>CM033470.1:321286153-322565787 GCA_019447015.1 Hymenochirus boettgeri | reverse complement strand
ACACCATGTGATATTATAGTAAATAGAAGCCATGTGATATTATAGTAAATAGAAGCCATGTGATAGTATAGTAAATAGACACCATGTGATATTATAGTAAATAGAAGCCATGTGATATTATAGTAAATAGAAGCCATGTGATATTATAGTATTTAAAAGTCATGTGATATAATAGTATTTAGAAGCCATGTGAAATTATAGTATTAAGAAGCCATGTGATATTATAGTATTTAAAAGTCATGTGATATAATAGTACTTAGAAACCTTGTGATATAATAGTATTTAGAAGCCATGTGATATTATAGTATTTAGAAGCCATGTGATATTATAGTATTTAGAAGCCATGTGATATTATAGTATTTCGAAGCCATGTGATATTATAGTATTTAGAAGCCATATGATATAATAGTATTTAAAAGCCATGTGATATTATAGTATTTAGAAGCCATGTGATATAATAGTATTTAGAAGCCATGTGATACTATAGTATTTTAGACACCATGTGTATATTATAGTTAAATAGAAGTCATGTGATATTATAGTTTTAGACACCAGTGATATTATAGTAAGTAGAAGCCATGTGTATTTTATAGTATTTAGACACCATGTTAATATTATAAGTAATAGAATATGTGTGATTATTAGTATTTAGGCCCATGTGATAGTATAGTTTTAGACACCATGTATTTATAGTAAATAGAAATGCATGTGATATTATAGTATTTAGACAATACCATGTGATATTAGAAGTAAGTAAAGACCATGTGATTTATAGTATTTAGACCCCCATGTAATATTATAGTAAGTAGAAAAATCATGTGATAATTATAGTATTTAGGACACCATGTGTATTCATAATATTTAGACACCATGTGATATATAGTAACATAAAGCCATGTGATATATATAGTAAATTTAGACACCATGTGATAATTATAGTAAATAGAAGCCAGTATATTATAGTATTTAAAAGTGTGGTATAATAGTATTTATGAAGCCATGTAGAAATTATAGTATTAAGAAGCCATGTGATATTATAGTATTTAAAAGTCATGTGATAAATTACTTAAAACCTTGTGATATAATAGTATTTAGAAGCCATGTGATATTATAGTATTTAGAAACCATGTGATATTATAGTATTTAGAAGCCATGTGATATTATATTATTTCGAAAGCCATGTGATATTATAGTATTTAGAAGCCATATGAGATATAGTATTTAAAAGCCATGTGATATTATATTATTTAGACGCCCATGTGATATAATAGTATTTAGAAGCCATGTGATATTATAGTATTTAAAAGTCATGTGATATAATAGTATTTAGAAGCTATGTGATATATAGTATTTAGAAGCATGTAGTATATAGTATTTAAAGAGTCATTTTGTGATATAATAGTATTTAAAAGCCTAGTGAATAATAGTATTTAAAACTATGAATAAAGGATTTAGAACCTGGAATAATAGTATTTAGAAGCCATATAGTAATAGTATTAGGAAAGCCATGTCATATAATAGTATTAGAAGCCATGTGATTATTATAGTATTAGAAGAACTGTGATATTATAGTATTAGAAGTCATGTGATATTATAGGAAATAGAAAAACCATGTGATGTTATAGTATTTAGCACAGTGGATTTGGTATTTAGACACCATGCGATAGTATAGTAAATAGAAGCCATGTGATATTATAGTATTTAGACACCATGTGATATTATAGTAAATAGAAACCATGTGATATATTATAGTAGTTAGACACCATGCGATGTTATAGTATTTAGGCACCATGTGATATTATACTGTAGTATTTAGACACCATGTAATATAATAGTATTTAGATGCTATGTGATATTATAGTATTTAGAAGCCATGTGATATTATAGTATTTAGAAGTCAGTGATGATTTATAGTATTCGAAGCCATGTGATATGATAGTATTAGAAGCCATGTGATATAATGTAGTTTAAAAGCATGTGAATTATAGTATTTTGAAGCCAGTGATATTATAGTATTAGAAGCCATGCGATATTATAGTATTTAGAAGCCATGGTGATATTATAGTATTTAGAAGCCTAGATAATGTATTAAAGCCATGATAGTATATTATTTAGAACCATGTGATATTTAGTATTTAGAAGCCATGTGATATTATCAGTATTTAGAAGCCATGTGATATAATAGATTTAGAAGCCATGAAATATTATAGGTATTTAGAAGCCAGTGGATATTATAGTATTTAAAAGTCATGTGATTAATAGTATTTAGAAGCCATGTGATATATAGTATTAAGAAGCCATGTGATATTATAGTATTTAAAAGTCGTGATATAATGTGACTTAGAAACCTTGTGATATAATAGTATTAGAAGCCAAGTGATATTATTAGTATTTAAAAGGCATGTGAATAATAGTATTAGAAGCCATGTTATTATAGTATTAAGAAGCCATGTGATATTATAGTATTTAAAGTCATGTGCTATAAGAGTACTTAGAAAAACTTGGGATATAATAGTATTTAGAAGCCAGTGATATTAATAGTATTAGAAGCCATGTGATAATATAGAATTAGAAGCCATGTGATATATAGGATATTTCGGAAGCCATGTGATAATAAGTATTTAGAAAGCCATGTGATATTATAGTATTTCAAAGCCTGTGATATAAGTGATTAGAAGCCATTGAATATAGTATTTAAAACCATGTGATATTATAGTTATTTGAAGCCATGCAATTTATAGTATTAGAAGCATGCTATATAGAGTTTAGAAGCCATGCGATATTATAGTATTAGAAGCCATGCGATATTATAGTATTAGAAGCAATATGATATAATAGTATTTAAAAGCCACTGTGAATATAGTATTTAAAGCCATGTGAATATAGTATTAGAAGCCATGTGATATAATAGTATTAGAAAGGCTATGTGATATTATAGTATTTAGAAAGCCATGTGATATATAGTATTTAAAAGTCATTGATATAATAGTATTAAAAGCCATGTGATATAATAGTATTTAAAGCCTAGTGATATAATAGTATTAGAAGCCGTGATATAATTATTTAGAAGCCATAATATACACACAGTATTTAGAGCCATGTGATATAATAGGATTTAGAAGCCATGTGATATATAGTATTGAAGGACAGTGATATTATAGTATTTAGAAGTCATGTTGATATTTTTATAGTATTTAGAAGCCATGTGGATATATAGTATTAGAAGCCATGTGAGATATAGTATTTAAAAATCCATGTGATATTATAGTATTTAGAAGCAGGATAAATAGAATTTAGACACCATATACAAAATTCTAGTATTTAGAGTGATATTAAAACTATTTAAGATGCTCTCTCTACTAATTCCATACTACAATGAACACAATCAATCTGTTACCATTTATTTTGACCTGTTTCTCTACAACCCAGAATTATTTAAAACAAATGAATTGCGGTGGTAAAACCCATTGATCTCAGATTATGTGATTTTAAAGACATTGCTGCCTGAAGATTCCTAATGGAATTCCCTAAGAGAATAAAGGGCATTGAATTTCCACAGACAATAACAAAAACATGAATGCTGCGCTGATTAAATGGCCCTTTGACTAATGTTTTTAAATGACTTCCCATAGACAATTAATGGCAGTCATTTTCCATACCAAATAATAGAGAAACAGATTCCAAACGAAATAAAGGGGCACTTGACTATGCTAGAATTTTTCCAGGTCAGACCGCTTGTAATTAGAAAATATGAGAGACACATAAGTCTGCCCCACGTGAATGGAATAAGTCTGCCAACACTGGTAGGTAAGACGCCCACAGTGAATGGCACATAAGTCTGCCCACAGTGAATGGCACATAAGTCTGCCAACAGTGAATGTACATAAGTTCGCCCACGTGATTATCCATAAGTCTGCCAACAGTGAATGGTACAGTAAGGTTGCCCAAAGTGATTGTCCATAATTCTGCCAGGGATTGCCCATAAATTGCCCACAGTGATGTCCATAAGTCTGCCCACAGTGATTGTCCATAAGTTGCCCACAATGATTATCTGTAAGTCTGCCCACAGTGATTATCCATAAGTCTGCCCACAGGGATGTCCATAAGTCTGCCCACAGTGAATGGTCTAGCAAAAGAAAGATATGGGGGAAAGTACACTAATCAGGGGAATCCAAGGGTGTCAAATACATACACCAGTGAATGGTAATAAGTCGCCTGCAGTGACTGGTATATAAATGCTGCCCACAGTGATGGTAAATTGTCCGGTAAGTCTTCCCACAGTGATTGGTCATAAGTCTACCATATAGTTAATGGTACAAAAGCTGCCCACAGTGATTGGCCATAAACCCACAGTGATTAGGATAAGTCTGCCCAAGTGATTAGCCAAAACCCACATGATGATAGCCATAAGCCCACGTGATAGCCATAAGCACAGTGATGTCCATAAGCCCAAAGTGATAAGCATGTCTGCCCACAGTGAATGGGTACAAAGTTGGCCTACAATGATTGTCCATAAGTCTCCCCACAGGAATGGTACATAAGTCTGCCCCAAGTGAATGGTTAATACGTCTTCCCATGACGGGACATAAGTCTGACTCACAGTGATTGGGCATAAGTCTAGTTCAAGTGTTTGAACGTAAGTTGCCCACAGAGATTGGACATAAGACTGCCCACAGTGATTGGCCATAGTCTGCCCACAGTGAATGGTACATAAGTCTTTTACAGTGATAAACATAAGTCTATCCAAAGTGACTGGCTGTAAATGTGCCCACAGTGATTGGCCATAAGTTTGCCCACGGTGAATGGTATATAATCTACTCAAAGGATGCCATAAGTCTCCCCCAGTGTTTGGTACATAAGTCCTACCACGGTAATTGGCCATAAGCCCACAGGGATTGCCATAGGTCTGCCCACAGTGAATTTGTACAAAGATCCAGTGATTAGCCATAAGCCCACAGTGATTGGCCAAAGTCTGCCCACAGTGATGGACATAAGTCTGCCCACAGTGATTGGGACATAAGTTGCCCACAGTGATTGGACATAAGTTTTCACCACAGTGAATGGTACATAAGTCAGCTTACAGTGATTGGGCCATGTTTCAGAAGTCTGCCACAGTGATTGGACATAATTCACAAAATGTTATGAATGCCCGCAAGCTTGGAGAAGGGCAAAACCAAAGTATGTCAGTAACAAGTCCAGTATGAGATATAATCTATACTAGTTGACCAGTAGCAGGTTTCTACGAGAAGACTACATTCCCCCAGTAAAACAAAATAAAGGACATTCCGTATGCATCGCAGGTTTTTATTGGTTTTACTTTTTTCGTTACTTCCAGATGTGATTTATTTGGGTCAGGCAATGAAAGACATTTTCTGCCACTGTGACCTGAATCTTTCCTTATAGTCTGGAATATATATATAATACTATATATATATATATATTTATATATAATATAACTGAAACGTAAATCAGGGCACACTCCACTCCAACCTACTCGCCCTGGTGCTACCCAAAAATTCAATAGACAGTTCAAGGGTAAAGAGGTAGGTGCACACAAGGGGTCTTAATCAATTATAATTTTAATAGTGCAAAAACAAGGCAACGTTTCGGTCCCAGTCTAGGACCTTATCAAGCCAACAAACAGTGTAATATCATAAGTGCTACTTATACATAAAGTAATAATGTCTACTTAAATTTATTTTATATATTAATCGGGATTATTATACATTAATCATGGTCATTTAAATTAATATCATAATCATGTTCCCTGAAATATTGAAGCACTATTATCATGACACGCAATGGGAGTATGGGAGATTTTAGCACGTTTTATTAAATATGACCACTAGCCCGTAGCACTTTAAGTAAGATACAATATCACTTTATTAGTAAAAGATATATGTTCAGCACTTAGGCACTTAATGTTCTAGCACTTAGGCACTTTGATGGTTAAAAAAGTGAGATATTGTGATTGGTGGATCTTAGCTGAGTGGGTGGGGCTCGTACTGGTTTATGTATAGTAGCACTTATGATATTCATGTTTGGTTGGCTTGATAAAGGTCCTAGACGTGGACCGAAACGTTGCCTTGTTTTTGCACTATTAAAATGTATATTGATTAAGACCCCTGTGTGCACTACCTCTTACCTCTTGAACTGTCTATGAATTTTTGGATAGCACCAGGGGCGAAGTAGGGTTGGAGTGGAGTGTGCCCTGATTTCGTTTCAGTATTGGATGTGGAGTGATTCAACCACCGGGAGCACCACCACCCGTAATAGAAATGTCAGTTTAACCTATCTAGGGCGGAACAACAAGGCCTTAAGGGATCTGGCAAAGGACAATGGGATGTATTAGACGGCTGATAAAGGGGGCGGCCTAGTGATCCTTAAACTAACAGATTACCGCAAAGAGATATGACACAGCTGGGAGATATAAAGTGTATAATAAAACTCCAAGGGGATCCTACAGTGAAATTTCAGGATCACATAAATGTTTTTGGATCAATCGTTTTGATGGATGTTATTGATTACCTACATCTAGGTTCCTATACAGGAATGGCCGAAAAATTCCAGTGTTGTACACTATCCCTAAGATACACAAAGATGCAGTAATCCACGGGCCGCCTATATTATTTCATAAAGGGGGTCTATTGGAGCATTTGGGCAAAACCTGGATAGAGCCTTGCAGCTATAATCCAGGATACGGATACGTACATAAGGGATACTGGCCACTTATCTCGAAAATAAGGGAACTTAGAATCCCAGATAAAGGGGATGTATGGTTGGTAACACTGGATGTAAAGTAGCCTTTACACCACTATCCCACATGAGGAGGAGGATTAGGTAGTTAAAAGGCTACATCAATTCAAGCAATTTTGGCCCACCAAAGAAGCAAGAATTTCTACTAGATGCTCTCAAGTTTGCTTTAAAATATAACTATTTCAAATTTGAAAATAGGTTTACTACAGCAATCAGGGTACTGCATGGGGGCGGCCAATGGCGCCGGCCTATGCTAATCTGTATATGCACAAAATGAACATGATAACATTCCACCACAGTATGCTGAACACCATTGTTTTTATGCAGGTATATAGTGATGTCTTTTGGTTTGGCATGGAAGTGAGAGTGAACTTTTGAATATGGTGATACCCTAATCAACGGAAGGTACTATTAGATTTACGCTCGAAGCATAGTAGAAACTCATATTGAATATTTGGAGTTGGCGGAGTGTGTGAAAATAATTATATTGGAAGTAATATTACACTGTTCGAAAACTATGATAGAAATAACATTATTGCATTAAAACAGCTTCCATCCCACAATCACTAAAGGATTCAAAACCTGTGGCACATTTTCCAGAGTCATCCGTAACAACTCAAATTCGGAGAAATGTGAGGTTCAATATGTGAAATGAAATTAAGATTTTTACAAAGAGGCTACCCCCCCCAAGATCTTGGATCAAAGCAATGGTTAAAGCCATAGGGAAGGTGACAAAGGACCCCATACCCAAAAAACCTGTGAGATAGGAAAATCTTTGTTTGCAGTACAAACTATACCCATTGGGCACTGACATACGTAAAAGCTTGGTGGATAATGGGCGCATTCCTAGAGCTGACCCGGCCTTAAAGTCCAAGTTACCGAAAAACCCACAGTAGGGTTTTAAACGATCACGTAATTACGGGGACATTTTGGTCAAAACAGACCCTATACAATCATACAGACCAACTCAGACATGGCTACAGGATAGCAGGTAGGTTGCTACAGCTGCCACAAATGTATTCCTGCAAGTAGTATGAGATAGGTAAAATGTGTTTAAACATCCACACAAGGATAAATGGATATGACAAACAATATTACATGCCAGAGACTACACAATGTAGTGTATGCTATGGTTGTCCTTGTATCTGATGTATATTGGAAAAACAGAACTCACATTAAGAATACGATATGGACGGTCATCGACGGCCATAAACACAGCCTATAGGGATAACAAGACGGTAAAACCTGTAGCAAAACACTTCCTGGAGTATGGACATAAATTGGATGACTTGAAATTCATGGGAATTGAACATGTTCCCCTCCTTCTAGAAGGGGGGATAGGGCAAAAAAACTATCCCAAGAGACTTTTTGGAATAAAGCACCTTAATACCATTACACCGGATGGACTCAATGAATACTGTTCATTTAAATGTTTTTTGACAGATAGATAGTTCCCTAGGTTAGAACCATAGATATAGGTTGTTGGTGTGGCTGTTTTCGGTATATGCAGAGGGTAATACTTAATAGTACTATTGAATTTACTTGCTAGCGATAAATCCATATTTTAATAAGTGTACCTGAATTCATATTTTAATAATGTCTACTAAATGTATATATATTAATCAGGATTATTTATACATTATCATGGTCATTTAAATAATATCATGATCATGTTCTCCTGAAATATTGAAGACACTATTCATGACACGCAATGGGAGTATGGGAGATTTTAGCACGTTTTATTAAATATGACACTAGCGTAGCACTTTAAGTAAGATACAATATCATTTTATTAGAAAAGACATATGTCAGCACTTAGGCACTTTAATGTCTAGCACTTAGGCACTTTGATGGTTAAAAAGTGAGATATGTGATTGGTGGATCTTAGCTGAGTGGGTGGGGCCGTTACTGGTTTTATGGTAAGTAGCACTTATGATATTACACTGTTTGGTTGGCTTGATAAGGTCTAGACGTGGACCGAAAACGTTGCCCTGTTTTTGCACATTAAAATTTATATGATAAGACCCCTGTGTGCACTACCTCTTTACCCTTTGAACTATATATTATATATATATATACTATATATATAAAAAAGAAATGTTGTTCTATTTTGAAATAAATGATACTTTAGAGAGCAAAAACCAACCCAACTGTCTAAAGTACACTGCATTAAGTACGAGATGTGATTCATTATTGTCAATAGCCTTATTCCAAGCTGTTCCTAATGGCAGAGCTACTCAATCCCCACAGAAACAAGATGACATGATAGAACATTAGAGAGAAACTCCCTTTTTTTTATGTATTTTCTTACATTGCCAGTAGGTAAGTCAGAGAAAAAGAAGATTCCGGTAAAGTACAACACAATACTGAAAAGTAAATAAAAAAAAATATTAATGAAATCTGTGGTCTCTGTTTGCGAGAGTAGTAAAAGAGATCTCCACGCAATCATGTTAAATTGGGCAAAAAATCTAATGAAAAAATGGAGACCAAACACTATATGAACAAATTCTATTGTTTTTTTATATATGTAGTAAAGGCATATCCACCTTAAACAGTGACATATCAGTTATCTGCCCGCAACCCTAAAATATTTTTACCAGTTAATTTCATGCACTTTTTAAACATATTATCATTTTATTTTCATTCATGCACTTTTAACATATGTTTATCATGTTTTCCATTTGGCAAATGAATCTGCCTCCTCCCTCTGCTCAATGAGCTTTTTAAGATTGAGCATGTGCAGAGGAGGCAGCAGGGGAATCGGCAATCAGTCATTGGTTGTAATGTGAGCAGTTTATTGACTGCATGGAGAAAGAGCCAGCTTACTCTGACAGAATGGGATATTATACTAAAAATTGGTTATTTAAAATATCTATATATGAGCTGAATATATCAGTTCGGTTGGGAGCAGGTAACGGATACGTGACCAGTTTTATAGTTTAAAGGTAGACTTCTTTAAATATTCAGGTTGTGTGTATAGCCATGCTTATTTAGTTCACACTGAAAGCTGCTAATTAAATTCCATGTTAAAAACCAATGACAAACATAGGGTCTATTCTTAACCCAACCAACATACATACATCAAACTGGAAAATATTCCTGTATCAATAGATAGTGTGTTCTATTTAAATGTATCCTTAAAGCTGCCATACACATACTGATAAAGGGCCAATCTCGTTGTCCTTTATCGGTAACGTGGTATGCGCAAAAAAAAAAAAACGAATTAGTTTGAGGGTTTGAAACATATTTTCAAGGGTTATTCAAATGTACTAGGTTATTCAAGGGTTACGGAAAGTAGTAACTTGTATATTCGGAACCCGAATTAAATTGATGTTCAATAACTTGAAAATACGATCAGAAATCTCTTTGTGTTTCCGGTTGTATTCGAGGGTTACCAAAGTTCAGGGTTTCACTTACCAAATGTACTAGGTTATTTTCGAGGGGCGCAAAAAGTAACCTTGTATATTAGATTTTGGAACCGAGGGGTTCCTGTGTCTGAGCAAACCCAGATCCCATCTTCTGTGCCACATCTTTTAAAGGATATCTCCACCAGGATTTTAACTATTTTTTTTCCCAGTTTAACTGAAGAACAGGAGGAAATGCGCTTTTTTTTTATTGTTTTTTATTGCAGATTAGATGATGTCTTTTTGGTTTGGCATGGAAGTGAGAGTGAAACTTTGAATATGGTTGATACCCTTAATCAACGGAAGGTACTATTAGATTTACCGCTAAGCATAGTAGAACTCATATGAATATTTGGATGTTGCGGTAAGTGTTGAAAATTCATTATTGGAATATACACTGTCAGGAAAACTAATGATAGAAAATAATTATGGCATTACAAGCTTCCATCACCAATCACTAAAGGATTCAATACTGTGGCACAATTTCCAGAGTATCCGTAACAACTCAATTCGGAGAAATGTGAGGTTCAATTATGTGAAATGAAATTAAGAATTTTACAAAGAGGCTACCCCCCCAAGATCTTGGATCAAGCAATGTAAAGCAATAGGGAAGGTGACAAAGGACCCCATACCAAAAACCTGATGAGATAGGAAAATCTTTTGTTTGCAGTACAAAACTATACCCATTGGGCCACTGACATACGTAAAAGCTTGGTGGATAATTGGGGCATCCTTAGAGCTTGACCCGGCCTGAAAGTCCAAGTTACCGGAAAAACCCACGTAGGGTTTTAAACGATCACGTAATTTACGGGACATTTTGGTCAAAAAGACCCTATACAACAATACAGACCCCACTCAGAATGGCCTACAGGATAGCAGAGTAGGTTGCTACAGCTGCCACAAATGATTTCCGCAAGATATGATGATAGGTAAATGTTTTTAACATCCACACAAGGATAAATGGATGATGATCAAACAACATATACATGCCAGACTACACATGTAGTGGATGCTATTTGGTTGTCCTTGTAATCTGATGTATATTGGAAAAAAGAACCACATTAAGAATACGAATGGACGGTCATCGATCGCCAAAACACAGCCTATAGGGATTAACAAGACGGTAAAACCTGTAGCAAAACACTTCCTGGAGTATGGACATAAATGGATGACTTGAAATTCATGGGAAGTGAACATGTTTCCCCTCCTTCTAGAAGGGGGGATAGGGCAAAAAACAACTATCCCAAAGAGAGACTTTTTGGATAAAGCACCTAATACCATTACACCGGATGGACTCAATGAATACGGTTCATTTAAATGTTTTTGACAGATAGAGAGTTCCTAGGTTAGAACCATAGATATAGGTGTTGGTAGGCCTGTTTTCGGTATAGCAGAGGGTAATACTTAATAGTACTATTGAATACTTGCAGCGATAATGCAATATTTTAAAATGTGTTACCTGAATTCATATTTAATAATGTCTACTTAAATGTAGTTTATATATTAAGCAGATTATTTATACTTTAATCATGGTCATTTAAATTAATATCATGATCATGTTCCTGAAATATGAAGCACTATTATCAGTGACACGCAATGGAGTATGGGAGTTTAGCACGTTTTATTAACATATGCATAAGCCGTAGCACTGTAAGTAAGATAAATATCATTTATTAGTAAAAGGGACATGAGTTCGCCACTCTAGGAACTTTTAATGTTAGCACTTAGGCACTTTGATGGTAAAAAGTGAGAAGTGATTGGTGGGATCTTAGCTGAGTGGGTGGGCCGTTACTGGTTTATGTATAAAGTAGCCTTATGATATACACTGTTTGGTTGGCTTGATAAAGTCCTAGACGTGCGACCGAAACGTTGCGCTTGTTTTTGCACATTAAAATTTATATTGATTAAGACCCCTTGTGTGCACCTACCTCTTTACCCTTTGAACTATATATATATATATATATATATACTATATATATAAAAAAGAAATGTTGTTCTATTTTGAAATAAATGATACTTTAGAGAGCAAAAACCACCCCAACTGTCTAAAGTACAACTGCATTAAGTACGAGATGTGATTCATTATTGTCAATAGCCTTATTCCAAGCTGTTCCTAATGGCAGAGCTACTCAATCACCGCACAGAAACAAGATGACATGATAGAACATTAGAGAGAAACTTCCCTTTTTTTGTTTATATTTTCTTACATTGCCAGTAGGGTAAGTCAGAGAAAAAGAAGATTTCCGGTAAAGTACAACACAATACTGAAAAGTAAATAAAAAAATAATATTAATGAAATCTGTGGTCTCTGTTTTGCGAGAGTAGTAAAAGAGATCTCACCGCAATCATGTTTAATATTGGGCAAAAAAATCTGAAAAATGGAGACCAAACACTATATGAACAAATTCTATTTGTTTATATATGTAGTAAAGGCATATCCACCTTTAAAACAGTGACATATCAGTTATCTGCCCGCAACCCTAATTAATATTTTTACCAGTTAATTTCATGCACTTTTTAAACATATGTTTTATCATGTTATTTTCCATTTCATGCACTTTTTAAACATATGTTTTATCATGTTGTTTTCCATTCTGGCAAATGAATCTGCCTCCTCCCTCTGCTCAATGAGCTTTTTATAAGATTGAGCATGTGCAGAGGAGGCAGCAGGGGAATCGGCAATCAGTCATTGGTTGTAATGTGAGCAGTTTATTGACTGCATGGAGAAAGAGCCAGCTTACTCTGACAGAATGGATAATTATACTAAAAAAGTCTGGTTATTAAAATATCTAATAATGAGCTGAATATATCAGTTCGGTTGGGAGCAGGTAACGGATACGTGACCAGTTTTATAGTTTAAAGGTAGACATTCCCTTTAAATATTCAGGTTTGTGTGTATAGCCATGCTTTATTTAGTCACACTGAAAGCTGCTAATTAAATTCCATGTTAAAAACCAAATGACAAACATAGGGTCATATTCTTAACCCCAAACCCAACATAAACATACATCAAACTGGAAAATATTCCTGTATCAATAGATAGTGTTGTTCTATTTAAATGTCATCCTTAAAGCTGGCCATACACATTACTGATAAAGGGCCAATCTCGTTGTCCTTTATCGGTAACGTGTGTATGCGCAAAAAAAAAAAACGAATGTAGTTTTGAGGGTTTGAAACATATTTTCAAGGGTTATCAAATGTACTAGGTTATTTTCAAGGGTTACGGAAAGTAACATTGTATATTCGGTAACCCTCGAATATAAACTTGAATGTTCAATAACCCTTGAAAATACGATCAGAAATCTCTTTTGTGTTTCCGGTTGTATTTTCGAGGGTTACCAAATGTTCCAGGGTTTCACTTACCAAATGTACTAGGTTATTTTCGAGGGTGGCCAAAAGTAACCTTGTATATTTTAGATTTTGGAACCGAGGGGTTCCGTGTCTGAGCCAAACCCAGATCCCATCTCTGTCGCCACATCTTTTAAAGGATATCTCCACCAGGATTTTAACTATTTTTTTTTCCCAGTTTAACTGAAGAACAGGAGGTAAATGCGCTATGTCTTACCTCCTGTCCTTCAGTAAGCAGGAGAGCAGGAGAAACTTACCGCGTATCGCTCCAGCGCCGGCTTCACAGTCAGTCTCCGCTGCGTCCACGCTCCTTTGCACTGTATGCGAACAGGCACACAATGCAAAGGACTGTGGAGCCCTCGGGGAATGTCAGTGTAGTCGGAGGATGCCAGCAGCGCTGGAGCGATATGCGGTAAGTTTCTCCTGCTCTCCTGTAAGTTTTACTGAAGGACAGGAGATAAGACATAGCGCATTTACCCCCTGTCCTTCAGTTAAACTGGAAAAAAGAAAGTTAAAATGCTGGTGGAGATATCCTTTAAAGATGACAGACAGAATCATATAGATTGGTACTGTGTGTACCCAGCTTAAAGGGTAACTTAAGTCTCCAGCCAATATTGCCCAAATTTGAAAAGCACATTCACAAAGATACAAAAGGCTGTATCTCGCCTCTCCCTTTGCTGTGCATGCTGGGTGATTTATGAAATTTACCTGTGGGGTACTAGGGCAGCTCCCATAATTCACCATATCTGGGCACACCCAGCTAGGTGTACATAGTACGCGTCACAGGAATCTGCAGCCTTGCTTCCTGGAAGCTGACAACCAGTTATGTTTCAGCTCAGAGATCATCCCTCCTTCTCACACAGAACACAGATTTCAGTGCAGTTTTTGTGTAAAAACATTACAAATGCTCCTGTCCCTAACAATGATAAATGCCTTTGCATTTAACCTGTGTCCCAATGGTCTGGTTGTCTCATTAGCACTTAAACTATTTTGTATTTTTCCAGGATGGCTGTCAGCAATTCATGCTGGTTGATAAATAAAAAACAGAGCTGCTATACACAACAAACCAAACATAAGCAGCAAGCTCAGGTAGAAGACTGTTATTTTGTTTCATAAGTTAACCAGAGGATTTGAACCTGTGACTTCATGGGCTTTGTGTTTCCAAAAACACAGCATTTATATGTTGTGCCACCAGAGGTACAACAACAAATCTAGGTACTGGTACATTTAGAAATGTTTTGCTAAAAACAGATGTTGAGAGTCTGAGCATAGACAGTGAATGCTGGGGTCACCTTCACCTTCCCCCATACAGCCTTTCTCCCTATACACCCACATGCGCCTCAAACACTAATGCAGTCTGTCGGTAATCAATCCAAAATTCAAATTGGTTATCTTCAGATATTGCTCTCTGTATCTTAATTAAACAAATTGTATGATTTCTATTAGGAACGAGCCACATAAGCTAACATGTCACAGCTTTTAAATAACTCCAGAAAGTTTCCTGAATTTTTCATTTTCTTTGCTGTTCTTGGCACAGATATTTTATTACAGCTTTATTCATGGTGGATTTCCAAGCAATAGACTAATAGACTAGACAAATGATTCGCCTCGGAGGTAGAAACGCTTTTCTCTTCTGGAATGAGAAATAAAAACTACTTCACACTATTGTCACAGGGAAATATAAAGTGATTGACAGACAGTTAGAGGTAGAAACTCATCTTCTGATAAAACTGGTCTTCTCCTGGTCATGGAATGCAACTTTCTGGTTTGACCTTTGACTGTAGAGGAAGTATTGCAATGAACGAGGAGTGCGGAACTAGTTTTTATATAAGGGATAATGTGCCTCTTACAGTGTAATATAGGATATTACTCCACCAAGGATTTTCATGACCATATGGAAGCACGAGGCCACAGGCATTTAAGCATTTATCCTTATATTATAATTTAAAGCAGTGGGATATAAGAAATGAGTCACTTAGTGACATAGCTGAGGATTTTTTAATGATATACACCACTGCAGCTCCCATTATAAAATATCACCTTATGTATTATAAAGATACCAATCATGGTTTTACGATAACAGCTGCATACCTGTAGTTTGGTGTAAATGAATTAGATTAAAGCTGTCTTCACTTACCGCAAATACAGGTATAGATATTAACCATTATTTTACAATATTGCCTGCGGTAACTGCACCGGCTTTCGTAAGATAAAATTGGTCTTCATTTCGAGATAACAATGTTTTATAGTATCATCCCTGATTTCGAAGTGAAATGACGGTGATTTAGAACATTTGCAGATTTTTAGGAAATATGGATGGCCGGAACTTTGTGGAATTTGCAGTTTGTAAATTTGAAATTTGCCGTTGACATTCAATGTTGAAATTTCGTGTTGAGCGTAGATTTATTGCTGTTAAACTAATGGTCTGTTGTTCTGAATTTGTTGAAACTTTTTTTGTTGTTCATGTTCCCATGTTATTTACAGGTCCATGCAATTTAATTATAGGTGTTTGACCAACATAATTATTAATTTGTATCAGTACATATGTATAGACATAATAAATTATGTATCACGTACATATGTTAAAGAACCATGGGTATCTGACACGTTTCAGGTGCTTCAGCTCCTTCCTCAGAGATCAAAATAGTTTTTGTTGGATTATATGGCTGATAGCTGGTTCAGCCTGCTGGTTTGGCGTCCTGCACGTTTGTGGCATTAGACGGAGTCCTGTGGTGGAGGTAGCGCTCCGCGTCATTGCATCACACTTTTTAATCCATATGCAGTTGTACAAACTTAATATAGATATTAAGGGCTCTATACTGAAAACATTTTCTTTAATTGACCGTTACTGGACACTATAATTCTTCCCAGCTATCACTGTACTATTGTTTGTCCCCTATTTCTTGAGATATCTTTAAACATCTTATTATTCTCATCTGTCAATCAAGCACCTTACATTTATACACTCTACTGCTGGTGCAGTTTTGCTGTACTGGAATTGTGACAGCTGGTATGAGTGAATTGCATGATGGGAAATTGGGAATTATAGTGATTACTGAGTATGCTTGACTTCTCTGAAAGTCATGTCAGATGGAAGGAGGAGTCGATTAGATTGGTGGGGGAATACTTAGTCTGACCAAAGAAGTGGTGGATTGAAGTCATCAGAGCAGCCCACATGCCCCAGAGTAAGACTACTATTTATTTATACATTTAGATAAGGCAAAGTCATTTTTACTGGATAGTTGAGCTTAAAACATAGTTTGTCATTTGGTTCCTTCTACATTGGTTAAAGAAAACAGGACCCAATAGCATAACAAAGTCTCAAGCTACATAACACGAGCTGCAACGTGTGTGGGACAAATGGCTATGGTATGTACTACATTTTACCTTGTGGCACAACTATCAATGTTTTGTGTTCTGCTAAAATGTTCTAATCCTGGAGAACATTAAACTGAAAATAATGAGCATTTCTAGAGTTTCGTAGCGTTTGGATTAAATGCTGATAAGCATAAAATAATAATAAATAATTATTCAGTCCATGTCTGAGGAATGAGGAATTCTGGGGCAGCCTCAGGGTGGACATCTATCCAATACCATATGTCTTTCTCTATGCTTTCCGATATCCACTAAAATAAAACCTTCTCTATTAGGGAAGTGGAATGGAATAAATCATTACGAAGGGTATTTCTTTATATTTTTTTCTTATTTCAGTTGGGGCGATGCAGGTGTTTATGGGTAATCATCTGATATGTGTGTATAACACAACACAAGTGCCTATCTATACTACGTATTGTGGGGAGAAAGGTATTTTGTGTTCTACAGATGAAATGGTTTCCCCGTTTGACTGGTCAGCTGGGTCAAAATATCTGCCGCCGATATTTCCCATGACCAACCATGCAGTACACAGAAGACCTAATGATCAGATGAATCACCTGACATGTCCAACTGAACTTTCATCCGATTAACTTTCATCATTACTTGATACAACAGTGATTACAGCTCCCAGTGCTGCTTACCTTCCCATAGCAATGCATTTTACATTCACTATAACACAAAATCACTGGGTGAATGCTATTGGCTGTAGGGGGCAAGATCATTTCCACTGCACATGCTCCACACTCTATCTGTGCCTCAGTTTTGGGAGGGGGTGGATACTAGAGAGGAGACATGCATACTAACTAGGAGTGAGCTGAACAGGACATGAGAAGATCTGTGACGGAGCAATGAGAGCAAAAAGGGATCAAGTTCCTGACAGTGCTAAAATATAGCAAGTCATTTTATTCAGTTTTAATGTCCCTTTAGATACTTAGCAGGTGCAGGATTGGGACTTGCTTGTGCCTGGTGCTGGGTCTCAGCAGGGGAAGGGTGTGAAGTGATCATGTGCTAATGTGGAATGCCCACCTTACTCTTCTGGGGCGATAATGGAATGGACAATTCCAATGGAAGGCCCTTTTTGTACACCTCCCTCCCTCTCCTTGGCGCCAGGCTAGATACGTGATAAGCTTTTACAGCGATGAATGCATACAAGCCTTATTACGCTGCTATTCATTTGGCAAGATCCATTTGTGCGTCCCGAGCAGCATTGTAACTATAGATCTGCCTGCTAGATACTGTATATAAACAGCTGATCGTGTGTATCATAGTAAAGTTTAAAACAGCCGATTGCGATATCTAACAGGCAGATCTATAGTTATTATGCCGATGCGTAGGACTGCACAAATAGATAGCAGTGTAGTAAGTCTTGGATGCTGTACAGTCACCGGTGGCCACAAACAGGCTCCCCGCAGTCTTTGAGTGTAAGGCTGTGTACACATGGAGAGACAATTTGCCCCGCGCGCTCGCTACTGGACAAATGTCCGTTGGTTGCTGCAAATTTAGCCGCAGCCGAATGCAAACGATCAACCGTGCGGCTCTATAGGGAACCAACAATATTTTCGGCCAATTGACCGAAAGTGAATTGCCCGAAGATATTGGCTGGTGTGTACCCAGCCTAACAGTGTGTGGTTTATACTGCTCTAATTTCTCATCATCTAGTACCTTTCATTATGATAAGACAGGACAAATTATAATTTACTTTTACTTTCTTTGACCTAATCGTGACTGAGTAGCTCAACTTTACCCATAAGTCAATCAGGTAGAGAAAAAAAACATTTGCAACCTAACGGGCTTTACTGATTGAACAGTTTTATAGAAGCACTGACAAAACCTTTTATTGGTGAACTACAGTAGGTGGGGGTCCCAGGAAATGAGAAGGGCATTAGGTTTGGAACTCAATTCTGACATTTTCATGTGTACGTTCATTAAATAGAGTCAATAAATTATCAATAAACAAATTGAAATCGGGATCACTGAAAAATTTCCAACTCTGTTCCTTCCTTTCACAAGGAACAACTAAATTCATATGATAATAAAGGGACCAGAATACAATCCCCATTCAGGGGTTTAGAGATATAGTTGGGTGGAGAAAGTGTCGTTGATATCAGGGACTGATATTTGGCTGTATCTTGAGACCTTTTTCCCCACCAGGACTATGGACCTTTTGTTAGACGACTGAGTTTACTGTTTTAACATGTAATGAAAGTCACTGAACATTTCACTTTCTCACAAAGACCCTCCTTTGTCTCGGTAACCTATCAGAATCCCTTTTCCCTAATGGCCTCTCCATACTTCACGACTGGTTTGCATAATTAGGGGAATAATACTGAAGTCAGAAGAACCACTTTTATACTCCCTACACATTCTTTCCTTTCTAGAGAAAGCAGCTGACGCTGTGATTTAATTCTTACTAAACATCCAAACCAACAGATATATATAAATGATTTCCTGTACAGATATTCTACTACACAAAACACTCTGGGATTTATTGTTAAAAAAAACAATTGAACTTTTATCACCACCCACCTCCTTACAAATAAAAGTTCCTTCCCATGGTGAGGACCTAAATGCTAGGTGTTCAGCCCTGGGCCTACTTTAGAATGTCTGCAATCATTTTTTTGAAGATCCAATAGCTTGTCCTGTTCATACCACCCTATCCAGGGCCTGCAGGAGCAAGTTTTCCGATTGGCTGTTTCCAGACGTTGTGTGGGAGTGAAGTTAGACCATTTATAGGGTTTATTATTGAAAGGGTGGGTGATAACAGTATAATTGTTCTTTAAGAAAATATTATTTGTGTTACATAAAGTCCCGCAATGTAATGCTAAACTTCTTTTTAATTATCTTTCCTAGCAAAGAGATAGGTGATAAGTTGTACCAGGAAAGAAACGCACCAATGAAATCTTTCAATCCAGCAGCCCCTTCCCAGAAACAGTCTACTGGCTCAGCCCAAATATTATTCTAGGTACAAGGGATTCGAGGTGAGACTCTTTATTATAAGTTCCTGTTATCAACTCTTGGTTTGACTACCTCCACCTACAGATGCTAGGTCCAAGATTAATGTGGACTGTGGTTTAGGGGTTAACACTGAAGTCCTGGGTTCAAATCCTCCCTCGGGCCGCATTTCCATTCTCCCCGGCTTGTGTGGGTTTCCTTAAGTTACTCTGGTTTCCCCCCCACAACCATAAAAACATACTGATAGGTTGATAAACTGATGAGATAAACTGTTTCAATTGTTCATTGCTAGATGTGAATTTTCCTTTTGCAATTCTACTACTAGTAGCTCTAGTGTGGCTTCCTGCAGTGACCAGTGCAATTCTCCTCTCAGTATATCCCTGGCTAGCTCTATCACAGTAAGACCATTGCATTGAGAGAAAATTACTAACGCCAAACTTCCGCCATAATACCCCACATACCCAGGGCCCTGTGACAGTATGAGTGAAGAATGCGCAGGGTTCATGCATGGGCCACCGCACCACCATGTCTCTGTGGGCACCAGTCTTTGTTTGGGGGCACATATATTACCATCCACCTTGTGACATGGTCAACACTGGCTGGTGAACTGGAGGGCAGACCTAACAGTAGCTGCTGCAGCTCTCCAGTTCACCACCAGTTGTCAACTCAGCCCTCCAGTTCACCAGCTAGTGTTAGTTAGCCCACCAAACGCACCTTCACAAACCACGCCCACTTTTAAAAAAAATATTATTGACAAAATGACTAGAAAATAATATTGTTGAATGGATGGGCTTTTTAGGGAAAAATGTATGCCATAGGAAAATATAATCTTAATATGATTTCTGGCAACTCTATTGGCAGCAGCCATTGTTTTAATAAGATGCATACATGTATTAGGATCCCATTGGTTTCTATAGATTCTGCGATGGTCATGTGGTTTGGGGTATCATATGACCTTAAATAATCCAAGTATTGTTACACTTTATATAAACCAAGTTTAAGGTAAGATTTCCTTTAACCTTAAGGTAATGAAAGTTAATGATACTTAAATGTTTTAATGTAAATAATATAGAAACATGTTTAGAAACAATCGTCTAGATACCCTGTCTGACTCTTGACTTCGTTTTATAAGAAGGAAGCGCCATATAACTTGCTCATGTTATAGATACGTTATTTCCTCTAAATTGAATCAATATACTCTACTTGCCTATACCATTACTTAATTCATTTATCTTTTTCATTATTCTGAAATGATGACCACCACCCCACTTAAGTCAAGCATGCTCATTAAACTATAAACCCCGCATTGGGGGTGGAAATTACCCCAGTGCAATTCACACACTCTAACTGCTCACCGATTACAGCAGAACTGTGCCATGAAATTACGGACTAGATTGACAGCTGAAATGTAAGATGTTCAGATTTTATATCTAAAGAAATAGTGGCACGATCAACTAAAAGATTGTACAGTGATAGTAGGGAAGAATGATAGTTTCCAGTGATCGGCAGATAAAAACATTTTTTTTAAGATAAAACTGTATATCACACTAGATTTTAACCCTCGTCCACACCTACAATCTAGTTCTTCTATTGCTTCTCCATGTTTATTTTTCCTCCCATACTCACTATGGTTCCCGGTGTTTATTCTGCTCACTCTGCTGAACCCTTTAGTAACTAGTGATAAATACCAGTTTTGAAATGAACCTGGTTTCGACCTGGTTACGATGAAAAAATCTGCGGATCCAATGGATTTTTCGAAATTTTATCATTGAAAATTCAAAAATGAAAACATCAAAAATCTAAAACGTCCAGCAAAATTAGAAAATTCCCATCCAGTCGGATTTTTGGAACTTCAAAGGGTTCCGCAGAACCGATATCAGAACCAAACGCGCCAGTTTCGTTCCTCTCTATTAGAAACGGATGACCTTGATTCTGACCAATCTATAGGCCTCTGGTCTACTCATTCTCCTTGATGTGTCAGTATAGACCTACACTCCTTCTTTCATCTATACGATCATTGGGGTTTGCAAATTACCTTTGCAGCACCTTAAAGAGGCGGTATTATTCAAGTAACGTAATCCGCTATGATCAACCTCCTGATTACAAGGGCAAAGCCATAACTGCAGTTCTAAGGGCTAATGTTACTTTTCAAGTGTGCTCTCACGTGAACAAACTCCCCTTTTCTACGAGTTAATGTCATTTTCCCCTTTAACATAATCTAATATCGACCTGAGGCTGATTAGACTTACAATGCCTCTTCTAAATACGGAGATAATCAGCGCTTTGAATAAGTCATCAGGTGCTGAAACCTTTGCTAGACGTATATAGTTTGAAATTGGTTTCAGGTAGACCAGCTGTGAAAACTATCTCATTATCCCGTAATTGTTTGTAGAAGAATCCATAGAAGTTTACTGAATGAAGAAAGAACCCATTATTTCACCCTCATAAAAACCCCACTTTATTCCCTCTCTGTGCGTCTGGGATGGACTGCACGACCTTTAGAAAAGGACAACAAAAATGACATTTTACCTTCCATTTTGTTCTGATGTGTTTCCTGTTATTTTATAAAGGGTTTAGAAGAGATAACAGGACTGATATTAACCCAACTGCAGTCACTGGGCCATGTTGGAAATACTGTCCATCTTTTATCTTGTTGGTATTCCAGGTGTTTGGTGTTAAAGGCCTACCCTCCAGCATTCATCTTTAAAGGGTAACTGTGATCTATAAGCTTGTGAAGGTTCTCATTCATCCGGTCATGGTATATCTGTTGTATTCAATTAGATCAACTGACTTGAAATGTAGTCTTGAAGAACGTTTCGCTAGTCATCCGACTGGCTTTCTCAATTCAGAATGACTTGTACAAGAATCTGTGGCAATTATGTTGGACTTGTGCCTGAATACCACCTATTTCAAATACAGGGATAAGTTTCTATAAGCAAAAACATTGATGTGCTATGGATCCTCTTTCACCTATTGTGGCCAACCTTTACTGGAGGAGTTAGAAACACAGGCGCTTAATACCTTTAAGGGCATAGCACCCAGCCACTGGTTCAGATTGATTGAGACACCTGGGTTAAATCCACCAGAAGGAAGTACAAGCTTTCACAGAACACATTAATGCGGTGGACCAAAACATTAAATTCACAAGGGAAGATACAAAAACCAAACTGGCTTTCTTGGACTGCTTGGTAGAAGTTAAGGAAAATGTAAACTGGAAGTAGAGGTTTACAGAAAACCAACACACAGATCAGTATTTGATGTTTGACTCCCACCACCCTTTAGATCACAAGCTGGTGTCATCAGAACCCTGCAACACAGAGCCAGAACATCCCCACTAGCACAAGCCGAAGGCTAAAGAAATGAAACATCTCAGAGGAGTCCTTAAAACTTGTGGATATCCAGCCTGGGGCCTTTGTCAAAAGAAGTAGAAGGAAGAGAAAAGAACACAATATACCAACAGTGAAGGGGAAAAGCAAGACAGGAGGAAGAACATGGTCATCCCATATGAGCAGGGGTCTCCGAGAAATTAGAAAGATTTCAAAAAACATCGTATCCCTGTCTGCTTTAAACCGAACAACACACTGAGGCGCAATTGTACATCCAAAAGACCCAATACCAAAACACAGAAAAGCGACATCATATATGCGGTGCAGTGCAGTGAAGAATGCTCTGATTTGTATGTGGGGAGACCAAACAGCAACTGCATCAACGTATGGCCCAGCCCAGAAGAGCCAATTCCTCGGGTCAGGACTCAGCCGTGTATCTGCATCTTAAGGATAAAGACATACCTTTGAAGATTGAATGTTACCATACTGGCGAAGGAACGTGACTGGTTCAAGAGAGGTGTTAAGGAGCCATTTATGTGAAAAATAAGAAACCACCCTAAATAGAGGTGGGGGGGTTCGACACC
Source organism: Hymenochirus boettgeri (assembly GCA_019447015.1). Taxonomy (NCBI): domain Eukaryota; kingdom Metazoa; phylum Chordata; class Amphibia; order Anura; family Pipidae; genus Hymenochirus; species Hymenochirus boettgeri. The sequence goes on along the minus strand of CM033470.1, from coordinate 322,542,042 downwards.
AACTGTCTGCCATATACAATGCTGTTTTAACACCTTACTCTGGGCGTTCCTATAACACCTCTTAGCCACTATCTATCACACACCTTAACACCTGGCTGTGTATGCTAATTGGGATTTTTCCGGGTATAATTGCCACACATTCTGTACAAGTCATTCTGAATTGAGAAAGCCATCGGATGACTAGCGAAACGTCTTCAGAACTACATTTCAAGTCCAGTTGATCTAATTGAATACAACAGATATGTGATCTATAACTTCTCTTCAAACTAGTAGGGTTATAAAGTTATTGCTGGAAAGGTTCAGCTATATTGTTTTTCACGTGACTGGTTCAAGAGAGGTGTTAAGGAGGCCATTTATGTGAAAATAAAGAAACCAAGCTAAATAGAGGTGGGGGGTTCGACACCATCTGTCTGCCATGTACAATGCTGTTTTGACCCTTACTTACTCTGGGCGTTCCTATAACACCTCTTAGCCACTATCTAATCACGCCCTTAACACTTGGCTGTGATATGCTAATTGGGATTTTCCAGGGTACATAATTGCCACAGATTCTTGTACAAGTCATTCTGAATTGAGAAAGCCAGTCGGATGACTAGCGAAACGTCTTCAAGAACTAAACTTCAAGACCAGTTGATCTAATTGAATACAACAGATATGTTCAGCTATATTATTTCATGCTTGACATTTCCTGTTTCTAGCTATGTGACCAGCTTGCAGTCATGTGAACCTTTATATAGACAACTGCATTATAGCTGAGGGACCCATTAGGCCCCAAAAGGCACTTGTCAATGCCACAAGGCACTTCTAAGTGTCAAGCATGGGGGGTCCTTGAGCTACGGGACCTCCTTAATCCCCAAAAGTCTCTGTTTGGGAGGGGGACGCTCCGTCGTCATCTTGCATCTCTATCCACGACATTTTTTTTTGATACATTACTTAGTGCCGGTGACATTGCCCACAGAAAACACATGTGGCTGCACATTGTCACAAAAGGATGTTTTGCGTTGGTGTGCAGCGATCTGCAATCATGATTTTAGTGATTGTTTAGAAATATGTGTGCCTAATAAAGGGATAATGTTGGAGGGTATGTAAATAGAAGATGTTGCAACCAAGGTAGGATATAGGAGAAGGATATCCCTCATGTGACCATGAAATGCCCCATAGTGTCTAGTGTTCCCCTACAATCACCTCTGGCCCTGTTGACACAATCCTAAGCACTGAAGATCCACTATAGCTTAATGCTTTCTATTCGATTCCTCCCATTATAACCCAGGAGTTTGAATTTGTTTTTTTGCAATGCTGTGGCTTGTAATTGTATAGAAAAAAATAGCAAAAAAGTAACTTGGGTACCATATTGTTGCTTTATAATGGCCACCCCCCCTTTATAATCATATACACACACCCCTTCCGATGTGGCTTACTTCCTGGTTCTAGCTGCCAGTCACGCCCAATAATTTACTGATGTGCCTCCTCGGCAGCCATGTGAGCTCTCTAACAGCTGATTAAGCTTGCAGAGAAGACCAGTTCCGAGAGAGCAGAGAGAGGTTAGTAAAGGTGTTTCAGGGATGAAGAGAAGTATAATGATCTAAGGTAGGGGGGTGGGAAAGGTAAGTATACATTTTATTGCTGAAGTGAACATCCCTTTACACCTCATTTGCCATTTTTTTAGCCCAATCCCAAAGTCTATTTAAATCAGTTTGCATGGTGGAGACATTGTGCCCGGACCCTGTAGTTTCGGTGCAATTTAGTATCATCAGCACAGGGACTGTACTATATCTATGTTATTTCTAAATAAACAATTTACTGTCAGTCTGTCACTTTTCTAACAGTAAATTCTTCTAGTGGTTGACATACACCCACCAAACCTGAGAAACTGGAAAAAGTTTAGTTTACAAGCTTTAAGGAGGCCTCTAAAGAAGGTAGACTGCTTATATAGAATGAATCACATCTTTGGTATCTCTGTGGTGGTATACTCTCTTTGTGGAATAGTATATCTGGTTGTGGTATCTCTGTGGAGAAGCGGTATTTTTGTGGAGTGTGTGTTATATCAGTGGAAGTGTGGTATAATCAGTGGTGGTGTATTGTCTTTGTGATGTGGTATCTCTGTGGTGTTGTAGTATTTTTGTGGTGTAGAAATGTGGTAAATATGTGGAGGTGTGGTATGTTGTTAGTATGGTATCTCTGTGGAGGTGTGCTTTTTAGTGGGGTGGTATCTCTGGTGTGTTTCTCTGGGGGTATTTCTATGGTGGTGTCTCTGGATATCTCTGTTGGGGTGATGTATTTCGTGTGTGTGGTATCTCTGTGGTTGTGTGTGGTATCTTTCTGGTTGTGTTTGTATATGTGATGTGATAAGCTCTCTGTGGTAGTGTGGTATTTCTGTGGAGGTATGGTGTCTCTGCTGTGGTGTTGTATTTCTGGGGTTTGGTATCTCTGTTGTGGTATGGCTTGTCTATGGTGGTGTGGTATCTCTGTGGTGGGGTGGTATTTCTGTGATGGTGTGGTATCTCTATAGTGGTATGCTATATCTGTGGTGGTGTAGTATCTCTGTGGTGGTGTGGTATCTCTATGGTGGTGTAGTATCTCAATGGTGGTGGATATCTCTATGGTGGTTTGGTATTTCTGTGTTTTCGTGGTATCTCTATGGCATTGTAGTATCTCTGTGGGGTGTGGTATCTCACTGGTGGTTTAGTATCTCAATGGAGGTGTGATATCTCTATTGTGGTTTGGTATTTCTGTTTTGTCGTGGTATCTCTGTGGTGGTGTAGTATCTCTGTGGTGGTGTAGTGTCTCAATGGTGGTGTGATATCTCTATGTTCGTTTGGTATTTCTGTTTTGTCGTGGTATCTCTGTGGTGGTGTAGTATCTCTGTGGTGGTGTGGTATCTCACTGGTGGTGTAGTATCTCAATGGAGATGTGATATCTCTATGGTGGTTTGGTATTTCTGTGTTGTCGTGGTATCTCTGTGTGTGTGGTATTTCACTGGTGGGTGTATAGTATCTCAATGATGGTGTATATCTCTATGGTGGTTTGGTATTTCTGTTTTGTCGTGGTACTCTTGTGCTGGTGTAGTATCTCTGTGGTGGTGTGGTATCTCACTGGTGGTGTAGTATCTCAATGGAGATTTGATATCTCTATGGTGGGTTTGGTATTTCTGTGTTGTCGGGTATCTCTTTTGGTGGGTGTTCTCCACTGTGTGTATTATCTCAATGGAGATAATCTCAATTATCTCTGGTGGTTTGTGTATTTCTGTGTTTTTCGTGGTATCTCTATGGCAGTGTAGTATCTCTGTGGTGGTGTGGTATTTCTGTAATGGTGGAATCTCTGTTGTGTGTTATATCTCCAAGGACTTAATTGTCAGGACAGCAAACAGCTTGTGGCTTGAATTACATTGCCACTATCAATTATGTTTGCCGATTTCATTTCATTGCTGAGATTGACTCTCACTGTTATGTATATGGACAGAAACTATTTTATTCATCAGACCATGATCATCACCATCTATCACATGCCAGACACACGCTGCATTCATTTACAGTCTCTGCAATACTTCGCCCCTACTTTTCCTTTATACACAAGTTTCAGACTTGCTTATCATTTCTTCTTATTAACTCTCTGCCTTTTCTAGCTGCTATAAAGTACATTAGAAGGTCTCTCGGAATACTAGATCTCAAAGCTCCCTCCCCGGATACTTTGTAACCTATGATTGTTCAGCTTACACACAGTACATCTTAATGATTCTGTAGGTGTAACATTAGGCAAATTGATATTTTTAGAAGCTCCCTTGGGGTATTTATAGTTGCTGTATTTGGACCACACGTGATAATTTTAAACAACCTGTCGGAAATCCGTGTTCTAAACTGCTGTTTTTATTGCTATTATTTTTATCCAAATATGATGAATTATAGGAAATCACGTTTTTATCTCCATGTATAGTAACTCAATCCTCGTCGCTTCCTGGTCTGTGTCATCTTAAAATTCTCACCTTTTTCAGCTCTGATTCTATTTCTTACTGAGTTACTAAGGGCATCAACACTGAATTATTTTTATAGCTGATTACTGGAAACTATAATTCTTCCCAACTATCACTGTACTGTTTATTTGTTAATATAGATGTCTTATCTGAACCATTTTACATTTCAGCTGTCAATCAAGTGCTTCATTATCATAAACTCTTCTGCTCCGTGCAGTTTTGCTGTAGCAGGAATGGTGACAGTTGGAATGTGATAATTCCATGGTCTGTGTGTTGTACCCAGGGATACCACCTGAACTGCTTTACTTGTATTTCTTACAAGAGGAATCTAAAGAGATATCAGCTACACATCTTTTGCTGGCAGTTTGTTCAGATAGCGGTTCTGCAGAATTATTGAAGTTCCAAAATTCTGATTCAAACCCAATTCAATTGGAATTTTTCGAATTTTCAATAGAAATATTAAGAATTTTAAATTTTCATTGATAAGTTCCGAGTTCGAAAACTTTAAAAAAACATCAAAGCTGCAGATTTTGGAAACCAGGTTAATTTCCAACCGGGGATTCATCACTACCAGTGGCGTAACCCCTCCATGCGGGGGGGCCCGACAGTAGTAGGGCCTGCCACAAGCCCAAGATCTATGCAGCGACCAGCATTTTTTAAACAGCTGATTGTGCATATGAAGGAAATGGCTGGTTGATTGTGCGTATGTTTAAAAACAGCTGGTCGCTAAAGAGGTCTTGCGGGCTTGTCAGGAGGAGGGGGTCAGGGGCCCGCATTCAATCTTGCACGGGGGGTGGGCTGCAGGTACGCACCTGATCACTATAGAATAATAGCACGAGCAAACTTGTACCGTTTATTGTATGTATGTATGTATAATTTTATTATATAAGCGCCACCTAGGTATGCAGGGCTGTACATTCTAAAATGCAGAGTATACAAACAAGGGGATAGGGCAAGCCATAAACAGATAAAATTAAATTAATACAATTTCATACATTGGTTTAAGAAAGCATATATAAATTATGGATAATTGATATAAGTGCAACAGCCTTGACACATTAGGATGCGATCCCACCCCCTGAAGAGCTTACAATCTAAGTGGGAACAACATACAGATACAAGTGGGGGGATGGGTACAAAGTGCTTGAGAATGGCTAACAGATTTTGTTTGTGCTGATGATCAGAAAGGTAGGATAACATCTAGATTTGAAAGTATTAATGGATGTCACCAGTCGAGGCGAGAGAGGGAGAGAGTTCCAAAGGTAGGGAGCAGCAAGAGAAATGGTTTAAGGTGGGAGGCAGCCGTGTTAGTTGGGGGGGTCTGTGGGAGAAGATTTCCTTGCGAGAACGGAGGGCATGCCTGGAACATAGGGACCAAGAGAGAATATAAGTAGGGAGGTGCTAGAGAGTAAGGATTTAAAGGTTTAAATGAAGGGTATGATTCTTTGTTTGATGGGAAGCCACCCTATGGACTGAAGTATCGGGCTTGCGGTTCTCTTTTGGATGAGAGCGAGATGATCCGAACTGCCGAGTTTAAGATAGACTGGAGAATAGAGAGATGAGAGGGCCGGGAGTCCAAGCAGTAGATGTTACAGTAGTCGAGACTATTTAGATTATAAGGCATGGATGAGCATTTTAGTAGTGGAGAGAAGAGAGAGAAAAAGGGCGATCTTGGCATATTGCGAAGAGAAAAGACAGGTCCTAGCGACATTGATAATGTGATGATGGAAGGAAAGGAGGATAAGATCACTCCAAGGCAGCGTGCATATTAGTGTGTGTCCCTGGTTCAAAGAGTTTAAAGGACAGACTTATGTTTGTGCTGTGAATTACAGTTATCTTTATCTTCGCAAAGGCCAGAGAACATCTTCCATGAGTGCGGTCATTTTATTACAGCAACTTACAGCACACACTTATATTACACTGGCCTTTATCAAGACAAACCACATTAGTTCAATAGCAACACTATACATTCCTTTTACAGGCAATTGTCTCCCAGAGCGGGCGCTTGTCTGCCTCGCATTCATCAGGGTTTGGGGCAATCACCCTCGTGAAAGAAACTTAGGTACAAGTAATAAACACTTTAAGGGTTGATGCAATAGGAAGTGTAAAAGTCTGCCATGCTATTCATTTCCAACAACCATCAGATGGTTTTTTACTGGGTTACTGCAGTTAGATAACATCCAATTTGTTGCTGTAGTTAGTGTTATGATGTCAATACATAGTAACCATAATAATAAAGGGAAATTGTTACCAGTCACAGAGAACTCGCACATCCCAAACTCACAAGGTCATTAATAAAGTACACAATTTATTATTTCTACAAAATCACAATACTCTTAACAAAATACTGAGCAGTCAAGGTCACTGTTCATATGAAAAGGGTTGTTGGCTATTTTGGTGGGCATTTTACATATTAGTGTGATGTTTCATCAGTTAGCGCGTGATATTATTCTCATCAGTTAGCGTGATTTCCATCAGTAGCTGATATCCACAGTTAGCGTGATATTCCACCAGTTACTGATTCACACTTAGCGTGATATTCCACCAGTTAGCGTGATATTCCATCACATTAGGGTATTCCATGATATTCCACCAGTTAGCATGATATTCCATCAGTTAGCGTGATATTCCACCAGTTAGCGTGATATTCCATCACTTAGCATGATATTCCACCAGTTAGCGTGATATTCCACCAGTTAGCGTGATATTCCATCAGTTAGCGTGATATTCACCAGTTAGCATGATATTCCATCACTTAGCATGCTATTCCACCAGTTAGTGTGATATACCACCAGTTAGTGTGATATTCCACCAGTTAGCGTGATATTCCATCAGTTAGCGTGATATTCCACCAGTTAGCATGCTATTCCACCAGTTAGCATGATATTCCACCAGTTAGCGTGATATTCCACCAGTAAGCGTGATATTCCACCAGTTAGCGTGATATTCCATCAGTTTAGCGTGATATTCCATCATTAGCGTGATATTCCATCAGTTAGCGATATTCCACATTAGCGTGATATTCCATCACTTACGTGATATTCACCAGTTAGCGTGATATTCCAGCCCAGTTAGCCATGATATTCCATCATTACGTGATATTCCACCAGTTTAGCGTGATATTCCCACCAGTTAGCGTGATATTACACCACCGTTTAGCGTGTATTCCACCAGTTAGCGTGGTATTTCCACCATTTAGGTGATATTCCCCCAGTTTAAGCGTGATATTTCCTCATTTAGCAATGCTTATTCCACAGTTAGTGTGATATTCCACCAGTTAGTGTGATATTCCACCCAGTTAGCGTGATATTCCCCTTAGCATGCTATCTATTCTACATTTAGTTGTGATTATACACCATTATGTGATATCACCAGTTAACGTGATATTCCATCAGTTAGCGTGATATTTCACAGTTAGCATGAATTCCCCATCTTAGTGTGATATTCCCACCAGTTCATGCTATTCCACAGTATGTGTGATACTCTCCACCCGTTAGCAATTCTATTTCACAGTTTCATTAGGTGATACCACCATTTTATCATGCTATTCTTCCAACTTCCACCATAGCATTTCCACCAAGTTAGTGTGATATCCACCATGTGACTATTCCACCAGTTTAGATGCATTATCACCAGATTAGGTGTGATATTCCCCAGTTAGCATGCTATTCCCCATATTAGTGGTGATATTCCACCTTAGTGTGATAATTTAGGGATATTCCACCAGTTAGTGTGATTCTCCACCATTTAGTCGTGTATTCCACCATTAGCGTGATTTCCCATGTTGATTTTGCCCTAGTGATATTCCTTCCACCTTAGTGTGAATATCCCACCATTTGGCATGATCTTCCACCGTTCAGTTTTCCAGTTGGATATTTAATTCTACAGTTAGTGTGATATTCCCAGATAGCATGATATTCCCACAAGTTAGTGCCACCATGATATTCCCACCAGTTAGTGTGATATGTCCCACAGTTACATCGACACCCCAGTGTTAATTCCCCAGACAGTATCCACCTTTAGTGTGATTATCCACCAGTTAATGTGATATTCCACAGTAGCGTTGATATTCCCCAGTTAGTGTGATATTCCCCATTTGACCCAGCTATTCCCACCCTTTACATGCTATTCCACACCAGTTACCGTGTGGATTTCCAACCGTTAGCATCTGATTCTCACACCACGTTAGTGTGATATTCCACCCCAGTTAGCATGATAATCCCATCATTAGTGCGATATTCCATCATTTACCATGGTATTCCTAAGTTAGCGTGATTTCCACCAGTTACACATGAATTTCCATCAGTTTAGCGTGATACTTCCTTCACGTCGGGATATTCCACCATATCATGATATGCCACAGTTAGCAAATTCCACAGTTTCAGCATGATATTTCCCCACGTTAGCAGATATCCATCAGTTAGCGCGATAGTCCATCATTCGCGTGATATTCCATCAGTTTAGCGTGATATTACCGTGCCCTTAGCGTGATATTCCTCACTTAGCGTGATATTCCACCATTAGCCCATGATATTCCATCATAGCGGGATATTTCACCAGTTAGCATGATATTCCATCATGTAGCAGCGGTATTCCTCAAGTTTAGCATGATATTCCATCAGTTAGCGTGATATTCACCCTTTAGCATGATATTCATCAGTTAGCTGATATTTCACCGATTAGCCCGTGTATATTCCACACAGTTAGCATGATTTCTCCATCATTAGTGTGAATATTCTAACCAGTTAATCATGCTATTTCCATCCACCAGTTGAACACTGAGTTTCCACCATTAGTCCATGATATTCCAAGCCTTCACAGTTAGCGTGATATTCCATCAGTTTAGTGTGTATTCGCTCATTTAGCATGGGTATTCCATCAGTTAGTGTGCTATTCAAACAGTTAGCTGATATTCCACCAACGCTTTAGCGTGATAGCCGTGATCAATGTAAGAGGAGTGGAGAACGGGGGTTCCACAAGGGAGATGTCCAACGGTTTTTTCAAGGTACTGTTTTTCTGTTTTTTCTAAAGACTGGTAGTTAATTAGAAATTCCAGTGCTCGTATGTATTTATTTATCATAAACGCTGATACATGATATAACGCATGCAACTTCACACGTAATTGATCATTCACATTAGGCCTTACAATCTCTATATGCTAGTCCCACTAAGTGGCGATTGAATCGATTGCGCCATACTTAGTAAACCTATGGGACGGCTTCCCATTCACACCTGAGACGTTTTTCGTAGCGCATGCGATCACCATTTTTGTCGCGTATTGTATCGCTTCAATAGGGCTCAATTACATAGCACACTTGTCTGGAACAGAAGGAAGCACACACGAAGCAGATCACGTTCTGCAACTTGCGATTGAAGCCATTATTCAATGTGTCCTAGTGGCTCAATGTTGGGGAACAATTGTGGTATTTATTAAATTTAGAGCTATTTGCATTCTAGTGAAATATATTATCCAAATATGGCTAACGAGAATACCTTCAACATTCCCCTTTAATACTAAACACTATTGAGAAATACATTACACAGAGCTGTGCTAAGATCAGGGTCCTTCAGTTAATATCCTCCCCCCCAGCATCTGTACTAAGGTTGTTTTTACAACTAGTACAGAGCTCAGGGGAAGATATGCAGTGACCGTACTTAGCCACAGCTCTGTGTAAGTATTTCTCAAATCTGTCCCTATTTAATTGAAGACATTGGAGGGTTTGTAAACAACATGAGTAACAGAGCGCAGGGGGAGATAATCTTAGCACAGCTCTGTGTAATGTATTTCTCAATATTGTCCCCTATTTAAATTGAAATGTTGGAGGGTTTATGCCTTCATACTGTTGACACACTCCATGTTCCCATCTCTCTCTACTCTCTGGTACAGTCATTTACACTGATGAGATTATCCGATTGTTAATTCGCAAGGAATCCGGTTGTTTGTTGAGGTTCGAATATAATCGAGTTTGATCCGCGTTTGTTAATTGAACTGACAGTGCTAGGGCAACACCGACAGCTTCTAATCCATTTCTAGCACCCGCAATGGCACTGCTCCTTAATGGGTAAGATGTTCATGAAGAGAGTTGTTTGTGTTTTTTATAGAAGTATTGGGGCTGATCAATAAGCAGGTTTATATTGGTTGGGTAACTGTCAGTGCTGCTGCGTGGAGCTGCGTGAAAGGTAAGTTTCTTCTCACCTCGTTCCTGGCTCCACAGAAAATTGATTGAAGAATCTGAGGTAGGCATAGCTCCTTATCCTCCCGACTTGCAATCATGCATTAAGGATGAGTAGTTCCTTTTCAGTGAACTTTTTTCCTTTATAATACATGAACACATGCAATACATGTCAAATATTATTTTTACAATTGTCAATAGCCTATTCAATCAACTAATCGGCGTTATTCTTCACCCAATCAACAGCTCCAGGTTCAAGTTACCCTATTCGACCTACTACCCTTAGAAACCAACACCCATGTTTTATATCAATGACCATATCAAGCTATTCACTTACCCACTTTTAGGAGTTTTTCTATTTTTATATATTTAACCGTATATACTTCGAATACAAACCGAGGTTTCAGGCTTTAAAAAAGCCTGAAATCTTACCTCGGTATACTCGAGTCAACCTTCTCTACCTTGTCCGGCTGCTGCGCGATCCGCATCCTCAGTGCGCATCTGGATAATGTCACTAATCACTCCAGCGCCTCTCCCACTTTGGGCGCCGAGTAGTTGACATCATCTGGATGTGCACTGAGATGTGGAGCGGATGGTGAGCAGCCGCCGGACAAGGTAGAATGTAATACCACGATGCTCAGGGAGTGGCAATATTACAAATACGGTAAAACCGTCCTTCTTAATTTGTGCATACTGTATGCACAATAAGGATGATTTACCCCTTTTGCGAGTATATTGCCACTTTGATTTTGAAAACTAAACTTCAGCAATAGCATTCTGGGAGTTGTAGTTTCCACATCTTAAGTGGCAAATACTACCCCCTCGGTTTATCACTGCGTCAATATGTGTTTCTCTTCTCTTTTTTTACTCTAACACTAGGTACATATACGGTTTTTATACTCACGGACGGTGTTATACTCGTAGTATACGGTATTAACAAAAGTTTTTAGAACAGTTGAAAGTGTGATCCTTGTATTTAGACACCTCTGATACTTTCGTCCTGACCTGTAGACCCCGTCCAATTCCTTCTGTATGTGTATTTTTCTGGCTACCCCGTTCCTCCACCTCACGGACCAAGTCCCGTGAAAGTTAAGTGAATGGTATTCTCCATTGGTTCTCAAATACTGGTGCCCACTTGAGCTGCCTTAGCACTTTCCCCTCTTCCTTTTAACATGCTCAATACAGGCTTCTTGTATATGGTCGTGGGTGTGGTTCTTTTCGCTTTGTCTGCCCAAGTTAGCACACTGATTGCCGCCATAGGCAGAGTTCCCAATCCAAAACACTGTGCTTCCGTCACACCCATTCCCTGCTGAGCCCAGACTAGGCAAAGCCTGACAGAGTCCAATCCTAAAGTATCTTAAAAATTCGCGCCTGCTTTTTTGATTTTAGCCGCCCTTTATGATTGAGTTTTGACAGGCCCCTGCTTTACACTTTGGTATATTAATCCCAGAACAATTGACATCAATTCAGTACATATTCTAATGAACCCCAGACACATCCAATGGCTGTCAGGCTGACACTATTAACTTCCAGTTACCTTTCTGCAACATATAATGACACGTCCAAGGATGACAGTATTTCATTTTCATTGTTCATACCTGAATGTAGTAGGTACTGATTGGTCAATCAAAAGACTATATTGTTCACTGTATGGCTGCCATTAGATTGATTGGTCGATCAGACAATATGATTGGATGCCGGCATTAAGGATGATTCATATTGCTAGTGTATGGCTGTCCATTAGATTGATTGTCAGACAAAATAATATTGCTAGTGTATGGGCTGCCATGATTTGATATTGGTCGATCGACAATAATTGCTAGTGTATGGCTGCCATTATTGATTGGTCCATCACATGGTCATATTAGATCCAATCAATAATATTCTATGAGCCGTGCCATTAGTAATTGGAAACGACCATAAGATTTGCATAATGTCTAGGCTGCCTAGTGAGGCAAATCGCACATTGCTATGTGTATGCTGCCTTAGATGTGGCAATTCAGCACAGATATTGCTAGAGTCAATCAGACAATAATATTCTTAATGTGTATGGCTGCTCAATAGATTGTGTACTCAGACACAATAATATTGCTATATGTAGATGGCTGCCATTTAGATTGATTGGTCATCGCAATAATATTGCTATATGTATGGGCTGCCATTTAATTGATTGGTCAGATCAGACACATAATATTGCTATATTGTATACAAATATGGCTGTCTGCCGCCATTAGATTGATTGGTCGATCATACAATAATCTATGCTATGTTGTAGCGGCTGCCTAATTATTGACTAATGCCGTGTAATTTCAGTTTGTCGATCAGAAATAATATGGCTACTATGTTGGCTGCCATTAGATTGATTGTCGATCAGACAATTGTTGTATGGCTTGCCATTAGATTTTTGCGATCAACAATATATTGCTATGTGGTGACTGGCTGCCACTTATTATATAGATTTAATCAACATATAATTGCTATGTGTAATGGCTGCTTAGATTGATGGTCGATCAGACAATAATATTGCTAGTGTAGGCTGCCATGTAGATTGATTGGTCATCAGACAATGGTCATTGCTTATGCATTGGTCCAATCAGACATATAGTTGCTATTGTATGTCCATTAGGCTTGGCGCAACTCAATAATATTGTCATAGTTGGCTATAATGATGCGATCGACAATATAATTGCTATATGTATGCTGCCATTTAGATTGATTGGTCAGATCAACAATAAATATTGCTATGTGTATGGCTGGCCATTAGATTGATTGTTCATCAGAATCATTGAGAGCATAATGCAGCTATATGCTATGTGGCTGCCATTAGTATTGATTGGTCATCAAACAATAACTATTGCTATATGTATGGCTGCCATTAGATTGCTTGGGTCGATCAGACAATAATTTGCTATATGTATGGCTGCCAATTAGATTGATTTGGTCATCAGACAATAATATGCTATTGTATGGCTGCCATTGTTGATTGGTCGATCATACAATAATATTGCTATTGTTATGCTGCCATTAGATGATTGATCAATTGATACCTACCCAAAAGTTTGTCCCTATGGTGATAATGCCTTTTAACAGGGTTATGTAAAAAAAAGGTTCTTATCTTAAAAATTGTACAATTTGCTCCACCAATCGATTTGCTTTCAAATGTTAATTACACAATTTTTAACAAAAGAACTTTTTTACTGAATCTCCCGTATATATTTTAGTTTTTGAAAACAAACCACCCCCCCCCCCCCTATACCTACCAGGATCTAAACCGAAACCGCTAGATCCGCACCTGAGTAACCAAACCAGCCGGAACTTTGATGTAAAGTTCTAATTGCTGGAGCTGTCAGCTCCACCCCCTCTTGGCCAGGCCTAACCAATAAGAAGATGCACTTTGTCAAGATTTCCCATACAGGTGATGGTTAGCTACAGACAGACCTTCTATTGGAAGGTTAAAACCCCAGGGATGAGACCAAGCGGTTAGGAACTCACCTCGGGTAGTCTTATTGGTAGAAGGATGGGCTGGGGTCCTGGGGGTGTTAATTGTCTTTAAGCAGTCACCCTTTAGAAATCAAATGGTTAAACATTATTCTATTTTATTATTCCTTTCGTTGTCTGCATAGTTTTCTGTTGCTGTTTTTCTCCTTTGTGCTGCTGACAGTGTTTATTTCCATCTATTGTGGACGTCTCTGGCTATTTTCTATTGTTATGTTTTCAGCTTTGTGTGCACTACATAATCCCCCCGTCCGCCCACATTTAATATTTCCTTGCAAGCCATTGATTAGAATGTATAAAATGAAAAGATTGCACAGACGCCCGTGCCACCTGGCAGAATTCAAGGAACTTATTAATTACTGGTTTTTATTATGGCAGTCTCATTGTCTGCACACAGGGGGCGCTCTCCCCTGTGAAGTTATTCCTGCTCCCTCTACACTTGTTTTATGGAACTCAATGGAGGGTTTCTATAGATTGATTTGTTTGGTGGTGCAGTGTTCCAGGATCCTTGTGTCCTTGAATGAAATTTATAGTCCCAAAAGAGAAATGTACCTCAGGATACAGATCATAGGTTGGGTACCATGTGTAATATAGGAGTAAAAGAGATGGCATTCTATATTTATATATGGTGTTTGCTAAAGTGTGTGTACTATTCTGTGTGTAATGTTGTGAGTTTGGTGCGTGTTAGAGGGGGGTGCTAGTGGGGATGTTCTTGGCTCTGTGTTGCAGGGTTCTGATGACTGGGCCTTTGTCAAAAGAAGTAGAAGGAAAGAAAAGAACACGAATACCAACAGTGAAGGGGAAAAGCAAGACAGGAGGAAGAACATGGTCATCCCATATGTAGCAGGGGTCTCCGAGAAATTAAGAAGAATTTTCATAAAACATTGTATCCCTGTCTGCTTTAAACCGAACAACACACTGAGGCAGCAATTGGTTATATTTCCCGTGACAATAGTGTGAAGTAGTTTTATTTCTCATTCCAGAAGAGAAAGCGTTTCTACCTCCGAGGCGAATCATTTGTCTAGTCTATTAGTCTATTGCTTGGAAATCCACCATGAATAAAGCTGTAATAAAATATCTGTGCCAAGAACAGCAAAGAAAATGAAAAATTCAGGAAACTTTCTGGAGTTATTTAAAAGCTGTGACATGTTAGCTTATGTGGCTCGTTCATATAGAAATCATACAATTTGTTTAATTAAGATACAGAGGCAATATCTGAAGATACCAATTTGAATTTTGGATTGATTACGACAGACTGCATTAGTGTTTGAGGCGCAGTGGGTGTATAGGGAGAAGGCTGTATGGGGGAAGGTGAAGGTGACCCCAGCATCACTGTCTATGCTCAGACTCTCAACATTGTTTTTAGCAAAACAATTTCTAAATGTACCAGTTACCTAGATTTGTTGTTGTACCTCTGGTGGCACCAACATAAAATGCTGTGTTTTTGGAAACACAAAGCCCATGAAGTCACAGGTTCAAATTCTCTGGTTACTTATGAAACAAAATAACAGTCTTCTACCTGAGCTTGCTGCTTATGTTTGGTTTGTTGTGTATAGCAGCTCTGTTTTTTATTTACAACCAGCATGAATTGCTGACAGCCATCCTGGAAAAAATACAAAATAGTTTAAGTGCTAATGAGACAACCAGACCATTGGGACACAGGTTAAATGCAAAAGGCTTTATCATTGTTAGGGACAGGAGCATTTGTAATGTTTTTACACAAAAACTGCACTGAAATCTGTGTTCTGTGTGAGAAGGAGGGATGATCTCTGAGCTGAAACATAACTGGTTGTCAGCTTCCAGGAAGCAAGGCTGCAGATTCCTGTGACGCTACTATGTACACCTAGCTGGGTGTGCCCAGATATGGTGAATTATGGGAGCGCCCTAGTACCCCACAGGTAAATTTTAAATCACCCAGCATGCACAGCAAAGGGAGAGGGCGAGATACAAGCCTTTTGTATCTTTGTGAATGTGCTTTTCAAATTGGGCAATATTGGCTGGAGACTTAAGTTACCCTTTAAGCTGGGTACACACAGTACCAATCTATATGATTCTGTCTGTCATCTTTAAAGGATATCTCCACCAGCATTTTAACTTTCTTTTTTCAGTTTAACTGAAGGACAGGGAGGTAAATGCGCTATGTCTTATCTCCTGTCCTTCAGTAAAACTTACAGGAGAGCGGGAGAAACTTACCGCATATGGCTCCAGCGCTGCTGACATCCTCCGACTACATGACATCCCGAGGGCTCACAGTCCTTTGCATTGTGTGCCTGTTCGCATACAGTGCAAAGGAGCGTGGACGCAGCGGAGACTGACTGTGAAGCCGGCGCTGGAGCGATACGCGGTAAGTTTCTCCTGCTTCCTGCTTACTGAAGGACAGGAGGAAGACATAGCGCAATTACCTCTGTTCTTCAGTTAAACTGGGAAAAAAAATAGTTAAAATCCTGGTGGAGGATATCCTTTAAAAGATGTGGCGACAGAGATGGGATCTGGGTTTGGCTCAGACACGGAACCCCTCGGTTCCAAAATCTAAAATAAACAAGGTTATTTGGCCACCCTCGAAAATAACCTAGTACATTTGTGTAGTGAAACCTGGAACATTTGGTAACCCTCGAAAATACAACCGGAAAAACAAAAAGAGATTTCTGATCGTATTTTCAGGGTTATTTAACATTAGTTATTTCGAGGGTTACCGAATATACAATGTTACTTTCCGTAACCCTGAAAATAACCTAGTACATTTGAAACCTTGAATATGTTTCAAACCCTCAAAACTACATTAGTGTTTTTTTTTGCGCATACACACGTTACCGATAAAGGACAACGAGATTGGCCCTTATCAGTAATGTGTATGGCCAGCTTTAAGGATGACATTTAAATAGAACAACACTATCTATTGATACAGGAATATTTTCCAGTTTGATGTAGTTATGTTGGGTTTGGGGTTAAGAATATGACCCTATGTTTGTCATTTGGTTTTAACATGGAATTTAATTAGCAGCTTTCAGTGTGACTAAATAAACATGGCTATACACACAAACCTGAATATTTTAAGGGAATGTTCTACCTTAAACTATAAAACTGGTCACGTATCCTTACCTGCTCCCAACCGAACTGATATATCAGCTCATTATTAGATATTTTAATAACCAGACTTTTTTAGTATAATTATCCATTCTGTCAGAGTAAGCTGGTCTTTCTCCATGCAGTCAATAAACTGCTCACATTACAACCAATGACTGATTGCCGATTCCCCTGCTGCCTCCTCTGCACATGCTCAATCTTATAAAAAGCTCATTGAGCAGAGGGAGGAGGGCAGATTCATTTGCCAGAATGGAAAACAACATGATAAAACATAGTTTAAAAGATGAACATGAATAAAAAATGATAAACTAGTTTAAAAGTGCATGAAATTAAATGGTAAAAATATTAATTAGGGTTGCGGGCAGATAACTGTATAGTCCTGTTTTAAAGGTGGATATGCCTTTACTACATATAAAAACAAATAGAATTTGTTCATATAGTGTTTGGTCTCCATTTTTCAGATTTTTTTGCCCAATATTAAACATGATTGCGGTGGTGAGATCTCTTTTACTACTCTCGCAAAACAGAGACCACAGATTTCATTAATATTATTTTTTTATTTACTTTTCAGTATGTGTTGTACTTTACCGGAAATCTTCTTTTTCTGACTACCTACTAGGCAATGTAAGAAATATAAACAAAAAAAGGAAAAGTGATTGACAGACAGTTAGAGGTAGAAACTCATCTTCTGATAAAACTGGTCTTCTCCTGGTCATGGAATGCAACTTTCTGGTTTGACCTTTGACTGTAGAGGAAGTATTAGCAATGAACGAGGAGTGCGGAGACTAGTTATTTATATAAGGGATAATGTGCCTCTTACAGTGTAATATAAGGATATTACTCCACCAAGGATTTTCCTGACCATATGGAAGCACGAGGCCACAGGGCATTTAAGCATTTATCCTTATATTATAATGTAAAGCAGTGGGATATAAGAAATGAGTCACTTAGTGACATAGCTGAGGGATTTTTATAAGGATATACACCACTGCAGCTCCCATTATAAAATATCACACTTATGTATTATAAAGATACCAATCATGGTTTTACGATAACAGCTGCATACCTGTAGTTTGGTGTAAATGAAATTAGATTAAAGCTGTCTTCACTTACCGCAAAATACAGGTATAGATATTAACCATTATTTTACAATATTGCCTGCGGTAAACTGCACCGGCGTTATCGTAAGATAACAATTGGTCTTCATTTCGAGATAACAATGTTTTATAGATATCATCCCTGATTTCGAAGTGAAATGACGGTAGATTTAGAACATTTGCAGATTTTTAGGAAATATGGATGGCCGGAACTTTGTGGAATTTGCAGTTTGTAAATTTGAAATTTGCCGTTGACATTCAATGTTGAAATTTCGTGTTGAGCGATAGATTTATTGCTGTTAAACTATAATGGTTGTGTTCTGAATTTGTTGAAACATTTTTTGTTGTTCATGTTCCCCATGTTATTTACATGGTCCATGCAATTTAATTATAGGTGTTTGACCAACATAATTATTAATTATGTATCATGTAACATATGTTACATGATACATAATTATTAATTATGTATCACGTAACATATGTTAAAGAAACATGGGTATCTGACACGTTTCATGGTGCTTCAGCTCCTTCCTCAGAGATACAAAATAGTTTTGTTGGATTTATATGGCTGATAGCTGGTTCAGCCTGCTGGTTTGGCGTCCTGCACGTTTGTGGCATTAGACGGAGTCCTGTGGTGGAGGTAGCGCTCCCGCGTACATTGCATGCACACCTGTTGTTAATCCATATGCAAGTTGTACAAACTTAATATAGATATTAAAGGGCATCTATACTGAAAACATTTTCTTTAATTGACCGTTACTGGACACTATAATTCTTCCCAGCTATCACTGTACTATTGTTTGTCCCCTATTTCTTGAGATATCTTTAGAAACATCTTAATTTCATCTGTCAATCAAGCACCTTACATTTATAAACTCTACTGCTGGTGCAGTTTTGCTGTAACTGGAATTGTGACAGCTGGTATGAGTGAATTGCATGATGGGAAATTGGGAATTATAGTGATTACTGAGTATGCTTGACTTCTCTGAAAGTCATGTCAGATGGAAGGAGGAGTCGATTAAGAGTGTGGAGGGAATACTTAGTCTGACCAAAAGAAGTGGTGGATTGAAGTCATGCAGCAGCACACATGCCCCAGAGTAAGAGCTACTATTTATTTATACATTTAGATAAGGCAAAGTCATTTTTACTGGATAGTTGAGCTTAAAACATAGTTTGTCATTTGGTTCGCTTCTACATTGGTTAAAGAAAAAAAGGACCCAATAGCATAACAAAGTCTCAAGCTACATAAACACGAGCTGCAACGTGTGTGGGACAAATGGCTATGGTATGTACTACATTTTACCTTGTGGCACAACTATCAATGTTTTGTGTTCTGCTAAAATGTTCTAATCCTTGGAGAACATTAAACTGAAAATAATGAGACATTTCTAAGGTTTCGTAGCGTTTGGATTAAATGCTGATAAGCAGTAAAATAATAATAAAATAATTATTCAGTCCATGTCTGAGGAATGAGGAATTCTGGGGCAGCCTCAGGGTGGACATCTATCCAATACCATATGTCTTTCTCTATGCTTTCCGATATCCACTAAAATAAAACCTTCTCTATTAGGGAAGTAGGAATGGAATAAATCATTACGAAGGGTATTTTCTTTATTATTTTTTCTTATTTCAGTTGGGGCGATGCAGGTGTTTATGGGTAATCATCTGATATGTGTGTATAACACAACACAAGTGCCTATCTATACTACGTATTGTGGGGAGAAAGGTATTTTGTGTTCTACAGATGAAATGGTTTCCCCGTTTGACTGGTCAGCTGGGTCAAAATATCTGCCGCCGATATTTCCCATGACCAACCATGCAGTACACAGAAGACCTAATGATCAGATGAAATCACCTGACATGTCCAACTGAACTTTCATCCGATTAACTTTCATCATTACTTGATACAAGCAGTGATTACAGCTCCCAGTGCTGCTTACCTTCCCATAGCAATGCAGTTTTACATTCACTATAACACAAAATCACTGGGTGAATGCTATTGGCTGTAGGGGGCATAGATCATTTCCACTGCACATGCTCCACACTCTATCTGTGCCTCAGTTTTGGGAGGGGGTGGATACATAGAGAGGAGACATGCATACTAACTAGGAGTGAGCTGAACAGGACATGAGAAGATCTTGTGACGGAGCAATGAGAGCAAAAAGGGATCAAGTTCCTGACAGTGCTAAAATATAGCAAGTCATTTTATTCAGTTTAATGTCCCTTTAAGATACTTAGCAGGTGCAGGATTGGGACTTGCTTGTGCCTGGTGCTGGGTCTCAGCAGGGGAAGGGTGTGAAGTGATCATGTGCTAATGTGGAATGCCCACCTTACTCTTCTGGGGCGATAATGGAATGGACAATTCCAATGGAAGGCCCTTTTTGTACACCTCCCTCCCTCTCCTTGGCGCCAGGCTAGATACGTGATAAGCTGTTACAGCGATGAATGCATACAAGCCTTATTACGCTGCTATTCATTTGGCAAGATCCATTTGTGCTGTCCCGAGCAGCATTGTAACTATAGATCTGCCTGCTAGATACTGTATATAAACAGCTGATCGTGTGTATCATAGTAAAGTTTTAAAAACAGCCGATTGCGATATCTAACAGGCAGATCTATAGTTATTATGCCGATGCGTAGGACTGCACAAATAGATAGCAGTGTAGTAAGTCTTGGATGCTGTACAGTCACCGGTGGCCACAAACAACGGCTCCCCGCAGTCTTTGAGTGTAAGGCTGTGTACACATGGAGAGACAATTTGCCCCGAGCGCTCGCTACTGGACAAATGTCCGTTGGTTGCTGCAAATTTAGCCGCAGCCGAATGCAAACGATCAACCGTGCGGCTCTATAGGGAACCAACAATATTTTCGGCCAATTGACCGAAAGTGAATTGCCCGAAGATATTGGCTGGTGTGTACCCAGCCTAACAGGTGTGGTTTATACTGCTCTAATTTCTCATCATCTAGTACCTTTCATTATGATAAGACAGGACAAATTATAATTTACTTTTACTTTCTTTGACCTAATCGTGACTGAGTAGCTCAACTTTACCCATAAGTCAATCAGGTAGAGAAAAAAAACATTTGCAACCTAACGGGCTTTACTGATTGAACAGTTTTATAGAAGCACTGACAAAACCTTTTATTGGTGAACTACAGTAGGTGGGGGTCCCAGGAAATGAGAAGGGCATTAGGTTTGGAACTCACATTCTGACATTTTCATGTGTACGTTCATTAAATAGAGTCAAACTAAATTATCAATAAACAAATTGAAATCGGGGATCACTGAAAAATTTCCAACTCTGTTCCTTCCTTTCACAAGGAACAAACTAAATTCAATAGAGTAATAAAGGGACCAGAATACAATCCCCATTCAGGGGTTTAGAGATATAGTTGGGTGGAGAAAGTGTCGTTGATATCAGGACTGATATTTGGCTGTATCTTGAGACCTTTTTCCCCCACCAGGACTATGGACCTTTTGTTAGACGACTGAGGTTACTGTTTTAACATGTAATGAAAGTCACTGAACAATTTCACTTTCTCACAAAGACCCTCCTTTGTCTCGGTAACCTATCAGAATCCCTTTTCCCTAATGGCCTCTCCATACTTCACGACTGGTTTGCATAATGTAGGGGGAATAATACTGAAGTCAGAAGAACCACTTTTATACTCCCTACACATTCTTTCCTTTCTAGAGAAAGCAGCTGACGCTGTGATTTAATTCTTACTAAACATCCAAACCAACAGAATATATATAAATGATTTCCTGTACAGGATATTCTACTAACAGAAAACACTCTGGGATTTATTGTTAAAAAAAAACAATTGAACTTTTATCACCCAACCTCCTTACAAATAAAAGTTCCTTCCCATGGTGAGGACCTAAATGCTAGGTGTTCAGCCCTGGGCCTACTTTAGAATGTCTGCAATCATTTTTTTGAAGATCCAATAGCTTGTCCTGTTCATACCACCCTATCCAGGG
The DNA here is from genome assembly GCA_019447015.1 of Hymenochirus boettgeri. NCBI lineage: Eukaryota > Metazoa > Chordata > Amphibia > Anura > Pipidae > Hymenochirus > Hymenochirus boettgeri. The sequence goes on along the minus strand of CM033470.1, from coordinate 322,520,245 downwards.
CCTGCAAGGAGCAAGTTTTCCGATTGGCTGGTTTCCAGACGTTGTGTGGGAGTGAAGTTAGACCATTTATAGGGTTTATTTGAAAGGGTGGGTGATAACAGTATAATTGTTCTTTAAGAAAATATTATTTGTGTTACATAAAGTCCCAGCAATGTAATGCATAAACTTCTTTTTAATTATCTTTCCTAGCAAAGAAGATAGGTGATAAGTTGTACCAGGAAAGAAACGCACCAATGAAATCTTTCAATCCAGCAGCCCTTCCCAGAAACAGTCTACTGGCTCAGCCCAAATATTATTCTAGGTACAGAGGGATTCGAGGTGAGACGCTTTATTATAAGTTCCTGTTATCAACTCTTGGTTTGACTACCTCCACCTACAGATGCTAGGTCCAAGATTAATGTGGACTGTGGTTTAGGGGTTAACACTGAAGTCCTGGGTTCAAATCCTCCCTCGGCCGCATTTCCATTCTCCCCGTGCTTGTGTGGGTTTCCTTAAGTTACTCTGGTTTCCCCCACAACCATAAAAACATACTGATAGGTTGATAAACTGATGAGATAAACTGTTTCAATTGTTCATTGCTAGATGTGAATTTTCCTTTTGCAAAATTCTACTACTAGTAGCTCTAGTGTGGCTTCCTGCAGTGACCAGTGCAATTCTCCTCTCAGTATATCCCTGGCTAGCTCTATCACAGTAAGACCATTGCATTGAGAGAAAATTACTAACGCCAAGACTTCCGCCATAATACCCACAATACCCAGGGCCCTGTGACAGTATGAAGTGGCACTTTAAAAAGAAAAGTTTCCCCCATCGTTACAGGGTTCATGCATGGGCCACCGCTACCATGTCTCTGTGGGCACCAGTCTTTGTTTGGGGGCACATATATTACCATCCACCTTGTGACATGGTCAACACTGGCTGGTGAACTGGAGGGCAGACCTAACAGTAGCTGCTGCAGCTCTCCAGTTCACCAGCCAGTGTCAACTCAGCCCTCCAGTTCACCAGCTAGTGTTAGTTAGCCCACCAAACGCACCTTCACAAACCACGCCCACTTTTAAAAAAAATATTATTGACAAAATGACTAGAAAATAATATTGTTGAATGGATGGGCTTTTTAGGGAAAAATGTATGCCATAGGAAAATATAATCTTAATATGATTTCTGGCAACTCTATTGGCAGCAGCCATTGTTTTAATAAGATGCATACATGTATTAGGATACCATTGGTTTCTATAGATTCTGCGATGGTCATGTGGTTTGGGGTATCATATGACCTTAAATAATTCAAGTATTGTTACACTTTATATAAACCAAGTTTAAGGTAAGATTTCCTTTAACCTTAAAGGTAATGAAAGTTAATGATACTTAAATGTTTTAATGTAAATAATATAGAAACATGTTTAGAAACAATCGTCTAGATACCCTGTCTGACTCTTGACTTCGTTTTATAAGAAGGAAGCGCCATATAACTTGCTCATGTTATAGATACGTTATTTCCTCTAAATTGAATCAATATTCCTCTACTTGCCATATACCATTACTTAATTCATTTATCTTTTTCATTATTCTGAAATGATGACCACCAACCCCACTTAAGTCAAGCATGCTCATTAATAACTATAAACCCGCATTGGGGGTGGAAATTACCCACAGTGCAATTCACACACTCTAACTGTCACCGATTACAGCAGAACTGTGCCATGAAATTACGGCACTAGATTGACAGCTGAAATGTAAGATGTTCAGATTTTATATCTAAAGAAATAGTGGACAGATCAACTAAAAGATTGTACAGTGATAGTAGGGAAGAATGATAGTTTCCAGTGATCGGCAGATAAAAACATTTTTTTTAAGATAAAAACTGTATATCAACTAGATTTTACCCTCGTCCACACCTACAATCTAGTTCTTCTATTGCTTTCCATGTTTATTTTCTCCCATACTCACTATGGTTCCCGGTGTTTATTCTGCTCACTCTGCTGAAACCCCTTTAGTAACTAGTGATAAATACCAGTTTTGAAATGAACCTGGTTTCGACCTGGTTACGATGAAAAAATCTGCGGATCCAATGGATTTTTCGAAATTTTATCATTGAAAATTCAAAAATGAAAACATCAAAAAATCTAAAACGTCCAGCAAAAAGTAGAAAAATTCCCATACAGTCGGATTTTTGGAACTTCAAAGGGTTCCGCAGAACCGATATCAGAACCAAACGCGCCAGTTTCGTTCCTCTCTATTAGAAACGGATGACCTTGATTCTGACCAATCTATAGGCCTCTGGTCTACTCATTCTCCTTGATGTGTCAGTATAGACCTCACACTCCTTCTTTCATCTATACGATCAATTGGGGTTTGCAAATTAAACCTTTGCAGCACCTTAAAGAGCGGTATTATTCAAGTAACGTAATCCGCTATGATCAACCTCCTGATTACAAGGGCAAAGCCATAACTGCAGTTTCTAAGGGCTAATGTTACTTTTCAAGTGCTGCTCTCACGTGAACAAACTCCCCTTTTCTACGAGTTAATGTCAGTTTCCCCTTTAACATAATCTAAATATCGACCTTGAGGCTGATTAGACTTACAATGCCTCTTCTAAATACGGAGATAAATCAGCGCTTTGAATAAGTCATCAGGTGCTGGAACCTTTGCTAGACGTATATAGTTTGAAATTGGTTTCAGGTAGACCAGCTGTGAAAACTAATCTCATTATCCCAGTAATTGTTTGTAGAAAGAATCCAAATAGAAGTTTACTGAATGAAAGAAAGAACCCATTATTTCACCCTCATAAAAACCCACTTTATTCCCTCTCTGTGCGTCTGGGATGGACTGTACGACCTTTAGAAAAGGACAACCAAAAATGACATTTTACCTTCCATTTTGTTTCTGATGTGTTTCCTGTTTCCTGTTATTTTATAAAGGGTTTAGAAGAATAACAGGACTGAATATTAACCCAACTGCAGTCACTGGGCCATGTTGGAAATACTGTCCATCTTTTTATCTTGTTGGTATTCCAGGTGTTTGGTGTTAAAGGCCTACCCTCCAGCATTCATCTTTAAAGGGTAACTGTGATCTATAAGCTTGTGAAGGTTCTCATTCATCCAGGTCATGGTATATCTGTTGTATTCAATTAGATCAACTGGACTTGAAATGTAGTTCTTGAAGACGTTTCGCTAGTCATCCGACTGGCTTTCTCAATTCAGAATGACTTGTACAAGAATCTGTGGCAATTATGTTGGACTTGTGCCTGAATACCACCTATTTCAAATACAGGGATAAGTTCTATAAGCAAAAACATTGATGTGCTATGGGATCTCCAGTTTCACCTATTGTGGCCAACCTTTACATGGAGGAGGTAGAAACACAGGCGCTTAATACCTTTAAGGGCATAGCACCCAGCCACTGGTTCAGATATGTTGATGACACCTGGGTTAAAATCCACCAGAAGGAAGTACAAGCTTTCACAGAACACATTAATGCGGTGGACCAAAACATTAAATTCACAAGGGAAGATACAAAACAACAAACTGGCTTTCTTGGACTGCTTGGTAGAAGTTAAGGAAAATAGTAAACTGGAAGTAGAGGTTTACAGAAAACCAACACACACAGATCAGTATTTGATGTTTGACTCCCACCACCCTTTAGATCACAAGCTGGGTGTCATCAGAACCCTGCAACACAGAGCCGAGAACATCCCCACTAGCACAGAGCCGAAGGCTAAAGAAATGAAACATCTCAGAGGAGTCCTTAAAACTTGTGGATATCCAGACTGGGCCTTTGTCAAAAGAAGTAGAAGGAAAGAAAAGAACACGAATACCAACAGTGAAGGGGAAAAGCAAGACAGGAGGAAGAACATGGTCATCCCATATGTAGCAGGGGTCTCCTAGAAATTAAGAAGAATTTTCAAAAAACATCGTATCCTTTCTGGTTTAAACCGAACAACACACTGAGGCAGCAATTGGTACATCCAAAAGACCCAATACCAAAACACAAGAAAAGCGACATCATATATGCGGTGCAGTGCAGTGAAGAATGCTCTGATTTGTATGTGGGGGAGACCAAACAGCAACTGCATCAACGTATGGCCCAGCACAGAAGAGCCAATTCCTCGGGTCAGGACTCAGCCGTGTATCTGCATCTTAAGGATAAAGGACATACCTTTGAAGATTGTAATGTTAACATACTGGCGAAGGAACGTGACTGGTTCAAGAGAGGTGTTAAGGAGGCCATTTATGTGAAAATAAAGAAACCAAGCCTAAATAGAGGTGGGGGGGTTCGACACCAACTGTCTGCCATATACAATGCTGTTTTAACACCTTACTCTGGGCGTTCCTATAACACCTCTTAGCCACTATCTAATCACACCCTTAACACCTGGCTGTGATATGCTAATTGGGATTTTCCGGGGTACATAATTGCCACACATTCTTGTACAAGTCATTCTGAATTGAGAAAGCCAGTCGGATGACTAGCGAAACGTCTTCAAGAACTACATTTCAAGTCCAGTTGATCTAATTGAATACAACAGATATGTGATCTATAACTTCTTCAAACTAGTAAGGGTTATAAAGTTATTGCTGGAAAGGTTCAGCTATATTGTTTGTCACGTGACTGGTTCAAGAGAGGTGTTAAGGAGGCCATTTATGTGAAAATAAAGAAACCAAGCCTAAATAGAGGTGGGGGGTTCGACACCATCTGTCTGCCATGTACAATGCTGTTTTGACACCTTACTCTGGGCGTTCCTATAACACCTCTTAGCCACTATCTAATCACGCCCTTAACACTTGGCTGTGATATGCTAATTGGGATTTTCCAGGGTACATAATTGCCACAGATTCTTGTACAAGTCATTCTGAATTGAGAAAGCCAGTCGGATGACTAGCGAAACGTCTTCAAGAACTAAACTTCAAGACCAGTTGATCTAATTGAATACAACAGATATGTTCAGCTATATTATTTCATGCTTGAACATTTCCTGTTTCTAGCTATGTGACCAGCTTGCAGTCATGTGAACCTTTATATAGACAACTGCATTATAGGCATGAGGGACCCATTAGGCCCCAAAAGGCACTTGTCAATGCCACAAAGGCACTTCTAAGTGTCAAGCATGGGGGGTCCTTGAGCTACGGGACCTCCTTAATCCCCAAAAGTCTCTGTTTGGGAGGGGGGACGCTCCGTCGTCATCTTGCATCTCTATCCACGACACTTTTTTTGATACATTACTTAGTGCCGGTGACATTGCCACAAGAAAACACTATGTGGCTGCACATTGTCACAATAAGGATTGTTTTGCGTTGGTGTGCAGCGATCTGCAATCATGATTTTAGTGATTGTTTAGAAATATGTGTGCCTAATAAAGGGATAATGTTGGAGGGTATGTAAATAGAAGATGTTGCAACCAAGGTAGGATATAGGAGAAGGATATCCCTCATGTGACCATGAAATGCCCCATAGTGTCTAGTGTTCCCCTACAATCACCTCTGGCCCTGTTGACACAATCCTAAGCACTGAAGATCCACTATAGGCTTAATGCTTTCTATTCGATTCCTCCCATTATAACCCAGGAGTTTGAATTTGTTTTTTTGCAATGCTGTGGCTTGTAATTTGTATAGAAAAAAATAGCAAAAAAGTAACTTGGGTACCATATTGTTGCTTTATAATGGCCACCCCACCTTTATAATCTATACACACACCCCTTCCGATGTGGCTTACTTCCTGGTTCTAGCTGCCAGTCACGCCCAATAATTTACTGATGTGCCTCCTCTGCAGCCATGTGAGCTCTCTAACAGCTGATTAAGCTTGCAGAGTAAGACCAGTTCCGAGAGAGCAGAGAGAGGTTAGTATAAGGTGTTTCAGGGATGAAGAGAAGTATAATGATCTTAAGGTAGGGGGGTGGGAAAGGTAAGTATACATTTTATTGCTGAAAGTGAACATGCCCTTTACACCTCATTTGCCATTTTGTAGCCCAATCCCAAAGTCTATTTAAATCAGTTTGCATGGTGGAGACATTGTGCCCGGACCCTGTAGTTCTGTGCAATTTAGTATCATCAGCACAGGGACTGTACTATATCTATGTTATTTCTAAATAAACAATTTACTGTCAGTCTGTCACTTTTCTAACAGTAAAATTCTTCTAGTGGTTGACATACACCCACCAAACCTGAGAAACTGGAAAAAGTTTAGTTTACAAGCTTTAAGGAGGCCTCTAAAGAAGGTAGACTGCTTAATAGAATGAATCACATCTTTGGTATCTCTGTGGTGGTATACTCTCTTTGTGGAATAGTATATCTGGGTGTGGTATCTCTGTGGAGAAGCGGTATTTTTGTGGAGGTGTGTTATATCAGTGGAAGTGTGGTATATCAGTGGTGGTGTATTGTCTTTGTGATGTGGTATCTCTGTGGTGTTGTAGTATTTTTGTGGTGTAGAAATGTGGTAAATATGTGGAGGTGTGGTATGTTGTTAGTATGGTATCTCTGTGGAGGTGTGCTTTTTAGTGGGGTGGTATCTCTGGTGTGTTATCTCTGGGGGTATTTCTATGGTGGTGTCTCTGGATATCTCTGTTGGGGTGATGTATTTCTGTGGTGTGGTATCTCTGTGGTTGGTGTGGTATCTTTCTGGTTGTGTTGTATATGTGATGTGATAAAGCATCTCTGTGGTAGTGTGGTATTTCTGTGGAGGTATGGTGTCTCTGCTGTGGTGTTGTATTTCTGGGGTTTGGTATCTCTGTTGTGGTATGGCTTGTCTATGGTGGTGTGGTATCTCTGTGGTGGGGTGGTATTTCTGTGATGGTGTGGTATCTCTATAGTGGTATGCTATATTCTGTGGTGGTGTAGTATCTCTGTGGTGGTGTGGTATCTCTATGGTGGTGTAGTATCTCAATGGTGGTGTGATATCTCTATGGTGGTTTGGTATTTCTGTGTTTTCGTGGTATCTCTGTGGTGGTGTGGTATCTCACTGGTGGTTTAGTATCTCAATGGAGGTGTGATATCTCTATTGTGGTTTGGTATTTCTGTTTTGTCGTGGTATCTCTGTGGTGGTGTAGTATCTCTGTGGTGGTGTAGTGTCTCAATGGTGGTGTGATATCTCTATGGTCGTTTGGTATTTCTGTTTTGTGTGTTCTCTGTGGTGGTGTAGTATCTCTGTGGTGGTGTGGTATCTCACTGGTGGTGTAGTATCTCAATGGAGATGTGATATCTCTATGGTGGTTTGGTATTTCTGTGTTGTCGTGGTATCTCTGTGGTGGTGTGGTATCTCACTGGTGGTGGTATAGTATCTCAATAGAGGTGTGATATCTCTATGGTGGTTTGGTATTTCTGTTTTGTCGTGGTATCTCTGTGCTGGTGTAGTATCTCTGTGGTGGTGTGGTATCTCACTGGTGGTGTAGTATCTCAATGGAGATGTGATATCTCTATGGTGGTTTGGTATTTCTGTGTTGTCGTGGTATCTCTGTGGTGGTGTGTTATCTCACTGGTGGTGTATTATCTCAATGGAGATAATCTCAATTATCTCTATGGTGGTTTGGTATTTCTGTGTTTTTCGTGGTATCTCTATGGCAGTGTAGTATCTCTGTGGTGGTGTGGTATTTCTGTAATGGTGTGGAATCTCTGTTGTGTGTTATATCTCCAAGGACTTAATTGTCAGGACAGCAAACAGCTTGTGGCTTGAATTACATTGCCACTATCACATTATGTTTGCCGAGTTCATTATCATTGCTGAGATTGACTCTTCACTGTTATGTATATGGACAGAAACTATTTTATTCATCAGACCATGATCATCACCATCTATCACATGCCAGACACACGCTGCATTCATTTACAGTCTCTGCAATACTTCGCCCCTACTTTTCCTTTTACACAAGTTTCAGACTTGCTTATCATTTCTTCTTATTTAACTCTCTGCCTTTTCTAGCTGCTATAAAGTACATTAGAAGCGTCTCTCGGAATACTAGAGTCATCAAAGCTCCTCTCCCCGGATACTTTGTAACCTATGATTGTTCAGCTTACACACAGTACATCTTAATGATTCTGTAGGTGTAACATTAGGCAAATTGATATTTTTAGAAGCTCCCTTGGGGTATTTATAGTTGCTGTATTTGGACACACGGTGATAATTTTTAACAACCTGTCGGAAATCCGTGTTCTAAAGCTGCTGTTTTTATTGCTATTATTTTTATCCAAATATGATGAATTATAGGAAATCACGTTTTTTATCTCCATGTATAGTAACTCAATCCTCGTCGCTTCCTGGTCTGTGTCATCTTAAAATTCTCACCTTTTTCAGCTCTGATTCTATTTCTTACTGAGTTACTAAAGGGCATCAACACTGAATTATTTTTATAGCTGATTACTGGAAACTATAATTCTTCCCAACTATCACTGTACTGTTTATTTGTTAATATAGATGTCTTATCTGAACCATTTTACATTTCAGCTGTCAATCAAGTGCTTCATTATCATAAACTCTTCTGCTCCGTGCAGTTTTGCTGTAGCAGGAATGGTGACAGTTGGAATGTGATAATTCCATGGTCTGTGTGTTGTACCCAGGGATACCACCTGAACTGCTTTACTTGTATTTCTTACAAGAGGAATCTAAAGGAGATATCAGCTACACAATCTTTTGCTGGCAAGTTATGTTCAGATAGCGGTTCTGCAGAAATTATTGAAGTTCCAAAATTCTGATTCAAACCCAATTCAATTGGAATTTTTCGAATTTTCAATAGAAATTTATTAGAATTTTAAATTTTTCATTGATAAGTTCCGAGTTCAGAAAACTTTTAAAAAAACATCAAAGCTGCAGATTTTGGAAACCAGGTTAATTTCCAACCGGGGATTCATCACTACCAGTGGCGTAACCCTCATGCGGGGGGGCCCGGACAGTAGTAGGGCCTGCCACAAGCCCAAGATCTATGCAGCGACCAGCAGTTTTTAAACAGCTGATTGTGCATATGAAGGAAATGGCTGGTTGATTGTGCGTATGTTTAAAAACAGCTGGTCGCTAAAGAGGTCTTGGCGGGCTTGTCAGGAGGAGGGGGTCAGGGGCCCGGCATTCAATCTTGCACGGGGGGGTGGGCTGCAGGTACGCACCTGATCACTATAGAATAATAGCACGGAGCAAACTTGTACCGTTTATTGTATGTATGTATGTATAATTTTATTTATATAGCGCCACCTAGGTATGCAGGGCTGTACATTCTAAAATGCAGAGTATACAAACAAGGGGATAAGGGCAAGCCATTAAACAGATAAAAATTAAATTAAATACAATTTCATACATTGGTTAAGAAAGCATATATATAAATTATGGATAAATTGATATAAGTGCAACAAGCCTTGACACATTAGGAATGCGATCCCAGCCCTGAAGAGCTTACAATCTAAGTGGGAACAACATACAGATACAAGTGGGGGGATGGGTACAAAGTGCTTGAGATGGCTAACAATGATTTGTTGTGCTGATGATCAGAAAGGTAGGATAACAGTCTAGATTTGAAAGTATTAATGGATGTCACCAGTCGAGGCGAGAGAGGGAGAGAGTTCCAAAGGTAGGGAGCAGCAAGAGAGAATGGTTTAAGGTGGGAGGCAGCAGTGTTAGTTGGGGGTCTGTGGAGAAGATTTCCTTGCGAGGAACGGAGGGCATGGCCTGGAACATAGGGACCAAGAGAGAAGATAAGTAGGGAGGTGCAGTAGAGTGAAGGAATTTAAAGTTTAAATGAAGGGTATGATTCTTTGTTTGATGGGAAGCCACCCTATGGACTGAAGTATCGGGTTTGCGGGTTCTCTTTTGGAGGAGAGCGAGATGATCCGAACTGCCGAGTTTAAGATAGACTGGAGAATAGAGAGATGAGAGGCCGGGAGTCCAAGCAGTAGAATGTTACAGTAGTCGAGACTATTTAGATTATAAGGGCATGGATGAGCATTTTAGTAGTGGAGAGAGAGAGAGAGAAAAGGGCAGATCTTGGCAATATTGCGAAGGAGAAAAGACAGGTCCTAGCGACATTGATAATGTGATGATGGAAGGAAAGAGAGGAGTCAAAGATCACTCCAAGGCAGCGTGCAGATATTAGTGTGTGTCCCTGGTTCAAAGAGTTAAAGGACAGACTTATGTTGTGCTGTGAATTACAGTTTATCTTCGCAAAGGCCAGAGAACATTTCAGTAGCAGGTTCATTTTATTACAGCAACACTTATATTACACTGGCCTTTATCAAGACAAAACACATTAGTTACAATAGCAACACTATATAATCCTTTTACAGGCAATTGTCTCCCAGAGCGGGCGCTTGTCTGCCTCGCATTCATCAGGGTTGTGGGCAATCACCCTCGTGAAAGAAACTTTAGGTACAAGTAATAAACACTTTAAAGGGTTGATGCAATAGGAAGTGTAAAAGTCTGCCATGCTATTCATTTCCAACAACCAATCAGATGGTTTTTTACTGGGTTACTGCAGTTAGATAACATCCAATTTGTTGCTGTAGTTAGTGATTATGATGTCAAATACATAGGTAACCATAATAATAAAGGGAAATTGTTACCAGTCACAAGAGGAACTCGCACAATCCAAACTCACAGAAGGTCATTAATAAAGTACACAATTTATTATTTCTACAAAATCACAATACTCTTAACAAAATACTGAGCAGTCAAGGTCACTGTTCATATGAAAAGGGTTGTTGGCTATTTTGTGGGCTATTTTACATATTAGTGTGATGTTTCATCAGTTAGCGTGATATTCCATCAGTTAGCGTGATATTCCATCAGTTAGCGTGATATTCCACCAGTTAGCGTGATATTCCACCAGTTAGCATGATATTCCATCACTTAGCGTGATATTCCACCAGTTAGCGTGATATTCCATCACTTAGCATGATATTCCACCAGTTAGCATGATATTCCATCAGTTAGCGTGATATTCCACCAGTTAGCGTGATATTCCATCACTTAGCATGATATTCCACCAGTTAGCGTGATATTCCACCAGTTAGCGTGATATTCCATCAGTTAGCGTGATATTCCACCAGTTAGCATGATATTCCATCACTTAGCATGATATTCCACCAGTTAGCGTGATATTCCATCAGTTAGTGTGATATTCCACCAGTTAGCGTGATATTCCATCAGTTAGCGTGATATTCCACCAGTTAGCGTGCTATTCCACCAGTTAGCATGATATTCCACCAGTTAGCGTGATATTCCATCAGTAAGCGTGATATTCCACCAGTTAGCGTGATATTCCATCAGTTAGCGTGATATTCCATCAGTTAGCGTGATATTCCATCAGTTAGCGTGATATTCCATCACTTAGCGTGATATTCCATCACTTAGCGTGATATTCACCATGTTAGCGTGATATTCCACCAGTTAGCATGATATTCCATCATTAGCGTGATATTCCACCAGTTAGCGTGATATTCCCCACCAGTTAGCGTGATATTCACCCCAGTTTAGCGTGTATTCCACCAGTTAGCGTGGTATTTCCACCATTTAGTGTGATATTCCCCAGTTTAAGCGTGATATTTCCTCATTTAGCATGTATTCCACCCAGTTAGTGTGATATTCCACCAGTTAGTGTGATATTCCACCCAGTTAGCGTGATATTCCCCGTTAGCATGCTATTCATTCTAACCATTAGTTGTGATTTCCACCATTAGTGTGATATTCACCAGTTAACGTGATATTCCATCAGTTAGCGTGATATTCACAGTTAGCATGTAATTCCCATTTAGTGTGATATTCCCACCATTGCATGCTATTCCACCAGTTGGTGATATCACCTAGCATCTATTTCACCAGTTCGTGGGTAGTATCCACCATTACATGCTATTCTTAATTCCACCAGTTAGCATGCTATTCCACCAGTTAGTGTGATATTCCACCAGTGTGATATTCCACCAGTTAGCATGCTATTTCACCAGATAGTGTGATATTCCACCAGTTAGCATGCTATTCCACCAATTAGTGTGATATTCCACCAGTTAGTGTGATATTCCACCAGTTAGTGTGATATTCCACCAGTTGTGTGATATTCCACCAGTTAGCGTGATATTCCACCAGTTAGCGTGATATTCCACCAATTAGTGTGATATTCCACCAGTTAGCATGATATTCCACCAGTTAGTGTGATATCCCCCAGTTAGCATGATATTCCACCAGTTAGTGTGATATTCTACCAGTTAGTGTGATATTCCACCAGTTAGCATGATATTCCACCAGTTAGTGTGATATTCCACCAGTTAGCATGATATCCCACCAGTTAGTGTGATATTCCACCAGTTAGCATGTTATTCCACCAGTTAGTGTGATATTCCACCAGTTAATGTGATATTCCACCAGTTAGCGTGATATTCCACCGGTTTAGTGGTGATATTCCCCATTTGTACCCCATGCTATTCCACCCTTTTACATGCTATTCCACCAGTTAGTGTGATATTCCACCAGTTAGCATGATATTCCATCAGTTAGTGCGATATTCCATCAGTTACCATGGTATTCCATAAGTTAGCGTGATATTCCACCAGTTAACATGAAATTCCATCAGTTAGCGTGATATTCCTTCACGTAGCGTGATATTCCACCAGATAGCATGATATTCCACCAGTTAGCATGATATTCCATCAGTTAGCATGATATTTCACCAGTTAGCATGATATTCCATCAGTTAGCGCGATATTCCATCAGTTAGCGTGATATTCCATCAGTTAGCGTGATATTCCTTCACTTAGCGTGATATTCCTTCACTTAGCGTGATATTCCACCAGTTAGCATGATATTCCATCAGTTAGCGGGATATTTCACCAGTTAGCATGATATTCCATCAGTTAGCGCGGTATTCCATCAGTTAGCATGATATTCCATCAGTTAGCGTGATATTTCACCATTTAGCATGATATTCCATCAGTTAGCGTGATATTTCACCAGTTAGCGTGATATTCCATCAGTTAGCATGATATTCCATCACTTAGTGTGATATTCTACCAGTTATCATGCTATTCCACCAGTTAACATGATATTCCACCAGTTAGCATGATATTCCACCAGTTAGCGTGATATTCCATCAGTTAGTGTGATATTCCATCAGTTAGCATGGTATTCCATCAGTTAGTGTGCTATTCAAACAGTTAGCATGATATTCCACCGGTTAGCGTGATAGCGTGATCAATGAAGAGGAGGGAGAAAGGGGGGTCCACAAGGGGAGCTGTCACAGAGTTTTTTAAGGTACTGTTTCTGTTTTTTCTAAATGACTGTTAGTTAATTAGAAAGTATCCAGTGCTGTATGTATTTATTTATATAACGCTGAACATATAATATAACGCAGCACTTCACGATAATTGAATCCATTCACATTAGGCCTTACAATCTATATGCTAGGTCCCACTAGTGCGATTTGAATCGATTGCGCATACCTATGTAACCCTATGGGAGCGGCTTCCCATTCACACTGAGACGTTTTTCGTAGCGCATGCGATCACCATTTTTGATGCGTATTGTATGCGCTTCAATAGGGCTCAATTACATAAGCACACTTGTCTGGAAGCAGGAATGGAAGCACACACGGAAGCAAGCACGTTCTTGCAACATTGCGATTGAGCATTATTCAATGTGTCCTAGTGGGGCCTCATGTGTGGGGAAATTGTGTATTTATGAATTGAGAGCTATTTGCATGTCTAGTGAAATATATTAATCCAAATATGCTACGGAAATACCTTTCAACATTCCCCTTTAAATACTAAAACACTATTGAGAAATACATTACACAGAGCTGTGCTAAGATCAGGGTCCCTTCATTATCCTCCCCCTGCAGCTCTGTACTAGGTTGTTTTACAACCTAGTACAGAGCTGCAGGGGAAGGATAATGCAGTGAACCTGATCTTAGCACAGCTCTGTGTAATGTATTTCTCAATAGTGTCCCTATTTAAATGAGAACATTGGAGGGTTTGTAAACAACATAGTACAGAGCTGCAGGGGGAGGATAATCTTAGCACAGCTCTGTGTAATGTATTTCTCAATAGTTTCCCTATTTAAATGAGAATGTTGGAGGGTTTGCCTTCATTACTGTTGACACTCCAATGTCCCATCTCTCTAGACTCTCTGTACAGTCAGTTTTACACTGATGGAGATTATCCGATTGTTAAATCTCAGAGGGATCCTGTGTTTGTGGAGGTTCGAATAATAAATCGAGTTGATCCGCAGTTGGTATTAATGACTGAGCAGTGCTGGGCAACACCGACTTCTAATCCATTTCATAGCACGCAATGGCCACTGCTCCTTAATGGGTAAGATTTCATTAAGAAGAGTTGTTTTGTTTTTTAAGTAGAATTATTGGGCTGATGCAATAAGAGGTGTTAATTGGTTGGGACTGGTCAGTGCTGCTGCGGTGGAGCTCGTGAAAGGTAAGTTTCTTCTACCTTCGTTCCTGGCTCCACAGAAATTGATTGAAGAACTGATGGTAAGGCATAGCTCCTTATCCTCCCGGACTTCAATCAATGCATTAAAGGGATAGTTCACTTTTTCAGTGAACTTTTCCTTTAATATACTATGACACATGCAATACATGTCAAATATTATTTTTACATTGTCAATAGCCTATCAATACAACCTAAATCGGCGTTATATTCTTCACACCAATCACAGCTCAGGGTTCAAGGTTACCGCTAGTTAAGACCTATACCCTTAGACACACACCATGTTTAGTAATTCAATGAAACATATCAAGTATTCACTTACCCACTTTTAGGATTTTTCTATTTTTCATATAGTCTACCGTATATACTCGAATACAAACCGAGGTTTTCAGGCTTTAAAAAAAGCCTGAAAATCTTACCTCGGTTTATACTCGAGTCAACCTGTCTCTTACCTTGTCCGGCGGCTGCGCGATCCGCATCCTCAGTGCGCATCTGGATGATGTCACTACCCAGCGCCTCTCACTTTGCGGCGCCGAGTAGTGACATCATCTGGATGTGCACTGAGGATGTGGAGCGAGGAGTGAGCAGCCGCCGGACAAGGTAGGAGAATACCACGGATGCCAGGGAGGGCAATATTTACAAATAAGAGTAAAACCTTCTTAATTTGTGCATACTGTATGCACAAATAAAGGAGGATTTACCCCTATTTGCAAGTATTTGCCACTTATGATGTTTGAAAACTACAACTCTCAGCAATAAAGCATGCTGGGAGTTGTAGTTTCCAAACATCTTAAGTGGCAAATACTAACCCCCTCGGTTTATACTCGAGTCAATATGTGTTTTCTCTTTTTTTACCTAAAACTAGGTACATCGGTTTATACTCAGGACGGTTTATACTCGAGTATATACGGTATTAGTTTATTAGAAACAGTTGAAGTGGACATCTGTATTTAGACACTCTGGATATTTAGTCCTGAGCCTGTAGACCCCTTCCAATTCCTTCTGTAAATGTTTATTTTCTTGGCTACCACCGTTCCTCCACCTTCACTGACTCAAGTCCCGTGAAAGTTAAGGAATGGTATTCTCCATTGTTTCTCAAATACATGTTGGCCCACTGAGCTCCTTAGCACTTCCCCCTTTTTACATGCTCAAATACGCTCTTGTATATGGTCAGTGGGTCTTCGCTTTGTCTGCCAAGTTAGCACATGATTGCGCCATAGGCAGAGGTTCCAATCCAAAACACTGTGCTTCACACCCATTCCCTGCTGAGGCCCAGGACTAGGCACAAGCCTGACAGAGTCCCAATCCTAAGTATCTTAAAAAAAATTCGGCCTGTCTTTTTGATTTTAGCCCCTTATATGATTGAGTTTGACACCCCTGCTTTACACTATTGGGTATATTAATCCCAGAACATTGACATCAATTAGTACATATTCTAAATGAACCCCAGACACATCCAATGGCTGCAGGCTGTACACTAGTAGACTTACCAGTTATCCTTTCTGCAACATATGAAGAAACGCCAGGGATGAATATTTCATTTTATTGTTTCATACCTGAAATGTAAGTAGGTACTGATTGGTCAATCAAAAGACTATATTGTTACATGTATGGCTGCCATTAGATTGATTGGTCGATCAGGACAATAATATTGCTATGTGTATGGCTGCCATTAGATTGATTGATCAGACAATAATATTGCTATGTGTATGGCTGCCATTAGATTGATTGGTCATCAGACCAATAATATTGCTACGTGTATGGCTGCCATTAGATTGATTGGTCGATCAGACAATGGCTGCCATTAGATTAATTGATCCAATCAGACAATAATATTGCTATGTGTATGGCTGCCATTAGATAGATTGGTAAATCAGACAATAATATTGCTATATGTATGGCTGCCTTTAGATTGATTGGTCAATCAGACAATAATATTGCTATGTGTATGGCTGCCATTAGATTGATTGGTCAATCAAACAATAATATTGCTATATGTATGGCTGCCATTAGATTGATTGGTCGATCAGACAATAATATTGCTATATGTGTATGGCTGCCATTAGATTGATTGGTCGTCAGACAATAATATTGCTATATGTAGGCTGCCATTAGATTGATTGGTCGATCAGACAATAATATTGCTATGTGTAGGCTGCATTAGATTGATTTATCGCAATATATTGCTATGTGTATGGCTGCCATTAGATTGATTGGTCGATCAGACAATAATATTGCTACTGTATGGCTGCCATTAGATTGATTGGTCGATCAGACAATGGCTGCCATTGATTAATGATCAATCAGACAATAATATTGCTAGTGTATGGCTGCCATAGATAGATTGGTAAATCAGACAATAATATTGCTATATGTATGGCTGCCTTTAGATTGATTGGTCAATCAGACAATAATATTGCTATGTGTATGGCTGCCATTAGATTGATTGGTCAATCAGACACTAATTGTGCTATGATTGGTCAATCAGACAATAATATGGCTATGTGGATGGCTGCCATTAGATTGATTGGTCAATTAGACAATAATATTGCTATATGTATTGCTGCCATTAGATTGATTGGTTGATCAGACAATAATATTGCTATATGTATGGCTGCCATTAGATTGATTGGTCGATCAGACAATAATATTGCTATATGTATGGCTGCCATTAGATTGATTGGTCGATCAGACAATAATATTGCTATATGTATGGCTGCCATTAGATTGATTGATCAATTGATACCTTACCCCAAAAGTTTGTCCTATGGGTGGATATGCCTTTTAACAGGGTTATTTAATAAAAGTTCTTATCTTTAAAATTGTACTAATTTTGCTCCAACCAATCAGATGTTAGCTTTCAAATGTTAATTAACACAATTTTTAACAATAAGAACTTTTACTGAATCTCCCTGTATATATTTTAGTTTGAAAGGACAATACCAAGCCCCCCCCCCCGCCTATAACTACCAGGATCTAAACCTAAACCGCTAGATCCTCACCCCTGAGTTAAACCTAACAGCCGGAACTTTGATGTTAAAGTTCTAATTGCTGGACTGTCAGCTCCACCCCTCTTGGCCCAGGGCCTAACCAATAAGAAGATGCACTTTGCAAGATTTCATACAAGGTGAGGGTAGAGCTACAGACAGACCTTCTATTGGAAGGTTAACCCAGGGATGAAGACCAAGCGGTTAAGGAACTCACCTTGGGTAGTCTTATTGGTAGAAGGATGGGCTGGGGTTCCTGGGGGTGTTATTGTCCTTTAAGCAGTCACCCTTATAGAAAGCAAATGGTTAAACATTTATTCTATTTATTATTCTCTTTCTTTGTCTGCATTAGTTTTCTGTTGCTGTTTTCTCCTTTGTGCTGCTGACAGTGTTTATTCATCTATTGTGTACGTCTCTGGCTATGTTTCTATTGTTAATGTGTTCAGCTTTGTGTGCACTACAATAATCCCTTCCGCCCACATTTAATATTTCCATTGCAGCCATTTAATTAAATGTATAAAATGAAAATGATTGCACAGCGCCCGGTGCCAACCTGGCAGGAATTCAAGGAAATTAGTTAATTTACTGTTTTTTTATTAATGGCAGTCTCATTTCTGCACACAGGGGGCGCTCTCCCATGTGAAGTTATTCCTGCTCCCCTCTAGCACATTGTTATGGAACTAAATGGAGGGTTTCTATAGATTCTATTTGTTTGGTGCAGTGTTCCAGGATCATTGTGTCATTGAAAGTAAATTTATATCCCAAAAAGAGAAATGTAGCTCAGGATACAGATCATAGGTTGGGTACAATGTGTAATAGAGGAGTAAAGAGATGGCTTCTTATATTTATATATGTGTGTGCTAAAGTGTGTGTTCTAGTCTGTGTGTAATGTGTGAGTTGGTGCGTGTTATGAGGGGCCCAGTAATTTACCCAGTATGGGGCCCAGAAAAGTCTGATGGCGCCCTGCGTGATCACAGGGAAGTTTGCTTCCTTCTCTCCAGGCTACTGTCAGAATCATTGAAGAACGGGAGGTAAGACATAGCTCATTTACCTCCTGTTCTTCAATTAAAGGGAAAAAAGGTAAGCTATTTTTTTTTTGGATGGAGATACCTTCTAGCATATTCTTGCCTTTGTAAGATATAAGAGTGTCATGGACACTGAGTGGAGGAGGAGACAGAGAGTAGTAATTTACTGTATGTGTATAGTGTCCCATTACCATTAAGTTCGGATTTGACTAAAGATATCAAGGCTATTAAACCAAATTGCTAATTAGTACAGTTACGTTTCTGGAAACCACCTTCCATTTTGAAACAGGGAGAAGCATTTTACCCAAACACCATTAATCCATTACATTAAATATCGCACAGTGTTGTCAGGGCAGCCAGCTCTGAAACAAATTGCAGGTGTCTCGCAAACAGACATTTCTTTATTGTGACAAATTAAATGAACATCATTTTTGTGAACAATTACGGTTAATGTAGAAAAAAAAACTTGTTAATTTAAAAAAAATGTAATTTCTTTTTTCTTCCAAAAAATAGAAATACGCACATACGAACCTGCGTGAAACTATCTGTGTACATACACTGCCATCTTGTGGAGAAATAAGTAAATATTATATCTGTAGTGAAAATGTAACTGTAGGGCATGATAGGATAGAGAAGTGGGAGTCAGTACTCCGACTTCCAGTACTTTCCACAAAATTTAGAGTTCAACTTGAAGGTTTGACATCAGGTCTGCAACACTCCCTTATTGGGGCAGTGTGTGTGGGGGGTGTGGGGGGGGGGGGATGTGTACTTTTTTTGTTATGAGGTTGGAGGTTCCCTTTAAGAAACTGGGATTTTATTTTGAAACACGTGTCCATATTATGACTTCTAAACCAGTTACTGGTATTCTGGGCCCTAGGAAGGATCCCAGGTTGCTATCATTTTGTTACTCATTTTACAGAAACCATTTAATATGAAGTGAAATATTAAATGGTTGCCTGTTAAGAGTGTGTTCCCTGGGGGAACTGATCACGTAAGAACAGGAGGTTAGACTGTTCCCCCTTGTGCTCCATTCATTCATAGAAACTAATTACAGATTTTATCATTTTAGAGTGGACATACTCTTAAAAGGAAAGTCTCCTCTTTTGGGGCATATTTTTCCTATTTTACAATATTTAAAGCAAAACATTTGCTTAGAGGCCCATTTGCTCTTAATCCATCTCTGGCAATATATCATATGTATTATTCATTTTCTAAATAAAAAAAAATTACATTTGTATCGTCTAATCCAAAAAACTCCAAACATGTAATATAATAGTTATTGAATAAAAGCAACCGGTATTAAAGGAGAATTATACCCATGCAGTAAATGACTTCTTACTGGCTCCTCCCACAGTCATGGTCACTGACAATTTTCCCACCTCTGACACTGGGTAACATATCTTAATGGAGGGGGAGGAGCTAGAAATCAGTCAGTTACTGCATGGGTATAATTCTGTCAATACAAACATAGCCACTCCTGGTGCAGCCTGACAGCTATTCATTTATTTCATGCACTCCGTCTGCTTCTTTGATGTAGGGTGCTTACACACCCATGTCAGAGATGTGCCAGGTGGGGGGAGGATTTTACAGTTGCCAACCACACCAGGAGCCAAGTATGAATATTGCCACCTGTAAGTAAAAACAGTAGGTAGGATATTATATTTTGCTTTTCTTAATTCTCGTTTCTTGCTCTCTACTGTCCCTTTAAATGCTAATTATTCAATAAATGTGTTCCGGGGTATTATTTGTCTAGGTTCTGCCAATGATATTGTTTTAGACAATGCTATAGTATGAGGGGATTGTATAATGTATGAAAGGAAAAGTCCAGTTTAAATATGAATGTAGAATATAGTAATAATGTTACTTACAGTATATCTTAATAGAAAACAGTATCAGCACTGCCCCCTACTGGACAGAGTTATGTACAAATGTACAGAGTTATGTACAAATTAAATATTAACTGTTTAATAAACATAAATTGTCAGGTTCCTACTGTCATATTGAAATAAACAGTAAATGGATAAACAAGTGGGTGACAATAAAACTATACATATTTCCTTTATAAGCTATTTCCTATTTTATTTAAAGCGCATGTCCACCCCCAAAATTAAAATTGAACCCGCTACTGGCCCCACTGTGTAGTGTTAAACAATCCTTAACTTACATCTCTGCTCCTTATGGTTCCCCTGCAATGTCTGCGTAAAATTGAGAAAAGCGAAGTCTGTGGGCCATATTTATAAAGGCGCGGTATCGCTTTATAGCGATACCTCGCCTCTTAACAATCACTATTGTGATAGTAAATTTACGGGCGCCATCGTAAATCTACGTTTGTAAATGTACAATAGCGATTGTAAATCTATGACCCCGATCGTAGATCTACGATCGTCATAGAATACCATTCCGGTAGTTTACCACGTGGTATTCTACGATAGAGTGGTCATAAGTTTACAACCGCTTGCCGTAAACGTACTATTTGCCGTCAATGTACAATCGGGGCCGTACATTTACAGCCGCAGTAATACAATAATGAAAACGATTTTAAATATGGCCCTGTGTGTCATCTGGTCCCTCCTGTTTCATGGCTGCCTTTTCCCTAGCTTTACACCCCTTTTCTGTAGTGTAGGGCACCCTAGCCCACCCTCAACCGCCAAATGTACTTACATCACTTTATTCCTCCAGCGTTCTGCATTGCCGCCAGTCTGCCCCCCTGCTTGCAGTTCCCAAACGCAGAGGGCCTGGATCAAAAAGCCAGGAATGAAGGATTGTAAGTACATTTCTGCAGCTTTTTTAACTCAACAAACATTGTAGTTGGGGTTGGGCTAGGGTGCCTTACACTACAGAAAACATTTTTTTTAGAGTGGATACGCTTTAATTTGCAGGCTTTAGATGATCCCATCTCTGTGAGGCTTGGGAAGCAATAACATACCTCCATTAAAAAAGAACATTTCTAGAGAATGACAGCTCTTAGTGGATGTTATAATTCTCCTTATAAAAATTAATTTTTGATATATGAGTGCCCCTGTCCCCCCAGCCCCAACCGCTATATTTATTCTTTTAGAAAGTGCCCCAAACTTTACTTACCTCCCCTCTTTCCTCCACCGTGCTGCCGGCCCTCTGCTTGCGAGAAAATGCAAGCAGAGGGGCGGGACCGGCAGTCGCGTCTGTGATTGGCTGAGTGGCAGCCAATCACGGACACGGCTGCCGGGAGTTCATTTCGGCGGGGGAAAGAGGGAAGGTAAGTAAAGTTTGGGGAGCTTTCTAAAAGAATAAATATAGCGGTTGGGGCTGGGGGGGGACAGGGGCAATCATATAAATAATAAAGGGTTTTAAGCTAGGGGGAGGGAATCCTGAGAGGGAGGGAGAGGGAGGGAGAGGGAGGGGGAGAAGGGCTGCAGTACACATGCCAAACTTCTCCCGGAGGCCAGGTAGGAGGCAGAGTCCTATATCGACTCTGCTATCCTCCTGGTGGGCAGTTTTTGGGACTTTGGGGGGGGGGGGGGGACTACAGGAGAACCTTATGGAGCTGAGATGTGAGGTAAGTATTAAACTACACTACATGATGGGGCCAGTAGTTGGGGGGATTATAGTTTTGGGGGTGGACATGCCCTTTAAAGCCAAATGAATGACGTAGATACTGTAGACCAGTTCTACAAAGACTGGTTATTTTGGAGACATACAGTACATGAACAGATGTTGGGAAAATCCTCTGGAGACCTGATGGGATCAGTTGGGAATCTTGTCTGTATATGGACATGTTTAGGGCAGCATGGTGGCTCAGTGGTTAGCACTGATGCCTTGCAGCACTGAAGTCCTGAGTTCGATTCCACCCTTGGACACATCTGCAAGGAGTTCGTATGTTCTCCCTGTGCTTGTGTGGGTTTCCTTCGGGCACTCCGGTTTCCCTCACAATCATAAAGACATACTGATAGGTTGTATGTGTACATAAAGTGATTAGATTGTAAGCTCTTCGGGGCAGGGCCTGATGTGAATGTATCCATGTAATTGTAAAGCGCTATAGAAATCTATAATAATAATAATGTTTAGAAATTGCTTTGTGACCCTTTACAGATTGACTTTTAAACATCCACTGGAATCTCCACTGATCGTGGTCCTGCATCTTTACACACACTTTGTGGTGACTTGTTCACTATTCTATGCAGGGAAGATTCTTCCATTATTCCACCTAATGTCACAGCTTTAAATAGTAAAATCCTAAGGCAGCAAATCAATACCCCAGTATTAACTCTGGCCCTCACCTTTTTTTATCAATGCAGGAAGAGCAGCGACAGAGGGATTAATTAAAAGTTAAGAAAAAGGCATTTTGTGTGAAAGTTCTTTCTGTTAAGGGCACAGCTCCCCTTTAAGAGTTAATTTTGAAGGGACAGTGGCCATAGAGTTTGTGCTTTTAGTGATTCAATAGTAAGAAACTTTGTAGAACATAAGGTTCAATATACAGTGACCTCTAGATTTAATCTAACTATTTAAAATCAAGTCTGGGGTTGTTCATTCAGATGAAATTAATTAACAGCTAAATTTGGACACTTGAACAGGAGATGCTCTGTGAAGGTATCTTTCACACAAATGGATTAGTAGCAGAAAACATCTCGACAACACAAGGAAACTGCTACCTGAGAGAAAACGTGGCCCTCGTGTCAAACTACCCTAAATGTAAGAGCCACGTTTCTAATTTGGTTAAAATCTAAAAAGGTGTCCTTAGAATTTATTTTTGCAATGTTGGTATGTGAAATACCCCAGAACTAACAATATAAATCCTGTCATTGCATAAGTTACATTTAAAGGGTATCTATTTTAACTTTAGATACAGCAAGATCCCACTACTTAAAAAGATTTGTCGGATTTTAAATCTGAGCTGTAGATCCTGAGAAAACATCATTTGAAATCACAGCATTTACAGGGACAGACCTGTCACTCTCTTACTAGGATCTTTGGCTGAATGCCAGCACTCTTTCTGTAACACTTAGGGCACGGCCACACTGCGCCGCAAAAACGCACACGGAATCGCATGCGATTTCATGTGCGATTTCGTTGAGTTTGCGCATGCAGGTTTTTCATTAGATATTGAAAAATGCATACTATTGTGATAAAAAATGTGCAATCGCATCGCACCCGAAAATGAGTAGGGGGATGTGTAAGCAGAGCTGTGTCCATGGTGAGGATGTGTAGAACTTATAAGTGTCGCAGACACTACAAGGAGGCAGTGAGTAATGAAGGGTGGGGGAATTAGGAACACTCACTAAACAATCATAAAGCAAGCACAGATACATATGTGAGTACCACCATTTTATTTCTTTCATATTGTAGTTTCAGATAATGTTAAGTTGTTTGAGTGAGTATAGTGACCCTTTAACCCCTGAATTACGTTACATATAAAAGATTTGGTTAATTGTCTCTGTATTATAATGTTGTTTTGCCCTGTTAAAGGTGAATCAGAACTTGGAGCAAAGTGAGCTTAAAGGGGAACAGTGATCTTAATAATCATAATAATAAAAGCCTGCAGTCTGACCTTATAAACCCTGGATCACATATCTAAACAGGGGTGGATTAAAATTGGTGGGGGCCCTGGGCAAAACATTTGGTGGGGGGCCCACATATCACCCACATATCAACATACAAAAATTCAGGCCAATCTTTCCCATACAAAAGTGAAACCTAGTTTACACAGACAGAGAAAGGCAAATACTAGGTTTGGAGACTAGAAAATAGCTTGAAAAAAAGATTGACAGTTGAGGGGTGTGGCCATCGATACAGACAGAGCAGTGGCCTGGTCACATGCTATGAGCTGCCCAAAGCAGGTAGTGTGCAAGAACGTATATTGCTGAAGATGAACCTTTAAACATATAACTGCTTAGAGATAAGCAAGATTTTATTTAACCCTCACTTATTTATAGAGACAACATATCCCCTTTAATGATTTAAATACAGATATTACTAAACTGGATATTTCTGTTGACTAAATTACCCTTTGGAAACTCAGTTATCTGCCCTCAACCCCAAATGTTATTTTTCCCAGTTTATTACATGCTTTTGTAACCATTACAATATGTTCTATTCCTTTCTGGCTAAGGATTTGCCTCCTCCTTCTACTCAATGAGCTTTTTATAAGCTTGAGCATGTGCTCAAGGCAGCAGGTGAAACAGCAGTCAATCATTGGCTGTGATGTCAGCAGTAACAGCCTTGATTGACTGTGTGGAGGGAGGGTCCAGCTTACTCTGCCAGAATGTGGACAATCATAATCCTTAAATATCTGGTTAGTAATGCAGGTAATACAGTGCATAATGTATAAGTTGGTGATGGGGGCAGGTAAGAAACAATTGACCATTTGGGTGGACATGCCCTTTAAGAAGAGCTGATATTTTATATTATTGTATATTATTGTATATTATTTTATATAACCGGCCTGACAGCTCGTCTACTAGTAATCATGGGAGCTGCCATACTTTAAAGTTAAAGTTACTAAAGCTGATTAACATTCACCGTCAGCCACTGGAACGCTCGGACCTGACCGAAAATTTCCCTTAGTCATGGGACCTCCACTGGGGAAAATCTTTTTTGGTATTCAGTTTTATTGAAGAATGGGAGGTAAAGGAGCTGTGTCTTACCACCCGTTCTTCAAGAAAACGTTCAGGAACCGGGAACAAAGGTAAGGTACTTACCCAATCGCTCGGATCAGAATGGCAGATCTATTCCCTTAAAAATCCAATCCAATCCATTAGGCTGGGTGAATTACCAATAAAGGGACGACCAGTTTATCGGTAACGCATACGTGCAAAACTACTGTTTCAGATGCTGACAAGCGATCAGCGTTCGCATCGGAAATGGTCGTTGCTGCCGGAAAATTTCCCTTGGTCGAGGTCGGCCTCCTGTACTAAACTACGGTTCATACACACATGCAATGGCAGGGGCCAACCCACGACACACGAATGTGTACAAGCGTCGTTTCGGGCGAGAATCTTGCCGTCTAGGGCACTTTGTCGGGCAAAACAAACTTTGGTCTGCCCTCATTGCCGATTCGGCCGTTTGATTGAGGTTCGTTGCTCGACAGGTTGGGCGAATCTCCGAACGAGTGTCTGTTGCGGCCGATAAAGTGCCGATACAGTACACGATTATCAGCCGTTTGTACACCGTGCGGCACAGGTCAGCACCTGAGATCGCACATGTGAACGAACCTTTAGGGAGAACTGATAAGAGAAGACAATGTAGGTGTCTGGAAGATTTACTACCAGCTGTGCAGACAAGAGGACAGTTCCCCAGAGAGATTTATTTTGGTTTTGAAATGTAGTATATTAGCATTTTATACCAGTTTTTGACTAAAGAACAACAAGTGGTTTCATAGAAAAGTCTATAATCAAAGAGACGTAACAGCTTCACTGCAGATTGATGGAAATGGCCCTTTTATTCATTCACAATGACACTATTTCTTATGACAGATGTCAACATTTATTTTCTAAAAAAATAATACAAGGACCAGATAGAGAAGAGAAACTAGTTCTGTCTGACTGCTGGTGCAACTGTCTACTAATAGGGAAAAGTGCTGCCTCCTTCAATGGTTACAAAATAGGTAACCATATAGGTAACATACAGGTAATAGAGTAGTAGGGGCAAATTTTATAACAATAGGTACTGAGCGATGTTAGGCAGTCTCTAGTCCATAGTCTGTCTGTAGTCTTTATGCAGTCTCTAGTCTCTAGGCAGTCTTTAGTCCCTAGTCTTTAGGCAGCCTCTGGTACCTAGTCTGTCTCTAGTCAGTCTCTTTTCCCTAGTCTGTCTCTAGTTTTAGGCAGTCTCTAGTCCCTAGTCTGTCTCTAAGCAGTCTCTAGTCCCTAGTCTTTTGACAGTCTCTAGTCCCTAGTCTTTAGGCAGTCTCTAGTCCCCTAGTCTTTTGACAGTCTCTAGTCTGTCTCTAGTCCCTAGTCTTTCGGCAGTTTCAAGTCCCTAGTCTGTCCCTAGTCTTTAGGCAGTCTCTAGTCTCTAGGTAGTCTCTACTCCCTAGTCTGTCTCTACTCCCTAGTCTGTCTCTAGACAGTCCCTAGTCTTTAGGCAGTCTCTAGTCCCTAGTCTGTCCCTAGTCTTTAGGCAGTCTCTAGTCCCTAGTCTGTCTCTAGTCCCTAGTCTTTTGAGAGTCTCTAGGTAGTCTCTAGTGCCTAGTCTTTAGGCAGTCTCAAGTCCCTAGTCTTTAGGCAGTCTCTAAGTAGTCTCTACTCCCTAGTCTGTCTCTAGACTCTAGGCAGTCTTTAGTCCCTAGTCTTTAGACAGTCTGTAGTCCCTAGCCTGTCTCTATTCAGTCTCTAGTCCCTAGTCTGTCTCTAGTTCCTAGTCTTTAGACAGTCTCTAGTCCCTAGTCTGTCTCTAGTCTCTAGGCAGTCCCTAGTCTCTAGCCTGCTTTATCTCAGAAATGAACATCTTCAGTATATAATAGGAGCATTAATAGATTGCTTTCCCCCATGTATTTTATGTTGTATAGCTTTATTTCATTTATCTCTGAGCATTCAATTCTAATGGGATTGTCTCCTTTAAGAGTATATTAGTTCACTGTGTAATCAATCCCTGGGAGATACTGAATTGAGTCCTTTCCATTAGTTAAGAGACCTATTATTCACTACTCAATCTGCAATAGACATCTCATGGGAAATCACAGTTATTTGTGTCAAATGGGCAGCAAAGTGGCAGATAAGATTCAATGTTACTAAAGGTTCATAAACACGTTTAATTTCGGGTGCCAACGTCTGTGTATAAATGGTGACCGGTTTTTCCACAGTGACACAGTGACTAGTACCTACATGTTTGCCCACAGTATGACTGGCACATACAAGTTTACCCACAGCGAGTGTGACTGGCACAAACACGTTTGCCTACAGAGAGCATGACTGGCATTATTGTTCATAGAAGAGTTGGATCTTACTGTGCCAGGTGATGGCAGGCAGAGGCAGGATCAGGAGAGAGATACACACACTTTGTGGCACTCGTGCTTTTCCTGGTAGCACACACGTTTGAGGTACTAGCGTGTTTTTTTTATGCACCACTTTCCTTTAAGGCAAGAGTGCTTCCTGGGCCAAAAAGTTCACTCTGCCTCATAGGTTAAAATGACCATTGTCTTTTCAATTCCACTTTCTCTTTCTTTGCATCTTTAATGGGGGGAGGCTTTCACATGTATGAAACTGAGATGGAAATAGCACGTGTTGCCCAGCAACAGAAATCAGTTCTATTAATTATTTCTCACAAAAATTACACCTGCAAATGATGGGAGATTTCAGTACATCTCCTTAAATTGTGTCAGAGCTTCAAACTAGGCATTGCCTTTCATCCACAAGTAATGCTAATTGGGGCAAAAACTGAAAATTAACAGTTCTGATCCATTCGATCGATGTGGTATCTTCCACAGATTACTTAAGGGGACCCATATATGCAACAATACTAATCTTACAATATTGTGATATTCTGATGTTGTGTGATTAATGAACTGCATGTGGAAATTGTCTGATTTCTTCCCCTATCAGACATGCTAGAAATTGTTTAATACCAATTGTACAATATGATCCCCATCACTATTGCTCTGTGTACAGGCCCTTTCATTTAATTAAAGGCACCTCCATAGGATCTATGGAGGTGATCTATATTGACAAATGTTTTGGCTGTTTAGTTAAAGGGCATGTCCACCCCCAAAACTATAATTTCCCCAACTACTGTCCCCACTCTGTAGTGTATAAAAATCCTTACCTTACATCCCAGCTCCAAATGGTTCTCCTGTAATGTCCCCCCAAATTCCAAAAACTGGCCACCAGGAGCACTGCAGGGAGGGAAATTGTTTCTGCCTTTGAGGCTTCCTCTCAGAGGTTTTTGGCTTGCTCAGAGCAGCACCCCCCCCCCTCCAGTTTTCATCTCCCTTCCCCTAGTGTAATTCCCTTTTGACATAGTGTAGGGCTTCCTCCCCCAGCCCCAACCGCATTATTATTATTTCCAGAGACTCCACCGATCTCAACTTACCTTCCCTCTCTCCTCCGGCGTTCTGAACTGCCGGCAGTTGTGTCTGTGATTGGCTGCCTCTCAGCCAATCACGGACGCGGCTGCCGGTCAGTTTTATGCAAGCAGAAGGCCAGGCAGTGCAGCGGAGGATAGACGGAAGGTAAGTAGAGATCGGGGGACTTTCTGAATATAATAATAATGCGATGGGGCTGGGGGAGGAAGCCCTACAACAAAAATTTCTTCAACTTTCCTCAATGCTACCCATACACTACTCCACTTGCCTCAATGCTACCCGTACGCTACTCCACTTTCCTCAATGCTAGCTGTACGCTGCTCCACTTGCCTTAATGCTACCCGTACGGTACTCCCCTTGCCTACACTACTCCACTTGCCTCAACGCTACCCGTACACTACTCCACTTGCCTCAACGCTACCCATACACTACTCCCCTTGCCACAACGCTACCCATACACTACTCCCCTTGCCTCAATGCTACCCGTACACTACTCCACTTTCCTCAATGTTACTCGTACACTACTCCACTTTCCTCAACGCTACCTGTACGCTACTCCACTTGCCTCAATGCTACCCGTACGCT
The DNA here is from genome assembly GCA_019447015.1 of Hymenochirus boettgeri. NCBI lineage: Eukaryota > Metazoa > Chordata > Amphibia > Anura > Pipidae > Hymenochirus > Hymenochirus boettgeri. Next base: position 322,491,261 of record CM033470.1, on the reverse strand, counting down.
ACTCCACTTTCCTCAACGCTACCTGTACACTACTCCCCTTGCCTCAATGCTACCCGTACACTACTCCACTTTCCTCAATGCTACCCGTACACTACTCCACTTTCCTCAATGCTACCCGTACACTAGTCTCTTTGTGGCGGCTGTGCGAATACTGGAAGACGCACTTGCACAAGTCTATTTACCAGAGGCTGCATGGCCGTTTGCATGATAGCTGGATCTAAATACTTAGGCGCGGGTGAGATTCACCTGGAGTCGTGCAGCCTCTGGTAAATCCGCTACGGGAGATTTGTTGCGCTTGTGTTGCTGGGTGAATCTCCCCATTCGTATTGTAATAAGCCCTTCTGTGGAAATCATCTTTTCATTCTATTTATACTTGATAGGCCAATATACTGCAGTGTAATGCTGCCCATACACCATATATACGTTTGATAGATTTGTCATTGAAAGCTTCTGATGTTCTCTGTCTGGCAACATTGCAAGCAAGATCGGGCCAGGTGGTTCATTGGAGGTCGCGGGAACATCCGCAGGTGTATATCCAAAGTATAGTGTATGGTCACCATAAGTCTTCAAGGAATATCTGAAGTTAAGTATAGTGTATTGGGCACCTTATGTCTTCAAAGAACATGCGAAGGAAAAGGATAGGTATTGGGCACCTTATGCTTCAAGGAAAATGCGAAGGAAAAGTGATAGTGTATTGGGCACCTTATGCCTTCAAGGAACTGGAAGGTAAAGTATAGTGTTTGGGCACTTATGCCTTCAAGGAACATGAAAGGTAAAGTATAGGTATTGGGCATCTTTTGCCTTCAAGGAACATGCGAAGGAAAGAAGTTTATTGGGCACCTTATGTCTTCAAGGAACATGCAAAGGTAAAGTATAGTGTATTGGGCACCTTATGTCTTCAAATAACATGCAAGGTAAAGTATAGTGTATTGGGCACCTTATGCCTTCAAGGAACATGCAAGGTAAAGTATAGTGTATTGGGCACCTTATGCCTTCAAGGAACATGGAAGGTAAAGTATAGTGTTTGGGCACTTTTGCCTTCAAGGAACATGGAAAGGTAAAGTATAGTTGTATTGGCACTTTTTGCCTTCAAGGAACATGTGAAGGAAAATATAGTGTATTGGGCACCTTATGCCTTCAAGAACATGGAAAGGTAAAGTATAGTGTATTGGGCACCTTATGTCTTCAGGAACATGTGAAGGAAAGTATAGTGTATTGGGCACCTTATTCTTCAAGGACATGCAAAGGTAAAGTATAGTGTATGGGCACCTTTTGCCTTCAAGGAACAAGGCAAAGGTAATGATAAGTGTATTGGGCACCTTATGTCCAAGGAACATGCAAAGGTAAAGTATAGTGTATTGGGCACCTTATGCCTTCAAGGAACATGCAAAGGTAAAGTATAGTAGTGTATTGGGCACCTTATGCCTTCAAGGAACATGGAAAGGTAAGTATAGTGTATTGGGCACTTATGCCTTCAAGGAACATGAAAGGTAAAGTATAGGTATTGGGCATTTTTTGCCTTCAAGGAACATGTGAAGGAAAAGATAGTGGATTGGGCACCTTATGCCTTCAAGGACATGGAAAGGTAAAGTAAGTGTATTGGGCACCTTAGTCTTCAAGGAACATGTGAAGGAAAGTATAGTGTATTGGGCACCTTTTGCCTTCAAGGAACATGTGAAGGAAAAGTATAGTGTATTGGGCACCTATGCCTTCAAGGAACATGTGAAGGAAAAGTATAGTGTATTGGGCACCTTATGCCTTCAGGAACATGTGAAGGAAAAGTAAGTGTATTGGGACCTTATGCCTTCAAGGAACATGCGAAGGAAAAGTATAGTGTTTGGGCACCTTATGCCTTCAAGGAACATGCAAAGGTAAAGTATAGTGTATTGGGCACTCATGCCTTCAAGGAACATGGAAAGGTAAAGTATAGTGTATTGGGCCCCATGCCTTCAAGGAACATGAAAGTAAAGTATAGTGTATTGGGACCTATGCCTTCAAGGGACATGGAAAGGTAAAGTATAGTGTATTGGGCACCTTATGCCTTCAAGGAACATGGCAAAGGTAAAGTATAGTGTATGGGCATCTTTTGCCCTAAGGAACATGCGAAGGAAAAGTATAGTGTATTGGGCACTTATGCCTTCAAGGACATGCAAAGGTAAAGTATAGTGTATTGGGCACCTAAGGTAAAGTATAGTGTATTGGGCACCTTAAGGTAAGTTAGTGTATTGGCACCCTTAAGGTAACGTATAGTGTATTGGGCACCTTAAGGTAAAGTATAGTGTATTGGGCACCTTATGCCTTCAAGGAACATGTGAAGGAAAAGTATAGTGTATTGGGCACCTTATGCCTTCAAGGAACATGAAGGAAAGATAGTGTATTGGCACCTCATGCCTTCAAGGAACATGGAAAGTTAAAGTATAGTGTATTGGGCACCTTATGCCTCAAGGAACATGGAAAGTAAAGTATAGTGTATTGGGCACCTATGCCTCAGGAACATGAAAGTAAAGTATAGTGTATTGGGCACCTTATGTCTTCAAGGAACATGCAAAGTAAAGTTAGTGTATTGGGCACCTTATGCCTTCAAGGAACAGGAAAGGTAAAGTATAGTGTATTGGGCACTCATGCCTTCAAGAAAATGGAAAGGTAAAGTATAGTGTATTGGGCACCTTATGCCTTCAAGGAACATGAAAGGTAAAGTATAGTGTATTGGGCACTTTGCCTTCAAGGAACATGCGAGGAAAGTATAGTGATTGGGCCCTTGTCTTCAAGGAAACATGCAAAGGTAAAGTAAGTGTATTGGGCACCTTTGCCTTCAAGGAACATGCAAGGTAAAGTATAGTGTATTGGGCACCTTAGTCTTCAAGGAACATGCAAAGGTAAAGTATGTGTATTGGGCACCTTATGCCTTCAAGGAACATGGAAGGTAAAGTATAGTGTATTGGGCACCTTAGCCTTACGAACATGGAAAGGTAAAGTATAGTGGATTGGGCACTTTTTGCCTTCAAGGAACATTGAAGGAAAAGTATAGTGTATTGGGCACCTTATGCCTTCAAGGAACAGGAAGGTAAAGTATAGTGTATTGGGCACCTTATGTCTTCAAGGAACATGGAAGGAAAGTATAGTGTATTGGGCACTTATGCCTTCAAGGAACATGAAAGGTAAAGTATAGTGTATTGGGCACCTTATGCCTTTAAGGAACATGGAAAGGTAAAGTATAGTGTATTGGGCACCCTATGCCTTCAAGGAACATGCAAGGAAAGTATAGTGTATTGCACCTTATGCCTTCAAGGAACATGCAAGGTAAAGTATAGTGTATTGGGCACCTTATGCTTCAAGGAACATGGAAAGGTAAAGTATAGTGTATTGGGCACCTATGCCTTCAAGGAACATGGAAAGGTAAAGTATAGTGTATTGGGCACTCATGCCTTCAAGGAACATGGAAAGGTAAAGTATAGTGTATGGGCACCTATGCCTTCAAGGAACATGGAAAGGTAAAGTATAGTGTATTGGGCACTTTTGCCTTCAAGGAACATGCGGAAAGGAAAGTATAGTGTATTGGGCACCTTATGTCTTCAAGGAACATGCGAAGGTAAAGTATAGTGTATTGGGCACCTTATGCCTTCAAGGAACATGCGAAGGAAAAGTATAGTGTATTGGGCACCTTATGTCTTCAAGGAACATGCAAAGGTAAAGTATAGTGTATTGGGCACCTATGCCTTCAAGGAACATGGAAGGTAAAGTATAGTGTATTGGGCCTTATTTGCCTCAAGGAACATGCGAAGGAAAGTATAGTGTATTGGGCACCTTATGTCTTCAAGGAACATGCAAAGGTAAAGTATAGTGTATTGGGCACCTTTTTGCCTTCAAGGAACATGCAAAGGTAAAGTATAGTGTATTGGGCACCTTATGTCTTCAAGGAACATGCAAAGGTAAAGTTAGTGATATGGGCACCTTTGCCTTCAAGGAACATGGAAGGTAAAGTATAGTGTATGGGCACTTTTGCCTTCAAGGAACTGGAAAGGTAAAGTATAGTGATTGGGCACTTTTTGCCTTCAAGGAACATGTGAAGGAAAAGTATAGTGTATTGGGCACCTTATGCTTCAAGGAACATGGAAAGGTAAAGTATAGTGTATTGGGCACATGTTCAAGGAACATGTGAAGGAAAAGTAAGTGTATTGGGCACCTTATGCCTTCAAGGACATGAAAGGTAAAAGTATAGTGTATTGGGCACCTTTTTGCCTTCAAGGAACATGCAAGGTAAGTATAGTGTATTGGGCACCTTATGTCTTCAAGGAACATGCAAAGGTAAAGTATAGTGTTGGGGCACTATGCCTTCAAGGAACATGAAAGGTAAAGTATAGTGTATTGGGCACCTTATGCCTTCAAGGAACATGGAAAGGTAAAGTATAGTGTATTGGGCACCTTATGCCTTCAAGGAACATGGAAAGGTAAAGTATAGTGTATTGGGCATCTTTTTGCCTTCAAGGAACATGTGAAGGAAAAGTATAGTGTATTGGGCACCTATGCCTTTAAGGAAAATGGAAAGGTAAAGTATAGTGTATTGGGCACCTTATGTCTTCAAGGAACATGTGAAGGAAAAGTATAGTGTATTGGGCACCTTTTTGCCTTCAAGGAACATGTGAAGGAAAAGTATAGTGTATTGGGCACCTTATGCCTTCAAGGAACATGTGAAGGAAAAGTATAGTGTATTGGGGACCTTATGCCTTCAAGGAACAGTGAAGGAAAAGTATAGTGTATTGGGCACCTTATGCCTTCAAGGAACTGCAAGGAAAGTATAGTGTTGGGCACCTTATGCCTTCAAGGAACATGCAAAGGTAAAGTATAGTGTATTGGGCACCCTATGCCTTCAAGGAACATGGAAAGGTAAAGTATAGTGTATTGGGCACCTCATGCCTTCAAGGAACATGGAAAGGTAAAGTATAGTGTATTGGGCACCTCATGCCTTCAAGGGACATGGAAAGGTAAAGTATAGTGTATTGGGCACCTTATGCCTTCAAGGACATGGAAAGGTAAAGTATAGTGTATGGGGACTTTTTGCCTTCAGGAACATGCGAAAGGTAAAGTATAGTGTATTGGGCACCTTATGCCTTCAAGGAACATGCAAAGTAAAGTTTAGTGTATTGGGCACCTTAAGGTAAAAGTATAGTGTATTGGGCACCTTAAGGTAAAGTATAGTGTATTGGGCACCTTAAGGTAACGTATAGTGTATTGGGCACCTTATGCCTTCAAGGAACATGTGAAGGAAAAGTATAGTGTATTGGGCACCTTATGCCTTCAAGGAACATGCAAAGGTAAAGTATAGTGTATTGGGCACCTTATGTCTCCAAGGAACATGCGAAGGTAAAGTATAGCGTATCGGGCACCTTAAGGTAAAGTATAGCGTATTGGGCACCTTAAGGTAAAGTATAGTGTATTGGGCACCGTATGCCTTCAAGGAACATGGAAAGGTAAAGTATAGTGTATTGGGCACCTTATGCCTTCAAGGAACATGCAAAGATAAAGTATAGTGTATTGGGCACCTTAAGGTAAAGTATAGTGTATTGGGCACCTTAAGGTAAAGTATAGTGTATTGGGCACCTTAAGGTAAAGTTTAGTGTATTGGGCACCTTAAGGTAACGTATAGTGTATTGGGCACCTTAAGGTAAAGTATAGTGTATTGGGCACCTTAAGGTAAAGTATAGTGTATTGGGCACCTAGTAAAGTATAGTGTATTGGGCGCCTTTTGCCTTCAAGGAACATGCTGAAGAAAAGTAGTGTATTGGGCCTCAAGGAACATGCAAAGGTAAAGTATAGTGTATTGGGCACCTTATGCCTTCAAGGAACATGCAAAGGTAAAGTATAGTGTATTGGGCACCTTATGTCTCCAAGGAACATGCGAAGGTAAAGTATAGCGTATTGGGCACCTTAAGGTAAAGTATAGCGTATTGGGCACCTTAAGGTAAAGTATAGTGTATTGGGCACCTTATGCCTTCAAGGAACATGCAAAGGTAAAGTATAGTGTATTGGGCACCTCATGCCTTCAAGGAACATGCAAAGGTAAAGTATAGTGTATTGGGCACCTTATGCCTTCAAGGAACATGCAAAGGTAAAGTATAGTGTATTGGGCACCTTATGGGTCACTCGACAATAATATTGCATGTGTATGGCTGCCATTAGATTGATTGGTCACTCAGAGACACTAAATATTGCTATGATTGGTCAATCAGACAATAATTTGCTATGTGTAATGGCTGCCATGTAGATGATTGGTCGATCAAACAATAATATTGCTATTGTATGGCTGCCATTAGATTGATTGGTCGATCAGACAATAATATTGCTATAGTATGGCTGCCATTAGATTGATTGGTCGATCGACAAATATTGCTATATGTATGGCTGCCATTAGATTGATTATCAATGATACCTTACCCCAAAAGTTTGGTCCTATGGGTGGATATGCCTTTTAACAGGGTTATTTAATAAAAGTTCTTATCTTAAAAATTGTACTATTTTTGCTCCAACCCAATCAGATGTTAGCTTTCAAATGTTAATTAACAACAATTTTTAACGATAAGAACTTTTACTGAATCTCCTGTATATATTTTAGTTTGAAAGGACAATACCAAGCCCCCCCCCCCTATAACTACCAGGATCTAAACACTAAACCGCTAGATCCTCACCCCTGAGTTAAACCTAACAGCCGGAACTTGATGTTAAAGTTCTAATTGCTGGACTGTCAGCTCCACCCCTCTTGGCCCAGGGCCTAACCAATAAGAAGATGCACTTTGCAAGATTTCATACAAGTGAGGGTAGAGCTACAGACAGACCTTCTATTGGAAGGTTAACCCAGGATGAAGACCAAGCGGTTAAGGAACTCACCTTGGGTAGTCTTATTGGTAGAAGGATGGGCTGGGGTTCCTGGGGGTGTTATGTCCTTTAAGCAGTCACCCTTATAGAAAGCATGGTTAAACATTTATTCTATTATTTTCTCTTCTTTGTCTGCATTAGTTTTTCTGTTGCGTGTTTTCTCCTTTGTGCTGCTGACAGTGTTATTCATCTATTGTGTACGTCTTCTGGCTATGTTTCTATTGTTAATGTGTTCACTTTGTGTGCCCTACAATAATCCCTTCCGCCCACATTATATTTCCATTGCAGCCATTTAATTAAATGTATAAAATGAAAATGATTGCACACGCCCGGTGCCAACCTGGCAGGAATTCAAGAAATTAGTTAATTTACTGTTTTTTTATTAATGCAGTCTCATTTCTGCACACAGGGGCGCTCTCCATGTGAAGTTATTCTGCTCCCCTTACACATTGTTATGGAACTAAATGGAGGTTTCTATAGATTCTATTGTTTGGTGCAGTGTTTCCAGGATCATTGTGTCATTGAAAGTAATTTATATCCCAAAAGAGAAATGTAGCTCAGGATACAGATCATAGGTTGGGTACAATGTGTAATAGAGGAGTAAAGAGATGGCTTCTTATATTATATATGTGTGGGCTAAAGTGTGTGTTCTATTCTGTGTGTAATGTGTGAGTTGGTGCGTTTATGAGGGGGCCCAGTAATTTACCCAGTATGGGGCCCAGAAAAGTCTGATGGCGCCCTGCGTGATCACAGGGAATTTGCTTCCTTCTCTCCAGGCTACTGTCAGAATCATTGAAGAACGGGAGGTAAGACATAGCTCATTTACCTCCTGTTCTCAATTAAAGGGAAAAAAGGTAAGCTATTTTTTTTTGGATGGAGATACCTTCTAGCATATTCTTGCCTTTGTAAGATATAGGATGTCATGGACACTGATTGGAGGAGGAGACAGAGAGTAGTATTTTACGTATGTGATAGTGTCCCCATTACCATTAGTTCGGATTTGACTAAAATATCAAGGCTATTAAACCAAATTGCTAATTAGTACAGTTACGTTTCTGGAACCACCTTCCATTTTGAAACAGGGAGAAGCATTTTACCCAAACACCATTAATCCATTACATTAAATATCGCACAGTGTTGTCAGGGAGCCGGCTCTGAACAAATTGCAGGTGTCCTCGCAAACAGACATTTCTTTTATTGTGACAAATTAAATGAACATCATTTTGTGAACAATTACGGTTAATGTAGAAAAAAAAAACTTGTTAATTAAAAAAAAATGTAATTTCTTTTTTCTTCCAAAAATAGAAATACGCACATACGAACCTGCGTGAAACTATCTGTGTACATACACTGCCATCTTGTGGAGAAATAAGTAAATATTATATCTGTAGTGAAAATGTAACTTGTAGGGCATGATGATAGAGAAGTGGGAGTCAGTACTCCGACTTCCAGTACTTTCCACAAAATTTAGAGTTCAACTTAAGGTTTGACATCAGGTCTGCAACACTCCCTTATTGGGGCAGTGTGTGGTGTGTGTGTGGTGTGTGGGGGGGGGATATGTACTTTTTTTGTTATGAGGTTGAGGTTCCCTTTAAGAAACTGGGATTTTATTTTGAAACACGTGTCCATATTATCTTCTAAACCAGTACTGGTATTCTGGGCCCTAGGAAGGATCCCAGTTGCTATCATTTTGTTACTCATTTTACAGAAACCATTTAATATAAGTGAAATATTAATTGGTTGCCTGTTAAGAGTGTGTTCCCTGGGGGAACTGATCACGTAAGAACAGAGGTTAGACTGTTCCCCCTGTGCTCCATTCATTCATAGAAACTAATTACAGATTTTATCATTTTAGAGTGGACATACTCTTAAAAGGAAAGTCTCCTCTTTTGGGGCATATTTTTCCTATTTTACAATATTTAAAGCAAAACATTTGCTTAGAGGCCCATTTGCTCAATCCATCTCTGGCAATATATCATGGTATTATCATTTTCTAAATAAAAAAAAATTACATTTGTATCGTCTAATCCAAAAAACTCCAAACATGTAATATATAGTTATTGAATAAAAGCAACCGTATTAAAGAGAATTATACCCATGCAGTAAATGACTTCTTAATGGCTCCTCCCACAGTCATGGTCACTGACAATTTTCCCACCTCTGACACTGGGTAACATATCTTAATGGAGGGAGGAGGCTAGAAATCAGTCAGTTACTGCATGGGTATAATTCTGTCAATACAAACATAGCCACTCCTGGTGCAGCCTGACAGCTATTCATTTATTTCATGCACTCCGTCTGCTTCTTTGATGTAGGGTGCTTACACACCATTGTCAGAGATGTGCCAGGTGGGGGGAGGATTTTACAGTTGCCAACCACACCAGGAGCCAAGTATGAATATTGCCACCTGTAAGTAAAAACAGTAGGGAGGATATTATATTTTGCTTTTCTTAATTCTCGTTTCTTGCTCTCTAACTGTCCCTTTAATGCTAATTATTCAATAAATGTGTTCCGGGGTATATTTGTCTAGGTTCTGCCAATGATATTTTTTTAGACAATGCTAATAGTATGAGGGGATTGTATAATGTATGAAAGGAAAAGTCCAGTTTAAATATGAATGTAGAATATAGTAATAATGTTACTTACGTATATCTTAATAAAACAGTATCAGCACTGCCCCCTACTGGACAGAGTTATGTACAAATGTACAGAGTTATGTCAAATTAATATTACCTGTTTAAAACATAAATTGTCAGGTTCCTACTGTCATATTGAAATAAACGTAAATGGATAAACAAGTGGGTGACAAATAAAACTATACATATTCCTTTATAAGCTATTTCCTATTTTATTAAAAAGCGCATGTCCACCCCAAAATTAAATTGAACCCGCTACTGGCCCCACTGTGTAGTGTTAAACAATCCTTAACTTACATCTCTGCTCCTTATGTTCCCCTGCAATGTCGTGCGTAAAATTGAGAAAAGCGAAGTCTGTGGGCCATATTTATAAAGGCGCGGTATCGCTTTATAGCGATACCTCGCCTCTTAACAATCACTATTGTGATAGTAATTTACGGGCGCCATCGTAAATCTACGTTTGTAAATGTACAATAGCGATTGTAAATCTATGGACCCATCGTAGATCTACGATCGTCATAGAATACCATTACGGTAGTTTACCACATGGTATTCTACGATAGAGTGGTCATAAGTTTACAACCGCTTGCCGTAAACGTACTATTGCCGTCAATGTACAATCGGGCCGTACATTTACAGCCGCAGTAATACAATAATGAAAACGATTTAAATTGGCCCTGTGTGTCATCTGGTCCCTCTGTTTCATGGCTGCCTTTTCCCTAGCTTTACACCCCTTTTCTGTGTAGGGCAACCTAGCACCACCTCAACCGCCAAATGTACTTACATCACTTTATTCCTCCAGGTTCTGCATTGCCCCAGTCTGCCCCCCTGCTTGCAGTTCCCAAACGCAGAGGCCTGGATCAACACCAGGAATGAAGGACTGTAAGTACATTTCTGCAGCTTTTTTAACTCAACAAACATGTAGTGGGTTGGGCTAGGGTGCCTTACACTACAGAAAACATTTTTTTTAGAGTGGAACGCTTAATTTGCAGGCTTTAGATGATCCCATCTCTGTGAGGCTGGGAAGCAATAACATACCTCCATTAAAAAAGAACATTCTAGAGAATGACAGCTCTTAGTGATGTTATAATTCTCCTTATAAAAATTAATTTTGATAATGATGCCTGTCCTGTCCCCCCCCAGCCCCCGCTATATTTTTCTTTAGAAAGTGCCCCAAACTTTACTTACCTCCCCTCTTTCCTCACCACGCGCTGCCGGCCCTCTGCTTGCGAGAAAAATGCAAGCAGAGGGGCGGACCGGCAGTCGCGTCTGTGATTGGCTGAGTGGCAGCCAATCACGAACACGGCTGCCGGGAGTTCATTTCGGCGGGGGAAAGAGGGAAGGTAAGTAAAGTTTGGGGAGCTTTCAAAAGATAAATATAGCGGTTGGGGCTGGGGGGGACAGGGGCAATCATATAAATAATAAAGGGTTTTAAGCTAGGGGGAGGGAATCCTGAGAGGGAGGGAGAGGGAGGGGAGAAGGGCTGCAGTACACATGCCAAACTTCTCCCGGAGGCCAGGTAGGAGGCAGAGTCCTAATGGACTCTGCTATCCTCCTGGTGGGCAGTTTTTGGGACTTTGGGGGGGGGGGACTACAGGAGAACCTTATGGAGCTGAGATGGAGGTAAGGATTACACACTACATGTGGGGGCCAGTAGTTGGGGGGATTATAGTTTGGGGGTGGGGACATGCCCTTAAAGCCAAATGAATGACGTAGATACTGTAGACCAGTTCTCACAGACTGGTTATTTTGGAGACATACAGTACATGAACATATGTTGGGAAAATCCTCTGAGACCTGATGGGATCAGTTGGGAATCTTGTCTGTATATGGACATGTTTAGGGCAGCATGTGGCTCAGTGGTTAGCACTGATGCCTTGCAGCACTGAAGTCCTGAGTTCGATTCCACCCTTGGACACATCTGCAAGGAGTTCGTATGTTCTCCCTGTGCTTGCGTGGGTTTCCTTCGGGCACTCCGGTTTCCCTCACAATCATAAAGACATACTGATGGTTGTATGTGTCATAAAGTGATTAGATTGTAAGCTCTCGGGGCAGGGCCTGATGTAATGTATCCATGTAATTGTAAAGCGCTATAGAAATCTATAATAAATAATGTTTTAGAAATTGCTTTGTGACCCTTTACAGAATTGACTTTTAAAACATCCCCTGGAATCCTCCACTGATCGTGGTCCTGCATCTTTACCACACACTTGTGGTGACTTGTTCACTATTCTATGCAGGGAAGATTCTTCCATTATTCCACCTAATGTCACAGCTTTAAATAGTAAATCCTAAGGCAGCAATCAATACCCCAGTATTAACTCTGGGCCCTCACACTTTTTTTATCATGCAGGAAGAGCAGCGACAAGGGATTATTAAAAGTTAAGAAAAAGGCATTTTGTGTGAAAGTTCTTTCTGTTAAGGGCACAGCTCCCTTTAAGAGTTAATTTTGAAGGGACAGTGGCCATAGAGTTGTGCTTTTGGTGATTCAATATTAAGAAACTTTGTAGAACATAAGGTTCAATATACAGTGACCTCTGATTTAATCTAACTATTTAAAAAAGTCTGGGGTTGTTCATTCAGATGAAATTAATAACAGCTAAATTTGGACACTTGAACGAGATGCTCTGTGAAGGTATCTTTCACACAACGGATTAGTAGCAGAAAAAACTCTCGACACACAAGGAAACTGCTACCTGGAGAAACGTGGCCCTCGTGTCAAACTACCCTAAATGTAAGAGCCACGTTTCTAATTTGGTTAAAATCTAAAAAGGTGTCCTTAGAATTTATTTTGCAATGTTGGTATGTGAAATACCCCAGAACTAAATATAAATCCGGTCATTGCATAAGTTACATTTAAAGGGTATCTATTTTAACTTTAGATACAGCAAGATCCCACTACTTAAAAAGATTTGTCGGATTAAATCTGAGCTTGTAGATCCTGAGAAAACATCATTTGAAATCACAGCATTTACAGGGACAACCTGTCACTCTCTTACTAGGATCTTTGGCTGAATGCCAGCACCTTTCTGTACACTTAGGGCACGGCCACACTGCGCCGCAAAAAACGCACAGGGAATCGCATGCCATTTCATGTGCGATTTCGTTGAGTTTGCGCATGCAGGTTTTTCATTAGATATTGAAAAATGCTACTATTGTGATAAAAAATGTGCAATCGCATCGCACCCGAAAATGAGTAGGGGGAGGGAGATGTGTAAGCAGAGCTGTGTCCATGGTGAGGATGTGTAGAACTTATAAGTGTCGCAGACACTACAGGAGGCAGTGAGTATGAAGGGTGGGGGAATTAGGACACTCACTAAACAATCATAAAGCAAGCACAGATACATATGTGAGTACCACCATTTTATTTCTTTCATATTGTAGTTTCAGATAATGTTAGTTGTTTGAGTGAGTATAGTACCCTTTAACCCTGAATACGTTACATATAAAAGATTTGGTTAATTGTCTCTGTATTATATGTTGTTTTGGCCCTGTTAAAGGTGAATCAAGACTTGGAGCAAAGTGAGCTTAAAGGGGAACAGTGATCTTAATATCATAATATAAAAAGCCTCAGTCTTACCTTAAACCCTGGATCACATATCTAAAACAGGGGTGGATTAAAATTGGTGGGGCCCTGGGCAAAACATTTCACATATCACCCACATATCAACATACAAAAATTCAGGCCAATCTTTCCCATTCAAAAGTGAAACCTAGTTTACACAGACGAGAAAGGCAAATACTAGGTTTGGAGACTAGAAAATAGCTTGAAAAAAAGATTGACAGTTGAGGGGTGTGGCCATCGATACAGACAGAGCAGTGGCCTGGTCACATGCTATGAGCTGCCCAAAGCAGGTAGTGTGCAAGAACGTATATGCTGAAGATGAAACCTTTAAACAATATCCTGCTTGAGATAGCACAGATTTTATTTAACTCTCACTCACTTATTTATAGAGACAACATATCCCCTTTAATGATTTAAATACAGATTTACTAAACTGGATATTCGTTGACTAAATTACCCTTTGGAAACTCAGTTTCTGCCCTCCACCCCAATGTTATTTTTCCAGTTATTACATCTTTTGTAACCATTACAATATGTTTCATATTCCTTTCTGGCTAAGGATTTGCCTCCTCCTTCTACTCAATGAGCTTTTTATAAGCTTGAGCATGTGCTCAGAGCAGCAGGTGAAACAGCAGTCAATCATTGGCTGTGATGTCAGCAGTAACACGCCTTGATTGACTGTGTGGAGGGAGGGTCCAGCTTACTCTGCCAGAATGTGGACAATCTAATCCTTAAATATCTGGTTAGTAATGCAGGTAATACGAGTGCTAAATATATAGTTGGTGATGGGGGGCAGGTAGAAAACATTGACCATTTGGGTGGACATGCCCTTTAAGAAGAGCTGATATTTGAAATAGGGAAGACAGTGCTGTATATTATTTAATAAACCGGCCTGACAGCTCGTCTACTAGTAATCATGGGAGCTGCCATACTTTAAAGTTAAAGTTACTAAAGCTGATTACATTCACCGTCACCACTGGAACGCTCGGACCTGACCGAAAATTCCCTTAGTCATGGGACCTCCACTGGTGAAAATCTTTTTTGGTATTCAGTTTTATTAGAGATGGGAGGTAAAGGAGCTGTGTCTTACCACCCGTTCTTCAAGAAACGTTCAGGAACCGGGAACGAAGGTAAGGAGTACTTACCCAATCGCTCGGATCAGAATGGCAGATCTTTCCCTTAAAATCCAATCCAATCCATTAGGCTGGGTAATTACCATAAGGGACGACCAGTTTTCGGTAACTATACTGCACGTTGCGTTACCGCAGCATCTGAAACAGTAGTTTTGACAAAACTACTGTTTCAGATGCTGACAGCGATCAGCGTTCGCGGCCTGAAAATTCCCTTGGTCGAGGTCGGCCTCCTGTACTAAACTACGGTTCATACACACATGCAATGGCAGGGGCCAACCCACGACACACGAATGTGTACAACGTCGTTTCGGGCGAGAATCTTGCCGTTCTAGGGCACTTTGTCGGCAAACAAACTTTGGTCTGCCTCATTGCCGATTCGGCCGTTTGATTGAGGTTCGTTGCTCGACAGGTTGGGCGAATCTCCGAACGAGTGTCTGTTGCGGCCGATAAGTGCCGATACAGTACACGATTATCACCGTTTGTACACTGTGCGGCACAGGTCCACCTGAGATCGCACATGTGAACAGAACCTTTAGGGAGAACTGATAAGAGAAACAATGTAGGTGTCTGGAAGATTTACTACCAGCTGTGCAGACAAGAGACAGTTCCCCAGAGAGATTTATTTTGGTTTTGAAATGTAGTATATTAGCATTTTATACCAGTTTTTGACTAAAGAACAACAAGTGGTTTCATAGAAAAGTCATAATCAAAGAGACGTAACAGCTTCACTGCAGATTGATGGAAATGGCCCTTTTATTCATTCACAATGACACTATTTCTTATGACAGATGTCAACATTTATTTTCTAAAAAAATAATACAAGGACCAGATAGAGAAGAGAAACTAGTTCTGTCTGACTGCTGGTGCAACTGTCTACTAATAGGGAAAAGTGCTGCCTCCTTCAATGGTTACAAATAGGTAACCATATAGGTAACATACAGGTAATAGAGAGTAGGGGCAAATTTTATAACAATAGGTACTGAGCGATGTTAGGCAGTCTCTAGTCCATAGTCTGTCTGTAGTCTTTATGCAGTCTCTAGTCTCTAGGAGCATTCTTAGTCCCTAGTCTTTAGGCAGCCTCTGGTACCTAGTCTGTCTCTAGTCAGTCTCTTTTCCCTAGTCGTCTCTAGTTTTAGGCAGTCTCTAGTCCCTAGTCTGTCTCTAGGCAGTCTCTAGTCCCTAGTCTTTTGACAGTCTCTAGTCCCTAGTCTTTAGGCAGTCTCTAGTCCCCTAGTCTTTTGACAGTCTCTAGTCTGTCTCTAGTCCCTAGTTTTTCGGCAGTTTCAAGTCCCTAGTCTGTCCCTAGTCTTAGGCAGTCTCTAGTCTCTAGGTAGTCTCCTACTCCCTAGTCTGTCTCTACTCCCTAGTCTGTCTCTAGACAGTCCCTAGTCTTTAGGCAGTCTCTAGTCCCTAGTCTGTCCCTAGTCTTTAGGCAGTCTCTAGTCCCTAGTCTTGTCTCTAGTCCCTAGTCTTTTGAGAGTCCTAGGTAGTCTCAGTGCCTGTCTTTAGGCAGTCCTCAAGTCCTAGTCTTTAGGCAGTCTCTAAGTACCTCTACTCCCTAGTCTGTCTCTAGCTCTAGGCAGTCTTTATTCCCTAGTCTTTAGACAGTCTGTAGTCCCTAGCCTGTCTCTATTCAGTCTCTAGTCCCTAGTCTGTCTCTAGTTCCTAGTCTTAGACAGTCTCTAGTCCCTAGTCTGTCTCTAGTCTCTAGGCAGTCCCTAGTCTCTAGCCTGCTTTATCTCAGAAATGAACATCTTCAGTATATAATAGGAGCATTAATAGATTGCTTTCCCCAATGTATTTTATGTTGTATAGCTTTATTTCATTTATCTCTGAGCATTCAATTCTAATGGGATTGTCTCCTTAAGAGTATATTAGTTCACTGTGTAATCAATCCCTGGGAGATACTGAATTGAGTCCTTTCCATTAGTTAAGAGACCTATTATTCACTACTCAATCCGCAATAGACATCCTCATGGAAATCACAGTTATTGTGTCAAATGGGCAGCAAAGTGCAGATAAGATTCAATGTTACTAAAGTTTCATAAACACGTTAATATTTCGGGTGCCAACGTCTGTGTATAAATGGTGACCGGTTTTTTCCACAGTGACCCAGTGACTAGTACCTACATGTTTGCCCACAGTATGACTGGCACATACAAGTTACCCACAGCGAGTGTGACTGGCACAAACACGTTTGCCTACAGAAGCATGACTGGCATTATTGTTCATAGAAGAGTTGGATCTTACTGTGCCAGGTGATGGCAGGCAGAGCAGGATCAGGAGAGAGATACACACACTTTGTGGCACTCGTGCTTTTCCTGGTAGCACACCGTTTGAGGTACTAGCGTGTTTTTTTTATGCACCACTTTCCTTTAAGGCAAGAGTGCTTCCGGGGCCAAAAAGTTCACTCTGCCTCATAGGTTAAAATGACCATTGTCTTTTCAATTCCACTTTCTCTTTCTTTGCATCTTTAATGGGGGAGGCTTTCACATGTATGAAACTGAGATGGAATAGCACGTGTTGCCCAGCAACAGAAAATCAGTTCTATTAATTATTCCTCACAAAATTACACCTGCAAATGTGGGAGATTCAGTACATCTCCTTAAATTGTGTCAGAGCTTCAAACTAGGCATTGCCTTTCATCCCACAAGTATGCTAATTGGGGGCAAAAACTGAAAATTAACAGTTCTGATCCATTCGATCGATGTGGTATCTTCCACAGATTACTTAAGGGGACCCATATATGCACACATACTAATCTTACAATATTGGATATTCTGATGTTGTGTGATTAATGAACTGCATGTGGAAATTGTCTGATTTTTTCCCCTATCAGACATGCTAGAAATTGTTTATATACCAATTGTACATATGATCCCCATCACTATTGCTCTGTGTACGGCCCTTTCATTTAATTAAAGGCACCTCCCATAGATCTATGGGTGATCTATATTGACAATGTTTTGGCTGTTTATTTAAAGGGCATGTCCACCCCCAAACTATAATTTCCCCCCACTTGCCCCACTCTGTATGTATAAAAATCCTTACCTTACATCCCAGCTCCAAATGGTTCTCCTGTAATGTCCCCCCAATTCCAAAACTGGCCACCAGGAGCACTGCAGGGAGGGAAATTGTTTCTGCCTTTTGAGGCTTCCTCTCAGAGGTTTTTGGCTTGCTCAGAGCAGCACCCCCCCCCTCCAGATTTCATCTCCCTTCCCCTAGTTAATTCCCTTTTGACATAGTGTAGGGCTTCTCCCCCAGCCCCAACCGCATTATTATTATTTCCAGAGACTCCACCGATCTCAACTTACTACCTTCCCTCTCTCCTCCGGCGTTCTGAACTGCCGGCAGTTGTGTCTGTGATTGGCTGCCTCTCAGCCAATCACGGACGCGCTGCCGGTCGGGCCCTGCTTGCAGTTTTATGCAACAGAAGGCCAGCAGTGCAGCGGAGGATAGAGGGAAGGTAGTAGAGATCGGGGGACTTTCTGAATATAATAATAATGCGATGGGGCTGGGGGAGGAAGCCCTACAAACAAATTTTTTCTTCAACTTTCCTCAATGCTACCCATACACTACTCCACTTGCCTCAATGCTACCCGTACGCTACCCACTTTCCTCAATGCTAGCTGTACGCTGCTCCACTTGCCTTAATGCTACCCGTACGGTACTCCCTTGCTACACTACTCCACTTGCCTCAACGCTACCCGTACACTACTCCACTTGCCTCAACGCTACCCATACACTACTCCCCTTGCCACAACGCTACCCATACACTACTCCCCTTGCCTCAATGCTACCCGTACACTACTCCACTTTCCTCAATGTTACTCGTACCTACTACTCCACTTTCCTCAACGCTACCTGTACGCTACTCCACTTGCCTCAATGCTACCGTACGCTACTCCACTTTCCTCAACGCTACCTGTACACTACTCCCCTTGCCTCATGCTACCCGTACACTACTCCACTTTCCCTCCTCAATGCTACCCTAACACTACTCCACTTTCCTCAATGCTACCCGTACACTAGTCTCTTTGTGCGGCTGTGCGAATACTGGAAGCGCACTTGCACAAGTCTATTTACCAGAGGCTGCATGGCCGTTTGCATGATAGCTGGCGCTAAATACTTAGGCGCGGGTGAGATTCACCTGGAGTCGTGCAGCCTCTGGTAAATCCGCTACGGGAGATTTGTGGCGCTTGTGTTGCTGGTGAATCTCCCACTCTTATTGTAATAAGCCCTTCTGTGGAAATCATCTTTCCATTCTATTTATCTTGATAGGCCAATATACTTGCAGTGTATGCGCCCATACACCATATATACGTTTGATAGATTTGTCATTGAAAGCTCTGATGTTCTCTGTCTGGCAACATTGCAAGCAAGATCGGGCCAGGTGTTCATTGGAGGTCGCGGGACATCCGAGGTGTATATCCAAAGTATAGTGTATGGTCACCATAAGTCTTCAAGGAATATCGAAGTAAGTATAGTGTATGGGCACCTTATGTCTTCAAGGAACATGAAAGGTAAAGTATATTGTATTGGGCACCTTATTTCTTCAAGGAACATGCAAAGGTAAGTATAGTGTATTGGGCACCTATGTCTTCAAGGAACATGCAAAGGTAAAGTATAGTGTATGGCACCTTATGTCTTCAAGGAACATGCAAGGTAAAGTATAGTGTATTGGGCACCTTATGCTTCAAGGAACATGCAAAGGTAAAGTATAGTGTATTGGGCACCTTATGTCTTCAAGGAACATCAAAGGAAAGTTAGTGTATTGGGCACCTTATGCCTTAAGGAACATGCAAGGTAAAGTATAGTGTATTGGGCACCTTATGTCTTCAAGGAACATGCGAAGGAAAAGTATAGTGTATTGGGCACCTTATGTCTCAAGAACATGCAGTAAAGTATAGTGTATTGGGCACCTTATGTCTTCAAGGAACATGCGAAGGAAAAGTATAGTGTATTGGGCACCTTATGTCTTCAAGGAACATGCAAAGGTAAAGTATAGTGTATTGGGCACCTTATGTCTTCAAGGAACATGCGAAGGAAAAGTATAGTGTATGGGCACCTTATGCCTTCAAGGAACTGCAAAGGTAAAGTATAGTGTTTGGGCACCTTATGTCTTCAAGGAACATGCAAGGTAAAGTATAGTGTATTGGGCACCTTTTTTGCCTTCAAGGAACATGCGAAGGTAAAGTATAGTGTATTGGGCACCTTTTTGCCTTCAAGGAACATGCGAAGGTAAAGTATAGTGTATTGGGCACCTTTTTGCCTTCAAGGAACATGCAAAGGTAAAGTATAGTGTATTGGGCACCTTATGTCTTCAAGGAACATGCAAAGGTAAAGTATAGTGTATTGGGCACCTTATGCCTTCAAGGAACATGCAAAGGTAAAGTATAGTGTATTGGGCCCTTTTGCCTTCAAGGAACATGAAGGAAAGTATAGTGTATTGGGCCCTTATGCTTCAAGGAACATGAAGGTAAAGTATGTGTATGGGGCACCTTATCGCCTTCAAGGAACATGGAAAGGTAAAGTATAGTGTATGGGGCCCTTATGTCTTCAAGGAACATGGAAGGAAAGTATAGTGTATTGGGCACCTTATGTCTTCAAGGAACATGGAAAGGTAAAGTATAGTGTATTGGGCACCTTATGCTTCAAGGAACATGGAAGGTAAGTATAGTGTATTGGGCACCTTATGCTTCAGGAACTGGAAGGTAAAGTATAGTGTATTGGGCCTTATGCTTCAAGGAACATGCAAAGGTAAAGTATAGTGTATTGGGCACCTTATCCTTCAAGGAACATGCAAGGTAAGTATAGTGTATTGGGCACCTTATGCCTTCAAGAACATGCAAAGGTAAAGTATAGTGTATTGGGCACCTTATGCCTTCAAGGAACATGCGAAAGGTAAGTATAGTGTATTGGGCACCTTATGCTTCAAGGAACATGGAAAGGTAAAGTATAGTGTATTGGGCACCTCATGCCTTCAAGGAACATGGAAAGGTAAAGTATAGTGTATTGGGCACCTTATGCCTTCAGGAACATGGAAGGTAAGTATAGTGTTGGGCACCTTATGCCTTCAAGGAACATGGAAAGGTAAAGTATAGTGTATTGGGCATCTTTTTGCCTTCAAGGAACATGCGAAGGAAAAGTATAGTGTATTGGGCACCTTATGTCTTCAAGAACATGCAAAGGTAAAGTATAGTGTATTGGGCACCTTTTTGCCTCAAGGAACATGGAAGGAAAAGTATAGTGTATTGGGCACCTATGCCTTCAAGAACATGGAAAGGTAAAGTATAGTGTATTGGGCACCTCATGCCTTCAAGGAACATGGAAAGGTAAAGTATAGTGTATTGGGCACCTTATGCCTTCAAGGAACATGGAAAGGTAAAGTATAGTGTATTGGGCATCTTTTTTCCTTCAAGGAACATGCAAAGGTAAAGTATAGTGTATTGGGCACCTTATGCCTTCAAGGAACATGCAAAGGTAAAGTATAGTGTATGGGCACCTTATGCCTTCAAGGAACATGGAAAGGTAAAGTATAGTGTATTGGGCACCTCATGCCTTCAAGGAACATGGAAAGTTAAAGTATAGTGTATTGGGCACCTTATGCCTTCAAGGAACATGCAAAGGTAAAGTATAGTGTATTGGGCATCTTTTGCTTCAGAACATGCAAGGAAAGTATAGTGTATTGGGCACCTTATGCTTCAAGGAACATGCAAGGAAAATATAGTGTATTGGGCACCTTATGCCTTCAAGGAACATGGAAGGTAAAGTATAGTGTATTGGGCACCTTATGCCTTCAAGGAACATGGAAGGTAAAGTATAGTGTATTGGGCACTTTTTGCCTTCAAGGAACATGGAAGGAAAAGTTAGTGTATTGGGCACCTTATGTCTTCAAGGAACATGCAAAGGTAAAGTATAGTGTTTGTGGCACCTTTTGCCTTCAAGGAACATGCAAGGTAAGTATAGTGTATTGGGCACCTTATGTCTTCAAGGAACATGCAAAGGTAAATATAGTGTATTGGGCACCTTATGCTTCAAGGAACATGGAAGGTAAAGTATAGTGTATTGGGCACCTTATGCCTTCAAGGACGGAAAGGTAAAGTATAGTGTATTGGGCATCTTTTTGCCTTCAAGGAACATGTGAATGAAAGTATAGTGTATTGGGCACCTTATGCCTTCAAGGAACATGGAAAGGTAAAGTATAGTGTATTGGGCACCTTATGTCTTCAAGGAACATGTGAAGGAAAAGTATAGTGTATTGGGCACCTTATGTCTTCAAGGTACATGAAGGAAAGTATAGTGTATTGGGCACCTTATGCCTTCAAGAACATGGAAAGGTAAAGTATAGTGTATTGGCACCTTATGCTTCAAGGAACATGAAGGAAAGTATAGTGTATTGGGCACCTTTTGCCTTCAAGAACATGCGAAGGAAAAGTATAGTGTATTGGGCACCTTATGCTTCAAGGAACATGCGAAGGTAAAGTAAGTGTATTGGGCACCTTTTGCCTTCAAGGACATGGGAGGAAAGTATAGTGTATTGGGCACCTTTGCCTCAAGGACAATGCAAGGTAAAGTATATTGTATTGGCACCTTAGTCTCAAGGAACATGCAAAGTAAAGTATAGTGTATTGGCACCTTGCCTTCAAGGACATGGAAAGGTAAAGTATAGTGTATTGGGCACCTTATGCCTTCAAGGAACATGAAAGGTAAAGTTAGTGTATTGGGCACTTTTCCTTCAAGGAACATGGAAAGGAAGTATAGTGTATTGGGCACCTTATGCCTTCAGGAACATGGAAAGTAAAGTATAGTGTATTGGGCACCTTATGTCCTTCAAGGAACATGGAAGAAAGTATAGTGTATTGGCACCTTTTGCCTTCAAGGAACATGAAGGAAAGTATAGTGTATTGGGCACCTTATGCCTTCAAGGAACATGTGAGAAAAGTTTAGTGTATTGGCACCTTAGCTCAAGGAACAGTGAAGGAAAAGTATAGTGTATTGGGCACCTTATGCCTTCAAGGAACATGTGAAGGAAAGTATAGTGTATTGGCACCTTATGCCTTCAAGGAACATGAGGAAAGTATAGTGTATTGGGCCACTTATGCCTTCAAGGAACATGTGAAGGAAAAGTATAGTGTATTGGGCCCCTTATGCCTTCAAGGAACATGCAAAGGTAAAGTATAGTGTATTGGGCACCTTATGTCTCCAAGGAACATGCAAGGTAAAGTATAGCTTATGGGCACCTTAAGGTAATTATAGCGTATTGGGCACCTTAAGGAAAGTATAGTGTATTGGGCACCTTATGCCTTCAAGGAACATGCAAAGGTAAAGTATAGTGTATTGGGCACCCATGCCTTCAAGGAACATGCAAGGTAAAGTATAGTGTATTGGGCACCTTATGCCTTCAAGGAACATGCAAAGGTAAAGTAATAGTGTATTGGGCACCTTATGCTTCAAGGAACATGCAAAGGTAAAGTAATAGTGTATTGGGCACCTTATGCCTTCAAGGACATGCAAAGGTAAAGTATAGTATGTTAATCATTGATACCTTAAAAAAACCCACCCTTACCCCAATTTTGTCCTATGGGTGGATATGCCTTTTAACAGGGTTATTTAATAAAAGTTCTTATCTTTAAAATTGTACTAATTTTGCTCCAACCAATCAGATGTTAGCTTTCAAATGTTAATTAACACAATTTTTAACGATAAGAACTTTTACTGAATCTCCCTGTATATATTTTAGTTTGAAAGGACAATACCAAGCCCCCCCCCCCGCCTATAACTACCAGGATCTAAACCTAAACCGCTAGATCCTCACCCCTGAGTTAAACCTACAGCCGGAACTTTGATGTTAAAGTTCTAATTGCTGGACTGTCAGCTCCACCCTCTTTGGCCCAGGGCCTAACCAATAAGAAGATGCACTTTGCAAGATTTCATACAAGGTGAGGGTAAGCTACAGACAGACCTTCTATTGGAAGGTTAACCCAGGGATGAAGACCAAGCGGTTAGGAACTCACCTTGGGTAGTCTTATTGGTAGAAGGATGGGCTGGGGTTCCTGGGGGTGTTATTGTCCTTTAAGCAGTCACCCTTATAGAAAGCAAATGGTTAAACATTTATTCTATTTATTATTCTCTTTCTTTGTCTGCATTAGTTTTCTGTTGCTGTTTTCTCCTTTGTGCTGCTGACAGTGTTTATTCATCTATGTGTACGTCTCTGGCTATGTTTCTATTGTTAATGTGTTCAGCTTTGTGTGCACTACAATAATCCCTTCCGCCCACATTTAAATTTCCATTGCAGCCATTTATTAATGTATAAAATGAAAATGATTGCACAGCGCCCGGTGCCAACCTGGCAGAAATTCAAGGAAATTAGTTAATTTACTGTTTTTTTATTATGGCAGTCTCATTTCTGCACACAGGGGGCGCTCCCCATGTGAATTTATTCCTGCTCCCCTCTAGCACATTGTTATGGAACTAAATGGAGGGTTTCTATAGATTCTATTTGTTTGGTGCAGTGTTCCAGGATCATTGTGTCATTGAAAGTAAATTTATATCCCAAAAAGAGAAATGTGCCTCAGGATACAGATCATAGGTTGGGTACAATGTGTAATAGAGGAGTAAAGAGATGGCTTCTTATATTTATATATGTGTGTGCTAAAGTGTGTGTTCTAGTCTGTGTGTAATGTGTGAGTTGGTGCTGTTTATGAGGGGCCCAGTAATTTACCCAGTATGGGGCCCGAAAAGTCTGATGGCGCCCCTGCGTGATCACAGGGAAGTTTGCTTCCTTCTCTCCAGGCTACTGTCAAATCATTGAAGAACGGGAGGTAAGACATAGCTCATTTACCTCCTGTTCTTCAATTAAAGGGAAAAAAGGTAAGCTATTTTTTTTTGGATGGAGATACCTTCTAGCATATTCTTGCCTTTGTAAGATATAGGAGTGTCATGGACACTGATTGGAGGAGGAGACAGAGAGTAGTATTTTACTGTATGTGTATAGTGTCCCATTACCATTAAGTTCGGATTTGACTAAAGATATCAAGGCTATTAAACCAAATTGCTAATTAGTACAGTTACGTTTCTGGAAACCACCTTCCATTTTGAAACAGGGGAAGCATTTTACCCAAACACCATTAATCCATTACATTAAATATCGCACAGTGTTGTCAGGGCACAGCCGCTCTGAACAAATTGCAGGTGTCTCGCAAACAGACTTTCTTTATTGTGACAAATTAAATGAACATCATTTTGTGAACAATTACGGTTAATGTAGAAAAAAAAAAACTTGTTAATTTAAAAAAAATGTAATTTCTTTTTTCTTCCAAAAATAGAAATACGCACATACGAACCTGCGTGAAACTATCTGTGTACATACACTGCCATCTTGTGGAGAATAAGTAAATATTATATCTGTAGTGAAAATGTAACTGTAGGGCATTAGGATAGAGAAGTGGGAGTCAGTACTCCGACTTCCAGTACTTTCCACAAAATTTAGAGTTCAACTTGAAGGTTTGACATCAGGTCTGCACACACTCCCTTATTGGGGCAGTGTGTGTGTGTGTGGTGTGTGTGGGGGGGGGGATATGTACTTTTTTTGTTATGAGGTTGGAGGTTCCCTTTAAGAAACTGGGATTTTATTTTGAAACACGTGTCCATATTATGACTTCTAACCCAGTTACTGGTATTCTGGGCCCTAGGAAGGATCCCAGGTTGCTATCATTTTGTTACTCATTTTACAGAAACCATTTAATATGAAGTGAAATATTAAATGGTTGCCTGTTAAAGTGTGTTCCCTGGGGGAACTGATCACGTAAGAACAGGAGGTAGACTGTTCCCCCTTGTGCTCCATTCATTCATAGAACTAATTACAGTTTTTATCATTTTAGAGTGGACATACTCTTAAAAGGAATCTCCTCTTTTGGGGCATATTTTTCCTATTTTACAAATTTAAAGCAAAACATTTGCTTAGAGGCCCATTTGCTCTTATCCATCTCTGGCAATATATCATATGTATTATTCATTTTCTAAATAAAAAAATTACATTGTATCGTCTAATCCAAAAAACTCCAAACATGTAATATATAGTTATTGAAAAAGCAACCGTGTATTAAAGGAGAATTATACCCATGCAGTAAATGACTTCTTACTGGCTCCTCCCACAGTCATGGTCACTGACAATTTTCCCACCTCTGACACTGGGTAACATATCTTAATGGAGGGGGAGGAGCTAGAAATCAGTCAGTTACTGCATGGGTATAATTCTGTCAATACAAACATAGCCACTCCTGGTGCAGCCTGACAGCTATTCATTTATTTCATGCACTCCGTCTGCTTCTTTGATGTAGGGTGCTTACACACCCATCAGAGATGTGCCAGGTGGGGGGAGGATTTTACAGTTCCAACCACACCAGGAGCCAAGTATGAATATTGCCACCTGTAAGTAAAAACAGTAGGTAGGATATTATATTTTGCTTTTCTTAATTCTCGTTTCTTGCCTCTACTGTCCCTTTAAATGCTAATTATTCAATAAATGTGTTCGGGGTATTATTTGTCTAGGTTCTGCCAATGATATTGTTTTAGACATCTATAGTATGAGGGGATTGTATAATGTATGAAAGGAAAGACCAGTTTAAATATGAATGTAGAATATAGTAATAATGTTACTTACAGTATATCTTAATAGAAAACAGTATCAGCACTGCCCCCACTGGACAGAGTTATGTACAAATGTACAAGTTATGTACAAATTAATATTAACTGTTTAATAAACATAAATTGTCAGGTTCCTACTGTCATATTGAAATAAACAGTAAATGGATAAACAAGTGGTGACAATAAAACTATACATATTTCCTTTATAAGCTATTTCCTATTTTATTTAAAGCGCATGTCCACCCCAAAATTAAAATTGAACCCGCTACTGGCCCCACTGTGTAGTGTTAAACAATCCTTAACTTACATCTCTGCTCCTATGGTCCCCCTGCAATGTCTGCGTAAAATTGAGAAAAGCGAAGTCTGTGGGCCATATTTATAAAGGCGCGGTATCGCTTTATAGCGATACCTCGCCTCTTAACAATCACTATTGTGATAGTAATTTACGGGCGCCATCGTAAATCTACGTTTGTAAATGTACAATAGCGATTGTAAATCTTGACCCCGATCGTAGATCTCGTCGTCATAGAATACCATTCCGGGTAGTTTACCACATGGTATTCTACGATAGAGTGGTCATAAGTTTCACAACCGCTTGCCGTAAACGTACTATTGTCAATGTACAATCGGGGCCGTACATTTACAGCCGCGAGTAATACAATAATGAAAACGATTTTAAATATGGCCCGTGTGTGTCATCTGGTCCCTCCTGTTTCATCTGGCTGCCTTTTCCTACTTTACACCCCTTTTCTGTAGTGTAGGCACCTAGCCCACCCTCAACCGCCAAATGTACTTACATCACTTTATTCCTCCAGCGTTCTGCATTGCCGCCAGTCTGCCCCCCTGCTTGCAGTTCCCAAACCAGAGGCCTGGATCAAAAAGCCAGGAATGAAGGACTGAAGTACATTTCTGCAGCTTTTTTAACTCAACAAACATTGTAGTTGGGGTTGGGCTAGGTGCCTTACACTACAGAAAACATTTTTTTTAGAGTGGATACGCTTTTTTTGCAGGCTTTAGATGATCCCATCTCTGTGAGGCTTGGGAAGCATAACATACCTCCATAAAAAAGAACATTTCTAGAGAATGACAGCTCTTAGTGGATGTTATAATTCTCCTATAAAAATTAATTTTTGATATATGAGTGCCCCTGTCCCCCCAGCCCCAACCGCTATATTTATTCTTTAGAAAGTGCCCCAAACTTTACTTACCTCCCCTCTTTCCCCACCGCGCTGCCGGCCCTCTGCTTGCGAGAAAATGCAAGCAGAGGGGCGGACCGGCATCGCGTCTGTGATTGGCTGAGTGGCAGCCAATCACGGACACGGCTGCCGGAGTTCATTTCGGCGGGGAAAGAGGGAAGGTAAGTAAAGTTTGGGGAGCTTTCTAAAGAATAAATATAGCGGTTGGGGCTGGGGGGGGACAGGGGCAATCATATAATAATAAGGGTTTTAAGCTAGGGGGAGGGAATCCTGAGGGAGGAGAGGGAGAGGGGGGAGAAGGGCTGCAGTACACATGCCAACTTCTCCCGGAGGCCAGGAGGAGGCAGAGTCCTATATGGACTCTGCTATCCTCCTGGTGGGCAGTTTTTGGGACTTTGGGGGGGGGGGACTACAGGAGAACCTTATGGAGCTGAATGTGAGGTAAGGATTAAACTACACTACATGATGGGGCCAGTAGTTGGGGGATTATAGTTTTGGGGTGGACATGCCCTTTAAAGCCAAATGAATGACGTGATACGGTAGACCAGTTCTACAAAGACTGGTTATTTGGAGACATACAGTACATAACAGATGTTGGGAAAATCCTCTGGAGACCTGATGGGATCAGTTGGGAATCTTGTCTGTATATGGACATGTTTAGGGCAGCATGGTGGCTCAGTGGTTAGCACTGATGCCTTGCAGCACTGAAGTCCTGAGTTCGATTCCACCCTTGGACACATCTGCAAGGAGTTCTATGTTCTCCCGGTGCTTGCGTGGTTTCCTTCGGGCACTCCGGTTTCCTCTCACAATCATAAAGACTACTGATAGGTTGTATGTGTACAAAAGTGATTAGATTGTAGCTCTTCGGGGCAGGGCCTGATGTAATGTATCCATGTAATTGTAAAGCGCTATAAAATCTATAATAATAATAATGTTTAGAAATTGCTTTGTGACCCTTTACAGATTGACTTTTAAAACATCCACTGGAATCTCCACTGATCGTGTTCCTGCATCTTACACCCACTTTGTGGTGACTTGTTCACTATTCTATGCAGGGAAGATTCTTCCATTATTCCCACCTAATGTCACAGCTTTAAATAGTAAAATCCTAAGGCAGCAATCAATACCCCAGTATTAACTCTGGCCCTCACACCTTTTTTTATCAATGCAGGAGAGCAGCGACAGAGGGTAATTAAAAGTTAAGAAAAAGGCATTTTGTGTGAAAGTTCTTTCTGTTAAGGGCACAGCTCCCCTTTAGAGTTAATTTGAAGGGACAGTGGCCATAGAGTTTGTGCTTTTGGTGATTCAATAGTAAGAAACTTTGTAGAACATAAGGTTCAATATACAGTGACCTCTAGATTTAATCTAACTATTTAAAATCAAGTCTGGGGTTGTTCATTCAGATGAAATTAATTAACAGCTAAATTTGGACACTTGAACAGGAGATGCTCTGTGAAGGTATCTTTCACACAAACGGATTAGTAGCAGAAACATCTCGACAACACAAGGAAACTGCTACCTGAGAGAAAACGTGGCCCTCGTGTCAAACTACCCTAAATGTAAGAGCCACGTTTCTAATTGGTTAAAATCTAAAAAGGTGTCCTTAGAATTTATTTTTGCAATGTTGTTATGTGAAATACCCCAAACTAACAATATAAATCCTGTCATTGCATAAGTTACATTTAAAAGGGTTCTATTTTAACTTTAGATACAGCAAGATCCCACTACTTAAAAAGATTTGTCGGATTTAAATCTGACTGTAGTCCTGAGAAAACATCATTTGAAATCACAGCATTTACAGGGACAGACCTGTCACTCTCTTACTAGGATCTTTGGCTGAATGCCAGCACTCTTTCTGTAACACTTAGGGCACGGCCACACTGCGCCGAAAAAACGCACACGAATCGCATGCCATTTCATGTGCGATTTCGTTGAGTTTGCGCATGCAGGTTTTTCATTAGATATTGAAAAATGCATACTATTGTGATAAAAATGTGCAATCGCATCGCACCCGAAAATGAGTGGGGAGGAGATGTGTAAGCAGAGCTGTGTCCATGGTGAGGATGTGTTAGAACTTATAAGTGTCGCAGACACTACAAGGAGGCAGTGAGTATGAAGGGTGGGGGAATTAGGAACACTCACTAAACAATCATAAAGCAAGCACAGATACATATGTGAGTACCACCATTTTATTTCTTTCATATTGTAGTTTCAATAATGTTAAGTTGTTTGAGTGAGTATAGTGACCCTTTAACCCCTGAATTACGTTACATATAAAAGATTTGGTTAATTGTCTCTGTATTATAATGTTGTTTTGCCCTGTTAAAGGTGAATCAGAACTTGAGCAAAGTGAGCTTAAAGGGGAACAGTGATCTTAATAATCATAATAATAAAAGCCTGCAGTCTGACCTTATAAACCCTGGATCACATATCTAAACCAGGGGTGGATTAAAATTGGTGGGGGCCCTGGGCAAACATTTCACATATCACCCACATTCAACATACAAAATTCAGGCCAATCTTTCCCATTCAATTGAAACCTAGTTTACACAGACAGAGAAGGCAATACTAGGTTTGGAACTAGAAATAGCTTGAAAAAAAGATTGACAGTTGAGGGTGTGCCATCGATACAGACAGAGCAGTGGCCGGTCACATGCTATGAGCTCGCCAAAGCAGTTGTGTGCAAGAACTTATATTGCTGAAGATGAACCTTTAACAATATAACTGCTTAGAGATAAGCAAGATTTTTTTAACCTCACTTATTTATAGAGACAACATATCCCCTTTAATGATTTAAATACAGATATTCTAAACTGGATATCTGTTGACTAATTACCCTTTGGAAACTCAGTTATCTGCCCTCAACCCCAAATGTTATTTTTCCCAGTTTATTACATGCTTTTGTAACCTATACATATGTTCTATTCTTCTGGCTAAGGATTGCCTCCTCCTTCTACTCATGAGCTTTTTATAAGCTTGACATGTGCTCAAGGCAGCAGGTGAAACAGCAGTCAATCATTGGCTGTGATTTCAGCATAACAGCCTTGATTGACTGTGTGGAGGGAGGGTCCAGCTTACTCTGCCAGAATGTGGACAATCATAATCCTTAAATATCTGGTTAGTAATGCAGGTAATACAGTGCATAATGTATAATTTGTGATGGGGCAGGTAAGAACACTTGACCATTTGGGTGGACATGCCCTTTAAGAGAGTTGATATTTGAAATAGACAAGACAGTGCTGTTATTATTTATATAACCGGCCTGACAGCTCGTCTACTAGTAATCATGGGAGCTGCCATACTTTAAAGTTAAAGTTACTAAAGCTGATTAACATTCACCGTCAGCCACTGGAACGCTCGGACCTGACCGAAAATTTCCCTTAGTCATGGGACCTCCACTGGTGAAAATCTTTTTTGGTATTCAGTTTTATTGAAGATGGGAGGTAAAGGAGCTGTGTCTTACCACCCGTTCTTCAGAAACGTTCAGGAACCGGGAACGAAGGTAAGGTACTTACCACTCGCTCGATCAGAATGGCGATCTATTCCTTAAAAATCCAATCCAATCCATTGGCTGGGTGAATTACCAATAAAGGGACGACCGTTTATCGGTAACGCATACGCACGTATGCGTTACCGCAGCATCTGAACAGTAGTTTTGCACAAACTACTGTTTCAGATGCTGACAAGCGATCAGCGTTCGCTGCCGGAAAATTTCCCTTGGTCGAGGTCGGCCTCCTGTACTAAACTACGGTTCATACACACATGCAATGGCAGGGGCCAACCCACGACACACGAATGTGTACAAGCGTCGTTTCGGGCGAGAATCTTGCCGTCTAGGGCACTTTGTCGGGCAAAACAAACTTTGGTCTGGCCTCATTGCCGATTCGGCCGTTGATTGAGGTTCGTGCTCGACAGGTTGGGCGAATCTCCGACGAGTGTCTGTTGCGCCGATAAAGTGCCGATACAGTACACGATTATCAGCCGTTTGTACACTGTGCGGCACAGGTCAGCACCTGAGATCGCACATGTGAACGAACCTTTAGGGAGAACTGATAAGAAAGACAATGTAGTGTGCTGGAAGATTTACTACCAGCTGTGCAGACAAGAGGACAGTTCCCCAGAGAGATTTTTTTTTGGTTTGAAATGTAGTATATTGACATTTTATACCAGTTTTTGACTAAAGAACAACAAGTGGTTCATAGAAAAGTCTATAATCAAAGAGACTAACAGCTTCACTGCAGATTGATGGAAATGGCCCTTTTATTCATTCACAATGACACTATTTCTTATGACAGATGTCAACATTTATTTTCTAAAAAAATAATACAAGGACCAATAGAGAGAGAAACTAGTTCTGTCTGACTGCTGGTGCAACTTGTCTACTAATGGGAAAAGTGCTGCCTCCTTCAATGGTTACAAATAGGTAACCATATAGGTAACATACGTAATAGAGTAGTAGGGGCAAATTTTATAACAATAGTAACTTCTTTCAAACTAAAATATATACAGGGAGATTCAGTAAAAGTTCTTATCTTTAAAAATTGTACTAATTTTGCTCCAACCAATCAGATGTTAGCTTTCAAATGTTAATTAACACAATTTTTAACGATAAGAACTTTTACTGAATCTCCCTGTATATATTTTAGTTTGAAAGTCTTTCGATTAAAAATTGTGTTAATTAACATTTGAAAGCTAACATCTGATTGGGTGGAGCAAAAATTAGTACAATTTTTAAGATAAGAACTTTTATTAAATAACCCTGTTAAAAGGCATATCCACCCATAGGACAAACTTTTGGGGTAAGGTATCATTGATAATCAATCTAATGGCAGCCATACATATAGCAATATATTGTCGATCGACCAATCAATCTAATGGCAGCCATACTATAGCAATATTATTGTCTGATCGACCAATCAATCTAATGGCAGCCATACAATAGCAATATTATTGTTTGATCGACCAATCCATCTAATGGCAGCCATACACATAGCAAATTATTGTCTGATTGACCAATCATAGCAATATTAGTGTTCTGATGACCAATCAATCTAATGGCAGCCATACACATGCAATATTATTGTCGAGTGACCTTCAAGGAACATGCAAAGGTAAAGTATAGTGTATTGGGCACCTTATGCCTTCAAGGAACATGCAAAGGTAAAGTATAGTGTATTGGGCACCTTATGGTAAAGTATAGTGTATTGGGCACCTTATGGTAAAGTATAGTGTATTGGGCACCTTAAGGTAAAGTATAGTGTATTGGGCACCTTAAGTCTTCAAGTGCTGTAGGATGTATTAAATAGGGATGAGTCCCAGTTTTAATTTGGAACTGCTGATTTTGAAAAGCCACAGATCCAACAGAATTTTTAAAAATGCCGAGACTATCAGAGTTCCAATTAAAAACTGGGATCATCCTATTTAATACATCCTACAGCACTTGAAGACTTAAGGTGCCCAATACACTATACTTTACCTAAGGTCCCAATACACTATACTTTACCATAAGGTGCCCAATACACTATACTTTACCATAAGGTGCCACATACTATACTTTACCTTTGCATGTTCCTTGAAGCATAAGGTGCCCAATACACTATACTTTACCTTTGCATGTTCCTTGAAGCATAAGGTGCCCAATACACATTACTTTACCTTTGCATGTTCCTTGAGGCATAAGGTGCCCAATACACTATACTTTTACCTTGCATGTTCCTTGAAGGCATGGGTGCCCAATACACTATACTTTACCTTTGCATGTTCCTTGAAGGCATAAGGTGCCCAATACACTATACTTTACCTTAAGGTGCCCAATACGCTATAATTACCTTAAGGTGCCCATAAGCTATACTTTACCTTGCATGTTCCTTGGAGACATAAGGTGCCCAATACACTATACTTTACCTTTGCATGTTCCTTGAAGGCATAAGGGCCCAATACACTATACTTTTCCTTCACATGTTCCTTGAAGGCATAAGTGGCCCAATACACTATACTTTCCTCATGTTCCTTGAAGGCATAAGGTGCCAATACACTTACTTTCCTTCACATGTTCCTTGAAGGCATAAGGTGCCCAATACACTATACTTTTCCTTCATGTTCCTTGAGCTAAGGTGCCAATACACTAAACTTTTCTCACATGTTCCTTGAAGGCATAAGGTGCCCAATACACTATACTTTCCTTCATGTTCCTTGAAGGCAAAAGGTGCCAATACACTATACTTTTCTTCCATGTTCCTTGAAGGACATAAGGTGCCCAATACACTATACTTTACTTTCCATGTTCCTGAAGGCATAAGGTGCCCAATACACTATACTTCCTTTCCATGTTCCTTGAAGGAAGTGCCCAATACACTAACTTTACCTTTCATGTTCCTTGAAGGCATAAGGTGCCCAATACACTATACTTTACCTTTCCATGTCCTTGAAGGCAAGGTGCCAATACACTATACTTTACTTTGCATGTTCCTTGAGACTAAGGTGCCAATACAATATACTTTATCCTTGCATGTCCTTGAAGGCAAAGGTGCCCAATACACTATACTTTCCCCCATGTCCTTGAAGGCAAAAGGTGCCCAATACACTTACTTACCTTCGCATGTTCCTTGAAGCATAAGGTGCCCAATACACTATACTTTTCCTTCGCATGTTCCTTGAAGGCAAAAGGTGCCCAATACACTATCTTTCCTTCATGTTCCTTGAAGCATAAGGTGCCAATACACTATACTTTACCTTTCCATGTTCTTGAAGGCATAAGGTGCCCAATACACTATACTTTCCTTCACATGTTCCTTGAAGGCAAAAGGTGCCCAATACACTATACTTTTCCTTCACATGTTCCTTGAAGACATAAGGTGCCCAATACACTATACTTTACCTTTCCATGTTCCTTGAAGGCATAAGGTGCCCAATACACTATACTTTTCACTTCACATGTTCCTTGAAGGCAAAAAGATGCCCAATACACTATACTTTACCTTTCCATGTTCCTTGAAGGCATAAGGTGCCCAATACACTATACTTTACCTTTGCATGTTCCTTGAAGGCATAAGGTGCCCAATACACTATACTTTACCTTTGCATGTTCCTTGAAGACATAAGGTGCCCAATACACTATACTTTACCTTTGCATGTTCCTTGAAGGCAAAAGGTGCCACATAACACTATACTTTACCTTTGCATGTTCCTTGAAGACATAAGGTGCCCAATACACTAACTTTTCCTTCCATGTTCCTTGAAGGCAAAAAGATGCCCAATACACTATACTTTACCTTCCATGTTCCTTGAAGGCATAAGGTGCCCAATACACTATACTTTACCTTTCCATGTTCCTTGAAGGCATAAGGTGCCCAATACACTATATTTTCCTTGCATGTTCCTTGAAGCATAAGGTGCCCATACACTATACTTTCCTTAGCATGTTCTGAAGCAAAAGTGCCCAATACACTATACTTTACCTCATGTTCCTTGAAGGCATAAGGTGCCCAATACACTATACTTTACCTTCCAGTTCCTTGAAGGCATAGGTGCCCAATACACTATACTTTACCTTTCCATGTTCCTTGAAGGCAAAGGTGCCCATACACTATACTTTACCTTTGCATGTTCCTTGAAGGCATAAGGTGCCCAATACACTATACTTTCTTCGCATGTTCCTTGAAGGCAAAAAGATGCCCAATACACTATACTTTACCTTTCCATGTTCCTTGAAGGCATAAGGTGCCCAATACACTATACTTTACTTTCCATGTTCCTTGAAGGCATAGGTGCCCAATACACTATCATTTACCTTTCATGTTCTTGAAGGCATAGGTGCCCAATACACTATACTTTACCTTTGCATGTTCCTTGAAGGCAAAAAGGTGCCCAATACACTATACTTTACCTTTGCATGTTCCTTGAAGACATAAGGTGCCCAATACACTATACTTTTCCTTCGCATGTTCCTTGAAGGCAAAAAGATGCCCAATACACTATACTTTACCTTTCCATGTTCCTTGAAGGCATAAGGTGCCCAATACACTATACTTTACCTTTCCATGTTCCTTGAAGGCATAAGGTGCCCAATACACTATACTTTACCTTTCCATGTTCCTTGAAGGCATAAGGTGCCCAATACACTATACTTTACCTTTCCATGTTCCTTGAAGGCATAAGGTGCCCAATACACTATACTTTTCCTTCGCATGTTCCTTGAAGGCATAAGGTGCCCAATACACTATACTTTACCTTTGCATGTTCTTGAAGGCATAAGGTGCCCAATACACTATACTTACCTTGCATGTTCCTTGAAGGATAAAGGTGCCCAATACACTATACTTTACCTTTGCATGTTCCTTGAAGACATAAGGGGCCCAATACACTATACTTTACCTTTCCAGTTCCTTGAAGCATAAGGTGCCCAATACACTATACTTTACCTTCCATGTTCCTTGAAGCATAAGGTGCCCAATACACTATACTTTACCTTTCCATGTTCCTTGAAGCATAAGGTGCCCAATACACTATACTTTCCTTCCATGTTCCTTGAAGACATAAGGGCCCCAATACACTATACTTTACCTTTCCATGTTCCTTGAAGGCGATAAGGTGCCCCATACACATACTTTACCTTCATGTTCCTGAAGCATAAGGGCCCAATACACTATACTTTCCTTCATGTTCCTTGAAGGCAAAAAGGCGCCCAATACACTATACTTTACCTTCGCATGTTCCTTGAAGACATAAGGTGCCCAATACACTATACTTTACCTTTGCATGTTCCTTGAAGACATAAGGTGCCCAATACACTATACTTTACCTTGCATGTTCCTTGAAGGCAAAAAGGTGCCCAATCACTATACTTTACCTTCGCATGTTCCTTGAAGGCAAAAGGGCCCAATACACTATACTTTACCTTCGCATGTTCCTTGAAGGCAAAAAGGTGCCCAATACACTATACTTTACCTTCATGTTCCTTGAAGCATAAGGTGCCCAAACACTATACTTTACCTTTGCAGTTCCTTGAAGGCATAAGGTGCCCATACACTATACTTTACCTTCGCATGTTCCTTGAAGGCAAAAGGTGCCCAATACACTATACTTACCTTTGCATGTTCCTTGAAGAATAAGGTGCCCAATACACTATACTTTTCCTTCGCATGTTCCTTGAAGCATAAGGTGCCCAATACACTATACTTTACTCATGTTTCCTTGAGACAAAGGTGCCCAATACACTATACTTTTCCTTCGCATGTTCCTTGAAGACATAAGGTGCCCAATACACTATACTTTACCTTGCATGTTCCTTAAGGCATAAGGTGCCCAATACACTAACTTTACCTTTGCATGTTCCTTGAAGCATAAGGTGCCCAATACACTATACTTTACCTTTCATGTTCCTTGAAGCATAGGTGCCCAATACACTATACTTTACCTTCATGTTCCTTGAAGACATAAGGTGCCATACACTATACTTTACCTTTGCATGTTCCTTGAAGACATAGGTGCCAATACACTATACTTACCTTTGCATGTTCCTTGAAGAATAAGGTGCCCAATACAACTATACTTTACCTTTCATGTTCCTGAAGACATAAGGTGCCCACTACAACTATACTTACTTCAGATATTCCTGAAGACTTATGGTGACCTACACTATACTTTGGATATACACTTCGGGATGTCCCGCGACCTCCAATGAACCACCTGGCCCGATCTTGCTTGCAATGTTGCCAGACAGAGAACATCAGAGTTTCAATGACAAATCTATCAAACGTATATATGGTGCCTATGGGCGCATACATGCAGTATATTGGCCTATCAAGGATAAATAGAATGGAAAGATGATTTCCACAGAAGGGCTTATACAATACATGGGGATTCACCAGCAACACAAGCGCACACAAATCTCCCGTAGCGGATTTACCAGAGGTGCACGACTCCAGGTGAATCTCACCCGCGCCTAAGTATTTAGCGCCAGCTATCATGCAAACGGCATGCAGCCCTGGTAAATAGACTTGTGCAAGTGCGGTCTTCCAGTATTCGCACAGCCGCACAAAGAGACTAGGTACGGGTAGCATTGAGAAAGTGGAGTAGTGTTACGGGTAGCATGAGGAAGTGGAAAGTAGTAGAGTGTGTAACGGGTAGATGAGGCAAGGGGAGTAGTGTACAGGTAGCGTTGAGGAAAGTGGAGTAGCGTACGGTAGCATTGAGGCAAGTGGAGTAGCGTACAGGTAGCGTGAGGAAAGTGGTAGTAGGTACGAGTAACATTGAGGAAAGTGGAGTAGTGTACGGTAGCATTGAGGCAAGGGGAGTAGTGTATGGTAGCGTTGTGGCAAGGGGAGTAGTGTATGGGTGCGTTGAGGCAAGTGGAGTAGTGTACGGGTAGCGTTGAGGCAAGTGGAGTAGTGTAGCAAGGGAGTACCGTACGGGTAGCCATTAAGGCAAGTGGAGCAGCGTACAGCTAGCATTGAGGAAAGTGGCGTAGCGTACGGGTGCATTGAGGCAAGTGGAGTAGTGTATGGGTAGCATTGAGGAAAGTTGAAGAAAGAAGTTTGTG
The DNA here is from genome assembly GCA_019447015.1 of Hymenochirus boettgeri. Lineage (NCBI taxonomy): Eukaryota > Metazoa > Chordata > Amphibia > Anura > Pipidae > Hymenochirus > Hymenochirus boettgeri. Next base: position 322,453,672 of record CM033470.1, on the reverse strand, counting down.
TAGGGCTTCCTCCCCCAGCCCCATCGCATTATTATTATATCAGAAAGTCCCCCGATCTCTACTACCTTCCCTCTATCCTCCGCTGCATGCCTGCCTTCTGTTGCATAAAACTGCAAGCAGGGCCCGACCGGCAGCCGCGTCCGTGATTGGCTGGAGAGGCAGCCAATCACAGACACAACTGCCGGCAGTTTCAGAACGCCGGAGGAGAGAGGGAAGGTAGTAAGTTGAGATCGGGGAGTCTCTGGAAATAATAATAATGCGGTTGGGGCTGGGGGAGAAGCCCTACACTATGTCAAAAGGGAATTACACCATAGGGGAAGGGAGATGAAATCTGGAGGGGGGGGGTGCTGCTCTGAGCAAGCCAAAAACCTCTGAGAGAAGCCTCAAAAGAAGAGAAACAATTTCCCTCCCTGCAGGCTCCTGGTGGCCAGTTTTTGGAATGTGGGGGGGACATTACAGGAGAACATTTGGAGCGGGGATGTAAGGTAAGGATTTTTATACACTACGAGGGGGCAGGTAGTGGGGGAAATTATAGTTTGGGGGTGGAATGCCCTTTAAATAAACAGCCAAAACATTGTCAAATAGATCACCTTCATAGATCCTATGGGAGGTGCCTTTAATTAAATGAAAGGGCCGTACACAGAGCAATAGTGATGGGGATCATATGGTACAATTGGTATATAAACAATTTCTAGCATGTCTGATAGGGGAAAAAATCAGACAATTTCCACATGCAGTTCATTAATCACACAACATCAGAATATCCAATATTGTAGATTAGTATGTTGCATATATGGGTCCCCCTTAAGTAATCTGTGGAAGATAACCACATCGATCGAATGGATCAGAACTGTTAATTTTCAGTTTTGCCCCCAATTAGCATACTGTGGGATGAAAGGCAATGCCTAGTTTGAAGCTCTGACACAATTTAAGGAGATGTACTGAATCATCCCACATTTGCAGGTGTAATTTTGTGAGGGATATAATTAATAGAACTGATTTTCTGTTGCTGCGGCAACACGTGCTATTTCCATCTCAGTTTCTACATGTGAAAGCCTCCCCCATTAAAGATGCAAAGAAAGAGAAAGTGGAATTGAAAAGACAATGGTCATTTTAACCTATGAGGCAGAGTGAACTTTTTGGCCCCGGAAGCACTCTTGCCTTAAAGGAAGTGGTGCATAAAAAAAACACGCTAGTACCTCAAACGGTGTGCTACCAGGAAAAGCCGAGTCCACAAAGTGTGTGTATCTCTCTCCTGATCCTGCCTCTGCCTGCCATCACCTGGCACAGTAAGATCCAACTCTTCTATGAACAATAATGCCAGTCAATGCTATCTGTAGGCAAAACGTGTTTGTGCCAGTCACACTCGCTGTGGGTTGGTAAACTTGTATGTGCCAGTCATACTGTGGGCAAACATGTAGGTACTAGTCACTGGGTCACTGTGGAAAAAACCGGTCACCATTTATACACAGACGTTGGCACCCGAATATTAAACGTGTTTATGAAAACTTTGTAACATTGAATCTTATCTGCCACTTGCTGCCCATTTGACACAATAACTGTGATTTCCCATGAGGATGTCTATTGCGGATTGAGTAGTGAATAATAGGTCTCTTAACTAATGGAAAGGACTCAATTCAGTATCTCCCAGGGATTGATTACACACGTGAACTAATATACTCTTAAGGAGACAACCCATTAGAATTGAATGCTCAGAGAAAATGAAATAAAGCTATACAACATAAAATACATTGGGGAAAGCAATCTATTAATGCTCCTATTATTACTGAAGATGTTCATTCTGAAGATAAAGCAGGCTAGAGACTAGGGACTGCCTAGAGACTAGAGACAGACTAGGGATAGAGACTGTCTAAGACTAGGAACTAGAGACAGACTAGGGACTGGAGACTGAATAGAGACAGGCTAGGGACTACAGACTGTCTAAAGACTAGGGAATAAAGACTGCCTAGAGGTCTAGAGACAGACTAGGGAGTAGAGGTATTAGAGAGCTGCCTAAAGACTAGGACTTAGGACGCCTAAGACTAGGCACTGAGACTACCTAGGACTCTCAAAAGACTAGGACTAGAGACAAGACTAGGGGACTAGAGACTGCCTAAAGACTAGGGACAGACTAGGGACTGAGACTGCCTAAAGACTAGGACTGTCTAGAGGACAGGACTGGGAGTAGAGACAGACTAGGGTAGGAGACTACCTAGAGACTAGAGACTGCCTATAAGACTAGGGACAGACTAGGGACTTGAAACTGCCGAAAACTAGGGACTAGAGAACGACTAGAGACTGTCAAAGACTAGGGGACTAGAGAACTGCCTAAAGGACTAGGGACTAGAGACTGTGCAAAAGACTAGGGACTAGAGACTGCCTAGAGACAGACTAGGGACTAGACGACTGCCTAAAACTAGAGACGACTAGGGAAAAGAGACTGACTAGAGACAGACTAGGTCCAGAGGCTGCCTAAAGACTAGGGACTAAAAGCTGCCTAGAACTAGAGACTGCATAAAAGACTACAGACAGACATGGACTAGAGACTGCCTAACATCGCTCAGTACCTATTGTTATAAAATTTGCCCCTACTACTCTATTACCTGTATGTTACCATATGGTTACCTATTTGTAACCATTGAAGGAGGCAGCACTTTTCCCTATTAGTAGACAGTTGCACCAGCAGTCAGACAGAACTAGTTTCTCTTCTCTATCTGGTCCTTGTATTATTTTTTTAGAAAATAAATGTTGACATCTGTATAAGAAATAGTGTCATTGTGAATGAATAAAAGGGCCATTTCCATCAATCTGCAGTGAAGCTGTTACGTCTCTTTGATTATCGACTTTTCTATGAAACCACTTGTGTTCTTTAGTCAAAAAAACTGGTTATAAAATGCTAATATACTACATTTCAAAACCAAAATAAATCTCTCTGGGGAACTGTCCTCCTTGTCTGCCACAGCTGGTAGTAAATCTTCCAGACACCTACATTGTTTCTCTTATCAGTTCTCCCTAAAGGTTCTGTTCACATGTGCGATCTCAGGTGGACCTGTGCCGCACAGTGTACAAAACGGTGATAATCGTGTACTGTATCGGCACTTTATCGGCCGCAAACAGACACTCGTTCGGAGATTCGCCCAACCTGTCGAGCAACGAACCTCAATCAAACGGCCGAATCGGCAATGAGGCCAGACCAAGTTTGTTTGCCGACAAAGTGCCCTAGAACGCAAGATTCTCGCCCGAAACGACGTTGTACACATTCGGTGTGTCCGTGGGTTGGCCCCGCCATTGCATGTGTGTATGAACCGTAGTGTACAGGAGGCCGACCTCGACAAGGGAAATTTTCGGCCGCGACGCTGATCGCTGTCAGCATCTGAAACAGTAGTTTGTGCAAAACTACTGTTTCAGATGCTGCGGTAACGCATACGTGCAGTATAGTTACCGAGAAACTGGTCGTCCCTTTATGGTAATTCACCCAGCCTAATGGATTGGATTGGATTTTAAGGGAATAGATCTGCCATTCTGATCCGAGCGATTGGGTAAGTACTCCTTACCTTCGTTCCCGGTTCCTGAACGTTTTCTTGAAGAACGGGTGGTAAGACACAGCTCCTTTACCTCCAGTTCAATAAAACGAATACCAAAAAAGATTTTCACCAGTGGAGGGTCCCATGACAAGGGATTTTCGGTCAGGTCCGAGCGTTCCAGTGGCTGACGGTGAATGTAATCGCTTTAGTAACTTTAACTTTAAAGTATGGCAGCTCCCCATGATTACTAGTAGACGAGCTGTCAGGCCGTGGTTATTAAATAATATACAGCACTGTCTTGTCCCTATTTCAAATATCAGCTCTTCTTAAAGGGCATGTCCACCAAATGGTCAATGTTTTCTACCTGCCCCCCATCACCAACTATAATTAGCACTCGTATTACCTGCATTACTAACCAGATATTTAAGGATTAGATTGTCCACATTCTGGCAGAGTAAGCTGGACCCCCCTCCCACACAGTCAATCAAGGCTGTTGTTACTGCTGACACATCACAGCCAATGATTGACATGCTGTTTCACCTGCTGCTCTGAGCACATGCTCAAGCTTTAAAAAGCTCATTGAGTAGAAGGAGGAGGCAAATCCTTAGCCAGAAAGGAATATGAAACATATTGTAATGGTTACAAAAGATGTAATAACTGGAAAAATAACATGTGGGGTGGAGGCAGAGAACTGAGTTTCCAAAGGGTAATTTAGTCAACAGAAATCCAGTTTAGTAAAATCTGTATTTAAATCATTATAAAGGGGATATGTTGTCTCTATAAAAAGTGAGTGAGAGTTAAATAAAATCTTGTGCTATCTCAAGCAGTTGATATTGTTAAAGGTTTCATCTTCAGCAATATACGTTTTGCACACTACCTGCTTTGGGCAGCTCATAGCATGTGACCCAGGCCACTGCTCTGTCTGTATCGATGGCCACACCCCTCAACTGTCAATCTTTTTTTCAAGCTATTTTCTGTCTCCAAACCTAGTATTGCCTTTCTCGTCATGTGTAAACTAGGTTTCACTTTTGAATGGGAAAGATTGGCCTGAATTTTTGTATGTGATATTGGGGTGATATGTGAAATGTTTTGCCCAGGGCCCCCACCAATTTTAATCCACCCTGTTTTAGATATGTGATCCGGGTTATAAGGTAGACTGCAGGCTTTTTATATTAGATTATAAGATCACTGTTCCCCTTTAAGCTCACTTTGCCTCCAAGTCTTGATTCACCTTTAACAGGGCCAAAACAACATATAATACAGAGACAATTAACCAAATCTTTTATATGTACGTATTCAGGGTTTAAAGGGTCACTATACTCACTCAAACAACTAACATTATCTGAAACTACAATATGAAAAGAATAAAATGGTGGTACTCACATATGTATCGTGTGCTTGCTTTATGATTGTTTAGTGAGTGTCCTAATTCCCCCACCTTCATACTCACTGCCTCCTGTAGTGTCTGCGACACTTATAAGTTCTACACATCCTCACCATGGACCAGCTCTGCTTACACATCTCCCTCCCCCTACTCATTTTCGGGTGCGATGCGATTGCACATTTTTTATCACAATAGTATGCATTTTTCAATATCTAATGAAAAAAACCTGCATGCGCAAACTCAACGAAATCGCACATGAAATGGCATGCGATTGCCTTGTGCAGTTTTTGCGGCGCAGTGTGCCGTGCCCTAAGTGTACAGAAAGGTGCTGCATTCAGCCAAGATCCTAGTAAGAGAGTGACAGGTTGTCCTGTAAATGCTGTGATTTCAAATGATGTTTTCCAGGATCTACAAGCTCAGATTTAATCCGACAAATCTTTTTAAGTAGTGGGATCTTGCTGTATCTAAAGTGTAAAATAGATACCCTTTAAATGTAACTTATGCATGACACGGATTTATATTGTAGTTCTGGGGTATTTCACATACCAACATTGCAAAATAAATTCTAAGGACACCTTTTTAGATTTTAACCAAATTAGAGAAACGTGGCCTCTTACATTTAGGGTAGTTTGACACGAGGGCCACGTTTTCTCCAGGTAGCAGTTTCCTTGTGTGTCGAGAGGTTTTTCTGCTACTAATCCGTTTGTGTGAAAGATACCTCACAGAGCATCTCGTTCAAGTGTCCAAATTTAGCTGTTAATTAATTTCATCTGAATGAACAACCCCAGATCTTGTTTTATAGTTAGATTAAATCAGAGGTCACTGTATATTGAACCTTATGTTCTACAAAGTTTCTTACATATGAATCACCAAAAGCACAACTCTATGGCCACTGTCCCTTCAAAATTAACTCTTAAAGGGGAGCTGTGCCCTTAACAGAAAGAACTTTCACAAAAATGCCTTTTTTCTTAACTTTTAAGTAATCCCTTGTCGCTTGCTCTTCCTGCATTGATAAAAAAAGGTGTGAGGGCCAGAGTTAATACTGGGGTATTGATTGGCTGCCTTAGGTTTTACTATTAAAGCTGTGACATTAGGGAATAATGGAAGAATCTTCCCTGCATAGAATAGTGAACAAGTTCCCACAAAGTGTGTGTAAAAGATGCAGGACCACGTATCAGTGGAGGATTCCAGGGGATGTTTTAAAAGTCAATTCTGTAAAGGGTCACAAAGCAATTTCTAAACATTATTATATTATAGATTTCTATAGCCGCTTTACAATTACATGATACATTACATCAGGCCCTGCCCCGAGAGCTTACAATCAATCACTTTATGACACATACAACCATCAGTATGTCTTTATGATTGTGAGGGAACCGGAGTGCCCGAAGGAAACCCACGCAGCAGCCCAGGAGAACATACGAACTCCTTGCAGATGTGTCCAAGGGTGGAACGAACTCAGGACTTCAGTGCTGCAAGCATCAGTGCTAACCACTGAGCCACATGCTGCCCTAAAACATGTCCATATACAGGACAAGATTCCCAAACTGATCCCATCAGGTCTCGAGGATTTTCCCAACATCTGTTCATGTACTGTATGTCTCCAAAAATAACCAGTCTGTAGAACTGGTCTACGTATCTACGTCATTCATTTGCTTTTAAGGGCATGTCACACCCACCCCCAAAACTATAATCCCCCCAACTACTGGCCCCCGACATGTAGTGTTAATCCTTACCCCTCATCTCAGCTCCATAGGTTCTCCTGTAGTCCCCCCCCCCCAAGTCCCAAAAACTGCCCACCAGGAGGATAGCAGAGTCCATCTAGACTCTGCCTCCTACCTGGCCCTCCGGCGAGGAAGTTGGCATGTGACTGCCAGCCCTTCTCCCCTCCCTCTCCCTCCCTCTCAGGATTCCCTCCCCTAGCTTAAAACCCTTTATTATTTATATGATTGCCCCTGTCCCCCCCCAGCCCCAACCGCTATATTTATCTTTTAGAAAGCTCCCCAAACTTTACTTACCTTCCCTCTTTCCCCGCCGAAATGAACTCCCGGCAGCCGGGTGTACTTTGTGATTGGCTGCCACTCAGCCAATCACAGACGCGACTGCCGGTCCGCCCCTCTGCTTGCATTTTTCTCGCAAGCAGAGGGCCGGCAGCGCGGTCGGTGAGGAAAGAGGGGAGGTAAGTAAAGTTTGGGGCACTTTCTAAAGAAAAATATAGCGGGGGGCTGGGGGGGGGACACGGCCAACGCTCATATCAAAATTAATTTTTATAAGGAAGATTATAACATTCACTAAGAGCTGTCATTCTCTAGAATGTTCTTTTTTAATGGAGGTATGTTATTGCCGTCCCAGCCTCAACAGAGATGGGATCATCTAAAGCCTGCAATTAAAGCGTTCCACTCTAAAAAAAATGTTTTCTGTAGTGTAAGGCACCCTAGCCCCAACCCAACTACATGTTTGTTGAGTTAAAAAAGCTGCAGAAATGTACTTACAGTCCTTCATTCCTGGTGTTGATCCAGGCCTCTGCGTTTGGGAAACTGCAAGCAGGGGGGCAGACTGGGGCAATGCAGAACTGGAGGAATAAAGTGATGTAAGTACATTTGGCGGTTGAGGGGTGCTAGGTGCCCTACACAGAAAAGGGGTGTAAGCTAGGGAAAAGGCAGCCATGAAAACAGGAGGGACCAGATGACACACAGGGCCAATTTAAATCGTTTTCATTATTGTATACTGCGGCTGTAAATGTACGGCCCGATTGTACATTGCGGCAATAGTACGTTTACGGCAAGCGGTTGTAAACTTATGACCACTCTATCGTAGAATACCATGTGGTAACTACCGGGCATGGTATTCTATGACGATCGTAGATCTACGATGGGGTCCTAGATTTACAATCGCTATTGTACATTTACAAACGAGATTTACGATGGCGCCCGTAAAGTTACTATCACAATAGTGATTGTTAAGAGGCGAGGTATCGCTATAAAGCGATACCGCGCTTTATAAATATGGCCCAACAGACTTCGCTTTTCTCAATTTTACGCAGACATTGCAGGGGAACATAAGGAGCAGAGATGTAAGTTAAGGATTGTTTAAACACTACACAGTGGGGCCAGTAGCGGGTTCAATTTAATTTTGGGGTGGACATGCGGCTTTTTTAATAAAATAGGAAATAGCTTATAAAGGAAATATGTATAGTTTTATTGTCACCCACTTGTTTATCCATTTACGGTTATTTCAATATGACAGTAGGAACCGAGCAATTTATGGTTTTAAACAGGAATATTATATGACATAACTCTGTACATTTGTACAAACTCTGCCAGTAGGGGGCAGTGCTGATACTGTTTTATAAGATATACTGTAAGTAACATTATTACTATATTCTACATTCATATTAAACTGGACTTTTCCTTTCATACATATACAATCCCCTCATACTATTAGCATTGTCTAAAACAAATATCATTGGCAGAAAACCTAGACAAATATACCCCGGAACACATTTATTGAAATAATTAGCATTAAAGGGACAGTTGAGAGCAAGAAACGAGAATTAAGAAAAGCAAAATATAATATCCTCCTACTGTTTTACTTACAGGTGGCAATATTCATACTTGGCTCTGGTGGGTTGGAACATGTAAAATCCTCCCCCACCTGGCACATCTCTGAAATGGGTGTGTAAGCACCCTACTCAAAGAAGCAGACGGAGTGCATGAAATAAATGAATAGCTGTCAGGCTGCACCAGGAGTGGCTATGTTTGTATTGACAGAATTATACCCATGCAGTAACTGACTGATTTCTAGCTCCTCCCTCCATTAAGATTGTTACCCAGTGTCAGAGGTGGGAAAATTGTCAGTGACCATGACTGTGGAGGGAGCCATAAGAAGTCATTTACTGCATGGGTATAATTCTCCTTTAATACCGGTTGCTTTTATTCAATAACTATATATTACATGTTTGGAGTTTTTTTGTGGATTGACGATACAAATGTAAATTTTTTTTTATTTTAGAAAATGAATAATACCATGATATATTGCCAGAGATGGATTGAGCAAATGGGCCTCTAAGCAAATGTTTTGCTTTAAATATTGTAAAATAGGAAAAATATGCCCCAAAAGAGGAGACTTCCTTTTAAGAGTATGTCCACTCTAAAATGATAAAATCTGTAATTAGTTTTATGAATGAAGGAGCACAGGGGGAACAGTCTACCTCTGTTCTTACTGATCAGTTCCCCCAGGGAACACACTCTTAACAGGCAACCAATTAATATTCACTTATATTAAATGGTTTCTGTAAAATGAGTAACAAAATGATGCAACTGGGATCCTTCTAGGGCCCAGAATACCAGTACTGGTTTAGAAGATATAATATGGACACGTGTTTCAAAATAAAATCCCAGTTTCTTAAAGGGAACCTCAACCTCATAACAAAAAAAGTACATATCCCCCCCCCACACACACACACACACCACACACTGCCCCAATTAAGGGAGTGTTGCAGACCTGTGTCAAACCTTAAGTTGAACTCTAAATTTTGTGGAAAGTACTGGAGTCGGAGGTACTGACTCCCACTTCTCTATCATCATGCCCTACAGTTACATTTTCACTACAGATATAATATTTACTTATTTCTCCACAAGATGGCAGTGTATGTACACAGATAGTTTCACGCAGGTTCGTATGTGCGTATTTCTATTTTTAGAAGAAAAAAGAAATTACATTTTTTTTTAATTAACAAGTTTTTTTTTTCTACATTAACCGTAATTGTTCACAAATGATGTTCATTTAATTTGTCACAATAAAAGAAATGTCTGTTGCGAGGACACCTTGCAATTTTTCAGAGCCGGCTTCCTGACAACACTGTGCGATATTTAATGTAATGGAATTAATGGTTGTTTGGGTAAAATGCTTTCTCCCTGTTTCAAAATGGAAGGTGGTTCCAGAAACGTAACTGTACTAATTAGCAATTTGGTTTAATAGCCTTGATATATTTAGTCAAATCCGAACTAATGGTAATGGGGACACTATACCACATACGGTAAAATTACTACTCTCTGTCTCCTCCTCCAATCAGTGTCCATGACATCCTATATCTTACAAAGGCAAGATATGCTAGAAGTATCTCCATCCAAAAAAAAAATAGCTTACCTTTTTTCCCTTTAATTGAGAACAGGAGGTAAATGAGCTATGTCTTACCTCCCGTTCTTCAATGATTCTGACAGTAGCCTGGAGAGGAAGGAAGCAAAATTCCCTGTGATCACGCAGGGCGCCATCAGACTTTTCTGGGCCCCATACTGGGTAAATTACTGGGCCCCTCATAAAACGCACCAAACTCACACATTACACACAGAATAGAACACCACACTTTAGCCCACACATATATAATATAAGAAGCCATCTCTTTACTCCTCTATTACACATTGTACCCAACCTATGATCTGTATCCTGAGCTACATTTCTCTTTTGGGATATAAATTACTTTCAATGACACAATGATCCTGGAAACAACTGCACCAAACAAATAGAATCTATAGAAACCTCCATTTAGTTCCATAACAATGTGATAGAGGGGGAGCAGATAACTTCACATGGGAGGAGCGCCCCTGTGGCAGAAATGAGACGCATTAATAAAAAAACAGTAAATTAACTAATTTCTTGAATCCTGCCAGGTTGGCACCGGGCGTGTGCAATCATTTTCATTTTATACATTTAATTAAATGGCTGCAATGGAAATAGTAATGTGGGCGGAAGGGATTATTGTAGTGGCACACAAAGTGAACACATTAACAATAGAAACATAGCCAGAGACGTACACATAGATGAAATAACACTGTCAGCAGCACAAAGGAGAAAACACGCAACAGAAAAACTAATGCAGACAAAGAAGAGAAGAATAATAGAATAAATGTTTAACCATGCTTTCTATAAGGGTGACTGCTTAAAGGACATAAACACCCCCAGGAACCCCAGCCATCCTTCTACCAATAAGACTACCCAAGGTGAGTTCCTTAACCGCTTGGTCTTCATCCTGGGTTAACCTTCAATAGAAGGTCTGTCTGTAGCTCTACCCTCACCTTGTTGAAAACTTGCAAAGGCATCTTCTTATTGGTTAGGCCCTGGGCCAAGAGGGGTGGATGGACAGTCCAGCATTAGAACTTTAACATCAAGTTCCGGCTGTTAGGTTTAACTAGGGGTGAGGATCTAGCGGTTTAGGTTTGTTGTAGATCCTGGTAGTTATAGGGGGGGGGGGCTTGGTATGGTCCTTTTCAAACTAAAATATATACAGGGAGTTCAGTAAAAGTTCTTATCGTTAAAAAATTGTTGTTAATTAACATTTGAAAGCTAACATCTGATTGGGTGGAGCAAAATATAGCTACAATTTTTAAGATAAGAACTTTTATTAAATAACCCTGTTAAAAGGCCATATCCACCCATAGGACCAAACTTTTGGGGTAAGGTATCATTGATAATCAATCTAATGGCAGCCATACATATAGCAATATTTGTCGATCGACCAATCATCTTAATGGCAGCCATACTATAGCAATATTATTGTCTGATCGACCAATCAATCTAATGGCAGCCATACAGATATAGCAATATTATTGTTTGATCGACCAATCATCTACATGGCAGCCATTACACATAGCAAATTATTGTCTGATTGACCAATCATAGCAATATTTAGTGTCTCTGAGTGGACCATCAATCTAATGGCAGCCATACACATAGCAATATTATTGTCGAGTGACCTTTTGAAAAGCCACAGATCCAACAGAATTTTTAAAAATGCCGAGACTTGGAACTTGCATTTGAAAAATTTTATATTAGCAAATCGAAAATTCTGAGCGAAAATCTGTGTTTGAAAACTGATAAAAAAAATGATAACTGTGATTGAAAATTTGGTTTTCAGAAATTCAAAAGGTTCAGTGGAACCATTGTGGGATCTGCAGCCCATTAACTTGGGCTTGGTGGGTTGCTAAGGATAAAAAAAAAAATAGCTTCACAAGATTCTTTGGCATAACATTGTAAGACTGTTTGTCCTCAGTGCACTACACCAGAGACTTAACTGTTCATTATTAATTCTAAACAGAGTCTATGATATTAAAGACTGAAAGTACAAGAACAATTCTAAAAATGATATTCACGCACTTAGGTAATTCTTAGGTAATGACCTTGAAAGGTTTCATTCGTAGTTACATGGTTGTAACATCTTGTTACTGTTCTCATAGAATCTGAGACCATCATTGTGTCAGACGATGAAAATTTACCCCCCCACCGAATAAAGAAATTAAAACCAAGAAATGTTTGTGACTATAAAAGTAATACAATAATTACAATGGATGCAGGTAATGTTAGGGATTGGAAAACAGCCAATATCATTATAATCATGGCAGGGAATAGTCTATTTTAATTCTTTGGTTTATATTGATGAACAAATTAATACTTTTGGACAAGCTGCTAACATTTCAGATACATGGAACATTAAAAAAGAATTACATTTATGCAGTAACTGGCACTTTTCATGTTCCTCTCCCTCCTTCATTCACATATGTTCTCCAATGTAAAAAATGGGAAAATTGTCAAGGACTATGACTGTGGGAGGAGCCATAAAGAAGTTATGACTGGAAATCAAGTTTACACCAAAAACTAACCAAAATCTTTAAACAGTGGAAGTTTTTTTTACAAGTACCAACATAGTATTTGAGGTTGAATTAAGAAACATGTCCATCTAGTCCAACCTTTACACATTCATCTTTAACCCAACCAAACAGTTGAGCCAGAGGAAGGGAAAAAAAAACACAGCTAACAAGGGGAGGGAGGGATTTCCCCCAAGTGGCAATTTGATAAACCAGAACTACAGCATATGTATTAATACCAGTAATTCTTAATATTATATAGTATCCCCGTACCAACCAGAACTACAGTATATGTATTAATACCAGTAATTCTCAATATTATATAGTATACCCGTACCAACCAGAACTACAATATATGTATTAATACCAGTAATTATAAATATTATATAGAATCCCAGTACCAACCAGAACTACAGTATATGTATTAATACCAGTAATTCTCAATATTTTTTAGTTTTAGAGACTTATCTAGCCCACTTTTACAGCTATTCAATGAACTTGCCATTACCACATCTGCTGGAAGACAGTTTCACCGTTCTCACTGTAAAGAAACCTTTCCTAACCTGAAGATGAAACTTATTTTCTTCTAATCTTAAAGGATGTCCACTGCTGTGGTCAGTAGTAATCTGACATTCCAGGCAATTGTCCAAATTCTTCCCAGGATGCATAAATACTCAGATCTCTACTGAGCAACTGAATCAACCCAGAGACTGAGACTACATTAAACACAATAAGAGGGCCTGCAAACAGGAAGTCCATTTACGGTAGTCAAAATAATTTCTTAAAACCCTATTCATTTGTATTGAACTTTTAAGGAAACTTATGTATGTAAAACTACAGTAATTCTTCTTTCATGCCACTCCTCATAAAATCATATCTGGAGGTAGAAAGAACCAATCTTACATGCCATAAATCAATAAAGATGGTAGCTGGGCACACCAGTCTTAAGTGCAAACAAATTTGGTGTGCCCAGCTACCATCTTTATTGATTTATGGACTGTTGGCTACAGCGACTGGAGCACCTAGCACTTTATTAGATTTTTTTCCTATTTGCATTGGTTAAGGTGTGCAGGGTTCTAACCCCCCCAAAAAATCCTACATGCCTGCCCCAGGTATTTTTTATTTTAACTGTTTAAAAAAAAAAAACTTTATATGCCCTATATTTCTCCCTTAAGGATGTTCGTTCCATACTGTTTTTTATTATCTCATAAGAACACTCTTCAATACGTATATACCATAAAAATAACCAAAGCTGAGCTTCTCTAAGAGAATGAGTCAACTAACCCCTCACTTGTGTTCATCTGCGAGAATATCAAAGTTTGTGTGCAGCTTGACATTGGAGACTTAGTGAATTATTTTATTTTGAGTTCACAGATGAATGTTACAGTAAACTCAAGGCTGACTGTCATGTTTTAAATGATTACACCCAAGCTCAGCTATATTTAAAAATATTACGGTTATATACTGCAATCTACACTCTTGTACAACTTCCTGTGGATCCTGTGACAGCACAGATGGTCTGGTAATGTAATTATCTTCAAGGTATGCTTGTGAAGGTTCTCATTCATCCAGGTCACGGTATATCTGTTGTATTCAATTAGATCAACTGGACTTGAAATGTAGTTCTTGAAGACATTTCGCTAGTCATCCGACTGTCTTTCTCAATTCAGAATGACTTGTACAAGAATCTGTGGCAATTATGTACCCTAGAAAATCCCAATTAGCATATCACAGCCAGGTGTTAAGGGTGTGATTGGATAGTGGCTAAGAGGTGTTATAGGAACGCCCAGAGTAAGGTGTTAACACCTGGCTGTGATATGCTAATTGGGATTTTCCAGGGTACATAATTGCCACAGATTCTTGTACAAGTCATTCTGAATTGAGAAAGACAGTCGGATGACTAGCGAAATGTCTTCAAGAACTACATTTCAAGTCCAGTTGATCTAATTGAATACAACAGATATATCTTCAAGGTAATTTTCTCTGTAGAACTCTCTAGATTTAGAGATCATATAAGGTAAGTTATGCGGTTTATAAAAGTGAGGGCAAAACCTGCTTTTTCCTGTTACTGTCCACAAGAGCTAGCAGTCTAGATCCTTATCTTTAATGGACGTTGTATCTACAAGGAATAAGTGAATCTAAACTCTGTCTGGACCAAGGATCTTTGCCTAAATATTGAAGTTTTTTTTTAATGTAAAGAAAAAAATCTGGAGTTGCATTACATTTTAAGATGTTGTTGATACAAGCCCTGTCATTGCACCAAAATTACTGTAACAGGTCCCAACCACATTACCTTAACTACCCCAGCAGTAAATGTTAGAATAGCTGTCAGTGTTCTTACCAGAAATATGTTCCAGATAGGCATGGGTGGCATGATAAAAGTCCTGGTTGGGGCCGGACGGAGAAATCTGGTGGTGGGGAAAATGAAATGTTTAATTAACTAATTATTATTATTTTCCAATTCTTTTAAAGTTCTACATGCTCTTTAAACAAAAGACATCTAGCACCCATCAAGCAATATCCTCATTTCCTGCCTAACTGTTGATCCAGAGAAAGGCAAAAAAACCCCACCAAATTTATGAAGGGGGAAAAAATTCCTTCCCGACTCCAAGAGGCAATCGGAAATTTCCCCGGATCAACTCTACTTTATCAATACCAGTAACTTGCAACATTCCTTGTTTGCAGAAACTCAAACAGCTTTTTTTTTTAAACTGACCAATGAACCTGCCATAACAACGTCCAATGGAAGACAGTTCCATAGCTTTACCGTTCTCACAGTGAAAAACCCTTTCCGAGCTTGAAGCCTAAACCTTTTTTCTTCAAGTCTTAAGGGATGGCCACGTGTCCTCTGACATGTTCTATTGGTGAACAATGCCCCAGATAGTTTATTGTATGGCCCGTTAATGTATTTATACACAGTAATCATATCCCCACGCAAGCGCCTTTTCTCTAGCGTACATAATTGTAACTTTTCCAGTCTCTCTTTATATTCAAGCTCCCCAATCCCCTTATTAATTTAGTTGCCCTTCTCTGAACCCTTTCCATTTTTAAAGATGTCCTTTTTGTACACAGGATTCCAAAATTACACTGCATATTCCAAATGAGGCCTTACCAATGCTTTGTAAAGAGGGAGAACAACATTTTCCTCCCTTGAATCCATACCTCTCTTTATACAAGACAATACCATATAGACATATAATGTCTAACTCCTAGCGTTCCTTGGTTGCAGAATGCAGAGTTGTAGTTTTAAAACATCTAAAAAGCTACAGGTTGAACATTCATATAACATGATGTCATATGAAAGTAGTGACAGCCAGAAAAGAATAATTATAAAATCAGTGCTTGTACAAAAATGTACAAATGGCTTACTGGTGTCACCCCAAAAAATACACCAAGCTTCATTAACTGAGCAAATGACAATATTTCTCATACAAACAGGAGTATTTTCTATGGTTACAGGTCAAACATGGTGCACAAAGTAAAAATACTTTAAAGGGAAAGTTCGGTGTCTAGTTAGTCTATATTATCTTCCATTTTGTAAAATCAGTTGATTTCATACCCTTTGCTATGCTCTGCTGTTGACATTAGTGAGCTGACGTTTCAGGTTCTGTAATGGTTCTTCTTCCCAGAATGCACACTAATGTGAAATGTTCCTAACAGTAATTTCTACTGATTGGCTGTTGGATGGGTCAAACATGCTCAGATCTCTACTGAGCAAATGAATCAACCCAGGCCAAGGGCAAGACCATTACAGTCTCTATTAGGGGTCCAGCAAACAGGAAGTCAGTATTTTGGAAGTATTTATTTATTTACAGACAAAATGTTGAATGGGCAGGTTAAGGTTATTACTGCTCCATTTTTATAGTATATGCATGATTGTTTTATTTGCACTGCATACATCTCACTCCAGCACTTATACCCATTCCATTGTATCTGTGTGTTACCCACCTAACTAGATTGTAAGCTCTACGGGGCAGGGACCTCATTACCTCTTGTGGCAAAGCTCTAGCACTTCTATTTATATAATTTATATATTTATGTACTGAACTATCTATGTATTTATCCCCCTTGTATGACTTTATTGTATTTTATTACAGTACAGCGCTGCGTCCCCAAGTGGCGCTTTATAAATAAACTATATATACATACATTTGCACTGAACTTCCCCTTTAAAGTAATCTCATACAACAGTAAAAAGCAGTTCTAAGAACTAGTGTATTTCTTACTTGTAGACTATGTACATTTCCTTACAAAGGCAATGGCTGTGCAGTGAATGCTTATCAGTCAAAACTATCAGTGTTGATACAGACTGCACGTTCACCCCTTAAATTAAAAATTGCATATAGGTTAATCACCCCCAAACCACAACACTGCAATAGTAATCTGAGAGATGCAAGACTAATCTGATAGGTTTCTTGATGTTCTGTTTCCCCTATTTCTGATTTTTCCGGTTAGCAGCTGTCAGCCATGGATGTGAAAGCCAATGACCGAATGCTATTCCCCTAGATGTCTTCTCTGAGCATGTGTGAGCTTGTAAAAGAGCTTGGAGAGGAGGTGGAAACCTTTTGAGAAGCAGAGGGAAGGGGAGAAGAACATTTTGCTGCATGTTACAGGTTAGCCCCTACATCTGTCGTCTTTCATACTGATACATTGTTTTTCATTTGAGGGGAGAACATGCCCTTTAAATGGCTCATATAAAGTGGGCTTTATTCAATTTACAGAAAACAGTGATTTAATCTTGTGCACAGGATACAGAATAAATGTCATAAAGCTTGCCTTGGATGATGTCTTCCCAAAAGACTGCAACAGTAGCAGAACGTTCACCAATATTAACCACACTTTGATTGATTAAACCATATGGCAGCTTCCTCAAATGTAAAAACTTTTAGGAAAGTAGAGAATATCTAAGCAAATCTGAGCAGTTCTTCTTTATTCATTAACATAGGATAAACATGTCTTCTAGCTCAACGTTCCCTGCTCATCCCCCAATCCCCCACGCATGGGTGCCATTTTTCCATTGCACGGCTTTAACTCTGCAGCCATTGCTATAAAATATCCTTTTATACAGAAATCTTGTATTCAATGGATAAATTTCCTTTACAATAATTAAAACAGCAGGTTGAATGTGTTCAAAGCACAAGTGTCTTATTCGCAAGCCACATGACTCACAGATTTTATTTAAGCTGTTATGTCACCTGATGGCTTTATCCAATAATCACAGATTTCAAACAGGTAGTAGTACATATCCGTCCGCCTTGCAATTTCAAATGCAGTTTCTCCTACTTTATTCTTGAGATCCGGTTTGATGTATCGATTCATCAACAGCAACTCCAGAATCTGCCGGCTTCCCCGATTTCCTGACGCAAGATGAAGTGGCGTTAGCAATCCCTTGGTCTGAGCGTTTATATCTGCTCCATGTTGAAGCAAAAATGAAGCCACTGGAGTATTGTTCCACTTGCAAGCACTGTGCAGAGGGGTCCACCCGTCCATGGTGACTGCATGCACATCCGCCCCCCCAGCTATCAGCTCTCGCACTATAGGGAGATGTCCGTTGTAAGAGGCTCTGTGAAGTGGAGTATAGTGGTCATCATCCACTGTGTTAACAAGGTCTGGGTGGCAGGACAGGATTCTTTGAACTGTGCTAAGCTATGAGAAACAAGAATAAGAAATCTTATAAGCATATTTACACACCTTTTCATTCATTACTTACTATAGCTCATACCTCATTAAAAGAACATTTATATATTAAAGGGGATGTAAAGTGGGGAAAGGTGGTTTAAAGTTAAAATCTAAATTTAAGGAGGTAGGAGTATCTATTTAAACCTCCTGTTTTTATTCATTAACAGTGTGTAACAGCTCCTCCTGCTGACAAAATCCAACCCACTGACAGACCCTTCCTTTTTTGCTATATGTTTGTAACACATGTGGTATAAAAGGAGGGGCTAATTTTGAGGCTTACATGCAGGAGTTCCAGTTGAAAATACCGTATATACTCGAGTATAAGCCGAGATTTTTAGGTTTAAAAATAAACCTAAAAACCTTGCCTCGGCTTATACTCGGGTCACAGCGCAAATCTGCAAAAAAAAAAGGGTTTTTACTTACCGGTTCCAGCCCATCTGCACAGCCGCCTTGGACATCGGGAGGGACGGAGCTTGCAGAACAACAGCTGCAGAGAAACTCCCGGTACAACCAGGGAATGTGCACGCAGGCACGTTAGGCGGGGGCGCGCCATTACGTACCGTACCTCTACTGTACTGCCGGAATGGAGGAGCAGGGAAGGAGCGAGCTTTCCGATGCTCCTGTCCGGTCCTGTGGGTCCGGTAAGTTACTGTACATTAATTTTTTGCTTGTTTACTGTAAAGCCAATGTTTAGTGGAACTGGGGGAACAAACCATGCACATTTAAAGTACATTTGCTGGCAATACAAATGTTAGGAAACTACAACTCCCAGCATGCTTTGATTGCTGGGAGTTGTAGTTTCCAAACATCTGGAGAGCCTCAGTTACCTGGGAAAGGTAAATCATTTTAGGTAATTACAGGTTTGCAGTAGTGGTGATATTTTCTACCCTCGGCTTATACTCGAGTCAATCAATTTTTATTAATTTTTCAGGTAAAATGGGTACCTCGGCTTATACTTGAGTATATACGGTAAGAAGTAATAATAGTGACTTTTCCTGTTTGGCATTTATAGGTTTTACATAGATATATTTTAAAGGTTTAAATATTAGGGAAAACCCTTGTCCCCACTTCCCTTTCAAATATTTCACCAAATATGCCATTCTGCTACTACTGTTTTCTCCTATTTGTCATGTTGATTCGCAATTGTATCTTATAGAAAACAGAGCAGCTGAGAGCATACCTGTTCTGCACAATAGTTTTTATCTTGTGTCTATTGCCCGTTATATAAGTTATATAACCCCTTTTAAGCTAGGTACAGACATGTGATTTTGCAATTCATCATGCCGTCATGGGTCGGGTCTGTACCCATCTTAAAGCTAGGTACACAATCTGTACAATTCTGTCTGTCATCTTTCAAAGATGTGGCTACACTCAAACATGAGCATTCCTACTATATAAAGTATAGGGAGATTGTTTGTGACTGCCACACATCTATGATCGTTGACTATACTACAGTACAGGGAGCCGACCACGACTGAGGGAAATTTCCCCCCCATTTCCTCTGTCTTAGTTTCCAAGCTCCAGATTTCTAGAATAAACAATAAAAAAACCCCAAAGGGATAGGGATGTTGGTGAATGCGGTCATGAGAAGTGACTGGGAAAATGAAATTACAATAAGTTGGATACAATTTATTTCCCCAGTCACCATGGTACCAAATCACCAACTGAGATGGTGGGACTCAATTCTTACTGAATACACACATTTTATTAAAGGATAAGTACAGTCAAAAATGGATAAAGTTGAAATAGAAGCTGTATCCCTAACTAACCTTTTTCTGCTTTTATCCTTTAAGAGTCTTGCAATACCCTTTTACCAAAGTTTGCATTTTTAGAGTTCAGGACACTGAACTTGTAATGACTGATAAAGTGATAGGAGAAGACCATCAGGCCTCTCTACAGATGGCTTCTATTGAAGCTTTGTTGGTCCAGGAAGTGGAGAGCGCTCTAGTGGCGAGCGCCTTAAGATTGTTAGGTATCTTTTTACCTCTAAGGGCAAATATCTTTGTGATACAGGAAACCAGACAGAAACCTATAGTTCTTTTGGTCGGGGGTTCCCCCTTTCTTCTTCACCTTGGAATTAAAATAATCTTTCGGATTTCCTCCAATTTTTAGGTAGATGGATATGGCTCTAACCAAGTATAGGATGTGTCACAATTCATGTTCCTTTGTCTTAGGCTCAGGGTAAAAGGCAGGAAGAGTTATCTCTAAATCCATATGGAACTTTGAAAGTACCTATGAAAGGAAGTTAAAGGATGGGTGAAGTATTACACAGTTAGTGTACACAACAGTATCTGGTTCAACTGATGATAGGGAACCTAGCTTACCGACTCTGCATGGAGAAGTCAAGTCAACCAGCATTAGAGCTTTAGGAGTCATGTTCCATTCAGAAGTTGAATCTAATGGTTCAAAAGGTTCTTGGTTTAGACTTTTCTTGGTTTAGACTTTGGAGGAACCAATAATCCCAAGGTGCAATTTGAGACTCCTTCCTTGGAGCCCCCTTAAAAGATTCTAGCTTAAGGACATTGAGAAACCTGAATATAAAAATTTTAAAACAAAGGAATTGGGTGCATTGAATGGATCCTGCTTGAATTTTGAGGCAAAGTTGAAAAATTGTGACCAGACTTTATAGTATTGTACAGAAGTTAAGTACTTTCTAGATTTCAATAGTATCTCGACCAACTCATCTTGTAGACCCAAATTCTTTAGTCTTTGCCTCTAAACCTCCAAGCAGCTAGTCAAAAGTGGGGTACATCTTGAAATTGCATGGGACCCTGAATTAGGAGATCCTGGACTGGGGGAGAAAAAGTGGACCTTTCACTAATAGAGATAACAGGAGAGTGAAAAACGGCCTCCTTGGAAAAATGGCGTTGACAGTTGCTCTTTCTTTATCTTTACAAGTATCTTCCATATAAGGGGGAAACATGTAAGGAAGATCTGTTCCCCAGTCTAGTTCCAGTGCATCTGTGGCAAGGTCTTCTGGGTGGCAGACTCTTGAATAGAAATCTTTGCATTTTGAATTTTGAAGAGTGGCCTTTGGTCTATGGAGGGGTTTTCTACTGGTTTTACTTCTCTTAATTTGAGGAGTTTTGAGGGAACACCCCCTCCAGCCTAATGTCTTTGGACATAGTTTGAATTTAGAACTGCTCTGTATCCAGTTTGTCATGAGTCCATAGTGAGAAGTACCCTGTCTGGGTTATCCAGAGGATAACCTCTTTGAAGGTTTGAATCCTGTTTGGAACAAGAACCTGTTGAGTTAGATGATTGTGAAGATTTTGATGTGGTCTTATGTGGAACTTTGCCCATTTTATTAGAAGGAAGGTTGCAAACATTAGTCCTAACACCTTTAGGATGTCTCCTACATTTGTAGCTCTTGAGGTAAGAAGATCTCGAACAGCTTCCTCTGTTTTCTTGAGTTCTTGTCTGACACAAGAACAACATCTTGCGAGGTTATAAAGTGAGCTCCCAGAAAACTAGGGACCGAGTTGGGATTAGGTGGCTTTTCTTGTAATTTATCACCCAATCAAATCTTTGAAGATAATTTTCTAATCTTTTGGAATCTGATTCTGCTTGGTGGTCTTTGCGACGATCAAGAGGTCGTCTAAATAGTGGTAAACCAACTGCAAACCATAGGAAGTGCTTTGAAGCTGGGTTAATGGGAACATGCTAGTAAGCTTCCTTTAGGTCTATGTTGATTAGCCAGGCATCTGCAGTACCAGTTCTGATGATGGATGCAAGGGATTCCATCTTGAATTTCCATGACACTAGGAAGGAGTTTAATGGTCTCATACCTAAGATGGGCCTGGTCTATCGATGATTTCTTTATCAAAAAGAGTTTAATAAAAGCTTAGCCTTTTTTGGTGTTCTGGGACTAGTTCTACTGACCCTTTCTTTAACAACTCTTTAAAAAATTCAAAACCTTCTGGAGATGGGGGGGTCTCTAGACATAACAAAATGGTTCCTTCTGGGTAATATCTTGAACTTTATGCGGTAACCTGTGGATATAATCTTGTTTACCCATATGTCTTGAATAGTACCGGCCCAGACTTGACTGAAACTTGACAATCTTCCTGCAATTTAAAAAGCCTGGACCGACAAAAACCCATTGCTGTGACTTTGGGTTGGACTGCTTTGGAAAGGGTAGTTACCCCAATCTCCACTGTATGTTTCTAAAATTCTCACGTATCGGTGTGTACTGTGTGGCAGAGCGAAATGTAAGTTGTGTCTATAGAAGGAAAATCTTCGCTCTGCTTCTTGAATCTCCTTGGAGGTAAGGTAGGTAACCCCCGCCCACCCCCAGCTGCCGCAATATTTCTTTAAAAAAAAAAAACAGATCCGTACTTACAGACACTTCTCTCCCACGGCGTTTCCAGTGAAGTCTGTGTCTGTGATTGGCTGCCTCTCAGCTACTCACAGACACGGCTGACAATCCGGGCACTGCTTGCAAGGATGCGTGATAACATGCTACACGAGACAGAAGAGGACAAAAAAAAGAGTGTTGCGTGTAGCAGTTAGAAGTGGCTGGTCACTGAGCCTTTCCCCACTTTCTACCAGGAAAGTAGTGGATGGGGGAGCTTCACATGTGGAGAAAAAGAGAAAACTCCACAGATGGGCTGGCCATAATGGCAAGTAAGGCAGACATGCAATACAGGTATAGGGACAGGAAAAAAAGACAGAGAAAGTGGGGGTGTGTCTCCTATTTATTCATTTTCCTGTCAGCAGTCTTAAGGGGAGGAGCTACTCAGTTAATGATTTGCTGCCATGGTGACTGGGGAAACATTAATTTGATGCCACAAGCAAAGGTTGCTACTATCGGCACATAACATCACTTGAGCCAGCTGAACTAAGCAATATAACACTGCCTAGCGTGACTGTCCCCCTGTTTTTTTGGTGGCTTTCTTCTATAACAATCATGTAATTCTAACCAATAAAACATGCTTGACTATATGGCTTGCTTTCTAACCTTATCAACTGCGTACTTAAGTTATTTAAGCAATATTGTATGTATTTGTAATACTCCCAAATAAGATATATACCCAAAACAAGACCATATTACATAAACCGTACTCTGTTATTTTCGGCTGCAAACAGCAGTAGCTCTTTGGGATTGTCTTTCAGTTTTGCCTCCTGGGACAGGAACCATTCCTCATTTTTTTCCTCCTCCTCCTCTTCTGAATCAGGAGTCCAAAGGCTTTGGGTGCCAATAGGAATTAGATGTCGATGAGTTTCCAAAAGTTCAAGTTGGTTAAAGTCCTCAGGAAAGTCTGTGAGTTTATCAGGTACATTGGGGATAACTTCTGAACTATCTTGGCTGGAAGTTTGAGATTCATCCTGTGATTCACTGATACGGAACATCTCTGGCTCTTCCTGTTTAGTAATGCTCATCTAAAAATGGAACCAGAGGAGAACACAATTACAGATGGGTTCTACACATGGAAAGAGACATTGCGATACAACTGGAAGGTCTCTGCCACTCCCTTAATGACAAAATGCAGGAAAATTTGGCAGAGCAGGCCAAGGATCCACCCCAATTACCCACCCACAGAGAATCTATTACGGACTAGCCTTGAAATAGTGCTAATCATCCATTATGTGTGTTTCTGCATATTTTACATAGAGCTGCTGGTGATACATAAATAAATCATGCCAAAAGGAAGGTTGGACATAGACATAGTTTGAGGCATGTGCAGGAGAGTCCTCCCCCTCCCCCTCCCGTTTTCTTCTCCCTCCCCGTAGTGTAAATTCCCCACTATATATTATATATATTGATCCCCCAGCCCTAACCGCCATAACAGATTTCATAGAAAGTGCCCCGATAGTTACTTACCTTCCCTCTATCCTCCGGCGTTCTGAGCAGCCGGCAGCCGTGTCCCTGATTGGCTGCCTCTCAGCCAATCAGGGATGCGGCTGCCGGTCCCGCCCCCTGCTTGCATTTCCGTGCAAGCAGAGGGCCTGGAGACTGCCACGGAGGATAGAGGGAAGGTAAGTACATTCTAAGGATTTTATTACGGCGGTTGGGGCTGGGGGATCAATATGTATAATATATGAAAAGTTGAAAAAAGGGCTGGGCATGCCCTTTAAGGGACCAAAAGTAATGGGACAGAATAATAAATAAAACTTTCACTTTTTAATACTTGGTGGCAAATTCTTTGCAGTCAATTACAGCCTGAAGTCTGGAACGCATAGACATAGGTTTCATCCCCGGTGATGCTCTGCCAGGCCTCTACTGCAACTGTCTTTTAGCTTGTTCTTGGGACATTTTCCCTTCAGTTTTGTCTTCAGCAAGTGAAATGGATGCTCAATCAGATTCAGGTCAGGTGATTGATTTGGCCATTACATAACATTCCACTTCCTTCCCTTCAAAAACTCTTTGGTTGCTTTTGCATTATACTTTAGGTCATTGTCTATCTGCACTGTGAAGCGCCTTCCAATGAGATCAGAAGCATTTGGCTAAATATGAGCAGATAATATTTCCTTAACACTTCTGAATTCATCATGCTGCTTGTCAGTAGTCACATCATCAATAAATACAAGAGAACCAGTTCCATTGGCAGCCATCCATGCCCACGCCATGACACTACCACAACCATCACGGATGAGGTGGTATGCTTCGGATCATGAGCAGTTCCTTTCCTTCTCCATACTCTTCTCTTCCCATCACTCTGGTACAAGTTGATCTTGGTCTCATCTGTCCATAGGATGTTATTCCAGAACTGTGAAGGCTTTTTTAGATGTCATTTGCCAAACTCTAATCTGGCCTTCCTGTTTTTAAGGCTCACCAATGGATTACATCTTGTGGTAAACCCTGTGTATTCACTCTAGTAAAGTCTACTATTGATTGTTAACTTTGACACACACACCTCCCTCCTGGACAGTGTTCTTGATCTGGCAAACTGTTATGAATGGTGTTCTCTTCACCAGGGAAACAATTCTTTGGTCATCCACCACAGCTGTTTTCCATAATCTTCTAGGTATCATGGTGTTGCTGAGCTCACCAGTGCATTCAGTCTTTTTAAGAATGTTCCAAACAGTTGTTTTGGCCACACCCAATGTTTTTGATACCTCTCTGATAGGTTTGGGTTTTTTTTCAGACTAATGATGGCTTGCTTCACTGATAGTGACAGCTCTTTGGAACTCATCTTGAGAGGTGACAGCAACAGATTCCAAATGCAAAAAGCAAACTTGAAATCAACTCTGGACCTTTTATCTGCTTATTGTAATTGTGATAATGAGGGAATAACACACCTGGCTATGGAACAGCTGAGAAGCCTATTTTCCCATTACTTTTGGTCCCTTAACAAGAGGTAGGCACATATAAAAACTTTTGTAATACCTACACCGTTTACCTGATTTGCGCTACTTTGTAGCGTGAAACTTAATGCTACAGCTTGTGGAGCGTTAAAGTCCCGCTCCTTACCTTAGCCCGATCCTGCGATGCAATAACTGACGGAATCTCATTTACGTCAGTTATTGTATCACGGGATCGGGCTAAGGTAAGTAATGGGAGAAGCGATATTGAATCTCCCCGTATGTGCTGTAGCTCCTCAATTAAACTATATTGAGAGGTAGGAATGATCAATCCCACCTCCCTACCCTAGGTACTTTCTATTTTTAAAGAGTAAATTTTTGGAGTAGAGTTATCCTTAAATTATATCATTTATCGTTCATATGGGCAGCACGGTGGCTCAGTGGTTAGCGCTGAAGTCCTGAGTTCAAATCCACTCTTGGACACATCTGCAAGGAGTTTGTAAGTTCTCCCTGTGCATGCGTGGGTTTCCTCCGGGCACTCCGGTTTCCCCCGCAATCATAAATGTGTCAAATAAATGTGCTTAGATTGTAAGCTCTTCGGTGCAGGGTCTGATGTGAATGTATACATGATATTGTAAAGCGCTACGAAGATGTTGTTGCTATATGAATCCACAATAATTGGACACACTGAGTGATATATATGGAACTCAGTCAGAGTGTACCAGTCCTTACACTTATTCACCGAGGACAGGGCTCACAGACAGAGGAGGTACATAGACCTGCAAACAGAATATAATCCTTAAATGGGGGTTTCCTCCACTTCCCTCCAGGTGTTTCATCTCCCAGCATTCTGTATCCAGGGAATGCAAACATTTGGAAGGCTGCAGGTTGGACAACCCTGATTTACTTCATATAGTGCAAACACCATGCAGCAACTAAATAACTGGCACTTGTACATTTAATACAGGTTTAAAGGTAATGACCCCCACACTGCCATGCAGGTATGTGGCCATCCTTAACCCAGACATGATATATATTCTATCACCTGTTACCCC
This sequence comes from Hymenochirus boettgeri, assembly GCA_019447015.1. NCBI lineage: Eukaryota > Metazoa > Chordata > Amphibia > Anura > Pipidae > Hymenochirus > Hymenochirus boettgeri. Next base: position 322,427,145 of record CM033470.1, on the reverse strand, counting down.
ATGGACACACACTAGCAATATAACTCATCACCCAGTAATAAGAAATAACAATAAACCGTCTATCGCACCCACAGCTCACCTCTTCTATGGTTGGTAACCAGGCAGCACCTCTGTACATGCCTGATATTGTGTACACTACAATTCCCTACATGCTCCTGCTGGCTTCCTGTTTCCGGTTGGGGCGTGTCTTCATTAGCGTGGGTTCTCATTGGGCCGTTCTCGTTTTCGTTCCGCCGCTAGAACGTGTGATTGGGAAGTGGAAGGATGTGGGCGCAGTGTAAGATGGGAGTTGTAGTCCCGCGGTCTCTTCTGCAAGTTTCAGATCTGCTGGTGAGTGAGGTGAGGAGGGAGACCTTGAAGTGTGGCGGGTTATGGCACGTTTTATATGGGAACATTCCCGAGTTCTTATTGAGCTGTATGGAGTCCATGTTCCCAGCCCTGTTAACCATTATATCTCTGTCAAAGGGAAGTGGCAGATTTTGGATAACTACAACTCCCATCCTCTCATGTAACATTCAGATTTCTTATGGATGTTGGGGCTGTATAGTTCCTTATTATCTCCAACTATCCACTTGTTTAACTCTATCATGGACCGACATGTACATTATTACACAAGGTATGGGACAGTTATTATATACACAAGCACCAATTATAGCTAATGACATCATTAAACACGTAATATAACATGACTTAGATAAGCACCGATTATAGCTGATGACATCATTAAACACCTAATATAACATGTCTTAGATAAGCACCGATTATAGCTGATGACATCATTAAACACCTAATATAACACGTCTTAGATAAGCACCTATTATGGCTGATGACATCACTAAACACGTAATATAACATGACTTAGATAAGCACCGATTATAGCTGATGACATCATTAAACACGTACTATAGCATGACTCAGATAAGCACCAATTATAGCTGATGACATCATTAAACACGTACTATAACATGACTTAGATAAGCACCAATTACAGTTGATGACATCACTTAACACGTAATATAACATGCCTTAGGTAAGCACCAATTATAGCTGATGACATCACTAAACATTCAATATATCATGACTTAGATAAGCACTAATTATCACTGATGACATCACTAAACGCATAATATAACATGACTTAGATACGTACTAATTATCGCTGATGACATCACTAAACGTGTAATATAGCATGACTTAGATAAACATTAATTATCGCTGATGACATCACTAAACGCGTAATATAACATGACTTTGAAAAGCACTAATTATCGCTGATGACATCACTAAACGCATAATATAGCATGACTTAGATAAACTTTAATTATCGCTGATGGCATCACTAAACAATTAATATAACACGACTTGGATTAAAAATGAATTATCGCTGATGACATCACTAAACGCAAAATATAACATGACTTATATAAACATTAATTATCGCTAATGATATCACTAAACGCGTAATATAGCATGACTTAGATAAACTTTAATTATCATTGATGACATCACTAAACACGTAATTTAACATGACTTGGATAAAAATTAATTATCACTGATGACATCACTAAATTTTGAAAAGCCACAGATCCAACAGAATTTTTAAAAATGCCGAGACTTGGAACTTGCATTTGAAAAATTTTATATTAGCAAATCGAAAATTCTGAGCGAAAATCTGTGTTTGAAAACTGATAAAAAAAATGATAACTGTGATTGAAAATTTGGTTTTCAGAAATTCAAAAGGTTCAGTGGAACCATTGTGGGATCTGCAGCCCATTAACTTGGGCTTGGTGGGTTGCTAAGGATAAAAAAAAAAATAGCTTCACAAGATTCTTTGGCATAACATTGTAAGACTGTTTGTCCTCAGTGCACTACACCAGAGACTTAACTGTTCATTATTAATTCTAAACAGAGTCTATGATATTAAAGACTGAAAGTACAAGAACAATTCTAAAAATGATATTCACGCACTTAGGTAATTCTTAGGTAATGACCTTGAAAGGTTTCATTCGTAGTTACATGGTTGTAACATCTTGTTACTGTTCTCATAGAATCTGAGACCATCATTGTGTCAGACGATGAAAATTTACCCCCCCACCGAATAAAGAAATTAAAACCAAGAAATGTTTGTGACTATAAAAGTAATACAATAATTACAATGGATGCAGGTAATGTTAGGGATTGGAAAACAGCCAATATCATTATAATCATGGCAGGGAATAGTCTATTTTAATTCTTTGGTTTATATTGATGAACAAATTAATACTTTTGGACAAGCTGCTAACATTTCAGATACATGGAACATTAAAAAAGAATTACATTTATGCAGTAACTGGCACTTTTCATGTTCCTCTCCCTCCTTCATTCACATATGTTCTCCAATGTAAAAAATGGGAAAATTGTCAAGGACTATGACTGTGGGAGGAGCCATAAAGAAGTTATGACTGGAAATCAAGTTTACACCAAAAACTAACCAAAATCTTTAAACAGTGGAAGTTTTTTTTACAAGTACCAACATAGTATTTGAGGTTGAATTAAGAAACATGTCCATCTAGTCCAACCTTTACACATTCATCTTTAACCCAACCAAACAGTTGAGCCAGAGGAAGGGAAAAAAAAACACAGCTAACAAGGGGAGGGAGGGATTTCCCCCAAGTGGCAATTTGATAAACCAGAACTACAGCATATGTATTAATACCAGTAATTCTTAATATTATATAGTATCCCCGTACCAACCAGAACTACAGTATATGTATTAATACCAGTAATTCTCAATATTATATAGTATACCCGTACCAACCAGAACTACAATATATGTATTAATACCAGTAATTATAAATATTATATAGAATCCCAGTACCAACCAGAACTACAGTATATGTATTAATACCAGTAATTCTCAATATTTTTTAGTTTTAGAGACTTATCTAGCCCACTTTTACAGCTATTCAATGAACTTGCCATTACCACATCTGCTGGAAGACAGTTTCACCGTTCTCACTGTAAAGAAACCTTTCCTAACCTGAAGATGAAACTTATTTTCTTCTAATCTTAAAGGATGTCCACTGCTGTGGTCAGTAGTAATCTGACATTCCAGGCAATTGTCCAAATTCTTCCCAGGATGCATAAATACTCAGATCTCTACTGAGCAACTGAATCAACCCAGAGACTGAGACTACATTAAACACAATAAGAGGGCCTGCAAACAGGAAGTCCATTTACGGTAGTCAAAATAATTTCTTAAAACCCTATTCATTTGTATTGAACTTTTAAGGAAACTTATGTATGTAAAACTACAGTAATTCTTCTTTCATGCCACTCCTCATAAAATCATATCTGGAGGTAGAAAGAACCAATCTTACATGCCATAAATCAATAAAGATGGTAGCTGGGCACACCAGTCTTAAGTGCAAACAAATTTGGTGTGCCCAGCTACCATCTTTATTGATTTATGGACTGTTGGCTACAGCGACTGGAGCACCTAGCACTTTATTAGATTTTTTTCCTATTTGCATTGGTTAAGGTGTGCAGGGTTCTAACCCCCCCAAAAAATCCTACATGCCTGCCCCAGGTATTTTTTATTTTAACTGTTTAAAAAAAAAAAACTTTATATGCCCTATATTTCTCCCTTAAGGATGTTCGTTCCATACTGTTTTTTATTATCTCATAAGAACACTCTTCAATACGTATATACCATAAAAATAACCAAAGCTGAGCTTCTCTAAGAGAATGAGTCAACTAACCCCTCACTTGTGTTCATCTGCGAGAATATCAAAGTTTGTGTGCAGCTTGACATTGGAGACTTAGTGAATTATTTTATTTTGAGTTCACAGATGAATGTTACAGTAAACTCAAGGCTGACTGTCATGTTTTAAATGATTACACCCAAGCTCAGCTATATTTAAAAATATTACGGTTATATACTGCAATCTACACTCTTGTACAACTTCCTGTGGATCCTGTGACAGCACAGATGGTCTGGTAATGTAATTATCTTCAAGGTATGCTTGTGAAGGTTCTCATTCATCCAGGTCACGGTATATCTGTTGTATTCAATTAGATCAACTGGACTTGAAATGTAGTTCTTGAAGACATTTCGCTAGTCATCCGACTGTCTTTCTCAATTCAGAATGACTTGTACAAGAATCTGTGGCAATTATGTACCCTAGAAAATCCCAATTAGCATATCACAGCCAGGTGTTAAGGGTGTGATTGGATAGTGGCTAAGAGGTGTTATAGGAACGCCCAGAGTAAGGTGTTAACACCTGGCTGTGATATGCTAATTGGGATTTTCCAGGGTACATAATTGCCACAGATTCTTGTACAAGTCATTCTGAATTGAGAAAGACAGTCGGATGACTAGCGAAATGTCTTCAAGAACTACATTTCAAGTCCAGTTGATCTAATTGAATACAACAGATATATCTTCAAGGTAATTTTCTCTGTAGAACTCTCTAGATTTAGAGATCATATAAGGTAAGTTATGCGGTTTATAAAAGTGAGGGCAAAACCTGCTTTTTCCTGTTACTGTCCACAAGAGCTAGCAGTCTAGATCCTTATCTTTAATGGACGTTGTATCTACAAGGAATAAGTGAATCTAAACTCTGTCTGGACCAAGGATCTTTGCCTAAATATTGAAGTTTTTTTTTAATGTAAAGAAAAAAATCTGGAGTTGCATTACATTTTAAGATGTTGTTGATACAAGCCCTGTCATTGCACCAAAATTACTGTAACAGGTCCCAACCACATTACCTTAACTACCCCAGCAGTAAATGTTAGAATAGCTGTCAGTGTTCTTACCAGAAATATGTTCCAGATAGGCATGGGTGGCATGATAAAAGTCCTGGTTGGGGCCGGACGGAGAAATCTGGTGGTGGGGAAAATGAAATGTTTAATTAACTAATTATTATTATTTTCCAATTCTTTTAAAGTTCTACATGCTCTTTAAACAAAAGACATCTAGCACCCATCAAGCAATATCCTCATTTCCTGCCTAACTGTTGATCCAGAGAAAGGCAAAAAAACCCCACCAAATTTATGAAGGGGGAAAAAATTCCTTCCCGACTCCAAGAGGCAATCGGAAATTTCCCCGGATCAACTCTACTTTATCAATACCAGTAACTTGCAACATTCCTTGTTTGCAGAAACTCAAACAGCTTTTTTTTTTAAACTGACCAATGAACCTGCCATAACAACGTCCAATGGAAGACAGTTCCATAGCTTTACCGTTCTCACAGTGAAAAACCCTTTCCGAGCTTGAAGCCTAAACCTTTTTTCTTCAAGTCTTAAGGGATGGCCACGTGTCCTCTGACATGTTCTATTGGTGAACAATGCCCCAGATAGTTTATTGTATGGCCCGTTAATGTATTTATACACAGTAATCATATCCCCACGCAAGCGCCTTTTCTCTAGCGTACATAATTGTAACTTTTCCAGTCTCTCTTTATATTCAAGCTCCCCAATCCCCTTATTAATTTAGTTGCCCTTCTCTGAACCCTTTCCATTTTTAAAGATGTCCTTTTTGTACACAGGATTCCAAAATTACACTGCATATTCCAAATGAGGCCTTACCAATGCTTTGTAAAGAGGGAGAACAACATTTTCCTCCCTTGAATCCATACCTCTCTTTATACAAGACAATACCATATAGACATATAATGTCTAACTCCTAGCGTTCCTTGGTTGCAGAATGCAGAGTTGTAGTTTTAAAACATCTAAAAAGCTACAGGTTGAACATTCATATAACATGATGTCATATGAAAGTAGTGACAGCCAGAAAAGAATAATTATAAAATCAGTGCTTGTACAAAAATGTACAAATGGCTTACTGGTGTCACCCCAAAAAATACACCAAGCTTCATTAACTGAGCAAATGACAATATTTCTCATACAAACAGGAGTATTTTCTATGGTTACAGGTCAAACATGGTGCACAAAGTAAAAATACTTTAAAGGGAAAGTTCGGTGTCTAGTTAGTCTATATTATCTTCCATTTTGTAAAATCAGTTGATTTCATACCCTTTGCTATGCTCTGCTGTTGACATTAGTGAGCTGACGTTTCAGGTTCTGTAATGGTTCTTCTTCCCAGAATGCACACTAATGTGAAATGTTCCTAACAGTAATTTCTACTGATTGGCTGTTGGATGGGTCAAACATGCTCAGATCTCTACTGAGCAAATGAATCAACCCAGGCCAAGGGCAAGACCATTACAGTCTCTATTAGGGGTCCAGCAAACAGGAAGTCAGTATTTTGGAAGTATTTATTTATTTACAGACAAAATGTTGAATGGGCAGGTTAAGGTTATTACTGCTCCATTTTTATAGTATATGCATGATTGTTTTATTTGCACTGCATACATCTCACTCCAGCACTTATACCCATTCCATTGTATCTGTGTGTTACCCACCTAACTAGATTGTAAGCTCTACGGGGCAGGGACCTCATTACCTCTTGTGGCAAAGCTCTAGCACTTCTATTTATATAATTTATATATTTATGTACTGAACTATCTATGTATTTATCCCCCTTGTATGACTTTATTGTATTTTATTACAGTACAGCGCTGCGTCCCCAAGTGGCGCTTTATAAATAAACTATATATACATACATTTGCACTGAACTTCCCCTTTAAAGTAATCTCATACAACAGTAAAAAGCAGTTCTAAGAACTAGTGTATTTCTTACTTGTAGACTATGTACATTTCCTTACAAAGGCAATGGCTGTGCAGTGAATGCTTATCAGTCAAAACTATCAGTGTTGATACAGACTGCACGTTCACCCCTTAAATTAAAAATTGCATATAGGTTAATCACCCCCAAACCACAACACTGCAATAGTAATCTGAGAGATGCAAGACTAATCTGATAGGTTTCTTGATGTTCTGTTTCCCCTATTTCTGATTTTTCCGGTTAGCAGCTGTCAGCCATGGATGTGAAAGCCAATGACCGAATGCTATTCCCCTAGATGTCTTCTCTGAGCATGTGTGAGCTTGTAAAAGAGCTTGGAGAGGAGGTGGAAACCTTTTGAGAAGCAGAGGGAAGGGGAGAAGAACATTTTGCTGCATGTTACAGGTTAGCCCCTACATCTGTCGTCTTTCATACTGATACATTGTTTTTCATTTGAGGGGAGAACATGCCCTTTAAATGGCTCATATAAAGTGGGCTTTATTCAATTTACAGAAAACAGTGATTTAATCTTGTGCACAGGATACAGAATAAATGTCATAAAGCTTGCCTTGGATGATGTCTTCCCAAAAGACTGCAACAGTAGCAGAACGTTCACCAATATTAACCACACTTTGATTGATTAAACCATATGGCAGCTTCCTCAAATGTAAAAACTTTTAGGAAAGTAGAGAATATCTAAGCAAATCTGAGCAGTTCTTCTTTATTCATTAACATAGGATAAACATGTCTTCTAGCTCAACGTTCCCTGCTCATCCCCCAATCCCCCACGCATGGGTGCCATTTTTCCATTGCACGGCTTTAACTCTGCAGCCATTGCTATAAAATATCCTTTTATACAGAAATCTTGTATTCAATGGATAAATTTCCTTTACAATAATTAAAACAGCAGGTTGAATGTGTTCAAAGCACAAGTGTCTTATTCGCAAGCCACATGACTCACAGATTTTATTTAAGCTGTTATGTCACCTGATGGCTTTATCCAATAATCACAGATTTCAAACAGGTAGTAGTACATATCCGTCCGCCTTGCAATTTCAAATGCAGTTTCTCCTACTTTATTCTTGAGATCCGGTTTGATGTATCGATTCATCAACAGCAACTCCAGAATCTGCCGGCTTCCCCGATTTCCTGACGCAAGATGAAGTGGCGTTAGCAATCCCTTGGTCTGAGCGTTTATATCTGCTCCATGTTGAAGCAAAAATGAAGCCACTGGAGTATTGTTCCACTTGCAAGCACTGTGCAGAGGGGTCCACCCGTCCATGGTGACTGCATGCACATCCGCCCCCCCAGCTATCAGCTCTCGCACTATAGGGAGATGTCCGTTGTAAGAGGCTCTGTGAAGTGGAGTATAGTGGTCATCATCCACTGTGTTAACAAGGTCTGGGTGGCAGGACAGGATTCTTTGAACTGTGCTAAGCTATGAGAAACAAGAATAAGAAATCTTATAAGCATATTTACACACCTTTTCATTCATTACTTACTATAGCTCATACCTCATTAAAAGAACATTTATATATTAAAGGGGATGTAAAGTGGGGAAAGGTGGTTTAAAGTTAAAATCTAAATTTAAGGAGGTAGGAGTATCTATTTAAACCTCCTGTTTTTATTCATTAACAGTGTGTAACAGCTCCTCCTGCTGACAAAATCCAACCCACTGACAGACCCTTCCTTTTTTGCTATATGTTTGTAACACATGTGGTATAAAAGGAGGGGCTAATTTTGAGGCTTACATGCAGGAGTTCCAGTTGAAAATACCGTATATACTCGAGTATAAGCCGAGATTTTTAGGTTTAAAAATAAACCTAAAAACCTTGCCTCGGCTTATACTCGGGTCACAGCGCAAATCTGCAAAAAAAAAAGGGTTTTTACTTACCGGTTCCAGCCCATCTGCACAGCCGCCTTGGACATCGGGAGGGACGGAGCTTGCAGAACAACAGCTGCAGAGAAACTCCCGGTACAACCAGGGAATGTGCACGCAGGCACGTTAGGCGGGGGCGCGCCATTACGTACCGTACCTCTACTGTACTGCCGGAATGGAGGAGCAGGGAAGGAGCGAGCTTTCCGATGCTCCTGTCCGGTCCTGTGGGTCCGGTAAGTTACTGTACATTAATTTTTTGCTTGTTTACTGTAAAGCCAATGTTTAGTGGAACTGGGGGAACAAACCATGCACATTTAAAGTACATTTGCTGGCAATACAAATGTTAGGAAACTACAACTCCCAGCATGCTTTGATTGCTGGGAGTTGTAGTTTCCAAACATCTGGAGAGCCTCAGTTACCTGGGAAAGGTAAATCATTTTAGGTAATTACAGGTTTGCAGTAGTGGTGATATTTTCTACCCTCGGCTTATACTCGAGTCAATCAATTTTTATTAATTTTTCAGGTAAAATGGGTACCTCGGCTTATACTTGAGTATATACGGTAAGAAGTAATAATAGTGACTTTTCCTGTTTGGCATTTATAGGTTTTACATAGATATATTTTAAAGGTTTAAATATTAGGGAAAACCCTTGTCCCCACTTCCCTTTCAAATATTTCACCAAATATGCCATTCTGCTACTACTGTTTTCTCCTATTTGTCATGTTGATTCGCAATTGTATCTTATAGAAAACAGAGCAGCTGAGAGCATACCTGTTCTGCACAATAGTTTTTATCTTGTGTCTATTGCCCGTTATATAAGTTATATAACCCCTTTTAAGCTAGGTACAGACATGTGATTTTGCAATTCATCATGCCGTCATGGGTCGGGTCTGTACCCATCTTAAAGCTAGGTACACAATCTGTACAATTCTGTCTGTCATCTTTCAAAGATGTGGCTACACTCAAACATGAGCATTCCTACTATATAAAGTATAGGGAGATTGTTTGTGACTGCCACACATCTATGATCGTTGACTATACTACAGTACAGGGAGCCGACCACGACTGAGGGAAATTTCCCCCCCATTTCCTCTGTCTTAGTTTCCAAGCTCCAGATTTCTAGAATAAACAATAAAAAAACCCCAAAGGGATAGGGATGTTGGTGAATGCGGTCATGAGAAGTGACTGGGAAAATGAAATTACAATAAGTTGGATACAATTTATTTCCCCAGTCACCATGGTACCAAATCACCAACTGAGATGGTGGGACTCAATTCTTACTGAATACACACATTTTATTAAAGGATAAGTACAGTCAAAAATGGATAAAGTTGAAATAGAAGCTGTATCCCTAACTAACCTTTTTCTGCTTTTATCCTTTAAGAGTCTTGCAATACCCTTTTACCAAAGTTTGCATTTTTAGAGTTCAGGACACTGAACTTGTAATGACTGATAAAGTGATAGGAGAAGACCATCAGGCCTCTCTACAGATGGCTTCTATTGAAGCTTTGTTGGTCCAGGAAGTGGAGAGCGCTCTAGTGGCGAGCGCCTTAAGATTGTTAGGTATCTTTTTACCTCTAAGGGCAAATATCTTTGTGATACAGGAAACCAGACAGAAACCTATAGTTCTTTTGGTCGGGGGTTCCCCCTTTCTTCTTCACCTTGGAATTAAAATAATCTTTCGGATTTCCTCCAATTTTTAGGTAGATGGATATGGCTCTAACCAAGTATAGGATGTGTCACAATTCATGTTCCTTTGTCTTAGGCTCAGGGTAAAAGGCAGGAAGAGTTATCTCTAAATCCATATGGAACTTTGAAAGTACCTATGAAAGGAAGTTAAAGGATGGGTGAAGTATTACACAGTTAGTGTACACAACAGTATCTGGTTCAACTGATGATAGGGAACCTAGCTTACCGACTCTGCATGGAGAAGTCAAGTCAACCAGCATTAGAGCTTTAGGAGTCATGTTCCATTCAGAAGTTGAATCTAATGGTTCAAAAGGTTCTTGGTTTAGACTTTTCTTGGTTTAGACTTTGGAGGAACCAATAATCCCAAGGTGCAATTTGAGACTCCTTCCTTGGAGCCCCCTTAAAAGATTCTAGCTTAAGGACATTGAGAAACCTGAATATAAAAATTTTAAAACAAAGGAATTGGGTGCATTGAATGGATCCTGCTTGAATTTTGAGGCAAAGTTGAAAAATTGTGACCAGACTTTATAGTATTGTACAGAAGTTAAGTACTTTCTAGATTTCAATAGTATCTCGACCAACTCATCTTGTAGACCCAAATTCTTTAGTCTTTGCCTCTAAACCTCCAAGCAGCTAGTCAAAAGTGGGGTACATCTTGAAATTGCATGGGACCCTGAATTAGGAGATCCTGGACTGGGGGAGAAAAAGTGGACCTTTCACTAATAGAGATAACAGGAGAGTGAAAAACGGCCTCCTTGGAAAAATGGCGTTGACAGTTGCTCTTTCTTTATCTTTACAAGTATCTTCCATATAAGGGGGAAACATGTAAGGAAGATCTGTTCCCCAGTCTAGTTCCAGTGCATCTGTGGCAAGGTCTTCTGGGTGGCAGACTCTTGAATAGAAATCTTTGCATTTTGAATTTTGAAGAGTGGCCTTTGGTCTATGGAGGGGTTTTCTACTGGTTTTACTTCTCTTAATTTGAGGAGTTTTGAGGGAACACCCCCTCCAGCCTAATGTCTTTGGACATAGTTTGAATTTAGAACTGCTCTGTATCCAGTTTGTCATGAGTCCATAGTGAGAAGTACCCTGTCTGGGTTATCCAGAGGATAACCTCTTTGAAGGTTTGAATCCTGTTTGGAACAAGAACCTGTTGAGTTAGATGATTGTGAAGATTTTGATGTGGTCTTATGTGGAACTTTGCCCATTTTATTAGAAGGAAGGTTGCAAACATTAGTCCTAACACCTTTAGGATGTCTCCTACATTTGTAGCTCTTGAGGTAAGAAGATCTCGAACAGCTTCCTCTGTTTTCTTGAGTTCTTGTCTGACACAAGAACAACATCTTGCGAGGTTATAAAGTGAGCTCCCAGAAAACTAGGGACCGAGTTGGGATTAGGTGGCTTTTCTTGTAATTTATCACCCAATCAAATCTTTGAAGATAATTTTCTAATCTTTTGGAATCTGATTCTGCTTGGTGGTCTTTGCGACGATCAAGAGGTCGTCTAAATAGTGGTAAACCAACTGCAAACCATAGGAAGTGCTTTGAAGCTGGGTTAATGGGAACATGCTAGTAAGCTTCCTTTAGGTCTATGTTGATTAGCCAGGCATCTGCAGTACCAGTTCTGATGATGGATGCAAGGGATTCCATCTTGAATTTCCATGACACTAGGAAGGAGTTTAATGGTCTCATACCTAAGATGGGCCTGGTCTATCGATGATTTCTTTATCAAAAAGAGTTTAATAAAAGCTTAGCCTTTTTTGGTGTTCTGGGACTAGTTCTACTGACCCTTTCTTTAACAACTCTTTAAAAAATTCAAAACCTTCTGGAGATGGGGGGGTCTCTAGACATAACAAAATGGTTCCTTCTGGGTAATATCTTGAACTTTATGCGGTAACCTGTGGATATAATCTTGTTTACCCATATGTCTTGAATAGTACCGGCCCAGACTTGACTGAAACTTGACAATCTTCCTGCAATTTAAAAAGCCTGGACCGACAAAAACCCATTGCTGTGACTTTGGGTTGGACTGCTTTGGAAAGGGTAGTTACCCCAATCTCCACTGTATGTTTCTAAAATTCTCACGTATCGGTGTGTACTGTGTGGCAGAGCGAAATGTAAGTTGTGTCTATAGAAGGAAAATCTTCGCTCTGCTTCTTGAATCTCCTTGGAGGTAAGGTAGGTAACCCCCGCCCACCCCCAGCTGCCGCAATATTTCTTTAAAAAAAAAAAACAGATCCGTACTTACAGACACTTCTCTCCCACGGCGTTTCCAGTGAAGTCTGTGTCTGTGATTGGCTGCCTCTCAGCTACTCACAGACACGGCTGACAATCCGGGCACTGCTTGCAAGGATGCGTGATAACATGCTACACGAGACAGAAGAGGACAAAAAAAAGAGTGTTGCGTGTAGCAGTTAGAAGTGGCTGGTCACTGAGCCTTTCCCCACTTTCTACCAGGAAAGTAGTGGATGGGGGAGCTTCACATGTGGAGAAAAAGAGAAAACTCCACAGATGGGCTGGCCATAATGGCAAGTAAGGCAGACATGCAATACAGGTATAGGGACAGGAAAAAAAGACAGAGAAAGTGGGGGTGTGTCTCCTATTTATTCATTTTCCTGTCAGCAGTCTTAAGGGGAGGAGCTACTCAGTTAATGATTTGCTGCCATGGTGACTGGGGAAACATTAATTTGATGCCACAAGCAAAGGTTGCTACTATCGGCACATAACATCACTTGAGCCAGCTGAACTAAGCAATATAACACTGCCTAGCGTGACTGTCCCCCTGTTTTTTTGGTGGCTTTCTTCTATAACAATCATGTAATTCTAACCAATAAAACATGCTTGACTATATGGCTTGCTTTCTAACCTTATCAACTGCGTACTTAAGTTATTTAAGCAATATTGTATGTATTTGTAATACTCCCAAATAAGATATATACCCAAAACAAGACCATATTACATAAACCGTACTCTGTTATTTTCGGCTGCAAACAGCAGTAGCTCTTTGGGATTGTCTTTCAGTTTTGCCTCCTGGGACAGGAACCATTCCTCATTTTTTTCCTCCTCCTCCTCTTCTGAATCAGGAGTCCAAAGGCTTTGGGTGCCAATAGGAATTAGATGTCGATGAGTTTCCAAAAGTTCAAGTTGGTTAAAGTCCTCAGGAAAGTCTGTGAGTTTATCAGGTACATTGGGGATAACTTCTGAACTATCTTGGCTGGAAGTTTGAGATTCATCCTGTGATTCACTGATACGGAACATCTCTGGCTCTTCCTGTTTAGTAATGCTCATCTAAAAATGGAACCAGAGGAGAACACAATTACAGATGGGTTCTACACATGGAAAGAGACATTGCGATACAACTGGAAGGTCTCTGCCACTCCCTTAATGACAAAATGCAGGAAAATTTGGCAGAGCAGGCCAAGGATCCACCCCAATTACCCACCCACAGAGAATCTATTACGGACTAGCCTTGAAATAGTGCTAATCATCCATTATGTGTGTTTCTGCATATTTTACATAGAGCTGCTGGTGATACATAAATAAATCATGCCAAAAGGAAGGTTGGACATAGACATAGTTTGAGGCATGTGCAGGAGAGTCCTCCCCCTCCCCCTCCCGTTTTCTTCTCCCTCCCCGTAGTGTAAATTCCCCACTATATATTATATATATTGATCCCCCAGCCCTAACCGCCATAACAGATTTCATAGAAAGTGCCCCGATAGTTACTTACCTTCCCTCTATCCTCCGGCGTTCTGAGCAGCCGGCAGCCGTGTCCCTGATTGGCTGCCTCTCAGCCAATCAGGGATGCGGCTGCCGGTCCCGCCCCCTGCTTGCATTTCCGTGCAAGCAGAGGGCCTGGAGACTGCCACGGAGGATAGAGGGAAGGTAAGTACATTCTAAGGATTTTATTACGGCGGTTGGGGCTGGGGGATCAATATGTATAATATATGAAAAGTTGAAAAAAGGGCTGGGCATGCCCTTTAAGGGACCAAAAGTAATGGGACAGAATAATAAATAAAACTTTCACTTTTTAATACTTGGTGGCAAATTCTTTGCAGTCAATTACAGCCTGAAGTCTGGAACGCATAGACATAGGTTTCATCCCCGGTGATGCTCTGCCAGGCCTCTACTGCAACTGTCTTTTAGCTTGTTCTTGGGACATTTTCCCTTCAGTTTTGTCTTCAGCAAGTGAAATGGATGCTCAATCAGATTCAGGTCAGGTGATTGATTTGGCCATTACATAACATTCCACTTCCTTCCCTTCAAAAACTCTTTGGTTGCTTTTGCATTATACTTTAGGTCATTGTCTATCTGCACTGTGAAGCGCCTTCCAATGAGATCAGAAGCATTTGGCTAAATATGAGCAGATAATATTTCCTTAACACTTCTGAATTCATCATGCTGCTTGTCAGTAGTCACATCATCAATAAATACAAGAGAACCAGTTCCATTGGCAGCCATCCATGCCCACGCCATGACACTACCACAACCATCACGGATGAGGTGGTATGCTTCGGATCATGAGCAGTTCCTTTCCTTCTCCATACTCTTCTCTTCCCATCACTCTGGTACAAGTTGATCTTGGTCTCATCTGTCCATAGGATGTTATTCCAGAACTGTGAAGGCTTTTTTAGATGTCATTTGCCAAACTCTAATCTGGCCTTCCTGTTTTTAAGGCTCACCAATGGATTACATCTTGTGGTAAACCCTGTGTATTCACTCTAGTAAAGTCTACTATTGATTGTTAACTTTGACACACACACCTCCCTCCTGGACAGTGTTCTTGATCTGGCAAACTGTTATGAATGGTGTTCTCTTCACCAGGGAAACAATTCTTTGGTCATCCACCACAGCTGTTTTCCATAATCTTCTAGGTATCATGGTGTTGCTGAGCTCACCAGTGCATTCAGTCTTTTTAAGAATGTTCCAAACAGTTGTTTTGGCCACACCCAATGTTTTTGATACCTCTCTGATAGGTTTGGGTTTTTTTTCAGACTAATGATGGCTTGCTTCACTGATAGTGACAGCTCTTTGGAACTCATCTTGAGAGGTGACAGCAACAGATTCCAAATGCAAAAAGCAAACTTGAAATCAACTCTGGACCTTTTATCTGCTTATTGTAATTGTGATAATGAGGGAATAACACACCTGGCTATGGAACAGCTGAGAAGCCTATTTTCCCATTACTTTTGGTCCCTTAACAAGAGGTAGGCACATATAAAAACTTTTGTAATACCTACACCGTTTACCTGATTTGCGCTACTTTGTAGCGTGAAACTTAATGCTACAGCTTGTGGAGCGTTAAAGTCCCGCTCCTTACCTTAGCCCGATCCTGCGATGCAATAACTGACGGAATCTCATTTACGTCAGTTATTGTATCACGGGATCGGGCTAAGGTAAGTAATGGGAGAAGCGATATTGAATCTCCCCGTATGTGCTGTAGCTCCTCAATTAAACTATATTGAGAGGTAGGAATGATCAATCCCACCTCCCTACCCTAGGTACTTTCTATTTTTAAAGAGTAAATTTTTGGAGTAGAGTTATCCTTAAATTATATCATTTATCGTTCATATGGGCAGCACGGTGGCTCAGTGGTTAGCGCTGAAGTCCTGAGTTCAAATCCACTCTTGGACACATCTGCAAGGAGTTTGTAAGTTCTCCCTGTGCATGCGTGGGTTTCCTCCGGGCACTCCGGTTTCCCCCGCAATCATAAATGTGTCAAATAAATGTGCTTAGATTGTAAGCTCTTCGGTGCAGGGTCTGATGTGAATGTATACATGATATTGTAAAGCGCTACGAAGATGTTGTTGCTATATGAATCCACAATAATTGGACACACTGAGTGATATATATGGAACTCAGTCAGAGTGTACCAGTCCTTACACTTATTCACCGAGGACAGGGCTCACAGACAGAGGAGGTACATAGACCTGCAAACAGAATATAATCCTTAAATGGGGGTTTCCTCCACTTCCCTCCAGGTGTTTCATCTCCCAGCATTCTGTATCCAGGGAATGCAAACATTTGGAAGGCTGCAGGTTGGACAACCCTGATTTACTTCATATAGTGCAAACACCATGCAGCAACTAAATAACTGGCACTTGTACATTTAATACAGGTTTAAAGGTAATGACCCCCACACTGCCATGCAGGTATGTGGCCATCCTTAACCCAGACATGATATATATTCTATCACCTGTTACCCCATGGACACACACTAGCAATATAACTCATCACCCAGTAATAAGAAATAACAATAAACCGTCTATCGCACCCACAGCTCACCTCTTCTATGGTTGGTAACCAGGCAGCACCTCTGTACATGCCTGATATTGTGTACACTACAATTCCCTACATGCTCCTGCTGGCTTCCTGTTTCCGGTTGGGGCGTGTCTTCATTAGCGTGGGTTCTCATTGGGCCGTTCTCGTTTTCGTTCCGCCGCTAGAACGTGTGATTGGGAAGTGGAAGGATGTGGGCGCAGTGTAAGATGGGAGTTGTAGTCCCGCGGTCTCTTCTGCAAGTTTCAGATCTGCTGGTGAGTGAGGTGAGGAGGGAGACCTTGAAGTGTGGCGGGTTATGGCACGTTTTATATGGGAACATTCCCGAGTTCTTATTGAGCTGTATGGAGTCCATGTTCCCAGCCCTGTTAACCATTATATCTCTGTCAAAGGGAAGTGGCAGATTTTGGATAACTACAACTCCCATCCTCTCATGTAACATTCAGATTTCTTATGGATGTTGGGGCTGTATAGTTCCTTATTATCTCCAACTATCCACTTGTTTAACTCTATCATGGACCGACATGTACATTATTACACAAGGTATGGGACAGTTATTATATACACAAGCACCAATTATAGCTAATGACATCATTAAACACGTAATATAACATGACTTAGATAAGCACCGATTATAGCTGATGACATCATTAAACACCTAATATAACATGTCTTAGATAAGCACCGATTATAGCTGATGACATCATTAAACACCTAATATAACACGTCTTAGATAAGCACCTATTATGGCTGATGACATCACTAAACACGTAATATAACATGACTTAGATAAGCACCGATTATAGCTGATGACATCATTAAACACGTACTATAGCATGACTCAGATAAGCACCAATTATAGCTGATGACATCATTAAACACGTACTATAACATGACTTAGATAAGCACCAATTACAGTTGATGACATCACTTAACACGTAATATAACATGCCTTAGGTAAGCACCAATTATAGCTGATGACATCACTAAACATTCAATATATCATGACTTAGATAAGCACTAATTATCACTGATGACATCACTAAACGCATAATATAACATGACTTAGATACGTACTAATTATCGCTGATGACATCACTAAACGTGTAATATAGCATGACTTAGATAAACATTAATTATCGCTGATGACATCACTAAACGCGTAATATAACATGACTTTGAAAAGCACTAATTATCGCTGATGACATCACTAAACGCATAATATAGCATGACTTAGATAAACTTTAATTATCGCTGATGGCATCACTAAACAATTAATATAACACGACTTGGATTAAAAATGAATTATCGCTGATGACATCACTAAACGCAAAATATAACATGACTTATATAAACATTAATTATCGCTAATGATATCACTAAACGCGTAATATAGCATGACTTAGATAAACTTTAATTATCATTGATGACATCACTAAACACGTAATTTAACATGACTTGGATAAAAATTAATTATCACTGATGACATCACTAAAATCAGTGCTTGTACAAAATGTAAAATGGCTTACTGGTGTCACCCCAAAAAATACACCAAGCTTCATTAACTGAGCAAATGACAATATTTCTCATACAAACAGAGTATTTTCTATGGTTACAGGTCAAACATGGGTCACAAGTAAAAATACTTTTAAAGGGAAAGTTCGGTGTCTAGTTAGTCTATATTATCTTCCATTTTGTAAAATCAGTTGATTTCATACCTTTGCTATGCTCTGCTGTTGACATTAGTGAGCTGACGTTTCAGGTCTGATGGTTCTTCTTCCCAGAATGCACACTAATGTGAAATGTTCCTAACAGTAATTTCACTGATTGGCTGTTTATGGGTCAAACATGCTCAGATCTCTACTAGCAAATGAATCAACCCAGGCCAAGGGCAAGACCATTACAGTCTCTATTAGGGTCCAGACAACAGGAAGTTCAGTATTTTGGAAGTATTTATTTTTTTACAGACAAAATGTTGAATGGGCAGGTTAAGTTATTACTGCTCCATTTTTATAGTATATGCTGATTGTTTTATTTGCACTGCATACATCTCACTCCAGCCCTTATCCCATTCCATGTATCTGTGTTACCCACCTAACTAGATTGTAAGCTCTACGGGGCAGGGACCTCATTACCTCTTGTGCAAAGCTCTAGCACTTCTATTTATTTTTTATATATTTATGTACTGACTACTATTATTTATTCCCCCTTGTATGACTTTATTGTATTTTATTACGTACAGCGCTGCGTCCCCAGTGTCGCTTTATAAATAACTATATATACTACATTTGCACTGAACTTCCCCTTTAAGTATATCATCCAACAGTAAAAGCAGTTCTAAGACTAGTGTATTTCTTACTTGTAGACTATGTACATTTCCTTAAAGGCAATGGCTGTGCTTGAATGCTATCAGTCAAACTATCAGTGTTTATACAGACTGCACGTTCACCCCTTAAATTAAAATTGCATATAGGTTAATCACCCCCAAACCACAACACTGCAATAGTAATCTGAGAGATGCAAGACTAATCTGATAGGTTTCTTGATGTTCTGTTTCCCCTATTTCTGATTTTTCCGGTTCAGCAGCTGTCAGCCATGATGTGAAAGCCAATGACCGAATGCTATTCCCCTAGATTTCTTCTCTGAGCATGTGTGAGCTTGTAAAAGAGCTTGGAGAGGAGTGGAAACCTTTTGAGAAGCAGAGGGAAGGGGAGAAGAACATTTTGCTGCATGTTAAGGTTAGCCCCTACATCTGTCGTCTTCATACTGATACATTGTTTTTCATTTGAGAGAACATGCCCTTTAAATGGCTCATATAAAGTGGGCTTATTCAATTTACAGAAAACAGTGATTTAATCTTGTGCACAGGATACAGAATAAATGTCATAAAGCTTGCCTGGATGATGTCTTCCCAAAAGACTGCAACAGTAGCAGAACTTCACCAATATTAACCACTTTGATTGATTAAACCATATGGCAGCTTCCTCAAATGTAAAACTTTTAGGAAAGTAGAGAATATCTAAGCAAATCTGAGCAGTTCTTCTTTATTCATTAACATAGGATAAACATGTCTTCTAGTTCAACGTTCCCTGCTCATCCCCCAATCCCCCCCGCATGGGTGCCATTTTTCCATTGCACGTTTAACTCTGCAGCCATTGCTATAAAATATCCTTATACAGAAATCTTGTATTCAATGGAAATTTCCTTTACAATAATTAAAACAGCAGGTTGAATGTGTTCAAAGCACAATTGTCTTATCCGCAAGCCACATGACTCCACAGATTTTATTAAGCTGTTATGTCACCTGATGGCTTTATCCAATAATCACAGATTTCAAACAGGTAGTAGTACATATCCGTCCGCCTTGCAATTTCAAATGCAGTTTCTCCTACTTTATTCTTGAGATCCGTTTGATGTATCGATTCATCACCAGCAACTCCAGAATCTGCCGGCTTCCCCGATTTCCTGACGCAAGATGAGTGGCGTTACAATCCCTTGGTCTGAGCGTTTATATCGCTCCATGTTGAAGCAAAAATGAAGCCACTGGAGTATTGTTCCACTTGCAAGCACTGTGGCAGGGGTCCACCCGTCCATGGTGACTGCATGCACATCCTCCGCCCCCCCAGCTATCAGCTCTCGCACTATAGGAGATGTCCGTTGTTAAGAGGCTCTGTGAAGTGGAGTATAGTGGTCATCATCCACTGTGTTAACAAGGTCTGGGTGGCAGGACAGGATTCTTGAACTGTGCTAAGCTATGAGAAACAAGAATAAGAATCTTATAAGCATATTTACACACCTTTTCATTCTTTACTTACTACCTCATACTCATTAAAAGAACATTTATTATTAAGGGGATGTAAATTGGGGAAAGGTGGTTTAAAGTTAAAATCTAAATTTAAGGAGGTAGGAGTATCTATTTAAACCTCCTTTTTTTATTCATTAACAGGTGTAACAGCTCCTCCTGCTGACAAAATCCAACCCACTGACAGACCCTTCCTTTTTTGCTATGTTTGTAACACATGTGGTATAAAAGAGGGGCTAATTTTGAGGCTTACATGCAGGAGTTCCAGTTGAAAATACCGTATATATCGAGATAAGCCGAGATTTTTAGGTTTAAAAATAAACCTAAAAACCTTGCCTCGGCTTATACTCGGGTCACACGCAATCGCAACTCAAAAAAAAGGGTTTTTACTTACCGTTCCAGCCCATCTGCACAGCCGCCTTGGACATCGGGAGGGAGGAGCTTGCAGCAACAGCTGCAGAGAAACTCCCGTGAAAACCAGGGAATGTGCACCAGGCACGTTAGGGCGGGGCGCGCCATTACGTACCGTACCTCTACTGTACTGCCGGAATGAGGAGCAGGGAAGGAGCGAGCTTCCGATGCTCCTGTCCGGTCCTGTGGGTCCGGTAAGTTACTGTACATTAATTTTTTGCTTGTTTACTGTAAAGCCAATGTTTAGTGAACTGGGGAACAACCATGCACATTAAAGTACATTTGCTGGCAATACAAATGTTAGGAAACTACAACTCCCAGCATGCTTTGATTGCTGGGAGTTGTAGTTTCCAAACATCTGGAAGCCTCATTACCTGGGAAAGGTAAATCATTTTAGGTAATTACAGGTTTGCAGTAGTGGTGTATTTTTCTACCCTCGGCTTATACTCGAGTCAATCAATTTTTATTTTTTTTCAGGTAAAATGACCTCGGCTTATACTCTGGTCGACTTATACTTGAGTATATCGGTAAGTAAGTATATAGTGACTTTTCCTGTTTGGCATTATAGTTTTTCATAGATATATTTTAAAGGTTTAAATATAGGGAAAACCCTTGTCCCCACTTCCCTTTCCAATATTTCACCAATATGCCATTCTGCTACTACTGTTTTCTCTCTATTGTCTTTGATTCGCAATTGTATCTTATAGAAAACAAGCAGCTGAGAGCATACCTGTTCTGCACAATGTTTTTTATCTTGTGTCTATTGCCCGTTATATAAGTTTATAACCCCTTTTTAGCTAGGTACAGACATGTATTTTGCAATTCATCATGCCGTCATGGGTCGGGTCTGTACCATCTAAAGCTAGGTACACAATCTGTACACTGTCTGTCATCTTTCAAAGATGTGGCTACACTCAAACATGAGCATCTACTATATAAAGTATAGGAGATTGTTTGTGACTGCCACACATCATGATCGTTGACTATACTACAGTACAGGGAGCCGACCACGACTGAGGGAAATTTCCCCCCCTTTTCCTCTGTCTTAGTTCCCAAGCTCCAGATTTCTAGAATAAACAAAAAAAAACCCCAAAGGGATAGGGATGTTGGTGAATGCGGTCATGAGAAGTGACTGGAAAAGAAATTACAATAAGTTGGATACAATTTATTTCCCCAGTCACCATGGTACCAAATCACCAACTGAGATGGTGGGACTCAATTCTTACTGAATACACACATTTATTAAAGGATAAGTACAGTCAAAAATGGATAAGTTGAAATAGAAGCTGTATCCCTAACTAACCTTTTTCTGCTTTTATCCTTTAAGTCTGGCAATACCCTTTACCAAAGTTTGCATTTTAGAGTTCAGGACACTGAACTGGTAATGACTGATAAAGTGATAGGAGAAGACCATCAGGCCTCTCTACAGATGGCTTCTATTGAAGCTTTGTTGGTCCAGGATGGAGGCGCTCTAGTGGCGAGCGCCTTAAGATTGTTAGGTATCTTTTTACCTCTAAGGGCAAATATCTTTGTGATACAGGAAACCAGACAGAAACCTATGTTCTTTTGGTCGGGGGTTCCCCCTTTCTTCTTCACCTTGAATTAAAATAATCTTTCGGATTTCCTCCAATTTTTAGGTAGATGGATATGGCTCTAACCAAGTATAGGATGTGTCACAATTCTGTTCCTTTGTCTTAGGCTCAGGGTAAAAGGCGGAAGAGTTATCTCTAATCCATATGGAACTTTGAAAGTACCTATGAAAGGAAGTAAGGATGGGTGAAGTATTACACAGTTAGTGTACACAACAGTATCTGGTTCAACTGATGATAGGGAACCTAGCTACCGACTCTGCATGGAGAAGTCAAGTCAACCAGCATAGAGCTTTAGGAGTAATGTTCCATTCAGAAGTTGAATCTAATGGTTCAAAAGGTTCTTGGTTTAGACTTTTGGTTAGACTTGGAGAACCAATAATCCCAAGGTGCAATTTGAGACTCCTTCCTTGGAGCCCCCTTAAAAGATTCTAGCTTAAGGACATGAGACCTGAATATAAAATTTTAAAACAAAGGAATTGGGTGCTTGAATGGATCCTGCTTGAATTTTGAGGCAAAGTTGAAAAAGGTGACCAGACTTTATAGTATTGTACAGAAGTTAAGTACTTTCTAGATTCAATAGTATCCCGACCAACTCATCTTGTAGACCCAAATTCTTTAGTCTTTGCCTCTAAACCTCGCAGCTAGTCAAAAGTGGGTACATCTTGAAATTGCATGGGACCCCGAATTGAGAGATCCTGGACTGGGGAGAAAAAGTGGACCTTTCACTAATAGAGATAACGGAGAGTGAAAAACGCCTCCTTGAAAAATGGCGTTGACAGTTGCTCTTTCTTTATCTTTACAAGTATCTTCCATATAAGGGGGAAACATGTAAGGAAGATCTGTTCCCCAGTCTAGTTCCAGTGCATCTGTGGCAAGTCTCTTCTGGGTGGCAGACTCTTGAATAGAAATCTTTGCATTTTGAATTTTGAAGAGTGGCCTTTGGTCTATGGAGAGTTTTCTACTGGTTTTACTTCCTTAATTTGAGGAGTTTTGAGGGAACCCCCCTCCAGCCTAATGTCTTTGGACATAGTTTGAATTTAGAACTGCTCCGTATCCAGTTTGTCATGAGTCCATAGTGAGAAGTACCCAGTCTGGGTTATCCAGAGGATAACCTCTTTGAAGGTTTGAATCCTGTTTGGAACAGAACCTGTTGAGTTAGATGATTGTGAAGATTTTGATGTGGTCTTATGTGGAACTTTGCCCATTTTATTAGAAGGAAGGTTGCAAACATTAGTCCTAACACTTTAGGATGTCTCCTACATTTGTAGCTCTTGAGGTAAGAAGATCTCGAACAGCTTCCTCTGTTTCTTGAGTTCTTGTCTGACACAAACAACATCTTGCTATAAACTCCGGACCGAGTTGGGATTAGGTGGCTTTTCTTGTAATTTATCACCCAACCAAATCTTTGAAGATAATTTTCTAATCTTTTGGAATCTGATTCTGCTTGGTGGTCTTTGTGACGATCAAGAGGTCGTCTAAATGTGTTAAACCAACTGCAAACCATGGAAGTGCTTTGAGCTGGTTAATGGGAACATGCTAGTAAGCTTCCTTTAGGTCTATGTTGATTAGCCAGGCATCTGCAGTACCAGTTCTGATGATGGATGCAAGGGATTCCATCTTGAATTTCCATGACACTAGGAGGAGTTTAATGGTCTCATACCTAAGATGGGCCTGGTCTATCGATGATTCTTTATCAAAAGAGTTTAATAAAGCTTAGCCTTTTTTGGTGTTCTGGGACTATTTCTACGTGACCTTTCTTTAACCTCTTTAAAACATCTAAACAAAAACTCTCGGAGATGGGGGGGTCTCTAGACATAACAAAATGGTTCCTTGGGTAACTACTTGAACTTTATTTTTATGCGGTAACCTGTGGATATAATCTTGTTTACCCATATGTCTTGAATAGTACCGGCCCAGACTTGACTGAACTTGACAATCTTCCTGCAATTTAAAAAGCCTGGACCGACAAAACCCATTGCTGTGACTTGGTTTGGACTGCTTTGGATAGGTGTAGGTGGTACCGGGTGCCAATCGTCGGCAGCTGGGGGATGGATGTGGCAAAATAGGAACAGTATGCGGCGGGGAGCGTAATGCGGTGGATATCAGTACTGTATGTGGACAGAGCGTCACAGAGTGGGAGGCAGAGGTCTATGTGAAGGAAAATTCCATATACGCTCTGCTTACTAGTAATGGAGTGCCGGATGGACGGAAAGAAAGGTAGAGACAAAAGGGGGTACCGGTAAACCGAAGCCCGGAAGGAGAGGACCCCAGAAGGCAACCCATTTGGTCAGTCTAAGACCCCCCCATGCGGCCAGCAATGAGTGTCTGTGGGGATTTTGGAAAGGGGGGGGGAAGGAAAGGTAGGGAAGGAAAGAGGGACGAAAAAAAAAAACTAAGGCTGATTAAACCGAGTGTGGAGAAAAAAAAATACGAAGAGCAGACACGAGGGGGGGGGAAAAAAGGACGCAGGCCGGGGACATGGGGGAAGGCAGATGGTAAAGTGAGCAATCAGCAGAACTGGTTCTGCGGAAGAGGCAACATCATAAGGGGAAAGCGACTACATGGTCCCAGTATACCATCTTCAAAGCACTCCTATGGTGTTGCATTGGTCCCAGTTTAGAAAAGCGGGGGCCGCACAAACCAAAAGAGTAAAGGTGATTGAAAAAAGGCGTCAAAGTGGGGGGGTGAGAATTACAAAAAAGCCACTAATCCCACTCGGTCCCCGTGGGGTCGGGAAAATGTGGGGCGGGGTAGAAACGCAAAAACGGAAGCTGGTTCGAGATCTTCTACCTCGAGATCAATGTAGGAGACAAGAAGGGGAGGACTAGGGGCCACGGACGGCGAAAGGGGACATGGCCCATACGACGCACATCAAATCTTCACAATCTATCTAAACTAACGTTCTTGTTCAACAGAGTCAACCGCAAGGGGTGCAACCCACCGAACGCGCGCAAACCGTACTCCAATACGATATGCACCGGACACTTCTCTCCCACGACGCGTTTGCCCATGAAAATGTCCTGGGATGTCTCTGAATTAGCCTTGGACTTGGCGCGCTACAAGGCATGCTACTTGCAACATGAAAACGGCTGACACATTAACCAGGGGGAGGGGTGCGAAAGTAACCGACCCTGCTGCTGTGCAAGGATGCGGGTGTGGAGTGGGAGAAGACAAAACATTGCGTATCACAAGGACAGTGGAAAGGCAAGACAAAGACGACAAGAGTGACACAAAAAATCAAGAGTTAGTGAGCGCTATTAGCACGGTTAGAAGAAACTGGCTCGTCAGACAACTGGAGAAGGACACTGTGATCACCCAACAATTGGGTGCTACACGAAAGGGCCACAAGTGTTAATGAGATGGGAAGGAAGGTAGGGGCTTACAACGAAGATGTGAGAAATGAATAAAACGGGGTCACAAACGGTACAGTGTGGTCAGTGCACGAGTATGGCGCCATTAGGGGCCAATCACGGATAGCGAGTGAGCAAGAGGGGGTATAATAAGATAGAGATACAGAGACAAAAAAAGTGACAAAGAAACACAGATGGGGGGGAAAGAAGTGTCAGTCGGTGGCTAGCATCATGCTACAGTAGGGCCTTCTCACACAGATCTGGAGGGAGGGATAGCGACTGGCTGGGTGGGTAAATCAGTTAATGATGTGGCTCGCAATGGTTGACTGGGGAAACATTAATTTGATCCACAAGCAAGGGTGCTAACTATCGGCACATAACCTCACTTGAGCCAGCTGAACTAAGCAATATACACTGTCCCGCCTAGCGTACTGTCCCCCTGTTTTTTTGTGCTTTCTTCTATAACAATCATGTGACAATAGTACGTAAGAAAGCGGCAGTGGAGATGCAAAATGACATTGACTATGGATGGGCGAAATTGCTTGTCTATAAACCTTAAATACAACGGGGCGTAGAACATTTGTTAGTAAGGTTGAGGTGCAGCACAGTACTGGTGATGAAGAGTTGGGGGGTTTGTATTTAAATAACATGGAATCTGCCAAAATCAAGTTAATAAGCGGGCGCCAAAGACCCAGAACAGCCTCTGACTTACATAAACGCGAGGTAGGATCGTCAGGAAATGAAATTTGGCGACGTGGCAGACAAGCAGTAGCTCTGTGGGAGGGGTCTTTCAGTGAAGTGTAATGAAGGCCGTCACTGGGGAACAGGAAAGACCATGAATCAAACCGACTAGTGTGTTGTTCGCTCCTCCTGCTCCTGCTGAATCGCATAGAGTACAAGGCGTGTGTAGAATGGGCAGCGAAGAGGGAAAGTATGAGATTGCGATGAGTTGATGTTTACACCACAAGTGGCAGTGGTGAGTACAAAAGGTCCTCGGAGGAAACTGAGCCATCAGAGGGGTTAGGGACAGAGGAGAAGCGAGTTGGAGTATAAGCTTCATGACAACAATAGGTTTGAGACCTGGGAAGTGTGTAAAATGAGACGTTACATGCGGTAGATATCACTGATACGAGAGACACATCTGGGCTCGTTCTGTATTAAGGTATGTGCGACATACTTACAAAGATGGAACCACGGATTGAGGAAACAACGAAGACATGATGGCGGAGAAAGAATAAATGTACTAGCAGCTATGAGAAAGGAAGGACGGCCGATGCAAGCTGAGAAGGTCTCTGCTGGCACACAACCTTCACAGCAAAAGAATGTGCAGGCAAAAGACATAGTGGAAGGAGGAAAAAGTCAGGGCAGGCCTAGGGGAATCGCGACCCCAGAAAATTACCACCCGCAACGTGACAGTGAAATACGGAGCTGTCCGTAGACAATAGAAGCTAAAAATCAGCCATTAATGTGTGTATTTCGTGGGCGATAATAAGTAATACATACAGAGCGGCTGGGGGTGGTCGTGGTTGATGCGTGGGGGGTGGGGATGGGTGTGGGGGTGTGTATGGGTGTGTGAATAGTGTGCGTGTTGAGAGGCGGAGTGACCCAGCCCCGCACCGCGCTGCTGTCTGCCCTCCCCGTAGTGTAAATTCCCCACTATATATTATATATATTGATCCCCCAGCCCAACCTCCATAACAGATTCATAGAAAGTGCCCGATAGTTACTTACCTTCCCTCTATCCTCCCGTTCTGAGCAGCCGGCAGCCGTGTCCCTGATTGGCTGCCTCTAAAAATCAGGGATGCGGCTGCCGGTCCCGCCCCCTGCTTGCATTTCCGTGCAAGCAGAGGGCCTGGAGACTGCCACGGAGGATAGAGGGAAGGTAAGTACATTCTAAGGATTTTATTCAGGATTTATTACGGCGGTTGGGCTGGGGTATCAATATGTATAATATATGAAAAGTTGAAAAAAGGGCTGGGCATGCCCTTTAAGGGACCAAAAGTAATGGGACAGAATAATAAATAAAACTTTCACTTTTTAATACTTGGGGCAAATTCTTTGCAGTCAATTACAGCCTGAAGTCTGGAACGCATAGACATAGGTTTCATCCCCGTAATGCTCTGCCAGGCCTCTACTGCACTGTCTTTTAGCTTGTTCTTGCATTTCCCTTCAGTTTGTCTTCAGCAAGTGAAATGGATGCTCAATCAGATTCAGGTCAGGTGATTGATTGTGCCATTACATAACATTCCACTTCCTTCCCTTCAAAAACTCTTTGGTTGCTTTTGCATTATACTTTAGGTCATTGTCTATCTGCACTGTGAGCGCCCTTCCAATGAGATCAGAAGCATTTGGCTAAATATGAGCAGATAATATTTCCTTAACACTTCGATATTCATCATGCTGCTTGTCAGTAGTCACATCATCAATAAACAAGAGAACCAGTTCCATTGGCAGCCATCCTGCCCACGTCATGACACTACACAACCACCAAGGAGGATGAGGTGGTATGCTTCGGATCATGAGCAGTTCCTTTCCTTCTCCATACCTCTTCCTTCCCATCACTCTGTACAAGTTGATCTTGGTCTCATCTGTCCATAGGATGTTATTCCAGAACTGTGAAGGCTTTTTAGATGTCATTGCCAAACTCTAATCTGGCCTTCCTGTTTTAAGGCTCACCAATGGATTAACATCTTGTGGTAAACCCTGTGTATTCACTCTAGTAAGTCTACTATTGATTGTAACTTGACACACACACCTCCCTCCTGGACAGTGTTCTTGATCTGGCAAAACTGTTATGAATGGTGTTCCTTCACCAGGGAAACAATTCTTTGGTCATCCACCACGCTGTTTTCCATACTTCTAGGTATCATGGGTTGCTGAGCTCACCAGTGCTTCAGTCTTTTTAAGAATGTTCCAAACAGTTGTTTTGGCCACACCCAATGTTTTTGATACCTCTCTGATAGGTTTGGGTTTTTTTTCAGACTAATGATGGCTTGCTTCACTGATAGTGACAGCTCTTTGGAACTCATCTGAGAGGTGACAGCAACAGATTCCAATGCAAAAAGCAAACTTGAAATCAACTCTGGACCTTTTATCTGCTTATTGTAATTGTGATAATGAGGGAATAACACACCTGGCTATGGAACAGCTGAGAAGCCTATTTTCCCATACTTTGGTCCCTTAACAAGAGGGTAGCACATATAAAAACTTTTGTAATACCTACACCGTTTACTGATTTGCGCTACTTTGTAGCGTGAACTTAGTAAATCACAACAGTGATCTCTTCAGAAAATATTTCCAGACGGGTGTCATGAAAAAGTAGCAGAATGTGTCATCTGGCTAAAAGACATGAGGGAGAACACATCGTTTATTTACTGTAAATATTTTAACACACCCCCCCCACCAAAAATCCAAGCCAATTTGGAGAGCTGTGGGTACAATTAACGAGTGACATAATTATCAGGAGTGACCACACACTGATTTTTATGTGAATCTGGAGCTAAATGGAGCTCAGATGTTACAATATTAAAGGGCATGTCCACCCCTGTAGAGAACTTTTGGCACATAGTAGGGTTCCCTCCCCCAACCCCTATAAAAGATTTTTCAGAAAGTCTCCCAAACTCTACTTACCTTCCCTCTATCCTCCGCCATACTGCCCGGCCCTCTGCTTGCATGAAACTGAAAGCAGGGGACCGGACGCCGCGTCCCTGATTGGATGAGAGGCAGCCAATCACGGACGCAGCTGCCGAGAACGCCGGGGGAGAGAGATAAGGCAAGTAGAGTTTGGGGGACTTTCTGAAAAATATTTATAGCGGTTGGGGCAAGGAACCCTATAATGTGGCAAAAGTTCTTTCTGCTAGGGGGAAGGAGAGTCCTATATGGACTCTGCTAGGCTCCTGGTGGCCAGTTTTTGGGAGTTTGGGGAGGCTTTACAGGAGAACCATTTGGAGCTGGGATGTAAAGTAAGGATTTTATTACACTACAGAGTGAGGCCAGTATGGGGTTAATTTATAGTTTTTGGGGTGGACATGCCCTTTAAGTAATTAACACTGCTGTATTTTACCAATAAAACAGAAATCAGTAGCACAGTTTTTTCCAATAAAATTGGAAATTTATTATAATTATATATTCTCGTAGAGCCGCCTTACTATAACATAAATGATGTCATATGAAAGTAGTGACAGCCAGAAAAGAATAATTATAAAGAATATCTTGGCTGGAAGTTTGAGATTCATCCTGTGATTCATGATACGGAACATCTCTGGCTCTTCCTGTTTTATAAGCTCATCTAAAAATGGAACCAGAGGAGAACACAATTACAGATGGGTTTACACATGGAAAGAGACATTGCGATACAACTGGAAGGTCTCTGCCACTCCCTTAATGACAAAATGCAGGAAAATTTGGCAGAGCAGGCCAAGGATCCACCCCAATTACCCACCCACAGAGAATCTATTACGGACTAGCCTTGAAATAGTGCTAATCATCCATTTGTGTGTTCTGCATATTTTACATAGAGCTGCTGGTGATACATAAATAAATCATGCCAAAAGGAAGGTTGGACATAGACATAGTTTGAGGCATGGCAGGAGAGTCCTCCCCCTCCCCCTCCCGTTTTCTTCTCCCTCCCCGTAGTGTAAATTCCCCACTATATATTATATATATGATCCCCCAGCCCTAACCCCATAACAGATTTCATAGAAAGTGCCCGATAGTTACTTACCTTCCCTCTATCCTCCGCGTTCTGAGCAGCCGGCAGCCGTGTCCCTGATTGGCTGCCTCTCAGCCATCAGGGATGCGGCTGCCGGTCCCCCCCCTGCTTGCATTTCCGTGCAAGCAGAGGGCCTGGAGACGGCCACGGAGGATAGAGGGAAGGTAAGTCATTCTAAGGATTTTATTACGGTTTATTACGCGGTGGGGCTGGGGTAATAAATGTATAATTATGAAAAGTTGAAAAAAGGGCTGGGCATGCCCTTTAAGGGACCAAAAGTATGGGACAGAATAATAAATAAAACTTTCACTTTTTAATACTTGGTGGCAAATTCTTTGCAGTCATTACAGCCTGAAGTCTGGAACGCATAGACATAGGTTTCATCCCCGGTAATGCTCTGCCAGGCCTCTACTGCAACTGTCTTTTAGCTTGTTCTGGGACATTTTCCCTTCAGTTTTGTCTTCAGCAAGTGAAATGGATGCTCAATCAGATTCAGGTCAGGTGATTGATTTGGCCATTACATACATTCCCTTCCTTCCCTAAAAACTCTTGGTTGCTTTTGCATTATACTTTAGGTCATTGTCTATCTGCACTGTGAGCGCCTTCCAATGAGATCAGAAGCATTTGGCTAAATATGAGCAGATAATATTTCCTTAACACTTCTGAATTCATCATGCTGCTTGTCATAGTCACATCATCAATAAATACAAGAGAACCAGTTCCATGGCAGCCATCCATGCCCACGCCATGACACTACCACAACCACACGGATGAGGTGGTATGCTTCGGATCATGAGCAGTTCCTTTCCTTCTCCATACTTCTCTCTTCCCATCACTCTGGTACAAGTTGATCTTGGTCTCATCTGTCCATAGGATGTTATCCAGAACTGTGAAGGCTTTTTTAGATGTCATTTGCCAAACTCTAATCTGGCCTTCCTGTTTTTAAGGCTCACCAATGGATTACATCTTGTGGTAAACCCTGTGTATTCACTCTAGTAAAGTCTACTATGATTGTTAACTTTGACACACACACCCCTCCTGGACAGTGTTCTTGATCTGGCAACTGTTATGAATGGTGTTCTCTTCACCAGGAAAACAATTCTTTGGTCTCCACCACACTGTTTTCCATATTCTAGGTATCATGGTGTTGCTGAGCTCACCAGTGCATTCAGTCTTTTTAAGAATGTTCCAAACAGTTGTTTTGGCCACACCCAATGTTTTTGATACCTCTCTGATAGGTTTTGGGTTTTTTTTCAGACTAATGATGGCTTGCTTCACGATAGTGACAGCTCTTTGGAACTCATCTTGAGAGGTGACAGCAACAGATTCCAATGCAAAAAGCAAACTTGAAATCAACTCTGGACCTTTTATCTGCTTATTGTAATTGTGATAATGAGGGAATAACACACCTGGCTATGGAACAGCTGAGAAGCCTATTTTCCCATTACTTTTGGCCCCTTAACAAGAGGTAGGCACATATAAAACTTTTGTAATACCTACACCGTTTACCTGATTTGCGCTACTTTGTAGCGTGAAACTTAATGCTACAGCTGTGGAGCGTTAAAGTCCCGCTCCTTACCTTAGCCCGATCCTGCGATGCAATAACTGACGGAATCTCATTTACGTCAGTTAGTATCACGGGATCGGGCTAAGGTAAGTAATGGGAGAAGCGATATTGAATCTCCCCGTATGTGCTGTAGCTCCTCAATTAAACTATATTGAGAGGTAGGAATGATCAATCCACTCCCTACCCTAGGTACTTTCTATTTTTAAGAGTAAATTTTGGAGTAGAGTTATCCTTAATTATATCATTTATCGTTCATATGGGCAGCACGGTGGCTCAGGGGTTAGCGCTGAAGTCCTGAGTTCAAATCCACTCTGGACACATCTGCAAGGAGTTTGTAAGTTCCCCTGTGCATGCGTGGGTTTCCTCCGGGCACTCCGGTTTCCCCCGCAATCATAAATTGTCAAATAATGTGCTTAGATTGTAAGCTCTTCGGTGCAGGGTCTGATGTGAATGTATACATGATATTGTAAAGCGCTACGAAGATGTTGTTGCTATATGAATCACACATAATTGGACAACGGATGATATATATGGAACTCAGTCAGAGTGTACCAGTCCTTACACTTATTCACCGAGGACAGGGCTCACAGACAGAGGAGGTACATAGACCTGCAAACAGAATATAATCCTTAAATGGGGGTTTCCTCCACTTCCCTCCAGGTGTTTCATCTCCCAGCATTCTGTATCCAGGGAATGCAAACATTTGGAGGCTGCAGGTTGGACAACCCTGATTTACTTCATATAGTGCAAACACCATGCAGCAACTAAATAACTGGCACTTGTACATTTAATACAGGTTTAAGGTAATGACCCCCACACTGCCATGCAGGTATGTGGCCATCCTTAACCCAAACATGATATATATTCTATCACCTGTTACCCCATGGACACACACTAGCAATATCTCATCACCCAGTAATAAGAAATAACAATAAACCGTCTATCGCACCCACAGCTCACCTCTTCATGGTTGGTAACCAGGCAGCACCTCTGTACATGCCTGATATTGTGTACACTACAATTCCCACATGCTCCTGCTGGCTTCCTGTTTCCGGTTGGGGCGTGTCTTCATTAGCGTGGGTTCTCATTGGGCCGTTCTCGTTTTCGTTCCGCCGCTAGAACGTGTGATTGGGAAGTGGAAGGATGTGGGCGCAGTGTAAGATGGGAGTTGTAGTCCGCGGTCTCTTCTGCAAGTTTCAGATCTGCTGGTGAGTGGGTGAGGGGGAGACCTTGAAGTGTGGCGGGTTATGGCACGTTTTATATGGGAACATCCCGAGTTCTTATTGAGCTGTATGGAGTCCATGTTCCCAGCCCTGTTAACCATTATATCTCTGTCAAAGGGAAGTGGCAGATTTTGGATAACTACAACTCCCATCCTCCATGTAACATTCAGATTTCTTATGGATGTTGGGGCTGTATAGTTCCTTATTATCTCCAACTATCCACTTGTTACTCTATCATGGACCGACATGTACATTATTACACAAGTATGGGACAGTTTATATATACACAAGCACCAATTATAGCTAATGACATCATTAAACACGTAATATAACATGACTTAGATAAGCACCGATATAGCTGATGACATCATTAAACACCTAATATAACATGTCTTAGATAAGCACCGATTATAGCTGATGACATCATTAAACACCAATATACACGTCTTAATAAGCACCTTTATGGCTGATGACATCACACATAACACTAATATAACATGACTTAGATAAGCACCGATTATAGCTGATGACATCATTAAACACGTACTATAGCATGACTCAGATAAGCACCATTATAGCTGATGACATCATTAAACACGTACTATAACATGACTTAGATAAGCACCAATTACAGTTGATGACATCACTTAACACGTAATATAACATGCCTTAGGTAAGCACCAATTATAGCTGAGACATCACTAAACATTCAATATATCATGACTTAGATAAGCACTAATTATCACTGATGACATCACTAAACGCATAATATAACATGACTTAGATACGTCTAATTATCGCTGATGACATCACTAAACGTGTAATATAGCATGACTTAGATAAACATTAATTATCGCTGATGACATCACTAAACGCGTAATTAACATGACTTTGAAAAGCACTAATTATCGCTGATGACATCACTAAACGCATAATATAGCATGACTTAGATAAACTTTAATTATCGCTGATGGCATCACTAAACAATTAATATACACGACTTGATTAAAAATGAATTATCGCTGATGACATCACTAAACGCAAAATATAACAGACTTATATAAACATTAATTATCGCTAATGATATCACTAAACGCGTAATATAGCATGACTTAGATAAACTTTAATTATCATTGATGACATCACTAAACACGTAATTTAACATGACTTGGATAAAAATTAATTATCACTGATGACATCACTAAACGCGTAATAAAACCCGACTTCGATAAACATCAATTATTGCTAATGACATCACTAAACGCATAATATAACATGACTCATATAAACATTATTATCGCTGATGACATCACTAAACACGTAATATAACATGACTTAGATAAACATTAATTATCGCTGATGACATCACTAAACGTGTAATAAAACCCGACTAAACATTAATTATCGCTGATGACATCACTAAACCGTAATATAGCATGCCTTAGATAAACTTTAATTACGCTGATGACATCACTAAACACGTAATATAACATGACTTGGATAAAAATTAATTATCACTGATGACATCACTAAACGCGTAATAAAACCCGACTTCGATAAACATTAATTATTGCTAATGACATCACTAAACGCATAATATAACATGACTCATATAAACATTAATTATCGCTGATGACATCACTAAACGCATAATATAACATGACTTAGATACGTACTAATTATCGCTGATGACATCACTAAACGTGTAATATAGCATGACTTAGATAAACATTAATTATCGCTGATGACATCACTAAACGCGTAATATAAACATGACTTAGATAAACATTAATTATCGCTGATGACATCACTAAACGTGTAATAAAACCCGACTAAACTTTAATTCGCTGATGACATCACTAAACACGTAATATAACATGACTTGGATAAAAATTAATTATCACTGATGACATCACTAAACGCGTAATAAAACCGACTTCGATAAACATTAATTATTGCTAATGACATACTAAACCATAATATAACATGACTCATATAAACATTAATTATCGCTGATGACATCACTAAACGCATAATATAACATGACTTAGATACGTACTAATTATCGCTGATGACATCACTAAACGTGTAATATAACATGACTTTGAAAAGCACTAATTATCGCTGATGACATCACTAAACGCATAATATAGCATGACTTAGATAAACTTTAATTATCGCTGATGGCATCACTAAAAAATTAATATAACATGACTTGGATTAAAAATTAATTATCGCTGATGACATCACTAAACGCAAAATATAACATGACTTATATAAACATTAATTATCGCTGATGACATCACTAAACGCGTAATATAGCTTGACTTAGATAAACTTTAATTATCGCTAATGACATCACTAAACACGTAATATAACATGACTTGGATAAAATTTATTAAAATCAGTGCTTGTACAAAATGTACAATGGCTTACTGTTGTCACCCCAAAAAATACACCAAGCTTCATTAACTGAGCAAATGACAAATTTCTCATACAAACAGGAGTATTTTCTATGGTTACAGGTCAAACATGGTGCACAAGTAAAAACTTTAAAGGGAAGTTCGGTGTCTAGTTAGTCTATATTATCTTCCATTTTGTAAATCAGTTGATTTCATACCCTTTGCTATGCTTGCTGTTGACATTATGAGTGACGTTTCAGGTTCTGTAATGGTTCTTCTTCCAGAATGCACACTAATGTGAAATGTTCCTACAGTAATTTCTACTGATTGGCTGTTGGATGGGTCAAACATGCTCAATCTCTACTGGGCAAATGAATCAACCCAGGCCAAGGGCAAGACCATTACAGTCTCTATTAGGGGTCCAGCAACAGGAAGTCAGTATTTGGAATATTTATTTATTTACAGACAAAATGTTGAATGGGCAGGTTAGGTTATTACTGCTCCATTTTTATAGTATATGCATGATTGTTTTATTTGCACTGCTACATCTCCACTACAGCACTTATACCCATTCCATTGTATCTGTGTGTTACCCACCTAACTAGATTGTAAGCTCTACGGGGGCAGGGACCTCATTACCTCTTGTGGCAAAGCTCTAGCACTTCTATTTATATAATTTATATATTTATGTACTGAACTATCTATGTATTTATCCCCTTGTTGACTTTATTGTATTTTATTACAGTACAGCGCTGCGTCCCCAAGTGGCGCTTTATAAATAAACTATATATACATACATTTGCACTGAACTTCCCCTTTAAAGTATCTCATACAACAGTAAAAAGCAGTTCTAAGAACTAGTGTATTTCTTACTTGTAGACTATGTCATTCCTTAAAAGGCAATGGCTGCAGTGAATGCTTATCAGTCAAAACTACAGTGTTGATACAGACTGCACGTTCACCCCTTAAATTAAAAATTGCATATAGGTTAATCACCCCAAACCACAACACTGCAATAGTAATCTGAGAGATGCAAGACTAATCTGAGGTTTCTTGATGTTCTGTTTCCCCTATTTCTGATTTTTCCGGTTAGCAGCTGTCAGCCATGTATGTGAAGCCAATGACCGAATGCTATTCCCCTAGTGTCTTCTCTGAGCATGTGTGGCTGTAAAAGAGCTTGGAGAGGAGTGGAAACCTTTTGAGAAGCAGAGGAAGGGGAGAAGAACATTTTTGCTGCATGTTAAGGTTAGCCCCACATCTGTCGTCTTCATACTGATACATTGTTTTTCATTTGAGGGGAGACATGCCCTTTAAATGGCTCATATAAAGTGGGCTTTATTCATTTACAGAAAACAGTGATTTAATCTTGTGCACAGATACAGAATAAATGTCATAAAGCTTGCCTTGGATGATGTCTTCCAAAAGACTGCAACAGTAGCAGAACTTCACCAATATTAACCACACTTTGATTGATTAAACCATATGGCAGCTTCCTCAAATGTAAAAACTTTTAGGAAAGTAGAGAATATCTAAGCAAATCTGAGCAGTTCTTCTTTATTCATTAACATAGGATAAACATGTCTTCTTCAACGTTCCCTGCTCATCCCCCAATCCCCCACGCATGGGTGCCATTTTTCCATTGCACGGTTTAACTCGCAGCCATTGCTATAAATATCCTTTTATAAGAAATCTTGTATTCATGGATAAATTTCCTTTACAATAATTAAAACAGCAGGTTGAATGTGTTCAACAACACAGTGTCTTATTCGCAACCACATGACCACAGATTTTATTTAAGCTGTTATGTCACCTGATGGCTTTATCCAATAATCACAGATTTCAAACAGGTAGTAGTACATATCCGTCCGCCTTGCAATTTCAAATGCAGTTTCTCCTACTTTATTCTTGAGATCTTTTTGATGTATCATTCACAACAGCAACTCCAGAATCTGCCGGCTTCCCGATTTCCTGACGCAATGAAGTGGCGTTAGCAATCCCTTGGTCTGAGCGTTTATATCTGCTCCGTGTTGAAGACAAATGAAGCCACTGGAGTATTGTTCCACTTGCAAGCACTGTGCAGAGGGGTCCACCCGTCCATGGTGACTGCATGCACATCCGCCCCCCAGCTATCAGCTCTCGCACATAGGGAGATGTCCGTTGTAAGAGGCTCTGTGAAGTGGAGTATAGTGGTCATCATCCACTGTGTTAACAAGGTCTGGGTGCAGGACAGGATTCTTTGAACTGTGCAGCTATGAAAACAAGAATAGAAATCTTATAAGCATATTTACACACCCTTTTCATTCATTACTTACTATAGCTCATACCTCATTAAAAGAACATTTATATATTAAAGGGGATGTAAAGTGGGGAAAGGTGGTTTAAAGTTAAAATCTAAATTTAAGGAGGTAGGAGTATCTATTTAAACCTCCTGTTTTTATTCATTAACAGTGTGTAACAGCTCCTCCTGCTGACAAAATCCAACCCACTGACAGACCCTTCCTTTTTTGCTATATGTTTGTAACACATGTGTATAAAGGAGGGGCTAATTTTGAGGCTACATGCAGGGTTCCAGTTGAAAATACCGTATATACTCGAGTATAAGCCGAGATTTTTAGGTTTAAAAATAAACCTAAAAACCTTGCCTCGGCTTATACTCGGGTCACAGCGCAAATCTGCAAAAAAAAAAAGGGTTTTTACTTACCGGTTCCACCCATCTGCACAGCCGCCTTGGACATCGGGAGGGAGGAGCTTGCAGAACAACAGCTGCAGAGAAACTCCCGGTACACCCAGGGAATGTGCACGCAGGCACGTTAGGCGGGGGCGCGCCATTACGTACCGTACTCTACTGTACTGCCGGAATGGAGGAGCAGGGAAGAGCGAGCTTTCCGATGCTCCTGTCCGGTCCTGTGGGTCCGTAGTTACTGTACATTAATTTTTTGCTTGTTTACTGTAAAGCCAATGTTTAGTGGAACTGGAACAAACCATGCACATTTAAAGTACATTTGCTGGCAATACATGTTAGGAAACTACAACTCCCAGCATGCTTTGATTGCTGGGAGTTTGAGTTTCCAACATCTGGAGAGCCTCATTCCTGGGAAAGGTAAATCATTTTAGGTAATTACAGGTTTGCATAGTGGTGATATTTTCTACCCTCGGCTTATACTCGAGTCAATCAATTTTTATTTATTTTCAGGTAAAATGGGTACCTCGGCTTATACTCGGTCGTATACTTGAGTATATACGGTAAGTAGTATAATATTGACTTTTCCTGTTTGGCATTTATAGGTTTTACATGATATATTTTAAAGGTTTAAATATTAGGGAAAACCCTTGTCCCCACTCCCTTTCAAATATTTCACCAAATATGCCATTCTGCTACTACTGTTTTCTCCTATTTGTCATGTTGATTCGCAATTGTATCTTATAGAAAACAAGCAGCTGAGAGCATACCTGTTCTGCACAATAGTTTTTATCTTGTGTCTATTGCCCGTTATATAAGTTATATATACCCCTTTTAAGCTAGGTACAGACATGTGATTTGCAATTCATCATGCCGTCATGGGTCGGTCTGTACCCATCTTAAGCTAGGTACACAATCTGTACAATTCTGTCTGTCATCTTTCAAAGATGTGGCTCACTCAAACATGAGCATTCCTACTATATAAGTATAGGGAGATTGTTTGTGACTGCCACATCTATGATCGTTGACTATACTACAGTCACGAGCCGACCCCGACTGAGGGAAATTTCCCCCCATTCCTCTGTCTTAGTTTCCAACCTCCAATTTCTAGAATAAACATAAAAAAAACCCCAAAGGGATAGGGATGTTGGTGAATGCGGTCATGAGAAGTGACTGGGAAATGAAATTACAATAAGTTGATACAATTTATTTCCCCAGTCACCATGGTACCAAATCACCAACTGAGATGGGTGGACTCAATTCTTACTGAATACACACATTTTATTAAAGGATAAGTACAGTCAAAAATGGATAAAGTTGAAATAGAAGCTGTATCCCTAACTAACCTTTTTCTGCTTTTATCCTTTAAGAGTCTTGCAATACCCTTTTACCAAAGTTTGCATTTTTAGAGTTCAGGACACTGAACTTGTAATGACTGATAAAGTATAGGAGAAGACCATCAGGCCTCTCTACAGATGGCTTCTATTGAAGCTTTGTTGGTCCGGAAGTGGAGAGCGCTCTAGTGGCGAGCGCCTTAAGATTGTTAGGTATCTTTTTACCTCTAAGGGCAATATCTTTGTGATACAGGAAACCAGACAGAAACCTATAGTTCTTTTGGTCGGGGTTCCCCCTTTCTTCTTCACCTTGGAATTAAAATAATCTTTCGGATTTCCTCCAATTTTTAGTAG
Organism: Hymenochirus boettgeri; assembly: GCA_019447015.1. NCBI lineage: Eukaryota > Metazoa > Chordata > Amphibia > Anura > Pipidae > Hymenochirus > Hymenochirus boettgeri. The sequence continues at coordinate 322,387,211 of CM033470.1, read as the reverse complement.
ATGGATATGGCTCTAACCAAGTATAGGATGTGTCACAATTCTGTTCCTTTGTCTTAGGCTCAGGGTAAAAGGCAGGAAGAGTTATCTCTAAATCCATATGGAACTTTGAAAGTACCTATGAAAGGAAGTTAAAGGATGGTGAAGTATTACACAGTTAGTGTACCCAACAGTATCTGGTTCAACTGATGATAGGGAACCTAGCTACCGACTCTCATGGAGAAGTCAAGTCACCCAGCATTAGAGCTTTAGGAGTCATGTTCCATTCAGAAGTTAATCTAATGGTTCAAAGGTTCTTGGTTTAATCTTGGTTTAGACTTTGGAGAACCAATAATCCCAAGGTGCAATTTGAGACTCCTTCCTTGGAGCCCCCTTAAAAGATTCTAGCTAAGGACATTGAGAAACCTGAATATAAAAATTTTAAAACAAAGGAATTGGGTGCATTGAATGGATCCTGCTTGAATTTTGAGGCAAAGTTGAAAAATTGTGACCAGACTTTATAGTATTGTACAGAAGTTAAGTACTTTCTAGATTTCAATAGTATCTCGACCAACTCATCTTGTAGACCCAAATTCTTTAGTCTTTGCTCTAAACCTCCAGCAGCTAGTCAAAGTGGGTACATCTTGAAATTGCATGGGACCCCGAATTAGGAGATCCTGGACTGGGGAGAAAAAGTGGACCTTTCACTAATAGAGATAACAGGAGAGTGAAAAACGGCCTCCTTGGAAAAATGGCGTTGACAGTTGCTCTTTCTTATCTTACAGTATCTTCCATATAAGGGGGAAACATGTAAGGAAGATCTGTTCCCCAGTCTAGTTCCAGTGCATCTGTGGCAGTTCTTCTGGGTGGCAGACTCTTGATAGAAATCTTTGCATTTTGAATTTTGAAGAGTGGCCTTTGGTCTATGGAGGAGTTTTCTACTGGTTTTACTTCTCTTATTTGAGGAGTTTGAGGGAACACCCCCTCCAGCCTAATGTCTTTGGACATAGTTTGAATTTAGAACTGCTCCGTATCCAGTTTGTCTGAGTCCATAGTGAGAAGTACCCATCTGGGTTATCCAGAGGATAACCTCTTTGAAGGTTTGAATCCTGTTGGAACAAGAACCTGTTGAGTTAGATGATTGAAGATTTTGATGTGGTCTTATGTGGAACTTTGCCCATTTTATTAGAAGGAAGGTTGCAAACATTAGTCCTAACACCTTTAGGATGTCTCCTACATTTGTAGCTCTTGAGGTAAGAAGATCTCGAACAGCTTCCTCTGTTCTTGAGTTCTTGTCTGACACAAAGAACAACATCTTGCGAAAACTAGGGACCGAGTTGGGATTAGGTGGCTTTTCTTGTAATTTATCACCCAACCAATCTTTGAAGATAATTTTCTAATCTTTTGGAATCTGATTCTGCTTGGTGGTCTTTGGACGATCAAGAGGTCGTCTAAATATGGTAACCAACTGCAAACCATAGGAAGTGCTTTGAAGCTGGGTTAATGGGAACATGCTAGTAAAGCTTCCTTTAGGTCTATGTTGATTAGCCAGGCATCTGCAGTACCAGTTCTGATGATGGATGCAAGGGATTCATCTTGAATTTCCATGACACTAGGAAGAGTTTAATGGTCTCATACCTAAGATGGGCCTGGTCTATCGATGATTTCTTTATCAAAAGAGTTTAATAAGCTTAGCCTTTTTTGGTGTTCTGGGACTAGTTCTATGACCCTTCTTTAACAACTCTTAAAAAATTCAAAACCTTCTGGAGATGGGGGGTCTCTAGACATAACAAATGGTTCCTTCTGGGTAATATCTTGAACTTTATGCGGTAACCTGTGGATTAATCTTGTTTACCCATATGTCTTGAATATACCGGCCCAGACTTGACTGAACTTGACAATCTTCCTGCAATTTAAAAAGCCTGGACGACAAAAACCCATTGCTGTGACTTTGGGTTGGACTGCTTTGGAAAGGTAGTTACCCCTCCACTGTATGTTTCTAAAATTCTCACGTACGTGTGTACTGTGTGGCGAGGCGAAATGTAAGTTGTGTCTATAGAAGGAAAATCTTCCTCTGCTTCTTGAATCTCCTTGGAGGTAAGGTAGGTAACCCCCGCCCGCCCCCAGCTGCCGCAATATTCTTTAAAAAAAAAAAACAGATCCGTACTTACAGACACTTCTCTCCCACGGCGTTTCCAGTGAAGTCAGTGTGTCTGTGATTGGCTGCCTCTCAGCTACTCACAGACACGCTGACAATCCGGGCACTGCTTGCAAGGATGCGTGATAACATGCTACACGAGACAGAAGAGGACAAAAAAAGAGTGTTGCGTTAGCAGTTAGAAGTGGCTGGTCACTGAGCCTTTCCCCACTTTCTACCAGGAAAGTAGTGGATGGGGGAGCTTCACATGTGGAGAAAAGAGAAAACTCCACAGATGGGCTGGCCATAATGGCAAGTAAGGCAGACATGCAATACAGGTATAGGACAGGAAAAAACAGAGAAAGTGGGGGTGTGTCTCCTATTTATTCATTTTCCTGTCAGCAGTCTTAAGGGGAGGAGCTACTCATTAATGATTTGCTGCCATGGTGACTGGGGAAACATTAATTTGATGCCACAGCAAGGTGCTACTATCGGCACATAACATCACTGAGCCAGCTGAACTAAGCAATATAACACTGCCTAGCGTACTGTCCCCCTGTTTTTTGGTGGCTCTTCTATAACAATCATGTAATGCTAACCAATAAAACATGCTTGACTATATGGCTTGCTTTCTAACCTTATCAACTGCGTACTTAAGTTATTTAAGCAATTTGTATGTATTTGTAATACTCCCAATAAGATATATACCCAAAACAAGACCATATTACATAAACCTACTCTGTTATTTTCGGCTGCAAACAGCAGTAGCTCTTGGGATTGTCTTTCAGTTTTGCCTCCTGGGACAGGAACCATTCCCATTTTTTCCTCCTCCTCCTCTTCTGAATCAGGAGTCCAAAGGCTTTGGGTGCCAATAGGAATTAGATGTCGATGAGTTTCCAAAAGTTCAAGGGGTAAAGTCCTCAGGAAAGCTGTGAGTTTATCAGGTACATTGGGGATAACTTCTGAACTATCTTGGCTGGAAGTTTGAGATTCATCCTGTGATTCATGATACGGAACATCTCTGGCTCTTCCTGTTGTAATGCTCATCTAAAAATGGAACCAGAGGAGAACACGATTACAGATGGGTTCTACACATGGAAAGAGACATTGCGATACAACTGGAAGGTCTCTGCCACTCCCTTAATGACAAAATGCAGGAAAATTTGGCAGAGCAGGCCAAGGATCCACCCCAATTACCCACCCACAGAGAATCTATTACGGACTAGCCTTGAAATAGTGCTAATCATCCATTATGTGTGTTTCTGCATATTTTACATAGAGCTCTGGTGTACATAAATAAATCATGCCAAAGGAAGGTTGGACATAGACATAGTTTGAGGCATGGCAGGAGAGTCCTCCCCCTCCCCCTCCGTTTCTTCTCCCCCCGTAGTGTAAATTCCCCACTATATATTATATATATTGATCCCCCAGCCCTAACCCCTAAACAGATTTCATAGAAAGTGCCCGATAGTTACTTACCTTCCCTCTATCTCCGGCGTTCTGAGCAGCCGCAGCCGTGTCCCTGATTGGCTGCCTCTCAGCCAATCAGGGATGGCGCTGCCGGTCCCGCCCCCTGCTTGCATTTCCGTGCAAGCAGGGCCTGGAGACTGCCACGGAGGATAGAGGGAAGGTAAGTACATTCTAAGGTTATTTCTAGGATTTTATTACGGCGGTTGGGGCTGGGTACAATTGTATAATATATGAAAAGTTGAAAAAGGGCTGGGCATGCCCTTTAAGGGACCAAAAGTAATGGGACAGAATAATAAATAAAACTTTCACTTTTTAATACTTGGTGGCAAATTCTTTGCAGTCAATTACAGCCTGAAGTCTGGAACGCATAGACATAGGTTTCATCCCCGGTATGCTCTGCCAGGCCTCTACTGCAACTGTCTTTTAGCTTGTTCTTGGGACATTTTCCCTTCAGTTTTGTCTTCAGCAAGTGAAATGGATGCTCAATCAGATTCAGTCAGGTGATTGATTTGGCCATTACATAACATTCCACTTCCTTCCCTTCAAAAACTCTTTGGTTGCTTTTGCATTATACTTTAGTCATTGTCTATCTGCACTGTGAAGCGCCTTCCAATGAGATCAGAAGCATTTGGCTAAATATGAGCAGATAATTTTCCTTAACACTTCTGAATTCATCATGCTGCTTGTCATAGTCACATCATCAATAAATACAAGAGAACCAGTTCCATTGGCAGCCATCCTGCCCACGTCATGACACTACCACAACCATCACGGATGAGGTGGTATGCTTCGGATCATGAGCAGTTCCTTTCCTTCTCCTACTCTCTCTTCCCATCACTCTGGTACAAGTTGATCTTGGTCTCATCTGTCCATAGGATGTTATCCAGAACTGTGAAGGCTTTTTTAGATGTCATTTGCCAAACTCTAATCTGGCCTTCCTGTTTTTAAGGCTCACCAATGGATTACATCTTGTGGTAAACCCTGTGTAATTCAAAAAAAAAAAAATTCAAACAAAAAAAAAATGACTTGGATAAAAATTAATTATCACTGATGACATCACTAAATGCGTTATAAAACCCGACTTCGATAAACATTAATTATTGCTGATGACATCACTAAATGCATAATATAACATGACTTATATAAACATTAATTATCGCTGATGACATCACTAAATGCGTAATATAACATGACAGATAAACATTAATTATCGCTGATGACATCACTTAATACGTAATATAACATGACTTTGAAAAGCACTAGTTATCGCTGGTGACATCACTAAACTCGTAATATAACATGACTTGGATAAACATTAATTATCGCTGATGATATCACTAAAAGCGTAATAAAACGACTTGGATAAACATTAGTTATCACTGATGACATCACTAAACGCGTAATATAACATGACTTAGAAAAGCGCTAATTATCGCTGATGACATCACTAAACACGTAATATAACATAACTTAGAAAAGTACTAATTATTGCTGATGACATCACTAAGCACTTAGCGACGGATTTACCAAGAGAAATATAATATAGTGGTTGTGGCTTAGGGGCTCATTTACAGGAAGCCGCAGCGTATTTATTTTTGGGCCAAACAACTTTCACTCCTTCATTGCATCGACTGTGCGTGTATCGCAAAACTCATCCACGCAGCCAGCGCAACCTATTAAATATAGCGGTTGCTCCATATTTTTGCATTACTCACACAACTGGTGACATCACTTGGGCACTTATTATAACAGACACTTAAGCACAACATTGCTAATACAGCAGATTATAAAATATAACTGGCCAATAACAGGAAATATGCAGCTGAAGTCCAAATTTCATGTCCACCTGCTGAAACCTTTGTATTTTAGTTATATTCTACTTTATATACACTGATCTCTTCAGAGCAAACCCATTCTTTCAACACTATTTATAAAGCTACAAATGCATTGCACCTGTGGAATTGGGTCTCAATACTTTTGCGCATAAAGAGAAAGTCATTATTGCCTAGCTCTATACATAGAGAAGAAATTGAATTTAATTTATGATAAAAATACAATTTCCAGGTTGACTTTATTGTGTTATTATTTTGTGTGTTTTTCTTTTTGCTGGACATTATGGCTAGGTCCCATATTTAATGCACCTGGCAATGGGTCTGAGTGTCCCAATTATTTTGTTCCTAAAGAGAAAGTCATTCTCACCTAACTCCATAAGAAGAAATTGGATTTAATTTAGGTTGAAAGGCAATTTCTAGGTTGCCTTTATTGTATTATTATTTTTCTCCTATTTTACGTTCACTATTGCTGGTCTCCAGTCCAGTCTCCCATACAATAAAGATTGGTCTGTGTATGTCTGGCTTTATGGAGACCATACACCCCACAATATAGTTGTACAGATCTCATAGAACTCGGTAGAAATACTACCGCATCCAGGTGCTATGCTAGGGAGGCAATGGGAGCTTAGGAATATTAATCCATAGGTAAGTGGTTGGTGTAAGGAGATGGGGTTTGGGTTTTTAGAGAACTGGGCAAACTTTTCTGTTGGCTACATGTTCTTTAGTAGAGATGGACTGCACCGCAATGATGATGGCACAGCTGTTTTGGGGGAGGAGATTTCAAAGGGCATGTCCACCCCCAAAACTGAAATTTAACCCCATACTGGCCCCACTCTGTAGTGTACAAAAATCCTTACCTGACATCTCTGCTACAAATGGCTGCCCTGCTATGCCCCTCCAAAGTCCAGGAAACTGCAGTGTAGGATCTCTAGAGTGACTCATCATGTACCTGTGTCTGCCTCAACCTCGTCAAGGTTTGAGGCATGCGCAGGAGAGTCCTCACCCCCCTCTCTCTCCCTCCCGTTTGGCTCTCCCTCCCCCTTGCTCCAATTTGTTATATTGTAGTTATTGGTCCCCCAGCCCCAACCGCGATAATAGAATTATGACAAAGTCCCCCGATAGTTACTTACCTTACCACTCTCCACTGGCGTTCTGGGCAGCTGGCAGCCGCGTCCCTGATTGGCTGTCTCTCAGCCAATCAGAGACATGACTGCCAGCCCCGCCCCCTGCTTGCAGTTCCCTGCAAGCAGAGGGCCGGGACACTGCAGCGGAGGAAAGAGGTAAGGTAAGTAACTATTTGGCACTTTCTCAAAAATCTATTATGGCGGTTGGGGCTGGGGGACCAATAACTACAATATAAGTAAAGCTTATAAAAGGGGTGGACATGCCCTTTAAACTAGGTGTGGGGGGGAGGGTACATTGTACTACACAGGGGTAGATAGGTTAGGGATCAGGGGGCTTATAAGATAATGGAGGGGGTAGCATAGAGGATAAGGAGGCAAGGATGGAAGTAAATTGAATTATAATCTAAAATGTATGTTTACGAATGCAAGAAGTCTGTCTAAAAAATCTAGGGAACTAGAACTAATAGCTTTAAAGGAAAACATGGCTAAATGATTCACATGACTGGGCAATAAATATTGAAGGATACTCCTTATTTAGACATGACAGAGTTAATAAGAAAGGAGGGGGGGTATGTATGTATTTGAAAGAAGAATTGAAGCCAAATTTAAACAATGACATACTGGGGGTATAAAGGATAAGGCAGTTATTCTGGTTAGCAGCCATAAGTCATTTATGTGACGGTTGATTGTGCAATATTGTAAAAGAGCTTGGAGAGGATGCTGTTTTATTCCTGCAATTTGTAAAACAGCAGGAAAAAAAAGCAGAAAAAAGTCTTTCCACTGCATATCGAGAAAAAAAATTATTTTCACACATCACAGCGTTAAAGGGTATCTCAACTGACGAGATGGAGAGTTTAAGGTTTTCCATTTAATTAAAGAACAGGAGTGAGATGAGCTTTGTCTTACCTCCCGTTCTTCAATTAAACCAGCAGGAGCATTGGAGGAAGTTATAGAACTTACCCCGTATCACGCTCCTCCATTATTCTTTTGACAGATCCCAATGAAGTTTGTATTGTTTGTGCAGCGCATATGCGCATGTTGACTTTCTGAGTGTACCTATTCTCTAATAGTTATTCCTATTTCGAATAGGATTACATTATAATGACTTCAAAAAGGATTTAACCAATATTTAGTTTTCTATTTGCCATTTATTTATATTTTTCCAAACGCAGTTTGTTGCCCATTTTGCTCGCTCATCTCTTTGCGCTTGCAATTTCGTACTCACGTTTTTATTTTATTTTTAATAATGCTGGCACTATAAATAATGCTTTCCAAAATGCCCCTTAGCCTACGGCCACAATGTGTCAGATCGTCAGACGGCAATGCAGGAAAACAGCGTGCACGCATTTCGTCCACTTGCGATGCGTTTTGCACTATGTTGCACAATCAGAGTGTATGCAATTTGCTAAAAAAGGGTTATCGCGTGTGCTCCGAAAACAGTTCACAATGCATGTAATATGGCCTCTCACATTGACATGCACTAATCTGAGATTCTCACATGCTAACGGATTTCAATCGTTAGCACGTGAGACAACTGAGCAGTGTGGCCTAGCCCTTAAACCACATACCTCTGTTAATTGCCTGAGACTTGATTAATTCAGATCTTAATAGCTTGGTTATGTGACACTAGGAAACAGAAAAATTACGTATAAGTTGGTAAACTTTACAGTTTAAAGCTGTAAAATAATTCAAATGCCAAATGAAAAGAGGAGATAGTGCACAAAGATCGGACATTACCATAGAATTTGAAATAGGAAATATTGACATAGAATGCTAAGCCTTTGGTTATAGGGATGAAATAACAATTTAAGATTTTTATTTATTATTTATGTTTCAGATCCTAGAACCAGAAATTATCTGATCACTTTCTGACATGAGTTCATCCAATAGCAAGTAAGTAACTGTGTGTAAACAGATGTTTACATTTGAAAAGTAAAAAACGTTTTAGATTATCTTCAAAAGGCAACATCCGAACATTGGCCCATGCTGCAGTTTGTCTGTTGCCTGGGCTGTCACACATGTTAAGAAAGGTGGATAAGTGGCCAAACTGTAGCCTACCATGCAGCTTATATTCTAAAATGTGCTATATCTAAATGTTATATTTACATCACAAAATATATACATATTGTGTATAGTATGGGATGGTAAACCTATTTATTGCTAAAGAGACTGCAGACAATCAAAAGCTTTAGTAAGAATACGACTCGTAAGTAATCCAGGGTTCCAGGGTGCTGGTCTAATGTTCTCTTAGGTTTTTCAACCTTTAGTTCTCCTTTAAATATGCTACCTTTCTTTCATGACTGTAACATGTTGTATAGGATAGTTAGCTGCTCATTTACTGGGATATATACAGTTGGGAATTTACAAAGAGACACAAGCTTGGGGTGAATTCCATCTGTGTCTTACCCCTCTGTGTCACCGCTATTTACTGGTGTTAAGAAGTTGCACTTAAAGAGCCGCAAGCACTGCAATTCACTTCTTAAAGGGCATTTCCACTCCAAAGTTACATTTTATTTTCATAAAGGAACCCACTCTTAAACTGTTTCACTTACAGTTCCCCTGCATCTACACTGAGTTACTTCCTACACAAGATCTGATGAGCACAGTGAAAGCTCAGAGAGCTTTCTCACATGCTTAGCAGAGCATTCACTGTGGTCAGTTGAGAGACCTCCAGTTAGACCTCCTAGTCATTGATTGTGATGTCGTATGTCACAGCCATGACTGATGGCTCTGAAAGAGCCAGGAGATCGTATTTACGGGTAGTTGCTGCAGGGAGTGTAGATGCATTTTAGGGCAGTGTGAGTATTACAGTTTTAGGAAGTAGGTTTTCTACATGGCCATAAAACATGATTTTAGAGGAGGACATGCCTTTGGGAAGGGGTTGGAATGACGTTAAAAATGGAATCTTAAGCTAGGTACACACCTAGCGATTTTTCCTCCTGACCGACCGTTCGATACTTTCGACTGGTCGGCCAGGAGGAAGGACTGTTGGTCGCAGCAAAATTAGCCACGTCCAACAGTTACCGCGACCGATCGTAGTCCATAGAGGACTGCACGATCGGATGAGGTTTTCCACCATGTCCGATCTTCCTTCCGTCCGATTCGGACGAACGATCGGTCGGACACGGCTGCATTCAGATACGATAATTTCGGTACGATCGACCGATACACTGAACTATCGGTCGATCAGACCGAAATATCTCATCGCGTGTACCCAGCTTTAGCCCTGTGGCTCACTATAAATTGTAGAGTGCTTCTCAATACTAATAGGGGTCCAGGAGACTATAAGACTATTTTACAGCATTTACTCTAATATGAAATGGGATTTCTGGTTTCATCAAGATTGCCGTTTCTATTTTCGCTGCAATGCAGGACTTAACACAGTGAATCCAGGGGCGGACGGCGGTGACGTCTTTGTTGCATTAACTCCTGTATCGCAGCAAAAAGAGAAGATACTATTGCTGTACATCGTGCGGCAATACCTTACTCAGCGAAAATTATAGGTGTTATAAATATGGCGGAAAAATAACGATCTTTGACATTGCGATGTCCTGTGATGGTGAAAATAGCAATCCTTTATAAATATTCCTCTTAGTCTGGCTTTGTGGCTAATCATTCAAACCAATGTGTCTATATTGATATATAATGATCTTTATTAACTGTTGCTCAAACTTTAAAATGGGCCTTTTTTTTTACTTTAACACCATAAAGGGATGATGAAGATACCTTTAAGATCCTGGTTGCCACTGATATTCACTTGGGGTATATGGAAAAAGACGCTTTACGTGGGAATGACTCTTTTGTGACTTTTGATGAAATCCTCCATCTTGCCCAAGACAATGAAGTAAGTAACTTATTGAATATAATAGAATACTAATCTTTTTTTTTTTATCGTTTTTATTGAAAATTAGGATAACAACCAAATATATAAATAAGAAAGTGGTATTTGTATGAGAATTGTTACAGTATTGGTATTTCTGCTATTGTCTGTATGTATGTATATGTTTATTTATAAAGTGCCACTTGGGGACGCAGCACTGTACAGTAATAAAATACAATAAAGTCATACAAGGGGGATAAATACATAGATGGTTCAGTACATAAATATATAAATTATATATATAGAAGTGCTAGAGCTTTGCCACAAGAGGAAAGGAGGTCCCTGCCCTGTAGAGCTTACAATCTAGTTAGGTGGGTAACATACAGATACAATGGAATGGGTATAAGTGCTGAAGTGAGACGTATGCAGTGCAAATAAAACAATCATATACTGTGCTGGTTACTAGATAGGTAGGATGTAAGGGTAGATTTATCATATATAGATATCATATACTGTGCTGGTTACCAGATAGGTAGGATGTAAGGGTAGATTTATCATATATAGATATATAGATACCATATACGGTGCTGGTTAGCGGATAGGTAGGATGTAAGGGTAGATTTATCATATATAGATATATAGATATCATATACTGTGCTGGTTACCAGATAGGTAGGATGTAAGGGTAGATTTATCATATATAGATACCATATACTGTGCTGGTTACCAGATAGGTAGGATGTAAGGGTAGATTTATCATATATAGATATATAGATATCATATACTGTGCTGGTTACCGGATAGGTAGGATGTAAGGGTAGATTTATCATATATAGATATATAGATATCATATACTGTGCTGGTTACCGGATAGGTAGGATGTAAGGGTAGATTTATCATATATAGATATCATATACTGTGCTGGTTACTGGATAGGTAGGATGTAAGGCTAGATTTATCATATATAGATATCAAATACTGTGCTGGTTACCAGATAGGTAGGATGTAAGGCTAGATTTAACATATATAGATATATAGATATCATATACTGTGCTGGTTACCAGATAGGTAGGATGTAAGGGTAGATTTATCATATATAGATATATAGATATCATATACTGTGCTGGTTACCGGATAGGTAGGATGTAAGGGTAGATTTATCATATATAGATATCATATACTGTGCTGGTTACTGGATAGGTAGGATGTAAGGCTAGATTTATCATATATAGATATCAAATACTGTGCTGGTTACCAGATAGGTAGGATGTAAGGCTAGATTTAACATATATAGATATATAGATATCATATACTGTGCTGGTTACCAGATAGGTAGGATGAAAGGGTAGATTTATCATATATAGATATATAGATACCATATACTGTGCTGGTTACCAGATAGGTAGGATGTAAGGCTAGATTTATCATATATAGATATATAGATATCATATACTGTGCTGGTTACCAGATAGGTAGGATTTAAGGCTAGATTTAACATATATAGATATATAGATATCATATACTGTGCTGGTTACCAGATAGGTAGGATGTAAGGGTAGATTTATCATATATAGATATATAGATACCATATACTGTGCTGGTTACCAGATAGGTAGGATGTAAGGGTAGATTTATAATATATAGATACCATATACTGTGCTGGTTACCAGATAGGTAGGATGTAAGGGTAGATTTATCATATATAGATATATAGACATCATATAGTGTGCTGGTTACCAGATAGGTAGGATGTAAGGGTAGATTTATCATATATAGATATATAGATACCATATACTGTGCTGGTTACCAGATAGGTTGGATGTAAGGGTAGATTTATCATATATAGATATATAGATACCATATACTGTGCTGGTTACCAGATAGGTAGGATGTAAGGATAGATTTAAACCTGCTAATTGAGGTTTCCTGACGTAGGGAGAGGGGAATAGAATTCCAGAGGATGGGAGCCACGAGAGAGAGGTTTTAAGGCGAGAGGAAGCAGTACGAGTGGGGGGTCTGTACAGGAGCTGGTTCTGCGATGAGTGGAGGGTACGGGCAGGGACATGGGGAGACTAGAGAGGAAATATAAGGAGGAGCAGCAGAACGTAGGGATTTAAATGTTAGGAGAAGGATTTTGAATACAATGGGCTGTTTAACAGGGAGCCAGGTTGTTGTCCGGTACAGAGGAGATTTGGGATACTGTTTATTAGAGAGCTAAACAATATGTGTAGCAGAATTTAGTATAGACTGAAGGGGAAAGAGGTGGGAAGCAGGAAGACCAGAAAGTAGTAGGTTGCAATAGCCCAGGTGCGATAGGATGAGAGCATGCATAAGCATAGCGGTGGATGGGATAGAAAGGAACCTACCGAGTTTTGCTTTATTGCGAAGGAAAAGGTGGCAGGTTTTCGTAACATAGTTAATGTGGTTAGAAAAGGAGAGAGAGGAGTCAATAATTACTCCTAGGCAGCGTGCCGATTAGATAGGGGAAATGGGGGTATTGTCAACAGAAATAGAGAAAGGAAGGACGTGACCAAGTTTAGATGGGAAAATGATCAGTTCAGTTTTAGAAAGATTCAGTTTTTGGTAGCCTTGAGACATCCAGGAGGAGGTGACAAGGAGGCAGTCGGAGACACGTGATTGGATGTCAGGAGTTAGCGTAAGTGTGGACAAGTAGATTTGTGTATCGTCTGCATTTAAATGATATTTGAAGCCAAAAAGCTAATGACATCTCCCAAGGAAATAGTATAGAGAGAGAACGATAGGGGTCCAATAACAGACCCCTGCGGGGCCCCCACACTAAGAGAAACAGGAGAAGAGGTGTTGTTAGCATAAGATACAGAGTACGTTCGGTTAGAGCGATAGGATAGAAACCAGGATGCTACTTCATTCCAAATGCCTAAAGAGTGAAAAAAAGAACAGCGGAAGAACCCTATACCTAGTAAATTCCATAGCTTCGTTCCTGACTTCTGCAGTGGTGTCCGTGATTGGCTGAGATGTGAGTAAAGAAACTTGTTTCCCTAGATTAGTGATCATTATTCTTTTGACATAAGATGAGGGGGTGACAGGACCTGCTGTTATATGAAAAACAAAATATTTTTTACGGAGGCAGACGTAAAAGGGGATGAGATCACAGAGCAGGGGTTCTCAACCTTTTTATACTTGCAAAACACTAAACTATTTTCATGTCTACAGAAAAAAGTATGATATATTTTTATTAACACATCTTAATTTAATACATTTAATGTATTTAAAGGACAAATATTCTCACCTATTCCACAATCAAATGCTGTACCCAGGGTAAGGATCTAAATCGCTAGGTCATCACCTTTGGGTTAAAGTCCTGCAATACTTACTTGAAATCTCCCTCGGCGATCCAGTCTGATTCTCCCCACTGGCACTGTCAGTGACAGTCCGAGATGCAGCCAATGGAAAGACACCCCTCCTTGGCTGCCTCGTGAACTGTCACTCACAGTGGCTGACAGGAGAATCGGACCAGATCACCGAAGGAGTCTTGTGCTCACCCTGGGTACTTTGCAGCAGTGGAGGAAGAGGAGCGAGCAAGAGGTGAGTATAATTGTCCTTTTAATGTAACAGATAGATTAAATGAAAATTATGCTTCTGCAGGAAACAACTGATTTCTGACAGTAACTGACAGTTTTCAAGCTCGTTTCCCACCTTTATTAACATATGTTCCCCAATATCAGAGATGAGAGAATTGTCAGTGACTGTGGGAGGAGTCAGAAAAAAGTTAGTTACTACATGAGTATTATTTTCCTTTAATAACTATATCTATAAATATATCTAAATTAAAAAATGAACTAAAATTTATTACAAGGGTGAATATATTCAGTTCTTTTCCCAATCTCTTTAGAACCCCGTAGCAACATCTCAAGGAACCCTGGGGGCCCCGGACCCCTGGTTGAGATATATTAGCCATCAAGTAATTTAGAAACAGCGATAGAATAAAAGGGTTAATTTTTTTGCACAGTTTGAGTGCTTTGTTTGTACTGGCGGAATTCTATGCACACACACACACACACCCCTAACACGTGATCAATAGCCTGCTGCTACCATAAGAAAATGTAGGAATATTTTTTTATATGTAAAATAAAACACTGTACCTTGTAAATGTAAATTATGCCTTATAACAAAAATTAGAAGCATTTCCATGAAGATTAATTTGTATTCAATACAAATGGACGGCTCCCTTTTATCTGGTGAGATGGCTTTTATATTTCCAAGTATTCCCGCAGCTGTTAAACCGGCAGATTTGTGCATAACAAATAAATCAACAGACAATTGTCGGATTTCCAGTGAAGCAGCTTGTTTTTACTATAATTAAAATGTTTTGTGCCTGAAAAAATTTACAGAGAGCTGCCATTGTTATTAACTGCACTGCCTGTGCTGATAACTTCATTTTCAAGCCATCTAGCCAATCGACAGGCTATCAATAAATCAATTAACCAATCAGAAGTATGTTGGTTGATAAAAAGGTGCCACTGATATTTCGGTGCAACCGCTCCTGTATTGAATAAAACAAAAAATCAGCTGAAATTCACCTAAACAGAGGATCAAATTTTCAACTGACTTGCTTGAAAAGTTTTACCAAAACTTTGGGTTGTGGTAAAAATTTTGGACAATATTTCAATTTGATCAACTGAAAAAATCAGTTTGGTGGATCGTGCGAAAAAATACTGGGAATAAAATGAGAAATGAATCCTTCTTACTGGTTTTGGTCAAACCTCCAATTTATTCACATGGTTAATCATTTATTTTAAATAAGCTCAGCCACTGTTTGCATTTCTACCATAATAGTGTTTAGGTTTTATCAGCTATTTAAATTGGATATTCAATTTGTTTGCAGGAATATTAAAATCTTGTTGTCGTTTTTAACACAAAATAAAAAAATTGAATGTTTTGCATCCCTTCAGCACAATGTGCAATTGGGATGCCCATGGCAGACATTCTGTACCTTTACAGCAATCCCATCTGTGTCTGTTCAGCTATGCGCACTTTGTTAAAGAGGGGATGGGGCAGCCGGGGAAATAAGTAACAAAGCTGACGGCATCTTTGACATCGCTCGGGTTGGGGAGCCTATCAGAAAGCAGGAATTCTGTCTCCTACTTCCCTTTCAAATATAGAATTTATAAGCAAAAAGTTATCGTATGGTTTTCCCTTTAATCAATTAAAACAATAATTGCCACAGATTCTTGTACAAGTCATTCTGAATTGAGAAAGCCAGTCGGATGACTAGGGAAACGTCTTCAAGAACTAAACTTCAAGTCCAGTTGATCTAATTGAATACAACAGATATACCATGACCTGGATGAATGAGAACCTTCACAAGCATACAACCAATAAAAATATTTTCTTTACATAAAATATGTAACAAAAGGACGTGACAGCGTGGCCCCTGAGTTAAACATGTTGTTGAGGGCCCCCACAACCCTCCACTATACAATCTCAGACATGCTATTTATAATCTATCATTTCAAAACCACCTAAACAAAGCCATATACTACGTTTTCCTATGTGCTGCACTTCATTGCACTTAATTGCACTTCAGTACTATTACTTAGCTCTTCATTCTGGAATAACGGGCAAGGGATTTTAAGGTGGCATGGTTTTCACTACTGTGCAAACATTTTCCTTTAGACGTTTCGATGAAATAGTATTATTATGCACCACTAAACAGTATAGTGTATTTTAACATGATGTCCTTAAAAAATCTTTTATTTGTTGCCACTTGGAAAGATAAAGTGATTTCTCCCCTCCATCTAGAGTCTTTGTTGGTTTTCCTATCCAGGTTGTTTGCAATCCCATGTATGTGACGGCTGAAATAACCTTTTAACATTATATTTAGCATATACGGTAATATGACCCACCTGCACACAAAAAGCAGTGTACAGTATTGTACGATCTACCAGCTATGGACTCGGTGATTGGTTAGTTGATTTGTGTGGAACTAGGACAGAACATTGGTGTAGAAGGTGTTTTTTTGTTTTGTTTGCTCAGTTCTGAAACAACCTTTTGAGAGGCTTGGAATTAATGAATTCAATGGCCTTGTGTTTTATTTTTTAGCCTCATTCGATGTTTATAGACTTACAGTAATTCTCAAAGAGCTTAAACTTCTTATTTCCTCCCACAGTAGATTATTCAGGATAAATAATAAAATGAAGGTAAAATGATTTGCTTACATTTCTAGGGAAAAACTCATCTGTCATTACTGCAGTTAGAAGTATTAATAACTCTTTATAAATGACTGTACTGACACATACCTCAGCAGGGGCAGCGTACCTTAAACAAGGAGACATCAAACAGAGAGAGAAATGGAATATTTTCAAATCGGATTCCAGTGTCGTATTGTATCTACCCCCATAAAGAATAGATTGTTCTGTATCTCTGCTGCTTCTGAATAATTGTTTTTTTGCCACTGTAAATACAGGTTGGTGAGTATAACAAGATTTAACAGTTTAACAGGTATTTGGTTAATAATAATGGGGTTAGTTTTTTATTTATAGTCCTAGTTTACACATTGGCTATTTTCATTGGACTGTGTTTGAGATATACACTAATTAGACATTGTGCTGTCTACAGCTACTGTCAGGGATTCCCACATTAATGGGGACTGCACACATTGTCAGATAAAGTGACTCCCTGAATGACTGCTAAATACAGACATCAACACTATAGCTGTTGTATTTGACAACCAACATACGTTGTAACTAGTGAATGAGACCAAACCTGTGTTGATGAATGCAAATTTCTAAGCCAAACAATTTTACATCCCAATGTAATTGATTCTAAATGAATCTGGGTCAATCTTGCTATGAACCTAATAATATCTCTTGTCTGTCTCTTCTAAAGTTAATACATAGTTAAAAATGTCCTGTTAAAATATCCATACATGGGTCAACCAATCGAAATGCGCCATCTTGAGCAGATTTTACTGGAAAAGTTTCCGTGTGGTCCAATCACTGTCTCATTCATTACGGTAACTACTTGACATGAGAAAAAGAAAAGCTATTGAGTTTTAAAAGGCTGCTTTACACTCTTGGCTGGTTGCAGACAAGATACAAATCTGCACATGCTTAGTGATTTCTTTATCCCCATTTCCCTCTCGATCTTGACTGCCATAAGGGCTAGACCGCACTGCCGTGTGTCTCGCTTGCTTCCAATTGTATCTTGCGACCAGTTAGTGCATGAGAGTCACATGCCAGTGCATTATGATGTGGGTGGCTACATAGTATGCGCTGCGACCTGTTTTCGGAGTGAAGGTGATCACTATTTTATTGTGAATCGCATTGTTAGCGCATCACAGACCAAAATAACCAGTTACTGGGTAAGTGAGGATGCTGTAGAACAAACTCATTTCATTTTTAATGTCCAAAAAATAATAAGACCAAATGCACCATTGAACGAGCGTGTTCCTTTAACACCAGCAAAGCTTTTGGCTAACACATTTTATATGTAATCCTTGTTGTCAGGTGTCTTTTCTAATATGTTCCTTTTGTAAATATAGCGGGCAAGACACGCTCTCTCTCATATGTGGACGATAAACTAGATGTGGCACGGAGACCATCAAGGGAATTTATATCTATTTTAATTCTTTCAATGTTTGGCTTCTTGAGTTCTTTCTATTTCCATTTTCTTCAAAGAAAATCAAATCAATTCTGCTGTCAACATGTGGTAGAAAAAAACGACCCTTTGGCGTGTTAAAAGGATGTGTCTAAATAATAAAACTCACATTGAAGTCACATAGGCTATAAAGATATATATATATATATTTACACTAGAGCTTTGCTGGATCTCGGTGATAATTTAAGAATATTACTGAGCTTTACATATGTCCCTTAATACCTTCAAACTTAACCTTAAAACCCACCTCTTCAGGCACCATATAACCTGGTCTAGACAAGGGTACACTTACTACCCAATATGATCCAATCCGCCTTTCACACTCCACAGCCTACGGACTCCTGCAACCTTATGTCTCACCCCATATCCTCTAGACTGTAAGCTCTAGGGCAGGGTCCTCCCTCCTATTGTATCACGGTATTGCTGTAAGAAACTCCTCACTCTGTTTAATTATATTATGTATTACCTGTATATGTAATATGTATGACTTTGTATAACATGTATTACCCTGTATGTAATGTATGACTATGTACGGAAGATGTTGGCGCTATATAAATCAATAATAATAATTATGTAAAACAAGATGTTAAAAGCAGGCCCTTACCTAGTGCTCAGATGGGTCCTTATTGGGTATAGTGGTAATGGAGGGGGGCTTTACCTCATTGGTATATATTTGGCCTCTCCCCAGTGAGAGCTCAAAGGAGAACTGTTGTGTGTATAAACATTTTTCAAAAACAGTTAAATGAAAATGACCTGGGGCAGGGAGGTAGGATTGGTACTTTCTACCTTCTAATATCATTTCTATGAGGTGCACCAGCACCAGGCTTCCTGAGTGCTTCCTGTATTAAAGCACCATTAAAGATAGCATTTTTAAGGAATAGTTCACTTGGAAACTGAACTATTCATTTACTGCTTAAATTGAAGTACAGGAGGTAAAGGAGCTATGTCTTACCTCCCGTTCTTCAATTCATTTAGAAGGAGCCAGGAACAAACTCGTTAAATTTACCTTGCGCATGATCCACCACTGGCTCCACCCACAGGTCCCGACCACTTCCGCATTCAGCTTAGCGCGTTAGTGTGCGTGCGCGCTATAGTTAAACTGAATACGGAATCACACTTGATAAGATTTAATAGAATATGTTTGGGGTATTTTAATCTTTGTGACAGCGAATTGCTAAACTACTGTCTTATACTGATGACTGAGTCTTATACTTATTGACTTAAAGTGTTTTTTTGTTGTTTTTTTTTATAAACAGGGTCATACCCTACATTAATGGAATCTGTTAGCAAACAATTTTAATAGTTTAATAGCAACTTAAAGTATAAAACAATGATAAAACCATAAAGCTTAGCTTACCATAGAGTTTCTACATTACCAGTATGACATATTGCCACCTCTTTGGCCTCCCTGCATGATCTAAGTAATGCGTAGAGTTTACTCAGTGGGGTACAGCCATTTTCATTCCTACGTATGTATGTATATCTTTATTTATATAGCGCCACTTGGGGACGCAGCGCTGTACATTATAACAATACAGATTATACAGTATGTATGTATATGTTTATTTATATAGCGCCACTTGGGTACACAGCGCTGTACATTATAACAATACAGATTATACAGTATGTATATGTTTATTTATATAGCGCCACTTGGGTGAAAAGCACACGTGTTAACCGCGGCGCTGTACATTATAAACATACAGATTATACAGTATGTATGTATATGTTTATTTATATAATGCCACTTGGGTACACAGCACTGTACATTATAACAATACAGATTATACAGTATGTATGTATATGTTTATATAGCGCCACTTGGGGACGCAGTGCTGTACAGTATTAAAATACAAGGGGGATAAATACATAGATGGTTCAGTACATAAATATATAAATTATATATATAGAAGTGCTACAGCTTTGCAACAAGAGGTAATGAGGTCCCTGCCCCGTAGAGCTTACAATCTAGTTAGGTGGGTAACATACAGATACAATGGAATGGGTATAAGTGCTGGAGTGAGACGTATGCAGTGTAAATAAAACAATAATTTTCTGTGCTGGTTACCGGATAGGTAGGATGTAAGGGTAGATTTATCATATATAGATATATAGTTACCATATACTGTGCTGGTTACCAGATAGGTAGGGTGTAAGGGTAGATTATCATATATAGATATATATATACCATATACTGTGCTGGTTACCAGATAGGTAGGATGTAAGGGTAGATTTATCATATATAGATATCATATACTGTGCTGGTTACCAGATAGGTAGGATGTAAGGGTAGATTTATCATATATAGATATATAGATATCATATACTGTGCTGGTTACCAGATAGGTAGGATGTAAGGCTAGATTTATCATATACTGTGCTGGTTACCAGATTGGTAGGATGTAAGGGTAGATTTATCATATATAGATATATAGATACCATATACTGTACTGGTTACCAGATAGGTAGGATGTAAGGGTAGATTTATCATATATAGATATGTAGATATCATATACTGTGCTGGTTACCAGATAGGTAGGATGTAAGGGTAGATTTATCATATATAGATATGTAGATACCATATACTGTGCTGTATCTGTTGTATTCAATTAGATCAACTGGACTTGAAGTTTAGTTCTTGAAGACGTTTCGCTAGTCATCCGACTGGCTTTCTCAATTCAGAATGACTTGTACAAGAATCTGTGGCAATTATGTACCCTGGAAAATCCCAATTAGCATATCACAGCCAAGTGTTAAGGGCGTGATTGGATAGAGGTGTTATAGGAACGCCCAGAGTAAGGTGTCAAAACAGCATTGTACATGGCAGACAGTTGGTGTCAAAGCCCCCCACCTGTATTTAGGCTTGGTTTCTTTATTTTCACATAAATGGCCTCCTTAACACCTCTCTTGAACCAGTCACGTTCCTTTGCCAATATGTTAACATTACAATCTTCAAAGGTGTGTCCTTTATCCTTAGGATGCAGGTACACGGCTGAGTCCTGACCCGAGGAATTGGCTCTTCTGTGCTGGGCCATACGTTGATGCAGTTGCTGTTTGGTCTCCCCCACATACAAATCAGAGCATTCTTTACTGCACTGCACTAGCGAAACGTCTTCAAGAACTAAACTTCAAGTCCAGTTGATCTAATTGAATACAACAGATATACCATGACCTGGATGAATGAGAACCATCACAAGCATATACTGTGCTGGTTACCAGTTAGGTAGGATGTAAGGGTAGATTTATCATGTATAGATATATAGATATCATATACTGTGCTGGTTACCAGATAGGTAGGATGTAAGGGTAGATTTATCATATATAGATACCATATACTGTGCTGGTTACCGGATAGGTAGGATGTAAGGCTAGATTTATCATATACAGATATATAGATATCATATACTGTGCTGGTTACCAGATAGGTAGGATGTAAGGCTAGATTTATCATATATAGATATATAGATACCATATACTGTGCTGGTTACCAGATAGGTAGGATGTAAGGGTAGATTTAAACCTGCTAATTGAAGTTTCTTGACGTAGAGAGGGGGGGATTGAATTCCAGAGAATGGGAGCAACAAGAGAGAAAGGTTTAAGGCGTAGAAAAAAACGACCCTTTGGCGTGTTAAAAGGAGTGTCTAAATAATAAAAATCACATTGAAGTCACATAGGCTATAAAGATATTATATATATATTTACACTAGAGCTTTGCTGGATCTCGGTGATAATTTAAGAATATTACTGAGCTTTAACATTGTCCTTAATACCTTCAAACTTAACCTTAAAACACCTCTTCAGGCACCATATAACCTGGTCTGACAGGTACACTTACTACCCAATATGATCCAATCCGCCTTTCACACTCCACAGCCTACGGACTCCTGCAACCTATGTCTCACCCATATCCTCTAGACTGTAAGCTCTAGGGCAGGGTCCTCCCTCCTATTGTATCACGGTATTGCTGTAAGAAACTCCTCACTCTGTTTAATTATATTATGTATTACCTGTATATGTAATATGTTATGACTTGTATACATGTATTACCCTGTATGTAATGTATGACTATGTACGGAAGATGTTGGCGCTATATAAATCAATAATAATAATTATGTAAAACAAGATGTTAAAAGCAGGCCCTTACCTAGTGCTCAGATGGGTCCTTATGGGTATAGTGGTAATGGAGGGGGGCTTTACCTCATTGGTATTATTTGGCCTCTCCAGTGAGAGCTCAAAGGAGAACTGTTTGTGTGTATAAAACATTTTCAAAAACAGTTAAATGAAAATGACCTGGGGCAGGGAGGAGGAGGATTGGTACTTTCTACCTCTAATATCATTTCTATGAGGTGCACCAGCACCAGGCTTCCTGAGTGCTTCCTGTTTAAAGCCCCATTAAAGATAGCATTTTTAAGGAATAGTTCACTTGGAAACTGAACTATTCATTTACTGTTAAATGAAGTACAGGAGGTAAAGAGCTATGTCTTACCTCCCGTTCTTCAATTCATTTAGAAGGAGCCAGGAACAAACTCGTAAATTTACCTTGCGATGATCCACCACTGGCTCCACCCACAGGTCCCGACCACTTCCGCATTCAGCTTAGCGCGTTAGTGTGGTGCGCGCTATAGTTAAACTGAATACGGAATCACACTTGATAAGATTTAAGAATATGTTTGGGGTATTTTAATCTTTGTGACAGCGATTGCTAAACTAATGTCTTATACTGATGACTGAGTCTTATACTATTGACTTAAAGTGTTTTTTTTTTTTTTTATAAAACAGGGTCATACCCTACATTAATGGAATCTGTTAGCAAACAATTAATAGTTTAATAGCAACTTAAAGTATAAAACAATGATAAAACCATAAAGCTTAGCTTACCATAGAGTTTCTACATTACCAGTATGACATATTGCCACCTCTTTGGCCTCCCTGCATGATCTAAGTAATGCGTAGAGTTTACTCAGTGGGGTACAGCCATTTTCATTCCTACGTATGTATGTATATGTTTATTTATATAGCGCCACTTGGGGACGCAGCGCTGTACATTAAACAATACAGATTATACAGTATGTATGTATATGTTTATTTATATAGCGCCACTTGGGTACACAGCGCTGTACATTAAACAATACAGATTTACAGTATGTATATGTTATTTATATAGCGCCACTTGGGTACACAGCGCTGTACATTATAACAATATAGATTATACAGTATGTATGTATATGTTTATTTATATAATGCCACTTGGGTACACAGACTGTACATTATAACAATACAGATTATACAGTATGTAGTATATGTTTATTTATATAGCGCCACTGGGTACACAGCGCTGTACATTATAACAATACAGATTATACAGTAGTATGTATATGTTTATTTATATAGCGCCACTTGGGTACAGCACTGTACATTATAACAATACAGATTATACAGTATGTATGTATATGTTTATTATATAGCGCCACTGGGGACGCAGCGCGTACATTATAACAATACAGATTATACAGTATGTATGTATATGTTTATTTATATAATGCCACTTGGGTACACAGCACTGTACATTATAACAATACAGATATACAGTATGTATGTATATGTTTATATAGCGCCCCTTGGGGACGCAGTGCTGTACAGTATTAAAATACAAGGGGGATAAATACATAGATGGTTCAGTACATAAATATATAAATTATATATATAGAAGTGCTACAGCTTTGCAACAAGAGGTAATGAGGGCCTGCCCCGTAAGCTTACAATCTAGTTAGGTGGGTAACATACAGATACAATGGAATGGGTATAAGTGCTGGAGTGAGACGTATGCAGTGTAAATAAAACAATAATTTTTGTGCTGGTTACCGGATAGGTAGGATGTAAGGGTAGATTTATCAATATAGATATATAGTTACCATATACTGTGCTGGTTACCAGATAGGTAGGGTGTAAGGGTAGATTATCATATATAGATATATATATACCATATAGTGCTGGTTACCAGATAGGTAGGAGTAAGGGTAGATTATCATATTAGATATCATATACTGTGCTGGTTACCAGATAGGTAGGATGTAAGGGTAGATTTATCATATATAGATATATAGATATCATATACTGGGCTGGTTACCAGATAGGTAGGATGTAAGGATGTTATCATATACTGTGCTGGTTACCAGATTGGTAGGATGTAAGGGTAGATTTATCATATATAGATATATAGATACCATATACTGTACTGGTTACCAGATAGGTAGGATGTAAGGGTAGATTTATCAATATAGATATGTAGATATCATATACTGTGCTGGTTACCAGATAGGTAGGATGTAAGGGTAGATTTATCATATATAGATATGTAGATACCATATACTGTGCTGTATCTGTTGTATTCAATTAGATCAACTGGACTTGAAGTTTAGTTCTTGAAGACGTTTCGCTAGTCATCCGACTGGCTTTTCAATTCAGAATGACTTGTACAAGAATCTGTGGCAATTATGTACCCTGGAAAATCCCAATTAGCATATCACAGCCAAGTGTTAAGGGCGTGATTGGATAGAGGTGTTATAGGAACGCCCAGAGTAAGGTGTCAAAACAATTGTACATGGCAGACAGTTGGTGTCAAAGCCCCCCACCTGTATTTAGGCTTGGTTCTTTTTT
Organism: Hymenochirus boettgeri; assembly: GCA_019447015.1. NCBI lineage: Eukaryota > Metazoa > Chordata > Amphibia > Anura > Pipidae > Hymenochirus > Hymenochirus boettgeri. Next base: position 322,362,557 of record CM033470.1, on the reverse strand, counting down.
TCACATAAAGGCCTCCTTAACACCTCTTGAACCAGTCACGTTCTTGCCATATGTAACTACACTTCAAGTGTGTCCTTTATCCTTAGGATGCGTACACGGCTGAGTCCTGACCCGAGGAATTGGCTCTTCTGTGCTGGGCCATACGTTGATGCAGTTGCTGTTTGGTCTCCCCACACAAACAAGTCAGCATTCTTTACTGCACTGCACTAGCGAAACGTCTTCAAGAACTAAACTTCAAGTCCAGTTGATCTAATTGAATACAACAGATATACCATGACCTGGATGAATGAGAACCATCACAAGCATATACTGTGCTGGTTACCAGTTAGGTAGGATGTAAGGGTAGATTATCATGTATAGATATATAGATATCATATAATGTGCTGGTTACCAGATAGGTAGGATGAAGGGAGATTTATCAATATATATTATATAGATATATAGATACCATATACTGTGCTGGTTACCGGATAGGTAGGATGTAAGGCTAGATTATCATATAACGATATATAGATATCATATACTGTGCTGGTTACCAGATAGGTAGGATGTAAGGCTAGATTATCTATATAGATATATAGATACCATATAGTGCTGGTTACCAGATAGGTAGGATGTAAGGGTAGATTTAAACCTGCTAATTGAAGTTTCTTGACGTAGAGAGGGGGGAATTGAATTCCAGAGAATGGGAGCAACAAGAGAGAAAGGTTTAAGGCGAGAGGAAGCAGTACAAGTGGGGATCTGTACAGGAGCTGGTTCTGCGATGAGTGGAGGGTACGGGCAGGGACATGGGGAGACTAGGGAGGAAATATAAGGAGGAGCAGCAGAACGTAGGGATTTAAATGTTAGGAGAAGGATTTTGTGCACTGTTTAACGGGGAGCCAGGTTGTTGTCCGGTACAGAGAAGATCTGGGATCCGGTTTATTAGAGAGCAAAACAATACGTGTGGCAGAGTTAAGTATAGACTGAAGGGGAGAGAGATGGGAAGCCGAAAGACCAGAAAGTAGTGGGTTGCAATAATCCAGGCGCGATAGGATGAGAGCATGCATAAGCACAGCGGTGGTTGGGATGTAAGCATGTTTGCTCTCAATGTTTAACAATACATGTAAGCTCAGAACAGTAACTCCACATTTCATGCTGTATATGTAATGGGATCGGCTCATTATCGGTAATGTGTGTATGTGCATAACAAGCGTTTCCTCTGCCGGCGAACATTTCAAAATTTTCCTCGCCCATGGTTGGCCCCCTGTATTAAAGTATAGGAAGTTCGCAGCAATTCATAGGTGTATGGCAGTCACAAGCAATATCACTCTTATTTTTATAACGCTTGTGACTGCAATATGTAAGATTCTTTCTGCCATCTTTAAAATATTGTAACTGTGTGTACCCAGCTTAATAATCTGCATTAACCAATCAGATGTCATGTTACTGTAGTAACCCATAAGTAATCAAAAGTAATTAAATAGAAATTTATAGATAAAAATTACCAAAATGCCTGTGTTACAAAGTGTGCACAGGACTTAATATCGTATGGGTGGTTTTCCTAATCTATTTCGGTAACCTAGATCCATGTTATTATGGGAATTTACGTTAATTTAGAAGGGATAAGAGATGTATTGTGTATGAATAAGTATATTAGGGGAAATGTGCATTTGTGGGGTATAAGAAAAGTATAGCAATGTAAAATCAATAGTCCCCCCATGTGCTTTTAGAGAAGTTTCAGATCCTCTGATGGAAATACATACATGGATCCATATTATATTGTGCTGTGTAGGCTATTGGAACATGCAGTTCATGTTCCTCATTTTTCTGCCCTGTGTGTTTTTTGCCTTCCTGTGCATAGTTATGTGTCCTGGATTGTTCCTTACATTCACCATAACGTCTGACCCTTTCATGCCCTACTTTCTAATGCCTTTTGCCTGGTGTGACCTCACGTGCTTAACTGAACATTCATTTTCCTTGTGCAGGTTGATTTCTTGCTCTTGGGTGGGGATCTCTTTCACGACAACAAACCCAGCAGGAAGACCATACACACTTGCCTGGAACTATTGAGGAAATATTGCATGGGAGACCGTCCTGTCCAGTTTGAGGTTCTCAGTGACCAGTCTGTTAATTTTGGTTACAGCAAGTAAGTACACTGGTGTGTGGTGCAACATCTGGAAAACTTTGCCATATGTTAATACAGGTTGTATATATGTTCAGGAGGTTGGATTGGATATTTCTAACTCCCGTTCTGCCTGTTAGATAGCGCTATCCAGTAGGAATCATGGCTGAGAGCACGAATGTCTTTCACTGTTCAATCTATAAAATTGACTTTGCCGTTACTTACCTTGCGCAATCCAGTGATACAATACCAGACATAAACGAGATTACATCTGCATCGCGGGATTGCGAAAGGTAAGAAGCGAGTGTTTAAAGTCCCATACACAGCCCCGCTAAGTTTCGCGCTATGAGGTAGCGTAAAACTTAACCAAAAATGGCGTTTGGAAATGGCGCTGTGCTCTAAATTCCGTCTAAAACACGTTAATCCGATATTTCTGTGGGTGAACGTGAGATTTAGACGGATTTCCTGCATATTGAATCTCCCTGAAACTATTCCACACTGGAGGACAGAGTCTGTGTTGTTTCCATTCATGTAGCTCGGTTAAGTGTCTAATCAGGTACACGCTGAGCTGAAACACTTTGTGTATGTTCCAGTTGCTCACCAATAACATTATAAAGCTGAGCGCAATTCTAAGGGAAAGAGTGTCTCCAGCTACAAAATGTATAAAGTAAAAATAAATTCCAAACGTGCTTAGATAGCTTTTAAAGTACATTTACTTTAATTATCCCTGAGATCCCTGTGCAGTTTGCAATTAGAAAAAATATGAAGATACTGGGTGAGAACAATCTGTGACTAGACTGTATGGAAGAGAAAAATGACTGTCTATACAGTGGGGTTATTATTACCTACATACTGTCCCCTGACCCCCCCCCAGCCTTTATTATTATTTGCAATAGACATTAAGAGCTTATTATTTATTACAGAATGATCGGTCCAGGTGGTTGTGGGAAATGTCTGTAGGTACGTCTGACTGCAACTGATGTAAGAACCGCTGAACAGATGTTAAATCCGATTAGACATTTGTTAGCTTTATAGTCAGTCAAACATTCCCTGGTGTTGTCGTGGTTGCCACTGTGTCTTTTGCTTACCCCCTACTCATGTGTGTGCACTGCATACTGTGCAACACAAGCCTGGGTGCCATCTCCAGAGTGCATTCAGGCAACTTGCACCTACACTCATAGGAGATCAAGCTAGTATCTGTGAAATGAAGGGTAGGTGTAGTACAAGTGAAAATTACCACTGGTCCAATAATGCTTTGCAGGTGATAATTGTCACTGAAACATGTAGTGTGTTTGTTTCACCAATAAAAGCAGGGGCAAGTGCAAGATTTTCAAGGGAGGAATTTTTTCGGTCAGATGTTTTTCCGACAACTGTCTGCAACAGTGGGTTGTGCCGCTGATCTTTTCTAGGCGAAATCTGCTGAAGATGGGGACTTGAGGAAGGGTTTCTTTCCATCTTGCACAATCTTTGTATTTCCCGTAAACTGCTAGATATTGTCGATCAGGAAAAATGTCATACACCTAATCGATATTTTGTGTGATTCGATCAAATTTCAGACTGTTCAGGTCTGTATCTTGGCTCCTGATGTTTTAATCCCCTGATCACACTGACCCCCTTGCATTTTCTGATGGCCTCAAGGTGCCAGAGCCGCAGATAACCACATTCTAGCAGATTGGCACCTGTAATCCTTCCCCTAATAATATCAATGAATAAAATCACCATTGAACCTGTGGTCATTTGCCTTGTACTGCACCAGATCATTGTTTCATAGATGTGAATTTGCTGGATTCCAGTGTACAAGAATCTTTCCCAGGGAACAGGGGAACAAGGGTGCACTTGTGTAGAAGATGGGCCATGTCTTCTTGCATAGGAGAGCAAGGTGGGTGATAACATGGAAAAGTGTTGGACCAGGGAATGCTTGACAGCTGATTACAAAGAGAGGAAAGCAGAAAGTACGGTAGGAATCCTTACTCGGTTTTGTATTATTTGTGTCTGGTGGTACTAGAGCAGACACAGGAGGATCAAGACCACGAGTGGACGAGTCAATGGAGAGTTATAGACACATATCCTACTCTTGGTATTATTCAATGTGCAAAGCCTTTTATCAGATGTTAGTAAATAATGTCTGGTCGAAGCATAGCATATAATGCGAAAACCTGTTAGTCATTTCCTTTTATTTATTAATTTACTGATTTGAAACTGATACATTATGATTATACGTATTACAATTCTTTTCCCTATTATTCTATCACAGGTTTCCTTGGGTGAACTATCAAGATAACAACCTGAACATTTCTATCCCCGTTTTTAGTGTACATGGTAACCACGACGACCCAACTGGGGTAAATTAACTTCACGCTGAGAAGCGACATGATCCCCTTAGATGGATCAGGCGCGCGAACATAGAACGTCCCTTGCAGAGATAGATAACATACTAATGTGCTTTTACTGTTAGAATTTACATAGTGTTCCACAGAGAGACAAGCTAAATATAACCGTATATGCTGGGGTGTTAAAACTGCCCTAGTATTGGTTTGTATCATTTTTGGCGCATCATGACCAATCCCCATGGCAGTCCACAATGTTTTGTAAATAAAGCTTGTTTGAAATCTTTTAAATGCTAATTAGCCTCTTTGACTTAATGGTTATCAATACCAAAAACAAAAAACTATTTCAATAAAATTCTGTTACTCCCATTCCTGTCTTCCCTGTTGGTTAAATGTAGGCTCACTTACCTACCAAAGTATCAGTGTACTAGGGCCCCCTCTACTGGACCAACTTAGCTTTACATCCTTTAGAAACCTGTAACGTGGATGTGTAAGGCTGGGTACACACAGTAAGAAAGATTTTTCAGGCCGACTGACTGATATTTCTGTGTATTGGTCGGAAGTGTTTTTTTGCTGGACGTGACTAGGCGAACAGATGATTGTACATTCCAAAAAATCAAGGCTGATCATTCATTCTCCTATGGACTGTGCGATGGGTTGGAGAAAATGGTCAGCCACGGCTACTTTTGCCACGATCGACAGTGATTTGCCGGCCGACCGTTCACCAGTAGATTAAGAAGGAGATCTTTATTATTTCCCTATAAAAAGCCCATTAGAACATTTAAATAACTAATAAGGTCTCCATTTAGGTTTATGATTAATATTTGGCGAACCTTTATGGCGAGCATTTGTTTTTATCCAATGAAAATGGCCCTTATAACTCATACCCCATCCTCAGTAGGAATCTATAAAGAGGCAGTGTTGCTTTCACTTGAATAGAGACCTAGGTATTGGCTGAATAACTCATTGGAATTATATGTGAAATGAGATTTTATTTATTTTTTTAACAGGTTGATGCTCTTTGTGCCTTGGATATATTAAGCTGCGCTGGGCTTGTGAATCATTTTGGTCGCTCTACATCTGTAGAAAAAATAGATATTAGCCCAATATTACTCCAGAAAGGCCAGTCAAAAATAGCTCTATATGGACTGGGTAAGTGTTCCATGCTAAAATGAAGATTAAAAGTTAAAGGACACGTCCATCAGTGAAACAAAAAACTGGTGACTTGTCAGTTATCTGCCCTCAACCCAAACTGCTATTTTTCCCAGTTTATTACATGGATTTGTAACCTTTCTGGCAAAGGTATCCTCTTCCTCCCTCTGCTTAATGAGCTTTTTATAAGCTTAAGTCTGTGCAGAGGAGGCAACAGGTGAAACAGCAGTCAATCATTGGCTGTGATGTCAGTTGTCAGTCTTGATTGACTGCATGGAGGGAGGGGCCAGCTTACTCTGCCATAATGGGGACAATAATTATCCTTAACTATCTGGTTAGTAATGCAGGTAATAAAGTGCAAAGTATAACAGTTGGGGTTAGGGGCAGGTAACTGACAATTGACCAGTTTTAAGGGTGGACATGCCCTTTAAATCTATACCCTAAAATAATAGCTTAATAAACTCCAAAGTAGCTCAGGAGATACATGCATGGAAAGTCTGTTCAGTAAAACAATAATAAATGGGACTGTTCACAATACTATTTTGAACTGTGCTTTAAATATCAAATAGACCTTTGTATTTCTAAAGTAATAGTCTATTTTGCTGATCTTTAAGATCTAAGGTTCTAAGTATGCTCAGCACTAAAATTGGCTGTTGGAATGTGTATATATAAAGCCGATTTCCATGCACAGATTTCCTGAACCTTACCATGCAAAGAGAGGAGACTTTTCGTGTAATAATTTTACGTACTATTTGAGGTCTATGTAGATTTTGACTTACAGTGTGCAGAATTAATTTGCTCTCCTCTGGGATGGGACAGGTGGTAGATCTACTTGTGCAGGACTCAAACCTATTTCTGTTAGACTTTAGTTCTCCTTTAAAATCTGGTATCCCCCAAGAAAGAAAGAAGGTTGTTGGATATGATTACAACCTCCAGATCCATTAAACTCCCTGATTGCTTAATAACTTTACGTAGGAAGTATTTTACTTCTGTCAAATATTTGAGAAGGGAGATGTTTAATTAAAGGACTTTTTTGATAGAAGGATGGGAAGCATCCATTAGACCTTTGCTATAGACCAAGCTAGACATCGTTGGAATATAGATACATATAAATAGTACACACGCCGATCGCTTTAATGACTTCTGCAGGCAATTTTGGTAATTATACATTCTTATAAATATTATGATAATAATGATAATGCCTTCCACTTTCTTAATGAAAAAATCATTGTGACCAATTTATTTTAAAATGTCAAGTGTCTTTTAGGTTGTAGCACATTACAATACAACACACTTATGCCATCTGATCATTATAAACAGTACAATAGAATGCACTCATAGTGTCTAATCATTATGCGGACGTGCCCACAGCCACGGACAATCATAGCTTATTTGTCGGACTTGTCGGATATTTTCCTTCTACTTTAATGTTTCTTTATTTAGCTGATTTAACTTTATTAACCTGGTGCCGTTCAAAGGAAAACTACAAGTGTTGAGTGGTCAAAAAGATGCCTTTGTAATGGCTGACACCTCACTGCTCCTCCCCTTGACAGAGGGTCTAATGGGTATGTCCACCCCTAATAAACACTTTTGATGCTACTCAGGACGCCCCAAAATCCAAGTTCCGTTTTGCTTAAAGAGTTTGTCCACCCCAAAAGGAAATTTTATCATGCAGTTGGGAATGGCTATAAACCTCGACCTTGCGGGGTTTATAGCAGTGACAGGTCCCCACGAATGTACTTACCAGCCTTTGTTCCCCCCATGCATTCTGCTTAACTTCTGTTTCTTTTCCGTGCACGGAAGTCAAGCAGGAGGGGCCAATCACAGGACCGGCTGCTGGTCGAGCCCCTCCTGCTTGACTTCCGTCTCTTAACTCTCTGCAGTAATATGGGGGGTGGGTAAAATCCTGTGTTACCCAAACTATGTAAGCTGTGCCTACTCTCTTCTTCTTCTGCCTTACTATAGTTTAAACAGCCTTCCTAGTGCCAAACATGTAAATAACGGAGTCCATCAGTGCCTTAAAAGAGCGTAATCCCACAGCAGAGGAAACATGGAGAATCAAATCAGCTAAACTTATTTCTTGAGTTGGTTGTGTATCAATGCAGCCCTCCATAGTGAACTCTTATAAAAGCTGTGAGATTAGGGAGTGCTTATTACAGGGGTTCCCAACCCAGCCGATGCTGGGGGCCGCACTAGTGGCGATGAACACAGTGAGCAGGCCCGCCCCTGGAATGCCCATGTCTCGCCCCTTTCCACACCCACTCTGTGTGGGCCGCAGGTTGGGCATCACTGCCTTATAACAATGATACTGATAATGCACAGTCACTTGTTTTTGAATAAAGGAGAAAGAAACACATTTTGGAAACCTAATTCAGCAATCCAGCACCCTGGGTCACTGGCTTAAATTCCCAAAAGTTCAGTTTTATGTACAACTAGCACCCCCCCCAAAACGCAAATGCGTCCGTGCCTATAGACAGCCTTCAGTTAGTATACTGTCATAGCTATTATGCATCCTCCCCTGTCATTGGGCTTTCAGCTCCCTTCTGCTACCCAATGATCACGGAGGCTGTGGTGACACCACTTCCCAGGCTGCTTGGTGAAAAATCTTGTATCTAGAATGGAAAATATAGTGGGTCTTAAGTGTGTTGCTTTAAGACTGATTTGCAGCAGCAGGATAAACTTTAGTTTTGGAATATTTAAGGCAGCAATTCCCCTTCAAGTAGTAAAACGTATTTACCATCTAATGTTTTGTAAAGTAACAGCATTGTACCAGGGGTGAAAACAATTTGATTATATGTATGTATAGGCTCTGTTCAGCTAAGGATGTTTTCTCTGCTATTCATGTAAATTGACTTTCCTCCTTTGCTGCAGGCTCAATTCCTGATGAACGTTTGTACCGAATGTTTTTTGGTAAAAAAGTCACAATGCTGCGCCCTAGGGAGGACGAGTCCAGTTGGTTTAACATGTTTGTTATTCATCAGAACCGGTAAGGGAAACAGGAAAAGGTATTCTACACCTGGGCAGTGAATATTGTTTATAAAATGTGCACATGTTCAATGATACACTAGCCTCTTGCCTGACATTAGAATGTTAATAAGGTAAGACTAGGTGGACAATAAGAACTGGGAAACTGTTGCCTCTTGCATATTAAGGTAAACTGTCTAATAAATTGCAAGTGTTTTCATTTTCTGATTGGCCATCTGCTCTTGCCTTGTTTACTTTACAATGCTTTGATTGGCTAAGGGCTTTTCTCTTTCCTGCAATGGTCTGATTATAGGCATGGTATTTTAATAACTATTTTAAACTTGGCTTTAAAACACAAATCACTGCTGATATATTTATGAGAATCTTGCATGGATACAATTAGTTATTGTGAAACTCTTGTAAGTTGAAGAGTTGACCGTAAAGTATTATCTCTGAAGCATTTATTTTCTATTTTGTATCTTGATTCCGAGAAAGAAACTTAGGGATGTTTTAAAGACAATCACAATAATATAAACAAGTAAAGCCCATGTGTTGAAATATTACACAAAACATTTCTCATTTACTGTATGTGTGTACTGTATGTTTGTATATATTTTATTTCTTTTTTTATCCCCATACACTGTACTGTAAATATCACCCAAATCAGGCTGGCCCAATAGAAAGAAAAATATGGCAACCCCAGTCTCTATAAGGTGTGCAAGGAAGGAGATTCACTGAAGTGCAGTGCAGTGCATTATTGGTTTATTTTGACATCTACAGCACATCATCTTGGGGAAAACACACGTTTCCTCAAAATGTTGTGCACTTGATGTCGCAATTAAACTATACTACATTAAAGTCCTGCATGGGTATATCTACCATGCATGTATTAATTTGCTTTTGATACTAGCTTGAGGGATAGCACCTACTGTACAAGGGAAAATGGTTGTGCAAAGGAGCCTGCGATTTTATTATACTGCTCAAATACACAGTATATATAGCGATGTTCGTGTGAATAAACACTATTCCCTTATACAGCGTTCCCATTAGTTAAATGGAAGGTAATGTTTTACTGATCATTCAATGCTTTAAAAATAATTTAAATTTATTAAAGGTTTAACTGTACTCTATAAATGACTTAAGTTAAATTGAGAGGAATTACTTTCTTGAGTATTTTTGCCATTTACAGTGTTCTCCCTAGGGTCTTTTAGCCGGGCGGCCCACCCGGCTACTTTTTCATGCCAAGTAGCCGGGTGGGCTACTCAAAAATTCTTGAGAGAACACTTGTGATTTAAAAGAATTTAGAAGTAGGTTTAATAGGTGTGCCAATAGGTCAGTAAAAACTCCCGCCAGAACTGCTCAGTCCAGATCCCTTTTTTACACCTGCAAGAATATTTTAGCACGTTAACTAGCTTTTCCAAGATCTCCAAGGCCACAAAAGGGTGTCACATGTGCTTGTGCTGCTATGTTACATGGGTTACCTACATATGTTGACGAACTACAACTCCCTGCATTCTACAACCATGGAATGCTGGGAGTTATAGTTTTAAAACATCTAGTGGGTCGAAAGTTAGACATCCCTGACCTATATAATGAGCATGATGCAGTGAACATTTTCCCTTACCACCAAATTTCCCCGTCCTACCCCACCCGGCTACTTTTTCATACCACCCGGCAGGAAAAAAATTCTGGGGAGAACACTGCATTTACTTTCATTGTTTTTTTTAAACATAATTTTGAAGATATCTCCTCTTTGTGTGTCCTCCCCTTGCAGCCCCCTGTGGCCCTTCACCCACTGGCACCGCAGACAAAGACTCAGCACAGAGACACAATCAGCATTTTTAAACTTTCTGTCTGAGTCTGCCTCTGCCTGAAAATGCTGTTTTTACAATTTTCTGTAGGAGGGGGGTTATGGGTCTGAGGTGCCAATGGGGAGGGGCCATGGAGTGGGAAGCATTAATAAAAGACAAAAATTGACACCTCACTCACTCCCTGCTGTGGCCTGTGCTGTGCTGTTCTCCCCCATCTTCCCCTTCAGTCCTCCTTCAGTCACTGTAACTCGATCTATTCCTGGTTTCTTCTGCTTTCTCCTGCACTGAGCATGTACCAACCGCAGATTAGAGGAGGAACTAGTAATTGTGACTTTCAGAACCTTCCACCCACTTTCTGATTAGTAATTTCTTCATATCTTGGGCTGTGCAGCACGTAGTGAGGTGGTGGAAGGCTCATTTTAATGGTAATAACACAGCCTTTCATTTAAAATAAACTTGTTTGGAGCCCAATGTTCCCCTTTTAAATTAGATAATTTTATAACAGCACTTTGAATTCTGACAGTACAATGTAAACACTTTTTTCCAATAACAAGTCGTTGTTTCTTATAACAGGAGCAAGCACGGTGCAACAAACTACATCCCTGAGCAGTTTCTAGATGATTTTCTGGATTTAGTTATTTGGGGCCATGAGCACGAGTGCAAAATAGCACCAGCAAGGAATGAGCAGCAACTCTTCTACGTGTGTCAGCCTGGAAGCTCCGTAGCCACGTCTCTTTCTCCGGGAGAAGCAGAAAAAAAGTATGTTTGGATCTTAATTGCTTTATTTCTCTTAAAGAGAAATAAAGCAAAATATTAATGGCTCTCTAATTGCCAACAGATTCTAGCGCACATTCTATGGCTGGTAATTTTAAGTTTTGAATTCTTTGCAAAATATTATAAAACACAGACGGTCGCATGTGTACAGGCAGATTCCATTGGACGGCCCGTACGATCCCCATGTTCCCATACACGGGGTCGAACGTATCTGGTCTCTCCACTATAATATAGTGTACTGATGCGGCACAAATTTTCCATCAGGAATGACCGACCGCTAAGTTGACGGTGATAGTTGATCGACATTGTTGCAGATGGTTTTTGGGAATAATCACCAAATCCCATTGGGTATTGGCAATGTGTACCTTTACTTGTTTCTCGTCCCCATAGCACAGAAAATGCCACTCGTCTACCTCCAAATAGTCAGTCTGTATTAGATAACTGATTGCTCCAAAAGAGGTTAATCCAGCGTGTGTACCCAGCTTAATTAAATCAGATACAGTTTTAATTTCTTCCATTTCCCCTACTCCATGCGTATCTCTTATGGAAATATCCATCTTCAAAGAACCTCTCGCCCTTCCCTAGACATGTGGGTTTATTACGAATCAAAGGAAAGAAAATGAACATGCAGAAGATTCCGCTGCAGACAGTACGTCAGTTCTTCATTGAAGATCTTGTCTTAAGTGATTACCCAGATATCTTCAACCCCGACAATCCCAGAGTAACGCAAGACATCGAAATCTTTTGCATTGAGAAGGTAGGTGATCTCTCTTCACTGAATCTTTCTCTTTTCTCTTTTAAAGTTCATCTGCCTCCCTTACATACATTTAAGTGTCTATATAAATAAAATAATATTTTGCCAGTTTGCTTCAGGCTCCAAATTTTGCAAAATCAATGATGCCGAAAATGAAGGCTTTATGTGTTGACCTTGAGTCATTGCAAACAGCCAGAATTCTGAAATCCTTGAGTGACTCAGACTAGCTTTCTGCTTTATATTAAAAGAATAATAGAAGCTTAAGAAATCATTCCAAAGTTGTAACAACCCGATGAAATGATGAAATAACTCTTCCAGGTTGAAGCAATGCTGGACGCTGCTGAAAGGGAACGCTTGGGAAACTCTCGCCAGCCAGATAAACCCTTAATAAGACTGCGGGTAAGAGAGAACTTTGTATTTTTGTCCAAAAAAAAGAATTACATTCACCTAAAAACTTTTGTTTTATTATTTTTCATTAAAGGGTAACTGTGGTCTCCAATTCATCCAAACTAGTAAGGATTATATAAAATGCCTTCCATCACACCTTAAAATAAAACCTAAATCACATCTCTAGATAAAATTCGTGAGAAGTTATTGCTGGAAAGGTTCAGCAATATTACTTCCTGCTTGAACACTTCCTGTTTTTAGCCATGTGAACAGCTTGAAGTCATGTGACCAGCCCCTGTCTGCATTGATAGGCTCACCTTCTCAACTGTCATTTTTTCCCCCAGGTACTTCCTGATTTCCCCAGCATTAAGTCTTTACTGAGCATGCTTCTCCCCCAGGGCAGAGGGGCGGGGCAGAGGTAAGGTGATGTCACTCAACCTACTGGAAGCAGGACGTTTGAACATTCACCTCAATATCATTTCTCACATGCTGAAGCCAGAGATGTGATTGTCGGCTCATTTTAAAGAAAATACTGCAGGCTTTCATTTAACCCTATCTTGTTTGGAGACCACAGTAGCCCTTTAAATTCACTTAAAGAATATGCACACTGGGAATTTTTTTCTGGAAACTATACCGTAATTCTTCCTAACTATCACTACCTCTTTTGGGGGGGGGGGGGTTGCTCTGTCCCTTACTTCTTTAGATATCCAGTCTGAAACATCTTATATTTCATCTGTCAATCAAGTGCCTTAGAGTCATAAACTCATCTTTAATGTATAGTTTTGCTGTAGCTGGAATTGTGAAAGTTGGTACATGAACTGCATTGTGGAAATTTCCTTTCCTAATGCTGCCTTATAGGGATTACTGAGCATGCTTGTCCTTACATAGAGTCAGATAGTCTGGCTGGGGGACTGGAGTACTGGATTGAAGACATGCAACTACACAAACACATCAGAGTAAATGCTGCTTACATGTATTCATTTATAGAGTGAAATGAGGCAAGGTCATTTTTTCAGTGTACAATTCCTTAAAAGGGAATTTAAATGATATTTAAATGATATCCTTGCTGTACAAGAAGTATGTATGTCCACCCCCCAAACAAAAATGTGGTATGTTGTACGGAACCCCCAAAACCTCGGCCTTGCTAGGTTTATACCAATGAAAGCTGTCCTTAAATATACTTATGTACTTACCAGCTTTCATTCCCTCACTGCCTTCTGCTTATCTTCCATGCCTTTTTCATGCATGGAAACAAGCAGAAGGGGCTGGACCGGCAGCCACTCCTGTGATTGGCTTAGGCATGAGGTATTAGCCAATCACAGGAGTGGCTGCCGGTCTGGCCAGAAGGCAGCAAGGGAACAAAGACTGGTATCTGTGGGGACAGCTTCCACTGGTATAAACCTTGTGAGGTCGAGGATTTGGGGAGTTCCCTTCAACATACTATTTTTTGGGGGTGGGGGGGGGGGTGGACATCCCATTTAAAGGGCAACTACTCTGTACAATTAGCTTTTTTTTAAAAAAACTACCTAGGGCAGGGAGGTCGGATTGATTATTCCTACCTCCCAATATTGTTTTGTTGAGGAGCTGCAGCACATATAGTTTTCATCTAAAAGTTTAGTGTCCTAGGCCTTTCTGTATTAAAGATAGTGCTGAAGCACTCAGGAAGCCTGGTAGAAAACGTTCCTTATAGAAATGATATTGGGTGGTAGAAAGTACCAGGCCTACCTCCCTGTCCCAGCTTCTTTTCATTTTAACTGTTTTTAAAAAAACTATCAGGGTTATTCAATAAAAGTTCTTATCGTTAAAAATGGTGCTAAATTTGCCCCAACCAATAAGATTGGTTGGGGCAAAATTAGTACCATTTTTAATGAAAAGAACTTTTATTGAATCTCCCCATATATGCACTATAGTTCCCCTTTAAGGGTCTAAAATGCACGTGGAAATTCAGTACATTGGAGGTACCCTCCCCCCACACTTTGTGCCCTGGTCAAAACCCCCTTTAGTCGGCTGGTGATTTAAGAAGAGACACACTATTAGCATGGACAGTAAGTAAATATATAACAAAGAATTAAAGATCTATAAAAGAGCTTAACAGAGCAGCTATGGAATGCAATATGTTTTGTTCTGAACTGAGCAGAATCTGTTTGTGCCGTTGTGAGTTTAGCTGGTAAATCTGTGTCTCCGCCAATAGAACAATTTTACAAATACTAGCTTACCTCCTATTAATTATATAGGAAGTTAACCCCTGCCCTTGACATGCCTCCCAGGCTGGTATTTATTATAATAGAAGGTCATTTCCTTTTAAATGACCAACAATAGCAAATTATTTCAATAAAAAAACAGCTTCATTTGTGTATGTACAATTCAGAAGTTTCTTTCAATCGTCTGCCTCGCTGGCTCTCTGTTAAGGTTTATATGGAAGACTTAATATGAAAACTTTATTAATCCATTCAACAAATCTTTCAGAATGGTCTCCAAGAGAAAGCCGATGCCTAATAGGATTACAGGGAATCAGACTAATGGGATGACGGAGATTTGAGAAACCGTAAAATATTCCAATTTAAAGCCCTTTATCTTTCACGGTTGCTTTCATCTTTGTTATTTGAATTTGGAGGAGGAATCTAGAGGTTCGTGTACGAGTTCTGATTCTCATGTAAATGTCAATGGAGAGAACCGTAAAAAAGTTAAAAAAAAACTTTTTTAATAATGTCTCGTGTAGCCTTAACTTCCCCTTTCCTGTAATTGGGATAACGTGTAGAAATCCAAAAATAACATGGGCTGGTCCGTCCACTCTCCTAATATTTTATATGATAAGAACAGGGATTTGTTACAGGCTCTACTTGCAGCTGATAACACCTAGATGGTGACTGGCAAATAGATTAGGCTGGCAGTGTAGGATGATTGCAGTTAGTATCGTAATGGGTCTGCTGGCTTGTAAGATAATAAGTGTGTTACCGGTATGTAACAATTCAATACTTATTTTACTCAGGCTCACTTTAGCTCTCGTTTTTCACTTAATGATGTTAAAGCAGAGTTCACTTTGACTGTGAACTAACCTTTTGATTGACAGTCGGGAAAAGGTGTGTGTGTTGGGGGGTTGTGGAAGCTGCTTATGTGGACCCACATACATTGTTCTGCTCTGACTTCTTTCAAAGTCCTGTCCAGACAATTAAAGTAATTGAAGTAGCACAGCATATTCATTCACTGTGTGACAGTCTGGGCAGCACTTTGAAGGAAACTGAAAGCAGAGTAATGTATGAGGTTCTCAGGGATATAACCACATTTCATTACCCAGTTCATTAGCCAGTGTAGTCAGCCCTCCAGTTCATTAGCCTGTGTAGTCAACCCTCCAGTTCATTAGCCAGTGTAGTCAGCCCTCTAGTTCATTAGCCAGTTCAAAAGCAGTTGTGGTCTTTAAAATGGACGTTACCTCAAAAAAGTGTGGGTGGCTTTGGAAAAGTGTGGGTGGCCAATTGCTACCTGAGGAAGGGACAGGGCGTCCCGAAACATTGTATGTGTTGTTAATTATAAATAATCTTGGATTCACCTGATAAGTGTGTTTCCCCATATCTTTCTTGTGCTAGAGAATTGTCTGGCCCCTGGAGTGGAGGGCTAAGGGGATTGCACCTACCTACCTGTTTGGCATACAGCCAACACCGGTGTGCTGGAGTGTCTCTTGGATTGTAGGGTGGCCAATTACACACTTTACGTTTGTCCCACATTAGACTTACCAAATGTTGGTAGGTGGTATGTTAGGATGTAAGTACACGGCTGAGTCCTGACCACAGATATAGTTATAGTTGGCCTGTTAACCAAGGTCTGAACCCCTATGGTCATTTTGGGAGAGACCAATACACTCACAGTTTCAGCTGTGATCAAATTGTTTTTAATTCCACACAGCATGTTCTACAAAACATGTTTCAGGGGGTGCATAGCAAGTGCAAGACAGTGCTGTTCTAAAAGATGTGACATCATTGGAAGCACATTAGCACAGGCCACTACTACCCTCTCCACCTCCCACCACATTCCATTCCATGTTTTATGGGGAAGTCCATCCAAAATAATAGTCCTATTAAAACATTAAAAATGTGTTTTCATTTTCTAGTGACATGACATGTTTGATCCTGTGATATTAGAGGTTTTAAGTCCGACATTGACCAGTGCCGAGAGTTTAAAAAACACCTAGTGATGAACTTTCACTTTAAAACCTTTAAATCCTCTGGATTTCAACTGGAATTTGGTTGGAGGTGGAGAGGGTAGGAGTGTGGTAATGTACTTCCTATGATGTCACACTTTTAGGATAGCGCTATGTGACCTGGAACAAGGGATGCACAGTATAGATTTATCATATTAACCAGGTTGAGGGGGATTTGCCACATCAAAAGTGAATTTGGACGAAACACTGCACATTTATTCAGTTTCTCACAGCATAATAAATAGACCAACGTATTATGTTTATTTTTACAGGGATCCTGTATGTGGCCTTTTATTCTGTTAGTAATGTGCTATGATGGAAATGGTTTTCCATTTTTATATTTGTTGTCCTTCTATGTGTCGGGATTGAGAACGCCTTTAGGCGAACAGACCTACTTGAGGAGCTTGTAAATGTTCCATACTGACACAAATATCAGGTCAAGTCTGTCAAATTCTTAGTCCACATGTCGTATTGACCAAACGCTGCCTGAGGCAAAAGGAGATTGTCTGGGATTACAGGAAGGTGTTAGAATCAACAAAAAGCCTCAATCCTCACAATCTTTCCCACAGATGATAATACAATCAATAGTGTTTAGTGCTGAAAACAAAGAATATAGAAAACCTGCTCACAGAGAGGATAACCTGCATCCTTCTTGACCAACCAGAATGCTAAATACCGTTTTTTTGCACTGTACGGTGTCTAAAGCACCATTTACTATTTCCGTGCTGTATAAGCGATAAGTATCTGCATGTAGCAGGTGCAAGGGAAGGAAATCCTTTCTTTTTTTAGGGAGATCTGTTAATGTGTTATTTTCCAACACTCTGTATATCCATGGCATTGACATTTCTCACAAGGTTTTTGTGTGTTTTCTATGGACAGAGGGATATAAAGTGCCAGTAGCTCAGTTTAAGAGCCAATTAATTATTGATCTCCAGCCCTGCTGTGACTTTACATAATTATACCAATATGTATATTGATCAGGATGATTGCTGTTAATATGACTGGAGATGCAATGGAGTGTGGACTTTAGACATCTTATTTTACTAAGGTGTGCTTAAAGGGACAGTTCAGTGGAAATGATCAATATTTGTTAAATTGTTAGTTTGTGTAATGCCTTCTTAGTTATTCTACATATTCTCTCCCTGTTGATTAGTGAGCTGACATTTCAGGTTCTAATGGTCCATCCTTGGAATGTTCCTAACAGTAATTTCTACTTATTGGCTGTTGGATGGGTCAAACATGCTCAGATCTCCCATAACGGTCTCTATTAGAGGTCCTGCAAACAGGAAGTCAGTATTTCGGTTGCATTTATTTATACACAGACAAAATGTTGAATTTGCAGATTAAGGTCATTGGGATGGAAAAATATTGCTCTTTTTTTCTGAAAAGTACATGTATTTACACTGAACTTCCCCTTTAATTTGTAGACAAAGAGATGAGAAGTAGACGCAGGAGTTCAGGATGGCCAGATGGCCAGTATAGTGTCTGCAAGTGAGAATTTATTGGTGAACTCTAAAAAGTTAGTTGCAAGACTTAATGCAATGGATTGACAGAAATGTTTTCTGGCCATGCTAAAGAAATAGTATTGGGAGGTAGGAATACTGACTTCTAAAGGTGCCCATACATCTATAAGATTTTACTTACTCGACCGAACGCTCACCCGATGTTCCTTCGATCCTGCCGGAACCGCTTCTCCCGATCTTACATTCGACCGACATGCGATCGCAAAATGAATGGGATTTTGCGCTTGCATGTCGGCCGAATGTAAGATCGGGAGAAGCGGTTCCGGCTGCATCCATGAACATCGGGTGAGTGCTCGGTCGGGTAAGTAAAATCTTATAGATGTATGGGCACCTTTACTCCAATGCTA
Organism: Hymenochirus boettgeri; assembly: GCA_019447015.1. NCBI lineage: Eukaryota > Metazoa > Chordata > Amphibia > Anura > Pipidae > Hymenochirus > Hymenochirus boettgeri. The sequence goes on along the minus strand of CM033470.1, from coordinate 322,344,219 downwards.
ATAAACTTTCAAAGGAGTTAATATAAATGCTTTAGGCTGGGTACACACAGGCCAATATTTTGTCTGTTGCAAAAATATCTGCCACTGATATTTCGGCATCACCGATCCTGCAGCCCGTAGAAGACAGATCAAACTTTCATCCAATTTGAAGAAAGTTTCAACCAACAATATCCAATCGCAACGAAAAACGTAGCGCCCATATTTTGACCCAATGAATGAAAACACCAGTTGGACAGTAAAAAAAATTGCCTGGTGGTCTTTTTGATGAGGGTTCTCATTGAGCACCTTTAAGATTTAACTCCAATCTTTTGGAGTATTTCCATACAAAATCCTTCTCCTAACATTTAATGTAAATCCCTTCGCTCTGCTGCTCCTCCTTATATTTCCTCTCTCTAGTGTCCCCATATGTTCCTGCCCGTACCCTCTGCTCATCGCGGAACCAGCTCCTGTACAGACCCCCCACTCACACTGCTTTCTCTCGCCTTAAACCTTTCTCTCTTGTGGCTCCCATCCTCTGGAATTCTATTCCACACTCTCTACGTTAAGAATCCTCAATTAGCAGGTTTAAATCTACCTTTACATCCTACCTATCTGGTAACCAGCACAGTATATGATATCTATATATCTATATATGATAAATCTAGCCTTACATCCTACCTATCTGGTAACCAGCATGGTATATGGTATCTATATATCTATATATGATATATGTATCCTTACATCCTACCTATCTGGTAACCAGCATGGTATATGAAATCTATATATGATAAATCTACCCTTACATCCTACCTATCTGGTAACCAGCACAGTATATGGTATCTATATATCTATATATGATAAATCTACCCTTACATCCTACCTATCTGGTAACCAGCACAGAATATGGTATCTATATATCTATATATGATAAATCTACCCTTACATCCTACCTATCTGGTAACCAGCACAGTATATGATATCTATATATCTATATATGATAAATCTAGCCTTACATCCTACCTATCTGGTAACCAGCATGGTATATGGTATCTATATATCTATATATGATATATGTATCCTTACATCCTACCTTCTGGTAACCAGCATGGTATATGAAATCTATATATGATAAATCTACCCTTACATCCTACCTATCTGGTAACCAGCCAAGTAATATGGTATCTATATACTATATATGAATAAATCTCCCCTACATCCTACCTATCTGGTAACCACACAGTATATGGTATCTATATATCATATATGATAAATCTAGCCTTACATCCTACCTATCTGGTAACCAGCACAGTATATATCTATCTATATATGATAAATCTACCCTTACATCCTACCTATCTGGTAACCAGTACAGTATATGATATCTATATATCATATATGATATCTACCCTTACATCCTACCTATCTGGTAACCAGCACGTAATATGAATCTATATCTATATATGATAAATCTACCCTTACATCCTACCTATCTGTAACCACACAGTATATGGTATCTATATATGATAATCTACCCTTACATCCTACCTATCTGGTAACCAACAGTATATGATATCTATATATCTATATATGATAAATCTACCTTACATCCTACCTATCTGGTAACCAGCACAGTATATGGTACTATATCTATATTGATAAATCTACCCTTACATCCTACCTATCTGGAACCAGCACAGTATATGATATCTATATATCTATATATGATAAATCTACCCTTACATCCTACCTATCTGGTAACCAGCAAAACATTATATGTATCTATATATGATAAATCTACCCTTACATCCTACCTATCTGGTAACCAACAGTATATGATATCTATATATCTATATATGATAAATCTACCCTTACATCCTACCTATCTGGTACCAGCACAGTATATGGTATCTATATATCTATATATGAAAAATCTATCCTTACATCCTACCTATCTGGTACCCAGCACAGTTAATGATATCTATATAATGATAAATCTACCCTTACATCCTACCTATCTGGTACACCAGCACAGTTATGTATCTATATATATATATATGATAAATCTACCCTTACATCCACCTATCTGGAACCAGCCACAGTAATGATATCTAATGTCTAATATGATAAATCTACACTTACATCCTACCTATGTGGTAACCAGCACATATATGGATTCATATATCTACTATATATATGATAATCTACCCTTACATCCTACCTATCTGGTAACCAGCACAGTATATGGTAATATCTATATATGATAAATCTACCCTTACATCCTACCTATCTGGTAACCACACAGTATATGTATCTATATCTATATATGATAAATCTACCCTTACATCCTACCTATCTGGTAACCAGCACAGTATATGATAATCTATATATGATAAATCTACCCTTACACATCCTACCTATCTGGTAACCAGCACAGTATATGATATCTAATATATGATAAATCTACCCTTACATCCTACCTATCTGGTAACCAGCACAGTATATGATATCTACTATATATGACAAATCTACCCTTACATCCTACCTATCTGGTAACCAGCACAGTATATGGTATCTATATACTATATATGATAAATCTACCCTTACATCCTACCTATCTCGGTAACCAGCACAGTATATGGTATCTATATATCTATATATGATATTCTACCCTTACATCCTACCTACTGGTAACCAGCACAGTATATGGTATCTATATATCTATTATGATAATCGAAAATCTACCCTTACATCCTACCTATCTGGTAACCAGCACAGTATATGGTATCTATATATGATAAATCTACCCTTACATCCTACCTACTGGTAACCAGCACGTATATGGTATCTATATATCTATATATGATAATCTACCCTTACATCCTACCTATTTGGTAACCAGCACAGTATATGATATCTATATATGATAAATCTACCCTTACATCCTACCTATCTGGTAACCAGTACAGTATATGGCATCTATATATGATAAATCTACCCTTACATCCTACCTATCTGGTAACCAGCACTGTATATGGTATCTATATATGATAAATCTACCCTTACATCCTACCTATCTGGTAACCAGCACAGTATATGATATCTGTATATCTATATATGAAAAATCTAGTCTTACATCCTACCTATCTGTAACCAGCACAGTATATGGTATCTATATATCTATATATATAAATCTACCCTTACACTCCTACCTATCTGGTAACCAGCCAGTATTGATTGTTTTATTTGCACTGCATACGTCTCACTCCAGCACTTATACCCATTCCATTGTATCTGTATGTTACCCACCTAACTAGATTGTAAGCTCTACGGGGCAGGGACCTCATTACCTCTTGTGGCAAAGCTCTAGCACTTCTATTTATATAAGTTATATATTTATGTACTGAACTATCTATGTATTTATCCCCCTTGTATGACTTTATTGTATTTTGTTACTGTACAGCGCTGCGTTCCCAAGTGGCAATTCATTAATAAACTATACATACATTTGGGGGTGGTATGTAACAACCAGTGGGGTACAGTACTACTTTTGGATATGTTGGTACTGTAACAGGTTGGATCTGGGGATGCTGGTTGCTTTCTGTAGTTGTGTTTCTGTAGTTGACTGACTGTATCCCTGTTATGTAAAGTCCTTTTTGAGCTGTTCCAGGTGCATATTTCTATCTGTAGAATCAGAGCAAATCCTTTAAGCTAGGTACACACCTAGCGATTTTTCCTCCTGACCGACCGTTCGATACTTTCGACCGGTCGGCCAGGAGGAAGGACTTTCGGTCGCGGCAAAAGCAGCCACGTCCGATAGTCACCGCGACCGATCGTGCGGTCCATAGAGGACCGCATGATCGGACGAGGTTTTCCACCCTGTCCGATTCGGACGAACGGTCGATCGGACATGGACACATTCGGATGCGATAATTTCGGTCCAATCGACCGATACACTGAACTATCGGTCAATCGGACCGAAATATCTCATCGTGTGTACCCAGCTTTATATCTTATGCCTGGCTTTAGATAATGGCGTTCTTTATGTGTTTATGGTGAAAACTGTCATTATTGAGGTATGTGGGTCTGTCTGTTGGCTTGCGATAGATGAATACTTGTAATGTGTTTCCTTTAATCCGTATTATGGTGTCCATTGTCCGTATTATGGTGTACATTGTCCGTATATGGTGTACATTGTCCGTATAATGTGCCTTTGTCCGTATTATGGTGTCCATTGTCCGTATTATGATGTCCTTGTCCGTATTATGGTGTCCATTGTCCGTATTATGGTGTCATGTCCGTATTGGGGTCCATTGTCTATTATGGTGTCCATTGTCTGTATTATGGTGTCCATTGTCCGTATTATGGTGTCCATTGTCCGTATTTGGTGTCTATTGTCTGTATTATGGTGTCCTTGTCCGTATTATGGTGTCTATTGTCCGTATTATGGTGTCCATTGTCCGTATTATGGTGTCCATTGTCCGTATAATGGTGTCCATTGTCCGTATTATGGTGTCCATTGTCCTTATTATGGTGTCTATTGTCCGTATTATGGTGTCCATTGTCTGTATTATGGTGTCCATTGTCCGTATTATGGTGTCCATTGTCCGTAGGTATGTGTCTATTGTCTGTATTATGGTGTCCATTGTCCGTATTATGGTGTCCATTGTCCGTATTATGGTGTCCATTGTCCGTATTATGGTGTCCATTGTCCGTATTAGGGTGTCCCTTGTCCGTATTATGGTGTCCATTGTCCGTATTATGGTGTCCATTGTCCGTATTATGGTGTCCATTGTCCTTATTATGGTGTCCATTGTCCGTATTATGGTGTCCATTGTCCGATTATGGTGTCCATTGTCCGTATTATGGTGTCCATTTTCCGTATTATGGTGTCCATTGTCCCGTATTAGGTGTCCATTGTCCTATTAGGTGTCCATTGTCCTATTATGGTGTCCATTGTCCGTATTATGGTGTCCATTGTCCGTATTATGGTGGTCCATTGTCCGTATTATGGTGTCCATTGTCCGTATTATGTGTGTCCATTGTCCGTATTAGGTGTCATTGTCCTTATTATGGTGTCCATTGTCCGTATTATGGTGTCTCATTGTCCGTCTTATGGTGTCCATTGTCCGTATTATGGTGTCTATTGTCTGTATTATGGTGTCATTGTCCGTATTAATGGTGTCCATTGTCCGTATTATGGTGTCCATTGTCCGTATTATGGTGTACATTGTCCCGTATTATGGTGTCCATTGTCTGTATTATGGTGTCCTGCGTATTATGGTGTCCATTGTCCTTATTATGGTGTCATTGTCCGTATTATGGTGTCCATTGTCCGTATTTATGGTGTCCATTGTCCGTATTAATGTGTCCATTGTCCGTATTATGGTGTCCATTGTCCCCGTATTTTTGTGTCCATTGTCCGTATTATGGTGTCCTTGTCCGTATTATGGTGTCCATTGTCCGTATTATGGTGTCCATTGTCCGTATTATGGTGTCGCATTGTTCCGTATTATGGTGTACTTGTCCGTATTATGGTGTCCATTGTCCGTATTATGGTGTCCATTGTCCGTATTTGGTGTCCATTGTCCGTATTATGGTGTCTATTGTCCGTATTATGGTGTCCATTGTCCGTATTATGGTGTCCATTGTCTGTATTATGGTGTCCATTGTCCGTATTATGGTGTCCATTGTCCGTTTTATGTGTCCATTGTCCGTATTATGGTGTCTATTGTCTGTATTATGGTGTCCATTGTCCGTATTATGGTGTCTTATGTCCGTATTATGGTGTCCATTGTCCGTATTATGGTGTCCATTGTCCGTTTTATGGTGTCCATTGTCCGTATTATGGTGTCCATTGTCCGTATTATGGTGTCCATTGTCCGTATTATGGTGTCCATTGTCTGTATTATGGTGTCCATTGTTCTGTATTTGGTGTCCATTGTCTGTATTATGATGTCCATTGTCCGTATTATGGTGTCCATTGTCCGTTTTATGGTGTCCATTGTCCGTTTTATGGTGTCCATTGTCTGTATTATTGTGTCTATTGTCTGTATTATGGTTGTCCATTGTCCGTATTATGGTGTCTCTTGTCTGTATTTATGGTGTCCATTGTGGTTTTGGAAATAGTTTGTAATGTTTCTAGTTGAGATGGAAGGATAGGGACTGATCTATCATCCACATTGTTCTGACTTTCATCACAAGGTATTGAGGATCACATACAGAACATGGAGCATAACATGATTTTATAGAAGAGATATGTAAGCAATCCTCTAATGATTCTATATGTCTAAATGTCTCTTTCAGGTAGATTATACTGGGGGCTTTGAGCCTTTCAGCACTCTTCGATTCAGTCAGAAGTTTGTTGATCGGACTGCTAATCCCAAAGATATTATCCATTTCTTCAGGCATAAAGAAGTCAAGGACAAGAAAGGTACAAAATATAATTGGGTGTCCTGTGTATTATTATTATTCTCATTAATGGCAACAAGCTGTGTTCTTTGTTTGGAATAGTGGGGCTTTCAGAGCCTGTTCCAGTGTTCCCCATAAGCTGGAGGACACAGCTCTGTAGGCCTGCGCACACAGGTTAAAGGGAATTTCCACCCCCAAAACTATAATTTAACCCACTACTAGCCCCACGCTGTAGTTTAAAATAAGTCAAGCTGCCTATGAGCCATCTGTTTCATGCTGATTCCTCGTCAAGGACTGGAGCTTGCGCAGTCCCCCCCCCCCTCCCACCATCCGTATCCATCCTCAGCCATCGTTGCACCTAGCATGAAATCATTTGGATGTAAGGTAAGTAACCCCTGCCCGCCCCCACCCACCACAATATTTCTTTAAAAAAAAAACGATCCGTACTTTCAGAGCATTCTCTCCCGCGGCATTTCCAGTGATGTCGGCTGAGGTCCGGCCACTGCTTGCAAGCAGGAGGCCGGATTGGATCTAAGTAGAAATGTGTGGATTTTAACGAATTATGGCCGCGGTTGGGGGTGGGTAGGAGTTCATTTTGGGGGTGGACATGCCCTTTAAAGTGGTGCGCACACAAGATCTGCAGGAATAGAAGCACTGTGGCATTTAGTGCACAAAATTTCATCTTGTATGCACACAGAAATGATATATCTGCACACACAGACTATTTCAAATTAGAGGGAACATTGGCCTGTAACCACATATTAAATCTTGAATGTCAAGGTAAAATTATTTTGTTCTTAAGGTAATTCATGATGACTTGGCTATAGAGCGGTGTGTAAAATTAAAGGGACGCTAAACTGATATAGTCATGTACTGTGCACCTTTATCTTTTTTTCACAGGGGGGTGAGATTGCGTATACCCAACTCCCTGTGAATAATCAAACCCCCTGGTTAAACTTACCTGCTGGTGCTGCACTTGCAGGTTCTCACCAGCAGATGGCACACTGTTTTGATCTCGCTCCTATCTTTTGTACATGCGCACCCATAATTAATATAGGAGTGCGATCGGGACTGCACGCTGATCAGCTGGTGGGAAGCTGCCCTTTATATTTAGGCTGGATATTCATTGACACTAAAAAGGTTTGGCATTGACCATAACAGACACAAACCACCCTTTACCGTGTCTCATAGGAGGGGGAGGGTTAATGGACAAGCCTGTCAGGGTGTCACAACATCATCGGCTCAAAGAGATTAAATAGCATTGCTAGGTATTACAGCATTTTCTGTAGGTAAGAAAATTGTTAATTTTAGACATTCTGTTTATCTTAATACATTTATAAACTACATTCTGTGTTTATATTATATAATCGGTGTGCTCATGAAACACTTACAGGGTTATTCAATAAAAGTTCTTATTGTTTAAAATGGTGCTAATTTTGCCCCAACCAATCAGATGTTAGCTTTCAAATGTTAAATAAGATCTGATTGGTTGGGGCACAATTAGCACCATTTTTAACGATAAGAACTTTTATTGAATCTCCCTGTTATGACCTAATCTCATTTTCTCTGTACTTTCTATTATAGACGATATTTTACTTAACTTTGGTAATATTGACAGTAAGCCATCCGAAGGCACAACGCTAAGGGTGGAAGACCTGGTAAAGGATTATTTTAAAACAGCAGAGAAGGTAATCCCCATGTGAAACATTCCTCTTAAATATCATCCATGTTATTTATTTTCCCGCGCCACAGCATTCCAAAAGGAATCTGAGATTAACAATTAAAGTATCCTTATTAAGCAAACTTTTTAGTATTAATTGTGCTAAATGTGTGTAAATAGTATCTAAATGTTATATGACTGTGTGCGTTTGTGTTTCGGTATGTATCACTTAAAAGAGAAAGCACAACAGCAGCAGATGCTGGCAAAGGCAATTACCAACATGCTTACACCACACTTACCTGACATTTTTATGTCTAATAGAATTAATGTTTTCACGGGGTGACAGGGTTGGACTACACATTGGCCAATCTAGTACCCAGAATCCTTTGTTACTGAGCTTTGCATTTGTGATACCTGCAGAATGCAAACTTTAATTTGTCAGACCTCAGGACAGACTTTGCCTCAATCCATAGTAACGAGAAAAAAAATATTTTTACTTTTTAAAAGTACATTACTTCCCAGGGCCCTGGGGCTGGTTTCCAGTTTGCAAGGTAGAGTTGTGACTTCAAGTTTTGCTGTTCACAGATAATGGTTTTTGAAATAGTTCCGAGTCCATGCAGTGATTTCTACTACAGAAGTGTCTGTTTTTAATGCAGTCGGATGGCCGCCAAATATTTGTTTTTTTCTTGCAAATTTTTTATTCTTTGCAAATTTTTCTTGCAATGACTAAAATATTCATTCATTATAATCTGCACATCCAGAGACTTATCTGTATATAAATAAATGCATCCAAATACTGACTTCCTGTTTGCAGGACCCCTAATAGTGTAGTATCAGTCCCTGAGTTGATTCAGTTGTTCCGTAGAGATCTGAGCATGTTTGACCCATTCAATAGCCAATCAGTAGAATTTAATGTTAGGAACATTCCAAGGAAGTGGTGCATCATGGAAAGCAGGACCATTACAGAACCTAAAATGGCAGCTTGCTACTGGCCTCGGCAAAACACAGTAAAGGGTATGAAATCAATTGATTTTTCAAAAATGAAGAAAACATGAATAATACCTAGCTATGTATAATTAAGAGAAATAAGTAATTAAATTTGTTTTATTTGTATTTTTAATAAACTTCTCCTTTTAGGAACATTAGGGATTATTTAATAAAAGGTGAGCATGCTATTAATCTGAATCCATGAATCAGATGTTGCCTTTTTACTGGTCAACTGCAGTTCGAAAGGATCTAATTGGTTGCTGGCATAGCGTTAGTAACCTCCATTTTTAAATTGTTGCACTGTTTGCCACCGAAGCATTTCATAGAGTGGTGTACTCATCCCCAGCTCTGTAGGATGCTCTTGAGGTGTCTTTAAAGTTAGGTACACACGTGTGATAGCGCACATGACTCACGGTGGCTGGTCTCCCGACAAACACGCATTTTGCACGTTGATCCGTTCGTGTATGGGCATTGTTAAAGATCCGACTGCTTGGACAAATTATTCTGTTTATTATTATGACTATTAGATTTTGTTCTATTTCAATGAATCTTATCTTTTTTGGAAATGGGATTATAGTTATTGTAGTTAGATATAGAGCCCCAATGCATGATTGTTAATACAAGCAGCAGATTAGTCTCTTTACTGCTACTTTGATTTTTCAGAATGTCCAGCTGTCTCTTCTGACTGAGAGAGGAATGGGGGAAGCCGTGCAGGAGTTTGTAGATAAAGAGGAGAAAGACGCCATAGAGGAGCTGGTTAAATTCCAACTGGAAAAGACACAGAGATTTCTGAAGGAGCGGAATATTGATGCTGAGGAGGAAAAGATAGACGAAGAGGTGAATTTTACTGATAACCCTGAAAATAATCCCTTTTAATCCCTACTGTAGGGACACATCTCCTGTCCATTAGGGTAGGTTGGTAGCACAGCAGGCTTTGCATTGCTTACCTTCAGGTTGAGTTAACAGTATTTTTAGAGTGCACCAAAATATCTTTTATCTGCGATTTAATATTATGTCTGCACCTGGGAGAAAATGGCATTTTGGTTTTACCCCCTGCATGACTAGTGCCGCAGATCTGTGTTAAAGGCACATTAAATACGTAATAAAAGTTCTTATTCAAAATGGTAAAAATCATCTCATGGGGGCAAAATTACCGGTAGCACCATTTGAAAGCTAACATTTGATTGGATGGGGCAAAATTAACATTATTTTTAATGGTAAGAACTTTTATCACATCTCTCTGAAGTGACTTTAAAAATGCATCAGTCTGTTAAGAACTAATAGCCAATTGGTTGCCATCTGATATTATTACACGGTCAGTCCATTGTCTGTCTTCACATATGGCCATGCGTTTTCATACAATGGGGATTAACTCTGGGAAGTTATCTTGACATGTTTCAGATGTTTGTGCTTTTTTTGTTTATTTTTTCATTTTGATTTGCAGGTGAGAAAATTCAGAGAGACCAGAAAGACAAACACAAGTGAAGAAGATGAAGAAGTTCGCGTGGTAAGTTCTGGAACGATGTTTGATTCTATTATTCATTTATATAGAATTCGATTTGGCCATGTTGTTTTGGTTAAAGTGGCTAAGTGGAGCTCCACCCCTTTACTTATTTAAGAAGCCCACGTAGGAAAGAGACAATTATTTGATGGCTTCATGCAACTAAATGATTTACAGGTAGACCTTCTGTTACTACATTCACTATGAAGGGGCTTTAGAAAATATACAAACACTAAGGGGCTTAGTGGTGTCATCTGTTGTAATTCATGCGTACTGTTCTCATCTATGTTCATTAAAGCTAGAGTATTGAAATAAATAAAGTTCTCATATGATTAATAATTAATGGATTTAGAAATAACCTTGAATTTCCAAGAGGATGTAAAAGCTCAAGATAGGAAACGTCCTATATGAAGAGCCATGAAAATCCTTTTATGAAATCCTTTAAAATGTTAGTGATATTCTAGTGGTTCTAGTCTGATCTGAACATAGATCATGATTTCTTACCTTATATATTGAGTCTTGTAATACTATCGCTGAGCAACAGAAACTAGACACGGTTTAAGTATAGGGGGACGACAACAAAATAATAAGGTGTCCATAGGCAGATGAAAGGACAGAGAATGGTTGCAAACCTGTAACTAGCTTTATAAAAGATCAATTTTGGGGTGTGTGGCTTGTGATACAGCTCATGCTGTTTCTGTCACAGCAGAGCAGCAAACAAAGTGGAACTACATGCTTGTAACTTTTGTTTACATGCCTATAACTTATAATTCACAGCAGCTATAGCCATCACCCTAGGCTTGTTTGAAAGATAGATAAGAGTTCTTTTCGAGTGAGGGGTATTGTATGGAAACCACAATTCCCCTTTAATGTAGTGAAAGGGTTTTCCAGACTTTGCACTGCCAAATCTTTTTGAAGAAACCATATTATTTTTGTAAACTTTGTTTTTATTGAAAGAATTTTTCACATTTGAGAGGCAAATATTTGTCTACTAGTATAACATTTGGCAGGAGTGGGGATAGAGGGAAAGAGAGGTAAAATGGGTGTGTGTGTGGATGGGGGTAGGTTAACTCTGGCTAGTTATTCCATTTCAATATTTCATATCATAGTAGAGAGAGCAGAATTGAAAGGTAGGAAGAGAGTAGTAGTTGTTGATTGGTGTCTTGACTAAAGACATTGTTCATGGTAGGAGTACAGTAGTTTATGTAGCGGGGGTATCTTTGATTGGTTGATGTATCTGTTCGCAGACTTGGTTTTGGAGTCTGGTCGATTTGATCTGGGTTTGCCGTTGTAGGTTTCAAGAGGGTTAAAACCTTTTTAACCTCTTGAAAAATTGCATGGTGTGTACACAGCCTTAAAAAATGTGTAAGAATGTCCATTAAAGAACCACAATGCTATAACAATGTTTTTTTATGTTTGGCTTACGGGTTCTTTAAATATATGGGAGGTAGGAGCTTGCTATTCTGAAAACCCACCTGTCAAAAAGTCACCAATGTCTTTTATTTCATAAGTTCTGGGCTTTAATACTCTTGAGATCTAAGTCTGGACACTCCTTTTTAGCAAATAAATCTTTGCTTCCAGAAACATGTCTGCATGGAGCGTAAATGACTGTATTAACCAGACACTCTTTAATTATCACGTTGTAATGAATACACTTTTGAACTTTCATGGCCATAAAGGACATGCACAGCACAATGGTTTAAGGGAGTGGTTTGCGTAGCAAGAGGGATTCATTTTAGCAAAATAAAATCTGCCAGTGAAATTTCCCAGCAAAACATTTCTGCAGTTTTATGTCTTTGCTACAGATACGCTAGCCTGTCATTTACCTTCAATCAATGCTGAAAACACACCAAAGAAATATAGTTTGTAATAAACTGAAAAATGAAACCTTAAAGCATTTTGGCAAACTGTAAATCTCAGGTCTAAACCTGATAGGTGGGAGTTGAAATGTTTAAGTCCTACATAGATTTTCAGCCCACACAAAGACCCCTGTAGTTTCAGAGATGTGTTGCCTCTGAATATCTAAGATTAATGATTGTATGAGTTTTTATCCAAACCGAGTTTCAACCTCAAGGCTGGAACATAACGGTCTTTCCACTTTTTTCTAATAGTCTTTGCAAAATAAGTTTTGCTAATGGAGGTTTAGACTGAAATAATGAATCTATTGTTTAGAACATTGTTCGAAGGGAGATTATTAGGATCTTGTGAAATTAGTTTACCCCCAGTCCCCTGTACTCTCTGGGTTCTGTTCTATATTTTTTTCTGGTAGCTCCTGGTGAAAGGTGTCGGTTTTAAAATAATCTCCAAGTGGTATGAAGCTAGCAGTCAATATAATAATACTGCAGGAACACTAAGAAAATATATAGTTTGGAGAACCTAATATCTCCTCAATATTAGAAAGGGATGGCAAATTCAAAACATGTATCCTGATTTCCAGGCTGGACAAATCCCAGAAGCCTTGTAGTCACCAAGTATAACATTCTAGGTGCATTGACTAACTTTATACGTCTTCCATTGAATGTCTACCCAAATAAAATTGACTCCTTGAATTGTCTGATTGGTTTCTAATGTAAAAAAGTATTGCCCAACCCTGCCACATAGATGAATGTCTTCAATTACTAAAAGTACTTGATTTCTGGAAAAAAAAGTCAATTAACCTAAAGGGCATTTCTAACCCACCTATTTTTAAGTAAAAAAAAAAACATAACATATTTCCCATAATGCTCTCAAGTCCCACAAGTGTTAACAGCTCAGGTGTTTGCTTCAGCACAAGGTCTTCTGGGTAGAGCTGTCATTCATGGCTTTGGCAGGTGACCTCACAGCTGATACCCGGGGATTCCTTATCTGAGCATGTTATTTGAGCTTTAGAAGAGGTAAAGGCAAACAAACAGAGTCTTGTAGTTTGGGGGTGTTTTACTTATAGTAAAAATGTAGGTTGGTGGGTTGACATGCACTTTAATACGAAGCAGACAATAAAAAGGGTTTGTTAAAACATTGTTCCGTTTATGTGTGGGGGGGGGGGGGGTTGAAAGGCCAGGTCTGACATTCTTCAATCCCTACTATTTATTAAAACCAGTGTAAAGTAAATGACCTACTAGTTACAGGTCATGGCCTCTACAGGTCTACTAGAATTTGTATGTGCATGTTATGGTTGGGGAGGTGGAAACAGATTTATTAATTCTCATTTGCATTTCTTTACTGGCCCATTAATGTAGCCCCCAAACAATAATAAAATACAGGAAATACGTTTCTAGAATAATATACAGGACTGTGTTCATGGCTCTGTATGAAATGTTCTGTTCCCTCTTTTTAAATGGTCAGATAAATGGAAAAACATATAGCAATTAAAATATTATAGACATGTGTTTGTTTACTTGATTGGCACCCAGGGAGCAGGTGACTGGGTAAAATATCTCCTACATTGCTCATCAAAGGTATTTTTGGGTGGCATGGGTGGGGGGTAATATAGAAATATTCTGTTTTAGTTTTGGAGGTTAACTTGTCCTTTCATTACTAACACATGCAGTTTCATACCAGTAAAATATTTCATATATTTATTTTCCCAGGCAATGTGTCGGGCCAGGGCACACAGATCGCAAGTTGAAGACATTGAGATGCTTGATGATGAGATAGTGGAAAAACCTTCATATGTAGGATCAGATGACGATGATGTCATTATGTCTGCACCAGCGAGAGGAAGAGGTCGAGCACGTGGTAGAGGAAGTCGGGGGCAGAGTGCAAGCACAAGAGGAACATCTAGACGAGGAAGAGGTTTGTAGCTGATATACGTATGCTAAAGATTTACTGAATCTGTACAATGAGACAATACAGTGTATATAAAAAAGTAAATGTATGAGCAGTATTTATATTTGACTTTCCAATAATAATTTATTATTAAGTAAACTAGAACCTTGTAAACCATACAGTGTGCTACATCGTTGATGCCCAACCAGTTACCAGGTCGATTTTTGGCTGTGCCCCCAGACAGCCTACTCTCCCCCAGACCACCCATGCCATGCCCACACAGCAGACCCATGGGCCATAATTTTTTACTGAGCAAGCCGCATGCTTGGGTGGGCGTGCCACGGGTAGATCGTGGGCTGTCCAGGGGCACAGCCATGAAGCAGCCTTCTAACTGGCTAGCGTGCCTCACACCCTGGGCCAGGTTGGGCAATCCCCTGCGCTATATGGGTATTCACTTAACACCGGTAACACTAAATTATGTAACTCACCTCCAGTACTTGGTCAAGTTTCGTTATTACGGACCGCAGAGCCCCCAATGGAAAATTTGGAAATGTGTTTCTAATTTGTGCCTGTAATTTTATTTCTTACCCTTTTTCTTTTTGAATTTTTGTGTTCCGCACAGAGAGCCTGTCCAGCCCATGTGAATTAATACACACTGCTCGGTTTTAATTATCCAGGCAATTTAGACAAAGGATTTCGTAGCATGCATTATTATAATCAACAGCAATAGATCTAATTAATTTCAGTCAGTTTCTAGGTGTAGACTAAACATCAGATCTGCTAAGTGATGCAGATTTATGAATAAATACTTTACAGCCTGTAAACACTTTTCATTATTCCAGGATCGTTCCTATCCAGACTGTTTAGATTAAGTGTCAATTATTCTTCGCACTTCCCTAATGGAGCTTGATTCTTCTACAGTTACCCCTATGATAAGTTATTTAATATTAGCACATAATTATTATAGTAGCATTTTCTTCAGGGGGTGTATTTTACAAAAAATTTTTTATTACAAACTAAAAACACAATCTAATTTGGTTATAAATACCTTAGTGGCATTTGAATGTTTGTGATCCCTTTAAATGTGTCTCTATTTCTGCATAAATCTAATGAAGTTTCAATTCTAGTTCAGTCTAGATCATTGTTTCCTTCTTATCCATGGGGAACCCTTGAAAATTTTTCGTGTCTCGTGGAACCCCTACATAACACAATAATTATATTTTGTTATGTTTCCTTTTCTTTCTTTTACACAAATATAAATGATAGATTTATAAATATATCTGTATTTAATATACCAGTGTTTCTCAGGGAACCCTTCCATATAAACATTTATTATTTATTTTTATTTATCTCAGACATCAGTACACCAAACACATTGATAAATATATAGACCCATACAGTTTCTGGCAATCTTCCTGCAACCTCTCGGGCCCCTAGGGGTACCTCCCTGTGAATTTTAGATTTTTTGGGAATTACGCTATGTGTCTTTTATTAAACTCCCAGCCTTTTCCCCCCTATTGTAACCACAAATGCACTTATGGTAAACTTGGCCCCTGTTTATACATTAATCATACCACAATCTTCCCTCTAAACAACAATGTTTGATGAAAATGGGGGTACGCACGACCAGTTTCTGCCTGCATTAATAGGCCCTACTTTCAATTGTCAATTTTGACAGGTACTTCCTGTGTTTCCCAACATTAAATCTTAAGTGAGCATGCTCAGACCCCTGGGTACAGGGGAAGAGCAGAAGGCCACATTATGTCACTCAAGTTACTGGAAGCAGGAAGTTGGAACATTATCCGCAAAATTATTTCTCACAGGCCGCAGCCAGAGATGTGACCCAGGACTCATTTACAGAATATACTGCATGCTTTTATTTAATCTTAACTTGTTTAAAGACAACAGTTGCCCTTTAAACACACTTTTCCCCCCGTTCTGTTCCAATACTGTATTAACAGAAATGATGTTAACAGTTTGTGTTCCCTGTCTGTTTGCAGGAAGCGCAAGTACTGACCGTCCTTCTAGTGGCCGGACTGCTAGCAAAAACATGTCCATTTTAGATGGTACGTAAACCATTTCACCATAACATATAAATGAATAATGATAATGAGATATATTATGTACGATATAGCAGTATATATTTTTCCTTGATTGGCTACAAAGGTTGATATCTTTGTCAAATCAGTTTAAAAATATTTCTGATAATAATATAAATATCTGTGTATGAATAAATATGGAGTCAAACGGTTCAGTTTGTGGGTATCCTTGTGTATTTTGTGCAAACCACAACACACAATGTTTCGTCTTCACTGAGCTTTTGTGAACCAGAAAAAATGGTAGTATGGCTGTTTGGAAAGGGCCCTCATCCCTCTTGCTTCTTGGTATGCTGTATATTGACTCCCCACACATTTTGAGTGCTGCATGGCATTGCATTTATGCGCTCCCCCTGTTTGCACCTTGTATGTTTTTATAGTATATATCCTTGCTTTTTGCTGTGGAAGGTGTTGGCGCTATATATTATCCTATATAATAAAACCCTAAGTGTGCTTCCCTGTGTCCGTGTGTGTGTGTCACTGCAGTTCCTAAGGACTCACCACTAGAGGGAGAGTCTCTGCAGTTCCTATTGACTCACCACTCACACACACGGAGGGAGAACAGAAATTAAACAGACTGCAGGTAAGGTTGCTTGGGACAGGGGAGGGGCCCTGTATTTGGTACAGAGGGGGGGGGCTGTATTTAGTACAGAGGGGGGGCCTTGGATTTGGTACAGAGGGGGAGCCCTGGATTTGGGACAGTGGGGGGCTGGATTTGGGACAGAGGGGGGCCTCTGGGTTTGGGACAGAGGGGGCCCCTGGCCTTGGGACACTAAGTGGGTACTCTGGCCTTGGGATATGGAGGAGAACTATGGCCTTGGGGCACTAAGGGGGCACTCTGTGCTTCTAGCGCCTGTTATTGTAGTGGGCTTAATGTCTAGTCAGAAATAATATGATATATCAGGCTCAAATCAACCTATATGTACCAGGCCATAGACCATTATTCTTCCTAGAGTCAGCCCTGTTACAAATTAATTTCCCCTTTAATAAACTTGTGAGAGGGTTTATGGTCAGGGCCATAACTACCAGGGGGGCCCAGGAGCCAAGGGGGCCCCATCTTCTTATTTTTCCCCATTATAATTTTGCTGGGGGGCCCAATGTAACTAGGGGTCCTAGTTACACTACTGTTTATAGTGCTGTAAAGATCTGCAGCAACCAATTAGATGTTGTCTAATACAGTAAAAGGCTATCATCTGATTAGTTGCTACAAATTAATAGCACAGGTAGACCCTATGTGTCTGGGTATCTGAGCGAGCACTGGAGAAACATGGAGGAGCCAAGCTAAGGAGTCTTGTGTTATGAAACGGTTTATGCACGATTAATTCAAGCTAATGCAATCAATATGCTGTCTGGTTCCTCCATGTTTCTTTATATTGACATCACTAATGTAATGAACAGGAAGGAATGTGAGTAACATTTATATTGTGTTCCCTTTTGCATGGCAGGTAGTGGCGCTGTAATGTTTAGAACTATGTCTGTATGTATATTTTTATTTATATAGTGAAGAAAGATGGAAGAGCACACAGGTTTGCTTTTGGATAACCTTAATCCCCTTGGGTAGAGGGTTGGAGAATTCCACCTACCAAGCGTCTGGCAGCAGCCAACATCAGTGTGCTAGAGTGGCGGCTCTGAATTACTTTGTTATTTATATAGCACCTCATGGCGACATGGCACTCGGTTACATTACAATACGAAAAGACATACAGGGAGGGCAAAAAATAACAATAAATACATAGGCTCTGCCCTGTAGAGCTTACAATCTACTTAGGTGGATAACCTACAGATACACAGAGAAGTGTCATAGTGGGAACTTGTGCAGTGTCATTAAAGCATAGCTCCTTAACCTCCTTGTCTTCAATCAATGCATTAAAGGGATAGCTCACTTTTGCAGTGAATTATTTCTTTAAACTACTGTATATTGTTTATCTCATTAGTTTGATATAAATTATCATTGGTTATATGAAGGAGGATACTTGTTTTCACTGAATTTTTACAATCTGTGTATACTTGAATTGTTTTTATGCAGTATAATTGTATCCCAAATACTTATTTGACATAGAATCATCAAATCTATTTAATATCAAAATATCCCAGTGGTTTACCCTCCCAACGTTCTCTGTCCTGGACCACCATTCATGAGACAGGCGATTGTGCAAACGTTGCGGGAACACTTGGAGTTAAGTGTCTTATGGGGAGATGTAATGCTAATTCTGCCCAAACCAATCAGATGTTGGCCTTCAAATGGTAAGTAACATCTGATTGGTTGAGGAAAATTAGCACCATTTTTAAGGATAAGAACTTTTATTACATCTCCTTGTTAGTGTATGGCCAGCATTAGCCTACAGAAAGCCTTGGTCTGTGTACCTAGGACCAGTCAGTTTGATATTTTGTTTTGTTGGGCTATGTAGTGCTATGTTATATCACCTGTTATACACCTGCCAGCGCTCCCACGATGCTGTAATAGCTTGTGCAGTAATGTAAGGAGGGAGTGCTAATTTCAAGGGGATTTTGAAATGGAACAGGCCCCATAAAACTATTATGATATTACGTTGGGCAATGTGGGATTGTCACTCACTTTATCTATACCGGTGAATATTGCATTTCCCCCTAAATTGCTGTTAAGCACTGTTTCAGCGAGTATTAACAGTTTGACGCTACAGGCAAATTTTTTGACAGCAAAACAAATGTCATTATGTCTAGTGCCAAAAACCGTGTAACCGGCTCATTAATTTGGTCTGTTTGTTCTCATTATGTAATCCCAGGATGATAACTCAATTACTAAATGCCATTTACAGCAATGTACTGTGATGAAAAAGAAAATCTGTTCTCTGTTATTAATTTAAATTGTTTTCTTTTGGGCTGTTTTCTGAACAAGAAACGGGAGCCAGTTTTATTAATATATTTATCTTTAAAGCAGAAAAGGCTTCGTTATAATACAGCTTTATTCCATAGTCCAAGAAGAAAATTATATTATTATAATCCACACCCGTAGGATTATCTCTGATCTCTTACTGTCTAAAGCTGGGTACACACAGTACCAATCTTTTAAAGATGACAGACCGAATCTTAAGGTTTGTACACACGTACACGTTGTGTACGAACGTTCATTTCGCCCAATAAGCGGCCCGTGTATGGGCCCTTTGTCGCCGAAACGGAGGTTCGGTCGGGGATCGACGAACAACCTACTTGGCGGATCTCCGAATGAACGTCCACTTCGGCCGATAAAGGGCCTATACACGGACCGAAACGAACGTTCGTACACATCGTGCGTCACGGGTCGGGATCCTTTACAGATTCTGTCATCTTTCAAAGATGTGACTACAGATAGCGATAAATGTCCAATACCATTGGTACAGACAGGATTGTAAGGAACAGCAAAAAGCGAGGGTAGCACTCCGAGGTAAACTTAGATTTATTGAAGACCACAAAACATATCACAACGTTTCGGGGGGAAACTTGCCCCCTTCCTCAGGTGATCACCTGTCATCTTTCAGAAATCTGTACTGTGTGTACCTAGCTTAGCGTGACTTTAGTAATTGCATCAGCTATGGGGGTATTGTAAAATATGTGTTAAACCATGTCCTGAATACTGGAACCTATGATGTAAAAAGATTCTATTTGTTTTTTAATAAACAGTGGTAATTTCACATTTTTTAGTTTTGTAAAATACTGATAAAATAGAATATCGTCATACAATGTATGGGTTGTGGGGCAGGCGAAATGTCCCTTTAAGGCTCCAGTATGTATGTCCATTTTATAACCATAAAAACCTCAAGAACATCAGTGTTGATGCAGAACAATGATTGTGGTCGGGTTACAAAGCATTACTCAATGTTCTATTCATTTCACCTGACAGACAAAATGATACATAAATTGGTGACCAAATAGCGCAGAAAGTAAGTCTATGACTCTAGGGCTTTTAATCACGTTTCACGGAATATTCCTATCGGTCTAACGTAGGTGCAATCGCTTCATAAATACGTCAGCGTTGATAAGCTGAATCAGGAGTCGGATATTAAAAGATCTTCTTCAAACTGGATGATGCATTTCCGTTCGTCTGCAATATCCTTCCAGAGATTATTTAACTGATGAAGACAAGCACATGGATTATGTCACTCTATTAGGCTCCTTTGAAGCTTTCTAATTGCGCTTAAATTATCAGAAATAGAACATTTTCTCTGTCTCACAACCAGCATTATATTAAAATGTTTAAAGGAGAATAAAAACCTCCTCCCCTCCATTTATCTTAACCCAGAGGGCGGACCTAAAACACTAGAAATTCATATTGACTGCAGCTATCTGTATCTGTTTCCTTCCAGCCTTTAAACCCTCTTCCAGACAACCAACAGGAAGAAATGCCCCTAAGAAGAATTATTCAGAGGTACTGGTAATATTACTACTGATAATGAAATATTGGGGGGGGTCACAATTTTCTTAATACATACCGTATATACTCGAGTATAAGCCGACTCAAGTATAAGCCGAGGTACCCATTTTTGCCTCCAAAATCAGTAACCCATGATTGACTCGAGTATAAGCCGAGGGTAGATAGTTGCCCTTGTAAATGTACAGTAATCCCATACAGTAACCCTAATACCTTTCCACTGTAGATGTTTGGAAACTACAATTCCCAGCATGCTTTCGTTGCTGGGAGTTGCACCTATAGTAGAAAGGTATTGGGTGTTACTGTATGGCATACTGTCCCCCACCCTAGAGCCCCCCCAGTTCACTTACCGTACCTGGCCAGTCTTCAGTCTTCATCTCTCTAGTCTTCAGTCTTCATCTCTCCGCCGGCTGCCGCTCGCTCTGTGCAGAGCCGGCAGTTCCCAGTACTGCTTCACGGCTGCGTGATGACGTCATCCCGCCAGCGTGCGCGATGACATCATCGCGCACCCGCAAAGAACTACTGGGAACTGCCGGCGTTCCTTCTTGACTCGCGGCTGCATCTGGAATTAAGGTAAGTTTTCTCTTGACTCGAGTATAAGCCGAGGCAAGGTTTTTAGGTTGATTTTTAAACCTAAAAACCTCGGCTTATACTCGAGTATATACGGTAAGAAGTAAGTTTGAATTAATTAAAAATAAATGTACCCGTTTAGTGGACAAATTAATTATTCATCATAGCAGCGTGGAAACGTGTTTGAGATGAAGATGGGGAAATTAGTTTCATTTTAAACGCTTTGTAAATGTAGGACTAGAACTAAATCCACATATTTATACTCCCAAAGGTAAGTTAATGCTCCAGCAAACAGAATGTAGTTCTATGCAACCCCCAGCGGGAATGGATTAGGGAACAGTAAGTGTTACCGTAATTCTCCTTAGTTGTTTTATTTGGTCATAATAACTAATATTATTGTAGCATACAAAATCAACTTTTGTTTACTTTGTTTGCATAACTAAATCCTTTTATCTTGCTGGTAGAGCTGCATATCTTTAGCTCCATACACACAATGTTTGGTGATCCACCTGGTCAAAAAAACTGATTCACCCGTGTGTAAGGAGGTTTAGGCCTGGCACACAAGCGGGATATTTTAGACATATTATTAGCCTTTCCCGATATTTCAGTCCAGTCGGACAGCAATCAGATGCTATTAGAACATTATTATTTCAGTCAACACACTACGTTTAAGTGTATCTGTATTAGATCTGTCGGGGTAAATATCTGGCCATAGTTGTCATGTGTGTACCAGGCCTTACTCCAGTCCAGAAGCTGCCCATTCCTTGAACCCTCTTTGCATTTCAGATTCAACCCATGTTCTAAGTATATAGTTATCCAATGGAAACTCTTTAGGAAAGGAGAATTATAGTGTGTATAAAGTTTCTTCAAAAACAGTTAAAATAAAAGGTACCTGGGTCAGGGAGATAGGATTGGTACTTTTTACCTCCCAATTTTGGCAGCACAAAGAAGTGCCAGTCTTCCTGAGTGCTTCAGCGCTATCTTTAATAAAGGAAGGCCCAGGGCACTAACCTGGCAGATGTAAATTGTATGTGCTGTATCTCCTCAACAAAGTAATATTAGAAGATGGAAATAATCCTTCCTGTCCCAGGTGCTTTTCATTTCTAAAAAGTTCATTTTTACAGTATAGTTGGCCTATAATCACAGTGCCTGTGCAATTCTGTGGTACATTCTGACGCACAGTGCTTTATCTGAGATGTTTGTTTATCGAAAACGCCGATTATCTCCTTTCTTGTGTTTTTCCTATAGGAAATTGAAGACAATGACTCAGACCTAGAAGAAGTTTCTTTTACGGCTGCTTCTCGCATGGAAAGGTATGGGGATAGTCTGCTTTGTTTGTTTTCTACTTGATTAGAATATCAATTGCAGTGAATCATAGATCGCCACCTTTTGAAAAATGCTGTATTAAAAAATTCTAGGAGTCTCCGAAGTTTTAGCTAGAGGAAGAAAATTTGTATTCCATTCGTTTTTTCAGTCGGTTAATATTTGAAATCCTTGTTCATATGAATGTATAATGTTATCTACAGAAGAAGATATCACATTTTGCCTCTGGTTTTCCAGTTTTCTTGGAAATCCCTTTAAGCTTTTGTTCCCTGCTTGGTTTACTGATTAGATCTCAGCTCCCGGCTCTTTGTTAGGGATTTCTGGGTAATGATCTGGAGCCAATTAATTGCTGGTTCATATTTAATATATTACGGGCCCATATCGGCTAATACAATACCAAAAACCACTGCTTTATCTCTGTAATTGGTATTTGATGTAACATGCATAAAAAAAATAAAAAAATAAAGCATCACAAAGCTGTTGAAAATAGCTCTCATATACCTTTCCAAGAAGCCTAGCTGTTGTCAGTACCAAGTTATAGGCTTGTAAAGTGTCTTCCTACTCTGCTCTCTTCTGCCTGTGGAGACCTTAGGTTTGTGGCTAGCTTTAAAATGATTTGGGACAGGGCTTATAATGCAGCTGATAATATTATGACCTAGCAGTAGGAAACAATTGGGCATGGTCAAGCCAGGGTCTTGCTGGTAATGCCACAGCTTACTGTGTAAGCAGGAAGCACCAACCTTTATACTGTTGTAATTTTAGAAGCATGATCCTGGAGTTGTTTAAAAGGTTTTAAAGAGGGCACTTGTATGAAGACCACAGTTCATAAAGGACAATTCTACAAATACCCCCTATACTTAAAAGTAGCCAGGTTGAGGACCTAAACCATTAGATCCCCACCCCTTGGTACATTCTCTATCTGATATACTTATCTGTACTTTCTCTTGCTCGTCCGGTCTAACTAGGAAAGTCCAATAGGGAAAATATTATTGTATATTATTATATACTATTGGCCAGATGGCGGACAGCTGTCAAATGCAGAACTCAACTTTGTCGAGGGTGAGCTCTTTACTCTGTGGCTTTAAAAATGTATAAGTTGACATTTACCTGTTTAAAAAGTTTTGCTCACCAGAGATGTATTTCTGACCTTTATCTCTGGGTCCAGAAAGTATACTTTTTCTCTACTGTTCTCATATTCGAATTTTAAATATTACAAGGATTTATTTAGATTATCAATAAATAAAGTTAGTGTTCCCATTGTACACATATTAGAATAGTATAATATCTATTTAACATTTTCAGCATTTTTTGTTGCCGCCATACAGTCCTGCATATTTAGGTGGTATTTATGATGTCCATTGTATCTGGTAAATAGATCTGCCAGGATCTAATTCACTGTTTTTTTTCCAAATAATTATCCACATATATTGATACATTTGCAATGTATAGGTAAGTATATCAGGGGATAGAGGCTGTACCCAGGGGTGAGGAGGTTTAGATCCTTAAAGGGACACTATACTGAAAAAATGACTTTGATTTATCTTAATCTATAATTGAATACATGTAAGTAGCACTTACTCTGATTTGCATGTGTTGCTGCATGCCTTCAATCCAGCACATATTTTGTGTGTGTATCCCCCTCCCAGTATCCCCCTCCCTCTTTTAACCACTCCCACATCCATCCGACCTGACTTTTTCCCCACAAACCAACTGTCAAGCCTGTACACAGCATACAGCATTCCAACTGTCAAAACTCTTGTCACCATTCCAGCTACAGTAAAACTGCTCACAGAAGAATAGTTTTTGAGAGCAAGGAACTTGATTGACAGCTGAAATATAAGAAGTTTTAGATTGGATATCTAAAGAAATAGGGTCAGATCAACAAAAAAATTATACAGTGGTGGTTGGGAAGAATTATAGTTTCCAGTTATGGTCAATATAAATAACCTATTTTTCAGTATAGATGCCCTTTAATTTGCGTGATATTCATAGACAGAACAGGAAGGGAGCGAGGAAGTTAAGTATAATTGTCCTTTAACCACATTGCAACAGATTATGCATCACAGGAATGAGTGCGGGTAAGATGCCCTCCATACTGTATATTCAGTATGAATAAAGCTTTCTCTCTGGAATATCTTGGCTACATACTATACTGTTTTAAAGAGAATATATTTTTTATTTCCTAAAAAATGGAGGGGGAGGGGCAGGGGCCAGATGACACACAGACAGCTCCTACTCTTCACTCTCTGGGACTTTGAACAGGCACTGCAGGAGAACCATAAGGAGCTTAAGTGTAAGGTAAGGATTTTTAATTTTGGGGGTGGAAATGCAGAGATTGCAGGTTATAATGAATGAATACCTGCTGGTCCACTATCTTTATCCAGCACACTTCTAGAACAATCTAGATCATGTAAATATCAAGTGGGTGTTAACATCTAATATCTCTCCTGCAAGGCCATAACCTCTTTGGGACAGTTATGGCAGTGCAGTGCGCGGACACGGGATACCGGCTTTAAACAGGAACCACAAAAGCTCTTCATACATTTTCTTCTGAGATCATGTGAGATCATATGTGGTGATTAAAGTTGTCACTTGGTCTTTTATTTGCCTTTTTCTGTCTGTCTCCAGTCTTAGTTTAGATTTGAGCATGTCACTTGGTAACCTTTCCACATTCACACTTCGCACTTGGATGAGCAGATTGGATGGATACAGTTGTTCTGTGTGTGTGTCATTGACAAGGGCATGTCATAAGGGTGAATCTGAAAGTCGCCATGAGCTTGATTTGTGAAGTTGGATAATGTGTCAAATGTCTGTGTTTTAAATCACCAATTTCTAGTTAATCATTGTAGGTTTGTTCCTTAAATTTTGTAAATTATTAAAAGATAATTAAAATCTAGTTATATATTAAGTTCAGGTGACTATAGGTTTAATGGGAACCTGCTACCAGTTGCCTAAAAATTAACGTGTTTGTGGGCACAGCTCCACCTCTTCTTCCCAAGCTCCTCTGCTCTTTGTAGTACCTCCCTGTGAGCCTGTATTCTGTATTTGCAAATAAGGAACAGAGACTTCTGGGTAATTTCCATGTTACCATGGCAGCTTCTAGGAATGCTATATCTTTAAAAAGACTTTTACAGCACTCCACAATGTGCCAACTACAAACCGTTTTCGGCTTTATTGAGCCATCATCAGTGTAGTACATTTTGGCACCAGCCCCATAAACATCTCCATCAGAAAAGGCCATTAGAAAGCTGTCTGACATTTATGTAAAAGAGTCAACATGGGGGCAAATAGATTTTAGGTCTCTAAGGATTTAGCTTCTTTAATAAAGGGACAGTTCATGGTCTTAAAAAAATGACATTACATGTCCTCACTATGCTGTTCTATCCCCAGACTGTACAATTACCCAATGGCTCCTCTGAATGCGACACTGCTGACACCGTATACTGTTTCCTAGCATTAGAATGGTGTCATTTTTGTTACCACGGTGACTCAGTGGTTAGCACCTTGTAGCACTGAATCCTGGTTTCAAATCCTCCCTCAGCCATATTTGCAAGGGATTTGTATGTTTTCTTCATGCTAGTGTTTTTTTTCCTTTGGGTGCACCGGTCCCCCACTCCACCCTATCAACATATTTATAGGTGGCATATGTGAAATAAAGTGCTTAGCTTTTAAGCTCAGAGTCTATGATAAATGAATGAAGTGATGTAAAGTGATGTGCAATATGTTCAGCACCATATATAAGAAAATAAAACGTATTCCCACAGTTCCATTTTCTAACCGTACCTCCAGGGTACAATATTTGGCTGCTTTGCTTTTATGTATACCGGAGGTTGGAGGTTGGGGGAGAAGGGCTGTTACAGTGCATTGGGTCCGTGAGTACTCTATACCTTGTGTAGCTGGCATATCCCATATAGTGCGTAGCTCTCATATGTGACTAACTTTTACCGTTTACTCCTGTCGGATTACCCTATACAGCAGGACCTATTGTGGGTTTTATATTACAATTTATACTTGCCTCACCACGATACCAGGACAATGTTTGGATTTTTTAGCTGCTTTCGGGGACATCCGATTTTAACATAATTTGATATCATGCATGATGATTTAATAAAGTTGATTATTCAGTCATATCATTCATTCACATGGTGATTTTAGATTGTTAGGGGTGGTGAGACTGATAGTATGTATATATATTTAGGTCCCAAGGGAGGGGAGTGCTTATAGAGGGGTCTATAGAGTCTATCCTTACAAATTTGATATAGTGATTATATGTTTTCCCTAGCACCACCCGCATAGGGGTCTCCCAGACCCTAGGCTTGTTTATGAAGGAGCGCACCTCTATTTTTTGTATACACTATTTGGCTGCTGCTATATTTAGGCTTATAATGAGCATTGTATATACATGTTGAAAAGTAAAATTGCTGCAGCAACATTTCCAGTGCGACTGATCGTGTGGCCTATGGCAAGAGAACACGAAAGGTTCCGTGCAACACTCCTGACATGTAAAGTTAAGAATCCTTTATTAATAGCATCATGGCACAGTACTGAACTTGTATAAAGTAGGCAAGTATCAAACACATCCTAGTGATACATTTAACATATTCTTACATCATAGCTGTAAGCCAAAGTATAGGCAAGGGATACAGAACCTGACACAAGAAGTTCTAGGAAAGGAGGCTAAGGTAGCGGACACGTTTAATTCCCCTTAGGTAGCGGAGCCTTCTCAACCATGGACCACTGCCCGATCAGCTAAAATTTACTGACTTGTCCAACTAGACTTTTTTTCTGATATGGATGAAAGTTTGCGGATCGGGGAGGAAAAATGTACCCAGCCTCACAACTTTTCTCTCTATAGTCCACATCTAAACTCCTCTTAAGCATTCCATACACGGGATCAACATTTCAAATAATTTTGACATTTTGATCAAAATATCACAACCCATTTTTCGTTTTTCTGATGGACAATATTGTTTATTGGAAAAACAAGGATAGAGCCAGGCGAAAAATGTTCCGCGGACCCCATCTTCTGTCCCAATCTTTCTGCAGGTTTCAAGCTGAAATCTGCAGAAAGATCAAGTCCTTTGAGCGGTTCTTCCGATCAGATATCCGATTGTAGCCCTCGATTGGAAATCCGAATGGAAGAACGTATGCCACTGCCAGAGATATGTTTTAGGAGTGGGATGTAACAAAGCATCATGATGGTCTGATGATTGGAGGGGAGGATGGAAATGTGCTTTTGTTTAGGTTGCAGTTATAATTATTAAGCTGCCTTGGAACTAATTTACTTAATTTTATTTTATCATCAAACACATATCTAACTTCAAGTGCTTTTCAGTAGCTATAAGATGTTCAGTGTGAAGCTTATTTTAGATATGATGCAGTGTAATTATTGCCGGATGATAATACCTTCTGTGTTTGAAACTGAAGTGCGGTCTCCTTTAGTAATAGGTATTATTATACCACTATAATTATGCAGGGACAATGGTGTTTTTTTCGGGGAGAACATGTTTGCCTTTTTTTCCTATAGTTTTATTTAGCTTTTTTGTAGATGGAATTATGTGTTGGTTTCAAAGGAAAATATAATATTAAATTGTGTTAAAGGGACGTCAACGTGGGATGAGGAACTAAACCTGTTAATTAATAACATTGAAATGTCTACCAGTTACCTACAAATCAAAAGAATCTTGGGAAATCTTCCCTCTTTTTTTACCCAAGCAGCATTGCAAACAGTTTTTTGGTTTAATGCCATTAAAGGTTGCCATACACATAGTGACATTACTGGTAGGTTGGTGGTCTATAATATAGCTATAAATATTTCTGTCACCATGTCCAATAACACAAATAGGGCACATATCCGTATATGTATTGCCACCATAGACACTGGTTTCCGACATCACAATTAGATGGATCCGCATTTCTTCAAAATCAACGCGTAGGTAAGATTTACACGTACCCGAGGAAGAACACAATGGGTTGGGCTGATCTTTGCATTGAAGGTTAAAGCAATTTGTGCTGCAAAGGCTCTCTCATCTAATTTCCTTTTTGATCCTATTATACTGCTTAGGGGACTGGTGTGCCCTGATACACCATCGATTACCGTAAGCCAGAACAATGTTGGTTGAGGCCTGCTGCCTGGAGGTACTGTGTGTAGCCTACTGCAAACAACATCCCATTAATACAGAATGAATTTACATGCAGAAGCATTGGCTTATGGGAGATGACTGCATTGTTTAGACAAACATTCAGTAAAATCCTTTAACAATCTCTTTACCATTCATAATGATTTCACCTGTTTATCACCCCATTTACAAAATGGAAGCACTACTTGCATTGTAGACAGTAGTTCTCTTTGTCTATCATGTAAATGTTCGTTGAGAGCGGAGGTACCTTCTGGCTGTGCAGTTCCTTTTTATCTTAAATGAAATAGTTTAATAACACAGCTGGATGCTCTCAGGGTTTCTTTTTTATCTGACTCTTGGGATGAGCACTTTTTGTCTTTCCAGTGTGTAGAAAGGACGTGCAGTACTGTCTGTGCCAGCTTCTCTTGCCTTTAGAAAGTAATGGTAATTCTAATAAGAACATCCGACTACCCTTTGATGTTTCACCCTTGAGGAAACAAATCTTGTATATCTTTTATAGGCACATAATAATTGTAAGGGCTGAATCATTAATTCTCTTTCTGTGCAAGTCAAAGCTTCTTGTTTGCTCTGCTGTTTGATCCTTCTGCTCTTTCCTACTTAAACTTTTTAATTTTTCACTATACAGGCTATACATAGGGGGAAAGGTCATTATCTGAAATTTCAAATAGTCGTTGCCTGTGTATTCCAAAGGGGTGTGTGATGAAACGTTCTGATATTCAGGTGATAAGTGACAGTAGACCTGCTTGATCCCTGGACTCCCCTTAGTTAGTGGGATTGTTTTAAAGGTGAAAGCCAAATCTGCCTTTCTGATACTGTCAGTGACAGTCCACAATCTGGTCAATGGGAAGACTTGCTTCTTTCAGTCTTCAATGTACAGTAGCTTGAAATGTTCTGCAGAGACAAGCAGGAAGAGGACCAAAGCGGCAAAGCTTATCGGTACAGTACTTAGCGGTTTAGGTCCTCATCCTGGGTACAAATAATGAGTGGAAGAAAAGGAGTGAGTAAAATTGTCCATTTAAGGGAGGGGGGATGCTTTTGGGCTTAAAGGGAATGTCCACCCCCTAAACCATAATTTAATATGTTTTACTGGCCATTATTCTAGCTTTAAAACAAACCAAAAAGCATTAAAATCCATTCAGCCAATTTTAAGATACATACCTTTCTACAACCTTTTAGCATACCAGGAGCATCACAGTGTAAATCCAAGCTTTCTTACGTCACCTCACATCTGTGCCTTATCCATAGTAGTAAGGTTTCCCCACCACCATCCGGATCCATCCTTGCTTGTTATTTCACCTAGCGTTAAATCCTTTTAGTATAAGGTAGATGCCCGCTACCCTATACTTACAGCCCTTAGTTCCTACGGCGTCTCAGCCAATAACAGACGTGGCTGCCGGTTCGGTCCCCTGCTTGCAAGTTCCGACAAGCAGGGAGCTGGGACAGTGCACCGCAGGATCGAGGGGCTGTAAGTAACGTTCAAACATTTTTTTTTTAGTTCCGACAAGATTGTTGGGGTGGGCAGGGGTATCTATCCTATATTAAAATATTGTTTTTAGGGTGGACATACACTTTAAGTTCCCCTTTTAAAGACGTTTTCAGGGTTCCAGATATTTGTTGCTATAGGAGCAATAATTCTGACACAGCCTTAAAAAAGACAAAAACATTCTCCTAAATCTCCTAAAATTGCTTTAAAACTGACAGTCTCTTACAGATTGTATACCATCTGCATACGCTTTAAAGGGTATCTCCACTCGTTTTTTAGGTTTTGTGAATCCAGTTTTATTGAAGAACGGGAGGTAAAGGAGCTGTCCCTTACCTTCCGTTCTTCAATAGAACACACAGGAGCCAGGAGACAAGGTAAGAAACTTACCCGCTCGCTCGCTCCCCCGGCGCTTGGTCTGACAGGTCCGACGACCTGTCTTTCATGCGCATAGATCGCGCATGCGCATAGAAGACAAGGTCCGTCGGACCTGTCAGACCAAGCGCCGGGGGAGCGAGCGAGCGGGTAAGTTTCTTACCTTGTCTCCTGGCTCCTGGTGTGTTTCTATTGAAGAACGGAAGGTTAAGAACAGCTCCTTTACCTCCCGTTCTTCAATAGAACTGGATTCACAAAACTTAAAAAAACGAGTGGAGATACCCTTTAATGTTATACACTTATAGAAACAGAGAACAGTGCAGAGCTACAGGGGGAGGATAATGAAGCGAACCTGATCTTAGCTCCGCTCTGTGCAATGTATTTCTCAGTAGTGTCCCTTTTTAAAGGGGAACGTTGGAGGGTATGTAAACAACATAGTACAGAGCTGCAGGGGAAGAATAATGAAGTGAGCCTGATCTTAGCACAGCCTAGTGCAATGCATTTCTTTGTAGTGTCCCTTTTTAAAGGGGAATGTTGGAGGGTATGTAAACAACATAGAACAGAGCTGCAGGGGAAGAATAATGAAGTGAGCCTGATCTTAGCCCAGCTCTGTGCAATGTATTTCTCAATAGTGTCCCTATTTAAAGGGGAATGTTGGAGGGTAAAACAACATAGTACAGAGCTGTAGGGGAGGACAATGAAGTGACCCTGATCTTTGTACAGCTCTGTGTAATGTATTTCTCAGTAGTGTCCCTATTTAAAGGGGAATATTGTTGGGTATGTAAACAGCATAGTACAGAGGTGCAGATGGAGGATAATGAATTGAATCTGATGCATTTCTCAGTAGTGTACCTATTTAAAGGTGAATGTTGGAAGGTATTTAAACAACATGGTACAGAGCTGCAGATGGAGGATAATGAAGTGAAACTGATCTTAGCACAGCTCTGTGCAATGTATTTCTCAATAGTGTACCTATTTAAAGGGGAATGTTGGAGGGTATG
This sequence comes from Hymenochirus boettgeri, assembly GCA_019447015.1. Taxonomy (NCBI): domain Eukaryota; kingdom Metazoa; phylum Chordata; class Amphibia; order Anura; family Pipidae; genus Hymenochirus; species Hymenochirus boettgeri. The sequence goes on along the minus strand of CM033470.1, from coordinate 322,312,571 downwards.
TACAACATGGTATAGAGCTGCAGATGGAGGATGCAGATGGAATGAAGTGAAACTGATCTTAGCACAGCTCTGTACAATGTATTTCTCAATAGTGTACCTATTTAAAGGGGAATGTTGGGAGGGTATGTAACAACATGGTACAGAGCTGCGGGGGAGGATAATGAAGTGAACCTGATCTTAGCTCAACTCTGTCCAATGCAATTCTCAATAGTATACCTATTTAAAGAGGAATGTTGGAGGGTATGTACAACATGGTACAGAGCTGCAGATGGAGGATGCAGATGGAATGAAGTGAAACTGATCTTAGCACAGCTCTGTACAATGTATTTCTCAGTAGTGTACCTACTTAACTAGCAACATGCATCAGGAGCAGAGGAGGAGGAACTGCTCAGTGTGGGAGTGTCTGAGAAAAGTAAGATTATAACGAAAGTGGGATTTTGGGGGTAATCTTTCTAAATAGCTTAAATTATTTGGGGGCTGGAGTTACCCTTTAATTAAAGGGAATATATGTGAAGAATAGAATACCACTATATTTGTTCTTTGTGCTGTGTAGGATCAGGTAACTCTTTGCCACCAAAATCAGGACCTTGTTGTTTGTAAATATGTCCATAATTGAAAACTGATTTTTTAACCAGGATTTCATTTGCTGGTTGTCCTCTAAGAAATGTATAATTACCGAGCACAATAAAACCATTTCCACACAGAATGAATTTCTATATTTCCAAGGAGTCAGTTTAAATGTTATTTCCATCTATTGGTTATACAGCGTCTGCAAAGTAAATGGAATTTCTTTTATTTGCATTTATGTGTTCTTCATAAATCTATGAAAATCCAGACTGGAGTGTCAAATGCAATGTTTTTAGGCTGCAAATAAAGGGTTGATGCAATATGAGGTGCAAAAGTTTGCTTGTGCTATTTATGGAAACCAATCAGATGGAAGCTTTTTACTCGGTTACAGCAGTTAGATAACATTTGATTGGATGCTGCACCATTATCACATGACTATGCATAGAAAATGTAAAGGAACAATTCGCAATGTTAAATACCTATGTAACCCTCTGGATGGTGCCCTCATCCCCCTCATATTGTGTATATGTTTTGCCAGTGACTACCATTGGCTCGCCCTGATGTTCTAGTCACAGCCCCTTTCTCCCACTTCCTTTGCATTCCTTTCATTAAACTGAACATTTAAATAATTCAGAAATAGACACAGTGCGAGCAGAAGTGACTGACTGTTCAGTTAGCCCACTGGCTGAATAAGGGAATTCACTGCTGAGAAATGTATTAGTGATTGCTTGGAGAGTAATTTATAAATACAAGGGAAATTACGACCTGGTCTTATGTCAGTGGAAATTCACCAAATGTCCTGCTAAAATGCTACAACGGTGATATGAAAGAGAGACTAAAAACATAATATATTTCCTTTGTTAATGATGGCCTTATCTGCTATGTTTTTAACCTTTTATTACCTAAATATTGACAATTTTGTGTGCTGCTCCTCCTCTTCTTCCCAAGATTCTCTGCTTCTGGTAATACCTCATTGTGAATTAAATCTTCAGTTGGCACCAGCAATCAAATGGGATTACACAATCAGCAAAGGACCGTGGGAAAAGGGAAGAAAGGGGATCAATGATTGGATGGTTTTAAGGGCTTTTGTTTGCATTTAAAATAAAAATACAGCAGCCCTTTGTATATGGGTTAGCAATAACTTTAATATGGGGATCTCTGTGCTGTGTGAATTCCCTGAGAGTATCTGCGATTGTGAGATATTTTGTTTTGCCTTCCGTGTGAGTTTTTTTCCATTAATCCTTTTAACCTTTGTGCAGGTCTTCAGTCAGTTCATCTTCATACAGCAAGAGAAGCTCACAAAGTCAAAGAGGGCCCATGTTTGAGGATGATGATGATGAGGTGAGCTCCTTAGATTATGTGGGAATTGCTGGTGTGGGCAGAGTGCTCAGAACCACATCATGGTCAAATATATATGGATAGAGTTTTCCAAAATGTTGAGAATAAAACAAAGGGGGTTTCTTCATGTATTGATATTACGGGGTGGTGGAAAGATTAACAGCTGTTCTGGGGCGTCTGGCTGTTGTCTTATGGTGCTGATAGTAACATTGTCTAGCTACCCATAGCTGAGGGTTTTATGTCATTATGTAACTTTGGAGTGGTCGGATTTAAAATTGATACATCATGTAAAAGAAATTGTAAAGGGCATGTTCCTGCTTTTTCCAAGTAGCGGCAGCAGTCGTGGCTGTGGTGGCTTATGTCACAATCAATGACAGGCTGCTGCTCCTTTGAGGATAAGTGAGCTGGTAGATAGCTTGTTCTGCTTTAAGAGGAGGCAGGAACCTTTGCAGGTTGGGGGGTGGACATTTAAATTAAAAATCTGCCTTTAGGAGCATCTTACAGTAAGTTTTTTTTATACCTTTTAAACAAGCCTAGGATGATGTATTAACCTTTTATCAATCAAAAGTTATAAGGTTGTATAATCTCATTTCCTAATCTGCACGTTTTCTTTGTTTCTGTGAAAGGCATGTGTCATAAGCCCCTCCCCCTAAAGTCGATCTTTTCTGAAGCTTGTTAATGGGTTGCAATCAATATTTGTGCTTTCCCCTGCCTATGGACCTCTTGGAGAAAATCATTTATTTTCAGGCATATGGCTAGCTTTAAAAATCATAAAGACCTTTGAGGACGGGGCTTATGATGCATTTGATGATGCTGTGTCCCAGCAGTAAAACACAAGTGGACATGCTCAAGCCAGGGGCTTGCTGGTGATGTCACAGCACACTGTGTAAGCAGGAAGCACCACCCTTCTGTTGTAAATTTAGATAGACTGCAGCCGAAGCATGATACTTGGAAAGGCACATGTAAGTTTAAATGGATCTTGTAAAGACTATAGACAGAATATGAGAATTGGTAGGAACAGGGAGTGTAGAAGAGAAATTCATTTTGATTGAAAGAGCCAATTTACTCTTCTATTTCTATATTTTGGACTGTATCTCCTCCCACAGTTTTTGAGCAAGAGACACAAAATTTGGTACAGACGTGAGGGACATATTGGAGAAGTGTGCTATTACCTAGATAAGGAATTCATGAAATTGTTTCAGCAAATATGCTGACATTTTTTGTGCATACACTTTTGTGGACATTTGTCAGCTCTGATTACCTGTCTCTTGATTGCATTCAGTTGTGTCACAGTCCTAATCAGTGCTTATTACCTGTCATTTGATTGTATTCAGCTGTGTTAGAACTTGCTTGTTTTAATCCTTAAAAGGCAAACTTCATATCTGAAATATGATTGTAAAGATTCTCATTCATCCAGGTCATGGTGTATCTAACACCTGGCTGTGATATGCTAATTGGGATTTTCCAGGGTACATAATTGCCACAGATTCTTGTACAAGTCATTCTGAATTGAGAAAGCCAGTCGGATGACTAGCGAAACGTCTTCAAGAACTAAACTTCAAGTCCAGTTGATCTAATTGAATACAACAGATACATATGATCTGAACTGTGATATTTAGTATTTAAAGGTCCATACACGTGCGATCGCTGATCCCCGACCCACGATGCATGATGTGTACGAACGTCCATTTCGGCCGATAATCGCATAATGGGCACGTTCGTTCGGAGATCCAGCTGGTCGGCAACGATTCCCGTCCCAACGCCCGTTTCGGCCGATAAAGTGCCCATACACGGACGTTCGTACACATAGAGCGTCCCGGGTCCGGACCCGCAAACTTGCGTGTGTACGAACCTTTACTAAAATGCAATTTTACCTTTAGTCATTTGCAACTTTATGAGATCAGGCAAACTCGAACTATCCAAACTGTATCCGAACTAATTCCTAAACTTATTTTTGATAATTATCGAAAAATTTGGTTTCGATTCCCGTAACTCTCGAAAGTATTATTCGGTAACCCTACAATGTAGCGGTCGTTTTCGTTAACCCTCAAATTTAGCGGTCGATTTCGGTAACCCTCAAATGTAGCTGCTGATGTTGGGAACCCCTGAATGTATCGTTTGATTTCTGGAACTTTCGAATGTAAATTTTAATCTAGCGGTCTATTTCCTAGAATGTATCGTTCGGTAACCCTCAAATGTATCGTTCAGTAACCCTCGAATTGGCCATAACCCTCGAATGTATCGTTCGGTAACCCTCAAATGTATCGTTCAGTAACCCTCGAATTGGCCATAACCCTCGAATGTAGCATGAGAAAACCCGACAATTGCCCGATCGTGGGGAAAGAAGTGTTTAAACGTGTTTTAGTGATATATACATGTTCCCCAGACCATTTCCCAGGTGACACAGCCATTTACAGTAAGTTACCATTGCTATTTTAACCAAACTTTTCGAACTATTTCTCCCCATTGACTTTAATGGGCTCGGAAACTAACTAAACTTCAGGATGCTCGGCCATCTCTAGTAGAGAGCAAAAGGGGCAGATTGGCAGAACCTATTGAAGTTCAGAACCCAATTAAATTGGAATTTTTTTAAATTTTCTATTGTGATTTTCGTACATAGGATAGAAAATTTCTAATTACATATTTTTTAATTCTAATTTTAATTTCTAATATTTGATTTTCGAATTTTCATTGAAAAGTTCAGAGTTTCGAAAATGTAGAAAAGATCTGTCAGATCCGGGGATTTTCGAAATCATCAGTTCCAAATCAAAACCAGGTTTGTATCTAAACCAGGACTCATCACTAGTCACAATACGACTTAGTTTCGCACGAGAATTCTCTAACCCCTTTAATCTTATTTCTTGCTAAGTAAAGCTAACAATACACATGGCCAATATTCAGCAAATTTAAAAACTGCTTATACAGTGGGTTGCAAAAGTATTGCGCCCCCTTGAGTTTTCCACATTTTGTCACATTACTTGCACAAATATGAATCATTTTATTGGAATTCCACATGAAAGACCAATACAAAGTGGTGTACACGTGAGAAGTGGAATGAAAATCATACATGATTCCAAACATTTTAACAAATCAATAACTGCAAAGTGGGGTGTGCGTAATTATTCAGCCACCTTTGGTCTGAGTGCAGTCAGTTGCCCATAGACATTGCCTGATGAGTGCTAATGACTAAATAAGTGCACCTGTGTGTAATCTAGGTCAGTACAAATACAGCTGCTCTGTGACGGCCTCAGAGACTTGGGAGCAACAAACACCATGAAGTCCAAAGAACACACCTGACAGGTCAGGATAAAGTTTTGAGAAATTTAAAGCAGGCTTAGGCTACAAAAAGATTTCCATAGCCTTGAACATCCCACGGAGCACTGTTTAAAACAAAACATATCCATGTGTTAGAATGGCCCAGTCAAAGTCCTGATCTAAATCCAATCGAGAATCTGTGGCAAGATCTCAAAACTGCTGTTCACAAACGCTGTCTATCTAATCTGCTGAGCTGGAGCTGTTTTGCAGAAGAATGGGCAAGGATTTCAGTCTCTAGATGTGCAAAGCTGGTAGAGACCCTAAAAGACTGACAGCTGTAATTGCAGCAAAAGGTGGTTCTACAAAGTATTGTCTCAGGGGGCTGAATAATTACGCACACCCCACTTTGCAGTTATTGATTTGTTAAAAATGTTTGGAATCATGTATGATTTCCGTTCCACTTCTCACATGTACACCACTTTGTATTGGTCTTTCACGTGGAATTCCAATAAAATTCATTCATGTTTGTGGCAGTAATGTGACAAAATGTGGAAAACTTCAAGGGGGGCGAATACCAATTTTACCATAATAAATACCACTCCAAATGTAAGTATAGTAGGCTAACGTGGGGCATTTCTGGGTCTGGAAAGACAACTGTAATTCGAATGTACTGTTATGTTGTTATCCTTTGATATTTAAATAAGGGTTTACTATGCTTGTGAAGGTTCTCATTCATCCAGGTCATGGTATATCTGTTGTATTCAATTAGATCAACTGGACTTGAAATGTAGTTCTTGAAGAACTACATTTCAAGTCCAGTTGATCTAATTGAATACAACAGATATAAGGGTTTACTGTTCCTTTAAATGGCATGTCCATGCTTAAAGGACAACTCCACCCACATAAGAACATCCTTTAGAAAGAATGGCCTCTTTAAAATATGTTGATATATCATAGTTTGTCCTATGAATTCATTACTGTATACCTGCTATGCTTCTGGAGGCCTCATGGAAACTGAGCAATTTAGAAACCTGTACTGAGCCTGGGCATGCTCAGAAGAGGCAGACAGAGGATTAACATTCAGTCATTGGCTGTGATGTCAACTGTCAAATCCATAACTGACAGTTACTAACTGGAAGAACCAGGAAGCAGAAACAGGTGAAACAGGACATTGTGTGGGATTTCAGGTTAGACTTATATATTTCACATTTCAAACTATTACCGTTTAGGGTTTTGGGGGGTGATTTACCTGAATGTAAGTTTTCATTTTGGGGCTGGACTTGCCCTTTAAGGGCTAGGCTACACTGAATCTTTTTAGCGCGATCCGATCGTGCTTTTTAAAGCGCACACTAGTGTGGCCCAGTTGATGTGGCCATACTAGGGCACTAGGGAGCGCTGTGCGTGCGATCCACATTTTTTTGTGCAATCACATACTTGAGGAGGCAGCAGGGGAAACTAAAGTCAATCATTAGTTGTGATGTCAGCAGTGACAGCCTTGATTGACTGCATGGAGGGAGGAGCCAGCTTACTCTGCCAGAATGGGGACAATAATAATCCTTAAATGTCTGCTTAGTAATGCAGGTAAAGTGCAGAACATAGCAGTTTAGGTTGGGCAGGTTACTGACAATTGACCAGTTTTTTGTTTTAACATGCCCTTAAAAGAATCCTGGGATTTACAAGTAGCACTGATCTCAGATCTCATTGAGCAATAACCAAGGATAAATCCACAAGCAGGAATCAGACTGTAATAAACTCCAACATCCACATTGTTTCTAAATCACTTAACGGGTTGTTCAGTCTAATAATTTTAATATTCCACCGTAGACGGACACATTAGAAAATAAAACTCCTTTAGTTCAAAGCAGTAGAATTCTTATTAATTAATGAACATTATTCTCAAAGTATTACCGCATTAACATGTCTAGTGACTATTGTAATGTGAATATTAACATCATAAAATGTGTAATATGGAGCTTCTTGCTAGGATGCTTTAATTAAATCCCCCTATTAGCCTTATTGCCTTTTAAAGGAAGCTGCTCAAAAATGATGTTTAGAATTCAAAAGAAAAACTTTAACGTCTGTTAGTAATTGGATCTTAAACCGGCTAAATGGCAGATCCTATTAGTGAACATTTGGTGATCGCAAACCCGCGCGTTTACATATAAAATGCCTGTGTATACAGGGCCTGTTATATTGAATTATATAAAATGCCTGTGTATACAGGGCCTGTTATATTGAAATGGTTCCTTTCTAGAACCCTTAGTTCATATTCTGTATAAGTGTTATTTTTCATATCTCTGTCAACTTTACAACTTGTCTTTTAAAGGGCATGTCCACCCAAAAACGGTGACTTGTTGCTTATTTCCGCAGCCCTGACTGCTTCCCCCCCCAGTTTATTACGTGCATTTTTAACCAGATATTTACCTGTATATACTCGAATATAAGTTGATCCGAGTATAAGCCAAGGTACCTATTTTTACCTGAAAAAATGAGTAAAACATGATTGAATCGAGTATAAGTCGAGGGTAGAAATTATGACCACTACTGCCTTCTTATTCTGTATTGTTTTGAGGCTTTAGTTGCCCTTTAAATAAAGCGTAATCCCACACAGTAACCCCCAATTCCTTGCCACTACAGATGTTTGGAAACTACAACTCTCAGCATGCTTTAGTTTAGCTGAGGGGAGGGGCAGTCATGATGTAATGCATCTGAAAATGTTATAATGCGTTCTTGTGTATATAATTATTTTTCAGCCTGTATCGTTTATATGCTTTTTCAGTCTTGGGCCCTCTTTTTTTTATTTATTCATTTTGCGATTCTGACTATAAATAATCTAAAAGGATCAGTGGTTCAGCCTGCATAGGTCAGTCCTACAGGGCCGTTGAAGGGGAAGTACAGTAGGTTTTGTGTTTATGGAATGAACTGCCTAAAAATGTTGTGTTGGCTGAACCTCTGAACAGTCAAAGGAGGCCTAGATGACTTCTTGGACAGGCAGACTATCCAGGGTTACAGCTGGTGACCACATTGTGTGGGCATAATTGACGTATCCTTGTTTAGGGTGGTGTACTGGGTACATGGACCAGACATACTTTTTATTTGGGGATTCTGGGTTTGGAATGGAAGGGTTGAACTTGATGGACTTTTATAATTTTTCAGTCCAAAATAAAAGGGGAGGACCAGACTCCTGTAATATAATTATTAAAGGGTATCTCCACCCTCTACATTTTTTTTATATATATAAAGTAGGGCATCCCTTCCCACCTCTAACCACTAAATTACATTGTTAAAAAAAGAACCCGAACTGTACTTACATCCCCTTGCTCCTGCGGCTCCCTGCTTGCCAGAAATAGCAACCGGACTGGACTGGCAGCAATAGAGAACACCGCGGGAGCCAAGGGCTGTAAATAGATTTTGTATTGTTTTTTTATTTAGCAATCTTAATATTGCAGTTGGGGGTGGGAAGGGATGCCCTACATTAGCTCCCCTGAGAATGCCACTGTCCTCTCAGAGGACGAGGAGGCAGAAACCTTTCATATGGGAAGACCCCTCCTACTCTTCAGTTTCCTGGACTTTGGACCAGCACTACAGGAGAACCATAAGGAGCAGAGATGTAAGGTAAGGATTTTTTTAAACTACAAAGTGGGGCCAGTAATAGGTTACATTTTAGTTTGGGAGGTGAACATGCCCTTTAAGGGCCTTTGCCACAAACTATTATAAATGTGTCCGCGATTAAAAACTACAAATCCCTTTTGATTTATTTAATTGATTAAATGAATCTCGGGTCCCTTCCACTAACAATTCCATGTTTTAAGCATTCCTGTCTCTAATTAACTTGTGGGCAGTTGGGTTTGTCTTCGACAGGACTGCAAAGATTTTTCAGGTTTTCCCCATTCCATTGATCTATATGGGCCATAGAACTGCACTTTATTCATTTTATAGCAGGTGTGAGCTGGCTTTATTGAAAGTTTACAGGTCAGTGGCTGTTTGAACCAGATTTTCTTTCCCATTAATGTTTTCACTAAACCGTATGGCTTTGTCTTCCCAATAACGTATCCGTCAAGCTACGCCGCTTACAAGTACGGTCTCGATAGCAATAGATGGGTTAAACTGGTGAGGGCCATTTTATTTCCCCTGTTTAGTCTGTTAAGCCTGTCAGTTTTATAACTCACTGAATCACCCTCTACATTCTCCCTAGTGACTATCACAGCCGGACGGCTGCAGCTATATATCACGGCTCGTCTTTACCACGTTGAGGAAAATCTGGGGGGTTTTATAGCCGGTAACAGAATTCTGACCTATGGAGTGTCTCCTGTTGAGTAAATCAATCAATTGCGACTTTTCAAGGATCCTGGGAGAACAATGTGAGAGCGCGACTTGTAAACGGAGAAAAGGAAGTGTGGCTGTGAAGTTTGTAAGAGAAAAGGACATAGATCAAGGCTGGAAGCGTAACAGGACTGATCATCTCTAAGGGGAATAAAAATGGATTTCTACTTAGCCGCAAGAGTAAAGCTTCTTTTCAGAGGTTTTCCGGTTGGTTAAACTGCAACGGGGCCTATTTTTTCTTTTTTACACGGCTGGTGTCTAGTTGGCTGCCATAGTTGGAGGGATAATGTTTGTTTATAGGAAGATTGTGGAAAGAAGTTCTGAATAAATACCAACAGATCTCACATGGTGTTTCCTAGATATCATAACTAACAACCAAGGGAACAGCCGCATAGAGATATCTATGGTCTAACGAATGTTACAAAAGGAGAATTCTGTAATGGGTCTGCATCGCTTTATTGGTGGCCATAGATGAAGCAATTTGATTGGTTGATACTGGGCATCGGATGATTATGGCACATGGTGCATGCCCATTTAATTGACCCAATTTAAATAATGGGAATGGGCGGAATCTTTGACTGATTGTCCAATAAAATCGATCCTACTATAGCCAACCTATGTCCTGCCTTCTGGGAATGGAGCTTCAAGCTAGCCATACACATGGATAATATTCAACAAATCATGTTGGACCTGACAATCTGTTGGGAATTTGTGTGGCACAAAAAATATTGATCACAATGCCAACAAACTAAGATCTACTGGGCCTGATGGAAAATTTCAGTCGCATGCTTATCTGCTCCCTTTAATATAGTAGAGATTAGTGATGGCCCATTTCGCAGATACGAACTGGGATCTGTGGTGGATTTACCTCGTTCGCGAACGGCGGATATCGCGGATTTTCCGTTTTTTCCGCCTTCTGAACTTTTCCAAACCGCGTTTTCGAAATTTTCGAAATTACGAGGATTTCTCGTATTTTGGAAAATACGAGAAATCCTTGTAAATTCAAAATTTCGCAAATTTTTCACATTTTTGGATGGAGCGACCAGTATTTTCGGGTCCGTATTTTCGAAGAATCCTCGTATTTTCCTCGTATTTTCAAAGAATCTTCGTCTTTTCGAAGAACGGATTTTGCCGAACTTTCATTTTAATAGGTTTTAATGGGTCCGTTCGCGGATTTTCTAATTTTCGAATTTTTTCGAAAATTTGCGGATCTTCGAGCGGACCGGATTTTGCGAAGTTCGAACATCTCTAGTAGAGATTGCCAATAAAATTGCCAAGTGTGTGGCCGCATGAATGAGTTTCCGATACAGAATTTAGGGCTAACAACCAATAGCTGCCTAAAGGGTAATGAACTTTTAGAGTGGATCCTGCCCATTGTAAGCAAAGGGAACCATTTCAGCTTGATGAATTGATTTTGGACAGATTAGTGTTTAATCTATGGGCAATGGTCTTAAGGCTTCATACACACTACCTATTCTTTCAGCTGAAGTGGTCGATGAATCTTCAATGACTGACCACTTTGGCCGACAATCATCTCTGTGCAGCAGCTCCCATCAGTATAGTCTGTGAGTCCTGCTGAATCAATGAATGACGTTGACATGAACTGCCATAAATGTATCATTATTTACCTTCTAAAGATATACTTGATATACAGTGCTGTAGTGTCACTTTAGCAAATAATCATACATACACACTGCCACATATAAGAGGGACTTCTGGGATATGAGTTGCCTTTCTTACTGCACTCTTACAGGCAGGATAGAACAATGGGACTTACCGGCCACTTCAGACTTACCCAATCCTACACACAAACTAAGTTAAGGGGACATGGTTTGTCTCCTACTATAGAAAGAAACTATGGTGCATTAATTGCCCTTATCTGAGTTTACTCAATCAGTTCTATGAAATTATCCTTCACTTACTTGGCTTTTGACTTTTGTTATAGGCTTAACAAAATGAATGTGTCTCTTATTGTGTCTATATAGATTTTCCAGGTCCCCAATTGATAATATTTCTATCTTGTTTCCCTTGATATATTACATTGTTGGTTACTGTATTTTTAGCTTCATAACCGTATATAATCTGACCTATGTAAAGGCTTCTGTAAGTGTTGTTCTGACGTTGAATCTATTTTCTACCCACCTCGTGCCTTTAACACGCTATCTCACTAGTATTTGCTTCGATGAACCCAATGAAGAAAAAAAAAAAAACTCAAGATTTTTTTTTGCCTTTGTTTTAACTGTCACCCTTGTTGAAGCAGTTACTGCCTTTGTATATCCTCTTGCTGGAGGCTATATTATTCCCCGGTGTTGAATATGAAACACATATTTAACATTCCTCTTGGAAATTAATGGGGCATCCTGATTTTTCCATAATGTCAAGTAATGGAGCGATTCTCAAAAAAAAAAAAAAAAAAATATATATATATATATTTATATAAAAACCCAAAATATTCCTTTGTTGAAAACATTAACTCTTAATGTGCTGCAAAAAAAAATAAAAATAACCTTGCTAGCAGTTGTACTATTTGTATGTTTTAATAACAATGTTTAGGCCTTTCAAGGACTGGTATAGACTAATACGAACATGCCTATAGCTATATCTTATTGCGGTTTAGAGATACTGCCCAAAGGGTTACAATCAAATCATTATAATGGAGTTATATTATTGGACTAGGCAGACAGATTCACACCTGCATCTAAATAGAAATGTTATAAATGTTTATTAGGTGGTAACATAAATGCACACTAAAAGAAGAATAATCCCTAGTTTAAGGGTTTTCTTTCTGTTTTTCAAAATAAACTTAACCCAAAATAATTATGTTTTAACACTTACCAAATGCAAGAGTTTTTATGTAGGCAACTTGGGCTGTGTTGCCTGTTGGAAAATTGGGTTTAGGTAAGGTTAAAAAGAAGGGTAAAAAGGTTGAACTTGATGGACGTATGTCTTTATTCAACCTCAATTACTATGTTACTATGATTTCCATTGAAGAACAAGTGACACTTTATAGAGCTGCACCTGCACTGTAGCAAGAGCCAGTCTTACAAACGGGCAAACAATTATTAACAGTTTAGGCATCAGTTTTTTTGAACGAAGCATAGACTTTACAGCAGGAATGCACTCAATTTCAGTGCTGCATAGTACCAAGAAAATCTGTCAGTGCTGCATAGCACCAAGAAAATCTGCCAGTGCTGCATAGTACCAAGAAAATCTGTCAGTGCTGCATAGCACCAAGAAAATCTGTCAGTGCTGCATAGTACCAAGAAAATCTGTCAGTGCTGCATAGTACCAAGAAAATCTGTCGGTGCTGCATAGTACCAAGAAAATCTGTCAGTGCTGCATAGTACCAAGAAAATAGCATTCTTTAAGGATGATCTCTGATCAAGACAATTTTCCAAGACCTACACCACAGAAACTGATCATATAAACAATAAATCACTTTCTGTGTATTCCCTAATCAAAAGGTGTTCTTGTTTAAAATCAATAATTTCACTAAGCACTCTAAATTACTTAATTAAGATTTCTTTTTAGAATTTCTTCAAACAGGTATTATGGTTAAATTAATTATTTTTTATGATGTAGACAGGGCTATTAAATAAATTCAAATTATCCCTATAATTTTACTTTTCCCTTTTCTGTTTTACCAGCTATCCTTATAGAAGTTTACACAGGTATCTAACCCTACCAATAAGGCAGAGGTTTGATTAACAGACTGGAATACAAATTGGACCAAAAAACGTAAGTAACAAAAATAATAATTAGTAGAACATTAAAGGGCATGTTCACCCTTAAAACAAAAAAAAACCTGGTCACTGCTCAGTTACCTGCCCCCATTTCCAACTGATAAATTCAGCACTTTATTATATGCATTACTTACCAGATATTTAAGGGTAATTATTGTCCCCATTCTGGCATAGTAAAGCTTGCTCCTCCCTCCATGCAGTCAATCAAGGCTGTCACTGCTTCGATCACAGCCAATGATTGACTCCGGTTTCCCCTCCTCTGCACATACTCAAACTTATAAAAAAGCTCATTGAGCAGATGTAGGAGAAAGGAACCTTTGCCAGAACAGAAGAGAACTTATCATTAAATATCTGGTTACAAATGCATTAAAATAGACTGTTTTCTAGTATGAATGATGGTCATCTGATATGAAAAATAGACAGACCAGACAATAACTATTTTATAAATCTATTAGATACTAAGAAGCCTTTTGTTCACCATTCTCTACACAATTCCTACTGTACTATATAATACTATATTCTCAATGAGGACAGCCATTTACTATATGTGATGCTTTACAAAGCAATGATCTCAACAATAGATAATTGAGTGTTGCAATAATTAAGGTTTATTTACCAAGAGGTACAACATTTTGCCGGTGTCCTTAATCTGCAGAAACCAATCGGATGCTTTCTAACTGAAGTAGACCAATAAAAATGTAACATGTGATTGGTTGAGAGAGCACAGGGGCAATTGTGCTTATTCATCAAGCCCTATTAATGTTTTGATTGCATTGGTGAAGGGGTTAATAGAGTGTAAGCATCTAGATATTAGTTATATATTATAAGGCATGGGCCAGGGCGTTTAAGAGACTTAGTTAAGGCCTGCATTATTATGTTTATATTTATTCTTTTGAAAGGGGGGAGGGGGGACTGGTGATTAATCTGAGCTGTCAATGCTCACAGATGTGAAATTCACACCGCAGCAAATGTGAATTCAGCAGGAGCATCCTATGGACTGGAAGAGGCAAGGGATGGAGAGAGGGGAAGAAGAGAAAAGGTTGTAGACGGGTGAGGGGAGGAACCAAGTAGGATCAGAAATTAAGAGATGTAATGGTTTTGCATACAGGAATGGACAGTTAGAAATAGAACAAGTAAGAGGGGAGTTTATGGCAAGATACGGGATTGAATAAGGCAAATGGAGAGAAATGAGGGTGGGATTCTTTAAAGGGGAACTGAGATAAAACTAGAATTTAGCAATAAATGACACCCGGGGAGAGTTTCTAAAAGTGAGTTCAGAGGGTTATCTTACATGGGATGTTGTATAACCCCATGGGCAGAACCCCGGTGATTGAACTGTCTGTGGTGCTGAATATTATTTTCATTCATTGTTACATTGCCTCCTTTGCGAATACAGATAATATCAGGATTAAATATACAAAGATGTGTTAACCCCAAATGCTGTTTAATGGGACCTCCAAAGGTCAATGGACCAACATCGCTCTTTGGGAATGGGTCATTGGGTTGATTGGGTTAAAAAAAACTCTGCCAATGCTTTATAATAGATGGAAGGAAGGGACCTGACCTACCCTGATAAAGGCTTGTCTGCTGATAGATGTATCATCAGACAACAGGCATCTGAATGGTTTGGGACAGAGGGGGTTCTGGGCCACAATCACCTAAGTTTGCATTTCCTAACAATAGCAGCTCCCATGTTCAATAGATTTTCCCATAATGTCAAAAGTGGTCAGGGGCATTTTCCCACCAGACAACTGCATGTTACCCGTTAATTTGTGGGCCATTGTATTATCTCGAGTCCTTTGGCAGATCGGACACAGGTGCACAATGTTCTTATTTACAGTGTTGGGAGGTGTGCAAACTGATCACTAATGTCTGATTCAGACTCAAGCACTTCTGGGTGTCGGGTGTGAAACCATAACACGTGTTTCTTTTTTTACTGCTTTTGGATCTGAACTGGTTTTCTTAACCCAATTTAGGCAGAGACCTGCACTTAGCTCATTCAATGTTGTTAAAACACTCATTGAAGTTCTAGCATTTGGGCAAGGACCTTCCCAGGGGTGCCCCTACCGTGAAGCAAACTGAAACATTTGCTCAGGGCGCAGCCATGCAGACAACTTAAAAGGCAGCAGTTAAAAAAAAATATCCTGCTTCCTACAATACCGAATTTCAGCACCAGTCTACCAATCAGTGTTAAGTCAGCCCTCCAGTTCACCAGTCAGTGTTAGTTAGCCCACCATACCCACCTCCACAAGCCACATCTATGTTCCCTTATGAAGCCACGTCCGATTCATGTGCCGAACCCGTCTGCCGATAGGTGGACATTTAAAAGTTGTTTCAGGTGTCAGGAACACCCCTGGACCTTCCATAGAAACCTGGACATTACCCAGAAGTTTCTCCTATTATTTGCATACGAGACGGGAGCCCTAACCTGAACTCTCCCTAACTTACTTGATTTTTTTGTGACATCCGTTGTAAAGCACCGAGGCCCTGGGTTGGAGTAACCCAGACTGGGATAGAAATTTAGGGTTGGTATACATGGGCGTTCCCCAAAATAAACTCTGGTACTCTGTGCGAATTAATGTGCCGATATTTCTGGCTTCAGTCACAACATTCCAGAATAGTTAAACTTGTGATTAAATATCTGGTTACAAATGCATGCAATAACTGACAAGTCACCTGTTTTTTTAAAGACGGGACATGCCCTTTAACTTTTGTATAAAACTAATGCAACATTCCAGCACCTTGAAAGGTAATGGGAATTGGTCTGTTTCAGGTTGCAGGATATCATGGCTTATAGTTAGTTATATAGTTAGTAGGTGAAGGGATATGTTTGTGTGCTGCAGTTGATTTGGGGCATATGTAGGAAGGGCGTAGGGATATCCATACGTAAAATTCTCAGGCCAATAAAACTGTATCTGGTTCGCTGACTTGCAGCCAATAGGAAGCTCAATAGATAAATAAATAAATAGAATTACATTTTTCACGCATTTGGGTTCTTACTATTTTTTTTTTTTCCTTTTCTTTTTTTAATATTCCAGTACGAATAAAAATAAAACCATTTAACCACTCTTCCTACTATTTCCTATTCAGAGGGTTGAATAATTCAAGATTAATGTGGTAGAGCATTAATAATTTTCAGACCAGCGTACCGCAAAAATGAAAAAAGAAAGAGGGGGAAAAAAAGAAAAACAATAATAATAATAAAAAAAAAACCCAGAGCCCAAAAAAAAAATAAAAATACAGATTACACAGAGTAGACTGCAAGATAAAATATTCCAAGTTATTAAACAAGGGTGGGTGGTGGAGCCTTGTAATAAAAGGCGATGTTTGTGCACTTATTTCCAAATGCATAATTTAGAGTTTGTTGGAAGGTGAGGTCAGTCAGCGAGAAGGAAAAAAAAGAAATAAATAGGCAATCTGATAAAGTCTCCCCTTCACTACCCTGCTATTAGATCCATTAGTACTTTATTTAATGATCTAATCCTCCTATCTGTAGTTTAAAAGATATTTTGGAATTTTTATTTAATTTTAGACAATGACATTTGTAAAATTCAAGCTGCTTAAGAATTAGAAATATTAAATACAATTGGAAATATTTATGATCGATATTTTTATGTTACTGCTATAGGTGTTGTCTTTGCATTGCAAACTTCCTGCCAAAGATTAATATGCAGAGGAAGTGACTTCCTGTAAGTGCATTTGGGGATTTAAATTGCTTTAAAGAGCATCTACAACTGAAAAAAATGTTGTTAAAAAATTGCCCATTACTGCAAACTATAATTCTTTCTAACGATCACTGTGCCCTTTTTAGTTCATCTGCCCCCTACTTCTTTTGATATCCAATTTAAGCATCTTACATTTCAGCTGTCAATCAAGTGTCTTATCATAAACTCTTCAGTTGTGTGCAGTTTTGCTGTAACTGGAAGGGGGACAGTTCATATGTGTAAATGCATGATGGGAAATTCCCTCTTCCAGTGCTGCCTCATAGTGATTACTAAGCATGCTTCCCCCCATTAAAAAGTCTGGTCAAATGGAAGGAGTTGTTGGTTAAGGTAGGGAGGACTATTATTAGACATCTTGGCTTTGAAGGTGGCCATACACAGCATGTGTGCCGACAGATCACACATGCTTTTACATTGTTATATGATATGTAGTGAGTGACATCGCTAAAAACCAAATTGAATCATGGTTGGTTCCTTAGGTATATCGGGCCACATTTATTGCAACAGATATTATTGGTACAATGGGTAGATAGTCTAATAATATTGTAGCGTGTATGGAGTGTAAATTTTATGGGAAAATTAGCTGGTGTGCCTTACAGTGAAAGGGAGTAACATTATACCTGCTGGCGCAGTAATTGGCAATTGCTGATTTCTGATTGGTTTAGCGTGCTGTCATAGGTGGTGACAATTTTTAAAAATGGTAGAATGAAAACTGACAGTACATGCTATTAACTGGTGGTGAGATGACAGGAAGCATGCTGGCAGAGGAAATGTGTGAATATCTTTAATGATGGTACCATATTACCAGGAGAATATGATCAGTTTATTGATTAATCTTTCATTGGGAACATAGGGTCAAAATTGACCAGCAGTTGGAAATATCAGACCGGGAATTAACCTGTAATAATGCTTTTCACTGAAGTAAGACAGGCAGAGCGAGAGCTTGCAGTAAAACTTCTTAGCTCTTTAGTGACAGCAAAAGGGAGGCTGGAACACGTGCTTCTACCTCCAAATTAATTTTATATTTTTGGTTCAGTGGTTCTTTAAAGGGCATGTTCACCATTAAAATAAAACACTGATCTCTTGTCATTTGTTTGTCCCTAGCCCGAACTGCTGTTGTAAGCACTTTGTATTTTTGTTATAGGCATTTCTAACCAAATATTAAATGACACGTGTTTTCTTTTTCTTACTGGTTTTGGATCTGAACTGTTTTTTAAAGTATTGCCCATGTTTTCTCCCTTTCTGCTCAATGAGCTTTTAGGAAATTGAACATGTGCAGAGGAGGCAGCAGGGAAAAGAGCTGTCAATCATTTGCTGTGATGTCAGCAGTCACATGCTTGATTGACTGTATCAAGGTAGGAGTCAGAAGGGAGCAAATAATTATTGTTAAATATTTGTTTAATGGTCCATATTATAATGTGCTGAATATATTAGTTCAGGGATAGGCAACCAGTAGATCTCCAGATGTTTGAAAACTACAACTCCCAGCATTCCATATTTTAGACTAGTCTAAAGATTTCTGCATAAAACTCTGACACTAATTTTAATACAGGAAAGTCCAGAACACTAACCTGGCAGATGAAAATTGTATGTGTTTGTAAAAAGTAAATTTTTGCAGTGTATTTGTCCTTTAAATAATTGCATTATTTAATAATAGAGACATGAACATGCCCAGCTTGTTTCCTGTTTTAGGCTGGGTACACACCATCAGATATTTCCGACCGAACGATAGTGACGTGGATCAGTCAGTCGGCCGGAAATATCTGATTGTGTGTGCGCGGCAGCCGTGACTGAGCTCGGTTGCCTGTTTGACTGGATCGGACGAACAGGCGATCGGGACTGCTAGTAAACCACACTCGATCATGTGGTTCCCTATGGGGCAGTCGTTTGTCCTGGCCAAGTGCTTGCTAGCAGCAAAAACGTTCCGGGGGGGGGGGGGGGGGGGAAGGCTGTTTGTACCCAGCCTTAGGAGCGTCCATGTTTTTCCCATCTCTGTGCAGAATTGACATTCACAAGCAATACTTTTTTTGCATTACATTTGATTTATAAACGTGTTCTTTTGCCTTTGGATTAAGCCTGACAAGGAAATAAGGTTTAAAACAATGTGCTAAATTCACAGGATACAATAGATCGGCTTTAAGTCAAAGCAGCTCTATGATGCAGAAAATCAAGTTGTTCCCTGGGGCTTCCTATGTGTATTATTGGATAGAACCTTTCCCTGCTCTTACTGAGAGTAGCTGCTTTAAGGGGCGATGTGAATTAGAAGTCTGTGCAGGAAGACGGTTCTACAGTTCGATTGCAGTAGGGGGCATTTCTGTCAAATATATTTTTTTTTATTATTATTTATTTATATTTGCCATTTTGTTGGCACATTTTATTTATTAAAGGATAAGTACACTGTAAAAGCAAGTTAAGTTAAATTGGAAGCAGCAGCTTCACCCTTCTTTTTTTCCCCTGGGTTCCTCCTGAGCCTACCTTTCCATGCTGTACAAGTGCATGATGTCATGCGATGACGTCACACGCGTCCATGCACGCACAGTTATCGCGTGCAGCGGGCGCTCGGACCACATGATCCCTGCTTTTGGAGGCTAGAGAACAAAGGGGAAGCCAGAAAGTCTCAGAGGGGAGGAGCTAAACAGTCTTCACATCACATCCAAGATGTCAGCAACTTTAGACCAGCAACGGTAGGCTCAGGAGGGACGCAGGGGAAAAAAAGAAGGGTGAAGCTGCGGCTTCCAATTTAACTTAACTTGCTAATATAGTGTACTTATCCTTTAATAAATAAAATGTGCCAACAAAATCCTTTAAAATCATGAAACACATTTTCACCTGAACTTTTATATATTTGACTGTATTTTTTTTTTTTTTACAATTACTATTGGTTACCTAGAAGCTGATGTATGGTAGCTGCTCGTCCTTCCCCAACCCCCCCCCCCCAAGATCCTCTTCTTTCTGCTAAAAGATTAAAAGGCATGTCCACCCAAATACATAATAAGGTTAGTAAGTGTATGCAACATAGTTCCTTAGCTATCCGAGGTTAGCTAACTAGATTGTAACTCTATGGGGCAGGGACCTCCTTTCCGCTTGTGGAACGGAGAGCCACCATATGACACAGTTTAGTTTGGTAACAAAGAGAAATATATAGTACTTGCTATGATGTACATGACATGTTTATTATGGGAGATCTTGATTTGCTGGGTTCTGTATAATTCCCTTTACAGGGAATCACATCCCAGAGGATATTTTGTGAGTGCACCATCTGCAGTGAAGATATGACAGACACACTGTGCAGTTTATTTATCTGATATGACCGGTTCCTTCCGTCTAGAATTCTATATTTCCCTTGTCACGCTGGGAGTGCTGGCTTCTTAATGAGTTGTTTTTCTCATGTACAGCATTAGATGTAATGCGCAGAGTTTGAATCTAGATAATTCTGTTGAAATATTGTGACAACTAAAACAGCCAGGCCATGTTAATTAGTTTGTTTTCAAAGTAGATTGTCATAATAACATTTCCAGATACAACAAGGATTGTGAACAAAGAAACTTAAGTTCAGGCGATTTCCCGATATGATGAACTTGCAATGTTTATACCAAATATTGTTAGATACCTTAAAGGGGAACTGTGGTCCAAAAATGACTTTAGGTAAATTGATAGGAATTGCTCCCCTGAGAATTTTTGCAATTTATTTCCTTTGTTTATTTTGCATAGTTTTGAAGATATTTAAATTTTTGTGTGTGATATGGCAGCAGCATCACCAGGTCCCCTGCACTTCCTGCTTCCTGCTCTGAAGCTGTCAGTCAATCTGTCCTGTGTCTCCTCCTCCTTTTTGCAGCCCCCCTGGTCCCTCCCACTCATGGACCACATGGTCCCTCCAGTTGCAGGCCCCCCATGGTCTATTATCTTACAGCCCCATGTGGCCCCGCCTACTCATGGGTGCCTAAGCCCCGCCCACTCATGGGTGCCTAAGCCCAGCCCACTCGTGGGTGCCTAAGCCCTGCCCACTCATGGTTGCGGGGGTTACTCAGACCCCCGACACCCCATGGCCCATTATCTTACAGCCCCATGTGGCCCCGCCCACCCCCAGGTGCCATGACCCCGCCCACTCATGGGTCCCTAAGCCCCGCCCACTCGCGGGTGCCTAAGCCCTGCCCACTCACGGTTGGCGGGGTTACTCAGACCCCCGACACCCCATGGCCCATTATCTTACTGCCCCATTTGGCCCCTGCTCACCTGCAGGTGCCATGGCCCCATCCACTCGTGGGTGCCTAAGCTCCACCCACTCATGGGTGCCTGAACCCCGCCCACTCATGGGTGCCTAAGCCCTGCCCACTCACAGGTGGCGGGGGTTACTCAGACCCCCTCCCCCCCCCAGAAAACTGTGGAAACACCCTTTTCAGACAGAGTGAGAACAGAGTAAGAACCTTCTCTGCAGCTGCATGTCCTTCACAAAGCAGAGAGAAGGAGGGACTTTCTGTCTCCCTCACACACTGAGGGAGTCTGAGGCTGTGCTCGCCGGCGACACTGTGCAGGAGAAGCCTTGGGAACGTCACATGTCAGCTTCCCACCCATTAACTTTCTGGTCAGTCATTTCTGTATATCTTGGGCTGTGGAGCACGTAGAGAGGTGGTGGATGGCTCATTTTAAAGGTAGGAAACTGGCCTTTAATTTAAACTTAACTTGTTTGGAGACCACAGTTCCCCTTTAATCAGATTCATGGTGCCCTCCAATGGTGATTGGGAGCTAGTGATGTCAAGGAATCAAATGGACACGTGTCAAATAAAGTTTGCACAAATTATGATGACCGAATGGATGATAAATGTACGTGTACAGCCATTCGTTCGGGCATCACTGGTGGTCGACCTGAATCATTAAACGATGGCAGAATGAGCAGGCATACTTCCGGTATGGCTGTTTGATTCAGCCTATGGCTGAATAATGTATGCTCAGTAGCCCCTTCAATCTCTATCCTTAACAGAGCTGTCAATCAACTACTGAGTGACCTTCCTTAGACCTCTCTGGTTTAAAAAATAAGCAGTAATAAAACCAATTTTAATTACCAGGAAGGTGGGCATTAAGAACCTAAGGCCTTTCTATATCTTATGAGAATCCAGTCAGACTGCTAAGACGTGCTAAAAGTTGCTTTTCTGCAGCCTCCTCATCTAGTGGAAGAATTAACACCCTTGGCGACCTGTAGCAGTTTGAATATATGAGTTGTGAATGCAAAAGCTTCTTCCATGTGCAGTAACAAAGTGCACTAAAATGAAAATAAATCTCTGCAAGAGACACTGACCATAGATCTAAAGGCTAACTTCAGTAGCTGATTAATGAATATGGTGTCGTGGGTGTAAGTGCTTTCGTTCTAATTAATAGGCTTTAGCTCACTTTTAAGTAGACATTTGCCCTGTGTGGTTTTCAGAAAAACAGGCTGTTCTTCCCTTTAAAGGAGAATTCAACTGAAAATTTGTCTCCACCATCCCCTGTGATCTATCACTTCCAACCTATAAATCTTGTTGTATATTCCCATTACAAGGCCTGTTCATTCCTGTTGTATCTCTGTAAATGGGCCTCTGCCCGCTAAAGATCCCAGTTGATTTGTACACAAACGCATATCAAATGAGGGAATTAGAATGTTTTTATGTAATGTGCGTTTCACATCTTACATTGTCCTAAAAATGCCATACAGAGACTTTTATCATTTCTTAAAAAAAGAATAAAAAGCTTTATGGACTAAAGGATAAAATAAAGGATAAACAGTCGCAGACATTGGATTTTCATGATCTCTTCTGCTGTAATAATTTTCACCTTCTTGCCCTTACCGAAACCTGGCTTTCCCAACATGACTCTGCTAACTAGGCCTTGCTTGTTCATGGTGGGCTCCGCTTTTCCCATTCACCTTGCTCCTCCTGTCGTTGTGGGGGTATTGGTCTTTTACTTTCCTCCTCCTGTCCATTTACTAGCATTACCTCCCTGCCTGATCTTTCATTCTCATCTTTTGAGGCTCATTCAATTCAGCTCTCGCACCCCTTGTTGCTACAAGTAGCTGTGGTATACAGACCACTGTCTACAGCATCTCCGGCTGCATTCCTCTCTGACTTTGAAACTTGGCTTACTTTCTTCCTCTCTGCTGACTGTCCTGTTCTGATTCTGGGGAACTTTAACTGTCACTTTGACAACTCCTGGCCCTCTCGCTTCCAACACTTAACATCCTCCTTCAATCTTCAGCAATGGAATATACCTAGTACTCATAAGGATGGCCACTTCCTGGACTTAGTGTGCACTAAAAACCCCTTTTCAATCTTACCCCTTCCCGCTTTCAGATCACCATCTTATCACGTTTCAGGCTCAACACCCTCTACTTCCTCCTGTCCCTCCCTCTTGTATGTCTGTTCGTAATACTAGATCCATAGATCTCCTGGCACTCGCCTCATCCCCGTTTTCTAGTCTCTCTTTCCTTTTGACAGTTGATGACCCTGACTCACTTGCCAACTCCTATAATTCTATCCTGACTAGCACTATAGACTTTTTGCCCCCTTGCATTCCCGCAGTCAAGGACTCTAATCCTCGTCCATGGCTCAACCCCGCTTCCCATTTTATACGCAGGTGCACGCATGCTGCTGAACGTGCGTGGAGAAAGTCCCGTACAAAGGCTGTCTTTCTTCATTACAAGTTCATGCTGCAATGTCTCGGCTCTGGGCTTTTGCTAGCAAAACAGAACTATTACCGGAAACTTATAAATAACAACAAATCGAACCCACGTCGCCTGTTCTCTATCTTTAACTCCCTTCTGCGCCCCTTTCCAGCTGACCCTCTGCTTTCTCCCCAGGACTTTGCGCATTACTTTCAACATAAAGTGGAGTCCATCCGCATGCAGATCTCTGGTCCTCGGGATGACTCTCAGATTATGTTGCCCTTAACTCCCTCAGCTACTCTTTTGTTCCTGTGACCCATTCAGAAGTCTCTCGCCTGCTTCTATCATGTCCGCTCATGACCTGTCCTCTTGATCCCATGACCTCTGGATTACTGAAGCACTGTAATCACGTGCTTACCCCTATACTCACCCGCATATTCAATGCCTCCCTTACATCTGGAATTTTTCCTTCCATCTTTAAGCATGCCCTTGTTAAGCCCATACTTAAAAAAGCCCTCGCTGGACCCCTCTTGTTTAGCTTACTGCCGCCCGGTCTCTCTCTTACCAATAGCATCTAAGCTGCTAGAATGATTAATCTTCTCCCGTATCACTAACTACCTTCATGCTCACAACCTATTGGATCCCTTGCAATCTGGATCCCGTCCTGCGCATTCTACTGAGACGGCTCTGTGTAAGATTGTGAATGATCTGCAGGTTGCAAAGGCCAATGGTCACTTTTCTATTCTTATCCTCCTTGACCTCCTAATGCAGATACGTCACTCTTTCGGAATGAAGTGGCATCCTGGTTTTTATCCTATCTCTCTGAACGAACTTACTCTGTATCTATTGGTAACAACACCTCTTCTCTGGGTCCTCTTAATGAGGGGGTACCGCAGGGGTCTGTACTTGGACCCTTAGTGTCATTTATATGCAGACGATACACAAATCTTCTTGTCAACACCTACACTAACTCCTGACATCCAATCACGTGTCTTCGACTGCCTCCTTGTCATCTGTTCCTGGATGTCTCAATGCTACCTCAAATGAAATCTTTCTAAAACTGATCGTTCATCCACCTAAACCTGGTCTAGTCCCATCTTTCTCCATCTCTGTTGACAATACCCCCATTTCCCCTATCCAATTGGCACGCTGCCTAGGGGTAATTATTGACTCCTCTCTCTCTCTCCTTTTCTAACCACATTAACTATGTTGTCGAAAACTTTCCTTCGCAATATAGTAAAAACCGGCATGTTTCTTTCTCTCCTGACCACTGCTATGCTTATGCATGCTCTCATTGTAATGCGCCTGGACTATTGCAACCTACTACTTTCTGGTCTTCCTGCTTCCCACCTCTCTCCCCTTTAGTCTGTACTTAACTCTGCCACACGTATTGTTTCCCTCTCTAATAAACTGGATCCCAAATCTCCTCTGTACCGGACAACAACCTGGGTCCCTGTTAAACAGCGCATTGTATACAAAATCCTTCACCTTACTTTTAAAGCCATTCGCTCTGCTGCTCCTCCTTATATTTTTTTTCTAGTGTCCCCATATGTCCCTGCCCATACCCTCCGCTTTTCGCAGAAACAGCTCCTGTACAGACCCCCCACTCACACTGCTTCCTCTCGCCTTAAACCTTTCTCTCTTGTGGCTCCCATCCTCTGGAATTCTATTCCCCTAAACCTTTCTCTCTTGTGGCTCCCATCCTCTGGAATTCTATTCCCCCTCTCTACGTCAAGAAATCTCTATTAGCAGGTTTAAATCTACCCTTACATCCTACCTATCTGGTAACCAGCACAGTATATGGTATCTATATATCTATATATGATAAATCTACCCTTACATCCTACCTATCTGGTAACCAGCACAGTATATGATTGTTTATTTGCACTGTATACGTCTCACTCAGCACTTATACCCATTACATTGTATCTATGTATTACCACCTAACTAGATTGTAAGCTCTACGGGATAGGGACCTCATTACTCTGTGGCAAAAGCCCTAGCACTTTTATTATATAATTTATATATTTATGTACTGAAACTATCTATGTATTTGTTCCCATTGTATGACTTTATGTATTTTGGAAACAAAAAATATCAGAATATTAGATATATTAGAAAAAGTTACATTTTTTTTTAAATTTTAAATTCCAATGAATATTCACTAAATTGGGTTTAAATTAGATTTTCAGAAATTCAATAGGCTCTGCGGAACCACTACTGAAAATGTATAGTGATGGGTCCGTTTTGTGTTTGCAAATTCATGGATTCGGCAAAACCTTAAATTTTTGAAAGTTCGGTGTAAAAAAAATTCAAAGTTTATTGCACATTCGAAAATTCAGAGTCAAATAGTGGAAAATTTTCCAGAGGAAGAGATGGAGGCATGAGAAAGTATTGTTGGTCTTTTCCCTGTTTATTATTTACTACACCAGCAAACACACACTGATACCACCAACACATGTGTTGTACATTTTCCTGTGTATTTATAAGTGCAATTTTACAATGGAAACGCATGCCATTTACGTACTGGAATATCATCATTTTTATAAGCAAGCAGCACCAAAGCGTGCATGATTAATGTTATAATACAGGGATGTCAAACCTGCGCCCTCCAGATGTTTGCAAACTACAACCACTAGCATTTCCTGTCTGCAGTGTGCAGCCTTTTAGTAAACATGGGCCTTTTATACCTGGTTGTGTAGGGACATTCCTGTCTGGGGCCATAAAAGATTTAGTGGCGGAAGTAAAAAAGAAAAACTAGTCCTGCCTATTCTCTTGCTAACAATACGATGAAGGTTCAATTTCATTTACAATCATATGATGCATTTACTACAACCGACTCAATTTATAATGTAAATTACATTTTACACATGTATCTTAAATAATGTAGGACCGGGAGATTGAGAAATCCGGCAGGCTCGCCGATTGGTATGGATAATGCTTTATCAGCCTCGAATTGCCTTGAATTTCTTTCTTTTTTTTTTTTGTTTGACCCTAAATCACAAGCCGTTAATTATTTCTCTTTTCAATTATAGCCACAGGGAAACTATGGAGCTATAACATATTTTTGTTTTATTATGTATGGGGCTATGCAAATTGTGACTCTGCTAAAATGGAAGAAATATGAAGATGTGTCCTCTAAGGTATTAAGTATGGAATATGCTGGGGAAGATTCAGTTTACCTCACCCTGGAAGAGATAAGATAAATTAATGAACAATAATGCGTGTGAAGAGGGTGTTTAGGATCTCTTTGTTTCTGTCCTTGGACGTGTACGAACAAACGCGGGGTCATTCCAGGAATGCTTGTTATCCGTTACTTTTTCATCCCTGTGTTTCATTACACTGTCCATTGAATTGGTCTAGACCAAAGACCAATTGAAAGTTCTGATATTGCAGTGTCTTAAAGGGGGAATATGGAAATACTCTTTCCACCTTTATAAAATGCAGATTAATAGGAGATAAAAAGGCAACAAAATGGATTGATTTGTTTGCATTATTTTGGGACAAAAGTCACTTTTTCTTAAAGGAGAACTAAACCCAATTTTTTACACTTCAAAACCTGAAAAAAATCCACTCTAAAAGCACCAATAAACTGTAAAATCCACTACTGTTAATAGCATTAAAGTAAATATAACCTCCTGAAGAACTGGATATAATAACTGTGTGTATGTGCAGTGACTGGCCACACCCTGACCTCAGTCACAAGCTCCCTTGCCTAATCTGTCCTGTAAGTGGGAGTGACCATCTGTACCAATAACAAGTTAGGACTGAGCATGTGTAAAGAATGATCAGTGACCACCATGTGGGATACTGGGATTTGGGAAATAAAACACAAACCATACCAAATTGAGAGGTAACACAGATTACTGCTTTAATTTTAGGTGCTCTTATTTTGAAAGAGTGTTGTTCTGAGGCTTTAATTGTCCTTTAAGATGTCCATTCACATGTGACTAAGGTCGCAAATTCCTGTCAGATTCTGTCGGAACTGATCGTGAATTTGCCCTTATTTGCACATACACTGTAACATATTTTATATATAGAACAATTATTCCTTCGCCCGTACACAGGGTTGATCATACCAGCCCCCTTATGGAGATGATAAGAATCTAAAGGAAATTTTCCATCTGGAATGAACTTCCGCAATGCCAATAGCAGTAGTTTTATGGCATCATTGCGGTTGTGGTTGTGCCCTAATATTTGAAAAATCCCTGGGATGGTATGGCTGCACCAAGTTTGCCAGAGGGGGGTGCACCATATGAAGGGAGAACTATGTTGTAAAATAAACCCCCCTCCCTTTGGATCTACACCCTAGGGGTGTCTCATGGTAGATTTAGAATGGAAATTATATGAAGAGTACCATTGGACAATAAAGGTTTATTGCGGGGTTTACAAACTTTACAGAGTATACAAACAGTGGGATAAGTGCAAGCAATTATACAGATAAATACAAATTAAATACAATTTCATACATAGGTTAAGAATACATATATATAAATTATGGATACATAGTACAACATGCCATGACACATTAGGAATGAGATCTCTGCCCGAAGAGCTTACAATCAAAACTTAATCTCAATCAGCTTTACTGTATGTGGATTTCTTAGGTGTTCTATTTTTGGAGAGACAGTGGCCACTACATTCATTCAGACCACAATTGCTTCTGTTTAAATATCATTGAATTAAACTGGACATACAACCATAATAATCTCATCTTGACGTTCCTTTAAAGAGGGATGCTAATAAAAATCATTGAAACACCCCCTGTGGCCTCTCAGAGTGATTCCGTCTCTATTAGTGTCCCTGTAAAGTGCAATGTTGATCACTTGTCACTGTGAGGGGAACCAGTGCCAAGAGCAAAATGCTTGATTTTTTTAACACTCTTCATGAGCACGGCGCCCCCTGATGTTGATCTTAGTGAACTGACAACAAATCAAACATGGATTTTAATTTGCATGGGATCAAGTGTGAAATCCAGTGTATACTAAATTAGATATAAGACACTCAATGGTCCTGTGTTTTAAATAAACCGTCAAGCCAGAACCTTTTTTCTTACCTATTTACATTTGCAGAATATACAGAATTGTTAAGTTAAAAAATCAGAAAAATCCAATTCAAACCCAATTGAACCAGCCAATCACACACGCAGCTGCCGGTCCAGGGAACGAGGTGCTGTAAGTAGAGATGGGAAGCGATTTTAATGTCTGAATAAAGCAGTTGGGGGTGGTGGGTGGAAAGTTTTAAATAACTTTATTTATATAACTTCTCATATCTGGTGAGGTTGTTTTTCTTTGCATCTTTGTAGGGTGTTGTGTGCGAAGTGATATATTCTAGGATAGGGAACCATAGCTGTGGGGGGATACTATATATTGTAATGCTATTCCCATGGCAGGAGACCATGTTTAGTAGAAAGAACATCTAAAAGAGTTTGAAGGCCTCAGGCTTTACTGTCCCATTATTAATGGAGGAAGGTTGGGAGTTATGATCAGTGTCCATCCATTATAGTTAGTTAGGAAAGAAGGACGACATACGATACTTAATGTTAATACTAATTTGCTTCTTGGCACAAATCCTTTATATACACAGCGTTGAAAAGAAATGTGAAGGGAAAGTCATACCATTGTGGACTTTCAGTTTCTGTCAGACTAACCTGTAATTCTTGGTTATAGAGGGGAATATGACATCTAACGGATACAGACTCCCATGCAGATGAACTTAATGCAGTCAGGAAGGAATCTACACGCTCATTAATTTCACCACTAATTACTGTGGGTGTTTGGCTAACGAAAGATAAGGAGGTCAACATCTTGTTTCTAGAGTAACACGAGAGATCAGAATTATTTTTAATGTGCATTGTTGGTAATGTAATGTCTGTGACGTCCATCCCTGGCTCTTTAAGGTGAGAGGGGCTACACTGCCAGGGTATTGTAAGTATGTGATGTGCAAAGTATTGCTCACACTAAGCAGTAGCATTGGGAGGCTGCGAAAGGTGTGAGGAACATTTTGATTGGATGTGTTAACATATACCAGTGTGAAATGAACTTTAAACCCAATTAAAGCAGATTTTTAAAATTTTTGACATTGAATCTCAATAATGGGACTTTTCGAAACCTGCAATTCTTCCTCGTAACCTATTTGGGTTAGAAAATGGGACCCATCACTAACCACAAGCCAAAATTGGTAGAAATCCCTTCACATTGTCAAAAAACTTAGCACTGCACTTAAAGGGCATGTCCACATCAAAACTAAATTTAATCCCCCCCTGGCCCCACTGTGTAGTGTTTTAAAAATCCTTAACTTACCTGCTCCAAATGGTTCTCTTGCAGTGCTTGTTCAAATTCCAGAAAGTTAGTAGGAGCGTCTGTGTGTCACCTGGTCCCTGCTGCTTCCCTGTCACACACTTCCTCATACACATGTCCGATTAGGCACTGACCTACCAGCGTGTCTGTTTCGGATAATAACACGTGTGTGTGCGTTCGGTCGGGCCGTTCTTTGATCTGCTATGGCGGATCAACGAAGACCCCATGACCAAATGCATATGTGTGATTATCGAGTGAAAAGCCCATCATCACGGGTGTGCATTGTAGTCGAGGCTTGGTGCCAGATCTGACATGGGGCCTTTACTCCCATTTTCTACAAACTGGCTTCCTACCAGGCATGGATCATGCATACGTATGCCAAAAAAATGTCTGGACAGTTAACTGACAAAATTTAAAGATATTTAAGAACAATATCGGTAGCATACCTCTCAAACCAGTGCTCCAATGAGAAGAGAGGGCCAACACACTTGCCAAAAAGAAAAATCATACAAATGATTAATGATTGGCACGTCAACAACAGGAGCTAAATGGTACCATAGATATCTGTATGATCAACTGGACCTAACTGGATACAACAGATAAACTATGAACGGATGAACGAGAACCTTCACACGTTTACCATACATAACTGTATGACAAATGGACCTAACTGGATACAAAAGATAAACTATGAAATGGATGAACGAGAACCTTCACACGTTTACCATACATAACTGTATGATCAACTGGACCTAACTGGATACAACAGATAAACTATGAACTGGATGAATGAGAACCTTCACACGTTTACCATACATAACTTTAGATCAACTGGACCTAACTGGATACAACAGATAAACTATGAACTGGATGAATGAGAACCTTCACACATTTACCATACATAACTGTATGATACTGGACCTAACTGGATACAACAGATAAACTATGAACTGGATGAACGAGAACCTTCACACGTTTACCATACATAACTGTATGATCAACTGGACCTAACTGGATACAACAGATAAACTATGAACTGGATGAATGAGAACCTTCACACGTTTACCATACATAACTGTATGATCAACTGGACCTAACTGGATACAACAGATAAACTATGAACTGGGAGATGAACGGAACCTTCACACGTTACCATACATAACTGTATGATCAACGGACCTAACTGGATACAACAGATAAACTATGAACTGGATGAACGAGAACCTTCACACGTTTACCATACATACTGTATGATCAACTGGACCTAACTGGATACAACAGATAAACTATGAACTGGATGAATGAGAACCTTCACACGTTTACCATAGATAACTGTATGATCAACTGGACCTAACTGGATACACAGATAAACTATGAACTGGGATGAACGAGACTTCACAAGTTTACCATACATAACTGTATGATCAACTGGACCTAACTGGATACAACAGATAAACTATGAACTGGATGAATGAGAACCTTCACACTTACCATACATAACTGTATGATCAACTGGACCTAACTGGATACAACAAGATAAACTATGAACTGATGAACGAGAACCTTCACACATACCATACATAACTGTATGATCAACTGGACCTAACTGGATACAACAGATAAAATATGAACTGGATGAATGAGAACCTTCACACGTTTACCATAGATTCTGTATGATCAACTGGACCTAACTGGATACAACAGATAAACTATGAACGGATGAACGAGACCTTCACACGTTTACCATACAATAACTGTATGATCAACTGGACCTAACTGGATACAACAGATAAACTATGAACTGGATGAACGAGAACCTTCACACGTTTACCATACATAACTGTATGATCAACTGGACACTAACTGGATTAAACGATAAAAACTATGAACTGGATGAACAGAGAACCTTCACACGTTTACCATACATAACTGTATGATCAACTGGACCTAACTGGATACAACAGATAAACTATGAACTGGATGAACGAGAACCTTCACATTTACCATACATAACTGTATGATCAACTGGACCTAACGGATACAACAGATAAACTATGAAAATGGATGAACGAGAACCTTCACACGTTTACCATACATAATGTATGATCAACTGGACCTAACTGGATACAACAGATAAACTATGAACTGGATGAACGAGAACCTTCACACGTTACCATACATAACTGTATGATCAACAGACTGACCTAATGGATACAACAGATAAACTATGAACTGGATGAACGAGAACCTTCACACGTTTACCATACTAAACTGTATGATCAACTGGACCTAACTGGATACAACAGATCAAACTATAACTGGATGAAGAGAACCTCACACGTTTACCATACATAACTGTATGATCAACTGGACCTAACTGGATACAACAGATAAACTATGAACTGGATGAATGAGAACCTTCACACGTTTACCATAAAACTGTATGATCAACTGGACCTAACTGGATAACACAGATAAACTATGAACTGGATGAAGAGAACCTTCACACGTTTACCATACATAACTGTATGATCAACTGGACCTAACTGGATAACAGATAAACTATGAACTGGATGAACGAGAGAACCTTCACACGTTTACCATACATATCTGTATGATCAACTGGACCTAACTGGATAACAGATAAACTATGAACTGGATGAACGAGAACACTTCACACGTTTACCATACATATCGTATGATCAACTGGACCTAACTGGATATAACAGATAAACTATGAACTGGATGAACGAGAACCTTCACACGTTTACCATACATACTGTATGATCAACTGGACCTAACTGGATAAACAGAAAACTATGAACTGGATGAATGAGAACCTTCACACGTTTACCATACATAACTGTATGATCAACTGGACCTAACTGGATACAACAGATAAACTATGAACTGGAGAATGAGAACCTTCACACGTTTACCATACATACTGTATGATCAACTGGACCTAACTGGATAAACAGATAAACTATGAACTGGATGAACGAGAACCTTCACACGTTTACCATACATATCTGTATGATCAACTGGACCTAACTGGATATAACA
Source organism: Hymenochirus boettgeri (assembly GCA_019447015.1). Lineage (NCBI taxonomy): Eukaryota > Metazoa > Chordata > Amphibia > Anura > Pipidae > Hymenochirus > Hymenochirus boettgeri. Next base: position 322,279,627 of record CM033470.1, on the reverse strand, counting down.
GATAAACTATGAACTGGATGAACGAGAACCTTCACACGTTTACCATACATATCTGTATGATCAACTGGACCAACTGGATTATACAGATAAACTATGAACTGGATGAACGAGAACCTTCACACGTTTACCATAAATATTGTATGATCAACTGGACCTAACTGGAATACAGATAAACTATGAACTGGATGAACGAGAACCTTCATACGTTTACCATACATAACTGTATGATCAACTGGACCTAACTGGATACCACAGATAAACTATGAACTGGATGAACGAGACCTTCACACGTTTACACATACATAACTGTATGATCAACTGACCTAACTGGATACAACAGATAAACTATGAACTGGATGAATGAGAACCTTCACACGTTTACCATACATAACTTTATGATCAACTGGACCTAACTGGATACAACAGATAAACTATGAACTGGATGAATGAGAACCTTCACACTTTACCATACATAACTGTATGATCAACTGGACCTAACTGGATACAAAGATAAACTATGAACTGGATGAACGAGAACCTTCACACGTTTACCATACATAACTGTATGATCAACTGGACCTAACTGGATACAACAGATAAACTATGAACTGGATGAATGAGAACCTTCACACGTTTTACCATACATACTGTATGATCAACTGACCTAACTGGATACAACAGATAAACTATGAACTGGATGAACGAGAACCTTCACACGTTTACCATACATAACTGTATGATCAACTGGACCTAACTGGATACAACAGATAAACTTGAACTGGATGAACGAGAACCTTCACACGTTTACCATACATAACTGTATGATCAACTGGACCTAACTGGATACAACTAACTATGAACTGGATGAATGAGAACCTTCACACGTTTACCATACATAACTGTATGATCAACTGGACCTAACTGGATACAACAGATAAACTATGAACTGGATGAACGAGAACCTTCACACGTTTACCATACATAACTGTATGATCAACTGGACCTAACTGGATACAACAGATAAACTATGAACTGGATGAATGAGAACCTTCACAGTTTACCATACATACTGTATGATCAACTGGACCTAACTGGATACAACAGATAAACTATGAACTGGATGAACGAGAACCTTCACACTATTTACCATACATAACTGTATGATCAACTGGACCAACTGGATACAACAGATAAACTATGAACTGGATAAAACCTTCACACGTTTACCATAATACTGTATGATCAACTGGACCTAACTGGATACAACAGATAAACTATGAACTGGATGAATGAGAACCTTCACACGTTTACCATACTAACGTATGATCAACTGGACCTAACTGGATACAACAGATAAACTATGAACTGGATGAACGAGAACCTTCACACGTTTACCATACATACTGTATGATCAACTGGACCTAACTGGATAAACAGATAAACTATGAACTGGATGAACGAGAACCTTCACACGTTTACCATACATAACTGTATGATCAACTGGACCTAACTGGATACACAGATAAACTATGAACTGGATGAACGAGAACCTTCACAATTTACCATACAAACTGTATGATCAACTGGACCTAACTGGATACAAACAGATAAACTATGAACTGGATGAAGAGAACCTTCACACGTTTACCATAAACTGTATGATCAACTGGACCTAACTGGATACAACAGATAAAACTATGAACTGGATGAACGAGAACCTTCACACGTTACCATACATAACTGTATGATCAACTGGACCTAACTGGATACAACAGATAAACTATGAACTGGATGAACGAGAACCTTCAACGTTTACCATACATAACTTTATGATCAACTGGACCTAACTGGATACAACAGATAACTATGAACTGGATGAACGAGAACCTTCACACTTTACCATACATAACTGTATGATCAACTGGACCAACTGGATAAACAGATAAACTATGAACTGGATGAATAGAACCTTCACACGTTTACCATAATAACTGTATGATCAACTGGACCTAACTGGATACAACAGATAAACTTGAACTGGATGAAGAGAACCTTCACACGTTTACCATACATAACTGTATGACAACTGGACCTAACTGGATACACAGATAACTATGAACTGGATGACGAGACCTTCACACGTTACCATACATAACTGTATGATCAACTGGACCTATACTCTACAGATAACTATGTGGTCGATGAAATTCAACGTTCAACAGTGGATGGAACCTAACGTTTACCATACATACTTGTATGATCAACTGGACCTAACGTGGATAAACAGATAAACTATGAACTGGATGAACGAGAACCTTCACCGTTACCATACATATCTGTATGATCAACTGGACCTAACTGGATATAACAGATAAACTATGAACTGATGACGAGAACCTTCACACGTTTACCATCATAACTGTTATGATCAACTGGATCATAACGGATACAACAGATAACTTGAACTGGATGAATGAGAACCTTCACACGTTTACCATACATAACTGTATGATCAACTGGACCTAACTGGATACACAGATAACTATGAACTGGATGAATGAGAACCTTCACACGTTTACCATACATATCTGTATGATCAACTGGACCTAACGTATAACATAAACTATGAACTGGATGAACGAGAACCTTCACACGTTTACCATACATATCTGTATGATCAACTGGACCTAACTGGATATAACAGATAAACATAAACTGGATGAACGAGAACCTTCACACGTTACCATACATATCTGTATGATCAACTGGACCTAACTGGATATAACAGATAAACTATGAACTGGATGAACGAGAACCTTCACACGTTTACCATACATATCTGTATGATCAACTGGACCTAACTGGATATAACAGATAAACTATGAACTGGATGAACGAGAACCTTCACACGTTTACCATACATCTTTATTCATATGTAATATTAAAATTTTAATTAAAAAAATGTATTCAACCAAAAAAACCCCTGTAATAGGCTTAGGTAGCAAACTAAGGAATCTAAGATAACCCCATTTTGAGGGCTGGAAAATTGACCGGACTGGCTGCGAATAGGCCCCATCCATGCCCAAGTCTCCAATGTTTATTGAGCTCAGGACTTAACTCCATATATTTGCCCAGCGAGTCTGGGTAAATCGGCCCCTGTATGTGCTGTAGCTCATCAACAAGCAATATTGGGAGGTAGGAAGAAATCCTACCTCATTGCCACAGGTCCTTTTCATTTTTAAAATGTTCATTGTTACAGTATAGCTGTCCTTTAATAGATAACATCCTCATCACTTTATCCCAATTTAGGGGCTGATGCATAAAGAAATATAAAGTTTGGCCATGCTATTAAATTGCAGCAGCCAATCAGATGTTAGTTTTTTAATGTGTTAATAAAGTTAGATGTCATCTGATTGGTAGCTGCAGATTTATAGCACGGACCAAACTTGCGCCTTGAAAGTCTAATCATTATTAATTAAAATATGAATTATTATTTTTATTTTATTAATTAATATTTAAGAGAGGGAATCCCCATGTAATCACAACTGTATCTGCTATATTTTAAACTTTAGATACGTTTTTGTGGATATCCTCTTCTTCCCAATATGTTATGCGTCTGCATGAGCCAAATCTTTATTTGGCACCAGCCTTGCAGACTTCAATGGGGCTTACATCACCAGCAGCAGAGGAACATGGCAAACAGGAAGGGAAAATAAATGGTTTTCAGGTATTTGTTACCATTCCAAAAATAAAAACCAGCAGATCAGTCCCTTGTTATGTGGGGAATCACCTGAACTTAATTTACTTTTAGACTTTCATTCTCCTTTAAATTTCTTATTTTTCATTTCTACTAAATTATACATTTTCTATGTTTCTTTCTATTCAAAGATCAAATGTCCTCCCCAGCCTGGCTTCATTTTATTTGTTAATAATTGTAAAAAAATTTTACCCAGTTTTGAATCTTATTCAAGGTATCGGCAAAGATTTTAAACTTAAGTTCCACAAACTAAACCTGATTAATTCGATTCACAAGATGTGGCAGGATGACAGTCCTAAAACCTCACCGTATCCCCGTGTACAACAGCCTCCGTGCATCTAACATCAATAGGTATTGTTTCACAGCGATACGAATCTCGCACTGTCGAGGTCTTTGACAGTATGAAGTAAGTACCTCTTTTTTTCGCACTCTTGTCCATATTGATTCCATCAGGACTAAAAAGATATATCTGCTAAACAAATTACATCAACTTGTAACAGCGTGACCTTTAACAAGCAGAAAGTAGTTGTTGCCCTTTGAAGAGGAAAAAAAAAAGGAAGACGCCGTCTCTCGCGGTATCAGGAGATTGTGATATTGCACTTCCAGGAGAAGATGTATCTATCAAACCTCCTTCTTCTCTCATGTCACAGTCAAACAGTGACTTTGTTATCAGCGAGGATGAGAATGCATACCTCCAACAGGAGAGATCAGAGGAGGAAACTACACATGCCTGCCAGCTAATAAAATAAGCCCAGCAGTATGTTACAGCTAAGCCATCTGAGCCCACATTCTACCATCTGGGATAGACAACTGTGTGAAGAACGAAAGGGGAATAAATCCAGATAGCGATACTGTGGAACATTAGAAAATACGGTTTTACAATGTCGTATATCATTTGTTTATGTCCAAATGAAAGAATCCAAGGCAATATGAAAAGATCCAGTGATTTTATGACTTTTAACGGCGTCGATTACAGACTGGGCATCATAAACAAATTATTCAATAAAAAACACAGAATATAGAGTCCTCTGCACTCAAACTGGGTGTGGGTGCTAACTCCTCATAAAATCCAACCCTTGGTGGATAAATGTAACAAATGCAAATAACATCGAGGGTCGCACTCCAAGCAAAAATGTATTAAATTGATAAAAGACCACACATATCACAACGTTTCCTCAGGTGAGGAAGGGGGCCCGTTCACACACAAGATTATTTGTAAACCAACACAGGAACATTAAAAATTGAAATAGGAAATTGTGGTGACCTGCCTATGTACAGGTCTACTTGCTACTGCCCCCTGCTGGAAAATAGAAATACAACACTACGCTAAACTGTTCAACTTTTATCCCTAATCGCAATCTTTCTTCAAAGCATTTCTTGCTTTTTATCTAAGGCATGTAAAACATGATGGGAGTAAAAAAAAATATAGATAGATAGTTTTTTTTAATTTAACTTCTTTTTTTAATTTTACATAGAGACAAAAATATAGTTAGAAGAGACAGAAGAATATATTTTATTACCATGAAAAAAGTCTGTGGGGGGCCTCTGGGTAAAACATGGGGTTGAGGACCCCCCACAACTGTCAACCTCTGTCATATATTAAAGGGTAACAATACCTTTCCCACCAAGCTTCCTTCCAAAGAAAGTGCCCAGGATGAGAACCTGAAACACAGGGTCCTCCTCCTTCTGCTTACCTTAGAAAATATAGAATCTGTCTTTAAAATACCTCCGGCCCTGTCCACCTCTCCTTATACCTCCATATAAGTAAAATTTCCCATTGTATCCTGCACACTTGTGTTATAGTTTTTTTTCTAAAATAGAGTTTTGATAACCTCTGTCTTCAGACTTTTTTTTTTTTCAGTCCATTGCCTATTGTACTCCTGTTATGATTAAGCAATCCTATTACAATGAATTTGACTTTTGGATGGGGTTCTGGAACTTTTTGGGACTTGTTGGGTGTCCTTTATGGGATTATTTTATATGAACATTGCTGTTTAGTCAAGTAATTCTTTTAGACACATACTTTAATATAGAACGCGGCTAATCTTGAAACCAATGTCTTGTCTGCCAGTGCCTGGGAGATCATAGAACTCTACAATGTTATTTATGAAGCATCCAACTCTTGTGTTCTGTTCATGCTAATAATTGTGCTAGGAATATGATAAGGTAAGTTCCCATTTGTGTTACTCTGTGGCCACTGTCTATGTGACCAGTTTCACCCCTGTGTCCCCAAACAAGTAACACGTTGCCTGTATGTAACATTGTTTTAATCCCCTTTCTGGAATTCTAATAGTAGTTACAGGATGAGCACCCCTTACATTAGTATACATGGTCTAAACCTCCTAAAGGTCCCACTATAGATGACTGTAGTACTATTTTCCAGGGGGGCCAGGACACCAAAAGAGAATGAAGTTATATTTATTTTAATTGTGACCTTTACCTGTAGCCACAAGGTTGTGGTTATTTTCTAATGTATTTTGAATTCAGACTAATGTATGATGAGATATCCTCAGAATGCAAAACTCCTGAACACTTGGGCTGAAATCCACTGCAGCCATAAATTAAGAACTAATTGTTGATCCCTGGAATTTATAGGGAACGAAACTGATTTATTTCAATTCACTCACATCCCAAAGTGTTTGTATCAAAGATTTATAACAGTTCATTTAAAGAATTTCCAGGTTAATTAAGGTAATGTAGTACATCATCTGGGCAGAGAGAGATGCGTTCCTCCTTATCTCCTGCTTATAAGGCCAGCAGTGTCGGGTAAAGTATGCTTAAGAGGGTTTCAAGTCAAAGATCAGGCATTACAATGGAAACCCCCAGTTGGTGCTTCATGTAAAGAAAAGCTAAAATCCAACAATAAATATAATCCAGGTGACTCCCCATGTAATTGTTATGTTAAAGGAGAACTAAGCCTTTTATATTTCTCATTTCCCAGCATTTAGGGGGATGCAAGGTTTTGTACTGTGAGCGAATATGTTTTAACTGAAAAAGATTAGCATGGGGCCCATTAGTGACGGTAACATGTTATCCAAGTATTACCCCTTCCTTTCTCCATTCTTCCTAACCTCCATTTTTCTCCATATGTTGAGACCCCCTCTTTCTTTGTAGTCTGTGACCTATTCACTTGAATCTGCTTCTCTTCACTCTATGTCCTATTCTCTGCCTCTTAGTTCTTGTTGTGCCCTCCCTCCTCTCTCAAATGCCTACTTGGCAGCATCCCCCTCACTATTTCCATCCCATGTCCCCCCACTCCCCTGCAGGCTGTGCCCCCTTATTATCCCCCCTCTCTCCATGTTATGTCCACTCTCTTCTCTTTCACCCTTCAGGCCACGTACTCCTCTTTCTTCAAGCCATGTCCTCAACTTTTCTTTCACCATCCAGGATGTGCCCTCCTACCTCCATGGGCCATGTCACCCACCTCTTCAACCCATGTATCCTCTTGTATTTCTCCAGGCCCTTCTGGCCATTCCCTTCTCTCTCTCTTTCCAAACTATTCCCTATTCCCTTTCACTCTCTAGGCTGTGCACCCTACCCCCGTTTCTCCCCTCTTTAATCTCAATCTCACTTTCCAGGTTGTGCCTTCCCCCACTAGGCTCTGACCCCACTCACACACTCTTTAACCCACCAGGCTGTGTCCCCTCTCTCAAAGCTACTGTATGTTGCCTCTTTTCTCTTTCACCCTCCAGGTCATGCCCCCCTACTCTTTAATACTCCAGACTGTGCCCCTCTCTAGGCCATGTCTCCCTTCTCTCTCCACCTCAAGGTTGTGCCTTCCATTTCTTCCCATTCACAGGCCATTCCCCTTCAAGTCTCCTTCCTCTAAAAAGGCTGTGCCTTCTCCTCTCTCTTCCCAGATAATGCCCCCATCTCAAACCAATGTCTCCCAGTCCCAGACCCAGTGAATGCTGAAACATCACTTCCTCTTCTACTAGTCTATTTTTGCCATCCCCCTCACCCATAAGGAGTGATTAAAAGGGGACAGAATCAGAGGCATTATGTTTCAGGTGCTGTTTCCCCTTGAAGTGCCCCTAAGATATTTGTGGTCTGGGCACTTGTCCAGTCTGCCCAGAATTAAAGGAATACCATCATCAGAATCATGAAGGATCGTTCCAGATGGGAAAATTTTCTTTACTCCAAGTAAAAGGAGCTGATTCGGTCGAGACATGTATACACACCCAGGGGACCTTCTCCCTAAAGAACATGGGAGGTCGGTCAGTGCATGTATGAGGCTGTCTTCACATATTGCAGACAGTTTCTGATGGAATCTGCAGTTAACACTATTCCTGATGCATAACATATGCTACCAGGACTATGACCCCTAATAATTCAATCACTCAAAGAAGAAACCTTATAATAAGGGATATCAGATATACCAAACGTAAATTTAAACATGAAAAAAAAGCATATCATCCTTCACCCCTTGCTAAATGGTAAAACCAGCCTGATTACCCAGGATTCTCAGTAAGAACCTACTATAAATACAATCACAAAACACAGTTCAATCTGAGGCATAATGGTGAGTGCACCCTCCTTACCAGCAGTACCCAGTTATGCATGTGATTGACTTACCATGAGACCCCCTAATGTATACCAGTACCTGTATACAGTATACAATATATACCTGTCAGTATGCAATATATGACCAAGAGAAACAGATGCAGTCATTTATGCAAACGTTTGTCTGTACTGTTAATTTCTTGCAACCAATCAGGTTAGTGGATTAGTGCACTTAGTTAGCATCTGATTGGTTGCTGTAGATAAACAGCAAATATGTGCAGCAGTATGATTTATTGCACATTTTATTTTAATTATATAGACATACAGAGATGGAAAAATAGTATTACACTGGCTGTAATAGTCGTATTCCTATTTCACACATGCATCTGGGCTGAGGGTGGGTCTGCCATCCTGCCAATTATCTACAAACAAATGGTCTCCTATTTAAATAAAGGCTTGAACATACCTGCCTGGGCCATATACAGTATTACTCTGCAAGGAATGTTAACATAAGGGCAAGGCAGTAGAGAATAAAACAAACATGTTTTGTATCCCAGTGACATTCCTCTGAATCATGTTCTACTCAACACACTTTTACAGAATATTGTTTTACTAGACATTAAGCCTGTTACAATAACGGGCGCTAGAAGACCAGAGTGCCCCCTTAGTGTCCAAAGGCCAGATTCCCCCCTCTGTCCTAAATCCAGATTCCCCCCTCTGTCCTAAATCCAGATTCCCCCCTCTGTCCTAAATCCAGGGGTCCCCCTCTGTCCCAAATCCAGAGTCCTCCCTCTGTCCTAAATCCAGGGGTCCCCCCCTCTGTCCTAAGCAACCTTACCTGCGGTCTGTGTAATTTCTGTATTCTGCCTCCTTGATTGTTTCCTGTGTTTCTCCCTCTAGTGGTGAGTCAATAGGAACTGCAGAGACAATCTTACCATCTCCCTCTTGTGGCAAGTCCTTAGGAACTGCGGTGACACACATACAGACCACAGCACGGACGCAGCAGTTAGGCTTTTATTAAATCATATTCTCTGTACTCACCCAGGAAACTGAGCAAGCTGAAAAGTTTCCTTCAGGTTAAAAACTCTCCCTCCATTTAGTCTTGTGAGCATGTGCATAGGGAGTACTGGAGTGCATGTGTATTGGGAGTACTGGAGCATACATGCATAGGGAGCACATGTGTATGCAGAGTTTATAACCAAGGCACCATAACCTAGGATCATAAATGACTTTTGACCAAAAATAAAAGATCAAGTGGCCACTGGCCAAAATAGAGACAAGACAAGGACAAGAATAGTTTTAGTATCGAAGAACCTTGGAGTAGGGTTGCTGCTTCTTCAGATTAAAAGTAGGAGGCCACTTTGGGTTTAAAGATTTTGCAGTGTCTCCCTGCCTGTAAATCCGTGATTTTCCCAATGGGAAGAAGATCTCTGCAAGGAGTGCCTTTCTCTTTGGCAAAATCACAAAATTGATGTGGACCCGGCAATTCCAGACCATCTGACCCTTTGATCATGAAGGACCAAGCTGAGGTGAGTATCACTGTCCATTACCATTGCCTACTAATGTTCTCGTAGCTTAACTTGTCAATGACCCTTCTCTTTATTTGTTTGTAGATTGAAATTCCCACTGCCATAGCGTTTCCTTGATTCTTACGGACCGTTCCATTTTCTCACAGAGGGTTAAAATGAATCGTTCCTTTTGACAGATTGTAATAACATTGACGACAGACTGGAACAAAATGCCTCATTGTCTCCCATTATGATTTGACATACAGAACAATTCACACAATCGCCGTCATTCGCAAGTTCGGGCCTATCAACTCTATTGTGCAACTAAACCAGCAGAAAACAAACAGAAAATTCAGCGTGAAGGACGCCTCTAATTTCCCATTACTATTCCATCATTCGGAATAAGGAACAAAAGAAACAACAATGTTTCCTGTGCCACTATGTATCTATATCTACATATAAACAGTATATACATCCTCATGAAATTCTATACCGTTTTAACTATTTACATTTTGTTTTGTTTTTTAAATAAATATTTATTCTAGCTTCATGGCGTGTCTGATGTGAACTTTATGTTTGTTTAATAAAGTTTGGTACAAGTCCATGAAGACCTCGTTCCTGGGTAGTGCAGCCTCTTAACTGCTTCCTGGATTGCTTTGTGACCCTAGATCGCAGACCATGTGACCTTATATCGCAGACCATGTAATAGGTTTGGTAATAATAAATAATATTGCCATGTTAATTTCCCCACTACTGCATTGAGATCAGATATGTTTTCAATTTGCACAATGAATGCATTTCTGTCTGGAATCGCATGCATTTCCATTCTACAGATACAATTACAAAATGCCACTGCATAGAAAAATAAGCTCCTCCAAATTACTATTTCCATGTGTTGGGGTTTAGGACTATTTGTAGTATTAATGTGGCCTTATGACTTATATGCAATTTATTTTGCTCTCTTATTGCCAAGTCTATATGGTATATTATATATATATTATTGTCCAGCTATGGTGGGAACAAAATAGGAAGCCACAAATTATTAGCAATGATGTCATTGCTTGGGTTTTAAGTAGTTTGGTAAATTATACTTTTAGGTTTGGTAATAATAAATAATATTGCCATGTTAATTTCCCCACTACTGCATTGAGATCAGATATGTTTTCAATTTGCACAATGAATGCATTTCTGTCTGGAATCGCATGCATTTCCATTCTACAGATACAATTACAAAATGCCACTGCATAGAAAAATAAGCTCCTCCAAATTACTATTTCCATGTGTTGGGGTTTAGGACTATTTGTAGTATTAATGTGGCCTTATGACTTATATGCAATTTATTTTGCTCTCTTATTGCCAAGTCTATATGGTATATTATATATATATTATTGTCCAGCTATGGTGGGAACAAAATAGGAAGCCACAAATTATTAGCAATGATGTCATTGCTTGGGTTTTAAGTAGTTTGGTAAATTATACTTTTTAATTTCAGCCTCAAGAGCCTACATCAGAGCCTGTGCCATTTACACTGCCTAATTCTCCAAAGCAAAGAGAAGCAACCAGACTCATTGATGCTTTAGAGAATGTTAGGTTAAAAATGGCCGAACTGTCAGAGCCGGAGACACTTTCATATCAAGATATTGAAGAAGAAGATAAGTATAAATCCTTTTACATTTTTATAGAAGATAATGGCCTACATTCATATTACTTTAACACTTATCGATCAAGAACACCAAGACTTTCCAATGAGACACTTTCTAGTAGTGAAGAAGATGAATATATGTCTCCATTGGCTAAAATACCAGGAATAGATATTCATCCACCCTTACCAGTTTTTAATCCATTAGAAGATGAAGCCACTGCATTGCGTGAGCTAATTGACCGAATTGCCCAAATAACCTTACAAGATGATGGCCTACATTCACATTACTTTAACACTTATCGATCAAGCACACCAACACTTTCCAATGAGACACTTTCTACTAGTGAAGAAGATGAATATATGTCTCCATTGGTTAAAATACCAGGAATGGATAGTCATCCACCATCACCAGTTTTTGATCCATTAGAAGATGAAGCCACAGCACTGCATGAGCTAATCACAGTATTTTCCAAGCTTAATTTACAAGATGATTTTAGGATGGTACCAGGTAAGATTCTAAAACTAATAATATATGGGTTGGATTTTTTTTAAACTTGGACTTAATGGATAATAACTCTTATTCATTCCTATGCAGAGTTCAGATGATGGCTTTATTACCGATGGAATGTTTCAGATTACTCTCATTGCTTGGACAGGTAGATCTGTCTTTGTTCTGTTACTGTGGTGTAGTGGTTTGTAGTAAACGTATTACAAAATGAATGAATCCACGGCAAATCAACTGAACTAAAAGGGGCCATACGCATCGCCAATAGTCACCAAATCCCAAATATCGGCAAGATGTAGGAGCCGAAAATGACCATCAATGATATAATCGGTAGATAGAGTCAATATGATTGAACCATGTATGTGCACATGGGCGACTGATCACTATACTTATGGGGGAACGGTCAGGGCCGTGGATGCCATAACCACCGCATGTTCCAATAGAATCTGTCATAAGATGATCGCTTATGCATGAACTCTTAACTATAGGTGATGTATCCACAAGCTAGTGAAGATAATTGTAACCAGTTAAACAGGGAACATGTAGATGATTTCCAGCTACCATAGCTCAGAATTATTTAAACAAAGAAAAAATTGTAAGATATGAAGATAAGCTTGTGAAGGTTCTCATTCATCCAGGTCACGGTATATCTGTTGTATTCAATTAGATCAACTGGACTTGAAGTTTAGTTCTTGAAGACGTTTCGCTAGTCAGAGTACATAAGTGCCACAGATTCTTGTACAAGTCATTCTGAATTGAGAAAGCCAGTCGGATGACTAGCCAAACGTCTTCAAGAACTACATTTCAAGTCCGGTTGATCTAATTGAATACAACAGACATGAAGATAAATAAATACAAGTCACTTTATAAATGATTGGTTGTAAAACTGAGTCTCATTGCATTAAATAGACAAGGTCCTGATATTAATTGTGGCCCAGTAACTTGTATTTCACATAATAAAAAGACAAAATAATGACCACAGTGCATAATACCAATAACATGTGGTATATTCCAATGATAAACATTGTGCCAATAGTTCTCAACTATTCAAATTTTCACCTTTCATGTGTTTATCTTTGTAAAAATGTAAAATAAATCCTTTCAAACATTTCTAACATCAAGATAACATTTAACTACAGAGAGGTATTAATTAAGAACTAGAAAGGGGAAGTTAAAGTATAAATTGATGATTTGATACCCTGGTACTGCTGGAGAGGAGTACCCAGGAGACTTACTATTTAGTCGGATGTAGGAGGAAGTATAAGTACAGGAGACTGAGCAGACACAGTACCATTCTGTAAAGCTGGGTACACACAGTACCATTCTGTACCAATTTGTACAATTCTGTCTGTCATCTTTTAAAGATTTAACTACACACAGTCAGAAGTGTTCTCCCTATATAATGTATATATAAAATATAGGAAGAATCCTCATGACCGCCATACACAAAACTATACTTTAGTACGGGGGGCCAACTGAGACCGAGGGTAATTTTCCGTTCATAATGAGCAGTTCTGATGCCGAATGTGGAAACGGAAAAGCTCGTTCCGGATGTACACACTTTAGCAATAAAAGGACAAACCCGTTAGTATGCCGTGTAAACAGTTTAAACCTGATACACAAGGGACTTTTTTGGCTGCAAGAGGACTAAATGGTAGTAAAAAACATTCAGGGGTTTCAGAAATGATTATTGATTACTGGCCAATCCGAACAAAATATCCACCCTTGTATCCAATCTACTGGATTGGATATCGACCAGTGTGTACCAGCCCTTTAAAGATGGAAGACGCTAGTGATACTAGAGATTGGACATGTTGGAATGCTGGGAATTGTAGTCCATCCACAGCCTCTGCTGCTTAGGAATCCCTGAGATAAGTTGAAACACCTTTTAGTCATTACACAATGTAACAATTTGTTCTTTTAACAAGGACGTGATCTGACCTCGAGGATATGGTTCCCATATTGTAAAAGGAAACACATAAATCACTTATTTAATGTATTAATGGTTCAGACAAGGCCCCAAATAAAAACGCTCTCACTTACTGCTTTCAAACTCACATTACCATTTTGTATCGTTAAAGGACAAGTTCACACCCTCAAAGGAAAAATTGTATACAAGTAAATTACCCCAACCCTCAACACTGCAGTAGTTAGAAAACCGAGAGATGTAAGACTAGCCTGAAATGCTTCCTGGTGTACTGTTAACTCTCTCTACATCATGGTCCTTCCAGTTAGCAGCTGTCAGTCATGGATGTCATGTGACAGTTGATATGACAGCCAATGACTGAATGTTATTCCTCTAGCTGCCTGATCATGGGCGAGCTTGTAAAAGGGCTTGGAAAGGAGGCAGAAACCATTTTGAGAGTCAGAGGGAAGGGAGTGATCATTTTACAGGTTGTAGGGGTGAACATACCGTTTACAATGTGTACTTGTTTCTATTTATAGGTGCTAATGTAAAAAGAGAAAGAATCCTTTGTTTAGGAAGTTAAGGCTAAAGGTGGCCATACAGTATTACCATCGTAATTACGATCTTAGGCTGGGTACACACCAGAAGATATTTTCGGCCGACCAACCGATTCACGCCACTCTCGGTCAGTCAGACGAAAATATCTCCTGGTGTGGGGCGGCCAGCGTCGACCGACCTCAAACGGATGATCGGACGTGTCGGAAAATCCCGATCGATTGTGCGGTTCCCAATGGGGCAGCACGGTCGATCGTTTGCAAATTCAGCCTCAGACGAATTTGCCGCGACCAACGGACATTTGTCCCAGCGATCGCTCGGGACAAATAGTTCCTCCATGTGTACCCAGTCTTAAACCAACCGATACTTTGATAGACAGATGTACATTGTTAATTGTACGTAGATGTACCATACATATTGTTCCACATTCAGTTTGTGTTGTGATCAATGTTGAATGTCATCTGTTGGGAGGTTACATTACATTTACATTTAATCGGAACTTTAGAAAACAATACAATCATTTAACCAATCGGCTTAAAAAAACGATCTTAACAATCGCAATTACAATTGATAATACGATCTAATATCACATAATAAGTTTTTCAGCAATCAATGGAAATGTCGGATTGTACATAAAATCGGCCTCATGTATGGTCACCTTAAATCACATAACCATTTCCCACTCACCACGGAGTAAAATCAGGTGGTTCGGTGCACTGGGATGTGCCCCTGGAAATGGGACTGTCATGGTGAAACCAGGACTGTTTGTGGGTATGTATACCTGTGTGAGATAAGTACAGTCTTTTACTATAGCGAGCTCTGAGCTGTATCATTTCTCTGTGGATCATTATACAGCTCCTATCTCTGTACCTGAGTGAAGCACTGAGCATGCCTAACCCAGCGGTTTAGGTCCATACAGGAGTATCTCTGGTAGAAAAGTAAAACATTTTGTGCCATGAGTGTGTTTTTGGTTTAACTTCTCCTTTAACATGATTAATGTCATATTATGAACAAAATGCACAACTGCCAGAAAGGTTTCTATCAAGTCCTCCTGATAAGGAAATGTCTAGGAAAGAAATCTTCCTTTCTATTCTGGACAAAAGGGCAAGTTTAAAGGGAACAATAAGAGAGGAATTTAACATAGACTGAATTTGTGCCATGGAAGAAGTTGAACATCGGCCATCTTGTTCCCAAGCCAGAACTGCTGTGATAAGACAGCTGCAAGGTTATGTGCTCATCTACAGACAAATAAGAAGGGGCGAGAGATTCCATTGCCAACAGTGAACACCATAAGGGAACTTCTGTTCGAGGTTTAAGGAACAACCAAGAGAGAATCTGTAAACAGATGCAGCTTTGCGTCTACTCACTGTGACCCACTGTTCTTCAACCAGGGATGCCTAGACCTACGTAGGCCTTTGTTTAAAAAGCTAGCAATGTTATATTGGAATTACCGTGATTTATTTCTGTTTTTCGTGTTGGCTGGCACATTAATAAAAATACAACAAGCTGTGTCTCACCTTTACCTTTGCTGTGGCTGCTCGATGATTTTTGAAATTAACCTGTGGTACTAGGGGTCAGTTCCCATAATCCATCTCTTTATTTTGGTGGATATCTAAGTGTATGCAGTATACTTCACATACTCTTTAGTGCACATCTAGTAAAATAAGGGAAGTTGCAGCCTTGCCTACTAGAAGCTGACAGCCAACCATATTACCGCTCGTAGATCCTGCCTCTCTCTGACACAGAAAAGGGATTTCAATGTGGTGCTCAACACTCCTGCCCCAATTATATAACACTTTGCTTTTCATACAAACAACATAGAAAGTAATCTTTGCAGTTTATTTCTTAGCCGGCATGGATGTAATAAACAAGATATTGACATTTCAGTAAAAAATAAAAGTCTGGAGATGTGCAACCTTCTGTACTCTGTCTATAAGCAGAGCATTAGTCCACTAACCCACCAGGAATAATAGATAGAAAGTCAGCACAATTAGAAACTTTCCCTTTTCCTAGTAACAGAAAAGAAGCAAAAAATATGGTACAATCATCTAACTATATAGTATCGTTCTTTCTAGGCCATTCCTAGCCTCATGCTGGTTGAAATATATACTACAGGGGTATGTAGAATACAGTGAATACTGGGTTCAAGGGGCGTGGTCAATAGGTGCACATTCTTATAATCATCATTTAACTCAGGAGGATGGGATATCCTGGTTCCACATTCCTTTCTCCATCCAGTGTATAAAGGACTTTCAGTTAATGGTTTTCCTGGAACAAAAGCAGCCAAGTGGCCAACCCCTTATAAAAGACTCAGCACTGCTTAGATCCACCCTGGTAATGGGACTCTATGGCTCCATGTCTGTTGGTTAAAGGATGTCCAAATTACAGGAGTCACTGAAAACACAAACTTCCAAAGACCATCAACGTCACTCAACAGGAGGGTAAAAATCCTTTCTAATTCTCCCATGGAACTCAACCACACAAAGATCATATTGTAACATGAATAGGAAATCATTTTCAAGGCTTAAAGAATAGCAAACCAAAGGCTCATTTATTAATGTAACGAAGACCACGAGTCACAGCACAATTTCTTAAATTCCCTGATCTGTCAGTTGCTAATTTAAAGGGTAGGTCCCCCCCTTAGAAAAACTATTTTTGATAAGCAGAACCCATTAAAACATAAGTTCCAACTTGTTCAGATTGTTTAGCACATTGTCTCTATTTGGTTCTACAGCACAGTATATTATAGTACAGAAAGACATGTATGGTATAACAGTACAGGATGGGGCGTCCATATTGGACATATACTGGGCTTACATATGTAATTAGGGTCTTCACGTGTTAATTGCAAATATGGAACTTGTATCTAGAGCAGGCACCAGGGCCAGCCTTTGATATGGGCGACCTGTGCAACTGCACAGGCTGCATTACAAGGGGTGCGCCAGCTGGGAGTCTTAGGTCACGTACCTGTAGGTCAAAGTTGTGCATTAGTACCACAGCCCTCCCAGTTATGGTCCTGCAGATCAAATGCCCCAACACATGTAAACCTTACTTAAGATGTCTGTGTGCTGTGCTGTCTATCTGTCTTTGCATTTATTGTGTTACATAAGGTTACGTAAGTATGTACGCATAAACAAGCATGCACTGCAGATACTGGAAGATGTTGAGTGCACGTGGCGGACATGATTTGAAGTGGACCAAGGCAAGCCGCATTAAGCAGCCTATTTTGTGTGCCATTTGGGTCGTTATGGACGGAGTGCTGGGCAAAAGTAACAAATCTTGCACAGGGTGATATTTATCCTAAGGCCGGCCCTGGCAGGCACATTTCAAACAATCAGTTTGAGTCACATCCAGGTCCCTTTAACTATTATAAGAATTTTCCAAAAAATCTTTTGTACGTTGCCAGGAATAAGTTCACCCAGGGTGTCCTACTGATACTGCAGGTTCTAAATCTACTGCAAACTGGATAATAGTAATTCCAGTATAACTTTCTGATGTAGTTCAATCCACTGACATTTACTTACACAGTATGGAGCCCTGGTCATGCGTCTATCACTAACATAAACCTGACTGCATGGTTAGTGCCCTACGATTCTCTTTAAAAACCAATAATAATAATAAATTATATCTATCACTATCTATATTCACTATCTCTATGCACAGAGGATTTTCTATACGGATGTCTCCTCGCTAATATGGCAGTTTATATTCCAGCCACCATGAGTGCCACAAAGAACAGCCTACCAGGAACAATATTAAATAGTCAACTGATGTTATTGCCTTTTTTTGTTTCCATTATGTTCCCAGAAATACATTAAGTTTCCAAATGACTTTCTACCTATTACCTCTGGTGGGTTAGTGTACTAATGCTATGCTTTTAGAAAGACACATGAGGTTGTAGCTGCAAATCCACAGAATTATTTTTATTTTTGAATGAAAATGTAATAGATTAAGGTGAATGCCCATGGAATGTTGATCTCAACATCTACAAAACATGCAAAAAATCTGACCTTTGGTGTTGTAATTCTCCTGTTTCCCATGATCCTCTGTGGTTAGTGGTGGCTATTAAAGGGTATATCCACCCCTAGTAGAATAATTTAGTATGTTATGCAGGACCCCATAAACTTTTCATTACTATCCGCCACTGCTTGCTCCGTTTCCACTGCTGCTGCTACGTGCCTTTTCTGTTCATGAGCAGCAGCAGTGGAGGCGCGTCTGGAAATGGTCGTCGGCCATTGTCTGTGATTGACAGCCTTGCCAGGAAGTAGAAGGGAGCTGCGGAGATGGATCATGGATTTGTGAAAAGCTTCAGCATAATGTACCTGTGGTTTTATAACATACTACCTTTAATGCCTACCCACCCTTAGATCATTATTTTATACATATGTTAAGCAGCCCCCCAATCCCTATTTTTGTTATATTTACCTATTTCTAAGACACTTCTGAAATCCCTCGCGGGCACCTCAGTCCTAGGACTTCTGGGTAAGGCCGATGGCTGATGGCCATTACTGATGGCCAGCTCATAACAACAGCAGAGGAGGCTGAACCTGGTGGCGAGGGGTTGGGGTATATAAGGGGATATTTATAAACCCACACAATCGAAAAAGGGATGATACCACAGGTTTATACATGCCACTAACAGCGTGGCCATACCGGTACTTTATGTACAGCCTTTCTTTTTGGACCGTCATGGACCACGATACCACAGAGGTCCTTAAGGGCCCATTGTAACCTACCAATCATTATCAGTTTATCTGCCATATCGTCGGTACCATACCGCAGTTATAGCGAAAATAGTGTTGGGGGAATGTAACATATATATAGTTATGTAAAATGTTGATTTTTGGGTGAACGTGTCCTTTAGGAAGCTTGGAGCAGATTACCGATTTGAAAAACAAAAAAAGATTATTTTGCCTTTAAAAGAGCTGAATAAATCCCACAGTTATTAACTGAACTATATGAGCTCAACATTCTACAGTATTTGTCTGAGTTGCCACTAGTAGCATCACTAGGAATCCCTGGGGCCCCTGACAAAACTATGATGGGTCCCCTCTCCTTGCTTCATCTACACTTGTTTTCTGGGGGGGCTGTATCTGTCATAGGAAAGGTAAGGAGAGACGCTCCCCTGGTAGTTATGCCCCCTGGTCTACATAGGATGTGTGTCATTCATTATATATGATTTGTAAGTAACCCAGCTCTAGGATACATAGCGCCCTCTAGATGTGACCTTCCAGGTTTGGCTATGGTCCCTCTTCTGTATTTCAACCCTGTCTGGCCCTGGATCCCATGCAGAAGCAGACTGGGAGGGCTGTGTTACATAAAGTAAATTGGATGCACATTTCCAAGCTGCTCCCTTCTCATCCTACAGAACTTTCACTGTGGTTGGCCACAAATAAGCCACAAAAACCACAGCAATCAAACTATGGCAGCAGTTGACATTTCTAGCAGAGATCTAGCCCAGAACAATGTGCATTACAAACCGAGTGGTTTCTGAGCGACATTCCACAACAGGAGACTGGAATGACTGGAGCGTAGATCATCTTTGCCAAGGGAAATAGATTCAATACTAGAACGGTAAAGCCTCGTACACACGCCAGATCATTGTCAGCTGAAATGGACGATAAATGATCAACTGGCGCATGTACAGGCTCCTCCGTCCTGCCACTAATCCATGTCATGGTTTTTATTTTCATGTGCCATGTGAGGTCTCCTGGATGGTGCCTAGTGTACAACAGGCTCAGCTAATACTGTACAATGCTGGTTTGATAAATGGTCGTTGGAAGTAGAGGTTGACCCATGTATGGCCTCCTGTCCGACAGACTACATGGAAATATTTCCGAGGATCCTAGTATCTTGGATTGATGGCAGAAGGTGGTGCACTATCGAGAGAATATGGCCAGCTATAGCCTTGTACACACATTAGATAAAAACTAGAAAGGGAAAGTTTAAGTATAAACTTTAAATTTGGCTTGAAAGACTGCATTTTGGAAGGGAATTTGTGTGTTTGTGCTGCAGATTTTAAAACTCAATAATGTCAATGAAGAGGACATTGTTGTTTTTTACTTACCCTTTAAATATGTCACATGCATTAAAGGTAGGTCAGTTGGTGTGTGTGTATTCATATCAGGTTGAGGGATAAAATACTAACTTTTTTGATGATTGGTCAAAATTAGTTTTTTTGACTTTAGTTACCCTTTAAGTATGGCTGCAACAGTAATGGAGGGGTAGGTCAGTAGCTGTGTATACCTGTATCATGTTGGGGGTTAAAAAAACAAAGTTGTTTGATTATTGATCAAAATTTGCTTTTTTGACTTTAGTTACCCTTTAAGTATGGCTGCCACAGTAATGGATAAGTAAATCAGTAGGTGTGTGTACTTGGGTCTGGTTGAGGGGATATGTTTTTTTTGTGTTTACAACCATAAAACTATATTTTATTGAGAATAAATCTAAATTAGTTTTTTTACTTTAGTTACCCTTTAAGTATGGCTGCCACAGTAATGGATAAGTAGATTAGTAGGTGTGTGTACCTGGGTCTGGTTGAGGGGGTATGTCTTTTTTGTGTTTATAACCATAAAACTATCTTTTATTGAGGATAAATCTAAATTAGTTTTTTTACTTTAGTTACCCTTTAAATATGGCTTCCATGGGAATGGAAAGGTAGGTCAGTAGATGGGTGAACCTGGATCTGTGTGGGGGGTTGGGGGTATCACCATTTGTATTTATGACCATGAAAAAAACAGTTTTAAAATATCCACATTTGAGGATTGTTACCATTATAGTCTATGGGAAAAAATGTCCAGAAATTCGCCGTAATGCTTCCGCGGATTCCTTAGCTAGAAGATAGCACACTTCTCCTATATGCCCCGCACGTCTGTACCGAATTTCACGTCTCTAGCTCAAAAACTGTGGGAGGAGATACGGTCCAAAAAAGCGGAAGAAGAAAACAGAAGAAGAAAAAGAAGAAGAAGAAGAAGAAATAGAAAGAACAGTAATTTGTCTTTTTCAAGCCAAATTAATGATTAGAAATACAATTAGAAAATTGACAGAACAATCTTCCATCCCCTACAGACAGGCCTGTTCTGTTCTATTAGGAGGGGGTGCAAATCAAAGATCCTCCCATGGTACCCCAACATCAATTAGCAACCGAGCAGCACTTTGCAGTGTCGTAGGAACCCCCCACTCACATTGGATAGCCGAGCAAAGTGTTCATTGGATGTTAAATTGCCTAACGTGTATGTATGTATGTTTGAAGGGAGGCAATAATTTATTAAGGTGCTGAAAACACCTGCGGAAGGGGGTTTGACCCCCGAAACCTTGTGTATCTGGTTTTCAGCACCTGAATAAATTATTGTTTATAAATATTCTTTTGAGTGTGCCTCCCTTCAAACATACATATATACACGTTAGGCAATTAAACATCCATTCTTAAATCTAACGTGTATATAACCTAATGGAATCTCTTCATTTAAACCTTTCCACCCCTAAAGATGTGGGGCTGCTCCAACCAGGAGACGTATCAACAATCTGATTGTTCTGTGCTGAGAATTCTGTGGATTTTCCTAATATTTAGTCATTTTGCAGGAAAACAGAGACCGGAGAAGACAAAGCCTAAAGGATAATACTATTAGCGTGCCGTCTGCTAATAACGTGCACTGGTAAATACAATGGAAAGGGTCATTATCACGGACGGCAATAAAAAGAAGGAAAGGAAATAGCAGGTTTTAGTGGAATGAGCTGCAGCTGGGAAAGGTTTGGACTGATCCATTTGGACAACGCCTGGTGGGCTCTCTACACTCACATAGCAGGTGACTTTCTTCTTCTGCCTTCTCTGTTCCTTTCCCAAGTCTACAAAGCGATTTAACCAAGATCCATTTACCCCATGGTGGGTTCAAAAGGGGGATGTGCAGCTGAAAAGCGTGGGAATTGGGGGGGAAAGCAGAAATAAGAGATGGAAAGATAGGAAAGAAAAGTAGAGGAGGAGGTAAGAGCAGAAGGAAGGTGAGAGTTTGGATTAGGAGGTGACTTCCCTTAATGGCAGTTAAAAGGTTTGGACCAGTCATTTGTTACATTTGTGGATTTGTGGTAAAAATACAAATTCCAATTAGAAGCAGCCACATGTAAACAACATTCACTTTACACAACGTTCAGTTGTGTTCTTAACTTTGGTCATGTGTTAGACATTGTACCCACAGGCTGTTCGTTTAATGGGGTTAAGCCTTGCCCAGGCCATTGATTGATAACCTTGGCAGGATATTGTCACAGATTTGCAGGTAGAAATGCCAATAGATCGTCTTTCAGTCAGGAGTAGATCAGTAGGTGTGTGTACCTGGGTCTGGTTGAGGGGGTATGTATTTTTTGTGTTTACAACCATAAAACTATCTTTTATTGAGGATAAATCTAAATTTGTTTTTTTGACTTTAGTTACCCTTTAAATATGGCTGCCACCATAATGGATAAGTAGATCAGTAGGCATGTGTACCTGGGTCTGGTTGAGGGGGGTATGTATTTTTTGTGTTTACAACCATAAAACTATCTTTTATTGAGAATAAATCTAAATTAGTTTTTTTTTTACTTTCGTTACCCTTTAAGTATGGCTGCCACAGTAATGCATAAGTAGATTAGTAGGTGTGTGTACCTGGGTCTGGTTGAGGGGGTATGTCTTTTTTGTCTTTATAACCATAAAACTATCTTTTTTTGAGGATAAATCTAAATTAGTTTTTTTGACTTTAGTTACCCTTTAAGTATGGCTGCCACAGTAATGGATAAGTAGATCAGTAGGTGTGTGTACCTGTGTCAGGTTGGGGGTTAAAAAAATAAACTTTTTTGATGATTGGTCAAAAAAATTTTTTGACTTTAGTTACCCTTTAGGTATGGCTGCCACAGTAATGTATAAGTAGATCAGTAGGTGTATGTACCTGTGTCCAGTTGGGGGTTAAAAAAACAAACTTTTTTGATGATTGGTCAAAATTTGTTTTTTTGACTTTAGTTACCCTTTAGGTATGGCTGCAACAGTAATGGAGGGGTAGGTCAGTAGGTGTATGTAACTGTGCCACATGGGGGTTAAAAAAACAAACATTTTTTATTATTAATCAAAATTAATTTTTTTGACTTTAGTTACCCTTTAAGTATGGCTGCCACAGTAATGGATAAGTAAATCAGTAGGTGTGTGTTCCTGGATCTGGTTGAGGGGGTATGTCTTTTTTGTATTTACAACCCTAAGGGCTAGGCCACACTAGCGCGTTTTTCGCGCGTTTTTGCGCACGCGTTTCGTGCTCGCGTTTGCGCCCGCGATTTTCGCTAAAATGGAAATCGCGGGAACGCGAAAATTCCCGTGATTTCTAATGCGCATGCGATTGCGCGTACGTTCGCGTTTTGGTAATGCATGCGTTCACCATTTTTGGTGCGTTAACGCATGCGTGTCCATAACGCGAAAAGGCGAAAACGCATGCGCAATACGCGAACGCGAGCGCGAAACGCGCAAGAATCGCATACACAATCGCGTGCGATAACGCTCGCGATTTTGTGCGCGATTCCTGTGCGTTGCAGTGTGGCTTCACCCTAAAACTATATTTTATTGAGGATAAATCTAAATTTGTTTTTTTGACTTTAGTTACCCTTTAAATATGGCTGCCACCGTAATGGATAAGTAGATCAGTAGGTGTGTGTGCCTGGGTCTGGTTTAGGGGTATGTCTTTTTTGTGTTTACAACCATAAAACTATCTTTTATTGAGAATAAATCTAAATTAGTTTTTTTTTCTTTAGTTACCCTTTAAGTATGGCTGCCACAGTAATGGATAAGTAGATAAGTAGGTGTGTGTACCTGGGTCTGGTTGAGGGGGTATGTCTTTTTTGTGTTTATAACCATAAAACTATCTTTTATTGTGGATAAATCTAAATTAATTTTTTTGACTTTAGTTACCCTTTAAACATGGCTTCCATGGGAATGGAAAGGTAGGTTAGTAGGGGGGTTACCTGGGTCTGTGTGGGGGGTTGGGGGTATCACCATTTGTATTTATGACCATGAAAAAAACTGTTTTGAAATATCCACATTTGAGGATTGTTACCATTATAGTCTATGGGAAAAAATGTTCGGAAATTCGCCGAAAACGCCGTAACGCTTCCGCGGATTCCTTAGCTAGAAGATAGCACACTTCTCCTATATGCCCCGAACATCTGTACCGAATTTCATGTCTCTAGCTCAAAAACTGTGGGAGGAGATACGGTCCAAAAAAGCGGAAGAATAAAACGGAAGAAGAAGAAGAAGAAGAAATAGAAAGAACAGTAATTTGGCTTTTTCAAGCCAAATTAATTAATCTAGCTGTAGATGTTCCGGGGTCCTGACTTTGCTGCATACCCCTCAACTTTGAGTGTGAAGAAGGTGGGAGACGGCAATACCCAGCCTGCACCCACCCTGGAATGTCACAGCCACGCCCTATGCCCACCCATTCCAGGACAAGGCCCAGCAGTTCAGGCCTATTAAAATAAAACTGTCCCATAAAAATCAGTATGGCTGAGTCTCCAGTAACAAGAGTGTGCCATGTGCTTAGAACTTCTCACTCGGGTGTTCTAAGGCCCGGAAAAATTGCATGGTGTGCGGGTGTGTTTGTGGGCGGCCGCAGACAATATTGGTGTGCCATTTGTTTGGAATGGATGAACGAGATGGCAATTGTACAATTGCCCATACAATACCATTGCAGTAGTCTACTACCACATGGTATTGTACAACCGAACAGCCCTAAATGTTCAACCATGGACGTACTTTAACGCTAGCCCACAGTTTCAGAAGTTTCCAACTCCGCGGGTTAATGAATATGCCTCATAGATACTTCTTCAGTATTAGGCTAGGTTCGTTTTTCTAGTGTTTTACTGGCTTTTTAAAGCGGCAAAACATCTGCACATTACAGCAAACGCAAGTTAAAAAACACACAAAACGTTCCTGTGATTCTGCCCTTACAATGAAGGGTAAACCAACAGATTCTGTTAATGCAGAAGGCAGTAAAATCATATTCAACAGCTGCTAATAAGAAGTACTGACACCTGCTGCCAACAGAATGAAAGGAGATAAGAAGCCGTCCGTGTCCCTCTCCAATAAACACACCAGCTGTTGGATCCTTCTGTTATCTTGGTCAGACCTCTGGGTTCTAATACAGAGATCTCTGCCAAGGGTTGGAAGTTTATCTTTAAATCCCGTTAATACCAGAGACCAGACCATTAACGCATGTACCAGTCTTCTTGGAATCCGTAATGGATTTAAATGTAGACACGTCCTTGATAAACTGCTAAAGGTACCGGAATGGCCAGACATGACCAAACACTATAGGGAACTCTGCCCAAGTCCTGGAGACCATGGGAATCGCTATCCAAGACACTCAATAAGCAGAGACAACCAAGGAAATAGAGGCCTTGGTTAGAATGTAGGATAAACTTCCTATTTGCTGTCAGTTAGGCCTCAATTTCTAACCCAAACCATAGGCTTTGAATGTCCAAGGGATGTTGTGGGCCCTCAATACCATGTATTGACCCTCACAGACCATAAACTGGGGCTGCATCAAGGCACAACATAGCTTTCACAACATAGCTGTGTTTTAGTAGTAGTTACTACTGTACATGCTATTTTTATAAACCCGAAAAACAATTTATGGACAATTTCACCTCAACACATTCACATAAGCTTTTTTGGAGCTGTTGAACTACCACAACCCAACATGCCTATATTAGCACCACCTGGTGGTGGCAAGTTGGAATTTACAGTCCTGTAACATCAGAAGTGTCATAGGTTGGATAGGGATGATAAATCACTCGCTCAAGCCCATACGACACAGAGAGGTTTTGAAGGTTTTTTTTGTTTCTTGATGTTTATTGATTTACAATCCTTAGAATCACAATTATTATTGTATGTTCTCTCCAGTTTCACTTCAGAATTATAATAAATTCTGAATCCCATTAAAAGGGAAGTTAAGTGCAAATACATATACATTTAACAAGGGCAGTATTTTTCCATCCCAATGATCTTAACCTGCCCATTCAGCATTTTGTCTGTGTATAAATAAATGCTTCCGAAATACTGACTTCCTGTTTGCAGGACCCCTAATAGAGACCGTTATGGTCTTGCCCTTGACCCAGCGCCTGGGTTGATTCAGTTGCTCAGTAGAGATCTGAGCATGTTTGACCCATCCAACAGCCAATCAGTAGAAATTACTGTTAGGAACATTCCAAGGATGTGGTGCATCCTGGGAAGAAGAAGGACCGTTACAGAACCTGAAATGTCAGCTCACTAATGTAAACAGCAGGGAATAGCAAGGGGTATAAATTCAACTGATTTTTCATAATGGAAGAGAATATGTAGGATAACTAGGTATGTATAATATAAACTAAAAATAATGATATTTTCCACTGAACTTTCCCTTTAAATGTGCACTTTAGGCCTAATGTACAGGGGATGAGTGGTTATTAACTACCTGCCCCTCGTGCTATTACAGCTGGTACACACTGATGAAGAAATCAACAGAACGGGTGCTATTATGATTAAAGTCTTTTGCAGGCCAGGGTTTTTAGAAATATACTGTACCTTGCATGGAATAATCACATAGCATGCTTCCATTAAGGTAGGGAGCACTGCTGGTTTGTGATGGGCCTGCACAGATTAGAAGGGGCACTGCCTCCAAACTGACACAACTTCCATCTCATATAGATGTGCAACTCATGCGGTCGGATGGTCATAGGATGGGATCTATCATTTTGTTTTTCTTTGTGTTTATTAGGCAAGAGACATCTTGTTGTAATTTATCACATTCTACACTAGACCAACCTGAATGTTCTTAAGCAACAACAGAAATAAGCGATGTTACATAAAACCTGTTTGTACTTGTTCCTTGAGACTTCAAGATCTGCCAACACTCCTATGAAATTTCCAGTGACATTTCCTTACTCATCCCAGCCTTTTCTGGGCAAAATATCTATGTACTGCTATAATTACCGGGAACAATAACACTAATGGGAGATAAGGGGGATGCAATATCTCGTGCTAACAAGAAAAAACCTGCAACACCTGTGGTACCGGATTAGCTTGTGTTCATCACTTATTGTACGGGGGCTGCAGCATTCTCTGTAGTTTCGGTGCGATTCCTGTGCGTTGTGCAATTTCGCTATATTCCATTCCGCATGGGATTGTGAATACAAAACGGTGATCACATGTTACCAAAACGGAAACGCATGCGCAATTGCATCGGAACTCGTAGGGAATTTTTTCATTCCCGCTATTTCCATGATATTTGAAATCGCATGCGCAAACGGGAGCAAGTTCTCCTCTCTCCATGATGTCTATAGATTAGGGTTTTAGAGTAAAACAAGAAAATGTGAAATGGGGTTAGTTACCCTTTACAAATACCCGATTGGGATCTTATCACTATAAACTACATATTTATTGTATTGTTTATTCAAATTTATTGCAATTTTCACATGAATTTTCAATCTACAGCAAATTTCCCA
The DNA here is from genome assembly GCA_019447015.1 of Hymenochirus boettgeri. Classification (NCBI taxonomy): domain Eukaryota; kingdom Metazoa; phylum Chordata; class Amphibia; order Anura; family Pipidae; genus Hymenochirus; species Hymenochirus boettgeri. Next base: position 322,251,763 of record CM033470.1, on the reverse strand, counting down.
GAATCCCCATCTACAGAAAAATGACAGAGACCCTCTCTGGTTTAAAGCCCAGTCCTGGAATAAAAAATAATAGAGAGACAAGTGTCAGGATGAGGTCAGCAGAGGGAGGGGGGTACTAAATAGCAAGCCAAATTGCAATTAGTGCAGCGGCAGCAGGAACCCAACCATTTAATGATGAATTAAACCGTGAGATGTACAGACCACCCGGGCTACATAATGTAAAGGATGGAGATGGACCACACAGGAGGACCAAGGTGGTCAGACTGGCAACTAGAACGTTGTTGACCCTACCATGGAAACCCATTGTCTCCAGTGTATCTCACTGTCTTTGACAGGTTGATTAAGAACTCGGTGTTCATGGACTATTGTTTTCTCTGTAAAGGGAAACCTACATGAAAGGAATAGTATTGTTCCTTCTTATTGCTCTCTAGCTATTCCAGCACTTGTTCTCTTTAAAAACGAGCCACTAAGGCAGCAGTCCGATTCCGGTCAGTGCAATGTATCCATTGTGTAACACACACACACACACACATAGATATCTCACGCCGGGGGAGCGAGCGAGCGGGTAAGTTTCTTTCCTTCTCTCCTGGCTCCTGTGTGTTCTATTGAAGAACGGAAGGTAAGGCACAGCTCCTTTACCTCTCGTTCTTCAATAGAACTGGATTCACAAAACTTAGAAAAACGAGTGGAGATACCCTTTAACTATTCAGTCAATCAGTTGCACTTTTAATATCTCATAGAAAAGTTGTACAGTATTTTCTTTGATCTGGTTTAGTTACCCTTAAAAAAAGCAGCATCTCAATTATCTGATTATCTGAACATGGCAACATATTGGTGTTTTGTGTGTTAGCTACAAGCCAGACTCACGTTTGCTGCCCTGTGTTACTTGTTTTGTTTTATGTATCACAGAGACAGTTCACACAATGTTTAATAAAGACCCAGAAGGCTTCCAAGCTTCCAGCGAGAGGCTTGTAAACTGTTGGCGACACGTCTCTTGGCTTTATCTGATTCGCTGAGATGTCTTTCGCTGACTTTCCAAATTGAATTATGACCTGGAACAGAAATCACAAACCTTTATCGGTTATGCGCAAAATTTACAGAAAACACAGCAAAGTTCCAGGGTAAACTGCTCTATACCATTAGGCTGATTGTGCCAGGCTAGGAATAGATTTTACAGTGTGCTAGGGGACAGACTACACGGCGTACTACCTGTACCCCAGAAGGGTCACGTAAGAAAAAGACAAAACCAATCTGCTACAACCCAACAGCTTTTCAAGTGGCAGAGGGAAGTTTACAAATGTTGTTTAATTATTATAAGTTGTAAAGGATACATGAAGAAATCTACCCATTAATCTAGCCTTCTTAATAAAGAACGGATCCAATCAAAGGCAAAAAAAAATGCATCTGGAGCCAGATCTACAGTACTCTAAATTACTGATGTATTTAGTAATACTTCTAATGCATTGGCATCAAACATAATCACATAAGGGGCCAAAATCAAAAAGACAGGCTAAGTGGTGGTCTGAATTTTTTTATTAAAATACTTAGCAGGTGCAGGATTGGAACTCTGTCATGCTTGTGTTGTGTCCAGTGCTGGATCTCGGCAGGTAAATGGTGTGAAGCACACTGTTTTGGACTGGGTCCTCTGCCTATGGCGGGATCATGGGCTAATGTGGAATGCCCACCTTACTCTTCTGGCATGATAACGGAATGGCCATACCAATGGAAGGCCCTTTGTCACACTTCCCTCCCCAGCGCAGGGCAAGATATGTGATCAGCTGTTACAGCTGTTTTTAAATAGCTGACCACACGCAAAGCTGATCACAAGCAAAGCCCTCCTGTCATTAAACCTGGGTTTATTTCTTGGGCTAAGCCAATCTTTTCAATTAACATATGCTCGACTAAGTCAGTGATGGGAAGAGAGTCATTGACACTAACTGGGGGAGGAGCCTGAGAGCATGGAGTTACTTATAGGCTCAGGTTTAGTATACCAAACAATATTTGGATTCTATATTTCCAAGGATCAAGCAGTAGAGATAAACAAAACTTTGGAATTTCATTGCAGAACATGTCAGAATTTCACTGAATGGAAAATCCAATTTAAATCCAATTGAATAGGATTTTTAAATTTTCTTCCTTTTCCCCATCCTCTCTATACTAATTTATGCCTTTTTTGACACTGTTTTTTTGCCTTTTTGCCTTTCCAACACCAAATTTTATTGAAATTCTGCAGAGATCTACCCTTCAAAATTTCTGTGAAAATTCCAAACTGGCAGTTCTGTCTCAAATGATTGTCTTTAACAGGTGGGGCAGAGAGAACAGCTGTCAGTATCATCTCTCCGTTCCTACAGGAGTAAAGTAAAATTGGGGCGGAGGGGAGAGCCAATACTGAGAGATGTTCTTGATATAATGCCACTTGTTATAGCCAATTGCTGCTTTTGCTGATTTAAAGGGCAGGTAGGACTGCTCAATCCTTGACATGTATCCGTGGTGCATCCAAATGATATTAATAAATGTATGAATTATTAGTGACATGGAACATAGAACATGGAGCCACCAACTGGAACATTTCATGAAGTGTCTTGTGTTTCTTTTCCAAACAGGAAATCCAGATATTGTTCCCCTCACAACAATTTCAACTAGTCAGAGGAATTCATTAAACTATAAAGGGGCAAATGTCTATCTGTACTATTCATTTGCAGTAGCTAATCAGATCTTAGCTTTTTACTGGGTTACTGGCACTGCAGTAAGGTTACGTTTGATTAAGGTTTCCAGATTTTGAAGTAGAAAATAAAGGACAAAAAGAGGCACCAAGATGTGTGAGTGCACACTTTCCCAAAGCCACGCCCACTTTTGAAGCATGGTATTAGGTCTCGTTCACACTAGGATGGACCAAAATGGACCAAAAACACTCAGTCCATTTATTTTGTCCATTTTGGGGATTTGGGCACTAACAATGAATTCATCATTATCAGGGTAAAGGAATATCACACATACACACATTCCTATTTATAAGAACCCATGGTGTGGACCCAAACTGCTAGGAACAACAGCAATGGGACGTGCAAGAAGATAACAAAGAATAAGTTTATTGGCCACACTCCATAGAAATGTAGCCTGATGCATTTCGTGCAGGTATACACTTAAGGTGCCCATACATCTATAAGATTTTACTTACCCGACTGTGCGCTCACGCGATGTTCCTTTCGATCCTGCCGGAACCGCTTCTCCCGATCTTACATTCGACCGACATGCGATTGCAAAATGAATGGGATTTTGCGATCGCATGCCGGTCGAATGTAAGATCGGGAGAAGCGGTTCCGGCAGCATCGATGAACATCGCGTGAGCGCTCAGTCGGGTAAGTAAAATCTTATAGATGTATGGGCACCTTTACTCATAGGCATAAGAAGACTGGTTCACAGCTCTCCCAAACAGGGAAAAGGAGGAGGAGCTAACAAGTCTAACATCAAGATTCTTAAAGGCATACAGCCCGACAGGCAGTGTAACTGCAACCGGCTGGTTTATTGAGAAAGGGCCGTGAGGCTCAAAACATGTTGTGTATTCACATACAATAAATTAGCCGGTTGCAGTTACACTGCCTGTGTGCAGGTTCCCTTCGCAATGTGCCTACAGATACCAATGTGATATGTCGGCACATTGTGATGGAAATCGCATGTGTATGACCACCTTTAGTAGAAACTATGCACTCTACAAACCAACCATGCTACGAGAATGCTGACTACGCAGTGGCATAACAATAGCCCCCATGGCGACAGGGGGGCCAAGGTACTAAGAGGGCCTGCTGATCTTCACCCAGGTACCGTGATTGGCCAATTTTAAATAGCTGATTACACGTACTGTCTGTCTGTTAGTAAAGGTACATGTGATCAGCTGTTTAAAAATAGCTGATTGCGGTAACTAGGGAGAGGGGGAGAAGGGACCCAGCCACAAAACTTGCAGGGGGGGGGGCGTCTGTAGTTTGGCTACTGCGACCAGATCCCCAGGATGTCCATGCCCAGCCCAGTGGGACAACTAGACAACTAAAGGTTTTCAGTGACACCAAAATAGACCTGATCTGAGCAGGGCCCTTCTGTATGTAGAATTTTACCTATAGAGCACTATACTTGGCCCATTTACATTAGAGCAGCAGAATTCTGGTTCTTTATACATATATACACAATGGGCGGCCTTGGATAATAGGGGCCAGTGAATAAAAACCCAAAAGAACCAAAATTATCCACGCGCCAGTCATAGCAATAAGGTTTCATTGTACTGAAAAGGGAAAGTCATTTAATGCTGGTAAATACGGTGGGTGTGAACTGTTGTGTGTGACAAGATGATAGATTTAGTGCGGATGTGTGAAGTAAATAAAACCTTACTCCTACGTCTCCTGAGAACAAATCTCAGTATTGAGTAATTTCCCAAGGTCCTTGGATTTCCAGCTGGTGATTCAATGCTGAGGGAGGAATCGAGACACACTGATATATACGGTAGTAATGTGCCTATAGTTGGTACAGTTTGAGCAGGTCGGATTTACTTACCAACATGTGCAACGTTTTTTTGGTTTCTCTGCCAAATCAGTTGGAATGAAGGGTTGTGTATTTTATAGGGCATCTATATCGAAAAAGAGTTAATTTTAAATTGACCATGACTGGAAACTATAATTCTTCCCAACCACCACTGTATCATTTTTTTGTTGATCTACCCCCTATTTCTTTAGATATCCAATCTAAAACTTCTTATATTTCAGCTGTCAACCAAGTTCCTTGCTCTAAAAATCTATTCATCTGTGAGTAGTTTTACTGTAGCTAGAATGGTGACAGAGTTTTGACAGTTGGAATGCTGTGTGCTGTGTGCAGGCTGGACAGTTGGAATGCTGTATACTGTATGCTGTGTACAGTTGGTTTGGGGGGGAAAAAGTCAGTGGGAGTGGTTAAAATATGGAGGGGGGATACTGCTCCTAAACAAAATGTGTGCTGGTTTGAAGGCATGCAGTAACACACACAAATCAAGTGCTTCTTACATGTATTCAATTATAGATTAAGATGAGCAAAGTAATTTTTTCAGTATAGTGTCCCAACTACAAGACTAACGGCCGCTTCAGCCAACAATTCCATTGTGTATGGTCATTCCAATGACCCCTGACCCAGTCATCATAGTAACACAAATGAATTGTTGGCGAAACAGCCGTTCGTCGTGTACTTGGCCATGCATCTGTACGTCTGTACCTACCTTATATCATGGCCGACCACTGAAATGGCTGAAATGAATAAATGCAGAACTTGCCTGGACTGCAATGTAATGAAAGTATATGGAAATGCTAAAAAAGGAATGTGTTTACAATCCTTGACACTTCCTGTGATGTCACTTCTGGTTTACGAAAATAATACAAATGCATATGGCAAAAACGTGGACACAGCGCTCACAAATGCATTGTGTTTTTTCATGAGGTGCAGTGGGACCTGACAACATCTTTAGGCTGAGGCCACACTACAACGCACCAAATCGTGCGCGCAATCGTGAGCATTATCGCACGCAATTGTGCGTGCGATTTCTGTGCATTGTTGCGCATTTGCACATGCTTTTTTGTAATTTAATATTATAAAAACGCATGCATTTGCGTAAAAAAGTGGTGCACGCAAAACGCAAACACATGCACAATCGCACGCGCAGCGGAAATCGCAGGAATTTTTGCGTTCCCACGCTTTCCATTTTAAACATTATCGCATGCCCAATCGTGTGCAAATGCGTCTAGTGTGGCCTAGACCTAAGGCTGATTAATTTCAGTCCAACTTGGCAAAAATGGTCTGCTTATTGCACAGATTCCCAGCCTGCGGTCTGCATGCGGTGGAAGTTTTTGGTCAGGGACAGAGTCAGGGATTTCTGGAGGCCGAGTCACATGGAGAAGCCCAGTTAGTAGCTGAAGAGTAGGTTGGCCTTTGCTTATAGCATAACAAGGAAGAAATGATTTACTCTGCATCTTTCTCACCAGGCTTCCTTCCTACCGGACCTTTAAGGGCTAGGCCACACTAGGCCGCATTTCGCAATCCGTTTGCGTGCGAGAAACAGAGCAGTGCATGTCAATGTGGATGGCCATATTACACGTGCTGTATATGCATTCTCTATTATTTTGCAGATCACATTTGCTCCGATTGCGCAACATTTTACGGATCGCAGAGCAAATGGATGGTAACACGCCGTCTGTCATAGTGTGGCCTCAGCCGAAGGCTAGGTATACACCATTCAATACTTTCAGCCAACCAACCGACTATGTATTAGTTGGTCGGGCAAAAATATTGCGTGGTGTGGGTAGTAAAAGCAGTGACTGAGCCCAGTTGCCGACCCGGACGAATGGGCAGTCGGGCCTGCTGATAAATAACGGATGATCATGCTGTTCCCTTTGGAACTGCACAATTGGTCACGCGGACCCTCAGTTGGGACAAAAAGTCCCCCCGTATGTACCCACCTTAATTATGTATCTATACCTCACTGTCTACTTTGTGCTTCCATTGAAAAAATCTCAAATAAAGTTTGATTGTTTGCATTGAGGACTAAACTACTTAGATAAGGGAGATATAAGATATTACGTTACTGTGATGATGTCAGTGTGTTTGTTCTTTTACCAGCCAGCAGGGGTAAACAAATCACTTCTGTTTCTGTTTAGCTGGAAATCTAATCTATTTGTTTTGGAGATCCCATTATGATACGGCTCGGCTGGAAGTCTTATGAAATGTAGTCATACACTGAGTATCTGAAATATTCTGAATTGTGTCATTATAACATTTTATTATTACGGTTGTTTACATGGCATCACATAACTACAAACTGAAATGGGAACAAAGTAATAGACAAACACTGAAATTACATAATTTACAATACAGTCAAGAAGAAAACATAACTGTGTATTTAACTGCTCGTTTAGAAACCACTGTTTGTGAAACTCGTTTGCTGCACATCATTCCACTATTGTAAGTGCTTCTTAATGTTCCCTTCTCATATGGATGTACATTCACTCACTTGTATTAATAGGGAGGCCCGGGTGTAAAACACCCCAGACCTATCACTTCCCCTTCCCCCTGTTCTCCAATCTTCACCTTGGAAATAGTAACACAGTGCAAACATATAGTTAAGACTCACCCCTCTGCTGGGTTGGTCCGGGTGCCACAAGAGCCCCAGACCCGTCGCTTGGATCCACTCTGTAAATTCGTAATATAGTAAAGGACTCTTGATTCACAACAAACAGTTCCTCGGCACTTCAGTTATAGTTTAACAGCTTTATTATACATACATGTCTAAAAATGCAGAACTGCCTGACGCGTTTCGGGAACGTGCTATCCCCTTAAGAAAACATAACTGATAAGATCTAATCTAATTACAGATGAGAAGCTCAGATATTGTAATTGTTTACATGATTATGCCCAATATGTCGTATAAGAGAATAAGGCAACTTGCATGTACTAAGGTACCAGTCTGTGGAGGCAACTAGTGTGCACCAGCTACTGTGGGCAACTTGTATGTACAAGTCACTGTGGGCAACTTGTATGCACCAGCCACTGTGGGCAACTTGTATGTACCAGTCACAGTGGGCAACTTGTATGTACCAGTCACAGAGGGCAACTGGTATGTACCAGTCACAGTGGGCAACTGGTATGTACCAGTCACTATGGGCAACTTGTATGTACCAGTCACTATGGGCAACTTGTATGTACCAACCACTGTGGGCAAATTGTATGTACCAGTCAGTGTGGACAACTTGTATGTACCAGTCACTATGGGCAACTTGTATGTACCAGTCACTATGGGCAACTCGTATGTACCAGCGCTCTGTGGGCAACTTGCATGCACAAGTTACTGTCGGCAACTGGTATGTACCAGTCACTATTGGCAACTTGTATGTACCAGTCACTGTGGGCAACATATATGTACCAGTCTACCAGTCACAGGGGCGGTCTTAGGATAAATAGAACCCTGTGCAAGATTTGCTACTGGCACCTAGAACCTCCTCCAACCCCCCCCCCCCCCCCCCCGGTACACATAATACACTGCTGAATGCTGCTTGCCTTGGCCTGCTTCAAATCAAGTCTGCCACCTGCGCTTATGTTACTGTCTTTCAGTATCTGTAGTGTGTGCTTGTACATATCGTGCGTATATCATTACACGTAACACACTAAATACACAGACAGAACAGCACAGCATACAGTAGGCTTACATGTGTTGGGACTTTGTCTGAGGGGTGCTGCTGATACATATATTTGATCTGCAGGACAATAACAGGGGGGGCTGTGGCACTGATGTACAACTTTGACTTACAGGTCCGTGACTTAAGACTCCCAACTGGCGCCCCCTCCTGGTAATGCAACCTGTGCAGTCGCACAGGTCGCCCATATCAAAGGGCGGCCCTGACTGTGGACAACTTGTATGTACCAGTCACTATGGGCAACTTGTATGTACCAGTCACTGTGGGCAAATTTTTGCCCACACAAAAATGTGTGGGCAAATTTTTGTACCAGTCACTGTGGACAACTTGTATGTACCAGTCACTATGGACAACTTGTTTGAAGCAGTCACTATGGCAAGTTGTATGTACCAGTCACTGTGGGCAACTTATATGTACCAGCCACAGTGGGCAACTTGTATGTATCAGTCACTATAGGCAACTTTTATATACCGGTCTCTATGGGCAACTTTAATGTACCAGTCACTGTGGGTAACTTATTGTACCAGACTCTGGCTTGTGTCTAGTCCATAATGGGGAAAGAGAGGGTAAGGCCTAGTACACATAAGAAGAGCTTAAAGGACAAATATACTCACCTCCCCCTCGTTCCTTTCCCCCCACTCCTGAAAAGTACCCAGGGTGAGGACCTAAAACGCTAAGTCCTCACCTCTGGGTACTTTATAAAAGTCCTGCACTACTTACTTGTAATCTCCCTCGTCGCTCCGGTCCGATCCTCCCCACTGGCACTTTGAGTGACAGGTTGTGAGGCAACCAATAGGAAGACACGCTCTGCAAGGAGGTGTGTCTTCCCATTGACTGCCTCCCGGACTGTCACTGACAGTGCCAGTGGGGAGGATCAGACCGGAGCGACGAGGGATATTACAAGTAAGTGGTGCAGGACTTTTGTAAAGTACCCAGAGCTGAGGACTTAGCTTTTTAGGTCCTCGCCCTGGGTACTTTGCAGGAATGGATCGGGGAAATGGTAAGAATAACTGTCCTTTAAATGATGTCAATTGTGTAAAATCATGTTGCTAATTTTTTTATTTTCTTTGGTTTCTCCCTGAAACTATGTGCAGTTACAAGAGGACAATAAAAGGCAGTGGGTAGGAAAACAGGTGGTATAAGAGGGCTCCAGATAGTAGTCTAGGCTGAAGTTAAGCTGGGTATACACATGGCAGACCTTTAAAAGATGACACATTTAAAAGATACACAGAGCCCCATGCGTTCTCTCTAGCATATACACAGCATAGCGAGAACGTTTGTGTTTCCCTTGACTGCGGCTGACTCCCCTATAGGGAGACTACCACAGCCAAGGGAAATTTTCAGTCTTTCCCAAACTACTACGAGACAGACGGATCCAAAACTATCAGGATTTTATCAGCAATGTTTGTACCTAGCTAAAAGGTTCATACACACGTGCGATCGCGGGGGTTGACCCGTGACGCACGATGTGTAAGAACAGCTGTTACGACCGATAATCGGGCTATTTATGGGCACTTTAGTGGGCAAAACAGCCGTTCGGTTGGGGATCATTGCCCGACCGGCCAGCGGCCCATACATTAAGTGCCCATACATGGCACATTTATCGCCCGAAATGGCCGTTCGTACACATCATGGTTTAAATAATGGACAATGGTATCATTGGATAGGTTTATGTAATGAAAAAAAAATATATATACCTGATATAGATGCACTACCGTGTGTATGTGTTACCTGAAAAAGACATTCAGGTGGTGCTAGGGATCAAAAATGAAATACTTATACACAACAAAATAGGAAGAAAGGCTTCCCACAGTATCCCTACAAGCACTCGCACGCTTGATATCAAATTAATTAGAACAAAACGATTTATTGGCACAGAACAAATGTCACCCCACACAATAAATATATAAACCCCATCCCCCATAAATAACATCATCATACTACTACATATAGAACACTGGGTGTCCCCAGTGATAAAAAATTGCAAAAGGTCTCTATAGAAAGTGGTCCACAACTGCGTGCTCTTCTTGGTACGGTCATTCAAATGTAAAACACTAGTTCCATAATTTATGAAGTCTATGTGCAAATACCGACAAAGTACCCAGGGGGGTAATACCATCAACGTGGAGAGATGAACTTCAGAGGCTCGAACAACGTAAAAGCTACGGGAGTTACCTCACCAAAGCAGGATGAGTAGCCTCCGTGTATTTTGAATATCTATAGAGCTGTGCATCGTAGGATCCATACTGTCTGTACACGCAGTTGCGCACCACTTTCTATAGAGACCTTTTAAAAACTTTTAGCACTGGGGACGCCCAGTGTTCTATATGTAGTAGTATGATGTTATTTATGGGGGATGGGGTTTATATATTTATTGTGTGGGGTGACATATTTGTTCTGTGCCAATAAATCGGTTTGTTCTAATTCATTGGATATCAAGCGTGCGAGTGCTTGTAGGGATACTGTGGGAAGCCTTTCTTCCTATTTTGTTGTGTATAGGTTTATGTAATGGACATTATTGACAGAGATAAAGTCTGTGTGAAATGTTTTCCCATGTAAATGGATGAAGGGAAATGTTAGTTCAATTGAATTGTCACTTTCAGACAATAGAATCATGGGGACCTGGTGATATCAAATCTGAAAGGAGAGATCTGTGGAATGAATCAATGGTTGGGTAAACAGCAGGGGCGGATTTACACCTCAGGAGGATCTAGGCACAATATGCATGTACTAACCATTAGTCTATTACCCCAAATCCCCTCTAGTCGGTCACTTTCGTCTTGCCCATTCTGAACTGCTAAGAGAGAACTTTGGCCTCTTTAGACACCATCAGGGAGATGTAATAAAAGTTCTTATCGTTAAAAATAGAGTTAATTTTGCCCTATCCAATCAGATGTTAGCTTTCAAATGGTAGCTAATATCTGATTAGTTGGCGCAAAATTAGCACCATTTTTAACAATAAGAGCTTTTATTACATCTCCCTGCATGAGTTTAGCAGTGTAACTACTCTATCATGTTGTTTCTTTCATCCTACACCAGTGGCATAACTAGGAATCACTGGGCCCCCCAGCAAAATTATTATGGGGCCCCTATCCATGCTTCATCAACAGTGGTTTTCTGGGAGAAATCTATATCTGTCATTGGAAAAATAAGAAGATGGGACCCCTTGGCTTGTGTGCCCCCTGCTCCCCTGGTAGATATGCCCCTGTCCTACACATCAAAACTACTTGGGTCAATGGATGACCATCCTTAACCGAACAGGTAGCACTTGTAGAACTCAGATCTTTGTTAAACAAAGTGAAATTTCTACTGATCCTGGCTTATCAACCAATCAAGTTATCAGCCAAATATATGGAGTGGACGCTACATAGAAGCTCCTCCAGATAAACCCATCATATAAGCACCAATTAATAGGCCTATGAAAAGTTCTAATCATTAAAAACGGGGCTAATTTATTATTTTTTTTTAATCACCATTTTTAATTATTAGAACTTTTATTACATAGGCCTGTTAAGTGTTTACATTCTTTCCTTCGGTCTGTCAGAGCCTTACCGGTCATGTCCATCATATTATGGCTGGTTCTGACTTGTAGTTGCTTTACTCCTATGTATCTATCCATGAGCAAAACAATGGGCTCATTAAAGACCACAGTGGCCTATACTGCCTGGTTTCAAAATACCACATGGTATTAGTTGATACTTTACTACTGCGCTGCCAAATAAAACTGCTGTAAAGCACTGATAAAGCTCTGTATATAGCAAACAGTATCCTGCTGTGGAATCTCTCTCCATAAGCCTTAGCTTGGACAAGTAAATGTCCATATTCAATGAACCATCCAGGCTAAACAGGAAGTAAGGAGAGATGTAGCTATTTGCCCTATTTGATGACCATCCACAAGCACTGGTGACATCATACCGTAAAATAAGTCTGATTTTATTGGAATGGATGTGAGCCAATTGGAATGATTCATAGATGGAAACTGGTCAACCAAACAAAACTCACCATATTTACTGTGCCAGTAATGAAAGCAGCAATGACGTGAAAAGCTAAGTGACCCTGGGCTGACCGGCCAAAAGCAAACGGATCCTTTGCATTTGCTTAATATGCACACTTGTATGATGGAATGCTTGGAACAGGTAATGGACCACTGCCAACTCAGGCAGGGAAAATAAACATTAAATAGAAGATTATTGACAAAGTGTGCCCAGTTTGTTAGACAATCAATGATGGCCTTTGTGCTGCTCAGTAGGGTTCCGTTATTCTGTTCAATCCCATGTACTGAGCAAAAACACAAACCCCTTGGGCAGAGATTAACTATGGTTACAAGGAGAGTGAAAAGAACCTTGTTTGTCATTCTAATAGAACATTTTTCTCCTGCCAATGGAAAATCTGGAAAAGTAAAAATACCAAAAATAAAGTTTATGGTCCCTAATCATGCACATGCACCTTCATCTACAGATAATACTCTGTTTATCATGTTTATATGGATCTATTTATTTATACAAACTACACAGCGCTGTACATTCTTACAATGCAGAAAACTGCCACAAGGATTAATATAATAAAACTGTAAAGAAGGGATACTGTAGACAACAGCATTGTACACAGGGGGAGTTGTCCCAAAGAGCTTACCATCTAAGTTGTTTCCATTTTCTCCTGATACAAAACAAATTAATGGCGCCATTCACATTGCAGTGCTGCGATGTAGTGCATTGTGTGCGACACACTACATATAGCAGTTTGTTGCGATGTTCCGCTGCGTTAAAAAAAAAGTCTAGTGTGAACGTAGCCTAAGAAAATGTTTAATTGTAACTCCCAAAGAGAACTGCATTCCTTGTGTCCCTAATTGTGTTTGCCCACTGGTGACCAGAGATGGATTAAGATCATATGGGGCCCAAGGCAGGGCCATCATTTAGGGCCCCCTTTTTTGCTACATATATTGTGTAGACTGTAATTTTGTTACTGCTTCTGAAGCTGGGCCCCCAGAAGTTTCCTGGACCCTAGGCAGGTTCCTAGGGTTGCCTTGTGGATAATCCTGCTCTGTTGGGGACATTTGGAGTACTCGGTGAACCTAGGCCTGGTACATAAAGAAGTCTGTAAGCCTACATCGACGATATTTCTGCCTAACCAGTCATTTGTCTGTGCAGTTCCCAGTAGTTCTTCGCGGCTGCGCGATGACGTCATCCCGCCGGCGTGCGCGATGACATCATCGCGCACCCGCGAAGAACTACAGGGAACTGTCGGCTTTCCTTCCTGAATCGCGGCTGCAACTGGAATCAAGGTAAGTTTTTGCTTGACTCGAGTATAAGCCGAGTCAAGGTTTTTAGGTTGATTTTTAAACCTAAAAACCTCGGCTTATACTCGAGTATATACGGTAATTGGCTGCTGCAGATTAACAGCACAGGTAAAATCAACACCAACAAAGTGTTTGGTAAATAAAGCTGGCCGTAAACATATACCAGGCCATTAAGACATTCAATAGATTTGATGATTGAAAATTGCCTTGAATAGATGTACTTGTAAGCAGACTTCGTAGCCTTTACCATACTGTGTAAATACATGGACAGGACACAGGTGAGATCCACTCAAACAGCATAATATTACCTACACAGCTTGATGGCTTTGCTGATTGCCAGGGAAGATTTCTAACACCTACACCTGTGTTGCACCGTATTTTATTCTGTGCTTAGAGTAAGGTAATGTCCCCTTTAGAGACAGAAACGATCAGGCAGAGCAGTCACCAGTTACACTATTTGGGAGGAGTGGGGACATCTAGTGGCCAGGGAAATGATTGCAGTGACACACACAAAAGCACGCCAGCACATAGTCAGCAGTTACGCTTTTATTATATAGGAATTCACACTGTGTGAGATTTCACGTATAGAACATTTCACTTAATGTGACTGATCACTGCACAGTGGTGATGAGAGAAAAGAACTTCAATGACCCACCATATGGTACCTCCCATCAGTGGGGCCTAGCCCTTAATATTTATCATCTCCAACCCACCAGTGAGGCCTACCCCATATATTTTATCATCCCTCAACCCACCATATGGTGCCTCCCATTAATGGGGCATAGCCCTTATCCTTTATCACCATCCACCCACCATATGGTGCCTCCTATTAGTGGGGCCCAGCCACACTGCCAGCACTGCCATTAATATTTCTGAAGCCATTAATGACAAAAAGGGGAGGCAGGAATACTTGCCCCTACCTCACATACAAATATAGATTATGAGAAAAGAACTTATAACTCACCTTTCCATATGCACCTTTACCCAGTAATGACAGCAGTTCAAAGTCTTCCATTGATACAGTCCTCTGTCTTATCTGGAATTTTCGCAGTTTAGAAAAGAATTCTAGGGCGTGTGTCAAACAATGTGAACTATATGTTGACAGATTTGAAGACTCTAGTTCTACATTGTTGGGTGACAGTTTGTCTAAATCCCATGACAAGAGAGATTCCGAGATGTGAGATACGTGTGCCTATGTTTTGTCTTTCCCACGTTCCATCATTTCTATCAGTCTAGCCCTAAAGTATAGATTAATATTTTTCAAACATCATCCTCTGGTTCTTCTGATCTACTAGAAAATGTTGAGGCCAATTTTTGATATTCTTCCAGCTTGGGTTCTTCTGGTTTATCATAAGAATGCAATGAGGCTAAACCTACATCCACTGGTTCCTCTATTGTCTTCTCCACATTCACTCCTTTAGTATTTTCTGACTGTGGGGGTATATCTGTAATAATGCCTGTTCCATAATAAGGCAATTAGGCTAAACCTTCATCTACTGGTTCTTCTTTTTGTTACTTTCACAGTCTTGTCAATAGTTGTTTCTGATGGTACGTCTGGTACAATATCAATATTGTAAGGGAGTGAGACTAAGCCATCATCCACAGGTTCTTGCTCCTGAAATACTTCCTCCAAAAGGCAAAGTGATTCTTCGTCCTTCAGTTCTTTCTGATGCTGTAAAACAAAATGTACATTGTAAGAAGATAATGCAGAAAATAAACATGAGAAAAACAACTACACACTATAGACATGTCCAAACCTGGTACCAACCAAAATATCAGTCTGGGCAGTTAATTGGCCAGAAACATTGGCCTTAAGATATTATGACCTAGAGCTATACTGATTTAAAGACTTTTACATAAACACTGTCCTAGATATTAGGGTGAAAATTCCCTTTCAATCTACTTACATATTGCAGACTGTGGTGTGATTGGGAGTCCATCTTGTCTGAATCATTGCACAACTCAGGGTATTTAATTTAACAAACCAAATCAAATTAAAATCAAGCAAAATTATACATTTTGTTGCCAAAATTTGGATGAGCTGTGTGGCCTTTTCTCTCTGTTTGAAAGTTAGTGGTGAGAATGTGAGGATCATGGGAAATGTATAGACCATTTACTGGTCAGTGCAAGAACGGTAATTAACTGTAATCCATGTTAAACTATTTGGAAAACCCTGAAAAAACTTCACTAATGTGTCATTTAAAATTTTTGGTTTCCCTCAGAAGAACAAAAAGCCAAATCAGGGCAAGAGTAACTTTAGTACTATACCATGTTTAAGGAAGTGGGACAGAACTGTGCGCCTTTCCTCTGAAGCCTTTATTATCTTTTTAATCTTTTAGAGGCTTTTCTTATCCTGTGTCACTTTGTACAGCTTCTCAGCACCCTCGATCATCTTCTCTTCCTTGGCGATTTCAGTCCTAACGTGATGAGTTATTGGCTTCACATATAACCCTGAGCCTATATCTGCCAAGTCTTTTCTTGGGAAAATAGCACAGATCTTAGTAATGATGCTGTCCCTGGATATCTACAGAAAGAAAGAAAACACACTGCGATTAATGATAAAAAAAAGGGAAACAATGATAGAAATTCACATTCTGAAGGTTACAATTGAATCCAGGATCTCAGCCTATATTTTTGAATGGTGCATTACACACTGGTAACTGGTCTCTAAATAGATGCATTAGAAATCAAATCTATGCACATCTTTATGCACATTGCAACATATAAGTAGTGATGGACAAAACTTTTTGGACAAACTTTTTGAGTTCAGACGAACTCAAACTATTCAAACTAGTTCGTTTTTTTTGGACTTGTGGCTTTATTTTCACTAATTATCGAAAAAATTATCGAATTTATGAGCCGTTCGCTAACTGTAGAATGTATTGTTCGCTAACCCTCGAAAGTAATGTTCATTTTCGGTAGCTCAGTAGACACCTGAGCATGTTTGACCAACCCAACAACCAATCAAGTTAAAGTAAAGGAAATGAACATCCTGGTTGAAAGGTTACAGGCCCTGTCATGGCTTCTCACAAAGGACAGGGAAATACACAAAAAATTTTAGCTCCTGTAGGTAGGTTTCATAAAAAACAATTCATTTTAAATGTTGTTTTTTTCACTGTACTTCCCCTTTAATGTGCCCCCGACACCTTACAATCTGATTGAACGAGATTCATGCAAACTTCATGCTTGAAAATAACCACACAGGTGCCATTTTCTCTTTTATTCACATTCTCTGTTCTTGTTGTTTAGCTTGTTTAACTAAAATCGAATACAACTAGAACGTTAATAAAATAAAATTGTTTGTGAACCCGACTTTTTATTAAATTAAATTTATTTTAGATCTGAATTATAACATAACCCTATGGGGGGGATTTCTGGCTACAGTGCTACGCATTAAAGGCTTCCAAGATTCTAATAGGATTAAAGTAATTTCATGTGACATTTCTAATTTAATAACTGGCCTTCCTTGCAGTGAAGCTTACCATCATTAAAATATAATCTAATTACACAACATCCAAGTTATAATAGGAATCTGGGGGAGAACAGACGGAGAATTCCTGTTCCTTTATTCACTGTGGTGGATCTGTAGATTCGTTCTGAAGATTGTGACAGCCGATCAGTTCATTCCTTGGCCCTCTCCAGTGCAATGTTCACACGTGAGGTGGATTAACCAGATACTGGATAGAACATTAAAGGAGAACTAAACAATGATACTGGATTGTTCAGAAGTGAAAGGTTCGTACACCTGGACAATTTTGTTTACAATCCATTGATGAACCTGAACAAGCAACAGCTGCTGTGGTCAATAATCGCTCATGTGTATGTCTTTGTTTGGGCATCGTTCTGAATAAATTGGATAATCTGTTATGGAGCAAAATGATGTTTTCCCCCTTTCAGCCTCCTCTTCAAGCTCTCTTTAAGTTTTTTTACAGCCCTGCACATACTCAGAAGAAAGGCATGACTGACAGCTGCTAACTGGAAGAACCAGGAAGCAGAGGGGTAACAGAATATTAGGCATCATTTCAGGTTAAATTTACACCTCTCAGTTTTCTAACTATTAGGGCGTGGGGGGATTTACCTATATATAATTTTTAATTTGGTAAACTTGCCCTTTAATGGTAAATTATACTTTTACTAAATAAGTTTGTGATGTTACATTAACTTTATTCAGACCGAGTCCTGTCCAAGACACAGAGATAAGTATCTATATGCTTCCTTTTCTGGAATAAACCTGACTAATAAGATAAAGTGACTTCCCAGATGAACATCTTCCATTGTCACTGTCAAGGAGAATTTGAATGTAATTTTCTCAGCTGAATGAAAAGCCATTTTCATAAGTCACTGGTCACCCTGACACTGTCCGTTCTTTATGTCACATGCACGTGTGAAAAGGTATAAAATGACTGGAGATTAGTAGGTGGCAGGAAACCAGAATTGAAGAAGAAAAAGAAAGTTACTGGCACGGCCATGTAAAATTGGAAATAGAATGTTGAGGAGTTATGGCACCTGTCCTGTTACTCACAGCGCCTGCATTTTCCTCTATAATGGGATAGGCTTTAAAGAACATGTCCACCCTGGCCATTTCTCAGTGACCTGCCCCCATTTACAACCAATATATTCAGCACATTACAAGATGCATTTCTAACCAAACAATTAGGGATAATTATTGTCTCCATTCTGGCAGATGAAGCTGGCTCCTCCATCCTTGCTGCCAATCAAGGCTGTGACTGCTGGTATCACAGCCAATGAACGAATGACTGATCTTTCCCCTGCTGTCTCCTCTGCTCATACTTAAAGGGTCACTATAATCATTCAAACAACTGTAAATGATCTGAAACTACAATTTGAGAGAAGTAAAACGATGGTATTCACATATTTACTGTATCTGTGCTTGCTTTGTCATTAAATTATTAATGTTTAGTCAGTGCCCCACATATAGGTTCTGCATAGCCTCACCATGGACACTGCTCTGCTTACAGGCAGGCTGGGAGGCGGGCAGGCAGGCAAAGAGGTCAGGGATGTCAGAGATGGGTCACATAGTATAATTTCTGCTTCTGGAGTGACAGGTCTATCCCTGTAAATGCTGTGATTTCAATGATGAATTACAGCTCAGATTAAAAATCCCAACAAGTTTTGGAGCGGTGGGATCTTGCTGTATCTAAAGGTACAATTTTTGAAAATTAGATTTTTTTCAAATAAAGATACTCTTTAAGTTCCTAAAAGCTCACAGAGAAGGGGAAGGAGCAACCTATACCAGAAAGGGCAGAGATGTAAGCAATACCTAATATCTGGTTTGAAATGCATGTAAAAAACGGCTAAAAATAGGGTTAGAGACGAATTTTGTAATGACCAGTTACAGTACCAGTCTTTTGTTTTAAAGGGAATGTCCCCCCCTTTCTTTAAAAATACATATATTGTAGATAACCCCCCCAAAACCTAAAGTTCATTTTGGCCAAAAGCTTTAAATCGGCTCCCACACGGAGCTATTATACTTACATGCTCCTCCTCGCTCCACCGCCGCGGCTCTCCACTTTCAGGTAAGGCAGTCAGTGTCGGTCGTGACAGTCACGGCCAATCACTGACTGCCTTTCCCAGACCAGTCTCCACTGTCAGGGCCATCTCTATACTTTTTGGCACCTGAATCAAAATTCCAAATGCTGCTCACCCTCACTGCCGGAAGGGGTGTGGTTTTATAATTCAAAGTGGGAGGTTTGCCCACAGTGACTGGTATAAAGTTTGTCTACAGTGACTGGTTTTAAGTTTGCCCACAGTGACTGGTATCACATTTGCTTTGCCCATAGTGAATGGTATCAAGTTTGCTCACAGTGACTGGTATAAAAATAAATTCTGGCATCAAAACGGTCACCTCCCTACAGGGAGCCGCTCTGTAATGTGCTTCACCCTGCCTCATTAGGGAGGCATCCCTGTCCACTGTGGCTTCTTAAGAACATAAAAAGAACAGAGCAGCCGCAGTGGAGATTGACAGAGAACAGGGAAGCGGGGGAGGAGCAAGGAGCATGTAAGTTTAATAACTCAGTCTGGGAGCAGATTTAAAGCTTTTGACTTAAACGATCTCTATGTTTTGGGAGGTTATCTACAATATATGAATTTTTGAAAAGAGGGGTGGACAGTCCCTTTAAGGCTGGACATGTCCTTTAAATCTTCTTGTCAGAGCTGAAATATCACGTGATATAAATGGGTAATGTGGGTTAAAGGGGTGATTGACAGAAAAATAATAGTATGATATTGGGACATGCTGATATTTTAAGAAGATTGGATTAATTGGCTGCACCTGGAATGACAGATATTGCATGGTCCATGTGTAACATAAACTATAGATTTGACACTCTTAATATTTTCAAATAAGAATATGCATCAGGTTTAAATTGTCTTTCTAACCTCAGACACTGACTATATAACATGCAAAGGCAAAAAAAAGCCTTGTCCCAATGGAAAGTCAACCATGCCACATTATCGTCAACGTATCCCCACAGTGAGATGTTTGTGAAGGTTCTCAATCATCCAGGTCATGGTATACCTGTGGTATTCAGTTAAATCAACTGAACTGGTTCCCATTCATCCAGGTCATGGTATATCTGTGATGGTTCCCATTCATCCAGGTCATGGTATATCTGTGATGGTTCTTATTCATCCAGGTCATGGTATATCTGTAAAGGTTCTCAATCATCCAGGTCATGGTATATCTATGAAGGTTCTCAATCATCCAGGTCATGGAATATCTGTGAAGGTTCTCATTCATCCAGGTCATGATATATCTAAAATGGTTCTCATTCATCCAGGTCATGATATATCTAAAATGGTTCTCATTCATCCAGGATGGTATATTGTTAAGGTTCTCATTCATCCAGGTCATGGTATATCTGTTTGGTTCTCATTCATCCAGGTCATGGTATATCTGTGATGGTTCTCATTCATCCAGGTCATGGTATATCTGTGAAGGTTCTCATTCATCCAGGTCATGGTATATCTGTAAAGGTTCTCATTCATCCAGGTCATGGTATATCTGTGAAGGTTCTCAATCATCCAGGTCATGGTATATCTGTGTTGGTTCTCATTCATCCGGTCATGGTATATCTGTGTGGTTCTCATCGTCATCCAGTCATGGTATATCTGTGTTGGTTCTCATTCATCCAGGTCATGGTATATCTGTGAAGGTTCTCATTCATCCAGGTCATGGTATATCTGTGAAGGTTCTCCATCATCCAGGTCATGGTATATCTGTAAAGGTTCTCCATCATCCAGGTCACGGAATCTATGTGGTATTCAGATCTACTGGATTGAAGTTTAATTCTTGAAGACATTTTGGTAGTCATCCTTCAGATCTAACTGAATATCACAGACGTGATACGTAAGAGATGTATGGTCCGTTACAGGGAGATGGACACTTCCAAACTTTGACTCATGATAAAGCTTTGACCGTTCCTAGAGTCCTTTATTTACCAATGCAAATAAAAGAACCTAAAAGTAGATTGAGTAGATGGAGACTACAATGCACCTTTCCCAGACCGGCCAGATCCAACAGTCACAATAGCCAATATGGATCCTGGCCAATATTTCCTGTTGGTACCATATGGTCAGAAGCTCCTGTTTATATCTGTAAAATGATTGGCAGGCACATAAACCAGCTTGTTTAGTAATTAGAAAACATATGAAAGGCTCTAGGGTAAAGTTGCCAATAACAGAAAACCCTTCCAAGGACACAATTACCCTTAAGGATTGCCCAAGGCTGTTTCAGTTGTGAAATTCCCATTTGCCGCAGTCACTGCCAAACAACATTCCCCATCAGTATAAAACCAATTAACAGAAAATATTTGTTGTTGCTACTGGTTTACAAATGTAAACCAAGTATATGAAATTAATTTAAGGGGGAAGAAAAGGATAAATATAAAATTTTTGGGCAGCACAGCACCACCTACAGCTCCCTGCCTCTATTTTATAATAAGACCTTCCCCCTCTGCTGGAAGGAGTAATTCTCCGCAGTTCTGAGAATAATTGGTGGATATCAATTGTTGTTTTATAATATGAGCATTTAGTTTCTGTTTTTTACTGCCTCTTCTCTGCTAAGGAGCTGATGTCCCCATCTACATGATTGATGATATAGGACTTATTCACTGCAATGGTAATACATTTGCAATTCATTTAATTGTACAGAAATGGGTTAGGCCCAAGGCTACCATCAGGACTTGTAAAATAAAATGGAATTATGTGGACAGGACATTAAGCCTTTTCTACAACAGTATTCTGCTCTATGGTGTCCCACAAAGCCAATGCATTTATGTTTATTCTAAATATGTGCTGTTCTGTGTAGTAATATATGATATTATAACACGGGGCTACGTGGGGGACGTACATTTTGTAATATGAGAAGTAAGACTGCTAGGCACACCAGTCTTAATGGTGGAAAGTGTCCTTTTTAATAGTGACTTTGGAACCTCCAACGGGTTTGTTTGGTCTGAGGAAGGAACCGTTGAGGTTCCGAAACGTCACTATTAAAAAGGACACTTTCCACCATTAAGACTGGTGTGCCTAGCATGTCTTACTTCTCATAATACGGTCTGTTGGCTACAGAGCTTAGAGCACCCAGCATGGAATAATTGTTTATGTACCTGATGTTTAGGTGTGCAGGATCCTACCCTTCTCTCTTTTGTAATATGTTAGAATGAAAAAGAAGTCACATGAACACATATACAAATGGTTGAAAAGTACACTGTCCTCTCGTTTGCTGCACTTCCCTGCCCTGCTCTCTGCTCCATAGATGGCAGTTCTCTAGACCAACGGTCACATTGTAGACAGACAGGGGAGGCGGAACAAATCCTGTTTTATATAGAAACCATTCATCCTACAAATGTGTACAGAAACTCCACTTGCCATAGGTTTACCATTAGAATTAAAATGAAATCTTAAAATCTTTCCTAATCAGTGTCCCCCCCTACATAGACCTATGGACAATATGCGCAGTATCTTTACAGGGGGCTGCAGAAAGTTGAGTAAGACACATAAACCTAAGATGAAAAACATAGGAAGATTGAGATAGGATGTTTATCTTAAATCACAAAAACACGACATTGTGTTTCATATATTACCTGAAACTACATGTGAAGACAATGCTATTCTTTTTCATTTTTATGTTCTGGTTACAGAGTGGACCTTAAAGGATAAGTAAACTGTAATAACAACTTTAGTTTAGTAGATAGCTGTGTTTTTAAAACTAATGTTGGCTTATTGGGGGGGTAGAACAAAAAAAATTAGCTAACATTACTTTTAAAAACACAGCTTTCCTCTAAACTAAAGTTGTTTTTACAGTTTAGTTATCCTTTAAGCAGGCAGCCATTGTATCTCTCTGGCATCTCCTGCACATGCTCATTCCCTTAAGTAGAAGGCATGAGGGGACGTCCTTATTCATGCATGAGACTGCCAGTATTGGGTAATAATTAGCTTGCACCTTTCTCTTCTACTTTTCATCCCCCCAAATCTTGCTTTTCTTACATTACATTTTTGTCCTTAGCCCTTTATTAGTTTTTATTGGTTGTGTGGAATAGAAATTTAAAGTTATCAGAGAACATAATGAAATATGATTCGCACCTTTTGTCACATTCAGTTTCAGGCAATGTACAGTATGAAGCAGTGTTCTGTGTAGGGCAAGGATTCCCTTTAAGAGTTTATAGAGACAGAAGATACAGAAATATAACACCAAACATCTGCCATATCTCCCCTTAAAGGATAACTGTATTGCCTCAATGCATTTTTGTAAAAAAAACTGCTTTAAAAAGAGAAAAGGTATGTAGCCCTCCCCATACATTTTTTTTCTGATTTCAAGCCTCTCTCTGTCTTCAATTAGTCTTCAATTAGCCCTGCTGTGAAGGGGGCATAACGATTCTGTCTGCCTCTAACTGTCACTCAGAGCTAGCATGCGAGAAAACACTCCTCCACCCACCCTTGATAAGCTTGATTATGTAGGCTGTATTCTAGCAACAGGACATTTCAAGTTTGTTTGACTGGCAGAGAAGGAGGAGAGAGGTTGTAACAGACATTCCTACCGGCCAATGACAAGTGATATGTTAATGATGGCCCTGGGCCATCTAGGAGGCGGGCTGTTGGCATTCATCTTTGCTGTGTGATATCTAAGGCAGTGCAGCACAGCTGTAAATGAGAGTAAGTGATTTCAGCTGCTGGAAGTATGGACATGTAATGGGGGAGATGTTGTTTTTTTGGGTATTGTTGTCCTTAAATACTGTGCATGACTATCTAAAAATCAAGCTATTAATAGCAACTAGAGATGGGATATGGGTCCGAAACTCCTTGGTTTTGAAATGCGAATGATCCGTCCACATCCTGGCGGATTGTCCAGATTTCGGGACTTCGGATCGCATTTTCGATAATTTTCAAATGTGCTGAGCTACTTTCGATAATTTTGAGAATTTTTGAACTTTCAAGGCTATTTTCGAAAATTATCGAAAATAGCTCAATACATTTGAAAATTCATTTGAAAATTCATTCCGGTTTCGGATTTCTCAGGATTTTCCCAAGATCCGGGAATCTGAAAACAGAACGAAACCAGTGAGTTTCGGCCATCTTTAATAGCAACCTGGCTTAGGTTAAGAGGGTTGGAATTAAAGAAAAACTCAATTTATGGATAGATAAGAGAAGGCATTACAACATGTATGCTACAAAGAAACCTGCAGGAATATTACTATGACTAAGCACTTCAAGAATATTAGTAAGTAAAGAATTAGGGGAAAGACAAAGAGAAGTACAAATTGGACGGAAAAGAAAGAATTCAATGTATAACATATAATGCTAGAATGAAAAGAATTCAAGTGAGGCTTTGTGATTGAACTTTTCCATTAGACAACATATGTAAAAAGTAAATAGAATGGAAACAAAAATGGAAATATGTGATGTGGGCTACATAAAGAATAAGAGTCCTCTATTGTAGATAAAGTGCAGCAGAGCCTTAAAACAGAATATGCTTTACAATAATAATGGTGGCTCCGTGGTTAGCGCTGACAATTAAGAGAATCAGCAGAGAAAAGACATCAGGGGGGAGGGGGAAATGTGTAATCAGAGCAGTGTCCATGGTGAGGCTTTGCAGAACTTATAAGTGTCGCAGACACTACAAGAAGGCAGTGAGTATGGGAGGGTGGGGGGAATTAGGAGTACTCACTAAACATTAATAATTTCATGACAAAGCAAGCACAGCTAAATATATTAGTACCACCATTATACCATTTTACTACTCTCAAATTGTAGTATCAGATAATGTAAAGTTGTTTGAGTGAGTATAGTGACCCTTTAAGGAACCATATTACATAAACAAGGATAAAAATACAGGTTGTTGTAAAATGCAGGCATGGATGGCCTTACCATAACAGCATGTCACTGACAATAACTAATACCAAGTGGGTTACTCAGTAATAAGCTTTTATACAGTATATTTATTACTGCACAAGGAAGATGTAATATTTAAAACCAAGATGCAGCTTGGGAATTCACAGATTGTAACTAATATCAACCATGAGGTTGGCAGGTTGGCATTTTTCAGTTATTCGCCACAGTGGCTCCGAGGGTTTACGATGTGTTTAGTGAGCTGTGAAGGAAGAGCCTGGACTGTTTTTCTGGGAGATATTTTGTGTGTCAATGCAGATTATTTGCCTATAACTTTGCTAGTAATGAAATAAGTGCTTTGTCACTTCAATGTTTCTCTAAAGGAGTCACATAACAAAATAACATTGTAATTCTGGCCCACACACACTCCTTGGCAAATTTGCCTGAAGATAGTTAGGTGCTATCGCAGTCCCAGTCCTCTACCCTTTGGACCATAAGCTATAGCACAAGCAATACATACTGAGATGCACACTAAAACTGGAGTAATCCAAGTTTTAGTGTGCATATCACTATATATTGATTGTCACATAACAAAATACTGTCAGGGAGATTCAATAAAAGTTCTTATAGTTTAAATGGTGCTAATTTTGCCCCAACCAATCAGATATTATTTACTATTTGAAAGCTAACATCTGATTGGTTGGGGAAAAATTAGCACCATTTTTAACGATAAGAACTTTTATTGAATAACGTACCATGTGAGTAGAAAAAAAACTTCATAATCTAGCCAATACTCCACATTCTAAAAGTTAACACCAAACCTACAAAACCAGTCTTTCCCTTGTCCACTACACTAATATACTGGAGATGCTTATAAACTTCTTCAAGCTTCTTTAATGACAATATAAAATATATATAGTGCTATGTTATCACTCTATATTTCCTCCTTTAGGAAATGCACCAAGCCAATAGCGTCTTTGCGAATGTCTTTTGCGAACCTTTATTGCCAGCTATCTGCTGGCATTAAACATCCCATCTTAAAGAGCCGCTCTTCGCTTGTTACATTGGTTGTGACAGTTGTGCAATGCAGTTTTTGCACACAGCCCGAGTCTCCAAATAAGTTTAAATGAAAGGCCAGTTTCCTACCTTTAAAACGATCCATCAACCACCTCTCTACGTGCTCCAGTGCCCAAGATATAAGAAATGACTGACCAGAAAGTTAATGGGTGGGAGGCTGACATGTGACATTCCTAAGGCTTCTCCTGCACGTGCTGCGGCGTCAACGCCTCAGACTCCCTCGGTGTGTGAGGGAGACAGGAAGTCCCTCCTCCTCTCTGCTGTTTGAAGGACCTGCAGCTGCAAAGAAGGTAAGTGAATCTACAGCCCTTCTCTCTCACTGTGTGTAAACAGCCTTTTCAGGCAGAGTGGCCCACAGCACCTGTGAGTGTGTGGGGCCATGGGACCCACGAGTGGGCGGTGACACGGCACCCGTGAGTGGGCGGGCCACGACACCCATGAGTGTGTGGGCCACATGGGCTGTAAGGGAATGGGCCAAGGGGGGCTTGCAACTGGAGGGACCATGGGGTCCATGAGTGGGAGGGACTAGGAGGGGAGGAGACACAGGGCAGATTGACTGACAGGTTTTAGAGCAGGAAGCAAGAAGTGCTGCCATATCACACACAAAAATGTAAATATCTTCAAAACTATGCAAAATAAACAATGAAAATAAATTGCAATAATTCTCAGGAGAGCAATTCCTAAAGTCATTTTTGGACCACAGTTCCCCGGCGTTAACCCTTGGTACAGTTAACACATTATTAAGGCACACAGATAGTCGAGTTACCATATATTTTTTGTTTGGCAGTGTAAAATGTCATCTGTAGATTACAAAAAAGAAGGGTCCCCTTAGTGATAAAGTAATAGAATGTTCTTTATAAATCAACATCTAAACATAGCCTAAGGCTGCATTAAGTTTAAATTTATATTATGCACCTCTTACAGTAGCTACAATGCAATCCCAACTTGCCTCCAGGAGGTCCCTAACACTTGGCTGTGATATGCTCATTGGGACTTTCCAGGTACTTAATTGCCAGCAGATTCTTGTACAAGTCATTCTGAATTGAGAAAGCCAGTTGGATGACTAGCGAAACGTCTTCAAGAACTAAACTTCAAGTCCAGTTGATCTAACTGAATCCCAGAGGTATTTTATGCAGTTTCACTTTTTAGTATTTCTGGTTTTGCGATTAGCATTACAGCGTTCAATGCATGTTCTGGTGATGATAGTAGCCACGAACAGCAGAGAGCCCTTCAACCTGTCAAATAAGCAGGAACACTCCATATTGTACTTTAGTTTTACAGTTTAAGTGAATCTGCACTTGCTGTACTTTTACTTCCAAGCTAAAGAAGGGAGGGCTCCAGGCAATGTAGGAATACTAAATACCCCAAATGTTTACCAGGAAGGTCCTGCATGATACTTTCTAGATATTCTAAGCTGGAGTTTATTTTTGTCAACCATGAACTCCCCTATATTATTGCCCAAGATGGGTTTGAAAATGACTGTTGATAGCTTTCTGTTAAACAACTAATCACTGTTGCAGTGTTCAGGGAGATTCAATTAACGTTCTTATCATGTAAAATGGTGCTAATTTTGCCCCAACCAATCCGAACTTATTTAACATTTGAAAGCTAAATTCTGATTGGTTGGGGTAAAATTAGCACCATTTTAAATGATAAGAACTTTTATTGAATAACCCTGCAAGTTTATATATATCAGAGCCATTTAACTGTTAAAATTCTGCTTCGAAACTACAAGATTACTGCGCGTTTCAACTGAGTTCAACCCGAAACCAGGTTTGGGAGAAAAGCCCCAGTAAATATGCAAAACGGGATTTAGGGGCATATTTATAAAGGAGCCGTGCCACATACCATTGTTTTACCGTGTTTGTAAAATATATCTATATTTTAATACCAACCATGGTATAATTGGTTTAATACCAATACCACCTGGGGTTCATGCTTGTATGACTGTTGAATTGCTTATTTTGGGATTTGAATAGAAGGGTTGAACTCTTTGCGACCACCTGCTGCAGCCCCTTCCCGGCAGCCCCTCCTAGCCTACTGTTCCGAGATTGCCGCGAGCGGGGAAGGGGTTGGGAGGGGCTGCTGGGAAGCGGCGGCGGGTGATCGCTGCCACCGCGGGGGGTCGAGGGCGGGGTGGGCGTGCCTCCCGGGGCGGGTGCGACCACCCGCCGCGGGTTGCCTGCACATCCCCGCCACAGGGAATCTAGTATTGGTTGCTTTCGCCACCTTCAAAGTGGCAAAGCAAAACAGCCAATACTAGCAGTGCGAAACAGATACCGCCGCTTTATAGATAGAAGCGGCGGTAACAGGTAAGTATCGGCGCGAAGGGTTAACGCCTCGTTAACTTTTCGCAGCCGTTTTCGGACATTAATAAATCGCGTTAAACGCGATTTATGAGGAAATGTCAGGGAAAACGGCCGCGAAAAGTTAACAAAGCTTTATAAATATGCCCCTAGGTGCTCACCCTTTGTACTATGCGTGGCAAGCGGGGGAGGAGGTGAGTTTAGGTCTCCTTTAAACTCAAAATAACTACATAACTATGAGAAAAGACATTGAAAAATAAAAGAAACTTTTGTGAACTAGCATGTTCAGAAATAATAACTAAGAACACACACAAAACTCAATGTATTAAAATAGTGGGGATTTATAGCTAATGGTGTGCCACCATCTTATAACTGCAATCTTAAATAAAAACTACAGACTAAACCTCATAGAGCTGCAATTCTAGCTTTTAAACCGATGACTTCAATCTTCATACCGTATCATCAAAAAAGAAATATGGAGTCTGCAAAGCCCTGAGACAAACTTAGAACATACGGCTTAAAGGACGGACCATCCTCTAAGGCAAATGTAACAGGAAGAGGTTATCTCTAAATACAATCTCTGGTGAATGCAGAAAAACACAGCACAGTTTTTAGCTTAGGACATTTTTTTCAGCAGTCGGATTTATGGTCCACAATTGAAATGTCCACAAACTCCTATGATCCAAACTTAATATGATTTGTACTTAGGCTGAAAGGAGAAAAGGCCATCTGTTCATTTAGTAGTTACAGCAGCCATTTGATGCGTACTGTATAATGCATTCGCAATGCCTTGCTGAAGGTTATACTTAAACCAAGTATGTTATTTTACCATCATTATTTCTCCTGACGGCATTGTCTTGGGGATTGTTGACTTCTGCTTTTTTTTCTCCTTATACAAAGTCGTTCACAATACAATGAAAGCTGAATGCAGTGAAAGAGTAATGGGCTTAATGCTATAGGTGTCAAGAACGTTGAAGTGTTAGAAACATTATGAAACCTCCAAACAAAAAAGACAAGGTCATTCATCATAAGGTTCCCTGGAGTTTAATAAATACCTTCACAAATGTACCACTTGAAATCCCTACGTCTCTTTTCAATGTATAAGGTGATGATGATGTTTCTGCTTCCTGGTTGGCATGACTGGCAGTGATTTGTTGCAGCCAATGATTGAATGCTATTCCCCTAGCTGCCTCCAGTGCATGCTCAAGCTCATAACCAGCTCACTAAATTGGTGGGGAGCATGAACAAATAAAGCAGTTAGCCTACACTACCCCATAGACTTCTCCCAAGATCACTTCAAATTCACCAGCAGCCAGAAATAATGTTTGTTTGTTTTTTACCATCAAGGACGTCACTGAAAAAGGTAAGTATTTCATTTTTTTGGGGAGGGGGTACTCCTGGTTTGTATCTATTTAAATATAGATAATTATATATTTAAATTGCCATTCAATTACCAACATAAACAATAAACTAATAATAAATGTATAAAACATTATTATTATTGTTGATTTATATATATATCTTCTGTGGCGCTTGTATACATGTATACATTCACATCAGGAAACTCACGCAAGCACAGGGAGAACATACACCTTGCAGATGTGTCCAAGGGTGGATTCAAACTCAGTATTTGGGCTTAGTTCTTCTTCAAATGAAATGTCAAACTCAATGGGTAAAGCAGAATTGATCAGATATTGCTAAAAAGACTTTTCTTGGAATCCTGGGATGGTCCATGTATGAACCTTTGAAACATTTAATTAATATATAATTGTGTGGAAGGAATGGTGCAGTTTCATTAAGGAGATATGGTATAACTCAGCAGCCATCTGGGATTTATTAAACAAACCTGGTTTATTGAACATTCCCTTTAATATCTCCCCGGGGATCAGATGTTCCTCATTACAAGGCTTACTCCTCGGGATTGAAATTTCCCTCTTCAGGGCTTTTGAAACGAAACTTCATTACAGCCACTCCATATATCAAAGTTTGCTTCCGTTAAATCCCTGAGTATGCAATAATATATTGGTTAGAACTTCCAGTGTTCTAATTACTAAGGTTGGAAAAAGGAGAAAAGGTGAGAAGTGCAGTTACTGAAAGACTATAAAATAACCAGCATGCTGTGCTTTCATTAGGTCCAGCTCTTCAAACTGACAATAAGTCTTGAACATTTAAGAAGAAATATACTGTATGTTCTTTTAGAGAATACTGCTTTTAAGTGGCTCTAAAGCCCACATAATAAATGGATCCAATACACTGCATTATCTATAATGAAAAAACATTCTCTTCTCTAGAAAGCCTTGGGATCCTCTACACACGGTTTACGTTGTACAAACATATCTATTACATATCTAATAAGAATGGATGAGAAACTGAAAAAAACATTTATCGTGTGGACACAGAAACACAATGTGAACATCACATCATTGAATCTCTTAGCTAAAACCTAAAACCCACTGATGGGTAATATAATGGTTCAGATGAAAAATAAAGCATTAGCGTAGGTACACATGGATCAATAGTTCAGCCCAGCTAACCATCTTGTGTGATATTTCCATCAATCAGAACAAACTTTGCCAAACATTGCTATATGTCTTTGGCAAATATTGCTATATTGCTGGAAAAATAAACCTGACACCATGGTATTCATCGCATTTCTTCATTCTGCTTGGTAGAAATTATCAGGTGGTAGTTGGCACATGTGGACCTTTCCCTAAATGTTGCTTTAACTGTTGAAGGATACCTAAAGCATCAACATAACCATATATGGGTTCTAACCCACTAATATGGCCTACTCTACAGTATGTACAATTTTCAATCAAACTTTATGATGCTATGATTGTGTCATTGCTCAATATTAATGGCTAGGCTCTTCGCTGGACCTTATACAGCAATGTAACTATTGACTTTATAACTATAAATCTGCCTAGAAATGTAGTTACCCACCTTCATTCCCTCGGCCACTGCCTCTTCTGCTACTTTCTGGAACAGAAGAGCAGAGGGGGCCGGACGAGGCAGTCGAGTCTCAGCCATTCACAGATCGGCTGCCAGTCAGTAGAGGGAGCCCGAGAGAACGAGGTCAGGTAAGTACATTTCTGGGCTGATTTTAAAGTTGTAAAGGTAGCATTTAGGGTTGGTGGGGGTTCCCTACATTATAGGAAGATTTGATTTTTAAAGAAGATCACTGCAGCGCCGAGGGATCCGGAGGGGGGAGGAGGGATAGCTCCACTGCGCATGACAAACTCCTCTAAAAGGAACATTAAGTAGCAGGCACTGGAGAGAGAGGCTCCTACTCTTTTACTTTTCAGGATTTTCATCAGGCCCTGCAGGACAACCATAAGGAGCAGAGGAGAAAGGTAGGGATCTTTTAACACTACATAGTGGGCCAGCAGTGGGGCATGCCCTTAATAATAAGATACTACTGAAAAGATGAACATAGTATGATTCAATAACACAACATAATCTAACTTATCAAATAGATTCATCCTTTTGTTGATGGTGTTAATAAAAGTCAGCACAAAGTAAAATCCTTTTTATAAACCTGTATCAGGCATTACAAATATTGCGGCTTGATAACAACTGCTAACATCGTAGGCGTAAAATATGTCATTAAAGAGCGCGGCAGTATTCAATGGCGATACAATGTAGCAAAATACCCGTATTTCCCTCTGTGGACGTTAGTGTATAACTGTGGTGCAAAATATATTGTATATGTATACCGATCGTTATCAGTATGTTACAATGTGCGTCCCTAAGTGTGGACAACCACAGAGACTAACCATTAATTTCCTCTTTGTGATAAAATGTGAAAGGTCAAATGAATGCTTCTAAAAGATCTAATACTTTTACCTGAATATCGTTGGAATCGTTGTCTACAAGAACATCCGAGAAAGGGTCAGTATTGTGTACTTGGGGCTTGGGGCAAGGCTAAACCAAAAGGTACCGTTAATTTTGAGGGGTGAACTTACCCTTTACAATTTGTATTGTTTTGTGTGACCAGCCTGTGTATATTTTCATACAATCAGTTAAATAAGGATATTTACATAGGAGTATTAATGGTTATTGTTAATACCCAGCCCTACTTAGCTGCAAATAAAGCCAATTAATTGACTTACTGCATGACTCTTTGGGGGAGATTCAGTATCGCAAATCTGCACATCTTACCCTCCTGCTATTCAATACCGGATGTAAACATGATTACGTTGCATTACGGGATCACGGAAAGGCCTCGAAAGGACTCGCTGATTTAGTATAGTGCAGCATAGTATAATATTCCAGTTGGAATAAACACATCCAGTTCATATATCTAGTCCAACCTACTCAGCAATACCCACATTTCCTGCCTAACAGTTAATCCAGAGGAAGGCAAAAAAAAAAAAGTATGAAGAGGGGAAAATTCCTTCCTGACTCCAAGTGGAAATTGGAAATATCCCTGGATCAACTCTACTTTATGTATCAATACCAGTAACTAGTGATGGACACAAAACCAAACTCGAACCTGAGTTCAAAACGAACTTTATGAGTTCAGATGAACTTGAACTATTTGAACTAGTTAATTTTTTTCAAACCCGCGGCTGTATTTTCTATAGTTATTGTAAATTCGATAATTATAAAATGTACGTGCCGTTCGCTGACCCTAGAATGTATCGTTTGTTTTCAGTAACCCTCAAATGTATAGTTCGTGTCCGGTAACCCTGGAAAGTATCGTTCGGTAACCCTGGAAAGTATCGTTCGGTAATCCTCGAATTTCCCGTAACCCTCGAATGTAGCTGGCGCAAACCCGACAATTGCCCAATCATAAAGTAAGAAGTGTTTTAACAAGTTTTGGTGACAGTGACATGTTCCCCAGACCATTTCCCAGGTGCCACAGCCACTTACAGTAAGTTACCATTGTTAGTTTAGCTGTAAATCATCCAAACTTTTCGAACTATCACACCTTATTGACTTTAATGGGTCCGTCAACCTCAGAGAAAAGTTCGAAAGTTCAAAAACGGACTGAACTTTATGAAGTTCGGACATCTCTACCAGTAACCTGCAACATTCTTTATTTTTAGAAACTCATCCATCTTTCATTTGAAATTATCCAATGAACCTTTGTGCTAGTTCAGCCCCACAGAATCCCCCCCTATGAGGTAACGCAAAACAAAACAAATGTAGGCTCGTTTACCTAGAGCCGCTATTGCTCTGGATAAATGCTCCTTCTGCGATTAAAAATCGTGATTGCGAATGTGGGTAAATCCCGGTAAGGGATTTATCCACTGTGGGATTTTAACACAAGCTATTTGCTGGCATTAAAATCCTGCACTAAAACTAGCGCAAACGCAGTATTAAATCATGAGCGTCAGATGTGCAGGGGATTTTTGCGTAACCCGCGCATCCGACGCTAATATGGAGTTAAAGTCGCGCTACACAGTAGCGAACTGAAGCGTGACTTTTACTCCATATATTTGCCCAGCAAGTCTGGGTGAATGAGCCTGATGGGGTGTTTGGAAATGGTGCAGTGCCCTATTACATTGGATTGCATGGGGTTCCCAATTACTATAAACATATTAAAACTCCCTGTATGATTTTATTGTGATACCAGAATACATGGAAACCCAACAGGCTTTACCTCTTTCATGGGACCTACGGGGAGATGAAATATCTCAGGGCACGGCCATATTGCCGGAAGCGCTCACAATGGCACCTGATTACCCTGATTGTGTGTACAATTTCAGTGCAATTTACATGCAATTTCTGTGCGTTTGCACTTGTGATTTCTCCTTTTGAGATAGGAAATTGTATGCGATTGCATATCACAATTGGATGCACAATCACAACACACGAAATCTTGCAACTTCGGTGTGTTGCCGCGATTTCAGTGTTGGAAAAATAAGTGCAAAGCCCATGCTAAGCGATCTTATATCGGGTTAGAGGGGGTTTTGTACCCATTTTGCATTGTCTGCACCATTTCCAAATGACGGTGCAAAAAATTTAGCGCTGATTTTTGGTCAGTTTTTTTGCACCAAAATAAAAACCTTTTCAATTGGTTTAAAGCCGTAGAAAAGTTTGCGACTTGCCGGCCATATTCACACGATGCAATAACAGTCGCAGTGGTTACTATAAGGCGGGAACCAGTGCAGGTCATTTGCAAATGCAATAAAATGATGAACGCATGCGTTACCAAAACGCGAACGGACTCGCATGCGCATCGGAAATCGCAGGAATTTTCGCGTTCCTGCGATTTCCATTTTAGCTAAAATCGTGGGCGCAATCGCTTGAAAAACACGTTAGTGTGGCCTCACCCTAAGATCTGATTGGTTGGGGCAAAATTAGCACAATTTTAAAGGGGAACTGTTGAGTTGAGTTTAAATGAAAGGCCAGTTTCCTTTACCATTATGTGAAAAGAGCCTTTTCTCACTCTGCCTGAAAAGGCTATTTCCACAGAGTTTTCTGTAAAGGCGGGGGGGGGGGTCTGTAAGAGAATTGGCCAAGTGGGGCCTGCAACTGGAGGGACCATGGGGTCCATGAGTGGGAGGGACCAACCAGGGGGGCTGCAAAGGGGAGGAAGAGACACAGGGCAGATTGACTGACATGTTTTCAGAGGAGGAAGCAGGAAGTGCAGGGGACCTGGTGATGCTGCTGCCATAACACACACAAAAATGTAAATATCTTCAAAACTATGCAAAATAAACAATGGAAATACATTGCAAAAATTCTCAGGAGAGCAATTCCTATCAATTTACATAAAGTCATTTTTGGACCACAGTTCCCCTTTAACGATAAGAACTTTTATTGAATCTCCCTGTTAGTGTTTTAGGTACAGCTCAAGGGAGAGGGGAGCTATTTAGCCTTCCATTCCCCTTTTAATTGTATTTTACCAATAAAATAGAACGGTAAAAGGATTTTACAATAAATAGGTATCAGGGCATCCTTGGCAATTTTTGTTGGGAATGACAATACTGCCAATATTTTCACTAAGGCTTATTGCATTACAGAACATGATTGAATTCCAACCTTCACAAGGGTAACTGTGACTCCCAAACCAGACTGATAAACAGATCTTCGCAGGGTTTGATCTGAATTGAAATGTGGATATTATACCCAGAATATGTTACGATTATTTGATTGCGTAACACAAGATGGAGTTTAAAAAAAAGAAATAAATAATTGTCACAGCTGATGTTTCCATGATGGAATAATCTATTATGTGCTATGTATACGAATCGGAGAGATACATCTTTATCATTTCTAGATGAAAACTTACAACTGAAAGGTCAGAAGTTATTAAACTCTCCATGGGATATGAAATTGCAGTTAAATGATCCGTTTACATGGAAGGGAGGCATAGGCAACTTTGATTCTAATGGGGACCTAGGATGGTAGCAGGACATTTTATTGCATTTCCACTATGCTTCTCAGTCTCTTTTAACACAGCTTTAAAGGGGAACTATGGTTTCCAGTCAAGTTAAAAGCCACCGTTTTACCTATAAAACAAGAACTGGATCACTGCTGTAGGGGAATCCCGTGAGAAGCTGTGGAGTTAAAAACACATAGCCTGTTCTAGAGGAAGAAATGTTGGACTAAATACTGCACCTCATCCACACCCTAACTGATCAAAGATAAAGCTACAAAGACTACTGTAGTCCGCCGTATACCAAGAGTCAGAGTCAGAAGTTTAGTCTGCTGTATACCAAGAGTCAGAGCCAGAAGTGTAGTCCGCCGTATACCAAGAGTCAGAGCCAGAAGTTTAGTCTGCTGTATACCAAGAGTCAGAGCCAGAAGTGTAGTCCGCCGTATACCAAGAGTCAGAGTCAGAAGTGTAGTCTGCCATATACCAAGAGTCAGAGCCAGAAGTGTAGTCCACCGTATACCAAGAGTCAGAGTCAGAAGGGTAGTCCGCCGTATGCCAAGAGTCAGAGTCAGAAGGTTAGTACGACGTATACCAAGATTAAGAGCCTGAAGGGTAGTCTGCCGTATACCAAGGGTCAGAGCCTGAAGGGTAGTCCGCCATATGCCAAGAGTCAGAGCCACACATGTAGTCCACCGTATACCAAGAGTCAGAGCCTGAAGGGTAGTCCACCATATACCAAGAGTCAGAGCCTGAAGGATAGTCCACCATATACCAAGAGTCAGAGCCTGAAGGGTAGTCCGCCATATGCCAATAGTCAGAGCCAGAAGGGTAGTCCACCATATACCAAGAGTCAGAGCCTGAAGGGTAGTCCGCCGTATGCCAATAGTCAGAGCCAGAAGGGTAGTCCGCCATACACCAAGAGTCAGAGCCTGAAGGGTAGTCCGCCGTATACCAAGAGTCAGAGCCTGAAGGGTAGTCCGCCATATACCAAGAGTCAGAGCCTGAAGGGTAGTCCGCCATATACCAAGAGTCAGAGCCTGAAGGGTAGTCCGCCATATACCAAGAGTCAGAGCCTGAAGGGTAGTCCGCCTTATACCAAGAGTCAGAGCCTGAAGGGTAGTCCGCCATATACCAAGAGTCAGAGCCAGAAGTGTAGTCCACCGTATACCAAGAGTCAGAGCCTGAAGGGTAGTCCACCATATACCAAGAGTCAGAGCCTGAAGGGTAGTCCGCCGTATACCAAGAGTCAGAGCCTGAAGGGTAGTCCGCCGTATGCCAATAGTCAGAGCCAGAAGGGTAGTCCGCCATATACCAAGAGTCAGAGCCTGAAGGGTAGTCCGCCGTATGCCAATAGTCAGAGCCAGAAGTGTAGTCCACCGTATACCAAGAGTCAGAGCCTGAAGGGTAGTCCGCCTTATACCAAGAGTAAGAGCCTGAAGGGTTGTCCGCCGTATGCCAAGAGTCAGAGCCAGAATTGTAGTCCACCATATACCAGGAGTCAGAGCCTGCAGGGTAGTCCGCCGTATACCAAGAGTCAGAGCCAGAAGGGTAGTCCGCCGTATACCAAGAGTCAGAGCCTGAAGGGTAGTCCGCCGTATACCAAGAGTCAGAGCCTGAAGGGTAGTCCGCCATATACCAAGAGTCAGAGCCTGAAGGGTAGTCCGCCATATACCAAGAGTCATAGCCAGACATGTAGTCCACCGTATACCAAGAGTCAGAGCCTAAAGGGTAGTCCGCCATATACCAAGGCAGAGCCAGAAGGGTAGTCCGCCATACACCAAGAGTCAGAGCCTGAAGGGTAGTCCGCCGTATACCAAGAGTCAGAGCCTGAAGGGTAGTCCGCCATATACCAAGAGAGTCATTAGCCAGGAATGTAGTCCACGTATACCTAGAGTCAGCGCCTAAAGAGGTAGTCCGCCATATACCAAGAGTCAGAGCCTGAAGGGTAGTCCGCCGTATACCAAGAGTCAGAGCCTGAAGGGTAGTCCGCCATATACCAAGAGTCAGAGCCTGAAGGGTAGTCCGCCATATACCAAGAGTCAGAGCCAGACATGTAGTCAACCGTATACCAAGAGTCAGAGCCTGAAGGGTAGTCCGCCATATACCAAGAGTCAGAGCCTGAAGGGTAGTCCGCCGTATACCAAGAGTCAGAGCCTAAAGTGTAGTCCACCGTATACCAAGAGTCAGAGCCTAAAGTGTAGTCCACCGTATACCAAGAGTCAGAGCCTGAAGGGTAGTCCGCTGAATGCCAAGAGTCAGAGCCAGGAAGCAGTTGTCAATGGAGCCATGGTGGATCATGCGCGAGGTAAATATACTTACCTTTGGTCCTGTATCCTGGTGAAGTGATTGAACAATGGAAGGTAAGGAATAGGTCCTTTACCTCCCGGTCTTCAATCACTGCTTTAAAGGAATAGTTCACATTTTGTGTGAACTATTGCTTTAAATCACCCACCAAAACTACAGTAGTAATAAAGCTAAGAGATGTAAGACTAACCTAAAATGCTGCCTGTATTCTGTTACTCCTCTTTCTGCTTCCTGCTTCTTTCAGGCATCTGAATGTGACTTTTGTCCTCACAGCCAATGACTGAATCCTATTATCCTAACTGCCTTCTCTGAGCATGTGCAAGCTTTTAAAGAAGTTCAAAAAGTAGGATTATCCACAATAAGGTGTCAATAGGCGTAAAGTTACCCCTCTCTATGCATCCGTCCTGAATGCATTAAATGTAAATATATCTCCAAACCGTAGGTGAGGGGGTAACAGACAGACTGAGGCAGAATAACTGCAAACGGGTGTTTATTACATGTGTTTAAGCCACATCTAATAAACAGCCGTTTGCAGTTATTCTAGACAGTAGCCCCCCTCCCCCCAAACGCAAGCCATTTAATTGTAACTACAAAGAGCAAGCCCTCTACCCTATCCCACTATCCCCTGCCGAGTAGTCTTCAAACTACCATCAGCTGTTTAAAAGACTGGAACCAAACCGGAAATTCGTTCCCGGCCTTTTAAACAGCTGATCGCACATATCTTCGCTTCATACGCTTGGTAAGCTTAGTGCAGATCTCCTGCCTAGGGGAGGGGGGTTGTCAGGGGCCCGTCCTTTCAATCTCGCGTGTGGGCTGACTACAATACAAACAGCCAGTAACTACCGGGCCCAGGGGCATATGGGGCCTGTGTGTGTGGGGGGGGGGGGGTGTGATTTGAT
This sequence comes from Hymenochirus boettgeri, assembly GCA_019447015.1. NCBI lineage: Eukaryota > Metazoa > Chordata > Amphibia > Anura > Pipidae > Hymenochirus > Hymenochirus boettgeri. The sequence goes on along the minus strand of CM033470.1, from coordinate 322,213,007 downwards.
GTCTCCTGGTCAGAGAATAAAGATACTCGTGATCAGCTGTTTAAAAAAACGGTACCGGTCTTTTAAACAGCTGATCCCGTGTATCTTTACTGAGGACAAGAACAGCTGTTGCTTTTTTCCCCATTACTGTATTAACAGTAAATATCCGCAGTGTTGGACATTACCGTAAATTAACAACCAATATTGGTCTTTTACAATCATGTAGAATAAAACTGCATTCACAATTTTGCGAGCTAACACCAAGGTTGGTTTATTTTGCAGTTCACTGTGATTCCCTGGCGTTTGCAAAACACTGCTCAGTCCAAATGAATGCTTTTTGGAGGCATTAGATAGGTTGTAACGAGATGCAAAGAAGTGCAGAAAGAATCAAGTACATTCCTTGCAGCTAATACTGATTTGTAATACTCAATTTGGCTCATTTACCCAGAGCCGATGGGAGTACGCTATTGGTTAGCACAACTTTAACTCAATATTAGCGCCGGATGCTTGGATGTCTTTTGTCTAACCCGTCTCGCTCGCCTGTCAATATCGCGTATGAGTTACTTTATTTTATAGAGTTTGGCTGCTTGATACATAGTAAAATAGATTTATAGACTGTAGCGTTGGTTTGATCCCAACAATGAACAATGTATTTTGCTGCCAAGGTTGTTTGGATCCATATCAATTCAATGGAATTTCACTTAGGATTTTATCAGCACCAACCAGTGATCACATATCAGTGAAATTACATCCAAATGGGAGGCTCTGCATTCAGTAATCCTATTGGGTTTACACTATTTACTTTCATTCATAAAGCTATTTTCTGCTGCATTATCCACATTCTAGAACATGGATGTCCACATTGGCACGTGTAAACGGATTGCGTAAGCGTGTAAGAAACACGCTAGCATGGCCTAGCCTTCAATGTTCAAAGAAATCCAGTGTTTTGTGGGTCCCGGTTGTAGGTTAAAAGGGCCATCAGGGGGGTGGATATTCGCTTTAAAATGCATTACGGACACAACCTAAATGGATTAAACTAGAACAATCCTTGGGACCTACCATTCCTCTAAAGGATCTACTCTGGCTCTCTTCTGCCACATTAACAACAAAAGAATGGGGTTCCCAACCCATACATACTATTTTATAAAATTATGGTATGAAACGCGGAGGACATATAAGATTTTCAATGCACCCTCCCTTATGACAACTACAGGTATATTCGTTGTATTCAATTAGATCAACTGGACTTGAAGTTGATCTAATTGATCTAATTAATTCTGAAACTTCAAGTCCAGTTGATCTAATTGAATACAACAGATATACCATGACCTGGATGAATGAGAACCTTCACAGATATACCATGACCTGGATGAATGAGAACCTTCACAAGCATACAGGTATATTCCAAAATCCAGAATTTCCTCCCCGGAAATCCAAATGCCTCCCTGTTTTGCTACAGAGACTGCCAAATGGTTGCAGATCTAATACACTATTGGTGGAGTTGTGTGGAGACCAAAAAGTTGTGGGCACTATGCAAAAGCTTGATCCATAAAATTCTAAATACCACAATAATTCTAAATCCTTGGACGGCTTTGCGGGACAAAAATGGCCCTAAATTTTCTATATCCAGTAAGAAACTAATTTGTAGTTTTTGTGCTGCGACCCGTAGTCTCCTAGCGGCTACATGGAAGCAACCCTCTCCCTCAATTACTCTCAAAGATTTGGTGGATCTGTGAAAATGAATGCTTGGGCAATCTTAATAGAGGTTCACATTGTGAGTCCGACACTGGAGGTTCAATCCATAAATATGAGGTGTGGTCTCCTTGGTTCTATATTATGACAGATGTCGGTGGGAAACAAATAACATCTGGAAACCCCAAAGACTAAAGCCTCATACACATGTCAGATAATTTTCAAATGATTTGCCCGACGAACGACCCATCGTGCGACATTCATGCGAAAATGAAGCTTTAACGATCTTCTAAGACCAACAATCCACGACTATTCTTGGCTTTTTCCGATGATCAGCCTGGCGGATTCTTCATGAAGATTGTCGTTTGTATATAGTCGGTAGATTATCGGTAGAGTGTAATGGAAGATTGAATGAAATACACATGTGCAACATTTCGAGATCACGTGATATTGGTCACTTTATACGTACGTCACGTAACACCTTTACCAACGAACATTATCTATCCACTATCGTTGATGTATGTACAGGCGTCGTTGGCAGAACTAGTGTATAACGAGACGGTTGCTGAACGCTCGTCGTGCACATTGTACGAAAATGATCTGACGTGTGTATGAGGCTACAGGGGGGTGTATACTACCACACCGAAAGATTGTCTCTGACTTCTCTATGTCTGTAGTAGTTGGGTGAGGCTGAGGTGAGCGGCAGGCTGAATATAGACCCGGGGGGACCATAGGAACAGGAGGGCATGGCAGGGATGAGACAGAAAACGATAAGTAAAGGGTTAAGCTGGGAAGGGGCTTTAAAGCCAGGAAGGAACTGGAAGTGAAAGTAAGTAGGTAATTGGTCAGGAGGGCAAAGGGGGGGGACGACTAGGTAGCAGTAGGGGGATAAAAAGGGGTGCAGGATAGGAAAAGGCCTCTTTTACAACTGAGAAGACTGAAGAGTGGCCTGCCCACCCGCCCTGTAGTTGGACAGGCAGAGTAAGGGTGTAATTGAGGGTGACAGATTGGTAGGGCTGGGGGTGAAAGTGGGTCTGTTCCTTTTGTCACAGCAGTTGGCAGTGGTCCATAGAGTCGAATAGGTGAGAAAGCAGTTTGGTTACAGGTTGGATAGGTCCTTTGGCTAGTGAGGGGTGATCTGAGGGTAAAAGGAGGGCACTCATTGAGCCGGTGTGGTGCGGCTGATGAGCAACGCAAGGTTGATAGGAAAAGGGCTGCAGGCCTCTATGGACTATGTTCTATTGCTATGTTTATTAATATTGTTAACCAACATATGAGGAGTGTTAAAGGGCATGTCCACCCCCAAAACTATAATCCCCCCAACTACTGGCCCCACCATGTAGTGTAGTTTAATCCTTACCTCACATTCCAGCTCCATAGGGTTCTCCTGTAGTCCCCCCCCAAAGTCCCAAAAACTGCCCACCAGGAGGCTAGCAGAGTCCATATAGGACACTGCCTGCTAGCTGGCCTCAGGTAGATTTTTGCCATGCGTACTGCAGCCCTTTTCCCCCCTCCCTCCCTCCCCCTCCCTCTCCCTCCCTCTCCCTCCCGTTCTACTATCCCTCCCCCTAGCATAAAACCCCTTCAGTACGTTATTCCCCATGTCTCCCAGCCCCAACCGCAATTTTTTATTTTTAGAAAGCTCCCCAAACTCTTACTTACCTCTCCTCTTTCCTCCGGCGAAGTGAGCTGCCGGCAGCCGCGTCTGTGATTGGCTGCCGCTCAGCCAATCACAGACGCGGCTGCCGGTCCGCCCCTCTGCTTGCATTTCCTTGCAAGCAGAGGGCTGGGAGCGGGCGGAGGAAAGGGGGAGGTAAGTAGAGTTTGGGGGGTTTCTAAAAAAAAAAAATATAGCGGTTGGGGCTGGGAGCCCAGGGGGGATCTTATATTAAAAATTTAATTTTAGGGTGGACATAACCTTAGGTTAGTTTATATGGCACTTTGTGCAGGTTGTTTATATTTGCCACTTAATATTATATATGTGAAATGTTGCACTTTAAATATGTAAATTATGCAATAAAGAAACCTGCTGTGGCCTTTTGTTCCAAATTGTGGTCTGTGTTATCTTTGGGCTGGGAAAAAAGGAGAAGGTTAAAGGGTAAGAGGTGTTTGGGAGTTTGATTGGCACTATCACTGCCACGTTCTTTATAATCTAGTGGATTCTGCTTGTCTTTCGCTTTTTTATTTTAATTGTTTATTTTCAATTTTTACTGGTTACATTACTTAAAGTTTATCTAAGGTTTTATTATATTATATAAAACTAATGTGTTGTGCCGAAATATAACGAGGACACACTGTATTAAAGGGCATGTCCACCCCCAAACTATAATCCCCCCAACTACTGGCCCCACCATGTAGTGTAGTTTAATCCTTACCTCACATCCAACTCCATCTGGTTCTCCTGTAGTCCCCCCCCCCCAAGTTCCAAAAACTGCCCACCAGAGGCTAGCAGGTCCATATAGGACACTGCTGCTAGCTGGCCTCAGGTAGATTTTTGCCATGCGTACTGCAGCCCTTCTCCCCCCTCCCTCCCCCTCCCTTCCCTCCCTCTCCCTCCCTCTCCCTCCCGTTCTACTATCCCTCCCCCTAGCTCAAATCCCCCTAATATTGTGCCCCCCATGTCCCCCAGCCCCAACCGCATGTTTTTTTTTTTTAAAAAAGCTCCCAAACTCTACTTACCTTCCGCTTTCCTCCGCTGCATTGAATGACCGGCAGCCGCGTCCATGATTGGCTGCCGCTCAGCCAATCACAGACGCGACTGCCGGTCCCGCCCCTCTGCTTGCCTTCTCGCAAGCAGAGGGCGGCAGTGCGGCGGAGGATCGAGGGGAGGTAAGTAAGAGTTTGGGGAGCTTTTTAAAAAAACAAACCATGCGGTTGGGGCTGGGGGACATGGGGGAGCATAATATTAAAAGTCTAATTTAGGGGTGGACATAGCCTTTAATTATTCTAATGATATGTATCACTGTCTTAACTTAAATGAAATATTTTCAGGGAGATTCAATAAAAGTTCTTATCGTTAAAATGGTGCTAATTTTGCCCCAACCAATCAGAACTTATGTAACATTCGAAAGCTAACATCTGATTGGTTGGGGCAAAATTATCACCATTTTAACGATAAGAACTTTTATTGAATAACCCCCTTTATTTGGTATCTCACAATAAAAATTATTGGAAAAAAAAGCATTATCAGACATTGGGCGAAAATATTGGTGCTTTTTTCTACTGTCAGACCTATGAATGACATCATACATGGTGTGTGAGTCAATACATAAAACCCTGATACTGTAAACTGACACATTTCCCAACTGGTAGACTAAAATCTTCTGTGTAGGAACCTGCTACATAGAGAAGATATCTGTTAATTCACAGCCCCAAATATATCAATGACACAGTCAATTATTCACACTTTATCAGGCTCCACTACACACACAGGGATTTTCGCTTTATAAATCATAAATCCTCCTTTTAAATTTTCTCCATTCTGATTTGAGCTCTGGGGTAATAAAAATTCATCCGTTCTCATACAAAAACGGCTTCTCAAAGTCAATAACCTCGCTAGGCTGTTCAGATATAGAAAATCATGAGGAAAAATGCAAAATGACATGACAAAGATCCGATAAATTAGCTGCATTTCAACTCACAAGCATCAAAAACAGGTCCTTTCATACTAATCACGGAACCGACTAAAGTTGTTGTATGTCCCAGTCATGTCTGGGTGATGATATTATTCCAGAATAAAGACAATATACCAAATGTAAAGCAGCTTGAATAGATGGAGTACCTGAAGTCAAATGTGTGTAAGTACATAAATTTAAAGAAAACTAAATCCATACACTACCAGATGTTCTTTCAATCAGATTTCCAAATTCCCTAACTTGGGGCTCCGATCTTTACACAGATTGTCCTTGCAAATATGGGGAGAAATGGGGACCAAAGATGGAGTCTGCTAAAAAAATTCCACCTGGTTCTACTTTTGTTTTCTTTGAAAAAACACTTGAGATTTTCGAGTGGTTGATCGGAAAAACAAATTTTTTTTTGGGACAATTTGAGTGATCCAATTCAATTTATCGGATTGCTCAAAATGTTGATACCTGAAAATAACCTAGCTAGTAATGATGTCTACAGTATACTAAATGCATAGGATTTTATTCACCAGACTAAATCTGCTACAGTATACATATGTTTAGTAGCTCTGGATTTGAATTGGTGCTTACTTAAGGTAAAATATCCATCTTTTACCTGCCTTTTTAAACGATTGGATATTGTTTTTTGTTTGCAAGATTGGGTTCCATTCATTATTTGTCTAAAGGGTAACTTTATAACCTACCTTTAAATACAGCAAGATCCCACTGTTCCAAAACTTTTTTCAGATTTTAAATCTGAGCTGCAGAACTTGAGACCATTATTTAAAATCACAGCATTTACAGGGAAAGAGCTGTCACCCCAGAAGGATAAATTATAATAAGTTCCCTATCCCTGACCTCTTACTAAGATCTTTGGCTGCCTGCCATCACACTTGCTGCAACATTTCAGGGAATTAGCAGAGAAAAGAAAGAAAGGGGGAGGGAGGGGGAGAGGTGTAAGCAGAGCAGTGTCTATGGTGAGGCTGTGCAGAACTAATAAGTGTCACAGACACTACAAGAAGGCAGTTTCTCTGTGGGTGGACATGATGGGTTCAGTGCCTAATCTCACTTTATTAGTATATACAGTCTCACAGAAACCCCATATCATTTAAGAAGTTACTGTAGGTGCTAACTGCAGACTTACACCAAAACAAAGCAATCTGCAGCATTCTGTATGCATTAGGATTTTAAGTCTGCCAAGTTTCTCTCCACCAGTAAAATATATGCATGCTGAAATTCTACAAAGTGGCAGACTTTCTGTGTATAATCGTAATGAATAGCGACATGTTTTTTAAGTACTGTCATTTTGTCCATCAGATGTACACAAATACAGGGTTGCACACACTCTATCACTCTGTCACTTTTATTTGTTCTTGTTTTTGCTTGCAATGAAATGAATCTTTTGTTTAGCTTTCTGTACCATAAGGTTAGTCAGCCTATATTTTATAAATATCTAGGTTTATTATGATCTAGTAAGCCTATTGGTTTTAAATGCATTAGTGACAATACTTAGTTCAGATGTAAAGTGAATTTTAACTTATTTTTTTTCTGTTTCTTAACCAGGAGCTACTGGGCGTGTGCAATACCCATTGGGGATCATTACAAAATGATGGATACTATGACCATTTTAAAGCCATGAATCTTCTCTGTCATTAGACCACTGTGACATTGAGGTAGTGTAGTTGGCCTCATGCACAAGGTACTTTGGGAGAAATGTAATAACGCTAAGCAGCATTACTTACCTGCCTGAGATTCTGTAATCACTTCACAAGATTTCCTGCTAAATGGGATCACGGACAGATAACAATCGTCACCTTCTGACTCCCTTTAGGAGACGTATAGTAGCAGAAAACATATCGTTTTCAATACTGTATCAGGTACCTGCACCATTAATAGGTTCCACTACTGAAGTGTAAAGCTCCCGGTAACACGATATTACATCAGGTAGTATTTAGGTTTTACATTTAATTGGCCATTAGGTTGGGATGTTGTTTTACATGGTCTAATACACCAAAGAATTGATTTTCTTGGTATGATATGGTTTATGGTCGCCATTAGCCATATGATTATGTCCATCCCCCCAAAATATGTTTAATATGTGGCAGGAAATGGGCACAAACCTCGACCTACCAAGGTTTATATATCTGAAAACAGTCCCTAAATTTTCTTACCAACCCTCATTCCCTCCCTGCCTTCTGCCTGTCTTCTGTGCCTTTTCCATGCATGGAAGACAAGCAGAAGGGGCTCGACTGGCATTGGCTCCTGTGATTGGCTTAGGCGCAATGTCTTAGCCAATCACAGGAGTGGATGCCAGTATAAAGTTTTTTTTCAAAAATAGTTAACATGAAAGATGTCTGGGGCAGGGAGGTATGATTAATACTTCTACCTCCCAATATAATTTATATGAGGAGCGGCAGCACAAAGAAAAATGCTTCTGCCAGGCTTCCTGAGTGCTTCAGCACTATATTTAATACAGGAAGGCAAAAGGGCACTAACCTAGCATATAAAAACTGTACATGCTGTAGCTCCTCAACAAAAAAATATTGGGAGGTGATAATTATCAATTCTACCACCCTTCTTTTCATTTTAAAAAGTTATTTTTAAAGTATAGTTGTTTTTTAAATATTACGCTTTATTCCATAACAGGACCAGATGGTGATTGAAAATGTCTGCGAAAACATGAAGATATGGTTCTTTTATATTCTCTGTTTAACATTAAAACAAACAAACAAACAAAAAAAATGTAAGGAACACGCTTGAAGCATGTGATGGATTTATAAATAAAAGATCTCAATTTAACTCTGTACATTTGAAGTTGGAGAGGATTAATCCAATTTTGTGAATACAGCAAGAATATATCCATTTGCCTACCAACGTGGAAACTAATGAAAAGAACAGACAAAACATTACTTTAAATAGACTATAACCCCTATTTGTTTTTTGTTGTACATTGTTACATGTTGCTTATGTAAATTAAAGTTCTCCTATTATTAAGCTGGTAACATACTAAAGATCTTTAAAATATGACAGACAGAATGTTTAAGACTCCTTTTTTATAGATCCCCTACACACAGTCCTGAGCGGTCTTCCTATTTACAGTATATATATAAAGTATAGGGAGAACCTTCGGGACTGCACATTTCCTTCAACCTATACTTTAGTACAGGGGTCTGACCGTGGCAGAGGGATATTTTTGGGCAGTTTCAAGCACTCCCAAGGCTGACTGTGAACGTTCGTCGGCCTCAGGAACGCTTAGAATGTCAGTACACACATTAACGATAATGGGGCAATGCCGTAGAATCTGATAGACTCAGCCCTTCATCGTTAAAGTGTATACCCAGCTTTACTGAGTAATCAGAACCATGTTTACCCTTTTATTTATACAATATCAAGGTATCCCTTAGTGACTGATTGCTATTTACAGCCTGTTCTGTGATGATTAATATGTTTACTACCAGTGGCTGGTAATAATTATCATGGTTGTTTTGAGAAATGGTAGAGGCCGAAACATCTTGTACAGTACTCAAGAGCAAAGAATATAAGAAAAGTACAAGCAAAATGGAATCCGTCTTTGTTTTTATCCTTGTCGGGTTGAATTTATTTTTTAGAAGTGCTTTTCTATTAACTATAAATCTTCTTTGCAAACAGAAAAACAAGTTGTGTTCACTGAAAAAAAAAAGATTTGAGAGTTTGCAAAGATGAAGCTCCCATAAAATATCATAACCATTCTTGGACAAAGGGTTTTACTAGATGAAAGACTAGATGAGTCTTAGGTTAATTGTTTTGTGTTACATACACTATAGACAACATTTACGAGCACTTAAAATTCCATTATAGAATAACAGGCACTGCACACTGCATTTCTGTCCCTTTTTGCATGTATTTTCTATATAAATACATAGAAAACACCAAACAAAAACAAAGCACATATGCAGGGAGGTACAAGTAAAATTGTTTATTGCTTTCTCAAGACACTTGTACTTTCAAAACATGTAGATATATTGTAAGCAGCAATAAACACTTATTTGCAAGTACTGAATAGCTTTTGCCTGCCTGCATAGTTACTTTGTTCCTGTTAGGTCTTTGGCGTGGTGTGCACATGCTGCCGGATTTAGCACACCTGAATACTAAGGAGCTGCACAGAGCATTTGTGTATAATTATTTATAGATATATATATATGTCCGGTTTTGTCAGTTTCTAGTGCGAACAAGCCCTTTCCGTGTTATTATCTTGTGTTTACACAAGATAAACCACAGTGATATTCAAGTCAATCATGATCTACAGTATTTAGCTCCAAAGGTCTTGGTGCAAATATCAATTATTGATCTGATTATTGCACAGTGATCCATTTAGGCAATAGACAATCAGGTCAGAGCCACAGAACATGCTGGGAGGTGCGCAGAGCTTCAGTCACTGATTTTCACATTCCTAGGGGCATATTTATAAAGGAGCGCTTTTTTCACCCTTTTATTAACAACTTCACAATGGCAAATAGCGTTATCGCAGTATTTATAACCAGGGTAATTTCGACTGCAGCATTATGTGGCGGTATTATCACCTCATTTATTATGTTAAGTGTAATATTGCAGGAAAAATAGAGAAATGTCACCAGAACTTGTATTCAAAAACAAAAAAATCTGAAAAATCATTAATTTGATCATCGCAGATCATGTTTTAGAAAATGATTGTAAATAGTCTACCCCTTATTTGTATTGGGAAACCCACTATAATGACACATTCTAGTGACCTATTCCCAGGCTAGAAATGTCCTCACTAATGCATTATCGCCATCTCAGAATTATTGTAGGGTTAATGGACATCCATACACACCTCAGCCCCAATCCTCTTCTTCGGACCTTTGAAATTACCAAGGGGAAGGACCTAAACTGCAAGTCCTCACCACTGGGCATAAGCTTCTTACTCCTGCACTAACCTGTTGAGATTGCCAGTGCTTTTTTCTTCACTTCCTCCCTCAGTGCCACTTGGTGACCAATAGAAAAACAAATGGTAGAAGCTGAATCCAGAGGTGAGGAACTATTAGCAGTTTAGGTCCTCACCTTGGGTAGTTTCAAAGGGAGAGGGTGGTGTATTGGACACTATTTGTCTAATTTACCTTAAAGGGACACTAAACCCACCTAATAATGTTCCTTGTAAATGTATCTATTATTCACAGGGAGGTTAGATCACTTATTCCCACCTACCTGTGAATAATAGAATGCCCAGATAACAGAATTAACTTTCCTACCGGCACTCAACTTGCAGCTTCTCTCCAGCAGAGGCTGCGCTGTCTCAACCTTGATCCTATCCTTTGCACATGCACGCAAGAAAGATAGGAGCACAACCGGGACAGCACGACTGTCAGGTGGGAACAAGTGTGTGTGTGTGTGTGAGAGAGATGTATTTACAATAACTGTCACATTGACAGTTCAATCAGTGTCTATAGCCAATCAAATCACATCTGCTTCCTTTTCTAATCTGTGACTTGACCATTCACAATAAAATCTGTTCCCCCCATCCAACCTGTACCTATTCACAATCAAATCTGTCTCCCCATTGGCAATACAATCTTTGTCTCCATACAATCTCTGTCCATTAATAATCACAACTGCTTCCCCATCCAATCTTTGGCCACTAAGGTTCATATTATCCTCATCTAATTATTGCTCTAAGCACAAGCAGAGTTAAAAATTAGAGATGGCCGAACTTCATGAAGTTCAGTCTGTTTTCGAACTTCAGAGAAAGTGACCTATTAAAGTCAATAAGGAGTGATAGTTCAAAAAGTCTGGATGATTTACAGATAAACTAGCTATGGTAACTTACTGTAAATGTCTGTGGCACCTGGGAAATGGTCTGGGGAACACGTCACTATCACCAAACCTTGTTAAAATTCGAGGGGTTACCGAAGGATATTTTCAGAGTTAGCGAAAACAAACCATACATTCTAGGGTTACCAAACAGCCCGTAAACTTGATAATTATCGAATTTATGATAATTATCGAAAATACAATGCTGAGTTCTAAAAAACTAACTAGTTCGAATAGTCCGAGTTTGTCCAAACTCGTAAAGTTCAGCTCGAACTCCGGTTTGAATTCGCTTTTGCGTCCATCTCTATTAAACATATTGCAGTAGCAAAAAAAATGTTTCCTGAGACCTTTCCTGTCTCACTCTAACTTGCTGCACGTTTCCTGTCTCACTCTAACTTGCTGCACGTTTCCTACCTCAATCTAACTTGCTGCACGTTTCCTGTCTCACTCTTAACTTGCTGCACGTTTCCTGTCTCACTCTTAACTTGCTGCACATTTCCTGTCTCACTCTAACTTGCTGCACGTTTCCTGTCTCACTCTTAACTTGCTGCACGTTTCCTGTCTCACTCTTAACTTGCTGCACGTTTCCTGTCTCACTCTTAACTTGCTGCACGTTTCCTGTCTCACTCTTAACTTGCTGCACATTTCCTGTCTCACTCTAACTTGCTGCACGTTTCCTGTCTCACTCTTAACTTGCTGCATGTTTCCTGTCTCACTCTAATTTGCTGCATGCTTCCTGTCTCACTCTAACTTGCTGCACGTTTCCTGTCTCACTCTAACTTGCTGCACGTTTCCTACCTCAATCTAACTTGCTGCACGTTTCCTGTCTCACTCTTAACTTGCTGAACGTTTCTGTCTCATCTAACTTGCTGCACGTTTCTACCTCAATCTAACTTGCTGCACGTTTCCTGCTCTCACTCTTAACTTGCTGCACGTTTCCTACCTCAATCAACTTGTGCATGTTTCCTGTCTCACTCTTAACTTGCTGCCATTTCCTGTCTCACTCTAACTTGCTGCCCGTTTCCTGTCTCACTCTTAACTTGCTGCATGTTTCCTGTCTCACTCTAATTTGCTGCACGCTTCCTGTCCTCAATCTAACTTGCTGCACGTTTCCGTCTCACTTTAACTGCCACATTTCTGTCACTCTTAACTTGCTGCACGTTCCTGTCTCACTCTAACTTGCTGCACGTTTCCGACCTCAATCTAAACTTGCTGCACGTTTCCTGTCTCACTCTTAACTTGCGTCACGTTTCCTGTCTCACTCTTAACTCTGCTGCACATGTTCCTGTCTCACTCTAACTTGCTGCACGTTTCCTGTCTCACTCTTAACTTGCTGCATGTTCCTGTCTCACTCAATTGCGCAGCTTACTTCTCACTCGTAACTTGCTGCACGTTTTCCTGTCTCACTCTAACTTGCTGCACGTTCTGTCTCACTCTAACTTGCTGACGTTTTTCTGTCTCACTCTTAACTTGCTGCACGTTTCCTATCACACTCTTAACTTGCTGCACGTTTCCTGTCTCATTCTAACTTGCTGCACGTTTCCTGTCTTACTCTTCACTTACTGCACGTTTCCTGTCTCACTAACTTGCTGCACGTTTCCTGTCTCACTCTTAACTTGCTGCACGTTTTCTGTCTCACTCTTAACTTGCTGCACGTTTCCTATCACACTCTTAACTTGCTGCACGTTTCCTGTCTCATTCTAACTTGCTGCACGTTTTCCTGTTTTCTCGTAACTTTTACTGCACGTTTCCTGTCTCACTAACTTGCTGCACATTTCCTGTCTCACTAACTTGCTGCACATTTCCTGTCACACTCTTAACTTACTGCACGTTTCCTGTCTTACTAACTTGCTGCACGTTTCCTGTCTCACTCTAACTTGACGCACGTTTCCTGTCTCACTTTAACTTGCTGCACGTTTCCTGTTTCACTCTAACTGATGCACGTTTCCTGTCTCACTTTAACTTGCTGCACGTTTCCTGTCTCACTCTAACTTGATGCACGTTTCCTGTCTCCCTCTTAACTTACTGCACGTTTCCTGTCTCACTCTAACTTGCTGCACTTTTCCTGTCTCACTCTAATTTGATGCACGTTTCCATTTAACACACTTAACTTACTGCACATTTCCTGTCTCACTTACTTGCTGCACGTTTCCTGTCACACTCTTAACTTACTGCACGTTTCCTGTCTCACTAACTTGCACACGTATCCTGTCTTACTCTAACTTGATGCACGTTTCCTGTCTCACTCTAACTTGCTGCACGTTTCCTATCTCACTCTTAACTTGCTGCACGTTTCCTGTCTCACTTTAACTTGCTGCACGTTTCCTGTCTCACTCTTAACTTACTGCATGTTTCCCTGGTTCTTCCACGGCAGTGGAAGTGAATGGGTTAATTCCTCCTTAATTCCAGGTGACAGGCCGATTATCCAGTAAAATTGTAGCTCCTCCCTGCTCCCATTGTGTCTTTTTCTCCTGTCTACAGGTACAGACCAAAATATCAAGCAGCTCCCCCCTAAAAAACAAATTACCTCTGCCTCTCTCATTGCATTAATGAGCGGAGGGGCCTGGCGGACCCCCAGATCCTTGGTAACTCGCTCAGTTTACTGCATGCGTGTACCAGGAAGTGGAGCCGGCGTGCACTGATGACATCACACGCATAGGTTTGAAATAGCCGGCTCCACAGCGTGTTTGGAGGGTTTAGTACCAGATGCTGCTGCAGTTCCCAACTGTGCTCTCCTGGGCGGCTCACCTGCTCTGCTCTGTCTGCCACTTGTCTCTGCTGTTCCAGACATTAGGCTGCCAGTATGTTGTGAGTAATACACAACAGCAAGGTACTCCTATCACAGCTTCAACCAGGTATGCACTAACAATACGTCTTTTCATTGCAGTGCTTCTAGGAGTCCTTCGAAAAGGCACAGGTCTGGATCAAGGGGGTGAGCAGAGCTACAAGAGAGTTCAGGATTAATGCATACTATCTAAGTTAACTTCATTAATCTTTTTTCCTATGTTTGATTCACAGTTCTTGAGACCATGGTGAACATTCAAAGAAAACAAGAGGGACAACATAGCGGTCCAAGGCAGTAAGATGTGCCAAAGCTGTTCCAATCCCTCATCATCTCTCTCTCATGATCAAATCCATCAAACAATGGCAAAAGTATTCCAAGACTCTATGGAGATACTTGTAACCAAAGCTACCACAGCTACAATGGAAAAGAAATACTTAAAGAACAAGGTATACTAAAACATCCTAACCAACTGAATAAAGCACCACCATTATCACTGATAGAGTCTGATGGAGAAGTCCATTCAGAGGAAGAAAAACAAGAATTAGAAGAACCAAATGAAATTGTTTCACCCTCAGATCTTAAATATCTTATCACTAAAATGAGAGCTACATTCTAAATTGCAGAACCCTCTACTAAACTGAAAGGTGATCTGATGTTCTCTAATAAAACAGCGACAAGCTTAACCTTCCATCTTCATGAACATATGACTGAGGTAATTAAATCAGAGTGGAAAAATCCAGACAGGAGGTTCAATGTTTCTCAGAATATGACAAAAAAGTATCCATTCCAAAATGAAACAAAAACATGGGATGAAGCACCAAAAATTGACACCCCAGTGGCAAAAATAGCTAAAAAAGTGGCTCTGGCCACAGACGATTGAGTATCACTCAAGAATCCAATGGAGCGGAAAGAAGAGGCAGCACTTAAAATGACATATACAGCTGCAGGATCAGCAATTCACCCAGCCATTGGAATTACGAGTATCGCCAGAGCTAATCGAGTCTGGATTAAAGACTTAGAAGAAGCAATATCAGATGGAGTTCCCAGAGCTGAACTACTGAAACTGTTACAAGATGTCAAACTGGCCAATAACTTCGTGGCAGAAGCCTCAATGGACTCTCTTAGACTGTCAGCCAAAACTATGGCCCAATCCATGGTTGCAAGGTGGGCCCTATGGCTAAAACAGAAGAGGGTAGATACTCAGTCCAAGCAAGGACTAATGAGTCTACCATTCAAGGGGAACCTACTGTTTGGACCAGCCTTAGACGAAGCAAAAAAATTTTTACCAACATTTAGAAGAATCAGGAAAGAACTACCTTCAACATCAACCGAACAAATACTCCGACAAGCTAGACAGTACCGTCAAGGGAAACCATTTCTTCAAAGGCAATCTTGGAAACCAGATCAGTCCTTTTGAGATACCAAAAGCTTTAGAGGAAGAGGAAAGAGACCTCAATGACTGACAGTCTCTCCACAAGTTAGGGGGAAGACTCTCCAACTTCGTGACAAATTGGAAAGAAACAAAACAAAAACTGGGTAAAACACACAATATCGCAGGGATACTTAATAGAATTTTCTCAGGTCCCCTCAAGAAGAAGATTCATAATATCGTCAACCCCCAAACAACATTTGGCAAGGGAGAAACTGACCAAGATACTCCAGGAACTGTTAGACCTAGCAGTAATAGAAGAAGTTCCCAAACAACAACAGAGACAAGGAATATACTCTCCCCTCTTCCTCAAAAGAAAGAAAACTGGAAAATGCAGGGCTATTCTAGACCTCAGGTTCGTAAACAAATTTGTGAAGAAAAACAAATTCAAGATGGAGACACTCAAGACAATAGCAAATCAAATACAGAGACAAGATTGGATGATAAAAATAGATCTGCAGATTGCGTACCACCATATTCCAGTCCACAAAAAAACACAGAAAGTACCTGAGGTTCCATGTCTTGAACCAACATTTTCAATACAGATCACTTCCCTTTGGACTCACATCATCTCCTCGGGTCTTCACAAAAATTCTCTCCCCTATAATTGCAAAGCTGAGAACCCTAAACATCCAGATTTATGCATATCTGGACGATATCTTAATAAAAAGCACAACAAAACAGAGATTACTCAGAGAAAACTCAAATATGTATTCGGAATTTTTTAACCAGACATGGTTGGATTTTAAACCTAGAAAAATCATCTCTAATCCCATAACAATTGATTCAATTCTAATGGGTAACTATCTGCCGATACAGAGACAGAACAAGATAGTTTAATAAATAAAGAAGCTATCAAGTCTATCGTTCTCAACAGTGGACGCATATCAGAAGATACTGGGCAAATTGGTATCTACCACAGAAGCCGTTCAGTGGGCCATGTTCTACCTCAGGCCCTTCCAACTGAACTTTTTGGATCAATGGAATATGAGTTCCAATCCAAATCAACTAATTTATCTACCCCCTACTGTCATAAAGGAAATGAAGTGGTGGACAAAAGTTCGGAACTTCAAACCGGTACAAATATATCCCCGTGGTTAGATCATAATTACTACAGACGCGAGCCCCAGTGGATGGGGAGCATTCTGCGAAAACAAACAAGCCCAAGGTTAATGGTACCCCTATTGGAGAAAACAGAATCAAAACCTCAGGGAGATGAGAGCAGTCTTCCTGAGTCTCAAATCTTTTTTCATTTATGATCCAGAACCACCCAGTGCAGATCCAATCGGACAACATTGCTGTAGTTTATTACATAAACAAGCAGGGGGGTACAAGGAGTCGCAGTCTCTGGAAACAGACAGAAGAAATTCTGAACTGGGCAGAAAGCAAACTATGCCACATAAGAGCAATCCACATTCCGGGGAAACAAAATACACAAGCAGACAAACTCAGCAGGTATGTGATGAATCCCACAGAATGGAGCCTGAATCAGGCAATATTCGACCAGAAAACCCTAAAGTGGGGTATGCCAGCAGTAGACCTGATGGCAAAGAGACACAATACCAAACTACCAAACTTCTGCTCTTGGTACCCGGACAGTCAGGCAATAGCAACATATGCTTTCTCTATTCAGTGGAGCCCACAACTAATGTACATATTTCCGCCAATATCTCTGATATCCAGAATACTCTGGAAAATAGAAGAAGATGTAATAATAATAATACCATACTGGCCCAGGAGACCATGGTTTTCATGGGTACAGAGACGGGCACAGGCTCAACCAATCAGACTTCCCTTAACACCCAACCTAATAACTCAAGGGAATCTGATCCACCCCAACTTGAGCCAGCTGAACCTGACGGCCTGGCACTTGAAGTCCAACCCATGAGAGAAGCAGGTCTTTCATCAAAAGTTATCCAAACTTTAATGTCCTCAAAGAAAAAAATTTTTTGATGTAAAATGCATCAAATGAAAACCAACTGCACGTATCCTGTCTTACTCTAACTTGATGCACGTTTCCTGTCTCACTCTAACTGCTGCACGTTTCCTGTCTCACTCTTAACTTACTGCACGTTTCCTGTCTCAATATAACTTGCTGCACGTTTCCTGTCTCACTCTAACTTGAAGCACGTTTCCTATCTCCATCTAACTTGATGCACGTTCCTGTCTCACTCTAACTTAAAGCACGATTCCTGCCTCACTCTAACTTGCTGCACGTTTCCTGTCTCACTCTAACTTGAAGCACGTTTCCTATCTCACTCTAACTTGATGCACGTTTCCTGTCTCACTCTAACTTAAAGCACGATTCCTGCCTCACTCTAACTTGCTGCACGTTTCCTGTCTCACTCTAACTTGCTGCACGTTTCCTGTGATGCTCTAACCTTCTGCAAATTTCAGTTGATTATACAAATATGTGAAATTACTATGGATTTTCAGTTCCGAATTACATTAGCGATGAAAATCAATTCCCGTGTGTTGTTCTATGTTCTATTAATTTTCAAATAACAGTAGATTGTTTTATCAAGTTGAACAACATGTAACAATCTAACAAAAATTGACCCATGTATGGCTATCTGAGGTCATCTCACTGGCTGAACAGTACATTCAATTAGAGAGGAATGAACAGTTTCTGTTCTGTTGAAACTGAAGTTCTTTGCCAAAACTACAAAAACTCCTAGTCAAATCCAGGTTTCAATAGTCAAAATCTTTGTAGTTTCTCGTCAAATTTCCGTCAGTAGTTTCGACTGGGGGAATTTTTAAATGCAAGAGATCCCAATCAAAACCAGGTTTCTGGTTGGAACATGAATTTTTAAAATACATTCAGGGTGATGCACCTATCGGCAATCCAGTGCAAACAGCCTGGCGATGTTATATGCCGATAGCGGCGCTCGGAACATCGCTACTTGGCGCTGTTCTATTCCGGAACTTTCAACGCCAGCTATTAGCTGGCGTTGAAAGTGGCGCAATAAAATGCCGATTTCGGCATATAACATCACTTTGGGCGTCTGCGCTGTTAACTTTCGCGTCAGCCACGCAGCCGCCGCAAGGAAGGAGTTAAAGTCACGCTAACCGATATAACATCGGTTAGCGCAACTTCAACTCCAAATCAGGAGCGATGCGCCCGTTGGTGCATCGCCCTGATTGAGTATACCACCAGTGGAGTATAGTTAGTATGGATAAGAAATGTGACTGTAGTCCTGGAATTTCCACTGGCCTTTCCCTGGCCTGCTCTGATTTGCTGATGTTTTTTTTTATCATATTCTTTAAATAGATTTGTCTGGTCCATACCTTCCCCCATTCAAATCTACTTGGACGTAAAAAACTTTCATTCTGGTGCATTGATGTCCCAGTATTTTACAAATGGCTGTGTATGCAGACTAGGTAGGAAACCATACAAACATGTCTGTATTAATACAGTTCTGCAAAAGAGCATTGACTTTACTTGCTTGTTCCTGACATTCAGATTTGCCTAGTGGCTATAGCTCTACCAGAATCCAGCCCTCCTATGTGTCCCTTAAAGGACAATTAGACTAATTTCCCCCTCGCACTCTTCCACCTATTAAGAGTACCCAAGGGGACCTAATCCACTAAGTCCTCACCCCTGGGTACTTTACTGATCAGCTGGAATATTTACATGAAGTTTCCCTCACTGCTCCTGTCCTCTTCCATCTTGTCTCTGCAGCCTATGATGTAGCCAATCATGTTTTCCAAATTGCCTCATCACGCACAGTAGCTGAGTGAGAGGCAGAGTGGACAGGAAGGTTTAGGTCCTCCGCCTTGGTACTATTCAGGAGTGGAGCATGGGAAAGGTGAGTAGAGATGTCCTTCTGTTTGAGCTTCTGTCTCTGTAATTCGATGAGCAGTCACCTTTCCTGTCTGCAAGAGTAGTTGTTATTTTATAACCTCAACCCATGATTTGGATGATAAATTACGACCAATAAATAATAGGAAGTGCTGTTTGTTGTTATTGCTGCACTAGATGTTTATAAAATATTTAATGTATTTGGCCTTCGAATGAAATCCATTGTGAAAGAAAGTGCTTGGGAAGGACAGTATTCATGTTAAGGTAGATTATAGAGACACAAGGTTAATGTGCTACACGCACTTTAGTAGCTTGCTGACCGTGCCTGTTTTTTGTGTTCATCTATATCCTTTATCAGCCAGAAGAATAATTATATTTTTCAAATAAAAAGAGAGAGATGGAGTTATAAATGTAGGACCCAAAGTTATAGGGCAATATATAATAAATTACATTGGATTGTTATTTGGAATAAACATGGACTGTGAATTTTAATTATAAATTATAATCTGTGTTTGTTCCATTTGAGTTTTAGTATTTGAATGGTCGATATATATATATGTATGTGTATGTAATAAATGTGCTTAGAGATATGCAATATTCTCTGATTGCCAGATTCAGGACCCTCAAATCTTTTTTTTATCTTATCTCCATTTTTACTCTGGGGATTTGTGTCACTGTTTAGGCCCCAGTGACTGGACCTTTTGTTACTTAATTCACTCGAATCGCTCCAAATATCGATAGCGGTCTAACGTTTTTTTCGAATGGCTGCTTGACAATATCGAAAGGTTTATAAAAAAAAATAATAATAAAAGGCCCGACCGTAAAAACATCTGCCCATGTATGGTTAAATCTGACTTCTGGTCCTTCTGTTATTATCTATTCATCATATCTTGTGTTATAAGAAAAAAACCCTCTGCTTAAAATATACAGTAAGGCTGAGGCCACACTGCAACGCACAGGAATCGCGCACAAAATCGCGAGCGTTATCGCACGCGATTGTGTGCGCGATTCTTGCGCGTTTCGCGCTCGCGTTTTGCGCATGCGTTTTCGCCTTTTCACGTTATGGACACGCATGCGTTAACGCACTAAAAATGGTGAACGCATGCGTTACCATAACGCGAACGGACGAGCAATCGCATTTTTAGCGAAAGGCGCGGGCGCAAACGCGAGCGCGAGACGCGTGCGCAAACGCGCGAAAAACGCGCTAGTGTGGCCTAGCCCTAAAGGTACTAGAAGTTACCATTCCTCGAATGTTTAAGCCCTTCTAAATTATAACCAAAAATTTCTTCATGACCTCCTCATATTTTAAAATAGGGAACATTGTTCAATGCTATAATTATAAATAAAGATTATTTATAGAGTTTATTATCCCTTCTTTATAAAAATAGTGTGTGTGTGTAAGTAAAATGTCAGGCTGTATTTGTTTGATCTTTGGAAAACCTTTTTGCCTTCAACTGTAATTCATACATGAAATTCCTACAAAAGGCATCAGCCATCAAATCTTTGTAATATGCTAATTTGAAAATGACTTTAATTCCTTCTTATCACATCAGATGATCATTAGTCATAGGTCAACTTGTAAATGACACAATCGGGGAGATATCCCGTGCTAAGGGGAAAAATAAGTGCAAAACCCATGCTAACTAATGTATTATAGGGTTAGGGAGAGTTTTTTTACTCATTTTGCATCGCTTGCACCCTTTCCAAGGTGATGCAATACATTTAGAGATGATAATTGCACGTTTTTTTAACTAAAATTAAAGCCTTTTTAATTGTGGCTTTAAAGCCGTGCAAAAGATTTCAACTTACCTCTCGCATTCACACGATGCAATTAGAGTTGCAAAGTGGTTACTACATCGCAGGAACAAGTGCAGGTCAGTTGCGATACTGAAATTTATTGCATCTCCCCCAATGTCCCCAGACATGGTAATCTATGAAACTAAAGACAAGGGAAAAAGAATTGGGGAACAGAGAGAAAATAGGAGCAGATAGAAGAAATGAATGGGATATAAAATTATGCAAAGGAAATATTTACATGATTAAACCCTTAGGAATAATGTTCCCTGTGGGCCCCAGTACACTAATCCTACATATTTATGTGTACATGCTATTCCTTATGTCCACAATGCAACATAAGGAAAATGTCTACAATGGAAACAAGAAACTATACCGCAAAAAACTTTATTAATGTGGCTCACCTGATGGATTTCCAGCTACATGCGTGTAGTATGCAACCTCCAATTTTTTGCATTGTGGACATTTCCTTAGCCAAGCCTGAAGGAAAGGTCCTGGGACAGTGTGCGCCTGAGCCACCCACCGCATGTGGTGAGTATGTAGTGGATATAACACTGTGCATGGTATATTATAGTAAGATATATATGTTGGTCAAGGAGTCCGTATTGAGTGAAGTATTGGGCCATGTCGTATGGTCCAAATACGATTCTATTCCTAATGTTTTACATGTAGTCATATCTTTCATTTGATTTTGTTTATCATATACAATAATAGATTTGTGTCACCATATTTTTTTCTCCTTTGATGTTCATATTAAATTACATCTAAAATGGTTCCTGAAGAGTTTCAGCTGGTGGTTGCTTCACATTCTATTATTCATTGAATTGAGAAGATTTTTTCATATGGTAATAGAATGTTCCAATATTTATTTCAAATATTTGTTATCTGATTTCAATCAGAAATCTAATTCATTACAAATGTAATAATATCATTGTCTTCCATTTGTCTTCCCAGGAATAGTAATATTTTATATTAGAGTATTTTTCTTTCAGATACCAAAATTGAATCCATTTGTTAGATAACAGCTTTCCTTCAATCTTTGTTTCAGTTAAATATAATATTTCTTAAAGGAATCATAAAATACAATTTCATCTTATGCAAAGAAGACAGTTATGCAAAGATACTGGCTGAGGCCAGAGAATTTGAGGCAATTAAATAGGTACCTATGGCAGCAAGTTGCTTTATGTCAACATTACCAATAGTAATGTGGTTCATTTTGAGTTGTCAAAGGATCTTACCTTATGAAATGTTGGGGAACTATCAGGGTTATTCAATAAAAGTTCTTATCGTTAAAAATGGTGCTAATTTTGCTCCAACCAATCAGATGTTAGCTTTCAAATGTTAAATAATATCTGATTGGTTGGGGAATAATTAGCATCATTTTTTAACCATAAAAACTTTTATTGAATCTCCCTGTAATTATCTGTGATGATAAAAATGTATAACTATTTATGTATATACTATTATACTCCCCCTTTCCCCCATTCTATAGCTGCATAGTACCCATGGTGAGGACATTAATTGCTAAGTCCTCACCCCTAGGTAATATACCTAACAGATGATATACTTCCCTCTTCGCTCTGGTCCGTTCCACCCCTCTGTCACTGTCATTGACAGTCTGTGATGTCACCGATAGGAAGACACGCCCATTGGCTACATTATGGACTGCATAAGAGGACTGGAATGGAGCTAAATAAGTTCCAGCTGCTAGATAAATTACCTAGGGGTGAGCCTTTTGGGTCCTCACCGTGGGTACTACTAATAGGAAGAAGAAACGTAGTACAGGGGAGGTGAGTATAATTGTGTATATTAAAAAAAACAAACCATTTAGCTCTTGATCAAAACTGGACACTCCCCAACAGACTTAAAAAATATTCACACTAATTTCAATTTATGGAGCAGACAAATGCCCACATGATTAGGATATCTCCTGTTACCTAATTAAAGGAGGTGAAACCTACAGTAGATAACGTTCCATCTGTCAGAAGAGAGACATTCAATTGTTGTGGACACAAGTTGCCCCTGAATCAGATTAGGACTTTTTTCTGAAACTTTTTTTACTTTCTTCCAGGGGCACTGAAAAGCCAAGAAGTAAACAAAGTTAATCAGTAGCTGATATGCAGCTCTATGCTCATGTGTGAGGGGGGTTGATTGGCTCTGAACTTAATCCGTGTATTTGTAGAATTCTTTTTGGTGTTCTATAAGATGTAGAAAATACATATCTGAGATATTTTATATAATATATTTTGTAGAATTTTGTTAGTGAAAATACAAATATTTATATGGTATATTTGAAAAACAAGATGCCCAATTAATCATTAACTCAAAATGTAAAGTCTAATACATTTTGTTCTGTTTGTAAAATACAATAACAATAAAATAGCAGGATTGTAACTACCTAAAAACAATATTTATTAGTGAAACATCCATAGTTATAAAGGAATGTTCCCTTATAAATATACCTTGTTCTATTTTTATATATAATATATTTTCACGCCAACTGTCTCCATTTTATGGCCAGTGATCTTTGCTCCCTCTTTCCCCCAGAAGAACCTAGAAAAGTACAAGATTATACTGTGCCAGAAAAATCTGCAACAATTCCACAATTACATTGTGATTATAAAATACCCGTTATGGTATTGCTCAATTTCAATCATCAAAGTTTACACACGTAAGGAATTGAACATGTAAACAAGAAAAGTGGCTGAAGCAGCAAAGGTTGTTCTGTTAATCTGAATATAGCTGGTTTTAGACTAGGAATAGGCATGCACACAGCACATATGCTCATTGAATAACTTTAAAAGTAGGGATGGCCAGTTCGAGGATCCGAACCCGGATCCGCCGCAAATTTATCCCATTCGCGAACGGCAGATTTTTCCGGATTTTCCGCCTTCCGAACCTTGGATTTCTCGTATTTTTGAAAATTTTCGCAATTACGAGGATTACTCGTATTGTTGAAAATTTTAGAAAATACACATTTTCGAAAATTTTCGAAAATACGAGAAATCTCGTAATTTCGAGGATATTTTTCATTTTAATGGGTCCGCTCGCGGATTTTCGAATTTTAGAATTTTTTCAAAAATTCGCGGATCCTCGAGCGGACCAGATTCTGCGAAGTTCGGACATCTCTATTTAAAAGTGGACTGGAATAGTATTTAAAACTAAAAAATATTAAAGGGTATCTCCACTGACCATCTCTTGCTGCTGCCAGGGGAACATGACGCCTACGTTCCCATTGGCTGTCGGCACTACAGGCGGGGTCAGCTAGTCCCGACTATGGAAGGGGCTTAGTGCGCATGACCAGCGGGAGCGCGCGCGTCGGCAAAATAGGAGGCAGGCGGGCACGTCAGGCAGAGGCATCTTACAGCAGTACAGTATAAAGGCAACTGATCAGAACTTATATGGAACACAGTAACCTAAGATTCCAGGTATGACTTACTTACCCTATAAACTGCTATAATAGCCAATGTCATTTTTTTCAGTGGAGATACCCTTTAAAAATGAAAGGTATTAATACAGGGATATTCAATATACCTAAAATAAGCATAAAACCCATGTAAACCTGATTGGGTTAATGTGGGATTTACCCTTATTTTAGGGCATTGCACTATTTCAGAATCTTTTTGGAAATAGCCCAGCACACCCGAGACATTTCTGATTTTGTCAAGTTGTGCGCTAAATCGTAGCAAGGAATTGTATGGGGTCTTTAAAGCCCCGCTAACAGTAGTGTCTTACCGTTCTACAATCCCATGATGCAATACCGAATGTAATAGCATTTACGTCCAGTATTGCATTGCGCGATTGCGGAAAGGTAAGACGTAACTTAAAGTCTATTACATGTCCCCCTGATAGTTCTGGTTGATTAAGGATCCTTTACAATTGCCATTTCGAGTCAGAAATTCATTTTTTCCCCTTGTGAGCTGAGATTTTACAAATTATACAAAGTAGAAACAAAAGTATAAATAGAAACATTAAATGTAACAATGTAAAGATGTAAGATTGAATTTCTATTTATACTTATGTTTCTACTTTGTATAATTTGTAACTTAATCTTCTATATGTGTATTTATATATTTTGTTTAGTTGTATATTTTAATTTTTTCGTACCGTATTCTAGCGTTTCACATGTCTTCTTTGCACTGTGGTGTGTTCTACTAAGGGGTTAAATTAGTATTGGGTATTTAGGGAGGTGTGTCTTTCTCTCCTTCCCATTTAAAAAGAAGTTGTGTCATTCTAACGGCATTCCTCTGATGAAGTGTTACTATACACGAAACGTGTCAGGCTTTGACGTTGTTTTGTCATGTGCATATATGGGATTTAATAAAGTTAATTTTGCTTTTACAGGAGTCTCTGGTGTGTCTTCAGGTTGCACGGCTCCTATAGGTTCGATTGGAGTGTCTACTGTACTGGCCTGGCGAAGGGCCTGGGTCCTTGCTGCAGCTGGGCCCTATCATCGGATCAAGTAGTTTCCCTGAATTAACCCCCAGTGTCTTATATCAACTCTTATATTTTGTACACCTTACATATACATATCGATTAGGTTGTGGCAGAGGGTTTTTTCTTATTTGTGCTGCAGAACTACACAGTATGTATTAATACCAGTAATTGTCAATATTATATAGTATCCCTGTACCAACCAGAACTACAGTATATGTATTAATACCAGTAATTGTCAATATTATATAGTATCCCTGTACCAACCAGAACCACAGTATATGTATTAATACCAGTAATTCTCAATATTATATAGTATCCCTGTACCAACCAGAACTTTAGTATATGTATTAATACCAGTAATTCTCAATATTATATAGAATTCCTGTACCAACCAGATCTACAGTATATGTGTTAATACCAGTAATTCTCAATATTATATAGTATCCCTGTATCAACCAGAACTACAGTATATGTATTAATACCAGTAATTGTCAATATTATATAGTATCCCTGTACCAACCAGAACTACAGTATATGTATTAATACCAGCAATTCTCAATATTATATAGTATCCCTGTACCAACCAGAACTACAGTATATTTATTAATACCAGTAATTCTCAATATTATATAGAATTCCTGTACCAACCAGATCTACAGTATATGTATTAATACCAGTAATTCTCAATATAATATAGTATCCCTGTACCAACCAGAACTACAGTATGTGTATTAATACCAGTAATTCTCAATATTATATAGTATCCCTGTACCAACCAGAACTACACTATATGTATTAATACCAGTAATTCTCAATATTATATAGTATCCCTGTACCAACCAGAACTACAGTATATGTAATAATACCAGTAATTCTCAATATTATATAGTTTTTCTGTACCAACCAGATCTACAGTATATGTATTAATACCAGTAATTCTTAATATTATATAGTATTCCTGTACCAACCAGAACTACAGTATATGTATTAATACCAGTAATTCTCAATATTATATAGTAAACCTGTACCAACCAGATCTACAGTATATGTATTAATACCAGTAATTCTCACTATTTTTTAGTTTTAGAGACTTATCTAGCCCATTTTTAAAGCTATTCAATGAACTAGGGTTTGGACCTAACAAAAGGAAGTTTCCTGTGAGTGTAACGAACTTGTGAGTGGCCCTTTCTCTTAAGGACCTTGATCTCAAGGACATAAAAAAAGAAGGACAACTTATCATTGATGGTTGTATGGTGTGTGTGAAAGTTGAAAATAAGGATTGTTTGACAGTTTGAAAATAAGGATTGTTTGTACTGTTAAAAACTGTGTGCAGGATTGAGTGTGCAGTAAGCAGACTAATCTTTCTTCTTCCAGTTAAAGGGGTGGCTGGACTTCTATATTCTAGTATTGTACCTGTTGTAATCACAAACAGGCTTGTAAAAGGGTTAATAAGTGTTTGGTTTTTTTTTTTTTTTTCCTCTCTTTCTGGCTCTTGCACTAATTGGTGTGGGGGTTGGGGCCTATTAGTTAAATAGGATTCACAGTGTTGGGCCTGTGGTTTGGACCTAACAAAAGGAAGTTTCCTGTGAGTGTAACGACAACTTGTGAGTGGCCCTTTCTCTTAAGGACCTTGATCTCAAGGACATAAAAAAAGAAGGACATTGAAACAAGAAGGGCAATTAAACAAGGTTTGTGCGTCACTGTGTTGGTGTGGTGTATTAGAAGGGACAGTTTTGTCAGTACCATGCAATGTGCATCGTGCCACATGTATAGGAACCTGGAGCAGACGTTCCGGGGAACCTTTGTTTGTGTCAGGTGTGAGTGGGTTGCCCGTTTGGAAGCTGAGGTGGAGAGTCTAAGGGGGCAGCTTGCAGCATTGCGGGGATTGGCAGAACTGGGGGGTCAGCAGGCACTGGCTGGGGCCAGTATAGAGGTGGGTGGAAGAGGGACAAGAAAGGATGAGGAAGGAGGTAGTTTTGTTAGGGTTACTAGGGGAAGTGGGGGACGGAAGAGTAGGGGGGCTTCTTCCCAGATTGTCCATCCCAACAGATTTGCCGCCTTAGGTAATGAAGTGGAGGAGGACACCTCGGAATTAGCATGTATGGAGGGGGCTAGTCCCTTGAGCACCCAGGAGACTGCCATCTCTGATACAAGGGAGGAGGAACGAAGGGTCAGGAATGCAAGGCAGGTGGTAGTGGTAGGGGACTCCATTATAAGGAAGGTAGATAGGGTAATCTGCCGCCAAGACCCTACATGCCGAACTGTGTGTTGCCTGCCTGGTGCTAGGGTTCGGCATGTGGTGGATCGTGTAGACAGATTATTGGGTGGGGCCGGGTGTGACCCGGCGGTCTTGGTTCACATTGGTGCCAATGACAAAGTTAGAGGTGGAGGTGAGGTCCTTAAACATGATTTCCGAGAACTAGGGGCCAAGATAAAAGCAAGGACCTCCAGGGTAGTGTTTTCAGAAATACTACCGCAGCCACGTGCTAAGCCAGGGAGACAGCGGGAGCTTAGGAGCATTAATGCGTGGCTAAGAGAGTGGTGTAAGGAAGAAGGGTTTGGGTTTATTGAGAACTGGGCAGACTTTGCTGTCGGCTACAGGCTCTTTAGTAGGGATGGGTTGCACCTCACTGATGGTGGTGCAGCTGTTTTAGGGGAGAAGATGGCTAGAGGGTTGGAGGAGATTTTAAACTAGGTTTGGGGGGGGAGGGTATTAGCAGTCTCACTGGGATAGATTGTCCAGGAGGAAAGCAGGGTGTAGATAGGCCAGTGGTGGGTGGAAAGGGGGGTGGGGCTAGCATAGGGGATAGGGAGGAATGTGTATCAAAGTGTACGAATAAATTACAGGATCATAATCTAAAATGTATGTTTGCAAATGCGAGAAGCCTGGCTGACAAAATGGGTGAATTGGAAATGATGGCATTGAATGAAAAGTATGATGTAATAGGTATAGCAGAAACGTGGTTGAACAGTTCTCACGACTGGGCTGTAAATATAGAAGGATATGCCTTGTTTAGGCAGGACAGAAAAAAAAGGAAAGGGGGAGGAGTATGTGTATATGTTAAAAAAGAATTGAAGCCAAATTTAAAAGAAGAGATAACTGGTGATATGGATGATAAAGTGGAGGCAATATGGGTGGAATTAGGCAACAGGAAAGGGGGTAATGTCATTGTTGGTGTCTGCTATAAGCCGCCAAATGCTAGCAGAGAGGAGGTGAGTCAACTTCATATGCAGTTGGCAAGGGCTGCAAGTTTGGGGAGTGTGCTCATTATGGGGGACTTCAATTACCCTGACATTGATTGGTGTGGTGGAACTGCCATCACAGAAAAAGGCGATGAGTTCCTGAATTTGCTGCAGGATAATTTTCTCTCACAGGTGGTTGAGGTTCCTACTAGAAAAGGAGCTCTGTTGGATCTGGTAATATCTAACATTGTGGAGCGCATTATAGATATAAAGGTAACTGGAGGCTTAGGGAATAGTGACCATGAAATAGTGGCATTTGGACTTTGTTATCGAAAGGAAAAGTGTGCTGGGTTAACAAAGACATTTAATTTCAGGAAAGCAAATTTTCCCAGGTTAAAAGCAGCTCTTCAGAATGTCAACTGGGATAATGTATTATCAGGTAAAGGTACTGAACAGAAGTGGACTGTGTTCAAGGGGATTTTAAGCCAGTTCACATCTAAATTTATACCCTGGGGAAATAAATGTAAAAAAAATAAATCCGCGCCCATGTGGCTGAATTCTGATGTAAAGAGGCAAATGGTAAGGAAGAAAAAGGCATTTAAAACCTTTAAGGCCGAGGGAACGGAAAGGGCCTTTAGGGAGTATAAAAACTGTAACAAGGAGTGTAAGAAAGCAATCAAACTAGCTAAAATTAATAATGAAGTTAGGATAGCTGAAGAAAGCATCACTAAGCCTAAACATTTTTTTAAGTATATTAATAGTAAGAAGATGAGGACTGAGAATGTGGCACCATTAATTAATGGGGATAAGTTAGTTACGGAGGATGGCGATAAAGCAAATGTCTTGAATAATTTTTTTTCCTCTGTATACACTATAGAAGATCCAAGTACAGATATCATAGAGTATAGTAGCAATAAAGGTATACAAGATTCAAGTTCACTTTGGTTAACCGAGGATATGGTACAGAAAGAACTAAATAAGGTTAATATTAGTAAATCTCCTGGACCGGATAAAATACATCCTAGGGTACTTAGGGAGCTAAGTTCAGTTTTATCTAGGCCATTGTTTCTAATTTTTGCTGATTCCCTCATGTCCGGTGGTGTGCCTCTGGATTGGAAAAAGGCTGATGTTATTCCAATATTCAAAAAGGGTAGTCGTTCACAGCCGGGTAATTACAGGCCTGTAAGTTTAACTTCAGTGGTGGGGAAGATCCTGGAAAGTTTAATAAGGGATCATGTTCTAGAGTATGTTTCAAGGACTGACATTATAAGTAGTAACCAGCATGGATTTAGGAGGAATAGATCTTGTCAAACTAACTTGCTTGGCTTTTATGAGGAAGTAAGTAGAAATTTAGACTCTGGTATAGCAGTAGATGTAGTTTACTTGGATTTTGCAAAGGCTTTTGATACAGTCCCCCATAGGCGACTAATGAATAAGCTAAGGTCTGTTGGTCTGGGGAGTCACATTTGTACATGGATAGAAAATTGGTTAAAGAATAGGATGCAGAGAGTAGTTGTTAATGGGGCTTCATCATTATGGACTAAAGTGCTAAGTGGGGTGCCACAGGGTTCTGTGTTGGGGCCGCTTCTATTTAATCTATTTATTAATGATTTGGAAGTGGGTATTGTCAGCAAGGTTTCTGTGTTTGCTGACGACACAAAACTTTGTCGACCATTAAAAACTTCAGAGGATGTGCAATCGTTGCAAGGGGATCTAGATAGATTATCACATTGGGCTGCTAAGTGGCAGATGAAATTCAATGTTGATAAATGTAAGGTGATGCATTTTGGACTTAAAAATCCTTGTGCTACTTATACTATAAATGGCTCTGTGTTAAGTGAATCCCTGTTGGAAAGGGATCTTGGAGTTTTGGTGGATAACAAACTTAAAGGTAGCAAGCAGTGCCAGGCGGCAACAGCCAGAGCCAGCATGGTATTGTCTTGTATAAAGCGAGGTATGGATTCAAGGGAGGAAAATGTAATTCTCCCTCTTTACAAAGCATTGGTAAGGCCTCATTTGGAATATGCAGTGCAATTTTGGAATCCTGTGTACAAAAAGGACATCTTTGAAATGGAAAGGGTTCAGAGAAGGGCAACTAAATTAATAAGGGGATTGGGGGAGCTTGAATATGAAGAGAGACTGGAAAAGTTACAATTATGTACGCTGGAGAAAAGGCGCTTGCGTGGGGATATGATTACTGTGTATAAATACATTAACGGGCCATACAATAAACTATCTGGGGCATTGTTCACCAAGAGAACATGTCAAAGGACACGAGGACATCCCTTAAGACTTGAAGAAAAAAGGTTTAGGCTTCAAGCTCGGAAAGGGTTTTTCACTGTGAGAACGGTAAGGCTATGGAACTGTCTTCCAGTGGACGTTGTAATGGCAGGTTCATTGGTCAGTTTCAAAAAAAAGCTGGATGAGTTTCTGCAAACAAGGAATGTTGCAAGTTACTGGTATTGATAAATAAAGTAGAGTTGATCCAGGGAAATTTCCGATTGCCACTTGGAGTCAGGAAGGAATTTTTTCCCCCTTCATAAATTTGGTGGGGTTTTTTTGCCTTCCTCTGGATCAACAGTTAGGCAGGAAATGAGGATATTGCTAGATGGGTTGGACTGGATGGACGTATGTCTTTATTCAACCTCAAATACTATACTATACTAACTTGTCATTACCACATCTGCTGGAAGACCGTTCCACAGTTTCACCGTTCTCACTGTAAAGAAACCTTTCCTAACCTGAAGATGAAACTTCTTTTCTTCCAATCTTAAAGGATGTCCATGAGTCCTCTAATATGACCTATTAGTGAACAATGCACCAGAGAGTTTATTGTATGGCCCATTAATATATTTGTATAAAGTGATAATTTTTTTGCTGTTTTTCTTAGATAAACATCACTAACTTATCTAATCAGTCTGCATAGTCAAGCCCCTCCATGCCCCTTAAAAAACGAGTTGCTCTTCTCTGAACTCTTTCCATTTTCAAGGTGTCTGTACCCAACTTAAGGCCCTAACAGATTTTCATCTTGTTCATTGCAATGCTAACAGTTTGAAGCTGTAGTTTTTCTGGTGTTTTTGTTACTTTATAGATATGGGAAGATTTCATCGCTAATGTACCTGTTCTTGAGGAAAAGAACAATAGGTCACTTTTACTTGCCATTAACAGGTAGTAATCTGAATCCGGAACATGCAGGGAGTGCTAAGAATAGACATAAAGATCTTGAGATATACAATTTACTGAAGCTACTGTATTACTTTTTCCCTGATGGGGGTCTGACTTTTATTCTTGTGTTTTAGTTAATATGTTTTACATTTTATGCATTGCTTTATCTGCAGCTGGTTTCTTGCTCAGAAACAAATATACACTTCTGGTGGACGAGGCACGAAGTTTGTTCATTGATCTGCCATGGCAAACACGTGTATGGCCTTTAAGATTTGTACATACATAAGATGTAAATACGATATGATTGTTAGCCAGTTAAATTAACAATCAGTCAGTACAAACAGGGTGATTGGCATTAGCTGAGAGACACCCCACAGATTTCTGATGCTATTTCTTGATCCAGGGTTTTAGTATACATTACTGTGATCACATGAATGAAAAGCCTTCCAACCACATCAAGGTAACCCCAGTCTGGAAGGTCCTAACTTCTAACCACTTTTACCTCAATTACCATTAGCAAACTTTTGCATTTCTCATAGTTGTGCACTGGATCCATATAACAGGCTTTCTCACTTCCCCCCAGCCCGTTGGCTTTTTATAGTGAGGGATAAGGCTGTCCATCCAGTGCTTTATATTAAAGGGGAAGTTCAGTGCAAATACATATGCTTTTGAGAAAAAAGATCAGTATTTTCCCATCCCAATGACCTTAATCTGCCCATTCAGCATTTTGTCTGTGTATAAATAAATGCAACCGAAATACTGACTTCCTGTTTGCAGGGCCCCTAGTAGAGACCGTTATGGTCTTGCACTTGACCCAGCGCCTGGGTTGATTCAGTTGCTCAGTAGAGATCTGAGCATGTTTGACCCATCCAACAGCCAATCAGTAGAAATTACTGTTAGGAACATTCCAAGTGGTGCATTCTGAGAAGAAGAAAAACCATTTAGACCTGAAATGGCAGCTCACTAATGTCAACAGCAGGGAACAGCAAAGGGTATAAAATCAACTGATTTTTCAAAATGGGAGAGAATATGTAGAACAACTAAATATGTCAAATACAAACCAAGAATTTTTAAAATAATGATATTTTCCATTGAACTTTCCCTTTAAAGGCATAGAACCTGTAATTAAAGGGCTGTGTTGGTGTTACTATTACCACATGGAAGCTTGACCATGCTTCCTAATAAATACACACAATAGAAGCACTAAGGTCTGTGGAAGAACTCCTTAGGCCCCTTTGTATAAATGTTTGACCAAATCAAAATCAGTAGCACTTCCGCAAGATGTGATTGTAATTTATCCTAAAGGTTCATTCACATGTGTGCCGACCCGTGATGCACGATGTGTATGCACAACCGTTTCGGGTGATAATCGCGCCATGTATGGGCACTTAGTCAGGTGATCTGCCTGGCTGGTACCCAACCGAATGGTTGTTTCACTCAAAAAAGTGCCCATACATGGCACGATTATTGTCATGTATACACGTCGTGGGTCGGACCCCTAGATCGCACATGTGAAAGAAGCTTAAGGAGTGCTTCCATGGTCCTTTTATTGTGTGTATTCCATAAATATTCCATGTTTGACTTGGCTTCACAACTGAACACTTAATGTACAATGGCTGATAATCCAACTAACTTAGCTGTCAACCAAAGGACAAACAACCCCCCCCCAGCCCTAATTCCTTACCACCCAGCAAATAAAAAATCAGCCCCTCAGTACACTACACTAGTGAGTTCAAATTGGATTGGAACTTATAATTTCACGGAAACACTGTTGGAACAAAACTCACCAGGTGTCTAGTCATCAGCTCTAACCCTGGATATTTTGCTATTTCCTAGAAAACATCTACACCTCCTTTGGAATGTGTTCAGAGATTCAGCCGACACTATATTTTGACAGAACATTCCACACCCATACTGCCCTCACAGTGAACAACCATTTACTGTGCTTAAAGGGTATGTCCACCCTAAAATTAATTTTTTAATATAGTATTCCCCTGCCAGCCCAGCCCCAACCGCTATATTTATATGTTTAGAAAGCTCCCCAAACTCTACTTACCTCCCCTCTTTCCTCCGCCGCGCTCCCGTCCCTCTGCTTGCGAGAGGGATGGAAGCCCTAACTTCACATCCAAGATGTCACCAACTTTACAGCCACACAGGTAGGCTCAGGAGGGACCTAGGGAGAAATAAAAAGGGGGAAAGATTTTTTAAAGCTGCATCTTACTATTTAACTAAACTTGATTTTACAGTGCACTTATCCTTTAAGGTTAGTCTTTAAGGTTAAAGTCTGTATTTTGCTCACCCCTATAAAAGAAAAGATCCTCTGCTTATTGGTTGTAGTAATTTGTATAGTATTATCATATCCCCAAGCAAATGCCTCTTTTCTAGGGACAACAAACCCAACGTTGATAATCTCTTCATAACAAATTCAAACAAATTTGTTCTTTTTGTGGACTGGTGCCCTAAACTGCGCTACATATTCAAAAATGAGGCCTTACAAGGGCTCTGTACAGATGCAGAATTGGCTGCTACTAAGTCTATTTTCCACAATAACTCCCAAGTCCTTTTAAAAGACAACTAAACCCTCAGAACAACATTGAATTAGAAGGCAGATCTCCTTGTTATAAAATCAGTAATCAGTGTCTCACCTCTTATTTTAATATGGTTGTTGAGAAATTTAACTTCCTAACATGAGGTTTGTGTTATTTATCAGTGTTCTGGTATCACACAGTGTGGTCACTGACCATTGTGTTCTTTACACATGCTCAGTCCTAAGATTTTTTTTTTTTTTATTGAAAGCCCGGGGTTACGTGCTTTCTGTGATCGTCACCACAGTGCAACAAACGTGCAAGTGGATCGGGATCCATCTGCCTCTCCCTTATGCCCATAGCTGTTAAGCCGTAGGGCTAGGAGGAGGCTACATTGGTCCCATCAGCCGGTAGGCGTCAGGAACCACCATACTTGCCCTCCCTTTCCGCTCCCAGCTGCCACCAGGAAGCTTCCAGGGTGGGCTCACATGGGAAAAGCCTGAAGGTCCTAAAAAGGACCCAGGCAATCCCGCCACAATACGTGAACACAACAAACGAAAAACAGAAAAAAGTGCTAAGTGTTTAAGTGCTATGTGTTCAATAAATAGGGGAGGGGGTGAATTTAATAAAAAGTGACCAAATTAAAGGCCCAGGCCTTTCGGCCTGAGGTATAAAAATTTTTCCGCCATAGCCGAAGCTATGACAGGAAAGTGATGGGAGTGCTATACACACGTGCTCCCAGTGCACAGTAGTGCTGGAGGGAAGCCCGAGCTTTCACACTCCCCTGCCTCAAGGCTTCGACCATGCTCCGCATCATCTCAGTACCAGGCGGGAGCTTGGAGGATGCTGAGGCACCCCCCTCTCAACCATGCACTGGCCAGGATTGGATGCTTCACACAGTCTTATTCCAAAAGACAGGGAAGTGACGCCTTCAGCTTTAGGCTTCGATCAAATGTGTGTAGTCTGCAGACCCATTCCCACCAGGCCTAAGATACTGCAGGAACTTGTTACAGTTGGTCACACTAGTAGCCTCTAGCCAATTCTTTTTCAGGACACAATTATTGGTAACATTTACTTTAATGCTATATACTGTATTGCTATTTTACAGTTTATTGGTTTTTAGAGGGGATATGTTCAGATTCTGGAGTGTAAAAATGTTGGTTTAGTTCTCCTTTAATTGAACAGAGAGAAATTATGTTGCATTACTAACGTGACCATGCTCCCACAATGCAGTAATCATTATGCGCCCGTATTATCATGGCAGAGAATCAGGCAACAGCGTTGCTTTTTTTATGTCCCCATGAAAACTAAATAGTAGCACAAACTTTAACACAAATAATTTTGAGTTGGGTGCAAGAACTGTTTCCAAAAACTGCCTAAACTACTAACAGCGCAGGGCCGCAAAACCACTAGAAAACCCACGCTAACCCCCTTATCACATCGGGTAGTTTGTACTATTTTTGGCAGATTGAATCCTATATTAACTCTCCCTAAACATATACAGTATGTTCTACACATAATTAGTATGTTTGGCCATGTATTTATTATTATCTGGAGACAATCTACAACACTTTTTTGAATTTTGGAGAATGTTTTAGAATTTTCAGAATTGTGTATTAGCCGGGCGCAGAGAAATAGCGTGTTTTTCTATAAATTAAATGGTTTGTTTATTTATTAGTTGGCCGACATCACGTTACAGTAAAAATATTTTCAGCCGTAAAAACAGATCACTGCTTCCGTTGCCTTGATTTCATGTTTGCTGCCATTATACATCATTTTTGCTGTCTCTATTGTATGAATGATAAAAACATAAATGATTAAAAAGAATACCTGAATAACTTGTTCTATTGTACAGTAAATTGGCGTGCTAATCTGTTTTTCAATTTTCTTCTAGAACATTGGCTTCTGGTTTTTCTCAGTTAACGTGCAATCTCCTGTGTCTACTAAACACAGCTAATACAATGACTAGATTGTATTGATTGTGTAGAGAGCAGCGGTGGAAAGTAACAGAGGGAATCACCTAAAGGTGCCCATACATCTATAAGATTTTACTTACCCGACCGAGCGCTCACCCGATGTTCATCGATGCTGCCGGAACGGCTTCTCCCGATCTTACATTCGGCCGACATGCGATCGCAAAATCCCATTCGTTTTGCAATCGCATGTCGGTCGAATGTAAGATCGGGAGAAGCGGTTCCGGCAGGATCGAAGGAACATCGGGTGAGCGCTCGGTCGGGTAAGTAAAATCTGTATGGCCACCTTTAGGCTGGGTACACATGGAGGGACTATTTGTCCCGAGCGCTCACTACGAGCGAGCACTCGGCCAGGACAAATGTCCATCAATCGCGGCAAATTAGTCCGTGGGCAAATTAGTGAATGATCGATAGTGCGATCCCATAGGGAACTGCATGATCATTTGGAATTTACGGACGATTGAGGTCAACCAAATGAACAGAAAGTGCTGTGAATCGGTCGGCAGAAAATATCTGCTGTTGTGTACCCAGTTTTATTGTAAAAAGTTTTATGGTTCATCTCTACTTCACTGGTTATTAAACCCTTCTGAAACTGTGGTGCACTTGACATTGCCGTTTGTTTCTTAATATGGCCCACTGTACCCCACACATGCCTTAACTATACATACCCACATCTACTGAGAAATTCTACTTCTATTCTAATAAATGTTTGGTGGGTCAAGAGTGACATCAGAGCATTTTTTAACTTAAAATAAGTTGATTAAGTAAGAGTCCTTAAAGGGCATGTCCACCCCTCTTACAAAAATTGAGTACGTAACAGAACACCCCCCAAAAGCTGGGTTCCGTTTTACTTACCGTATATACTCGTATAAGTCAAATTTTTAAGGCTTTAAAGTTAGCCTGAAAACCTAACCTCGACTTATACTCGGGTCAAGTCCTAATTTATATCCAAATTCTGTGTTAACCTGCATAGAAAGTTACAGGAGCTGATCTGCCTTTACACTTCCTGCAGTCTGGCTGCTGGTCTCACTCAGCACTGTCACTGCTCATTTGGATGCTGTAAACCTGATGGGTCTCCTCAGTTTGGGGTAAAAAACAGCTGCTAGTTCAGTGCAAATGACCGCTTGAAACTACAACTCTCAGGTGACATTTTTAACTATTGGGGTCAGAGTACCCTTTACTATATGGGGGTCAGAGTGCCCTTAACTATATGGGGGTCAGAGTGCCCTTTACTATATGGGGGTCAGAGGGCCCTTAACTATTTGGGGTCAGAGGGCCCTTAACTATATGGGAGTCAGAGTGCCCTTTACTATATGGGGGTCAGAGTTCCCTTTACCTATATGGGGGTCAGAGGGCCCTTTACTATATGGGGGTCAGAGGGCCCTTTACTATATGGGGGTCAGAGTGCCCTTTACTATATGGGGGTCAGAGGGCCCTTTACTATATGGGGTCAGAGTGCCCTTTACTATATGGGGTCAGAGTGCCCTTTACTATATGGGGTCAGAGTCCCTTTTAATATATGGGGGTCAGGAGAATAGTAAATGATAGTAAGCTTAATTAAAAGTTTACTGAAACTTGCCACTCCACATGTTTAGAAACTGCAACTCACAGCAACAAAGCATGCTGGCAGTTGTAGTTTCCAAACATCTGGAGTGCCAAGGAATTGGAGGTTACTGGTACTGGTACTGGATGTGGCTATTACTTTATGGGATTCATGTATGGGAATTCTGCTGTCCATTTAAAGGGCAACTAATTTCTACCCTCGGCTTATACTCAAGTCAATCAGTTTTTATACATTTTTCAGGTAAAAATAGGTACCTCGGCTTATACTCGGATCGACTTATACTCGAGTATATATGGTACATTTTGCATACATGCTCCCAGGCTGAGTAATGCTCCTTACAAACCCACAATCCAGCGTGGCTTAGTCCACGCCTCTGCTGCTGCACATGCTCTTTACGTGCACGAGCAGCAGTAGCAGAGGCTCGTTCGGCAATGCCCGTCAGCCATTGGCTGTGACATCACTGTGGCTGCCTATGCTGCTTATTATTTGCTGACCATAAGTATCGTTTCTGTATTTTTCCAGTGTCCTTCTTATTCTTAGTAATGGATCCCGTTGCTTTTCCCTGCAAACGTGACCTGATGTCTGCTTCACAGCTCAACATCCCCACTATTGGGCTCTGGTGAAGACTGAACCCAGTTTGTTACAACCAATGCTTTATGACGTGAGAACACATAAGTCCAAGTCAATTTTAAATATTGGTTCTACTTCAAAACCTTCAGTATGAAATTTGCTGTAAAGATTTAGATTCTCTGAGGACATTAAAGCACAAACAAATGCAATGTATTACTTACTATGAGTGGTTTAAGGGAAGCACATGTATGGTCTCTGTGTTTGGTCTACAGGTGGATTTCTAAAAGGAAAAATTGCCTCAATTGGGGAATTATTTCAATTCATCCAAGTGATGGTTGGTAATTACATAATTGATTCCAACTAATGGTCCATTACGGAGAAGATAAATGATAGCTAGCATAAAGGATTTAGGATGGAGAACGTAAGAAACTCTGATTATTGACTAAGAGTATTGTGCAGTTATTATTACAAATACACTATAGATCGAACCGGTCTCTTTTACTCAATAATTATGTCAACCTGAAAGCAGAGCCAAGGGGATGGAATAGAAAGCTCCAGTTGGAAAGTAAAGAACTTATTAACAAGGTAATATTAATCAGATACATGAAAGTACTCGATGGAAGCCAAACAGAGCAGAAATAATGATATTTCAAAAGAAATACTTGTCATTGAATGATGTATATATGTGCTTTCCTTTTCAGCACCATGAGAATTTTGTAATCGGAAAGGATGTATTTCAACTCTGTTTGATCACCTCCATGCAGGCTTCCGTCCTAACGACTCAACGTAAAACTGCCCTCAATAAAGTGACCAACAATCTAGTTAATGCTAAATCTAAAGGCCACTTCCCTCTGCTTATTCTTCTTGACTTGTCATCAGCTGTTGATCACACTCTACTGTTTCAGTAGACAACTCATTCGTTCATTTGGATTCCAGTATCACCTGTATGCTGATGATACCAAAGTATACATCTCTGCCCCAGATCTCCCTACACTGACATCCAAGGTCTCTAACTGCCTTAGTGCCATCTCAGCCTTCATGTACTCCTGCTTCCTCAAACTAAACATGGACTCAAACTGAACATGGACAAGACTAAACTTGTCATTTCCCCACCCTCAGGATCTGTTCCCCTCCCTAGACTGACTTTTTTAATATTAACGACACACCGATATCCTCATCTCCTCATGTCCGTTGTCTGACAAGCAGAGTGCGCTCGTAACCACTGGTAATGGCAGTTAGACATTGGCCATGACATCACAGCCATGACTGACAGTCAATACTAGGAAGAGGAGAGACCAACAATGTGGTTGTGGTTCTGTAAGGTCTAATAACTCAGCATGGGAGCATTGGATGAAGGTATAATAAAACAAATGTGGGGGTTTGGGGGGTAATACTTCAGGAAATGTGAAGTTATTTTGAGGCTGGGGTTACCCTTAAATAAAGTCATTTTGTAGAATTCCTTCCTTCAGACTTTTTCTTCCCCAGTTTTATTTCAATATGATATTTCCAAAGATTCACAACCTTTTAACTTTTGACTCACCTTTCCAGCTCCATAGACATAGGTAAATGCTGGCAGTAATGCATTTTATCAGTGCTCTGCTGCGTGCATTTCTGTCCGTTAAAACATGCTTTTTAATTTTAAATATATAAAT
The DNA here is from genome assembly GCA_019447015.1 of Hymenochirus boettgeri. Lineage (NCBI taxonomy): Eukaryota > Metazoa > Chordata > Amphibia > Anura > Pipidae > Hymenochirus > Hymenochirus boettgeri. The sequence goes on along the minus strand of CM033470.1, from coordinate 322,173,029 downwards.
AGAAAAATTTAAATGCACGGCAATGCAAAAAAACCAAACCAAACCATGCCTTAATTGGTGTGAACAAGCCCAGAGTGCAGGTATCCAGAAGGCAGAGCACCTTAGCATAAAAGCAGCTCATTTTGTAGTGACACCCACTAGTAGTCACTAGCCAATCCAGTTACAGCCCAGATAATGCAAGGGAGCGATGACGGAGATCAGGAGGTGAGGCCGGACAGTGCACATCTACATAGTTATTTTAGGGGGTTACATTTATTTTAATGCCATTTTATAGTATAATATTCGTTTTTAGGTGGGGGGGCTACAGGTGCCCAGAATCCCCCCCTTCATCTGTTATTGTTATCTGCAGTTCTTGAACATTGAGGTCATAAAAATGGGGTGTCATTTTGAAAGGGGATTAAAACAAAGGTAGCAAAGAGACAGACAGGAAAAGTAAGTTGTGAAACACATAGACAATGAACACACAGTAGCACAAATGGAAACTTATCATCCTTTTGTTTATTGTCCTGTTACCAGCATTAGCATGAACAATGCTGGTTTTACTATAATGAGGTTTACACCGATAACACAAAATAGGCAAACATACCTCGTAAATTTATATGGTCATGGAACTCCTTAGTGACATGTAATGTCCTTATAATATCTCTGCTAATATCCTTATCTTTTAAAATATTAAAATAAAAAGGAGAATATAAAAGTCAAGGTCCATGGGACTCTGGACTTCATAAAACTATTTTTATTAAGTGGTCAAAGTTTCATGGCATCCTGATGAAGGTGCTCTCTCAAGCACTGAAACATAGATCAGTTAGAGCGCCCAGGACCTTGACTTATCACCTGGTGATAAGTGTGTGGAAGTGTGCACTTGGACTCAGGATTGCAACTACCAATGGAGCAGGGGGGCTCGAAAGCCATGGGGGGCCCTATCTTCTTATTATCCCTATGACAGATAAAGCCTCCTCCCAGAAAACCACTGTAGATGAAGCACTGATAGGGGCCCTATCATAGTTTTGCTGGGGGGCCCAGTGATTCCTAGTTACACCACTGCTTAGGCTTGCATACACTTTAATAAAAAGGAGCATTATTCAAGAAACAAAAATCTAAGATGGTATACTTTAAACACCGGAGTAGCCATTAAAAAGGACGTGTATGGGCCATGTGCTCACCGCTGCCTATGATAACCCTTTTAGAATTCCCTCCACTGAAAACCCAGTTGGTTTCCTGAGGGGGGAGATACTTTCAGAGTATACAGCGGAATAGTTGGGGTTTAGTTCTTTTTTAATAGAAACTTATTTAAGATTGACAAAATAGGTTTGCTAATAGGATTCCAGAATGAAGGGGTTCATTTCCCTGATTAAATTACTGCTTAATGCCATTATACAGACTCCATCTGCGTCATTATTTCCGTTTATCTTTGTTCCTCTTTTCGCTGTATTGCTCTCTCAATGTCTGCAATCACAAAGCACCTGTCTTTAAAATGTCATCATAACGCCAGTCCATTTACTACACTATAGAAATCATATAATAATGCGATAATACATTGTTAATTTTACAAAAAAAATTCAATTACTCTCATAAAGAACAAGAAACGAATCATTAACCAACAATCGATCTTAATCGCGTTGGAATTCCGGTATGTAATGTATCCGGAAAGCTGCTAAATCTACGGTATATAATGAGCCTGGGTCAGCTGATAGGAATATATTAACATTGTTAGTGCTAGACGCGTGGATAAACATTAGCCGTGGCTATTTACTCGGTTTAGAGTTCAAACAGAAAATTGCAAATGCAAATACAACGATTTATTTTTTATTATTCTTTACTGAATACAGAAGCGTAAAGAGCAAATCTAATATGATTTATGTATTTAACTGCGCAGAACTGGCCCCTCTGGCAAAGTAAATAAATTAATCTCCCAGGACTGATGGAGTTTTCTTTAATTACACAGTGTTTATTACTGCTAGCTATACATGGGATCGACATTGCATAACAATGAGTTAAAACACAATATCTCTGCTCCCTGCAATTTGTTCCTTAGTGCTGCGGAAGTAATATCAGAAGCATTTTTGGTAAAAGTAAGTATAGGGAAAATTGTGTTGGGGGCAGTTAGTTAATAAAAGAGTGGAAATGCCCTTTAACTATGTAGGAACGGGCATTGAACAGAATGTTTTTCTAGTTTAATAATGGTCCTTTAATTGTTGGCTATGAAATGGGAATTTGGAGGTGGGCAAGGGCGTAACTAGAAGTTGCCTTTTCCCCTTCAAAAATGATGGTGGTCCCCTGCCACCTGTACCAAAGATGTGAGATGCACGCCAGAGGGTTTCCCTCCACTTCTCACACATCTGCAAATATTAAACACACATTGTGATAAAAAGTTCACATTGTTCATAAAAAGCAAGATAGTGTCCTATTTTATTATTATTGTGGATTTACTGTATGTAGTGCCAACATCCTCCGTAGCACTTTACAATTACATGTATACATTCCCATCAGGCCCTGCCCCGAAGAGCTTACAATCTAAGCACATTTATTTGACACATACAGCCTATCAGTATGTCTTTATGATTGTGGGGGAAACCGGAGTGACCAGAGGAAACCCACGCAAGCACGGGGAGAACATACAAACTCCTTGCAGATGTGTCCAAGGGTGGAATCGAACTCAGTGCTGCAAGGGATCAGTGCTAACCATATTCCGGTATAACCATTTGAAGCTGAGTAGGCCTTAAGTCTTTTATACCTGTGTAGATTGAACTAAAGTTATATACTTTTTACAATGGCACATGCCCTGCTACCTGTGATCTCAGCATTCAAGGCAGTTGCCAGGAAGGTGTCCCCTGTCCCTCTGCTGTACATATACATATACTAAGGGAATATTAATATGTGCAGTATATGGCATAGTAATACGCTGTCTGCAAACCTCTAATGAGATTGCGGAGTTAATAGAGGGATATTGCTATTCAGGAGTGAGTGAAGTGTATGGCTTGCCCTGTTTCCCTTTCTTATACATTAAGTAGACATACAGTATTACAGCCTTTTGTAACTACAATGTTGGACAGCTCCCTTCAGGCTCACAGTGGGTTACAAGTACAATCGCATTGAGAAAGCATGAAAACAGAAATATTGTAAACTTATTTCAACCAAGGCCTATCAGGCCAAGCAAGCATTAAAATGATTAGGAATGAGTTCGATTTTCACAATGAATATAAAATGTGGAAATGTCAAAAGAAAAAAAAATATTCACCAAGCAGAAAAAAAAATAACTTGAAAGTATAATAGCTTCAATAATACAAAGCTTAGAGATCCTCAAAATGCTCCAATTTCCCTAACAAAATCTCATTTCATTGTGGAGACTCTTTAATACTAAATCTGCAATATTCCGTAAAATGGCTAGAAAGCAATAATAATGCTTGTTCCAAAGAATCAAGTCTTCACTTTTTAAAGGGACATTGCCATTATTTGATGGTTTATTCATTATTCTAACTAATGTTAATGTCCCTCCTAATAGTTATGTTAAAGGGTCACTGTGGTCCAAAAATGGCTTTAGGTAAATTGACAGGAATTGCTTTTTGCAATTTAGTTTCATTGGGTTTTTTTACACAGTTTTGAAATTATTTACATTTTATGTAGCAACATCTCCAGATTCCCTGCACTTCCTGCTTCCTGCTCTGAAACCATGACAATCCCTCTTCCCTATGTCTCCTCCTCCTCATGGGCCCCCATGGCCCCTCCACTCTGCAAGAAGCATGTCTTTAGGCACTAAAATGAAGATGCTGCCACTGTGACTGGAACAAAATCCATAGGAGTGAAAGGTATTAGGTAAAACCTAGCATTTTTTTAGCTGATATAAAACCAGGCAACATAGCTGACAAACTGGGCGATAAGGTAAGGCCCAGGGGTGAGGACCCCGTGGTTTAGGTCTTCACCCTGGGTAGTATTAATTGGGGAAGGGGGGATTTGAAATGGATAATCGCCCTTTAAATAAACCTGAAATTCACTCTTTATATCATCCCCATACATAAGTCCTTCCATGCTACCATTCTCACTGTACAGCCTTTTACATGGGCTTTGAATAAGATAGGCAGCATTTAGACACTTCTTTGGCTACAAACGTTGCACTTTTTTACTGTGGAGCAAACATGCTTAGAAATCACTATGAGCCAGCATGGGGAGATGGGAATGACCCATCATGCAATTTACATGCAACTGTTCTTTTTCCACTTACAGCAAAACTGTACACAGCAGAAGAGTTTATGGTAATAAGGTACTTGATTGACAGCTGAAATGTAAAATGGTAAGACTGGATATCTAAAAAATAGTAGACAGATCAACATAAAAAAGGCACAGTGATAGTTGGGAAAATAATGGGTAATAAAAAAAAATATATTCCAGTGTATATACCCTTTAATAAGCCTTTGAGGAAGTGATGTTTTCACGAAATGCGTCAGGCTGCTGTCCCTCCCTTACGATGTTACTGTAAGTTGATTTTACCTATTTAAGTAAAGTTTTATTACCCATGAGATGCGCGTCTGTTTATCTGTGTTTGCATTAAGGATTTGGTGTTTTCCGAGTGGGCTCTCCGGCTGAAGATGGCTTTGGATGTCTGGAGCTCTGTTGGAATGGTGTAAGGGGTAAGGGGATTACGCTCCCGGTTGTTACTTTTCATTTGTTGCTTTGATACCCTTTAATAAGTCTTATGTTTAACTACTAGCCATAATGAAATTGAAACATCACAAATAAATCAAAACCAGTTTGGCGGATGGATATTTTTTTATTTAGTGTACAGTGTGCTCTTGACCACAAAGATTGGTTTTAATACACAATACAGACAATATAGATTTACCTCAGACACTTATTACTGTAAACCCCAGTAGAGAATGATTTATATTAGATGATTTTGCTTTTCAATACAATGTGCAGCCCTGGTTAGTATGCGGAATGGAAGAATTAAAGGAGCATTGGTGCATAAACCAGGGAAGCCCCAGGGAGGGAATGAACTAATTCCTGATCAAAAAAATGGAATTAAGATTTCTTATTCCATCTATAGTGCTAGACAGATCCTAAGAACACATCCTTTAGATACATTTAAAGGAGAACTAAACCCAAATTTTGACACTCCAGAATCACTCTAAAACACCAATAAACTGTAAAATCCCACTATAGCATTAAAGTAAATGTAAACCAGTAAAGAACTGGAAGAAATAACTATGTATGCACATGAACATACAGTAAGGTATGGCCACACTAGCGCATTTTTCGCGCTAAAATGGAAAGTGTGGGAACGCAAAAATTCCAGCGATTTCCGATGCGCATGCGATTGCGCGTCCGTTCGCGTTTTGGTAACGTATGCGTTCACCATTTTTCGTGCTCTAACGCATGCGTTTCCATAACGCAATATGTCTAAAACACATGCGCAAAACGCAAACGCACAAGAATCGCGCAAACAATCGCGTGCGATTACACTCACAATTTGGTGCGCGATTCCTGTGCGTTGCAGTGTGGCCTCACCCTACATGTGTATGTACAGTGATCACCCACACCCCTGACCTCAGTCACATGCTCCCTTGCCTAATTTGTCCTGTAAAAGGATTGGCTAGAGGCTACTAGTAGGTGTGACCAACTGAACCAACTGTAGCAAGTTCCTGCAGTATCTTAAGAATGAGCGTCTATAAGGAACACAGTGGTCAGTGGACCACATTGTGTTATACTGGAATGTTTGGAAATAGATCACAATTCCCATGTTAGAAAGGTAAATTTCCCAACAACCATATCAAAATGAGAGGTGAAATACAGATTACTGCTTTTATATTAATGTGCTCTTCCTTCTGAGGCTTTAGTTGTCCTTTCAGCTTATTAATAAGATCCTTGCAGCATCATTCATACACCCACATAGGTTAACTTAAAAGGAATATCTTTACTGCATTAATTGAAGAACAGGGGGTAAACATATCCCCATACCCTGAAATGGATGGATGAGAACCTTTACAGATATATCATGACCTGGATGAATGAATATTACAGATATACCATGACCTGGATGGATGAATATTACAGATATATCATGACCTGGATGGATGAATATTACAGATATACCGTGACCTGGATGAATGAATATTACAGATATACCGTGACCTGGATGAATGAATATTACAGATATACCATGACCTGGATGGATGAATATTACAGATATACCATGACCTGGATGGATAAATATTACAGATATACCGTGACCTGGATAAATGAATATTACAGATATACCGTGACCTGGATGAATGAATATTACAGATATACCATGACCTTGATGGATGAATATTACAGATATACCATGACCTGGATGAATAAATATTACAGATATAACATGACCTGGATGAATAAATATTACAGATATACCATGACCTGGAAGAATTAATATTACAGATATACATGACCTGGATGAATGAATATTACAGATATACCGTGCCCTGGATGAATAAATATTACAGATATACCATGACCTGGATGAATGAATATTACAGATATACCATGACCTTGATAATTGGATATTACAGATATACCATGACCTGGATAAAGGGAACCCTTCACAGATATACCATGACCTGGATGAATGAGAACCATCACAGATATACCATGACCTGGATGAATGAGAACCTTTACAGATATACCATGACCTGGATGAATGAGAACCTTCACAGATATACCATGACCTGGATGAATGAGAACCTTCACAGATATACCATGACCTGGATGAATGAGAACCTTCACAGATATACCATGACCTGGATGAATGAGAACCTTCACAGATATACCATGACCTTGATGAATGAAAACTTTCACAGATATACCATGACCTGGATGAATGAGAACCTTCACAGATATACCTTGACCTGGATGAATGAGAACCTTCACTAATATACCATGACCTTGATGAATGAGAACCTTCATAGGCATATCATGACCTGGATGAATGAGAACCTTCACAGATATACCATGACTTGGATGAATGAGAACCTTCACAGATATACCATGACCTTGATGAATGAGAACCTTCACAGACATATCAGGACCTGGATGAATGAGAACCTTCACAGATATACCATGACCTGGATGAATGAGAACCTTCACTGATATACCATGACCTTGATGAATGAGAACCTTCACAGACATATCATGACCTGGATGAATGAGAACCTTCACAGATATACCATGACTTGGATGAATGAGAACCTTCACAGATATACCATGACCTGGATGAATGAGAACTATCACAGATATACCATTACCTGGATGAATGAATATTACAGATATACCATGACCTGGATGAATGAATATTACAGATATACCATGACCTGGATGAATGAATATTACAGATATACCATGACCTGGATGAATGAATATTACAGATATACCATGACCTGGATAAATGAATATTACAGATATACCATAACCTGGATGAATGAATATTACCGATATACCGTGACCAGGATGAAAGAATATTACAGATATACCGTGACCTGGATGAATAAATATTACAGATATACCGTGACGTGGATGAATGAATATTACAGATATACCGTGACCTGGATGGATGAATATTACAGATATACCGTGACCTGGATGAATGAATATTACAGATATACCATGACCTAGATGGATGAATATTACAGATATACCATGACCTGGATGAATGAATATTACAGATATACCATGACCTGGATGAATGAATATTACAGATATACCATGACCTAGATGGATGAATATTACAGATATACCATGACCTGGATGAATGAATATTACAGATAGACCGTGACCTGGATGGATGAATATTACAAATATACCATGACCTGGATGGATGAATATTACAGATATACCATGACCTGGATGAATGAATATTACAGATAGACCGTGACCTGGATGGATGAATATTACAGATATACCATGACCTGGATGGATGAATATTACAGATATACCATGACCTGGATGAATGAATATTACAGATATACCATGACCTGGATGAATGAATATTACAGATATACCGTGACCTGGATGAATGAATATATTCAGATATACCATGACCTGGATGGATGAATATTACAGATATACCATGACCTGTAAGTACCGTAGATCATAACACTATAAATAGGGTATAACACTGTAAATAGATTATAACAATGAGAACCTTCACAAGCCTATAAACCTGGCAAATAGCAGAAAATCAACTGATAGTTGAGGGGCCTTGCCCACGGCCAGTACTTGCAACTGCAGTGTGCAACATAAGGGGTTTAAAGGAAAAGGCTGACCAGATCGAAATGGGATTTGGAAATTATTTATTAAGAATACAGGGTCATATTGTGCATCATCACATACACTGTGACCAAGGCCTGAGAAGCTTAATACTTTGAGAAAAACATTTTACCAATAACATTTTAAATACCAGCTCACATCTGTCTTTTAAATGCACTCAGGTTCATTTTAAGGCTAAAAAATCACTGCCAGAGGAGCAAAAAACCTACATCTACAATTACTAAAAAATGGGTCATTTGCATTTATAACACGGCGTGGGAGCCAATCAGCTTCTTCTCTTTGGCGCACTTATTGTTTTGCAGGCTATGTTCCCAGCCATGGAGCTGGGTTAATTAGATAATTCCTATCTCTACCCTTCAGTGCAGAACAAACCCTAATTCCCCAATACATCCTATTTTGACACGCACAAGTATAACTTAGTTTCCCTTGGCTGGTTTGGGAAATGATTAAATAGAAATAGATAATATAATTTGAACTGCAGGTTGGAAAACACAACTAGAAAAGGGAATACTGCGTATAGGAAGTAATCTTAGAGATGCCATGTGTTGAAAACAGACGCCAATTTATTTATCCGAGTCCCCTGTACAGATATGGATTCAAAAACCTCACTACGATAATTACATCTTCATACTGTTGAGAATACATAGGATAAGGATAATGATCGGCTTTTGTGGAGAGATTCAGTCTTTTATGTTACTTGAAAAGGAATATAAGAACACAATTACATTGCACTTAAGGGTAATTAAACTATTTTCTAGAACGCTGTTTTATAGTTTGTGTTATATTTTGCTTATCAGAAGTTACATGTAAAATAAAACATGATGTAACATGGTTCTAAACAAGACACCAGCAAAGCAGTACATTTTATTAAGTGTGCCCTTTATTTCCTCCTGATAGGGTTAGAATAGGTACTTACTTTTACCCATGACTTACCTCCTTCTGGAGCCCTTGAGTTTTTTGTGTCTAAAAATATTTCCAGTTATCCACTTTCTAATAGTGTTTATTAAAATGCAAATGGACACAACATGACATTTCTACCATTCACTGTTTCATTTAAACGGAGCTACAGGAACACATGGTAGATTATAACGCTGCAAATAGATTATAACGCTGCAAATAGATTATAATGCTGTAAATAGATTATAACGTTGTAAATAGATTATAACGCTGTAAATAGATTATAACACTGTAAATAGATTATAACTTGTAAATAGATTATAACGTTGTAAATAGATTATAACACTGTAAATAGATTATAACACTGTAAATAGATTATAACACTGTAAATAGATTATAATGCTGTAAATAGATTAAAACAATGTAAGTAGGTAATAACACTATAAGTAGATTATAACACTGTAAATAGATTATAACGCTGTAAATAGATTATAACACTGTAAGTAGATTATAACACTATAAATAGATTATAACAGTGTAATTAGATTATAACGTTGTAAATAGATTATAACACTGTATATAGATTATAACACTGTAAATAGATTATAATGCTGTACATAGATTTATAACGCTGTAAATAGATTATAACACTGTAAATAGATTATAATGTTGTAAATAGATTATAACACTGTAAATAGATTATAACACTGTAAGTAGATTATAACGCTGTAAATAAATTATAATGCTGTAAATAGATTATAATGCTGTAAATAGATTATAACACTGCAAGTAGATTAGAGCACTGTAAATAGATTATAACGCTGTAAATAGATTATAATGTTGTAAATAGATTGTAACACTGTCAGGGTTATTCAATAAAAGTTTGTATTGTTTAAAATGGTGCTAATTTTGCCCCAACCAATCAGATCCTATTAAACATTTGAAAGCTAATATCTGATTTGTTAGGGCAAATTAGCACCATTTTTAACGATAAGAACTTTTATTGAATAACTCAGTGTGAGTAGATTATAACAGTGTAAACAGATTATAACACTGTAAATAGATTAAAACACTGTAAATAGATTAAAACACTGTAAATAGATTATAACGTTGTAAATAGATTATAACACTGTATATAGATTATAACACTGTAAATAGATTATAACGCTGAAAATATATTATAAAGCTGTAAATAGATTATAATGTTGTAAATAGATTATAACACTGTAAATAGATTATAACACTGTAAGTAGATTATAACGTTGTAAATAGATTATAACGCTCTAAATAGATTATAACACTGCAAGTAGATTAGAACACTGTAAATAGATTATAATGCTGTAAATAGATTATAACGTTGTATATAGATTATAACGTTGTAAATAGATTGGAACACGTCAGGGTTATTCAATAAAAGTTTGTATTGTTTAAAATGGTGCTAATTTTGCCCCAACCAACTATTAAACATTTGAAAGCTAACATATGATTGGTTAGGGCAAATTAGCACCATTTTTAACGATAAGAACTTTTATTGAATAACCCAGTGTGAGTAGATTATAACAGTGTAAACAGATTATAACACTGTAAATAGATTAAAACACTGTAAATAGATTATAACGTTGTAAATAGATTATAACACTGTATATAGATTATAACACTGTAAATAGATTATAACGTTGAAAATATAACGCTGTAAATAGATTATAACACTGTAAATAGATTATAATGTTGTAAATAGATTATAACACTGTAAATAGATTATAACACTGTAAGTAGATTATAACGTTGTAAATAGATTATAACGCTCTAAATAGATTATAACACTGCAAGTAGATTATAACGCTGTAAGTAGATTATAACGTAAATAGATTTTAACTCTGTAAATAGATTATAACACTGTAAATAGATTGGAACACTGTCAGGGTTATTCAATAAAAGTTTGTATAGTTTAAAATGGTGCTAATTTTGCCCCAACCAATCAGATCCTATTTAACATTTGAAAGCTAATATCTGATTGGTTAGGGCAAATTTAGCACCATTTTTAACAATAAAAACTTTTATTGAATAACCCAGTGTGAGTAGATTATAACAGTGTAAACAGATTATAACACGTTAAATATATTAAATCACTGTAAATAGATTATAACACTGTAAATAGATTAAAACACTGTAAGAAGTTTATAACACTGTTAATAGATTATAAAGCTGTAAGTAGATTATAACACTGTAAATAGATTATAACACTGTTAATAGATTATAACACTGTAAATAGATTAAAATACTGTAAGAAGTTTACAACACTGTTAATAGATTATAAAGCTGTAAGTAGATTTTAACACTGTAAATAGATTATAACATATAAGTGGTTACTCGACAACATATTTGTTTCATGGCATAATTGTTTATGTCTGTCATTGTTGGCTATACTTTTAAAGCAAGAATGCCCCTTTAATATTGGTTACCCCTTTAACTATTTGCACGAAACACACACAGACCTATGTAGGAAAAGTTCTTATCGTTAAAAATGTTGCTAATTTTGCCCCAACCAATCAGATTTTAGTTTTCAAATGCTACATAACATCCAATTGGTTGGGGCAAAATTAGCACCGTTTTTAACGATAAGAACTTTTCCAGTGTTATAATCTACTTAAAGCTTTATAATCTATTCCTACATAGGTCTGACAGTTTCAAAAGTTTCTTTGCACAGTAAATGCAAAAAAAAGGGAACTTACCAAAAGTATTGTGGGGGTAAATATTACCCTGAAGCTTCTCTTATTTTTGCTCTTTAAAGGGAAAGTTCAGTGGAAAATATCAATATTTTTAAAATTCTTGGTTTGTATTATGCATACCTAGCTACTCTCTCCCATTTTGAAAAATCAGTTGATTTCATACCCTTTGCTGTTCCCTGCTGTTGACATTAGTGAGCTGCCATTTCAGGTTCCAACGGTCCTTCTTCTTCCCAGAATGCACCACATCCTTGGAATGTTCCTAACAGTAATTTCTACTGATTGGCTGTTGGATGGGTCAAACATGCTCAGATCTCTACTGAGCAGCTGAATCAACCCAGGCGCTGGGTCAAGGGCAAGACCATAACGCTCTCTACTAGGGGTCCGGCAAACAGGAAGTCAGTATTTCGGTTGCATTTATTTAGACACAGACACAATGCTGAATGGGCAGGTTAAAGCTCATTAGGATTGAAAATTACTGCTCTTTATTCTTAAAGGCATATATATTTGCACTGAACTTCCCCTTTGAAGCAATTTTTAGCAGTGTTCATCTACACACATTGTGTTTGTAGTTACTGTACAGAGTAAAAGTGTTAGCACAGAAATCCCACATATTGACAGGTCAAACACATTTTTACTTTGAGAACAGAAAGCTCAGTCTGTTCGTCTATTAAGGTTAATGTGAAATCAAAATGCAGGGGAAAGAAATGTGCAGAGAGCTAAACCCACGTTGGCACAGCAGATACTGCATTTAAATTGCATAAGAATATGCAGCAAGAAAAACACCATTACATGTGGAAGATCCTGGATATAGAGTAATGCCAATAATTGCAAGGGATCACTTGCATTTCCTGCAACACTATGGGCCATCTATGGGCCATATTTATAAACGCGTGGTATCGGTAATGTATGTGTGGTAATTAGGTGATAGCGCTCGTTATTGGTAATGTATGTAAGTGGCGGTAAATGTGTTCGTTAATTGATGAACGTTCAGTCATAGAATACCATGCAGTAGTAAACTGTATGGTATCCTATGGGGATTGTACATTTACAATCGTTATCGGTAATTTACGATCGTTATCTGTAATTTACGATCGTTATCGCTAATTGACGATAACGATCTTAAAAAAACAATTGTAAAACTGACCGTTAAAGGCGCAGTATTGTTAAAAGTGATACTACGCCTTTTTAAATATGGCCCTATGGCTCAACACGAACTGAGTGGACCTTTCTATGTTAGCAGTGAAATAACCGACACTTCCTTCCAGCAGTTTACATTGTAATGCTTTAAAGGGCATATCCCCTCCTAAGTACAATTTATATTTAGATGCAGGACCCCCTTTAATCACCAATACTGCAAAACTCCCCCCAGAACTACGCTACCTCTGTATGACAGATTCACGCTTTATGAACCTGTTATTGGCTTGCACGGCCATAGAGGAAGGTGGCACTGAAAGCATCCTTCATTAGTCATGACATCACTGCAATTGCTGTGACTGCTTCCCGGAAGGACAGGGTATATAATACATGTCTGGCATAAATTGGGAGGAATATCTCTATTCATGGATGTTTGGGGAAAAGAATTGCAGTCCTAGGAATTTGGGGGTGGGGTCCTGCACCTAAATATCAATTGTACTTTGGGGGGATGGACATGCCCTTTTAAGTTGTTGTAATTGTCAAACTCACACAGTAAAGGGGGCTAGATAAGGCCTAATTATCAGAATACATTTAATTTTTATACAAAAGTATTCATAGATCTTTTTCCAAAATAGATTTTGATGATCGACTGTTAAAAACTCCCTGGTAGCTTTTGCTTCTTCTTCTTCTTCTTTTGTAACTTGTATTTTAAGGGGTTGATGCAATAATGGGTGCAAAAGTTTGCCTGTGGTGTCACTTTGCACCAACCAATCAGATGGCAGGTTTTTAATGGGTAACTGCAGTAAAGGTGCCCATACACCTTACCGATACCCAACATATCCCACCCAGTAGCGGCAAGGTGTGTAAGATGAAAACAACGTCCGCCGTCAGCATCATTCCAGATTTATATTTTTTGTCTGTCAGTATTGGCTCCCTCCAAGTGTGGAACGACCCCCATACTGTGTATGCGGTTACCACCGCATGTGTAACGATAAACACCAGTCGGATATCTCACTAGAGATTGCTGAACTTCCTGCCGAAACGGAACATTCGAGGGATATGGCAGAAATTGAAGGTTAGCGAACGGTACATAAATTCGATAATTAGCGAAGTTTCCATAATTAACAAAAATACGTCCTTGAGTTCAGAAAACTGAACTAGTTCGTAGTTCGGAAGGTTCGAATTGTTCGGTTTCGTCGGAACTATGAAAGTTCTGATCGAATCCGGTTCGGTTCTAAGTCCATCTCTATATCTTACTAGTGTATCGCCACCTTTAGTGTTGTAACCTGACCCAGCAAAAAGGTCTCCAATAATTATTGTACCCCCATGCGACCGTATATACCCGAATATTAGCTGACCCGAGTATAAACCGAGGTACTTATTTTTACCTGCCCACTGCCCACATCTAAACCCCCCATAGAAGAAGAGGCACTTGGTCTTACCAGCTCCACTGACAGGAGAGTCAGTCCTTCCTTGCTACTTCATTATGATATTTCCGGTGAGGGCTGAGAGGCGGCACATAACTTACGATCCAATGTTTCCGCGCCTTTGTGCATGCTCGTGCTCCTGACTGCTCCGCTTTGCCGCATGTAAGGTAAGTAATGCCTGCGACCTGAGTAAAAGCCGAGGTAAGCTTTTATGGATCATTTAAAAAAATAAAAACCTTGGCTTATGCTTGAGTAAATACGATATATAGAAATTTAATAAAATGTCTTCCATTTTTCATTTGTGGGGTAGACCTTTTAAGGAATTGTTAAATTGTGTGAGCTCAAACTTTTCCAAAGGAAAAAACAGTGTTTATTAAAACAGTTTTATGGATATTCTTATCTTTTGCTTTATTTTTTTTAAAAAGGGAAAACATATCTATAAATATAGCATACAGCATTTGTCCTTGTCATTATTATACTATAGTGTGTCTCAGTTATATGTCCTTTCGCTACTCCTGTCCCCAGATGACATTAGATCAATGCCCTAAAAAAAAAAGATTTGAGATCATATCATATGGGAGAATGGTGTCAGCAGTGAACAGTTTACCTCCCATTGTGGCACACTTATATCTATGGTAACTAATATTTCTGTACAGTTAGAATGGCTTAAACAGGAAAGTTCCAGGAGTAGTCTAATTCTGTTCATATATCTTCATTCCAAATATTTTTAAAGCGAAACTATAGTGCGTAAAAAGATTTTTAAAAACTGTTAAGATAAAAAGTACCTGAGGCAGGGAGGTAGGATTGGTGCTTTTTACCTCCCAATATAATTTCTATGAGGGGCAGCAGGATGAAGAAAACTGCTTCTGCCAGTCTTCCTGTATGCTTCAGCACTATCTTTAATATAGAATGGCCCAGGGTCATAACCTGGCAGATGAAAACTGTATGTGCTGTAGCTCCTTAACAAAACAATACTGGGAGGTGGGAATAATTTTTACAGTACAGTTGTCCTTTAATGAAAATTATGTCATATAGTAGAAACATGGCTAAATGATTCACATGTCTGGGCAGTAAACTGAGTAGGTTACTCCTTTCTTGGGTAAGGGAAACACAGCATGGACAAAAACAAACGTTATTGTGACATGTTTCAGATCCTTTCCTTAAGCAAAAAATATCATTGCAAAACAGTGTTTAATATATACCCTATAGTCAATCTCGTTGACCAAATGTAGTCCCATGTAGCAAGAGTAGTAATTCAAGTTCAATCCAGTTTCAAAACATCCAAGTGATGTTTGAAATGCCAGTTTCCAAAATTCCATCCATAGTAGGTCTGGAAATAAACACACAATGTGCAAAAAATGTGCATGTAAATATAAAACCATTAATACAGCAATCCAAAGAGTAAGGTTCTTCGGCACACACCCTATTTAAAACTCTCTTAGATTTACTAGTGCCACGGCTTTAGAGTGTTTTTAATGTGAAATGTTCTTGCATAAATGTTTGTCTCACTGGACTGAACTTTCCCTGGGCCTGTCCCTTTAAGATTGAGAGGGGTGAGTCTATAAGAGGAGGAGTCAGTGTGGTGTATGTTTTACCTGTGATTAAGAGCTAGGAGTGGCCCAAAATGCATCATGTGTTTCCTGTGGCGTTAGTTTGTGTACTGATACAACAATAAAGTTTGTTATTTTATTGACAAATTTTAAATACAGTGTGCGCCGAAGTACCTTACCGTTTGGATTGCTGTATTGACGAATTGTGCGAAGGGTTTGGGGCAGGTAGCACCCGGACCACTGCGAGTGAGCGGTGAGTATGAGAAAGTTTGCCTGAGCCTTAATGTGAGATAGCGTCGGGCCCAGGGTTTGCACATCCGGGTCACCTACATGCAATAGTAAGAATATTGGATGTGTCCAATGAAAGACTGGGTGTCTGCTCATTGCTAGCTCAGCTTCGATTAGGCTGTTACCTTGTTACTATTTAAAACCATTAATAATTATTCTTATATAAAAACTAAACATTTTTTTTAAAAAAACGATCCCAGTTAGGAGAACTAAACCCAATTTTTTATACTCCAGAATCTGAAAACAACCCCCCTAAAAACCCCAATAAGCTATAAAATCCCACTCCAGTAAATTGTATTAAAGTAAATGTAAGCCTGTTAAGAACTGGATGAAGTATCTGTGTGTATGTGCGGTGTCAGACCACACCTCCTGACCTCAATCACAGGCTTCCTTGCTTTATCTGTCCTGTAAAAGGATTGTCTAGAGTTTATTAATGGGTGTGACCAACTGTAGCAAGTTTCTGCTTAAGGATTGAGCATGTGCAGAACATAATGGTTGTGAAGTAAAGCACAAACCAAATGTTATTAAGGTAAATTTCCCAGCACCTGTATTGGTTTTATATCAAGGTGTTCTGCCTTCTGGTTCAGTGTTGTTCTGTGGCTTTAGTTGTCCTTTAATTATCAATAATATGACCTGAAAAGACAGAATGTACACCTCAATATTAAAATGGCATAATCAATCTTGTCTCATTCATACCTAATGGTATGTTTTTTTAATCCATTTGGACTCAGATTGTAATTGGAGTTTTTTTATATCCCCACCTCTCGATGGTCCATTAAAATACATAGCAAAAATATCACTTCCTCACCCCTGGGTTCAACGTCTAAGTCCTGTACTTACTGTACCCATGAAGGGGGAAAAAGACCTTCCTAACTCCAAATGCCATAAACCAGAAATTTAAAACCAGTCATTTTCAGTATTTCTGGAATTTATTGGAAAAACATTTTAGTCTGTATAAGCTCTTCAAACTATGTTCATTATATTGCCTTGTTACAATTCCTAACTAAAACCCCATGCAATAGCTGACAGTATAATCTATTCTCCCGTTCCATTCTATTCTGCCGTTCCAGAGCCAGTTTCCACTCTCACCACCTGCCATATCAAATCACACTTCAAAATGGAGCCACAGTAGAGAGTCTGTATTTCAGAGTTATCCGTATACTGTTATCAGTAGGAACGCTGTTTCCAATATCTAAAATGGCATTTCAACTAAGCAAAATAAATGACATCTACTGCCCGGCCCCTTACACGTTAATTTTTTTAATATTTTAACCCTGAAATTATAATAAAGACCCATAGTATCCTGGATCAGCACTATTCTTCATGTGAAATGAATCTTTCAGTTTCTAAGCAGGATAAACGCATAGAGATCAGTTACTGCGAATTATATCTCCATCCGCTGACGTCAAGGTCAATCGCTTAAAACCAATCACTGCTGCGCATCTGTGAGTCTTATTAAATGCAGGAGCTTCTAATTAAGCAACTTGGATCTTAAGAACCATCTGTTTATTTGCAATTATAGACCATTAAAGATTCAGAAAACTTGGCAATTAAAAAGGTCCTGATTGATCTATTAACATAGATAATTAACGGTTACATTTTGTTCCATTAATACTTATGATAAAATTAATCCTATAAAAAAAATGTAATTGCGTTGTCAATGTTCCGGTTATACCTTCTCTTTAAACACTATGCAATTAAGTCAACCATTAGCAACATTCTATATTCATCCTCTTTAGACTGTAGGCATTAAAGGCAAAGTTCGGCACAAACATATGCTTTCAGATAAAAATGTTTTCTGATTCCATTAACCTTAAAATAATATGTCTGGGCATTCTGGGGGTGGGACTATAACTATTGTATTAGGTTCCACATGATGAAACTGGTTTCCATAGAAAAGGAAGGGCAGGGTTTTTAAAGAGTATCTCCACTCCCAAACCACAAAATTCATATGTCACCCCCCAACCCTAAATGCTATCTTTAAAAAACCTAAATCAGCCCCTAAATGTACTTACCCGACCTCTTTCCCTCAGGCATGACCTCTTCTACTACTTCTGTGCACAAAACTGAGATTCAGCCAGTCACTTATGGGGCTGTCAATCAGCAGAGGGAGCCGAGGGAATGAGGTCGGATACGTTCATTTAGTCAGCACATCTACACAGTGGGGCTAATTTGAGTTGGGGAAGTGAACATGCCCTTGAAGCAGCAATGAAATAGGAATATTTAATGTAAGCAAATTGAATTAAATAGCCAAATATGTTATAATTTGTTTGTATGGAAAATCAGTAAACGTGGGTCAAAGATTTTATTTTGCAGATTATTTCTTCATTCTGTTGGGTTGAAGGGTCCTATGAAAGGTTCAGTGTTGAGTTTGACTGATCCTTTAAAAAACAGAGTTTGTGAGTTTGAATTTTTATATTTTTCCCCATTACAATGGGTAAGAAAGAGAATGCAAAAGGTAAACACAATATACGCAAATAACAGGGAAAGTAGAGAAAAATAAATCGAGGAACAGCCATATTGGCCCCCATACTAAGAAGAGATAAACTGAGTCACGAGAGCTGCAAAATTGACATATCCTAGAACACAGGAAATATCAACACCTGCAGGGAGATTCAATAAAAGTTCTTATCGTTAAAAATGGTGCAATTTTTCCCCCCAACCAATCAGATCTTATTTACCATTTGAAAGCTAACATCTGATTGGTTGAGGCAAAATTAGCACCGTTTTTAACGATAATAATTTTTACTGAATCTCCCTAGTGCTTTTACTATACCATATTGCCATGCATTACGATCAGTGCTACACCAATCGTGGCAATTTCATAATGTACAAGCCCCCTCACTGTACCATACCAGTCGCTGATTCTATTAGGGAAAGACCGACATGGCTGTAAATTGATCTTGTGTGTGAATTCTAATATCCAGCCAGCCAGTTCCCATTACTTCTCTACATACATTTATATTAGCTGAAATACAGTTTCTCTCAGGCTGACTATGGCGCACGGCAATGCAGGGTAAAAGCATGTTACTGTCTGCTTGCACTGCGATCCACGTGATGTTGCGCAAGTGGAAAAAGTGGATCGCAACGCAGCGCACTTAGTGTGGCCAGACCAGTGGGCCAACACTAGCGTGTGCTTTTTAGTGCGCGATCGGATCACACGTTGAAATACGCTACGGTGGCCTAGGCCATAAACAGCACTTAAATAATTTTAAAGAATATTTTGCCCGTTGCTACATGTTCCGTGTACTATTTCTCAGATTCCCATGATATGATTATAGCTATTGGCAGTAATTATGCTGATTGCCTCCCGTAGGCCTACAGTATTATAAAGCACAATGATTTATTTCAAGGCACAATCATCCATGACCGTTTCACATACAGAAAAATGCCTTTTGGGTTTTCCGCATTTCTGCCTCTAGCGTATTGGCGACCCCCTGCATATTCGCTCCATTTAAGATTCCTGCTGCCTACTTCCTGCTATGATTGCCTCCTGCAGGTAAGTTGTTTATTTTTCTCTCACGTTTGTATCCATAGTAACAGTCAGATTTTCCTACAATCCGTTAACTCTTCGTATGTTTCCAATGTACATTAGAACAGAAGGGAAAAAATGTGCTTCTCTGTGATATGAATTTAAAGCTGGGTACACACGATGAGATATTTCGGTCCGATCGACCGATAGTTCAGTGTATCGGTCGATCGGACCGAAATTATCACATCCGAATGTGCCCATGTCCGATCGACCATTCGTCCGAATCGGACGAAAGGACGATCGGACATGGTGGAAAACCTCATCCAATCGTGCGGTCCTCTATGGACCGCACGATCAGTCGCGGTAACTATCGGACGCGGCAGCTTTTGCCGGGACCGACAGTCCTTCCTCCTGGCCGACCAGTCGAAAGTATCGAACGGTCGGTCAGGAGGAAAAATCGCTAGGTGTGTACCTAGCTTTACCTTCCTTTTTTTATAGATGCAAAAATGCAATGTTTTTTAAATAATGCGTGCAGTTTTTATATTCCCCGACCCACACTTGTGTGGGACTGCCCCATACACCACAGCCATCCCAATATGACAGGAGCAGACCTGGTCTGACCTGATCTGAAGGTTTAGTGGTGCAGGAAAACTGGAAATCACAGAGCTCCCCAGCAAAACTATAACACCCCCCATTCTGCTACATCTACAATGGTGGGTCAGTATCTGTGGAAGGAAGAGTAAGAAGCAACCCAAGCCATACCCTATACTGGACAATGCTGGAGAGTTGTGGTTAAGGTGATCTAGGGATGTGGCTGGGTGGAACAGTGGTTGTGCTGGGGTAAGTTATAATAGGGCCACCCACATCAGGCCTTCCCCTCTTCATTCTTGGTAGGTATGCTCCATGTTTGTATAAAACACTGATTATCAGCCCTCCTGCAAGGTAATGTTTTTACAACCACAGACCCCCTTCTCTGCCATGACCCCTTCTGTGCCATGCTATGACCCCTTCTTAGGGCTGCCAGATTTTTGATGTGCTTGAGCGAGAGATGTGGAGAAGAAGAGTTGGCGGAGGGGGGGTGAGACAGGGTTTAGGGCTGTTCTGGGGCAGAGAGCTGGCGTTCTGGGGGCAGGGCTGCAGTTGGGAAAATCTTGTCCAAATAAGTATGCCTGATAACCCTGCCCCTTCTCTACCCCTCCAGGGTTGGTATCATTGGGCCATATTCATTTAACAATCAGTTTAGCGAATTTACGATAACACGATCGTAGATTTACGATCCCCATAGAATACCATTGCGGTAGTATACTACCTCGTGGTATTCTACGACCAAATGTTCGTTAATTAACGAACCTTCGGAGTAAATGTACGACCGCGGCCGTACATTTACGCTTGCTGTTGTACATTACCGATTAAGTGCGATATCGCTAAATTGCAATACTGTGCTTTATAAATATGGCCCATTGATGCTTTATCCAAGATTAGGTACATTAACATGATGTCCCCTAATAACTGGAATCCTGCCTGGTTTTCTTGGTAGAAGCCATTCATTAGAAACCGCTTGTTCATGTTCCATTATGGTGACCAAAAGACACAAAGCCTTTAATGTTCTTTTACTTAGAAGCAATGTTTAAATTGAGCTGCAAATGTTCAATTTTGGACAATAAACCCGCAAAGCAATTAATATTCGATTCCCTGAAAGAAGAGGCAAGGAACAGTCTGCCCCATCAGTGCTTGAAGGCAACCATCATTTATTTCCCTTATAAACACATCCACAGTGATTGAATACAATGCAATGTGCACTTAAGCTAATAAGGTAAAAAAATAACATGCTGTAAATTTGCTGAAAAGCGAAATAACATGTACTTAAAGGAGAACACTGGCCTAATCCACATTAAAATATATCACTTGCCTTTCTATGTACATTAACTCTATCCTAGCCAAGGATGTGTGGTAGATTCCTTTAATACAGAAATCTCTGTATATATCAATGTCCCTAATCAGTAGCTCATTGAGCTTAGGCATGCTCAGTCTACAAACTGATACTTCACACACTGTATTTCCCTGTGCTGAAGAGAGATGGCAGAGTAAAACTGGGAGTGATAGGTGTAGGGTTTTATGTAGTAAAGGATCTTATTCGTGTTAGTGTATCTTTAATTGTGAATTACATAAAAAGACAATTTAAACATTTGCTATTATAAAAAGACAATTTAAACATTTGCTATTTCTGGCTTATAAATTGGCTAAATTATATTTAAAATACTATTTACAACTGGCTTAAAGGGCATGTCCACCCCCAAAACTAAAATGTAACCCACTAGTTTCCCCACCGTGTAGTTTAAAATAATCCTTACCTTACATAATTGCTCCTTATGGTTCTCCTGCAGTGCTTGTCCAAAGTCTAGGAAACTGAAGAATAGGAGCTGTCTTCCTGTATGAAAGGTTTCTGCCTCCTCCTTGTCCTCTGAGAGTACAGTAGCGAGCTCAGGGGAGCCCTCTCCACCCTCCCTCCCTCCTGATCCCTCATGACTGCCCTACCCTTTGTAAGACGGTACAAACTTCAACTATTGCACTGCTAAAGAAAAGAATTCAAACTGTACTTACAGCCCTTCGCTCCCATGGAATTCTCAATTGCCCGCAGCCTTGGCTTTGATTGACTGTTTCTCAGCCAATCACAGCCGTTGCTGCTGGTCCGGCCCCTGTTTGCTAGTTCCGGCTATCCATCCATCCATCCATCCATCCAACAATCTACCATCTGTCTGTCTCTCTATTATATATATATATATATATATATATATATCTATTATCTATCTATCTATTTATCTGTCTATCTCTATTTATCTATCTATTCGCCTACCTATCTATTACCCCCCTGTAAAGTTTGAATTTGCCAAGTGTTTAACCACAGCCACAACTGGAAGCCATGTCCACAGCCAGCTTGTTGTGACAGCAGAGCCCTTCTGGAGATAGAATCTACCTTATTTTTGGAGCCAGGACAATATGTAACAAAGTTGAGAGCCTACAGAAGGCCTGTCGATGGTAAAGACTCTTAAGGACACAATTGAAATTCAATCAGTGTATATTGTTATTGGCTGTGGGGAAATGTTCCCACTAATTTGATGGACACAAGTTTCTGGTTCCCAACACCATCATTTCGTTCATAGGCCAAGAATAAGAGTAAAATACACAGGGGTGAGGCTTACTATCCGATTCCTATCTTTGGGAAAGTTGTGTGTTGTTATGTTTAAGTACAGGGGCAGAGGAAAAGGACATCTTTAAACTCTTGCAAGACTTGAGGAGGCCAGGAGCTAGGTCTACCTCTTTTTAAGGACAAGAGAGGAGCAATCCGGTAGAAGAAACCCCCTGTCTTAGTGCTGGTAGGGAGTGGCCAACCTTGAATATCAGAAACCTTAGCAGGATCCATCTCAAACCCCTCCTGGGAAATTATGTAGCCAAGAAAAGGAAGTTTGGAGATTTAATTTTTTTTTATTTCAAATTGGCATACAAAGAACTTTTCCTGAGACAAAAGAGCAAAATAGGTATGCCCACGATCTTCATAAAACTCCATCAACTACCAGAAACTTTGTACGCTTCCTGCTTTGGCATTCTACATAGTATTTTTAAAAATGTAAAAATGATTCTAGAAATTTAGAATTTCCAAAATTGAAAAAATTTGACATTTCTAAGAATTTTTGAAAATTTAGGAAATCCTTGAATTTTCAAAAAATTCCAAACATGGTTTGGAAAAAAACGGAAAGCAAAATTCCGGAAAATACATGATCCACGTATCTCTGCAATCCGCCTTGGAACTGGGTTCGGATGAGCAATCCGGCCCATCTCTAGTCAGGAGTCAAAAATCCAAAGAGGAACAAAGAGCACATGCAAGGGAGGCAAGGCAAGGCAATCTAACAGAAAGATATGGATTACAAAACGATGTTGGCACGCCAGTACTAAAGGTGCTGCCAAGATAAGGAGGAACAGAATAAATATTGTTCCTTACAATTTCCTTGCTGTCCTCTGCTGTTGCAGATAAGTCCCTCTCGGTATCTTGGTTTAATTTTTTTGTCTGGACAGGACATAAGCATTAGAGTGGAGCAGCTATCGTTACAAGGGTGGAAGGCGATGCTTGGATATAATTATATCGTGTTATTCATCACAATACATGACATTCTTGTTTTTCTCCTTTGCATTATGATGACTCATATCAGAATAAGGTTACAGTTACATTATCTGAAAAAAATAACTATTGCATTATAAGGGGATACAACGCAGAATAAATGATATTACAAATCAACTCTATGTGTTCATTGGAATTTATAGTAGTTAGAAGAAAATACAAATAGATTGAAGCAGACCATGTTAGATACACAAGTATAGAATATGGTGCAAGAAAGTAGCATGTTGTAAACCGTGACTCGTCATGCCAGCAGGTATCTGTTACATCAATCCAAGCTGCCAAGAGGCAAACTAATTCATTACATTATCATGCATGCTGTGATAAAAATGGCAGATTTCACCGCATGAATATTAAGTACATCTGTAGTTTAATAAGCTCTCTTGTATTTTATGAGGCAATTCGGCATATTCTTCGTAACCTTTTACTGCTCTCTAAAGTCTCGCTGTAAAACATTCTAAGTAACGTGACGTGAAATCATGTCAAGCAATTTATTTTATGTAAAAACTAAAAACTTTATTAAACGGTTTGAAGAATCAACCAAGGAAAATAAAAAAAGTCATGGCAAAAAAAATGTATTAATTCATTTGAAGAGCCAAATTTCAGTTCTTCTCTTTTTATTTTTCTACTTTTTTTGGACTGTGTTACACATTGGTTACACATAGGAGAATTGTGTTACATTCTTGCTAAGGAATCCGTGGAAGCGAATAATCTGCAAATTCCAGGACATTTTTTCCAATCAACTATAATGGGTCCAATCCTCAAAGATGAACATGCTGATATTTCAGGGTCATATGATCAATTCCCAGCTGTCGCTTCTTTAATAAAATTAGATCAGAAGCTTACACCGTTCTAATGGACACAATAAAGGAGGAGATACAAATATAGCAAATAGAGTGAAATAATTCATTTAGGATATAAGAGATAAAGCACCCCTTATTGTGTGATACAAAACGTTTCTTGGTCTATAAAGGGCACATTATTTATATTATATTATGTTTCTAATAATACACAAGTTCTATTTTACATTTTACCAAAAAATAGGTGAGGCCATAAAATATTGAGTTACTATTAAGACTAATAATGTACCCCAATGCAGTTTATAAGGGTATTAGAAGTCAACAGGGAGTTTCATGACCATGTAAAAGCACAATACCTGGGACCTCTCCTTTATCATCTAATATCCTTATAAAATACAGTGGGGGGTACATTATCCATTATAACAAGTTTATTAGTTTAGTTTGTAATCTTGCGACTGCAGAGTAGTGGCTTTCAGCACAAACAGATGTAAAGTTGAGTTGTAACAAGATGGGAAATCTCTGAATGTTAAAGGACAATTATACTCACCTTCCCTCCGCTCCTCTTCTTGGTTCAGTACCTTTTACCCAGGGTGAGGACCTGAATCGCTAGGTCCTCACCCCTGGGTTCGCGTAACTTACTGCAGAGTCTTAGAGCAATGCTGCTCTGGTAGGCTCCGCCCCCTCCTCCCCGTCAGCGACGAGGCCAATAGGAAGGCACGCTCTGCAACAAGCGTACGTTCCTGTGAGCTGATACAGTATTGTTGGGATATGTAATATTTGGTTTAGTCTTGTAGCTCAATGCTATTTCTGGCTGTAATCTCTACAAAAGTTTTTTTTTTTAACATTATTCATTAAAACGGATATTTTGGATTTGTAAATCAGGTGATCAAATGGTATATTAGAAAGAGTTTTATATCATAGGAAAGGTGGATCCTCCAAACTAATTTTTTTTTTTTTTTTAAATAATAAAAAATTCTAGAACATGTTCACAATGCATCTTCTAGATCTAGAACATTATGACCATGTTCAGGAAGAAATTAATTGATTAGAAGAAAATGGGAGGACAGTGTGAAACATTTAGACTGTAAGGGCTTGTTCCAGCTCTGAAAGAAAATGTGTACACTTTTTAAGGACAACCCCCCCCCCCCAACCCACTTTTTGCAATACTTATACACAACCTGAACTCTCGCTGGCAGAGGAGGCAGCATCAGATAACTGTAACCAAAAAAAAAAAACATGCCATCCATGCAAAACGTTAAATACTGTCATATGATGTATTTATCTTGTTCTGCAGGAACAAGAAGTATCTTTGAAGTTAATCTTACTTTGTTATGTAAATTTGCAGCCATTTTGACAACTAGACGGATGAATTTCTTTGCTGCATAAATAATGTCAAATGGTACATATTGTATCTGCTCCCAGGGAGCATTGCTGTGATTGTTGAGTGGGGGTGAAGAGGGACAAATATCTGTGATCTTTTACTTCAGGCTATGGATTAAACTAACGAGCAACACAGAAACTGCAAAATAAGATTCAGAAATCTTATCAAGTCACTGTGATTATTTCATGTTTCTATCAACAGCTAAAGCTCGACCGTAATGCAGATCATTGACTTCTTTCTCAATTAGGAAAACTGTGTTGCACTTGAAAACCTCAGGGATCTAGTTAAAATTCCCTCTGATGTTAGCAATCTATTAAAGGAGAAAAAAAAACAAATAATAAAAGTAACAGTGATTCCTAGAGTACCAGTGATATGGGCCTTTATATTTTATTTTTTAATGTTATTATCGATCCATGTACCAAATATTACTGGATACTTTCTAATTTCTTACTCATATCATTGAGGCTTATTTTGCCCTTTTTTTTTATTAAAAAAAAGTATTATTTACATCAACCAGTTAAATGTTAGCTTTTTAGTGGTCTAGGGCAGTTAGATAACATCTGATTGGATGCTGTAGTTTAATAGCCCAGGCCAATTTTTGCAGCTCCAATTAAATCATCCCTTTGTGTATTGTTATTTATAATAAAACCCACGTAGAATTTTTTCCAGACAGAATGAACTAGGGCCAGCCGAACGATCTGAACGAAAATCGCTCGGTCAGTGGTGGTTCATTAATATGTCCTGTATGTGTGCTCAATCCACAGGAAGGATCAACGAACGACTCTTGACCGAGAACCCATACAAGGATGATTCTTGCAGGGAAGTGAGGGAACGATTGGCTGGCAGTAGGCCCTCAGGCACATTCTACATGTGTCCTTAAGGAGGCGCTCATCTACATTATAATCATCAGAAGGTTCTCATGGTTGGAAATTTTCCAAGTACCGGTATCAGTAAGTTGTTCCTTGATTGTTAATTAACTGTTTTGGGAGTTTTGAGATCCTTCCTTTTGCTATGATAAAGTGCATTGCAATAGCTATCAGCGGATGTGTTGGTGGGAGAAATCTGTGTTATGTGGTTATGGTTTGGTCTGTTAGGCCAGCCCTCCAGTTCACCAGCCAGTGTCAAGTCAGTCCTCCAGTTCGCAAGACACCCCGCGAGACCGAGGGCAGAGTGGTCCGAAGTTTGAATGGGTTGCAGGTTGGGCTATGAGAGAAAGCTTTGGGTAGCAGATTGGGTTCAGGGACTGTTTAATTCCAGTAGCATGTCCAACAAGTTTCAGGTCGGATGCAGTTATGGAACCCGCCACTAAAGCAGGTGAGGATTTGAAATATCAGACCCATGCAGTACAGTTAGAAAGCATTTAATAACATCTGATTGGCTGCTGCAGATTAAGAACACAGGCACCTGTTATTGAATAAGGTCTATACAGTACACTGGAGCGGATTGGTAAAGAGGCGTGGCTAGGGGCGTAACTGGCCCCTGTGACGTAATTTAATTTACGTAATTTACGTCACATAGGAGGCATGGCCAGAAGAAAGAAGGCGTTTTGGAGGCAGACTCTCAGGTAGGTTCGGGTCGTGGGAGTTTGGGGTGGTCTCGCGGGTGTGCGGGAGACCACACCAAAATCAGGGAGACTCCCGGGAGGGGTGGGATACCTGCATAAAGCAAACAGCCAAGTCACTAACCAGGCCAGTGTGTGTGGGAGCATTAATTAGTGATGGCAACATTGTGACACAGTCAGGTCTTATATTTCCTGCACACAGTGAAGATTCAATAGGGAGCGGCACCTAAAACAAAATGCCCCTGGTGCTGCCCACCTTGCCATCACTCCTTATGAGTGAGGGGGGTGGCACATGCAGAGACTTCCATTGTCCTGAGCAATATTCTTAACTTGCCTCATGGATGGGGCCCCCCTGTGCTGCACAGCTTGTTTAATCCTATATAGTAGTGATGTTGAACCTTGACACTCCAGACATCTAGAATTTACAATGCCCAGCATGCCTTGGTTGTATTATTCAAGCGGTTCAGGTAATGTACGGCCAAGGTCGTACATTTACACCGAACATTAATTAATTAACGAACGTTCGGTAAAGATTGTAAGGCATGGTATCACTAAAAAGCGATACAACATCTATGTATGTAAATATGGCCCTTAGTGATGTCAATGTGAATCAATTTTTATTTTTATCTTTAGCTGATGTCCCCAAGAGAATCCACCTTCACTACATCATGGATCCAATGGTAATTATTTAGACATTATTCAGTAATAACAATTTGTTTATCTTTTTTTGTTTATTTGTTTATCTTTTTTTCTCCTTTAAAGTGTCTTAGATTGAGAGAACCTAT
Source organism: Hymenochirus boettgeri (assembly GCA_019447015.1). Classification (NCBI taxonomy): domain Eukaryota; kingdom Metazoa; phylum Chordata; class Amphibia; order Anura; family Pipidae; genus Hymenochirus; species Hymenochirus boettgeri. The sequence goes on along the minus strand of CM033470.1, from coordinate 322,144,539 downwards.
TAGGCCTTTTACCATATTGTTAACTTAGCCCTCTGTTAGGTCAGCTTTCCAGTTCATCAACCACTGTAAACGCCATCCCTTCAAATCACCAGCCACTTATAAGTCAACATTGGCTGGTAAACTGGAGCCCTCCGGTTCAATAGCCATTGTTAGTCAGCACACTCCACTCTTAAGCATTGTCAGCTCACCACACCCACAAGCCACATCGCATGATGGTACATAAGGAGGCCATTTCTTGCTCCTCCCCCTCCTTCCTTAAAGGACAATTATACCTCCTCCCCACTCCTCTTCTTATATGCACGCTCTCTAACAAGGGTGAGGAGCTAAGCCACTTAGTCCTCACCCCTCGGCTGTTTCCACTTACTCTGTTATGCTTACACGGCGCCGCTCCGCTAAGCTCTGCCCTCACATCAATGTCAGTGACATGGCCAATAGGAAGATAGGCTCTGGAAGGAGCGTGTCTTCCTATTGGACCATCGCAGAAGCAGACGAGGGAGTGGAACAGCGCTGTGTAATTATAACATGTGCAAACAGCCCAGGGGTGAGGACTCAGTGACTCACCCTTGGTAGAGAGTGTGCATATAAGAAGAGGAGCAGGGAGGAGGTAAGTATAATTGTCCTTTAAACATGTGTTCTCCAGTATCAGATGAGAGAATCGTCAGTGACAATGACTGTGGGAGGAGCTATACTTAGTGATGTCAGTAGTTGTAATCTGTGCTTTGTTATTTAACAAGTGTCAGGTGACTCACTTAAACCTGTAGGACATAATGTACACTTCCTTGTGACTTCCTGTATTTTTATATTTTTCAATATTGGGTACATTATTCTGTTTATATAATACATAAGGCTACGGACCTTTATTGGGGACGTGCAGTGAAATATATTCTTATAAAAACCTCTTGGCTACGCAGCTACGAGGTTTTTATAAGAATATATCTCACTGCACCATATACTTTACATGGTGTGTCACACATTATTCCTAATGAATTTCGAAATGTTAATAAAAATAGGACACGGACCTGGACATTATCCAAGGAGCCGCAGGATTAATCATTTTCTTTCAGAGGGAGATTGAAATTTACTATCTGTCTGAGTTGATAGTTTACCCCGGGAGAGAGACCCCACTATCAGCTCAGATACGGACAGATTTTAAAAAAACTCCCTCTAAAATAAAATGATTAACCCCGCGGTGTTAGGTACCTGTATAACATCAGGCGAAGGAGGGTAAGCGTCCACAGGGGAAGACAGGAGACACAGCAGATCTGTAGATACTAGGCAGAATCAGGATAAGTTCAAGGCAGGAACAGGACAAGGTCCAACAGGAACAGGATCCACAATACAAGGCAGGATCAGTATACTTCAGGAATTAGAACCCAGCACCACAGAAGAACAGCATCTTAGTGCTATAATCGGGCACTGTCCAAGGGAAGTGCCTCAGTTTAAATTCTCGCTGCCTTCCAATGATGTCACGCAAGGCGTGATGATGTCGGCGTATGGCGTCACTGGGTGCCACCATCTTGGATGGACCGGAACGGCTGGAGAGGTGAGTATCTTTCCTGACAGTACCCCCTTCCCCAGGGGGCCACAGGACACAGGAGCATGGACATCCGAGTGCTTGACCCAGGAACATTCTTCAGGACCAAAGCCTTTCCATTGAATGAGATACTGCAGGGTGCCTCTCGAAATTTTGGAATCCAGGGGAAAGCTGGGAGTTGGAAAACTGGTTAAAGGATACAGGCTTCAAAAGTAATACAAGAAATTAGGAATCCTCATTTCAGGAGGGAGTTGTAATCTGACAGCAGTAGGATTGATGAATTTGGCTATAAATTGAGGGCCTCTGTCAGAGACAATTTCAGTAGGAAGTCCATGAAGGCGAAAGATATGAGAAATGAAAAGTAAAGAAAGTTCCATAGCAGACGGGAGTTTAGGAAGGGGAACAAAATGTGCCATTTTGCTGAATCTTTCCATAACCACCCAAATGATAGTGTGACCCTTCGAAGAGGGTTGAAGTTCTCCAATGAAGTCCATAGCGAGATGGGTTCAGGGGTGAGAAGGAGTAGTCAAGGGATTCAATAGGCCTTGAGGATGAGAACGGTCTGTTTTAGAGGTGGCACAGACTGCACGGGCAGATACAAAATCCTTCACGTCTTTGTGTATAGTGGGCCACCATACAAGTCGGTTGAGTAGTTGCATAGTCTTGAGGACTCTTGGGTGATCGGCTGTGAGTCTGTTGGAGGATGGTGGGTCGATGTTCAGGAGAAATATAGATCATCCCAATGGGTGGCTCTACAGGAGCAGGGAATCTTGGATTGTCTGACGAAGGTAGAATCCAAAAAGGTGCCAGCTGCTCCAGAATCAATAAATGGCATCAGTTCCAAGGTAGTGGAATCAAAAGTAAGTTGCACAGACAAAAGAAAATGTGAAGAATCTGGATGGCTGAAGTTGGATATACTGCCCATATGAGTCATCCCGTTCATATCTGGGCCGAAGTGTTTCCCTGTTTTGCTGGACAGAGTTTAGCAAAGTGCCCCCTGCCACCACAATAGAGACAAAGGCCATAATTGCATCTATGCAGCTTTTCTTCCTCAGAAAGATGGGCTCTACAAATCTGCATGGCTTCCTCCAAGTTAGACATTAGAGAAGCAAGAACGGTAGCAGAGGAGGGTTAACAAATTGTGGAGTTACGCTCCTTCTCAGCAAGACGTTGTCTAAGGCGAATGTTAATTTAAATACTCAAGCCAATAAGTTCATCCAGGGTGGTAATTCTCTGGAGACCAAATCATCTTTTAATTTGTCAAAGAGACCCTGCCAATAGGTAGCAACAAAGGCTTCATTGTTCCAGGTCAATTCTGCCGCCAAGGTACGGAACTCTATGGCGAATTGAGCCACAGTACGGTTATTTTGTAGTAACTGCAGAAGGCATGTGGAGGCAGCCAGGGGTGTCAAAGACAGACTTGAAAGTCGACAAGAAGTCCGAGGAGTTGTAAATAAGGGGAGAGTCCTTTTCCCACAAAGGTGAAGCCCATTCCAGCGGCTTTCCTTCCAACAGGGAAATGATGTAACCCACTTTGGCACTTTTGGAAGTAAAGTAACTCAACTGGATCAGGCACTGGTTAACAAACCCTCTGCAAGTTTACAGGACCCCAGAATTATGAGTGGGGGTAGGGATTTGTGACTCTTTAGAGTTTCCCGTTGGCAAGGGAATAGGTTGGGCCACAGGAGGTACGCTGGTTCCAGGAGCAGCAGCCGGTGTGCATGCAAGTAGAGCATCTAGCATTTGACCAATTCTATTTGCCGGTCTTCATAAACATCCGCCCGTACAGCCATATGCTGTAAAATCTTCCCTAGATCCATGGACGTTCCGTTGGGTGGGTCCTTGGCCCGATTATACTGTATGACGTTAGGTGAAGTTGGGATCAATGCGGGTAGGCGTCCACAGGGGAAGACAGGAGACACAGTAGAACTGCAACAGTTAGATACTAGGCAGCATCAGGATGAGTTCAAGGCAGGAACAGGACAAGGTCCAAGGCAGAAACAGGATCCACAATACAAGGCTGGATCAGGATACTTCTGTGCAAGGCAGGATCCAGCAATAGCAGGAATTAGAACCCAGCCCCACAGAAGAACAGCATCTTGGTGCTATAATCGGGCACCGGCCAAGGGAAGTGCCTCAGTGTCAATTCTCGTGAGGCCACAAGGCGTGATGTCGTTGGCATATGTAGTCACTGGGTGCCGCCATCTTGGACGGACTGGAACGGCTGGAGAGGTGAGTATCTTTCCTGACAAGCGGTTCCTTGGATATTAAAAGATAAAGCCCAGGTCTGTGTCTTATTTTTATTAACATGTACATTTCGGAATATATTAGCTATTATGTGTAACACACTGCATATAAAGTGAATGGGGACGTGCACTTAAAACACACATCCCAAAGATATTTTTTTTAATACCTTATGTATTATAAGAAATAATACGCCCCATTACAGTGTAATATAAGGTTTATAAAGTCAACTCGGAGTTCCCTATCCTGTATAAAAGACCTCGGCCTGCAACCTTGTGTTATTATAGGGTCAGGGAACTCCTCTGTGACTTTATATCCTTATATAACACTGTAAGGGGTGCATTATCCTCATATAAAGGTAGCTAGAAGTCTATTTAAATACAGCTATAAAAATACAAACAGCAAACAAATCCACCAATGTAAAATTCATTAAAATCTCCCCCCCCGACACACACACTGCTGGTAACACTGTTTCTTGCGATGAAATCCATCTGATTTCTTTCTTTCAAATTTTTTTATTGATTTCTAAAAACTCCTACTGGCCTTGTTACTGCTGGAGTCGGGACATCAATATGCAAGGAAAGTCAACAACGCATCCCGCGTGCAAGCGTCTGGCAACAAAGAATTGTAATGAGTAATTACCCAGGACAACTGATATTTCGTTTTTACACCATTTTACATTAAAATTATTTTTCTAATTAAAGCCAAAGTTTTTATTGGATTTCCGTTCCTTATAGAGAACACTATTGCTGGTTAAATATCAGTTTACATGAAATCAGGGGCTCATTAATCCAAGTGGGATGCAGTAAATATGGGGTTAAACTCTCGCAACTTTAGCTTCTTCATTTCGTTGGCTGCGCTGGTATCACAAAAGACACTACTTTTAGCGCTATTGTTTAATGGCAGCTAATGGCTGGGGCCGACGCAAATCCGAAATTAAATAGCAGAATCCACGTTTACCTGGATAGTTTTTAGAAAGAAAAGTGTGTAGACTATTACAGATACGAGAGGGTCAATGTATCCTTTCATATGGGCCACATTTACAAGCACAGTGGAGCTTTCCCTCTCCCCCCCCCCCTTTTGATTGACCATCGCATCTCAGCCAAAATCAAAAAAGAGGTAGGAAAGTCCTCTTAACTCAGCCAATCACAGAGGTGGCTGTTGGTTTGGTCCCTTCTGCTTTTCCGTGCAGAAGAGCAGCGGATGGGTCCGGAACAAAGGATGGTAAGTACCTTTTGGTACATTAAAATGATAGTGGTCCAAAACGTCCGTTTGGTACACATTGTGCGGAGCTTGAATTCACCACCTCCCCAGTGCGTCAATGATTAAATACGTAAGATTAATATCTCAAGTGACATGGGAATGGAACAATGATAATTCTGCTGATTTCCCAAATATTGTCCCCCAACATTGTCCTAAATCATGTGACCTTATGACAACTATTGGTAGATGAGAATAACCATTTAGCAAGATCCACCAGGCAGGGAGAACATTAAAAGGGCATGTTCACCCCAAAACTATAATTCCCCCGACTACTGGCCCTTTAAACAAGTCCAATGCCCCAAATGGCCAATTCCCATGGGTTGCTTTTTTGTGGAATAGTTTGTTTGACAATAATACACACACATGGTGTACAATGTAGCGGTGGGTGGCCAGGTTCGGGTACAGAAGATAAACTTTACACTCCTTATAATCCTAATCCTAATCCCTTTATTGAACAATAAGCAGTTCCATCAAGTTAGATGAAAGGCCCAAAGAAATCAAATCTCTAAATAATGAGCAATCAAAAGAGTCTCTATAATAATGTGACTGGGGAGGTCAAACAGAACCATTCCAGGCTGCTGCTGAGTTTTTGTTTACATGGAACAGATGAATATCAATATCCAGAAGGAAAACAAACACTTTGTGGTTTGCTGGCAGCCTGATCTTTGCCGCGGTTCTTCTGGAAAGGTCAGTCTGATAGACAATCCATAATCACTTCTACCCCTTTAAATGAATGTACACAAGGAGCTTGTTCATGCAGAAACACTGCTCTTATCTCTGTGGAAATCCAATATGTATTTGCTCCCTTTGTGAAGTGGAATGTATTAAAGGCACACTGGAAACAAATCAGGTGTTTGTTATATAGATAAATAAAATGTTACCAAAATGAAGTTTCAAAATAAAAATTGTCTGGATAATTCTGCGGTATGTGGTCAGAGAAAAAAATGAAAAGTTCTGATTGAATTTAAGACAGAAATAGCCATAGTATGTAAAAAAAACACAGGTACCTGGGAAATGGTCTGGGAAACACATACATAAAACAAACTTTCTTCATAATCGCTAATTTTCAAGGGTTACCGAAATCAACTTCCAGATTCGAGGGTTACTGATATCCTGAATTCAAAGGTTACTGAAATAGACACCAGATTCGAGGGTTACTGATATTGTGAATTCAAGGGTTACCGAAATTGACTTCCAGATTCGAGGGCTACTGATATTGTCAATTCAAGGGTTACCGAAATTGACTTCCAGATTCGAGGGCTACTGATATTGTCAATTCAAGGGTTACCGAAATTGACTTCCAGATTCGAGGGCTACTGATATTGTCAATTCAAGGGTTACCGAAATTGATTTCCAGATTCGAGGGCTACTGATATCGTCAATTCAAGGGTTACCGAAATTGACTTCCAGATTCGAGGGTACTGATATCGTCATTCAAGGGTTACCGAAAATGATTTCCAGATTCGAGGGCTACTGAATCGTCAATTCAAGGGTTACCGAAATTGATTTCCAGATTCGAGGGCTACTGATACGTCAATTCAAGGGTTACCGAATTGACTTCCAGATGAGGGCTACTGATATCGTCAATTCAAGGGTTACCGAAATTGATTCAGATTCGAGGGCTAATGATATTCGTCAATTCAAGGGTTAACCGAAATTGATTTCAGATTCGAGGGCTACTGATATCGTCAATTCAAGGGTTACCGAAATTGACTTCCAGATTCGAGGGCTACTGATATCGTCAATTTAAGGGTTCAAAATCGATTTGGATATTTGAGGGTTATCGAAATCCAAAATTCTGAATTAGAGGGTTGCCGAAATCGAGCACCATATTCAAGGGTTACCAAAATCGTAAATTCTGAATTTGAGGGTTACCGTATATTCGATAATTATCGGGGGGGTTTACAAAAGCCTGAAAAATTTGAGTTTTGAAAGTTTCAGCGAAATTCAAAACCCTCAGATGCGAATCGAATCCAGGTTCTATTCAAACCCACACTACAAATCTAGTGGTCAGTTTCAGGACCACTAAGAGGACAGACAATGGTTTCTTATCGTGAAACCCCACACTGTATATTGATTATATTGACTAGACACAGCTACATGTTACAATGTACAGAATGAAGGAAATATTACTTCCACAGGTTCTATAACTGCCCATAAATTGCTATTCTCATTAGTTTCAGTCTTTTAAAGTCTACAGTGGTTACATGAAATGTCACCTTAGCTATTATGGAATTTGATCACCTTATAGAACTATTAACAGCTCTTTGTTTATTGATAAAACTTAAATGTCAGAGATATAATATGTGCACCCTCGGCATCTAATGACCATGCTCTGTTGTGATTGGACAGTCCCTCCATTAAACAGTATGTTCTACAACAAACGTTTATTCTTCAGGGATATAAAGGTCAACTACAGAAAGGTTATATTTTGCAGATAAATTCCATTTACTAGATCCTATATAATATGGCAGACAGTACTATGTATATCTTATAGAGATAAACGTACTTGGGACAGGTGCATCCTTTATTAAAAAAACATTGTCAGGTTGTACTTTTGCACAAAAAAACATTAAAATAAAAACAAGAAAACACATTTACATAATAAAGTGCATTAGCTGTGGCCATTTTGTGACCTCTTAGTAAGACTGTGAACTGAGGTGATCGTAGTCAGTACACAGACTGACTGTGTACTGACCATGTAATATAAACAGATATAGTTTATAGTACATGGACATACAAATGACAGCATTAGATGAACTCCAAACCCCAGGGCACTTCGAATGAGATTACATTCACTCAAACCATACATACAAAGGAATAAATGTAAAACCAGTAAAACAAGGAACAGAAAGTCTAAACCAAATAACCAAACGACAGTGCCCATAGGTAGATAAAGCAACATCATTTTTTTGATAAAAAAGGAAAAAAGATTTTGAATAAAAGCAGCAAAATTACTTCTAAATTGGAAGAGGAAATTCACCTTTTATTGGTAACCAGCAAACTCAGTGGTGCGCGCACCTACCCCCCCCCCCCCCATGAATGCGTTCCACCATGCGCACACCCCGGATCGCCCCCAGACCCACCTGTCAGTGCAGATAGGTCCATGCATATTGATTGACAGGTTTACAGGTTTGCTTTAGTATATAGGATAATAAAACTTTTTGAACCCATCTATTTACACCTCTCCACAAACAGACTACACTGTATTTATAATGGCTTTTTAGTGATACTGCACCTTTAAGCGTTATCGCGATTGTAAATTTACGATCAATATAGTAAACCTATAATAGCAATCATAAGCCTACAACAATGATCACAGATAAACACTGGTCCATAGAATACCATTTATGAACATTTGGCGTAAATGTACGATTATGGCTGTACATTTACGGCTGTGGTCATTCATTAACCATAACCATGGTATTGAAAATTTGCATTAATGTGGGTTTTTAAATATGAAGTGGATGATGAGTGTAAATTAGCCTCTATTGATGTTTGTGCCCTATATTCGTGTATTCCTCACCAGAAGGGCATTTTAGCAGTGCAATATCATTTGGATAACGAGAAAGGGAAAGTTTAAGTATAAACTTTGAATTTGGCTTGAAGGGCTGCATTTTGGAAGGGAATATGTGTGTTTGGTGCAGATGTTAATACTCAATAATGGGAATGATGAGTTTGTAGTGAAAGCTTGTTTGGGACAAAAAAAAAAATTGTGTGTGTACCCAGCCCAAAGTGGTGCTAATTTTGATCCAATCAATAAGAAAGCTAACATTTGATTGGTTGGGGCAAAATTAGCACCATTTTCAATGATAAGAACTTTTATTGAATCTTTGTATCTTTTTGATGATTGGTCAAATTTTTTTTTTTACCTTAGACCCTTTAGGTATGGTGCCACAGTAATGGATAAGTAGATCAGTAGGTGTGTGTACCTGTGTCCGGTTGGGGGTTAAAAAAAAACTTTTTTGATGATTGGTCAAAATTTGTTTTTTTGACTTTAGTTACCCTTAGGTATGGCTGCCAACAGTAATGGATAAGTAGATCAGTAGGTGTGTGTACCTGTGTCCGGTTGGGGGTTAAAAAAAAAAAAACTTTTTTGTGATTGGTCAAAATTTGTTTTTGACTTTAGTTACCCTTTAGGTATGGGTGCACAGCAATGGATAAGTAGATCAGTAGGTTGTGTACTGGGTCCGGTTGGGGGTTAAAAAAAAAAAACTTTTTTGATGATTGGTCAAAATTTGTTTTTTGACTTTAGTTACCCTTTAGGTATGGCTGCAACAGTAATGGAGGGGTAGGTCAGTATGTGTGTGTACCTGTGCCACATGGGGGTTAAAAAAACAAACCTTTTTTATTATTAATCAAAATTAATTTTTTGACTTTAGTTACCCTTTAAGTATGGATAAGTAAATCAGTAGGTGTGTGTACCTGGGTCTGGTTGAGGGAGTATGTCTTTTTTGTGTTTACAACCATAAAACTATATTTTATCTTATACTAATAAAAGGCAAAGCCCTCACTCACTCACTCACTCACTCATTCACTCACTCACTCACTCACTCACTCATCACTAATTCTCCAACTTGCCGTGGAGGCAGGCGGCTTAAATTTGGCAGGTCTCATTCATTGCACCTTACTTACAAAGTTAAGCAGGTTTCGTTTCGAAAAGGCAAAGCCCTCACTACTCACTCACTCATCACTAACTCATCACTAATTCTCCAACTTGCCGTGGAGGCAGACGGCTTAAATTGGCAGGCTCATTCATTGCACCTTACTTACAAAAGTTAAGCAGGTTTCGTTTCGAAAAGCAAAGCCCTCACTCACTCACTCAGTCACGCACTCCATCACTAACTATCACTAATCTCCAACTTGCCGTGGAGGCAGACGGCTTAAATTTGGCAGGCTCATTCATTGCACCTTACTTACAAAAGTTAAGCAGGTTTCGTTTCGAAAAGGCAAAGCCCTAACTCACTCACTCATCACTAATTCTCCAACTTGCCGTGGAGGCAGACAGCTTAAATTTGGCAGGCTGATTCATTGCACCTTACTTACAAAATTAAGCATGTTTCGTTTCAAAAAGGAAAGCCCTCACTCACTCCATCACTCATCACTATCATCTACATTCTTCAACTTGCTGCCCTCACTCAATCACTCACTCATCACTATATCACTTATTCAACTTGCGTGGAGGCAGACGGCTTAAATTTGGCAGGCTCATTCATTGCACCGTACTTACAAAAGTTAAGCAGGTTTCGTTTCGAAAAGGCAAAGCCCTCACTCACTCACTCACTCATCATTAACTCATCACTAATTCTCCAACTTGCCGTGGAGGCAGACAGCTTAAATTTGGCAGGCTGATTCATTGCACCTTACTTACAAAAGTTAAGCATGTTTCGTTTCGAAAAGGCAAAGCTCTCACTCACTCATCACTAATTCTCCAACTTGCCGCCCTCACTCACTCACTCACTCATCACTAATTCTCCAACTTGCCTCACTCATCACTCATTCTCCAACTTGCCGTGGAGGCAGATGGCTTAAATTTGGCAGGCTCATTCATTGCACCGTACTTACAAAAGTTAAGCAGGTTTCGTTTCGAAAAGGCAAAGCCCTCACTCACTCACTCACTCATCACTAACTCATCACTAATTCTCCAACTTGCCATGGAGGCAGACGGCTTAAATTTGGCAGGCTCATTTATTGCACCTTACTTACAAAAGTTAAGCAGGTTTCGTTTCAAAAAGGCAAAGCCCTCACTCACTCACTCATCACTAATTCTTCAACTTGCCTCACTCATCACTAATTCTCCAACTTGCCGTGGAGGCAGACGGCTTAAATTTGGCAGGCGCATTCATTGCACCTTACTTACAAAGGTTAAGCAGGTTTCGTTTCTAAAAGGCAAAGCCCTCACTCACTCACTCATCACTAATTCTCCAACTTGCCTCACTCATCACTAATTCTCCAACTTGCCGTGGAGACAGACGGCTTAAATTTGGCAGGCTCATTCATTGCACCTTACTTACAAAAGTTAAGCAGGTTCTGTTTCGAAAAGGCAAAGCCCTCACTCACTCACTCACTCATTCACTAACTCACACTAATTCTCCAACTTGCCGTGGAGGCAGACGGTTAAATTTGGAGGCTCATTCATTGCACCTTACTTCAAAAGTTAAGCAGGTTTCGTTTCGAAAAGGCAAAGCCCTCACTCATCACTCACTCACTCACTCATCACTAACTCATCACTAATTCTCCAACTTGCCGTGGAGGCAGACAGCTTAAATTTGGCAGGCTCACTTCATTGCACCCTACTTACAAAGTTAAGCAGGTTTCGTTTCGAAAGGCAAAGCCTCTCACTCACTCATCACTCACTCATCACTAATTTCCAACTTGCCGTGGAGGCAGCGGCTTAAATTTGGCAGGCTCATTCATTGCACCTTACTTACAAGGTTAAGCAGGTTTCGTTTCGAAAAGGCAAAGCCCTCACTCACTCACTCATCACTAATTCTCAACTTGCCTCACTCATCACTAATTCTCCAACTTGCCGTGGAGGCAGACGGCTTAAATTTGACAGGCTCATTCATTGCACCTTACTTACAAAGGTAAAGCAGGTTTCGTTTCGAAAAGGCAAAGTCCTCACTCACTCATCACTAACTCATCACCAATTCTCCAACTTGCCGTGGAGGCAGACGGCTTAAATTTTGCAGGCTCATTCATTGCACCTTACTTACAAAAGTTAAGCAGGTTTCGTTTCGAAAAGGCAAAGCCCTCACTCACTCACTCCCTCACTCATCACTAATTCTCTAACTGCCTCACTATCACTATTCAATTGCGTGGAGGCAGACGGCTTAGATTTGGCAGGCTCATTCATTGCACCTTACTTACAAAAGTTAGCATGTTTTGTTTCGAAAAGGCAAGCCCTCACACTCACTCACTCACTCACCACTAATTCTCCAACTTGCCGTGGAGGCAGACGGCTTAAATTTGGCAGGCTCATTCATTGCACCTTACTTACAAAAGTTAAGCAGGTTTCGTTTCGATACTAATACAGGCAAGCCCTCACTCACTTACTCACTCACCACTAATTCTCCATTGCCGTGGAGGCAGACGGCTTAAATTGGCAGGCTCATTCATTGCACCTTACTTACAAAAGTTAAGCAGGTTCGTTTCGAAAAGGCAAAAGCCTCACTCACTCATCACTAACTCATCACTAATTCTCCAACTTGATGTGGAGGCAGATGGCTTAAATTTGGCAGGCTCATTCATTGCACCTTACTTACAAAAGTTAAGCAGGTTTCGTTTCGAAAAGGCAAAGCCCTCACTCACTCACTCACTCACTCACTCATCACTAACTCATCACTAATTCTCCAACTTGCCGTGGAGGCAGACAGCTTAAATTTGGCAGGCTCATTCATTGCACCTTACTTACAAAAGTTAAGCAGGTTTTCGTTTCGAAAAGGCAAAGCCCTCACTCAATATTCACTCACTATCACTAATTCTCCAACTTGCCGTGGAGGCAGACGGCTTAAATTTGGCAGGCTCATCATTGCACCTTACTTACAAAGGTTAAGCAGGTTTCGTTTCGAAAAGGCAAGCCCTCACTCACTCACTCATCACTATTCTCCAACTTGCTCACTCATCACTAATTCTCCAACTTGCCGTGGAGGCAGACGGCTTAAATTTGACAGGCTCATTCATTGCACCTTACTTACAAAGGTAAAGCAGGTTTCGTTTCGAAAAGGCAAAGTCCTCACTCACCATCACATAAACTCATCACCAATTCTCCAACTTGCCGTGGAGGCAGACGGCTTAAATTTGCAGGTCATTCATTGCACCTTACTTAACAAAAGTTAAGCAGGTTTCGTTTCGAAAAGGCAAAGCCCTCACTCACTCACTCACTCACTCATCAAATCTCTAACTGCCACTCATCACTAATTCTCCAACTTGCCGTGGAGGCAGACGGCTTAGATTTGGCAGGCTCATTCATTGCACCTTACTTACAAAAGTTAAGCATGTTTTGTTTCGAAAAGGCAAAGCCCTCACTCACTCACTCACTCACCACTAATTCTCAACTTGCCGTGGAGGCAGACGGCTTAAATTTGGCAGGCTCATCATTGCACCTTACTACAAAAGTTAAGCAGGTTTCGTTTCGATACTAATACAAGGCAAAGCCCTCACTCACTTACTCACTCACCATCTAATTCTCAACTTGCCGTGGAGGCAGACGGCTTAAATTTGGCAGGCTCATTCATTGCAACTTACTTACAAAGTTAAGCAGGTTTCGTTTCGAAAAGGCAAAGCCCTCACTACTCACTCACTCATCACCATTCTCCAACTTGCCGTGGAGGCAGACGGCTTAAATTTGGCAGGCTCATTCATGTGACCTTACTTTCAAAAGTTAAGCAGGTTTCGTTTCGAAAAGGCAAAGCCCTCACTCACTCACTCACTCACTTCATCACTAATTCTCCCTTGCCGTGGAGGCACACGGCTTAAATTGGCAGGCTCATTCATTGCACCTTATTACAAAAGTTAAGCAGGTTTCGTTTCGAAATTCCACCTGTACGGTGAGTATCTGACATTGCACCTGTAAGGTGAGTATCTGACATTGCACCTGTAACGGTGATATGACATTGCACGGACTGGTGGTCCGATTTAACCAAATTTGGTATGCATTATACTCCTTACCAGTAAAAGATTAACAAAAATTTTTTTAGGGGGGGTGAATGGGGGGGGAATAGAATTTTGAACTCCTGCACACTAACGGCTGGATCGATTTTTACCAAAAATTCAGGGTGTGTGCGGGGACTGGCTGAGGTGTAAGGAGAAGTGTTTGGAGGGCGGACAGAGAGGAATAGTGGGGGGTATTAGGGGCGGACGGGGAGGGGTGGTGGGGGTTATTTTCACCAAAATTTCATAGTTGAATAAAAAATATAATATTAAATTAAAGTTAATGAGTGTTGCATTATCGTAAAGCTTATTGAATTGTCTTTCTTTAATATATCAAGTGCCGAGTGATTACAGCAATCTTCATACATTATTGCTTTCTTACTAAAAACGTTATTTCAATACATCTCCGCTGCGAAGCGCGGGTATTTTGCTAGTTGAGAATAAATCTAAATTTGTTTTTTTTACTTTAGTTACCCTTTAAGTAAGGCTACCACCATAATGAATTAGTAGATTAGTAGGTGTGTGTACCTGGGTCTGGTTAAGGGGATATGTCTTTTTTGTGTTTATAACCATAAAACTATCTTTTATTGAGAATAAATCTAAATTAGTTTTTTTTACTTTAGTTACCCTTTAAATATGGCTTCCATGGGAATGGAAAGGTAGGTCAGTAGGTGGGTGTACCTGGATCTGTGTGGGGGGTTGGGGGTATCACCATTTGTATTTATGACCATGAAAAAAACTGTTTTGACATATCCACATTTGAGGATTGTTACCATTATAGTCTATGGGAAAAAATGTCCGGAAATTCGCTTTTGCGGATTCCTTAGCTAGAAGATAGCACTTCTCCTATATGCCCCGCACGTCTGTACCGAATTTCATGTCTCTAGCTCAAAAACTGTGGGAGGAGATACGGTCCAAAAAAGCGGAAGAATAAAAGGAAGAAGAAAAAGAAGAAAAAACAGTAATTTGGCTTTTTCAAGCCAAATTAATTATAGCTCATATGACAATTCACAGAAGATCTTCATTTTAGAAGCAGTCTGGTATCTGTTAACGCATATTTTTTTTATGTTTGACTCTGTGTTTTTTATCCAAATAAGAGGAGCTGCCATGGGGGCAAAATTTGCCCCCACTTATGCTAATCTTTACATGGGGTGGTGGGAGGAGACTACTATCTTACCTTATATCTCCTCCACTTCAAATATCTTAAACTCTTAAAACGCTATATAGACGACTTACTTATAATATCGGTAGGGTCAGAACAAGATTTTTTAGACATGATGTCTTTGATTAACAGTAATGCACTAAATTTAAAATTTACCCATGATTTCAGTAATATGACTTAATGTTTTTTCATTAGAAACCACTATCTATCGAAAAAAGACAGCTGGCAATACTTCATGCTGCTTCTTGTCATCCTCCACACATTTTTAGGGGAATTCCATGTGGTCAATTCCTCCGATTAAGGAGGAATTGTTCCCAGTTCAGTGATTTTGTCACCCAGTCATGTGAATTAAGGGATAGACTGTTAGACAGAGGCTATTCCCTGTCAGTGTTGACCACAGCTATTCATAGAGCACTGGTACGGGAGAGAAATGGATTCATTTTTAGAAATGTTGATCAGTTGGAACGTAAAAAACTGACCACCACTAGGAAAAGTTAAGGTTCTTATTATAATGTTACCAATACTAATATCTCCAATCCCATTTTTAGAAATAAGGATTTCAGCGTACCAGTAGTTTTTTCAACGAACTACAGTAATCAGTATTCAGCAATCATTAAGATTTTACATAAATATTTACCTATTTTACATGAGGATAAACTGCTGAAGGTAATACTGGCTAATGGTATTAGATCTGTTCCACGAAGAGCGGTTACCCTGGGTAATATTCTTTCTCCAAGTTGGTTTTCCACATCAGACTCACAACAACATTGGCTAAAGTTTAAGGGCACAAAAAAGTGTGACAAAAGTCGTTGCCTTACTTGTAATCATGTCCTTTCTTCGACTACGTTTAATAGTACGGTGACTGGGGAACGATGGGTGGTATATCTGCTGACGTGCTCCCAATGTTTGGTCCAATATATGGGGTGTACATCCCGAAGTCTAGGATCAGAGAGCACGTCAGAGATATTAAAACCAATATTGTCAGGAGCCCAATTGCCAGACCCTTTGCGAGTTGCAACCACAGTAATGTTTGTTGCCTCCGAGTTCAAGGCATTCAACGTATTCTACCCAGGTTGGAAGGCAGACGCGGTGCCTGTCTCGATACGGCATTACGCAAGGCCGAGGCCAGGCTCTCTATGTTTCTCTTTGTATCACTTGAACGGGAGGTGTTCCTTGCACTTGTGGCTATTTAAATACCCTCCCTTTCCTCTTATACCAGAACCTTTCTCTTTGCCTATGATTAAGTACTTCACAGTACGAAACGCGTCAGGCTTCTAGCCTAGGACGTTTTTATGTGGCGTTAACTTTAATAAGCTTTTGGTTCCGTATCTATCGGTGTGCACGCTCCTTCTTTTGATGTTTGTTTTTCTGTGATTCGGCCGTGGCGACGGGCTCGGGGCTCTGATGCACCCGGGCCATCCATCAAATGCGGTGAGTTCACCAGTCTTCATACCTAGTAACCATTTTTACAACCTGCCTTCAAAGTGGACGCCCCAGACCATTAAGTGAACGGTCTGGGTGTCTGCACCCAGACCAGCATATATACATTGTGAGTGATTATATTTCAGCTAACGTTCTGTTTTATTGCTTAGCATTTTACTATGTTTCACTCGCTTTTGTTTGGGTTCGATTACTCATTCATTTATTTACTTTCTCCTGCGCACATACACTAGCACTGAAGGGTGGTAATTGGGTGTGCATACTACTCTTTGTTGTATCGAATCAGTTTTTAAATATGGCCCTAGGTCAGGGGGAATACAGGAGCTGAAATCCAAGTGTTAATAGTCTGGGGACGTGTGTGGAATTAAGTGACAGAGCCGACACAATTGTACAATTATATATACCATCAAACAATGCAGCAGACCACTCCAAACTGGGTCAGTTGAAAACAATCTGTAACTTTATTCACCCAACTGTGAGGTTCATCTCCAGCAACATTTCGGGGGGAACCTCCACCCCTTATTAAGCTTGATAAACCCGAAAAGTTGCCGGAGATTTGCCGGTTACAGATTATTTTCAACTGACACAATTTGGAGTGGTCTGCTGCATTGTTTGATGGTGTATATAATTGATGTGGACCAGGGAGCAGTACGGTCGGCGGCAGATAACTGGAGGAGTGGAGTTCAACAACCTGTGAGTTATACAATGGTACAAATAGGCACTTGTCATCTTCATGCTCACAGTACCAACCCCTGTGCACTCCTCTATAAGATGGCTTTCTTGCAGCGGAGAAATGTAAGTATGGAAGGTATGTAAGGTGGGAAGGTAAGTGACCGTAATGAACTTGGGGTTTGGGGTGGGAAAGGTAAGTATAGATTACGTATAACAGGGTGTGGACGTGCATTTTAAGCTGTACCTACTGTAGGGTCAGGACATAAAATGATAGTTCCTCACCACTGGGGAGAAAAGCTAGATGTTTGGGTACTTACCTAGCTGCCCTTGCCCCTCCTCTCCAGACCTGTCCAATTACTGCAGGCATTAATTCCCTCTATGCTCTGCCAATGGGAGGACACACATATTGCATACAATATGGGAGGACACACCTGAAATAATACCCCATTTCCATTTCAAATCCATAATCAAGCGTTTAAATTGCATAAAGAAACATGACAACCTACACCTTGCATGGGCTACCTGTGAGGCTTAAAACATACTAAATATTAAATATACTTACCAGCCCCGGTCTTCTGCTGCTGCCTTTTCTGTGCCAGACTGGCAGCGACGTCAGTGATTGGCTGAGAAGCCTAGCAAATAACTTTAACCAATGCAAGGGCTAGTTTTGTGGGATGATAAGGTTAAATACTAATTTTAGTTTGGGGGGTGGGCATGTCCTTTAAAAAATGAATAAAAAGAGTCCATCCAAGGATATTATTCTGTAGACTAGAACCTTGGAATAATTCCATTTCCCACAATGTCAAAAATATAATGGAAGGTCACGTCCTGACTTAGTATCAGTATTGCTCTGACATTCTTCATAATTCACTTTAATATGACCTTAAGTTTTAAAAACATCTCCAACAATTCACAGACACAAGTGAAAAAATGTAATATAACTCCCAGAATTCTTCAGTTGCACTTTCTTGATCTATAGTCTAGATATATATAAAGTTATGGTTTCTAATTGTTAGTGTGTTAATACCTGGTGCATATAGTGAACAGCAGTTTACAAATAACGTGTCTCAAAGAGCTTGCAATCTAAGCACTCTAGTCGTGCACATCATATAAAGAAACCAGAGTGAATCAAGAACATGGGAAAATAAACATCACCTTGCGGGTGAAGCCAAGTGGGGATTGAACTTAATTGTTGAAATGCATTGCAGTTTTAACCACGACCCTAAGTGATATAAGATTAATTACACTAATTGATCTACAAGCTCTATGGACAACTTCTCCTTGTGCAAAATATCTCCATTACTCAGACGTATGGCGTCTGTTTGCACTGCGATTTGCACAATATTCCCAAATCAGAGCGCATGCAATTCAAAAAAAAAATAAAAAATGGTGATTGCATGTGCTCCAAATATAACACAATGCAGCTCACACAAAGTGGCCACCCGTATTGAAATATTCTGCCACACGTTTCTCATGTGCTAACGGAATGCAAAATGCAATCGTAAGCGTGTGAGAAACGCGCTAGTGTGGCCTAGCCCTGAAAGCGATAGGCCACACTATCTTCATTCATCTTCATTTTCCAACCTCCGGCAGAAGAAGGAGAAGTGGTTATGCATGCAGAACATCTATCATTAACATGCTGTCCCTCGATAGTAAAGCAAGCCGAGATGGAATTAAGGGTTTTCAGATTCAGAAACATTGACATTTCACAGAAAGTACTACCCAGATCATCACAACTTCATACTCTAGAGTCAAGAGCTCAATTAGGGCACAGTCACATGAATAATGCAAATACTTAGATACTATGACATTGACATCTGTTCTGTTCTAAACAGATGGGTACATTCTTTGTGTCATCTTGTAGTGTGATGAAATATACTCAGTTGTATGGGCCAAATCCACTGGGCCTAGTTAGCAGAAGTTCAGTGGTATAATGGATGATGTGCACATATTTGAGAAAAGTTCATTTAAATTGCATTAAATACATAGAGAATATTGAGAGAGTTTTTAAATGTTTCAGCTAAGTTACTGTATATATTTTTATGGGGGGGGGTTGTCAAGAACAAATCTACTTTCAATCTGGGCTTGTGCACATGGTAGATTTCAGGACCCCTAAAAAGTAAACCATTCCTCATTCCAGAAATTAACCCATTGTAGGGCCCTGTATTTAAAAGGCATGTCCACCTTTAAAAAAAATGTTATTTGCCCGCAACCCCCACTGCTATTTTCACCAATTTATTACATGCATTTGTAACCAGATATGTATCTAACCTTTTGCCACTTTTGCTTTCTCTGGCAAAGGTTTCTGCCTCCTTCCCCTGCTCATTGAGCTTTTAGGAAACTTGAGCATGTGCAGAGGAGGCAGCTGGGGAAAGATCAGTCAATCATTTCCTGTGATGTCAGCAGTCACAGAGGAGCCGCTTACTCCACCAGAATGGGTGCAATTATTATCCTTAAATATCTGGTTAGTAAGAAGTATAACAAACTGCTGAAAATATCAGCTGGGGTTGGGGGGCAAGTTACTGACAACTCACCAGTTTCTTGTTTAAAGGGTGGACATGCCCTATTCCAAGTGTCCAGGCTCGGGTCGAGACTTAAGTGGATACAGATTCATTAGTATTGTCATTGTGCTGTTGGTCATAGGTCTTCCTTCCTATAGTACTTGTGTTTTAAATCTGTTGGGTGTTGAAAGGTACATATGCTCATTATTGCAAAGGGTATTTATGTGGAGCCATTACATTCCCTCTGGCAATCCAGAGGTTGGCATTCAATTGTGATCTAATGGTAATGGTACACAAGGATGTCCTTGTTTTTACACAGTATTTGCCTATATTTGCAAGGTTAATTTAATAAATCTGCAACAACCTGTGTTCATTTAACTCGGCATATGTGAGATTTATTTCAATCCAAGTTGCAGTTTTGCTATAGTTCTGCTAGGAACTTCCTGTGTCGAGAAGTAGAAACTGAATGGTTAGAAATGGTTAGCATCACCAAACATTCAGGGAAATGTATACTAGTCTCGGAATAAGCAGAGATGGTTTTACGCACAGATTGTTTGGGATCTACATATTAATGATGGTGGAACTCATCCGGGAGTTCTAGTGCTCCTTTTTTATTTCTCTCTGGCTCTTGCTCTGAATTAATTTCTATTTCATTAATGTTTCCATTTGTAGTTTTCTCAGTCTCTTCAGAAAGGGAAGAATTATAGAACAATATTAACCCCGGACTGTCAGAATTATACACGAGAGAATGGCCTGATCCAATGAATCCTTATCTTTAGGCCTCAGCAAGCTTTAAAGGGCAACTGTGGTCTCCAAACAAGTTAGGAATAAATGAAAGCCTGCAGTATTTCCTTTATCATGAGCCGACAATCACATCTCTGGTTTCACCCTGTGAGAAATGATATTGAGGTGAATGTTCAAACTTCCTGCTTCCAGTAGGTTGAGTGACATCACCTGACCTCTGTCCGCCTGCCCGTCCGCCCCGGGGGAGAAGCAAGTAAAGACTTAATGCTGGGAAAAACAGGAAGTACCTGGAGGAAAAAATTGACAGTTGAAAAGGGGAGCCTATTAATGCAGGCAGGGGCTGGTCACATGACTACAAGCTGGTCACATGGCTGAAAACAGGAAGTGTTCAAGCAGGAAGTAATATTGTTGAACTTCTCCAGAAATAACTTCTCAGAAATTTTATCTAGAGATGTGAATTAGGTTTTATTTGAAAGGTACGATGGAAGGATTTTTATATAATCCTTACTAGTTTGGAAGAATTGGAGATTAGTTACCATTTAAGCGAAACACATTGAAATTATTATTTTATATGTTTGAAGATGTAACTACTCCAAGCCGGAGCGATTCCAGTCCTAACCCTACATCGATTGGTCTAAAGGGCCCTTTGGGACATTGTATTATGTATTATTCTTTCAGAATTGCATAGTAAGGGGGCAAGTAGTAAGGAAGAGAATTGCAAACAAATTGAGAGCTGAGAGGACTCAGTCATCTTTAAAAAGGAATTCAGGAGAAAACTTACCTTTACATATCAGCCATTGCGGTCCTTTAAACGGGGGGATAATTAAACGCATACAATTCTGAATATCCAAAAATTGTTGTTTCATACTGTATGGCAGTATACATACTGTACTCTGTGCACCATTTAAATACACTGAGAAACAATAGGTCATAAATTCCCAGCCAGCTCTCCAATAAATCTACCTTATTTCTCACAGTAGAATGAACATAATGTACGATCTTTACCTTTACCTCTGATGGGCAGTAAATATGTACATCTAAGGTGTACCATAGAGGGAGGAATTCCCCAAATTACGTTAATGTATTCTGCTGTACAAAATATACGGTCTTGTTTATAAATCCGTGGTATCGCAAACGTTATCATATAGTTACGATGAACGTTCATTAATGTACAAGCAGGCCTATGCAATAAAACTTTTTATCGTTAAAAATGGGGCTAATTTTTGCCTCAACCAATCAGATGTTATTTACCATTTGAAAGCTAACATCTGATTGGTTTTGATAAGAACTTTTATTACATAGGCCTGAAATTTCATCCATAGAATACCACGTGGAACTAAACTACCGCAATGGTAATCGATCGCGGCCATAGATTTACGATCGCTATCAGAGATTTACAATCGCCGATGTACATTTATGGCTGCGGTAGTAAATTAATAATAGTTAAAGGCGTGGTGTGGCTAAGAAGCAATACTGCACCTTTATAAATCGGCCCATATCAGTAAATACTATTCTCATTTCCAGATTGTCTATTGCTCCAACCAATTCATTATTAATCCTCAGACGGCCATTGGGCTGTCCGACTCCTGGGTAGATTTAGTATCGAACATGCCAACTACAGTAAACATTTCAGAATTTCCACCCTCACCTTATTAGAATGCAGATGTTGATACTTTCCCAGTTGACAATTTAAATGGAATAATTATGTTGTGTTTTTTTAATTCAGACACTTAAATTAGCTTATAGTTGGCTTTTTCTAATAGAAGTTCTGCTGTAACCCTTTTAGGAAATCCATCGCTCTGATGCATTGCTTTGATGTTTACTCTTCCCCTTCGGCTACCACTATGACATGTCCACCCAAAATGTACAAATCCACCAGCCTTCTTCCTATATTAAGTAAGCAAACCTAGCGGGTTCGTTCCCCACCCTGGGTACAAAGCATTGATATAGGAATGGGGAGGAGGTAAGTATAATTGTCCTTTAATAATACTGATAACCTGCCTGCACAGGGGCGGTGACTACAATGGCAGTGAAAGTGTCATGACTACCCCATTCCTCCTCTGCCCTGTCTCCCACCCTTTCACAAGACCTCTAAACCCCCACTCCGGGATCGTACACATAAACCCACTTTTCCCTGTTCGCTAACATCTTCTGCTCCAAACTGGACTAGAGGTAAACCACCTGGTAGAGAGTGGTTCGGGTTTTGTGAATGCCCAACATTTTACACATGCCATTAAAAATTTTAGATTCAAATGCTCTCCCTTGGTCACTGTGAATAGATCAGGGTACCCCATAGTGACAAATAAAGTTCTCTACAAGAATGTATTAGTTTTAGCTTCCTGGTCAGCTAAAGGGTAAGCTTCAGCCCATTTAGAAAAATAATCACAAATGACTCAAATGTACTTATGGCCATCAGGAGTTACTAGTAATGGACCAAGGATATATAAAGCAATTCTTTGCAGTTGATGATTTGTTTGGGACGACACCATAGGGGCTCTGGGGGTCTTTCCCATATTCTTACGTGCCCCACAGACAGTACATGCTTACACCATGCTCTAATATCTTTGCACCAGGTGGGCCAGAAATAGCGAGCCATTGCTTTGCCAGTTACCTTGTCTACTCCCAAATGCCCCCCCAGTTTGTCATTATTTAACATTTCTAGAATAAGTGGTACAGCTCTGCGTGGGACAATAATTTGGGAGTTAGCACACCGAACATCATCCCCTCTTGTTGTCCGTACTAAAAGATCATCTCGTATAGATAAATCTGGCCAATATTTTCAAAAAATTTGTTAATCATTTTCTAAGCTTTGGGCAGTCTTCAAGTCCATAGGAATGACTTGCACAGGTTGAGTCGCTGGATTAACTGGCAAATTAGAAGAGGAGGTCAGCATGGCAGAGCCAGCAGGAGAGCAGTTACTCTGTATATCATGAGAGGGCCTACAAGACAATGCATCAGCATTCAGATGCTGTCTGCCCGGACGATGCTCAACTGTATAGTCAAATATGGAATGCTGCTCCAGCTAACGAGCCAATTGTCCTTCTGGTTCATGAACATTGTGGAGCCATTTTAAGGAATTTTGATCGGTTCTCAGTGTGAACTGTTTACCTAGCAGATAGTGTTTGTAATAACGGGTAAAGGTGATGACAGCAAGCAGTTCTTTACGGGTGGTTGCATACTTTCATTCGGGTTTAGTCCTGCTGGTGTAGAAAATTACTTTTCATGGCCATTTTGAATTTGAGATAAAACAGCACCAATACCAGCGTCACTAGCATCTGTGTCTAGTACAAATGGCAATTGAGGATTGGGGTAGGCCATAACTGGAGCTGGGATCAATCATGGGAGGACTGGCCCAGAAGGCTGAGGGGCAAATGCACCCCCGGGCTGGTCTCCAATGAAAAATATGGGCTGCCACAGAAGTTATTAGTAAGTTACGTTCTTGAAAGGCCCAGCGCACACCTCTAGCTTTAACATGGGCAAGGAACTGGAAACTCCTCCTTCAGATTGTTTACCAGTCAGCCCTCCAGTTTATTAGCAGTGTTAGTAGACCCCCCCCAGTTCTTTAGCCAGTGTCATCAGCCTTTCAGTTCATTAGCCAGTGTTGGCAGCCCTCTAGTTTATTATTCAGTGTTTGCCAGCCCTCCAGTTCACTAGTTGGTGTTAGTCAGCCCTCCAGTTCATTAGGAACAAAGGAAAAGTAAATCTTGTGAAAAGTGAAAGTGTACCCAGGGGGATGACTTAGTGATTCAGGTCCTTACCCTGGGTACTTGTAAGGGGGAGGGGGGAGATTTTAGGATAATAATCGTTCTACACTACAATGTAAAATGGGAATAGTGCTCTTAAAAATGTGTGTAAACTTAAACAAAGTGTGTGACCTTTGCAATATTTTTGACCAGGCCCAATTTGCTATCTACCGTGAAAGGGTCACACGGTTGTATTTGCCCCCCAGGCCAAAAGGTCCCAGTCCTCCCCTCAGTTCTAAAAAGGCACTGTCACAGCTGCTGGTCCAGGCAAACTTAGACCCTTTGGTAACTAATTTCTGCAATGGGTCAGCAATGTGTGCAAAACCCTCAATAAATTTTCTGTAATAGGAAGCAATGCCTAAAAAACTACGGACTTCCTTAACATTTCTTGGAGCAGGCCACTGAACAATTGATGTCACTTTGTCTGGGTCTGGTGCCACCCCAGAAGCAGAAATAACGTGTCCCAGGTATTTAACTGTTTCACAGAATAGATTGCATTTAGAGGGCTTTACTTTGAGGTTAGCATCCTGCAACTTTTTTAATACACAGGTCAAGCGCTGCAGATGTTCATCAAATGTTCTGCCAATTACATTAATATCATCGAGATAAACAAGACAAGCAGTCCCCTAAAGGTCAGCCAATACAACATCCATCAAGCGTTGAAACGTGCTGGGGGCATTACAGAGCCAAAAGGCATAATATTAGATTCAAAGAGTCCAGCAGAGTGCACTTGGACCTGCCAATAACCACTTGTTAGGTCAAGAGTAGAAAACCATTTTGCAGGAGGTCGAGGGTGTCATCAATGCGAGGTAATAGGTAAGCGTCCTTTACAGTGATATCATTCAATTTCCGGTAATCCACACAGTCTTTTCGACTCCAAAAAGATGTCAAACAAACCAAGGAAATTCCCATTCTGGTTAGTTGAATTTACTCATTTCCACTTTGACAATTTCTTACTGATTTTATGAAAATCTCCCAAATGAATAATAATCTTCTAACCCCTATTGAATCCATCGTTTTTCTTGATTTTAGACTCCACCAAAGGAGGTCAGAGCAATGGACCCCAATATATTGAAGGAGATTCCTGTTGAGGTAAGTTGAATTTCCACTTTGACCATTTCTTTCTGATTTTATGAAAATCTACCAAATGAATATCTTCTAAGCCCTATTGACTTTATCCTCTCTCTTCCATCTAAGGATGTGAGCAGAGAGATTTGCAAGGCATTTTATCAGATTCCTGTCCAGGTAAGTTTATTTCCATCCAGTCTCTTTCTGAAGAATTTCTTGAAAATCTCCCAACTTAAATGTGTCTACACTGGGAAATTTAATGACCCCTTGTCAAAGTGTGTAGTGACTTGTCAAGAATGGGTTAACTATTGGTATTAGTTCTTGCAAAGGACCAATAAAAATGCCATTCCACCCTGGAACAGTCCTATTGTTTATATTACGATTAGTGAAGGATGGAACCAGATCTTCTTTTACAGACAATGTGGGGCTGAACCATGTCATTTTAAGGACAGTCATACATGAAAAATAAATGTATTGCGGTATTGTAATATGTAAGAAAGAAACCACTATTTTATTTGTGAATGGGAAGGTAGGCCCATTAAAATGATAACTAACATGGAGACCTTATTCCCTTGCCAAGGCGAGTTATTAATATCTTGGGAAATATGGATTACACCCAGATCATGTTTGGTATTGTAGGAATTGATAATTAATACAGGAGAGGAATATGTGGTCAATATCCCAGTACAATGTACATATCTACATTTATATGGAGTCTGCCTAACTGAGGGGGAATGAATGCTTTTGGCTAGTCATAAATCTGGACATTCCTAGACACTCCCACCTCATGCATAGCCCAGGAGGGGGGGTTTATCAAAGGGTTTAAAAATCCTTGTAGCCCCTATAACTGTGTTCATACTGAGGGGACATGCTAAAACTGTGTGTATGGGCCCGATGTTTCTTTTATTTTATATAACTGTTGTACTAATTTTTGTCATTTTATTATAACACCATTTTCTTTTATTTTTGTATTATATGCACTGTCCACCTTTTGAAATATTAAATCTAAAATTTAATACGTTTTTTAATAAGTGTACCGATTGATTGGTCAGATAAGCCGCCCAGGTGACACCCCTATTGACTCTATCTTTTCTCTTCTTTTCAGGCTCCATCTAAGAAAGTGAAAACAAAGAAGGCCAAACCAGTTAGGCCTCCACTTCCTGTCCCATTACGTTTATTTCCATCCATGCACTTTCTGATGAATTTCTTGGAAATCTCCCAACTTAAATGGTGTCTACACTGGGAAATATAATGACCCCTAAAGACTCTATCCTTTCTATTCTTTTTAGGCTACATCTAAGGAAGGGAGCGCAAAGAAGGCCAAACCAAGTCCAATTGTTAATGATTATTACAACTACATTCCAAGTTGATCTAGAGATTGGTCTGATTGCCACTAACAGTCATGGCTGTATTCAGGGTGAGAACCTAATTCACTAGATTCTCACCCTGGGGGTACAGCAGGTAGTTTGGATACTTACCTACTAGCTGCAGGTGCTGCTCTATTCCAGACCAGTCTGGTCCTGCTCCCTCCAATAGGAGCAAGGCTATGTGGAGGAGGCAGGATTGAAGAGGGAGCAGCAAGTAGGTAAGTGTCCACACTACCTTCTGTACTGCCAGGGGTGAGGATCCAGTGAGTTAGGTCCTCATCCTGGGTACAGCCAAAGGAAGGGCGGTAGAACATTGGCACCAGACTGGGTAATTCCCCTCCCTCTGGATCAACTGTGCGATAAGAAATCAGAGATGGATGTAAAATCTGGTGGGTGGGGGTGTTAGGTTAGTGATTGGGTAAAATTCATGAGTGTTAGGGGTTCATTATAATAAAATAATAATAACATTATAAATTTCAACCATCTGTGTCTGGATTTTCCTTTCTCTTTATATTTCCCATTTGTAATATGGGGATCAGACTATGATTGAAAAGGGCATATTGTATATGATAGCTATTGGCTTCATAGTATCAGGATCTGGTGTGTAAAGATAAATATCTAAACAATCTTATTTCATTTAAAAATGTGTTAACCAAATAGAGAATTCCCAGTGGGAATAAGTTAATGAGGCCCAGGAACAATAGAACTTAAAGGGCATGTCCACCCCAAAACTATAATCCCCCCCACTACTGGCCCCATTGTGTAGTTTAATCCTTACCTCACATCCCAGCTCCATATGGTTCTCCTGTAGTCCCCCCCCCCAAAATCCCAAAAACTGCCCACCAGGAGGATAGCAGAGTCCATATAGGACTCTGCCTCCTACCTGGCCTCCGGGAGAAGTTTGGCATGCATACTGCAGCCCTTCTCCCCCTCCCTCTCCCTCCCGATTAGGATTCCCTCCCCCTACCATAAAAACCTTTTTACCTAACATTCCCCCTGTCCCCCCAGCCCCAACCGCTCTATTAGTAATATCAGAAAATGCCCAAAACATTATTTACCTTCCCTCTTGAAAAATGTTTTTAATTTTTTTTTGAAGGGTGGATATACCCTTTAAACCAGTTTAAAGCAGAACTAGAAAGTGAAAGTTAAATTATAAACTACACTTGGCTTGAAAGGCTTAATTTTTAAGGGGAATGTGTGTGCTGCAAGAGCATCAAAAACATTCATGTATATATAGGGTAAAAAAGTTGTTGTGAACAGCAGTTTCTGGTGTATCAGGGAGAATGGGGTTTAAGCCTTGAACACACATTAGATTATTGTTGGAGAAGCAGCCAAAAGTCAAAAGAACAGCCACTTCAGCCAACAGTCTAACCTGTGTGGCAGCTCCCTTAGACATTGTTTAGTGATCGGACTAAAAAGTCACACCTTAAAAAAATAACAGTTTAAATAAAGCAAAATGAAATGCATCTACCTATATACTCGAGTATAAACCGTCCAGAGTATAAACCGAGGTACCTATTTTTACCTAAAAAATAGTAAAAGTGATTAACTCGAGTATAAACCGAGGGTAGAAATTGTGACCACTACTGCCTTCTGATTCTGTATTGTTGTGAGGGTTTAGTTGCCCTTTAAATGGACAGCAGAATTCCCATACAGTAATAGCCAAATCCAGTAATAGCCATATCCAGAGTGTCTATTACTGTATGGGAATTCTGCTGTCCATTTAAAGGGAAACTAAAGCCTCAAAACAATACAGAATCAGAAGGCAATCTTTTTAACAATAGATACCATCCTCCTGATTCTGTATTGTTTGAGATATTAGTTGTACTTTAAATGAACAGTATTCATATACAGTAACCCCCATTCCTTGGCACTCCAGATGTTTGGAAACTGCAACTCCCATCATGCTTTAGTTTCTGGGAGTTGTAGTTTGCAAATATCTGCAGTGGAATTGCCACTGCAGGGAATACTGTACCCCCCCCCCACCCCTCCGAAAACACCACAATGTTGAATTGCCTTCTCCTACGTTTGCCGCTCACTCTGCTTCCTTTGCTGCTTGCTCCGCATCCTCTGCTGACTGACGTTACTGGCCTCACTTCCCGGCACCGAGTAGTGACCTCAGCCAGAAGAGCATGCAAAGCAAGTGGCTGCCAGAGCAGGTAAGCGACTGAGTCTAGAACCGAGGTTCGGTTTTCAGGCAATTTTTTTTAGCCTGAAAACCTTGGTTTATACTCAAGTATATACAGCATATCAGCTACACACGAGACTTGGGCTAACAACAAATGCATTTAAAAGTAAACCTTGATACGGTAGCCTATATGAACTGCAGAATATAGCGTTGATCATTACAAACCAACCCCTGGCTGTTTAGCTTTTATATCATTTTATTGACTAATTGTAAGCCACACCCTGTACATAGACACTTAGATCCTGGTCGTACCATATCGGGATATCCCGACCGTCGGATTGTGTATGGAAGATCGTTGAAAGATCTTTCAACGATCTTCCAATAATTTCCACATCGGACCAGTTGAAACATTTTTGCCGACCAGCAAAACAATCGAACGACCCGCAGATTGTACAATCGGATTGTAGAGTCTATGGCCACCATAAGTCATATGAAAAGTGTTTGCTTTATTGTAATGTCATAAAAATAGCAGATTACAAGCAAATGATGAACAAATTAGTGATTCAATTTGTTTCTTTGTGCCCAGACTTCCATATGTCTTTCATTAGACTCCCGTAAATATGTAATATTTCATATGAACTGCAACATGTCCCCCTCTAGTGGTCATAACGTTAACAGCACTTTTTTTTTACAAAAAAATAAAGAATTCTTCAGTCAAGGCTTAAAACATGGCAACTTCCATTCTTATGAGATAAAAACTGTACTTCATTTACGATATTAAGCAAAAATAACCTTTTAAGGCTGGTCGCGGGGAACCGTCGACTGCGGCCACAATTGCCGACCTTTATACCCTACCCATAATGTCTGTCTAACAGTTACATAGTAACTGGGCTAATGATATTGTCAATTCAAGGGTTACCGAAAATTGATTCGATTCGAGGGCTAATGAATTGTCCAAGTCAAGGGTTTACCGAAAATTGACTTCCAGATCGAGGGCTACTGATATTGTTCATTCAAGGGTTACCGAAATTGACTTCCAGATCGAGGCTACGATTATTGTCAATCAAGGGTTACCGAAAAGTGACTTCCAGATTCGAGGGCTCTGAATCGTCAAGTTCAGGGTTACCGAATTGATTTCCAGATTCGAGGGCTCCTGATATCGTCAATTCAAGGTTTACCAAATTGATTTACCAGATTAGAGGGCCACTGATATCGTCAATTCAAGGGTTTACCGAAATGATTTCCAGATTCGGAGGGCTAATGATATCGTTCAATTCAAGGGTTACGAAATTTTGATTCCAGATTCGAGGGCTACTGATATCGTTCATTCAGGGTTAACGAAAATTGATTTCCAGATTCGAGGGCTCTGTAGCGTCAATTCAAGGGTTACCAAATTGACTTCCAGATTCGAGGGCTACTGATATCGCAATTTTCGGGTTCAAAATCGATTGGATATTGGAGGGTTACGGAATCCAAAAATTCTGAATTAGAGGGGTGCCGAAAATCGAGCACCATATTCAAGGGTTACAAAATCGTAAATTCTGAATTTGAGGGTTACCGTATATTCGATAATTATCTGGGGGGTTAGGAAAAAGCCTGAAAAATTGAGTTTTGAAAGTTTCAGCGAAATCAAAAAACCTCAGATGCGACTCGAATCCAGGTTCTAGCAAACCACACTAACAAATCTAGTGGTCAGGTTTCGGGACCACTAAGAGACAGACAATGGTTCTTTATCGTTAAAAACCCACACTGTATATGATGTCTATGGGACTAGGACCACAGCTACATGTTTACAATGTACAGAATGAAGGGGAAATATTACTTCCACAGGTCTATAAAGGCCCATAAATTGCTATTCTCATTAGTTCAGTCTTTTAAAGTCTACAGTTGGTTGACATGAATGTCAAATCTCAAGCTATTATGAATTTGATCACCTTTATAGAAGCATATTAACAGCTCTTTGTTTATGATAAAACTTAAAATGTCAGAGATATATATGTGCACCTCGGCATCTAATAATGACCATGCTATGTTTGTGATGGACAGGCCCTCCCAATTAACCAGTATGTTCTCCAACAAACGTTTATTCTTCAGGGATATAAAAGTTCAACTACAGAAAGGTTATATTTGCAGATAAATTCCATTTATAGGATCCATTATAATATGCAGACAGTACTATGTATATCTTTATAGAGATAAACGTACTTGGGCAGGTGCATCTATTAAAAAAAAACATTGTCAGGTGTACTTTGCACAAAAAACATTAAAATCAAAACAAGAAAACACATTTACATAATAAAGTGCATTAGTTGTGGCAATTTGTGACCTCTTAGTAAGACTTGAACGGAGTGATCGTAGTCAGTACAAAAGACTGACTGTGTACTGCCATTTACTATGTTAAACAGATATAGTTATAGTACATGGACATACAAATGACCCGAGCATTAGATGAAAGCCATACCCCGGGCACTTCGAATGAGATTACAGTCACCAACCATACATAACATAAGGAATACATGAAAAACCAGTAAACAAGGAACAGAAAGGAGTAAACCAAGAAACAAACGACAGTTGCCCATAGGTAGATAAGCAACATCATCTTTTTGATAAAAAAGAAAAAGATTTTGATAAAGCAGCACAAATTAACTTCTAAAATTGGAAGAGGAAAATTCACATTTTATGGTTAAACCAACAATATACAGTGGTGCGCGCAACCTACCCCCCCACCCCCCCCCCCATTACTGCGTTCCCACCATGCGCACACCCCGGATCGCCCCCAGTAAGCCCACCGTCAGTGCAGAAGTCCAATGCCTATTGATTGAACAGTTTACAGGTGCTTTAGTATATAGGATAATCATAAACCTTTTTGAACCCATCTAGTTACACCCTCCACAAACAGACTACACTTACTTTAATAGATTGTTTTGTGATAC
The DNA here is from genome assembly GCA_019447015.1 of Hymenochirus boettgeri. Lineage (NCBI taxonomy): Eukaryota > Metazoa > Chordata > Amphibia > Anura > Pipidae > Hymenochirus > Hymenochirus boettgeri. The sequence continues at coordinate 322,113,088 of CM033470.1, read as the reverse complement.
TGTCAAACCTTTAAGCGTTATCGCGATTGTAATATTTCCGATCAACTATAGAACCTATAATAGCAATCATAGCCTACAACAATGAATCACAGTAAAACACTGGTCCATAGAATCCGATTTATGAAATTTGCGTAAAGTACGATTATGGCTTACATTTCTTCGAGCTTGTGGTCATTCATTACACCATAACCATGTAGAAACTTGGCATTAATGTGGTTTTTAAATATGAAGGGATGATGAGTGGAAATTAGCCTCTATGTGAATGTTTGTGCCATATATTCGTAGTATTCCTCACCAGAAGGGCATTTTATTAGCAGTGATATCATTTGGAAACGAGAAAGGGAAAGTTTAAGTTGTAAACTTGAATCGCGTGCGAGGGCGCATGTTTGGAAGGGAATATTGTTGGTGAGATTTGGTGCGATGTTAAGACTCAGATATGGGAAATGATGAGTTTGTAGTGGAAAGCATTGTTGGGACAAAAAAAAAATTGGTGTGATACCCAGCCCAAAGTGGTGCTAATTTTTGATCTCATCAATAAGAAAGAGCTACATTGATTGGTGGGGGCAAAATTGCACCATTTTCAATGATGCAAGGAACTTTTATGAGATTCTCGTTATCTTTTTGATGATGGTAAATTTTTTTGTTTTACCTTAGGTACCCTTTAGTATGGCTGCCACAATAATGGATAAGTAATCAGTAGGGTGTTACGCGTGTCACGGATTGGGCGAAAGTACGGGAACAAAGTAAAAAAAAAAACTTTTTTGTAGATTGGTACAAAATTTGTTTTTTGAACTTTGTTATCCCTTTAGCGATAATGGCTCGCCACAGTAATGGATAGTAGACAGTAGGTGTGTGTACGCTGTGTCGCGGTTGGGGTTATAAAAACAAAGAAACTTTGTTGAGGATTGCGTCAAAATTGTTTGTTTTGACTTTAGTTACCCTTTGGTACTGGGTGCCACAGCAATGGATAAGTAAGATCCAGTAGGTGTTAAGACCTGGGTCCGGTTGGGGGTTAAAAAAAAAAACTTTTTGATGATGGTCAAATGGTTTTTTTTGACTTTAGTTAACCCTTTAGGTATGGCTGCAACGTAATGGAGGGGGTAGGTCGTAGTGTGTTGTACCTGTGCCAGCACTGGGGGTTAAAAAACAAACCTTTGTTATTATTTATCATTACATTTTTTGACTGTAGTTACCTTTAAGTATGGATAAGTAAATCAGTAGGTGTGTGTCCTGGGTCTGGTTGAGGGAGTATGTCTTTTTGTGTTTACAACCATAAAACATATTTTATCGATTACTAACTAAAAAGGAAGCCCTCACTCCTCACTCACTCACTCATGCACTCACTCACTCACTCACCCACTCCAGCACTAAATTTGTCTCCAACTGCGTGGAGGCAGGCGGCTTAAAATTTGGCAGGGCTCATTCATTGAACCTTAACTTACAAAGTTAAGCAGGTTTCGTTTCGCAAAGCAAGCCCTCACTCACTCACTCACTCATTCATAAATCATACATTCTATTCTCGCAACTTGCGTGGAGCAACGCTTAAATTTGCAGGCTCATTCATTGCACCTTACTTACAAAGATTAAGCAGTTTTTCGTTTCGAAAAGGCCAAAGCCCTCCTCCACTCACTCAGTCACGCACTCATCACTAACTCATCACAATTCTTCTCAACTTGCCGTGGGGGCAACGGCTTAAATTTGGCAGCTCATCATGCACCTTACTTACAAAAGTTAGCAGGTTTCGTTTCGAAAAGGCAAAAGCCCTAACTCCTCACTCACACTAATTCTCCAACTTGCGTTGGAGGCAGAAAGCTCTTAAATTTGGGGGTCGACTATTCATTGCACCTTACTTTACACAATTAAGCATGTTTTCGTTTCAAAAAGGCAAGCCCTCCACTCACTCACTCCTCATCACTAACTCATCACTAATTCGCAACTTGCTGCCACTCACTCCTCAATCAGCCACTCACTACATCACCTCTTCTCCACTTGCCGTGGATGCAGACGCTTAAATTTGGCAGGCTCATTCATTCACCGTACTTACAAAGTTTAGACAGGTTCGTTTTCGACAAAGGACAACGCCCTCACTCACTCACTCACTCATCATTAACTCATCACTTAATTCTCCAACTTGCTGGAGGCGACAGCTTAATTTGCGCAGGCTGATTCATTGCATCCTTACTTACAAAAGTTTAAGCTGTTTTCGTTTCGAAAGGCAAGCTCTCATCCTCATCACTACATTCTCCAACTTGCCCGCCCTACTCACTCACTACTCACTCATCTAATCTCCCACTGGCCTCACTCAATCACTCAATTCTCCAACTTTGCCCGGAGAGGCAGATGGCTTAATTTGCAGGCTCAATTCATTGCACCGAACTTACAAAAGTATCAAGCAGGTTTCGTTTCGAAAAGGCAAAGCCCCTCAACTCACTCACCTCACTCATCACGTAACTCATCACTAAAATTCTCCACTTGCCATGGGGCATGACGGCTTAATTTGGCAGGCTCATTTATTGCACCTACTACACAAAGTTAAGCATGTTTCGTTTCCAAAAGGCAAAGCCCTCACTCCTTCACCTCAGCACTAATTCTTCAACTTGCCTCACTCATCACTAATTCTTCCAACTTGCCGTGGAGGCAGGACGGCTTAATTGGCAGGCGATTATTGCACCTTACTTACAAAGGTAGCAGTTTTCGTTTCAAAAGGCAAAGCCCCTCACTCACTCACTCATCCTAATTCTCCATCATTGGCCTTCACTCATCACTACGTTCTCCACATTGCCGTGGAGACACACGGCTTAAAATTTGGCTGGCTCATTGCATTGGGCAACCTACCTTACAAAAGTAACTCAGGTTCTGTTTCGAAAAAGGCAAAGCCTCACTCACTCACCTCACTCAATCACGTAACTCTCCACTAATCTCCACTTGCCGTGGAGGCGACGGCTTTAATATTTGGCGGCTCATTCATTCGCACCTTACTTACAAAAGTTAAGCAGTTTCGTTTCGAAAAGGCAAAGCCCTCACTCACTCACTCACATCACGTCACTCCTCCAACTCACTCCTCACTAAGTTCTCCAACTTGCGCGTGGGAGGCAAGACAGCTTAAATTTCTGGAGGCTCATTCATTGCACCCTACTACAAAAGTTTAGCAGGTTTCGTTTCGAAAGGTCAAAACGCCCCACGCATCTCACTCACTCATCACTAATTCTCCCAACTTGCCTTGGAGGCAGACGGTCTTAAATTTGGCAGGCTCAATTATGCACCTTACTTACCAAGGTTAAGAAGAGGTTTCGTTCGAAAAGGCAAAGCCCTCACTCACTCAACTCATCACTACTTCCTCCAAACTTGCCTCACTCATCACTAATTCTCCAACTTGCCGTGGAGGCAGACGGTTTAAATTTGTACAGGCTACATTCATGCACCTTACTTACAAGGGTTAAACGGTTTCGTTTCGAAAAGGCAAGTCCTCACTCACTCATCACTAACTACCATCACCCAATTCTCCAATTGACGCTGGAGGCAGAACGTGGGGCTTAAATTTTTGCAGGTCATTCATATGCACCTTACACATAAAGTTAAGCAGGTTTCGTTCGAAAAGGCAAAGCCCTCACTCACTCACTACTCAACTCACTCATCACTAATGCTCTCTAAACTTGGCCTCACTCATCACTATTCTCCAACTTGCCGTGGAGCAGGACGGCTTGAGATTGGCAGCAGGCTCATTCTTGCCACCTTACTTACCAAAAGTTAAGCATGTATTTTTTTCGAAAAGGCAAAGCCCAACTCCACATCACTCACTCACCCATTCTCCAACTTGCCGTGGAGCAGACGGCTTAAATTGGCAGGCTCATTCATTGCACCTTACTTTACAAAAGTTAAGAGGTTTCGTTTCGATTACTAATCCAAGAGCAAAGCCTCACTTCACTTACTCACTCACCACTACATATCTCCAAAACAACTTGCCTGGAGGCAGACGGCAGTTAAATTGGGCAGGCTCATTCATTGCACCTTACTTACAAACGTTAAGCAGAGTTTCGTTTCGAAAAGGCAAAGCCTCACTCACACCTCACTCATCATATTTCTCCATCCCACGTGCCGTGGAGGCAGACGGACTACAATAAAACTTTGGCAGCTCATTCATTGTACCCTTACTTTTCAAAAGTGTAAGCAGGTTTGTTTCGAAAAGGCAAGCCCTATCACTCACTCACTCACTCATCACTATTCTCCAACTTGCCGTGGTAGGTCACACGCTTAAAATTTGGCAGGCTCATTTCATGGGAACCTTACGTTACAAAGATTAAGCCAGGTGTCGGTTTCAAATTCCACCTGTAACGGTGAGGTATCTGACATTGCACCTGTAACGGTGAGTATCTGAACTGTGCACCTTAACGGTGAGTATTGACATGCATAGACTGGGTTGGTGCTCCTTGTCAACCAATTTGGTATGCATATACCTCCCTTTTACCAGTAAAGATTAACAAATATTTTTTTTAGATGTGTGGGGGTGAATGGGGGGAATAAATTTGTGAACGCCTGCACACTAACGGCTGGATCGATTTTACAAAAATCAGGGTGTGTGCTGGGGACTGGTGAGGTGTAAGAGAATGTGTTTGGAGGGCGGACAGAGAGGAATAGTGGGGGGGGATATGGAGGGCGGACGGGGAGGGGTTTGGTGGGTGTCTTTTCACCACCAATAATTCATGTTGAATAAAAAATATAATATTAAATTAAAGTAAGAGTGTTGCATTATCGTTAGAAGCTATTGCATGTTTTCGATTTAATATATCAAGTGCGAGTGAATTACCAGCAATCTTCATACATTATTGCTTTCTTACTAAAAACGTTATTCAATCATCTCGCTGCGAAGCGCGGGTATTTTGCTAGTTGAGAATAAATCCTAAATTTTGTTTTTTTTAACTTTAGTTACCTTTAGTAGGCTACCACCCATTAATGAATTAGTAGATTAGTAGGTGTGTACCTGGGTCTGGGTTAAGGGGTATGTACTTTTTGTGTTTTAACCATAAAAAACTATCTTTATGAGAATAAATCTAAATTAGTTTTTACTTTAGTTACCTTAATTATGCTTCCAATGGGAATGGAAAGGTAGGTCAGTAGGTGGGGGTTACTGGATCTGTGTGTGGGGGCTTGGGGGTGGTATACATGTGTTTTATGACCATGAAAAAAACTGTTTGACATATCACATTTGAGGATTGTTACCATTATAGTATATGGAAAAATGTCCGGAAATTCGCTTTTGCGGATGTCCTTAGCTAGAAAGATAGCACTTCTCCTATATGCCGCACGTTCTGTACCGAATTTCATGTCTCTAGCTCAAAAAACTGTGGAGGAGGATACGGGCCAAAAAGCGGAAGAATAATAAAAGGAAGAAGAAAAAGAAAAAAAACAGTAATTTGGCTTTTTCACAGCCAAATTATTATAGCTATATGACAATTCACCAGAAGATCTTCCATTTTAAGAAGCAGTCTGGTATATGTTAAGCATATGTTTGTATTTATGCTACTTCTGTGGTTTTTATCCAAATAAGAGGGAGCTGCATGGGGGCAAAATTGCCCCGACTTTGCTAATTTTACATGGGGTGGTGGAGGAAGACTACTATCTTACCTCTTATCTCCTCCAATTTCAAATATCTAAAATCTTAAAACGCGTATAATAGACGCTTACTGTATATATCGTAGGGTCAGAACAGATTTTTTAGAATAATGTCTTGATTAACAGAATGCAACGAAAATTAAAAAATTTACCCATGATTCAGTAATATTGACTTAATGTTTTTTCATTAGAACCACTATTCTATCGAAAATAAAGAGACGCGGCAAATACTTCATGCTGCTACAACAAAATCTTGTCACCAATACACCCACACAGTTTTTAGGGGAAATTAACCAATGGGTCATTCCTCGATTAAGAGGATTGTTCCAGGTTCGTGATTTTGTCCAACACAAAAAAACACTAAAGAAAATCATGTGACTTACGGGATAGACTGTTAGACAGAGGCTATTCCATCAGTGTTGACAACACAGCTATTCCTAGAGCACTGGTAGGGAGAGAAATGGATAAAAATTCTTTATCAAAGAAAAACTGTTGATCATTTGAACGGACCACCACTAGGAAAAGTAACGTTCTTATTATAATGTTACACAAAAAACTAATATTCATCCATCCCATTTTTAGAAATAACGGATTTACGGTTGTAAACAGAATAAGTTTTGATTTCAATCACGACTACAGTATCAGTATTCAGCAATCTTAAGATTTTACATAATATTTCCTATTTTACATGAGGAATAAACTGCTGAAGTATAAAAAAAAAACATGGCTAATGGAATATTAGATCTGTTCCACGAAGAGCGGTTACCCTGGGTATATTCTTATCTCAAGTTGGTTTATTCAACTACAGACTAGCAAAGACATGCTCCCAAACATTCTAAAGTGGGCCAAAAAAGTGTGGACAAAAGTGATGCCTAACTATGATAAATACATGACATCCTTAATCCTTCGACTACGTTAATAGACGGGACTGGGGAACGATGGGTTGGTATCAATCTGACACGATATGCTTCAAAACCATGTTGGTCAATATAGTGGGGGTGTACATCCCGAATCTAGGATCAGAGCGCAACGTCAGAGATTTAAAACCCAATATATGTCAGGAGCTCCCAATTACACCAGACCCTATAATCAAAGCGATGCAACACATTGACATCCCAGGTCCGAGAATAATCGAAACTTAAATGTGTCGGTAAGGCTCAGACGTTCTCCGGGGAGGCAAAATAGACGCGTGCCTTCTACGATACGGCTAACAAGGCCGAGGCCAGGCTCTCTATGTTTCTCTTTGTATCACTTGAACGGAGGTGTTCCTTGCACTTGTGGCTATTAAATACACTCCCTTCCTCTTATAACCGAACCTTTCTCTTTGCCTATGATTAAGTACCTTCACAGACGAAAAACGCGTCACGCTTACTAGCCTAGGACGTTTTATGGGCGTTAAACTTTTAATAAGCTTTGGTTCCGTATCTATCGGGTGCCGGCCCTTCTTTTGATGTTTGTTTTTTCTGTGATCGCTTCGGCCGTGGCCGACGGGCTCGGGGCTCTCTGATGAACCCGGGCCATCCATCAAATGGCGGTGAGTTCACATCCTTCTCCTAGTAACCATTTTTAACAACCTGCCTTCAAAGTGGACGCCCCCAGACCATTAAGTGAACGTTCGGGGTGTCCCAGACCAGCAATATACATTGTGAGTGAGTTATATGTCAGCTAACGTTCTGTTTTTAGTTCTTAGCATTTTAACTATGATTTCACTCGCTTTTGTTTGGTTAGATTACCCACGTTATATTTAACTTTCTATGCGCCCATTACAATAATAGCACTGAAGGGTGGTAATTGGGTGTGATACACTCTTTGTTGTATCGAATCCAGTTTTTTAAATATGGGCCCTAGGTCAGGGGGAATACAGGACTGAAATCCAAGGTTATAGTCTGGGACGTGTGTGGAAGTTAAGTGACCGAGCCGACACATTGTACAATATATTATACCATCAAAAATGCAGCAGAAACCCCCCCCACAACCTGGGTCAGTTGAGAACAATCGTGTAACGTTTATTCACCCAACTGTGAGGTTCATCCCAGCAACTTTCGGGGGGAACCTCCACCCCTTATTAAGCTTGGATAACCCCGAAAAGTTGCCGAGATTTGCCGGGTTACAGATTATTGTTCAACTGACACAATTGGAGTGGTCTGCTGTCATTGTTTGATGGTGTATAATACTTGATGTGGACCAGGGAGCAGTACGGTCGGCGGCAGATAACTGGAGGAGTGGAGTTCAACAACCTGTGATTATGACAATGGTACAATAGGCACTTGTCAATCTTCAGTCCACAGTACCAACCCCTGTGCACTCCTCTATAAGAATGGCTTCTTGCTAGCGAAGAAATGTAAGTACTGGAGGTATGTAAGGTGGGAAGGGTAAGTTGACCGTAATGAACTTGGGGTATTGGGGTCGGAAAGGTAGTTATAGATTAACTATAACAGGGGGTGTGGAACGTTCATATTTAAGCTGTACCTCTGTAGTGTCAGGAATAACATGATAGGTCTCACACACTGGGAGAAAAGACTAGATGTTTGGGTACTTACTAGCTGCCCTTGCCCCTCCTCTCCAGACTGTCCAATTACTGCAGGCATTAATACCCTCTATCTCCTGCCAATGGAGGACAAACATATTGCATACAAATATGGGAGGAACACACTGAAATAATACCCCATTTGCGCATTATCAAATCCAATCAAATCAAGCGTTTAAATGCATAAAGAAACATGACAACCTTACACCTTGCAGGGCAACTGTGAGTTAAAACATACTACATATTTAAATATATTACAGCCAGCCCCGGTCCTTTCTGCTGCTGACTTTTCTGTGCCAACTGGCCGCGACGTCAGTCGTCAATGGCTGAGAAGGCCTAGCAAATACTTTACCAATGCAAGGGTAGTTTTTGTGGGATGATACGTTAATACTAATTAGTTTGGGGGGTGGGCATGTCCTTTAAAAACTGATAAAAAGAGTCCATCCAAGATATTTTCTGTAGAACTAGAACCTTGGAATAATTCCATTTCCACAATGTCAAAAATGAAATGGGAAGGTACGTCCTGAATTAGTATCAGTATTGCTCTGACATTTTCACTTAATTCACTTTAATATGACCTAGTTTTAAAAACATCTCCAACATCACAGACACAAGTGAGAAAAATGTAAATAACTCCCAGGAATTCTTCATGCACTTGTCTTGGATATCTCGCAGATTATATAAGAGTTAGGTTTTCTAATTGTTAGGTGTTAATACCTGGCTGCATATAGTGAACACGCAGTGTACAAATAACTGTTCTCAAAGAGCTTGCCAATCTAAGCACTCTACGTCTGTGCCACATCAGATAAAGAACCAGAAGTGAACTCAGAACATGGAAAATAAACATCACCTTGCAGGGGTGAAGCCAAGTGAGGGGATTGAAACTTAATGTTGAAATGCATTGCAGTTTTACACCACGAACCCTAAGTGATATAAGATTTAATTCAACCAATTGATCTACAAGCTCTATGGACAAACTTTCCTTGTGTCAAAATATCTCCAGTTACCTCAGACGTATGGCTCTTTTGCACCTGCATTTGCCAATATTCCCAAATCAGAGCCATGAATAAAATGCAATTCAAAAACAAAAATAAAAAATGGTGATTGCATGTGCTGCCAAATTATAACACAATGCAGCTACCACAAAGTGGCCACAGTATTGATATTTCTGGCCACACGTTTCTATGTGCTAACGGAATGCAAAAATGCATCGTAGACGTGTGAGGAAACGCGCTAGTGGTGGCCTCGCCTGAAAGCGAACAACATCACTCTTCATTCTCTTCATTTATCCAACCTCCGGCCAGAAGAAGGGAGAATTGGTTTGCATGCAGAACTCTATCGATTAACATGCGCCCTCGATAGTAAAGCAAGCCGAGATGGAATTAAGGGTTTTCAGATTCAGAAACCATTGACATTCACAGAAAGTATACCTCCCAATCATCACAACTTCATACTCCTAGAGGTCAAGAGTCAATTAGGGCACGTCAATGAATATGTCAAATACTTAGATACTCTGAACATTGACATCTGTTCTGTTTCTAAACAAGATGGGTTACATGTCTTTGTGTCCATCTTGTAGTGTGATGAAATATACTCAGTTTGTATGGGCCAAATCCACTGGCCCTAGGAGCAGAAGTTCAGTGAGTATAATGGATGGATGGTGCACATATTTGAGAAAAGTTTCATTAAATTGCATTAAATACATAGAGAATATTGAGAGAGTTTTTTAAATGTTTCCAGCTAAGTACTGTATCTATTTTTATGGGGGTGGAGGGGGGGGGGGGGGGGGGGGAGAGGGGGGGGGGGGTTGAGGGGGACAATGGGGGAGGGGGGGGCTTCAAGCGGGGCTTGGCCCTAGGGTGAGGGGGTTTCAGGACCAGGGGAGGGGAGGGGGGGGGATAACTCAGATTAATTGAGGGCCCTTTAGGGAAAGTGTCAATTAAAAAAAAGGGGGTTTCGCAGGGGGGACGGCCAGGCGAATTTTAGGGTAAGGGAGGGAAGGGGGTATTAAGGAGCATTAAGGGGAGACGAGGGGGGTGGGGGAGGGGGTATGGAACTTTGCCACCTTCGCTTTCTGGCAGGTTTCGGCTCCCTGCTCAGGTGGGAGGTGGGTTATAGGAACGGGGGGGGGTGCGGGGCAGGGAGGATGTGGGGAGAGAGGTAGTCATTATTGTGGGGGGGGAGGGGGGGAGGGTACGGTGGGGGGCGCTGGAGGGTGGGTTTTTTTTGTTATTTTTTTTACATTTTTTCTTTTTTTGTCAAGAAACAAATTACTTTCAATCTGGCTGTGCACATGGGGATTCGGACCCCTAAAAAGTAACCTCCTCATCCAGAATTAACCCATTTAGGCCCTGTATTTAAAAGGCATGTCACCTTAAAAAATGTTATTTGCCCGCACCCCATGCTATTTTCACCATTTATACATGCATTTAAACCAGAATGTATTAACTTTTGCCACTTCGCTTCTCTGGCAAAGGTTTGCATCCTCCACTGCTCATGAGCTAGGAAACGTGAGCATGGCAGAGGAGGCAGCTGGGGAGATCAGTCAATATTCGTGAGTCAGCAGTCACAGGGAGGCTTACCACCAGAATGGGTGCAATATTACTTAAAACTGGTTAGAAGAAGATAACAAATGCGAAAATATAGGGGGTGGGGGGCAAGTTACTGACAACTGACCAGTTTCTTGTTAAAGGGTGGAATGTCCTATTCCAAGTGTCCAGGCTCGGGGTCGAGAATTAAGTGGATACAGTTCATTGTATTTGTCATTGTGCGTTGGTCATAGGTCTTTCCTTCCTATAGTACTTGTGTTTTTAAATATGTTGGGTGTTGAAAGGTACATATGCTCATTATTGCAAAGGTATTTATGTGGAGCCATTACATCCCTCTGGCAATCCAGAGGTTGGCATTCAATTGTGATCTAATGGTAATGGTACACAAGGATGTCCTTGTTTTTACACAGTTTGCTATATTTGCAAGGTTAATTTAAAAATCTGCAACAACCTGTGTTCCTTTACATCGGCATATGTGAGATTTATTTCAATCCAAGTTGCAGTTTTGCTTATAGTTCTGCGAGAGGAACTTCCTGTGTCGAGAAGAGAGAAAGCTGAATGGTTAGAAATGGTTACATCACCAAAAATTCAGGAAATGGCAATAGTCTGGAATAAGTGAGATGGTTTTCGCACAGATTGTTTGGGGGATCTAAATATTAATGATGGTGGACTCATCCGGGAGTTCTAGTGCTCCTTTTTTATTTATTCTTCTGGCTCTTGCTCTGAATTAATTTCTATTTCATTAATGTTCATTTGTAGTTTTCTCAGTTCTTCAGAAAGGGAAGAATTATAGAACAATATTAACCCCGGACTGTCCGAATTTCAAGAGAGAATGGCCGTGATCAATGAATCCTATCTTTAGGCCTCAGCAAGCTTTAAAGGGTTAACTGTGGTCTCCAAACAAGTTAGGAATAAAAGAAAGCCTGCAGTATTTCCTTTATCTGAGCCGACAATCACATCTTGGTTTCACACCCTGTAGAAATGATATTGAGGTGAATGGTTCAAACTCCTGCTTCCAGTAGGTGAGTGACATCACCTGACCTCTGTCCGCTGCCGTCGCCCCGGGGGAGAAGCAAGTAAAGACTAATGCTGGGAAAAACAGGAAGTACCTGGAGGAAAAAATGACAGTTGAAAGGGGAGCCATTAATGCAGGCAGGGGCTGGGCACATGACTACAAGTGGTCAATGGCTGAAAAAGGAAGTGTTCAAGCAGGAAGTAATATTGTTGAACTTCCCGAAAAAACTTCTCCGAAATTTTATCTAGAGATGTGAATTAGGTTTATTTGAAGGTACGACTGGAAGGACTTTTTATATAATCCTACTATTTGGAAGAATGAGAGATTAGTTACATTTAAGCGAAACACATTGAAATTATTATTTTATATGTTTGAAGATGTAAACTACTCCAAGCCGGAGCGATTCCAGTCCTAACCCTAAATCGATTGGTCTAAGGGCCCCTTTGGGACATTGATTATGTATTATTCTTTCAGAATGCATAGTAAGGGGGCAAGTAGTAAGGAAGAGAATTGCAAACAATTGAGAGCTGAGAGGAATCAGTCTCTTTAAAAGGAAGTCAGGGAAACTTACCTTTACCTATCAGCCATTGAGGCCTTTAAAAGGGGGGATAAAAACCATACAATTCTGAATATCCAAAAATTGGGTTCATACTGTATGGCAGTATACATACTGTACTCTGTGCACCATTTAAATACACTGAGAAAAAATAGGTCATAAATTCCCAGCCAGCTCTCCAATAAAATCTACCATTTCTCACAGTAGAAGAACATAATGTACGATCTCTACCTTTACCTCTGAGGGGCAGTAAATATGGACATCTAAGGTGTTACCATAGAGGGAGGAATTCCCCAAATTACGGTAAGTATTTGCATGTACAAAATATACGGTCTTGTTTATAAATCGTGTGTATCGCAAACGTTATAAATATAGTTACGATGAAGTTCATTAAGTACAAGCAGGCCTTGCAATAAAACTTTTTATCGTTAAAAAAGGGGGCTAATTTTTGTCTCAACCAATCAGATGTTATTTTACCATTTGAAAAGCTAACATCTGATTGGTTTTGAAAGAACTTTTATTAATAGGCCTGAAAGTTCATCCTAGAATACCAGTGGAACTAAACTACCGCAATGGAATCGATCGCGGCCATAGATTTACGATCGCTATCGAGATTTACAATCGCGATGTACACTTTATGGCTGGGTAGTAAATTAAAAATAGTTAAAGGCGTGGTGTGGCTAAGAAGCAATACTGCACCTTATAAATATGGGCCCTAAAATCGGCCATAACAGTAAATACTATTCCATTTCCAGATTGGTCTATGCTCCAACCAATTCATTATATCCTCGACGGCATTGGGCTGTCCGACTTCATGGGTAGATTTAGTATCGAAAATGCCAACTACAGTAACATTTCGAATTTCCACCCTCACTTATAGAATGCAGATGTTGACAATGTTAAATGGAATAATTATGTTGTGTTTTTTTAATTTCAGACACTTAAATTAGTTATAGTTGGCTTTTTCTAATAGAAGATTCTGCGTTAACCCTTTAGGAAATCCACGTCTCTGATGCATTGTTGATGTGTATCTTCCCCTTCGGCTACCACTATGACATGTCCACCCAAAATGTACAAACCACCAGCCTTCTTCCTATATTAAGGAAGCAAAAATAGCGGGTTCGTTCCCCACCTGGGTACAAAGCATTGATATAGGATGGGGAGGAGGTAAGTATAATGTCCTTTAATAATACTGATAACCTGCTGCACAGGGCGGTGGAGTAAAATGCAGTGTGAAAGTGTCATGACTACCCCATTCTCTCTGCCCTGGTCCCACCCTTTCACAAGACCTCTAAACCCCCACTCGGGATCGTAAACATAAACCATTTTCCCTGTTCGCTAACATCTTCTGTCCAAACTGGACTAGAGGTAAACCACCTGGTAGAGAGTGGTTCAGGTTTTGTGAATGCAACATTTTACACATGCCATATTAAAAATTTTAGATTCAAATGCTCTCCCTTGGTCACGTGAATAGATCAGGGTACCCCATAGTGACAAATAAAGTTCTCTACAAGAATGTATTAGTTTTAGCTAAAATGTACTTATGGTCATCCGTAGTTACTGGTAATGGACACAAGGAATCTAAAGCAACTTCTTTGCAGTTGATGATGTTTGGACGACACCATAGGGGCTCTGGGGGTCTTTCCCCATATTCTTACGTGCCCACAGACAGTACATGCTTACCACATGCTTAATATCTTTGACCAGGTGGGACAGAAATAGCGAGCCATTGCTTGCCAGTTACCTTGTCTACTCCCAATGCCCCCCCCCAGTTTGTCATTATGTAACCATTTTCGAATAAGTTGGTTACAGTCTGCGTGGGACAATCATTTTGGAAGTTAGCACACCGAACACAATCCCCTCTTGTGTCTGTACTCAAAGATCATCTCGTATAGATAAATCGGCCAATATTTGCAGAAAACTTGTATCATTGTCTAAGCTTTGGGAGCTCTTCAAGTCCAGAAGAATGACTTGTACAGGTGAGTTGCTGGATTAATGGCAAATTAGAAGAGGAGGTCAGCATGGCAGAGGCCAGAGGAGAGCAGTTACTCGTATATCATGAGCAGGGCCTACAAGACAATGCATCAGCATTCAGATGCTGTCTGCCCGGACGATGCTCAACTGTATAGGCAAATATGGAACGCTGCTCCAGCTAACGAGCCAATTGTCCTCTGTCATAAAAATGTGGAGCCATTTAAGCAATTGTGATCGGTTCTCAGTGTGAAACTGTTTACCTAGCAGATAGTGTTTGTAATAACGGGAAAGTGATGACAGCAAGCATTTCTTACGGTGGTTTGCTACTTTCATTCGGGTTTAGTCCTGCTGGTGTAGAAAATTACGTTTCATGGCCATTTGGAATGATGATAAACAGCACCAATACCAGCGTCACTAGCATCTGTGGTCTAGTAAAATGGCAATTGAGGGCGGGTCCAGTCATGGAGGACTGGCCAGAAGGCTGAGGGGCAAATGCCCCCCCGGCTGGTCTCCATGAAAAATTTGGCTGCCACGAACTAGTAAGTTCGTTCTTGAAAAGCCCAGCGCACACTCTAGCTTACATGGGCAAGGAACTGGAAACTCCTCTTCAGATGTTACCAGTCAGCCCAGCCCTCCAGTTTATTAGCAGTGTTAGTAGAACCCCCCCGTTCTTTAGCCAGTGTCATCAGCCTTTCAATTCATTAGCCAGTGTTGGCTAGCCTCTAGTTATTATTCAGTGTTTGTCCAGCCCTCCGTTCACTAGTTGGGTTAGTCAGCCCTCCCGTCATTAGGAACAAAGAAAAGTAAATCTTGTGAAAGTGAAAGTAGACCCAGGGGGATGACTTAGTGATTAGGTCCTTACCCGGGGTACTTGTAGGGGGAGGGGGAGATTTTAGGATAATAATCGTTTTCTACATACAATGTAAAATGGGAATAGTGCTCTTAAAATGTGTGTAACTTAAACAAGTGTGTGACTTAGCAAATTGGGCTGGTCAAAAATATTGCAATCTACAGTGCAAGGGTCACACGGTTGTATTTGCCCCCCGGCCAAAAAGGTCCCAGTCCTCCCCTCAGTTCTAAACAAGGCACTGTCAACAGCTGCTGGTCCAGGCAAAACTTGACCCTTGGTAACAATTTCTGCAAATGGGTCAGGCAATGTGTGCAAAACACCCAAAAATTTAAGGTAATAGGAAGCAATGCCTAAAAAACTAAGGACTTCTTAAACATTCTTGGAGCAGGCACTGAACAATTGATGTCACTTTGTCTGGGTTGGTGCCACGCCCAGAAGCAGAAATAACGTGTCCAGGTATTAAACGTTTCACAGAATAGATTGCATTTAGAGGGCTTTACTTTGAGGTTAGCATCCTGCAATCTTTTTTAATCCCAGGTCAAGCGCTGCAGATGTTCATCAAATGTTGCCCAATTACATATATCATCGAGATAAAACAAGACAAGCAGTCCCTGGAGGTCACCAAAAACAACATCCATCAAGCGTTGAAACGTGCTGGGGGCATTACAGAGCCAAAAGGCATAATATTAGATTCAAGAGTCCAGCAGAGTGCACTTGGAGCCTGCCAAAACCGCTTGGTAGGTCAAGAGTAGAAAACCATTTGCAGGAGGCGAGGGTGTCATCAATGCGAGGTGGTAATAGGTAAGCGTCCTTACAGTGATATCATCAATTTCGGTAATCCACAAAGTCTTTTCGACTACTCCAAAAAGATGTCAAACAAACCAGGAAATTCCATTCTGGTAAGTTGAATTTACCATTCCACTTTTTCCACAATTTCTTACTGATTTTATGAACAATCTCCCAAATGAATAATAATCTTCTAACCCCTATTGAATCCATCGTTTTTTCTTGATTTTAGACTCCACCACAGGAGGTCAGAGCAATGGACCCCAATATATTGAAGGAGATTCCTGTTGAGGTAAATTGAATTTCCACTTTGACCATTCTTTCTGATTTTATGAAAATCTACCAAATGAATAATTATCTTCTAAGCCCTATTGACTTTATCCTCTCTCTTCATCTAAGGAGTGAGCAGAGAGATTTGCAGGCATTTTATCAGATTCCTGTCCAGGTAAGTTTATTCCATCCAGTCTTGTTGTGAATCTCCCAACTTAAATGTCTACATGGGAAATTTAATGACCCCTTGTCAAAGTGTTGTAGTGATCTTGTCAAGAATGGGTTAACTATTGGTATTAGTTCTTGCAAAGGAACAATAAAAATGCCATTCCCCCTGGAACAGGCCTATGTGTTATATTACGATTAGTGAAGGATGGAACCAGATCTTCTTTAGACGGATGGAACCAGATCTTCTTTACAGACAAGTGGGGCTGAACCATGTCATTTAAGGACAGTCATACATGAAAATAAATGGATTGCGGTATTGTAATATGTAAGAAGAAAATACTATTTTATTGTGAATGGGAAGGTAGGCCCATTAAAATGATAAAACATGGAGACCTATTCCCTTGCCAGGCGGAGTTATTAATATCTTGGGAAATAGGATTACACCAGGTCATGTTTGGTTATTGTAGGAATTGATAATTAATACAGGAGAGGAATATGTGGTCAATACACAGTACAATGTACATATCTACATTATATGGAGGTTGCTAACTGATGGGAATGAATGCTTTTGGCTAGTCTAAATATGGACATTCTAGACATCCCACCTCAGGCATAGCCCAGGAGGGGGGGTTTATCAAAGGGTTTTTTAAATCCTTGTAGCCCTATTAACTGTGTTCATACTGAGGGGACATGCTAAAACTGGTGTATGGGCCCGTGTTTCTTTATTTCTATAACTGTTGTACCTATTGTATGTCATTTATTATAACACCATTTTCTTTGATTTGTATTATATGCACGGTCCACCTTTTGGAATATTAAATCTAAAATTTATAAGTTTTGTCTTTGATGCTGTAAAAGAACTCAGTTAGCCTCTGATAAGTTTATATGTGGGTTGAATGGAGTGTTTTGCAGTGTAAATGCTAATTAACTCTGTGACTGCTTGGAAGGACTGATGCTAATTACCGTTAGTGCTGGATTGAATGGTGTAGTGTGTAACCATTTAACGCCAAAGACAGGGGTGTGCAAGGTCAGTGGAGAGTCAAGAGTGTTTTTGGGGTGTCTTTAAGGCCATAACTTAAGTGTACCGATTGATTGGTCAGATAAGCGCCCAGCGAACTGGGTTCGTGACACCCCCAATGACTATATCTTTTCTCTTTTTTCAGGCCCAACTAAGAAAGTGAAAACCAAAGAAGGGCACAACCAGTTAGGCCTCCACTTCCTGTCCATTACGTTTATTTCCATCCATGCTCTTTTTTGATGAATTTGGAAATCTCCCAACTTAAATGGTGTCTACAATGGGAAAATAATGACCCCCTAAAGACTCTATCCTTTATTCTTTTTAGGCTACATCAAGGAAGGAGCCACAAAGAAGGCCAAACCAGTTAGGCCACCACTTCCTGTCTGGGTAAGTTTATTTCCATCCATGCTCTTTCTGATTCCAATTTCATGGAGTCTCCCAAATAAATAATATCTTCTAACCCCTATGCTCCACCCTCTAAAACACACACACACTTTTATTATAATATATATTATTATTACTTCCTAATCCTTGTCATTGTCTTTTCCCTTAAGCCTCCTACAATAAAGACAGGTAGTATAACTGGGGTTTGGGGTCTTTATTAAATCTTGACAGACAATAACCAAGTCCAATTGTTAATGATAATTACAACAACATTCCAAGTTGTCTAGAGATTGGTCTGATTGCACTAACAGTCATTGGCTGTATCAGGGTGAGAACCTAATTCACTAGATTCACCTGGGGTACAGCAGTAGTTTGGATACTTACCTACTAGCTGCAGGTGCTGCTCTATTCCAGAACCAGTCTGGTCCTGCTTCCCTCCACTAGGAGCAAGGCTATGCGGAGGAGGCAGGATTGAAGAGAGAGGCAGCAAGTAGGTAAGTGTCCACATACCTTCTGTACTGTCAGGGGTGAGGATCCAGTGAGTTAGGTCCTATCCTGGGTACAGCCAAAGGAAGGCTGGGTGAGAACATGGCATGGCTGGGTAATTCCCCTCCCTCTGGATCAACTGTGCTATAAGAATCAGAGATGGATGTAAAATCTGGTGGGTGGGGGTGTTAGGTTAGTGATTGGGTAAAATTCATGAGTGTTAGGGGTTCATATAATAAAATAATAAAACATAAATTTCAACCATCTGTGTTTGGATTTTCCTTTCTCTTTATATTCCCATTTGTAATATGGGGATCAGACTATGATTGAAAAGGGCATATTATATATGATAGTTATTGGCTTCATAGTATCAGGATCTGGTGTTTAAAGATAAATATCTAAACAATCTTATTTCATTTAAAAATGTGTTAACCAAATAGAGAATTCCTAGTGGGAATAAGTTAATGAGGCCCAGGACCAATAGAAATTAAAGGGCATGTCCACCCCCAAATATATCCCAACCCCCCCCCACTACTGGCCCCATTGTGTGTTAATCCTTACCTCACATCCCAGCTCCATATGGTTCTCCTGTAGTCCCCCCCCCCCAAAATCCCAAAAACTGCCCACCAGGAGGATAGCAGAGTCCATATGGACTCTGCCTCCTACCTGGCCTCCGGAGAAGTTTGGCATGCGTACTGCAGCCCTTCTCCCCCTCCCTCTCCCTCCCGATTAGGATTCCCTCCCACTACCATAAAAACCTTTTTACCTAACATTCCCCTGTTCCCCCAGCCCCAACCGCTCTATTAGTAATATCAGAAAATGCCCAAAACATTACTTACCTTCCCTCTTGAAAAAAATTTTTTTTTTTTTTTGAAGGGTGGATATACCCTTTAACCAGTTTAAAGCAGAACTAGAAAGTGAAAGTTTAAATTAAAACTTCACTTGGCTTGAAAGGCTTAATTTTTAAGGGAAGTGTGTGCTGCAAGAGCAATGAAAAACATTCATGTATATATAGGGTAAAAAAGTTGTTGTGAAAGCAGTTTCTGGTTGCATCAGGGAGAATGGGTTTTAAGCCTTGAACACACATTAGATTATTGTTGGAGAAGCAGCAAAAGTCAAAAGAACAGCTACTTCATCAACAGTCTAACGTGTGGCAGCTCCCTTAGACATTGTTTAGTGATCGGACTAAAAAGTCAAACCTTAAAAAAAAACAGTTTAAATAAAGCAAAATGAAATGCATCTACCTATATACGAGTATAAACCGTCCGGTACCTATTTTTACCTAAAAAAATAGTAAGTAAGTGATTAACTCGAGTGTGGTAGAAAATTGTGACCACTACTGCCTTCTGATTCTGTATTGTTGTGAGGGTTTGTTTTTTTTTAGTAGTCATATACAGTAACCCCATTCCTTGGCACTCCAGATGTTTGGAAACTGCAACTCCCATCATGCTTTAGTTTGGGAGTTTTAGTTTGCAAATATCTGCAGTGGAATTGCCACTGCAGTGGAATACTGTACCCCCCCCCCACCCCTCCGAAAACACCACAATGTTGAATTGCCTTCTCCTACGTTTGCCGCTCACTCTGCTTCTTTGCTGCTTGCTCGCATCCTGCTGCCTGAGTCTTACTGGCCTCACTTCGGCACAAGTAGTGACCTCAGCCAGAAGAGCATGAAAGCAAGTGGCTGCCAGAGCAGGTAAGTGACTGAGTCTAGAACCGAGGTTCGGTTTTCAGGCTATTTTTTTTAGCCTGAAAACCTGGTTTATACTCAAGTATATACAGTATATCAGCTACACACGAGACTGGGCTAACAACAAATGCATTTAAAAGTAAACTTGATACGGTAGCCTATACAAACTGCAGAATATAGCGTTGATCATTACAAACCAACCCCTGGCTGTTTAGCTTTTATATCATTTTATTGACTTATTGTAAGCCACACCCTGTACATAGACACTTAGATCCTGGTCGTACCATATCGGGATATCCCGACCGTCGGATTGTGTATGGAAGATCGTTGAAAGATCTTTCAACGATCTTCCAATAATTTCCACATCGGACCAGTTGAAACATTTTGCCGACAGCACAAACAATCGAACGACCCGCAGATTGTACAATCGGATTGTAGAGTCTATGGCCACCATAAAGTCATATGAAAAGTGTTGCTTTATTGTAATGTCAAAAATACCAGATTACAAGCAAATGATGAACAAATTAGTGATTCAATTTGTTTCTTTTTGCCCAGACTTCCATATGTCTTTTCATTAGACTCCCGTAATTATGTAATATTTATATGAACTGCAACATGTCCCCCTCTAGTGGTCATAACATTAACAGACACTTTTTTTTTTTTACAAAAAATAAAGAATTCTTCAGTCAAGGCTTAAAACATGGAACTTCCTTTTTATGAGATAAAAACTGTACTAATTACGATATTAAGCAAAAATAACCTTTAAGGCTGGTCGGGGGAACCATCAACTGCGGCCACAGTCTGCCGACCTTTATACCCTACCCATAATGTCTGTCTAACAGTTACATAGTAACATATTGGTGGTTTGTATAAAGAAACAGTCCATCAGTCCAAACTTATACCCTACCTCATAATGTCTGTCTAACAGTTACATAGTAACATAGTATTGGTGTTGTATAAAGACACAAGTCATTTAGTCCAAACTTTATACCCTACCCATAATGTCTGTCTAACAGTTACATAGTAACATAGTATGGTGGTGTATAAAGGACACATGTCCATCTAGTCCAAACTTTATACCCTACCCATAATGTCTATCTAACAGTTACACAGTAACATTGTCCAACCTATTTCAGCACAAAGACAAGATGATGACATTATCTTCTACATGGCCAGTTTCTGCTCCAGACAAACGAGTTTCCACATCAAACAGACCCATTACTGATATTCTCCTGATATTAAGAATATAATTTATTTAAAAAGAATAAGGATCTATGACACCTACATACAAATCATTTGATTTGTTGCTTCCCCCAATGTTTTACACCTTTTTATAACACAGTCTTAGCAGTTTGCGGTGGGCTAGGGTGCCTTACAATATTTTTAGTGTTTTATAGGAGAGCAAAGAGGGCTCCAGAGGGATGGAGGGAGGAGTGGGAAAGGGCTCCCCTGCGCATGCCACTGTCCACTCAGAGGACCAGGAGGAGGCAGAAACCTTTCACACAGGAAGACACCTCCTACTCTTCAGTTTCCTGTACTTTAGACAATCACTACCGGTGAACTATTTGGAGCAGAGATGTAAGGTAAGGATTTTTTAACACTACACAGTGGGGCCAGTATGGGGTTAAATTTTAGTTTTAAGGGGTGGACATGCCCTTTAGTCTACAGAATAAACATTCACTTGACTGTTGTAGATTTTAAAGAAAATAATTTACGGCAATGATCTCGTAATCTAGTGTCACCTTTCAGTTTGTACTGAACTACTTGCGTCACCTTCAGACAAACCCACTGTTTATTGGAACACTGCCTGCTTGCTTTACCTTTAGACTAGTTTGCTGGGAGAATCGTACCTTCCCATTGGCCAATCTGGGAAGAGTCCTGGAGTGAGAGACGGGGCAGAGCGGACAGCTTCAATTGAGGTTAATACTACAAACCAATGGGTGAGGACCAAGTGGTTATGGTTCTCACCCTAGTACTATCAATGGTGTGTGTGTGGGGGATGACGACTAGGTATTCAAATAGAGGCCTAGGATGCCCAAGAATAACCAGTAACACAAAAAGTAAATGGGGCACACTCAAATAGTAAGTCCAATGTGAGCAATGTGAATTTAGAGAGAGAGCACCAGAGGATAAGACAAGAATTGGTTTAACACAAGAATCAGCCAGGCCAGGCAAGGTACAGGAGGATTACACAAGAACTTACAGGGTTATTCAATAAAAGTTCTTATAATTAAAAATGGTGCTAACTTTGCCCCAACCAATCAGATCTTATTAAAATTTTTGAAAGCTAACATCTAATTGGTTGGGGCAAAATTAGCACCATTGTAAACAATAAGAACTTTTATTGAATAACCCGTTACTGTGTCTTAAGGAAAAGTCAATCCATCAAGCAAATAATCATAGGTCAGAGGTCAAAGCTGAGTTGGTAGCAGGAAATATAAAATGAAATCACACCAAGAGCAGAGGATGGTCTACAACCAGGAACCCTTTATGGAGTAATCAACAGGAATACAGAAAAGCCACAAGGCACTGAAAATCTCAGTGATTGGCCACATATGAAATGTAAAATGTTAAGGACATAACCTCTGACTGCGCAGAGGAGAAACGTGCGTCGACTTTGTAACACACCCGGAGGGAGAGCAGGGGGTCTGTTTGGTGACCCGATATGGAGTACATCCATGTGTGTTGAGTGGATTGATACCACATTAGGGAGCGTGGAGATGTATTAAAATTAAATACATACCAGGGAGGCTTGAACACCTGGGATTGTTATCCCTTAAAAGAGTCGTGAGTACAACAAGGAAAGACACACCTCAAACGATCGCCATAGTGGAGAGCTCCCGCATTGACTGACCACATTTTCAACATTTGAGATAACCTCACCATAACTTATATCTGTATGATGGTTTGGGTGGTTCACTAAATAAGGAGTGTTAGCTACCCCCAGCACCCTCTGCCGGAGATTCCACCTAGTATTAAATGTCTATGGACTTTTAGGGCTACACGTTTTAACACGCCGATCACGCATTAAAAAGCACACTAGGTGGTCGTGGCCACACTATGTGCACTGTGATCTGCATTTTTTGCACAATTGCATGCGCTCCGATTGCACAACAATGTGCTGGCGTGAGAGTCCAGTGTGCTAGGACGTGCTGCAGTGTAGCCTCAGCCTTATGGATTTTTGGCAATGGATTTTAACTTAACTTTACACTTTAAGTTATTCTAGGTTATTGGGGTCTCCACAGTTTCACTTTTATTTTAAAGGGCATCTCCACTAAAATGTAACCCACTACTGGCCCCACTGTGCAGTTTTAAAAAAATCCTTACCTTACATCTCTGCTCCTTATGGTTCTCCTGCAGTCTTTATACAAAGTCCAGGAAAGTGAGGAGTAGGATATGTCTTCATGTATGAAAGGTTTCTGCCTCCTCCTTTTCCTCTGAGAGGACAGTCGCATGTGCAGGGGAGCCCTCCCCCCCCCCCCCACCACCCATCACTGGTTGGCCATCCACCTAGTGTAAAAACAGTTTGCTGTAGTGTAGGCTTTCCACACCCACCCCAACCACTGTTAGTTTAGTAAAATAAGATTCAGAACTGTACTTACAGCCCTTTGTTCTTGTGATTCTCTCCATTGACTGCAGCTGTGTCCATGATTGGTTGCCTCTCAACCAATCACAGGCGTGGCTGCTGGTCCGACCTCTGTTTGCAGAGAGCCGGATCAGTGAGCCGCAGGAGCGAGGGGCTGTAAGTAGCATTCTGAATCTTTTTTTACTAAACTGAAATAGTGGTTGGGGATGGGCAGGGATGCCCTAGAGTATATCAAGAGTATATAATTAAAGGGTATCTCCACCCTAGAAAAATTTTTTGATCTAGGGTGGAGATACCCTTTAATTATTTTTATTTGGCACAAAACACATTTTTATAAAATTTCACTATCATAAGGAGGTTCTGTTTATTGGGGGTTTTTTTTGAAAGTTATGCAGTTAGGTTTACATGGTTATCGTATAATATTGCCTTCTTGGATATCATAATCAAAGGGCATATTCACCCCTAAAATGAAAAATAATATAGAGGTAATTACCACACACCCCAACCCATAATAATTTTTTTTTAAATTTAATTTTCTAAAATCATACCTTTAGATACAGCAAGATCCCACTATTGTAAAACGTTTTCCAGATTTTAAATCTCAGCTGTAGATCTGTCACCCCAGAAGCAGAAATTATAATATGTGACCCATTCCTGACCTATTACTAGGATCTTTGGCTGTCTGCCAGCACATAATTAAAATAATTCGCAGAGAAAATAAAGAAGGGGAAGGAAGGGGGAGAGGTGTAAGCAGAGCAGTGTCCATGGTGAGGCTGTGCAGAACTTATAAGTGTCACAGACACTGCAAGAAGGCAGTGAGTAAGGGAGGGTGGGGGAAAATAGAAGCACCCACTAAACATTAATAATTTAATGGCAAAGCAAGCACAGATAAATATGTGAGTACCACCACTATACTTGTCTCAAATTGTAGTTTCAGATAATGTAAAGGTGTTTGAGTGAGTATAGTGACCCTTTAAGAAGGCAGACAGATGTATGACTAAAATGTTATGCGGCAAAACGTGCCCCTCAGAAGGTTCCTGCTTCCTCTCCAAGCTCTTTTACAAGCTTACACATGCTTGGAAGAAGCTAGGAGAATCTCAGTCAGTCATTGGCTGTGATGTCACATCTATGGCTGACAGATTCTATCTGGGATGGAGTTTCCTTTCGTTGTATATGCTTCAGGTATTTTTTAAATGAATGCAGATAAATACAGTAATACGTTATACAGATACATTAATACATTATCTTAGTTTGGTGACTATCTGCATTTTTGGACTTTCAGAAGAACGAGGAAGTGATCCAAGAGGTGGGATTGTTGTCTTATGAAACTTTGGTTTTTAGCAATTGGTTTACTTTTAAACTCAAGTACAAAAATACTTGCCTACAGTGATTACTGTACCAGCTCACAGAACCCTATTTACAGTGACAATCTGTTTTTGACGCTCTCACCATATCCCATTACTATTCACATACTATATGAAGGTTTAATATCACAATTACAACTCATTAAAGGACTATAGTACGTATAAAAAATTTTTCAAACATTTTAAATGAAAATTATCTGGGACAGGAAGGTAAGATTGGTACTTTCTTCCTCCCAATATCATTTCTATGAGGTTTAGCAGTATGAAGAAAACTGCTTCTGCCAGGCTTCCTGAGTGCTTCACTATCTTTAATACAGGAAAGCCCAGGGCACTAACCTGGCAGATGAAAACTGTATGTTCTGAAGCTCCTCAACGTAAAAATATTGAGAGATAGGAATAATCAAATCAGTTTTTTTTTTTAAATGATACGCACTATAATTCTTTTAAAAATTCTTTTTAACAGTATAGTTGTCCTGGAAAAAAAAAGATTGGTTTAGTTCCAACAAGAATTAAACATTTTGCCTATGCTGCAGCAACCAATCAGATGTTATAGGATGTTTTTAAACTGCAGGAGACCAGTAAAAAGGTAACATCTGATTGGCTTATGTAAGTTATGGAAATTAACAGCATGGGTAACTTTTTGCACCTCTTATAAGATAAGCCCATGTCCCAAACAGTCAGGGTTATTCAATAAAAGTTCTTATCGTTAAAAATAGTGATAATTTTGCCCCAACCAATCAGATGTACCAAGCTATGTACCCCAAGCTATGTACCAAGCCGATAATGTCTCTTTAAGATGTAAACTTTTAAAAAAGATAACATCTGAGTGGTTGGGGCAAAATTAGCACCATTTGAAAAGATAAGAACTTTTATTGAATAACCCTGAGTATGTGTGGGTTTCAGATCATAGGAAATGAACGAGAGACCTAGATATGTATAAGTGAATGTTTTGAGGACGTTAAAAAGTAAATATTGGAATTAAAACTCCCTGAATCCCATTTCTGTAAATAAATTGAATTTAGACCAAGGGAAAACTGCAGGCTCCCCTTCTACACCAGTAAGGCTGTAAGCAGAATCCAATATCTGATTCCATTAGAAAAGATTTAACCATCAAGAACTCAGTTTTAACCTTCTGGCAACAATTTTGTTAGATAACATTCACACAGATATAAATTGGAATTCATGGGTGACCCTTGTTGGAAGGGGTTTCAAGGATATTTCTTTTATTAGTATATATCAGTAACAGCCCTGCTCTGTAATAACCCTAGAAGCAGAAGAGAAAAAATGTCTGCTGTCCCATGAAATTTTCAGTGAGGAAATGACTGGACCATCGGCTCTTTTGCAAATCTTAATCAACAAATTTTTTTTAGGCAAGTTTGTCCAGTTTTAAACCCCCCCAAAAAAACAAAAAAGAGATTTTGTGTACTGTAATATATTCATTGTATAGAATGCAAACATTCAGAGGTTTGTAGTAAAAGCCCAACTGCCACTTTCTTAATGAAATGCACCTGGATCTGAGGCTTCTCTAACTCACACTGTGTCCCTCTGGCACAAACACATTTTTAAAAATAAGATGTTAAAAAAGTACAAAATAAAACCACAGTAACAAACATATGTATATACTCACAATGAAGTTAGAAATTTAGTTTTATGGTCATAAATAGTGATTAATCCTGGTTTTTGATTTGGAACAGCAGGTTTCCAAAATTCAACAGATTTTTGAAACTCTGAACTTTTCATCAACAGTTCAAAAACTTCCAAAATCTAAAATTTCTTTTTAAAAATCGAAAATTTCAGATTAAATCGGATTTTTGGAAACTCAATAGGTTCTTGGGAACCAATATCGGATTGAAACCTGCAGGTTCATTCATCTCTAGTCATAAACACAAAAATACCTTTAACACACACACAGGTACAAACACCTACTTGTGCCCCCTGGACCCACCTCACCCTAACATTTCCATAATAAATATATATAAAGCTTTAAAAAAATGAATTTTTTGCTCACAAATGCAAAAACATATCGCCCAACACAACAGGTTTAAAACTTTCGGCACATACACACACACACATCCCTTCTGAAACGCCTCTTGAAATTTCTCAGGGGGGGAGTTTTTAAATAATAGAAAGGTAGAAAGAAGCAATCACTCCTGTCTTCCTTAGATACTGACAGTAGCCATCACTAGATGAAATGAACACTTGTGCGCTCCTTGGCTACTTTACCTTCATCTAGTGATCATGCCTGAGATTGCCCCATCTCCCTTTCTATACTCTCTGTTTGAATAAAAGCAATCTTTTTTTTCTGAGTCTTGCATACATTCACATGCTACAGACAGATTTATTCTTGCTTATTCATATTTAATATACAGCTGGATTTATCAATGTATCTAATTCTTACTACAGGGTTCAAATCTGGATATTGCTTGACAATGCTGAACTAAATCTCTCAGTCTCCAATGAATGGCACATATCCATAAAACAAGAGACCAATCAAGCAGTGACAAGTTGGAGCTCTGCACCCACAATCTATTATCGGTATTGGAATAAAAATATTTTCTTTCTTTTAATAAAGGGTAAATCCCTTTAAAATAACAGTCTACAATTTAGAGTGAACTTAGTTGCTGTAAAAACAACATATTCCAGCATCCCTCCCACTAGACAACCTTTTGCAGTAGGTGTAGCAGCCATCATTGGGACATGACAAGGTCCATCCAGAAACATTTTATTTTGCATTGAAGATCACAATGGATCACATTGTAACTTGTAATAAATTTAGATAAAGGACTTTTTAGATATATAACTATAAAATGTAATTACATAGCTCCCCTCTATGGTCTTTTTCCTGCCATTCACTAGCTACACAATGTGCAGCACATAGGGTAGGCACTGTTTTAATTCATACATGCAGGACTCCAGATGCAGTTCTTGCAGTGAATGTGCAGGAGACTGAATATACAATGGCCATCACTTCAGATTTTGGGTGGCGAGTCTATGGACATTCTGCAGCACAGTAAGGGTCAAAAGCATTTAGGGAGCTTTCTTCTTATCCATTATCGCCATCTAGTGGATACAATATGATGTTCGTTTGCACAAACGATGCTCCAGTATGAATTGTAACATATCCTTATTATAATGCTACTTTTTGGAAAATATAAGATAAATTCTACTCTTAATAAAACCTGCAATGCTGATGCTACAAGACATATTACATTGATGCCAGCAATACAGTATTTAGACATATAGATTATATAAATTACAAGCCTATGTACGGAGAAAATGCTATTAAAGCTGCGTTAACCGATATGTTAAAGGTTACCACGGCTTGAAGATATCAGCAGTGTGTAATGTACTGAGCCAATAGCATCTCTATAGGATGGATTTTTTAACACCAGCTATTATCTGGAATGGGCGAGCCCCATTTGCAATGCACAGAGAGCCTCTGCATGCTCTGTGCATTGCCTTAAAGGGTATCTGTCTAAAACACTTTTTCGGATTTGGAGCGGTATATCGGGTAACCCTTTTAAAATAAAAAAACAACAAAAGTGGTATAAAGCTGATACCTTTATTGGCTAACTAAGATAATCATAGCAAGCTTTCAGAACATTCTAGTTCCTTTAAAGTGGTATAAAGCTGATACCTTTATTGGCTAACTAAGATATCATACAAGCTTTCGAAATTCTAGTTCCTTTAAAGTGTATAAAGGGATACCTTTATTGCTAACTAAGATAATCATAGCAAGCTTTCAGAACATTCTATTCCTTTAAAGTGGTATAGGTGATACTATATTGGCTAACTAAGATAATCATGCAAGCTTTCAGAACATTCTAGTTCCTTTAAAGTGGTATAAGGTGATACCTATTGGCTAACTAAGATAATCATAGCAAGCTTTCAGAACATTCTAGTTCCTTTAAAGTGGTAAAAGCTGATACCTTTATTGGCTAACTAAGATAATCATAGCAAGCTTTCAGAACATTCTAGTTCCTTTAAAGTGTATAAAGGCGATACCTTATTGGCTAACTAAGATATCCTAGCAAGCTTCAGAACATTCTAGTTCCTTAAAGTGGTATAAAGGTCATACCTTTATTGGCTAACTAAGATAATCCTAGCAAGCTTTCAGAACATTCTAGTTCCTTTAAAGTGGTATAAAGGTGATACCTTATTGGCTAACTAAGATATCCTAGCAAGCTTTCAGAACATTCTAGTTCCTTAAAGTGGTATAAAGGTGATACCTATATTGGCTAACTAAGATAATCCTAGCAAGCTTTCAGAACATTCTAGTTCCTTTAAAGTGGTATAAAGGTGATACCTTTATTGGTAACTAAGATAATCATAGCAAGCTTTGAGAACATTCTAGTTCCTTTAAAGTGGTATAAAGGTGATAACCTCTATTGTCTACTAAGTATCTCATAGCAAGCTTTCAGAACATTCTAGTTCTTTTAAAGTGTTATAAAGGTGATACCTTTTGGCTAACTAGATAATCATATAGCACTTTCAGAACATTCTAGTTCCTTTAAATGGTATAAAAGCTGATACCTTTATTGGCTAACTAAGATATCATGAAGCTTTCAGAACATTCTAGTTCCTTAAAGTGTATAAAGCGATATACCTTTATTGGCTAACTAGAATATCTAGCAAGCTTTCAGAACATTCTAGTTCTTTTAAAGTGGTATAAAGGTGATACCTTATTGGCTAACTAAGATAATCCATAGCAAGCTTTCAGAACATTCTAGTTCCTTTAAAGTTATAAAGGTGATACCTATATTGGCTAACTAAGATAATCCTAGCAAGCTTTCAGAAACATTCTATTTCCTTTAAAGTGGTATAAAGGTGATACCTATATTGGCTAACTAAGATAATCCTAGCAAGCTTTCAGAACATTCTAGTTCCTTTAAAGTGGTATAAAGGTGATACCTATATTGGCTAACTAGATATCATAGCAAGCTTTCAGAACATTCTAGTTCCTTTAAAGTGGTATAAGGTGATACCTTTATTGGCTACTAAGATAATCCTAGCAAGCTTTCAGAACATTCTAGTTCCTTTAAAGTGTATAAAGGGATACTTTATATTGGCTAACTAAGATAATCCTAGCAAGCTTTTCAGAACATTCTAGTTCCTTTAAAGTGGTATAAAGGTGATACCTATATTGGCTACCTAAGTAATCATAGCAGCTTTCAGACCATTCTAGTTCCTTTAAAGTGGTATAAAGTGATACCTTTATTGGCTAACTAAGATAATCATAGCAAGCTTTGAGACATTCTAGTTCCTTTGTGGTATAAAGGTGATCCCTTTTTTGGGCTAACTAAGATAATCATAGCAAGCTTTGAAGAACTTCTATTTCCTTTAAGTGGTATAAAGGTGATACCTTTATTGGCTAACTAAATAATCATAGCAAGCTTTGAGAACATTCTAGTTCCTTAAAGTAGTAAAGGGATACCTTTATTGGCTAACTAAGATAATCTAGCAAGCTTTGAGAACATTATTCTTCCTTTAAAGTGGTATAAAGGTTAACCTTTATTGGCTAACTAAGATAATCATCAAGAACTTTGAGACTTCTAGTTCCTTTAAGTGGTATAAGGTGATACCTTTATTGGCTAACTAAAGATCTCATAGCAAGCTCAGAACATTCTAGTTCCTTTAAAGTGGTATAAAGATGATACCTTTATTGGTAACTAAGATATCATAGCAAGCTTGTGAAGAGTTCGCATTTATTATCCCGGTCATTATCCGTGTACCTGCATTCTTAAGGATACAAGGACTACCTTTGAAGATTGTAATGTTACATATTGGCAAAGGAACGTGACTGGTTCAAGAGAGGTGTTAAGGAGGCCATTTATTTGAAAATAAAGAAACCAAGCCTGAATAGAGGTGGGGGGGTTCAGCGCCATCTGTCTGCCATGTACAATGCTGTTTTGACACCTTATCTCTGGGCGTTCCTATAACACCTCTTCCACTATCTATCACGCCCTTAACACTTGGCTGTGATATGCTAATTGGGATTTTCCAGGGTACATAATTGCCACAGATACTTGAACAAGTCATTCTGAATTGAGAAAGCCAGTCGGATGACTAGCGAAACGTCTTCAAGAACTAAACTTCAAGTTCGGTTGATCTAATTGAATACAACAGATATAATCATAGCAAGCTTTTAGAACATTCTAGTTCCTTTAAAATGGTATAAAGGTGATACCTTTATTGGCTAACTAAGATATCATCTTAGTTAGCCAATCAGCACCACCCCTCCCCATGCAGTCAGGGGTGTCCTAGTGTTTTTGACACCTGAAAAAACTTTTAATGTAGCGTGACATGTGAAGTGGGCATGGCTTCATCATTGAACATAGGCTTGGCTTGTGGAGGTGGGTATGGTGGGCTGACTTACATGACTGGTGAACTGGAGGGATGACTTAACACCGATTTGTAGACTGGTGCTGAAATGCGGTATTGCAGGAGGGGTAATTTTTTAACTGCCGCCTATTAAGTGTTCTGCCCACAGGGGCATGCCCTGAGCAAATGTTTCAGTTTGCTTCATTAGTAGGGCACCACTGCAATACCACAACTTGATGTCACAGATGGGGCTGTCACACATTTATTAGCACCCCCCCCCCCATGAGGTACCACAGCGTGATGTCACAGATGGGAACTGTCACACATACTTAGCAGCAACATGAAATATTTTTCACAGAGTGGGGCTGCCATACTGTCACTATGCACCCCCTCCCCCCAAAAACATAGCCACATGTTAAGTTTTTCCATAGAGTAGGGCTGACACAGTGGAGGATATCAGCAGATGCCAGTAAGACAAGTTACACATACCTGTTACAGATTCGTCCAATTCACATACAACAGGAAACATCCGGGTTTTCAGCACTGGATCAGAACTTGCATGATTGGCCAGTTTCTTTGAAGGGGTGGGATTATCAAGGTGAGAAAATTGAAATCCGCTCCCAGAGTGTTGGCTAGGACTGTGCAGTGCTTATGGTCGCCGGACCAACTTGTGGGCAGTGAGTATCTGAGGGGGGGGGGCTACATTGGGAGCACTCACCAATATTGACTTTAAAACCAAGACAAGAATTATATTACAAGCATTCTAACACTCTAAAATTGCACTTTTATATCATATAAATTGTTTATGTGGGTATAGTGACCCTTTAAGGGGGCAATAGAGTGATGGCATCTCTCGGTGCATACTTTAGTAATGTCTAATTAGTGCATTTTTAGCCTCAGTGGTTCTTACATTAAAACGCTCCCATCTGACCAATTCATTTTGTGATCACAAAAATAACAAATCAGGCAGTTCTTGGCAGAACGTGGGAAGGAAGTGAAAAGGTATAGGCGGAATCTTTTACACACTGGGCCAATGAATTTAGTTAAAGGTCCCCTAAAGGGCATGTCCACCCCCAAAACTACATTTTAACCCACTACTGGCCCACTGCTTAGTGTAGTAAAATCCTTACCTTAAAACACAGCTCCAAATGGCTGCCCTCAGGGCAGAATGTATACCCTCAGGAGCCTCTAGGCCCAAATAGCCTGGTGCCCTTAGCCCCACCCTTAAACACAGACCACATCCCTAAACCACACCCATTTCTTATTTTTTGTGGAAGACTATAAAGGGGTTTGATTCGTGGGAGGAGATTGACAGCCACCCGTCCAACCTCAGGCGCCCCTAGGCACATGCCTACTGTGCCTAATGGTAAAT
Organism: Hymenochirus boettgeri; assembly: GCA_019447015.1. Lineage (NCBI taxonomy): Eukaryota > Metazoa > Chordata > Amphibia > Anura > Pipidae > Hymenochirus > Hymenochirus boettgeri. The sequence goes on along the minus strand of CM033470.1, from coordinate 322,080,565 downwards.
CTGTCCCTGGCTGCCCTGCAATGTCCCTCCAAAGTCCAAATAGTAACCCCAAGAGCCTGCCTATGTCCCATAATGTCTCTGCCTCTTGTCTCTCCTCCGGAGATTTGGATATGCTTTGTGCAGCCCTCGTCCCCTCACTCTCCCTCCTGTTTTGCTCTCCCTACCCCATGCTCCAAATCCAATTTCTGTAGTGTAGGGCTCCCTCACCCACCCCCAACCACATATTTTATTTGCAGAAAAACTACCCCGATCATTGCTTGCATCACCTTTTCCCCCAGCGTGCTTACAGCCAGAAGCTGCATCTGTGATTGGCTGCCTCAGCCAATCACGGACGCGGCTGCCGGTCTGCCCCCTGCTTGCAGTTTCATGCAAGCAGAGCGCAGTGTCAGATCGCCAGGGAAAGAAGCAAGTATAGATTGGGAGAGTTTTGCTGCAAATAACTATAGTGGTTGGGGGTGGGTGAGGGAGCCCTACACTACAGCAAAAGTTTACAATAGGGGTGGGCATGCCCTTTAAGCTGGGTATACACCATACAATAATTCGACCAACATTTCAGTGCTTTGGTCAATTTTGGTTGTCCATTTACTGTTAAAATGTGTACCCAGCTTTAGTAATATCCTTTTGGTACTCCAATAAAGGGAAAGTTTAAGTATAAACTTTGAATTTGGCTTGAAAGACTGCATTTTAGAAGGGAATTTGTGTGTTTGTGCTGCAGATTTTAAAACTCAATAATGACAATGAAGAGGACATTGTTGTTTTTTTTACTTACCCTTTAAATATGTCACATGCATTAAAGGTAGGTCGGTTGGTGTGTGTGTATTCATATCATGTTGGGGGATAAAATACTAACTTTTTTGATGATTGATCAAAATGTGTTTTTTTGACTATAGTTACCCTTTAAATATGTCTGCCATGGAAATGGAAGGGTGGGTCAGTAGGTGTGTGTTCCTGGATCAAGTTGGAAGTTTTTGATCAAAAATTAGCTTTTTTTACTTTAATTACCCTTTACATATAGCTGCCATAGTAATGGATAAGTAGATCAGTAGGCGTTTATACCTGTATCATGTTGGGGGTTAAAAACAAACTTTTTTTGATTATTGATCAAAATTAGCTTTTTTGACTTTAGTTACCCTTTAAGTATGGCTGCCACTGTAATGGATAAGTAGATCAATAGGTGTGTGTACCTGGGTCTGGTTGAGGGGTATGTCTTTGTTGTGTTTACAACCATAAAACTATATTTTATTGAGGATAAATCTAAATTAGTTTTTTTGACTCTAGTTACCCTTTAAGTATGGCTGCCACAGTAATGGATAAGTAGATTAGTAGGTGTGTGTACCTGGGTCTGGTTGAGGGGGTATGTATTTTTTGTGTTTACAACCATAAAACTATCTTTTATTGAGGATAAATCTAAATGAGTTTTTTTTACTTTAGTTACCCTTTACATTTGGCTAATGGAAAGGTAGGTCGGTAGGTGGATGTACCTGTGTCTGTGTGGGGGTCTGTGGGTATCGGTGTTTGTATTTATGACCATGAAAGAAACGGTTTTGAAATATCCACATTTGAGGATTGTTACCATTATAGTCTATGGGAAAAAATGTCCAGAAATTCGCCGATAATGCAGTAACGCTTCCGCGGATTCCTTAGCTAGAAGGATTTCATGTCTCTAGCTCAAAAACTGTGGGAGGAGATACAGTCCAAAAAAGCGGAAGAATAAAACGGAAGAAGAAGAAAAAGAAGAAATAGAAAGAACAGTAATTTGGCTTTTTCAAGCCAAATTAATGACGTTTAAAGCCTCTCCCCTCAACAAAACACATGGAATGATAAAAATGCACCATGCTCGCGACAGCAAGAACTTTATGGAAATCTTTCTGTTTCCGATTTTCATCAATCCGTCAGTAATGAAACCGATGGGAAGACTCATTCTACAAGAGGCATCTCTTCCCATTGGCTAGATCATAGTGAATGGGCAGCACTGGACTGGACAGGGAAAATTCGTAATAAGAATGTCCCCAACCTGCAGTCTTTTAAAGGTGGCGTGTGCGTGCGGTAAGTTAAGTTCTCTTTTAAATTTGTTCTCCCTAATGTATCTGTGAATTAAAGGGCATGTCTACCCTTAAAACAAAAATTGATCACTTGTCGGTTACCTGTCCCCAATTCCAACTGATCTATTCAGCACATTATTGATGTTTAACCTCATATTTAAGGAAAACTATTGTCCCCATTCTTGTCCCTCTATGTGAGTTCTGACATCACAGCCAATGATTGACTGCTCTTTCCCCTGCTGCCTTCTCTGCACATACTCAAGCTTATAAAAGCTCATTGACCAGGGGAAAGAGGCAGCAACCTCTGCCAAAAAAGGAGATCCTGACCATTAAATATCTGGTTAAAAATGCATGTAATACAGAGCTACATATAGCAGTTAGGGTTAGAGGCAAATAAATGACAAGGAAGTTGATGGACTATAAATTTGTTCTACTCCTAATGTCCCTTTTGCCCAGATTCCATAGACACACTACAGATAGAATCTGATAAAACAAGACACGGTTTTCATGGAAGGTTTCAGTTTATACAAAGTAAGGTCAATACAGCATTATCATTATATACAAAGCTATAGATCAATAATATACATCTCCCAAAATGGAACTCCTGTTCGCTGAATCGGTATAAAATGGCCGAAATAACACGATAGTTGTAAACATGCATTTATACACAGCAAATCACCAATACACAGTAAAATAGACAGTTGGTTATTGCTTGAACAGAATATTCTCTTTTGACATTAAACACATAAATGGGAGCTGCCACATTGCTTGCTTCATTCTATAAAGCTATTCTACACTTACATCAAGAGAACAGAACCATCTAGTATATAAATCGTACCCCACTTTAAGTGCATTGCAATAGCCTTGGGAAAAGTGTTCTCCACTGTTTTTCCAATAGATTGTAATGAGACCAATTGCAAAAAAGAAAATAGAGAATATTCCCCAAATGAGAACAGACCATGGGGGTTGATGCACATTTTGGCTATTGGCTCCAGCAGGGTTATAAGCTGATAGCAGCTCAGTGAAAGTGGTATTAACTATTGTGGCACTTTTAATGCCATCCATTATCTGGTGTTAAAATGTTACACAATAGTTTGCTGCTATTGCCATTAAACATTGCTTGTGGCGGCTGGATGGTTTACGGTACTTTTGTGTTAAGTCACCCGGCTGCCACAACGAAGGAATTAAAGTTGCGCTACCCGATAGACCAAATCTCCAACAGGAGTGTTAGTATTTCACAACTAAATGTAAAACACAAACAGGAGTACACACAGTTATAAGGCAGCACTGCCAGTCTGTGTAGAGAAGAGAGGAAGATATTATGTATTCAATTTGATTGCAAAAGAACCAAATATTACATATAGGGCCAGTTTTTTTTATTAGGGGTCTTGCAAACATTATAGCAGCTCCATATAGATCTCCTAATGCTAATATACATCAAAGTTATTTACACATTGTGTATTCTTAATGCTACAAAGTTCGATGAAAGGAATCCAAAGAAAGTTTAAACACAAGGAGACCCACTAGAGGTTTCAGGTTCCTTGCAAGCCAGTGAGAGACAAGACTAGAATACATTGAAATATACAGATTCCCCAACGTCTTCCGTACTTTCATTTTCATTCCAGTCGGTTAAATACAATCTCACAGGTTAGATAAACCTGCTTTATTCGTAAGATAAAAAAGAAAATGTATTTCATTAACAGCTGATCTAGGAGCTAGCAGTGTATTCTGGGTAGCTACAGGGATATTGAATTTTGTAAATCTAACACAGTCATCCAAATAATGTACTGCAATTCTCAGTGCTATTCCACAGATTGGCCACCTAGAGAAACATAGTTTTCGTGACTAACCAGGATGTCAGTTTAATTAAGTGACAGTCAAACCATTTTAGTGTTTCCTGATTAGTGAACACTGATTAAATAGACAGGGTTTCTAAATTAAATGATCTTATTATCCAATAAAATGTTTGTTTTTTATTATAAAGCATGATTATGGTATATATAGCTCTCCTCTTTGGTCAGTTTCCTGCTTGTGGGCGTAACCAACCCACTACCCACAAAAATGACTAAAGCAAGCCATACACAGCTAATTTTTTCATATTGGATTTACAATCAGCAGAAATCATAAACTTGATCTGGTTTTTGATAACCAGATCGATCAAAAACACAGAAAAATGTCCTAGATATTCCAATCGATTCAATTGAATTCGGCAAGTTGGTAATATCGATGCCGTGGTATACACGGTACAATTTTATACCGCTCAATAATCGAATTGGTTGTCTGCCGGTCAAAAGAAAAAAGTGGCGCAGAGTTGAACATTGCATGATTGGCCGAAATTTACCAACATGTCTGATTTGGATGAAAGTACAACGGTCGGTTGACCCGATCAATTAAAATATTATGCCGGCCATTCGACCAGCTGAACTTGCTAGAAATGCTTTGATGCTACGGATTGCAGTTAATATAAGGAATATTTACATTTACTATAACAAACATAAGGATTTTCCATCTGCACTAAAGCTACAAGATTTCTATTCCTGGTTACTTTCTAGAGAGCTCCTCCATCCCCCACACACAAACAATTCCATCGGAATATTTTGCAGCCAGAAGCATTTAATGGCTGGAATCAGTTACCAATCAGATATCACATCCTTAGAATATTAAAATCTCCGCAGTTTAATTTAAAACATTATTCACAAATACCTACTGTATAACCTAAGCTGGGTACACACATGCACACGATTGGCGAAGGGCGGCCATACTGGTCTATAATTGTACGTGTGGCTGTTCGGTCGGAACTATGCCCGAAACAAGCAGCCACACATGTTGATTATCGTCCAGTATGGCTGTTGGTTTGTCGGAGGTTGCGTGTGAAAATCGCTTGTTTGTACTAGACTTACAGCTTTATTTATTTTGATAAATCTAAAACAAACTAAATGATACAATATACATTTAATGTATTGCCTGAATTTACAGTTAAATAATATTTACATACAATGAAAACATAAATAAGACATATTGCTAATAGCAGCACGTCAGAACTATAAAAACAAGTCCTTTAAAATGAAGATGAACTACAAATCCCAACATTCCTCAACTGCAACTTAACTACAACTTCCGGCGCTCCCTAAACAACTGTAAAGATTATCCGACAGTGTTAAAATGAATGTTGAGAGATACAGACAGGGAAGCCTCACCCACAGAATCCATCACACAAAACAATTAATAAAAAAAACACATTCAAAGCTGTTCCACGTTTAAATAATACCCTTTGAGTATCAGTAACACTTTGCAAAGCCATATGGCAGCACCAAGTCTTATCAGCAAGAGGGGTGGGATGGGGGAATTGGCAAACTGCAGAAAGTACAGTTTTGTAGTGCACAGTTGACTGCTAAGTCTAACACTTGAGGATCCTCCTCGTCAGTTTCTTTACCCAATCGGGTTTTAGCCTCCCGGGGGGGGGGGGAGGTCTGTGTTTATGTCACTAAATCCATAAAGGTGCACAGAAGGTCTCAGCAGGAGGAATCCAGTAGTCTTTGGCGAACTTTCTTCTCATCTGTGGCTGTGACTCCATCACTCGATGGCTGAACTGTAGAAATATCAGAACACAAAACAGGATTTACATGATTACTACGGACAAGTCCCATTATGAAATGAACCTTCCTTCCTTCTTTGTCAATAAAATAAGCTAATAAAACACTATCCATACACAGGACCGTCTTTCTACCTAGTTAAATAAAAGGAAATATCACCATCTAGTGGTCAGACTGTGCTGTTAACATAATAGAATACAGCACTAGAACTATGAATATTTCTAAACATAAAATCAAAAAGGCAGAAAAAAATTGTTAAACGTTGCATAGGAAAACCCTTCTTTATTGCGAGAAAGTGGGTAACCTACCAACTGCAGATGCATTCGACATATGATTAAAAATTAGTCTTGTTGCCATTTTAAGAGCTAAAGCTTTAATAAAAACAACCAACACTGTCTAAGGTGCTGAACTGCTGCCTCAACAACGTTGGATCAATCAAAACAGGATTTAATCAATGCCCTTATACAGACATGACGCTTGGCAGAAGACGAGCAGTCTGTAATGTAGTATTGGGAGGAGACGTCCCATGGCATGGGAGAACAAAGCTGTGGCTTCCTGACATTGTTAATTAACCTGTAGGACGGAATGACACAAAACGGAAGAAGGAATTTCGATGCCTCCAGTCATGCTGGATTGTCACCTAAAATGCTTATTTGATAGCCTAATCTAATCATCTAATCTAATGTGTGTATAGGGCTTATGACTGGCTATTTTACTTTGTCAGGTGTTTCCAAAGATTTTCTTACTGATCAGAGATTTTTGAAAAGATTTAGAATTACATGTATCAATAAAGGAACTGAAGAACCACTAAACCCCAAAACGAACTATTTCCCCTCTGAATAAATAATGATTTGTGAGGGAGGAACAAGTTCTCCTCACATTTTGCGTCCTTAAAGATTTAATAGGTTAGGAAGTTCACAGCTCGGCTCTCACGCTGCCTGCCTGTTCCAGTATTCTCCCTGAATGGGGAGGTCAGCGTCAGACAACTGCAGTGACTGAATAAGTTAGGGTTAAATAAAAGCCCTTTCCGTCGTACCTTTAAAATGAACCCTGGATTACTTCTCTATGTAAGATACTGCTCTATGTTATACTGCTGGAAATCATTTTAAAAAACAAGCACAATATACAAAGATAACATTTCATTAAAATATGGCACCAAAAAGAATGAGTGGGAATATCAGTAGCTTATTCATTTACCTAAAAGTTCCATTTCGTTTTTTTCTCTTTCATCTTCTGCAGGCTCCGACGCACATTTATAGACACATTTTCCATCAACTGTGTCCCCTTTTGTAGGCTCCGACGCACATTTATTGACACGTTTACCATCAACAGTGTCGGTCTTCACCGTTCCTAAAACGGTTAAAAGCTGCATGGTGTCCACATTCTCACCGGTACGTTTAATGTTTTCCAACACCTTCAGGAACTTGTAAGATTTCAGCTCACTAACGTTCTCTTCCAAAAACAGAAGAAACAGGGTGAGGTCATCGTAGCTTTTGGAAAAATCCTGCTGGACGCTGAAGGTAGGAAGCATCTCGTAGACTTTCAGGACATTGTCATTTCTACGATATGGAACCAGCATACTGTACATTACAAAAGGCATCGTCATCACGTAAACGATCAGGTTAATGTAGCTGAGAAGTCTGAAGACTCCCACAGCGACGAGCTTGCACTGAACTAAGGACGGTATTGTGGTGTCGTTTTTTAAGATGCCTGTGCGGATATTGCAGGTAAATTCGTCTGTGAGTGAGAAGAAACTGATATAATAGCCGAGATAGATGCAAGCTGTCAGGACGATTACTAATATCAGCGATCGGCAGATGAGGTATTTGATTATTAGATTTAACGAGTTTCTCTTGGTCTTCAGGTACTGCTCAACCACTGGGTACTTGAAGTGACTTTCAGAGATTTCCCACAGGCTAAAACACAAGGAAAGGTACATGTAAAATAAATGATGGTCTCGTAGCCAATCTAGAAACAATATGGGCTACAACAGTACACACAACTGCAACAAAAGCAAGTTTTCTCTTTCTGAGCATTTCTCTGGGTATTATGAATTGTCACATTTTAATATTTTCCTATTTTATTATTTTCCTATAACATGTAAGAACACAAAACCGCTTGGCCATATCCACTCTTCTATAAAAAGGACCACATAGGAAATTACAAAATAGAAACAGAAGGACACCTATAAAGGGCATCTATATCGAAAAATAGGTTATTTTAAATTGATCTGGAAACTAGAATTCTTCCCAACCACCACTGTATAATTTTTTTTGTTGATCTGCCCCTATTTCTTTATATATCCAATCTAAAGCTTCTTATATTTCAGCTATCAAGTTCCTTGCTCTTCAGAACTATTCTTTTGTGAGTAGTTTTACTGTAGCTGGAATGGTGACAGAGTTTTGACAGTCAGAATGCTGTGTGCTGTGTACAGTTGGTTTGTGGGAAAAAAGTCAGGTCGGATGGAAGTGGGAGTGGTTAAAAGAGGGAGGGGGATACTGCTCCTAATCAAAATGTGTGCTGGATTGAAGGCATGCAGAAACACACGCAAATCAGAGTATGTGCTACTTACTTACATGTATTCAATTATAGATTAAGATGAGGCAAAGTAATTTTTTCAGTATAGTGTCCCTTTAAGGATAACTACACTAAGGTTAAATGGCATTTGCACCCTAACAAAAAACTGATCAATTGTCAGTTACCTGCCCCGAACCTGCATTACTAACCAGATTTTAAAGAATAATTATTGTCCCCTTACTGGCAGAGTAAGCTGGCCCCTCCATGCAGTCAATCAAGGCTAAGAAAACTGACATCACAACCAATGATTGACTGCTGTTTCCCCTGCTGCCTCCTCTGCACATGATTAAGCTTATAAAAACTCATTGAGCAGAGTGAGAAGGTGGATACATTTGGCTAGAATGCAAGAGAACTTATCATTAAATATCTAATTACAAATCTGTGTAATAAATTGCAAAATATACAAGTTGGGCCTGTGGACAGACAACCCACTAGGTTTTTTAAAAAAAAGGTGTGTTTAGAAAAACGGACAAAAATGTGTCTAGTGTGAACGAGATATTTCTTCCAACACTTCCAGGCACTAGATAAGATAATAAATTGTAATTCCGGACAGCAATATGGCCTTTTCCTACTAGAGGTAAATATAGTATAGGAAACAATCCTAGCTCCATCTTCTGGACACACATTCATCATGTTGATGAAACTTGTTCTGAACTATGATTCCATATCTTGCAGGACATTAGTGGATAACCTACAGCTCAAATACCAAGCTACACACATGCCACATTACAGACAACCCTACATACCTCTGCATGTTGTCATTAGCGGTGGGGGAGTTGGCTCCATCTAGCTTGTCGGCACTGTATAAGCCTTTGGCAGCCTTGAGGTTCCTGTTATAAGCTTTATCCAGCTCCTCCATTATAAACTTGAGGTCAGAGCAGAGGTGAGGAGAAGCTGTGAATCTCCAGAATAAAGACGGAAGGTAGAGAAGAACAGCGACAAGGAGCAGTAATACGTAAGAAACTGCCAAGAAAAAATAAAAGAATAAATATACCGACTGGATGGTGCAAACATTTAATATATAAATTAATGAACCGTGCCCAATTGCAAATGTGCAAAATAACAATACATAATAAACTTGTGAGTTCTCATTCATCCAGGTCATGGTACATCTGTAATATTCATTCATCCAGGTCATGTACATCTGTAATATTCATTCATCCAGGTCATGGTATATCTGTAATAGTCATCCATCCGGTCACGGTATATCTGTAATATTCATTCATCCAGGTCATGGTACATCTGTAATTTCATTCATCCAGGTCATGGTATATCTGTAATATTCACTCATCCAGGTCATGGTATATCTGTAATATTCATTCATCCAGGTCAGGTATATCTGTAATAGTCATTCATCCAGGTCATGGTATATCTGTAATATTCATTCATCCAGTCATGGTATATCCTGTAATATTCATTCATCCAGGTCATGGTAATATCTGTATAATACCCCACAGGAATAAGGAAAAAATAGCCAGAGGATTACTGTCATTTTTTAATGTTTTTTTTTTTTTTTTGCTTCATCGGTCCCTAGAAAAAGATGTCAGCAAAGGTAGAGAAGAGCCACAGCTTGCTGTATCTTTTTGAAGGTGCTCTGTCTAATGGGAACATGTTGTCTGGTGACGTTAGGCATTTTGTTCGTATGAATCATTGCACGGTAGATAAAAATGACTCAGAGTGAAAGTTTTTTTTACATAATTCTCCCCTTGCTTGGAAACCAGGGCCAACAACCTTCATCAGACGGAGGGTAATTATAAACGACGGCTGAATCCAAATTGGATTTTTCTTTCAAGCCTTTCCCATTTCACTTCAATCAGGTGCAATAGGATTTTCTCTGCATAATGATGTCAAAATAGGTGTTAAAAGTTTCCAATAGGTCTTGAGGTGATGAGAAATCATTTCCCAAGATTGATTGCCCCATAAAAGATTGCTTAAACTTATTCCTTAAATGGGTAATATAATTGCTTTTCCCCCGCAAGATTATTTTTTTCTCTTTTTTGAAATGTAATTGATCTTGAACTTTCATCAAAGGAAGCTGAATGGTAGAAATTCTGCTCCCCATAGAGGTGAGGTCCACAGCCATACATTTCTTTAAAGGGAAACTAAAACAAAATATAATATCAAGGCCGGATTTCTACTTTTATCCCCTAGGACCTCCTCCTCCCTCCTCCCCCCCCTCCCAAACAAACAAGGGCATGCTGGGGCGCAGTGTCAATGTAAGAAGAAAAGGGGGACAAGTAATGACACCTGGCAGTCATGTTACCCTAGGCCCACAGCCGGCCTAAGTAGTGGGAAATCCGTCCTTCACTAGAGTGCACATGGCTCCCACACTCAATGGAAGGGGACCCTGGCATGTTATAGTTGAAAATTTATTTTTGGAAAAACCTTTTTGCCTATTAACATAACGATCGATTATGGGAGGCTCTATTGCATCCTGTTTTTCCGAAATACTAGTCACTTGTCTGAATAATTGGCAAATAAGAAAATAACAATTTAACTGTAAAAACTCAATTAAATGAAAATCGTTCTAGTTGCATAAACTGGGTGAAATCATTTCCCAGGCGTATTTTTTTTTTTTTTCACTTGGTTTCCCAAGGTTATTGGAGTCAGAAGTCAGCAGTGCAGATGGAAAGTTGGAAGCTAATCTGTTTAGCGGAGGACAGGAGAGGACAGATGCTAAACTGACCTTATTATGGAACAACATGGTATGGAAACAGCTTTTTGTTTCTCATCCAAAAATGAAAGAGAAGTACGTGCTTCCGTTTTATGTGACGGAAGCTGTTAGTTCCATATAGGGAAGATTTGTGTGGGTGTGTATTTTGAAAGAACATTAGACATTAGAGTATTAAGTTTCATAACTGCCAAGTCTCCAACCAGTTTCTACTGTACAGTAGTCAGCTCCCTACTGGCCTGACTTGCTGCAAAGAAAAACAATTTTAAAACAATTGTACAGGTTGGGAGTTCAGCAGGAGTAGTTGACTCCAAACATACTGTAATAATATGGAATAAAATCTATGAAGGGGATTTCATTAAAAATCCAAGTCATTTATATACTGAAAGGTATATTAAAGGGTCCATTACGTGGAAAATATAATTCTCACAACAACGCTTGTATCGTTTTGTTGTTGATCTGTCCCCTATGTCAATCAAGTTCCTGCTCTCAAAACTATCTGTGAGGGGTTTTCGTAGCTGGAATGGTTTACGGGCGTTTGACAGTTGGAATGGTGCTGTGAGCAGTGTGCGTTAACAGTTGAGTTGGTGGAGGAAAAAAGTCAGGTCAGAGGGAAGTGGGCAGTGTGTAGGAAAAGGGGATGGGGGGATTACTGCCTCTAGAGAAAAACATGCGTTGATTGAAAGCATGCAGAAACACACCACAACACCTCAGAGTAAGTGTTACTATCGTGATATTTATTTACAGATTAACATGATGATTTTTTTTTCAGTACAGTTGTCCCTTAATCTTAGGTTTAAGGAGAATAAATTGGTCAAAAATTGTACTCTATGATCACAGTGGATAAATTTGAGTTCTACTCATACAATTACGATACGATGTCCATTTAATATGTTAACTATTACGATCACACTCAGACGTACCTGTCGTCTGTATAGCAGCCGCTACTTATACAAACAAACAAATTTCCATCCCACGCCTTTTAAATAGGGCCACCTTTTTCTTATAAATCAGCAAGCACATTTTGTAAAAGATCAATAACAAATATTTTCTGATAATGATTCTTGGTGATTAGAGGTATTTTCTACAAGTGAAGTATTTTATCGCTTTGTAGGTGGGTTAAAAGTTCCATCTTTGTATTTGTCGTTTTGATCCTTATAAATGAGAAGTTGATAAAATCCAATGTTCGGTAACCTGACAAGCTGTGGTGACATACGGTTATTTCAACCTGACATTCCGTGTGGTATCGACAAACAGGTTGTGGAATGATGAAGACTGGGACAGGAGGGGTACTAGTGATGGTGTATAGATATTAGATATATAAGATAGAAACGATCCATTTCTTACAATGTATGATCTGGATATTTTACCTGATAGTTAATAGAAATGTCACGGGGGAACAAGGGAAAAACAACTAGGGACTCGGCCTCTAGCCAAAAGGGCGCCCGGTATCAGTAGACCGTTATATCATTTATTAGTACGTGGTAATATAATGTATTTATAATAATAATATATGGAAAATGTAATAGACCAAGTATTGGGAGGGGGAACTGCTGCAATTGGAAAATGGAAGGTGTATTTGTTTCTAAATTAAAGACAATGTTCAGTTTTAGGATTCAAACAAATCTGAGTAAGAAATAACCACTAGGTGGCACCAGACAACAATCTCAAATGACTCTGCAAAATCACTTTCATTTAATATACAGCCGGGGAATCAAAGTCTTTTAGTTTGGCAGAAAAATAAATGAAGAAAACGCATAATGATTTTCAATACCGTGTTTATGGAATGGTACGATCTTTACATATCCATCGAGATGATACACAACGCAGATCTGGATATCAAACTGACGGCCCACCGATGTTTGAAAACGAATCATTTTTTGGGCGTGCATACGCTGGCAGTGTCAGTTTTCAATCTGTTGTCTTCGTAGTTTGGTTTAAAGACAAACAGAACTGGACAGTCGGTCCAGCAAACAGAACCCAAGAAGCCATTCAAGCAGGTTCAGTGCAAAATGTAAAAAGGAGGAATTGCAACTGATCAGTATTCTTAAGGTATGAACCCAAACACAGTAGGGTCCCTTTAACCACGAGTCTTGTTCGGAATGAGGGACACATTGCCATTCTGTCTTACTGGAAGAGAAGCTATATTACGAATCCGTCATTGGAAAAGGGTGGAACCTTGGGTAATACACAACTCCATTAGGAAGTGTTTGTGGATTATAGCAGTGTAAAGACTGGATTTTCATTTATCAATACTTGGAACTCTCGTTACCGGATCCTGGCCTCTGTTTTAATGTTGCGGGAGAACTGTCTGTGGCCCCCCCCATTTTTCAATTTATAGGTTAGGATTAGTATAGACGTATTTGCACTATTGTATCTTGAACGTGCTAGTGTGGATGAGTGAATAATATCATTTAGCTGTTTAACAGTGTTTGTGCTCCTTATTGGTGTTCTGTGAGGGGTAGACCGGGTTCAGGGGTTTTGTAGGTATTTGTGGTTGTACACAGGAGCACACTTATGACTGCTGGGAATTAGTCCATTCTCACATGCATTCTACACATCCTAGACTTTCTTAGCAAAGTGCTTTCCCTATAAGAGGCGCTTAGTATTTTTTTCTGATGGTTCTACATCCACATACTGTTTGTCTAGGCAATCAGATTTTGGAGTGTCACTTTGCTTAATAAAAACCTACTAACAAACACCAGCCTTTGGTCAAAGCATGGCGCTCCAACTATTACAAGGGATATTCCAGATACACCTCATCTTACTGCTTGTCTACTCCATTAACACTAGATGGCGCTGCGGTTTAACCAACTGTAATAAGGGTCTGGAGAAAAAAAAAAAAAGACAAGAAAATACAACATATTGAAACGGCTTAAATATAGTATTCATTATTGTCATCATCTTTATAGAGGAAATACAGGATTTTATAGCATTGCAATGATTGATATTAGACTGATGCCAAAACTGTTGTTATACTGTCACCTCGCAGTGGTTCACCAACGATAAGTGGCCCAGTTCTAACTGCATGACCCTATAGTATTGTTATGGTCTCAGTCCGGGTGGATTCAGTTGCCTCATAGAGATCGAGCTAGTTTGGACCAACAAAACAGCCAATCAGTAGAAAATACTGTAGGAACATTCCAAGGATGAGTGGTGCATTTGGGAAGAAGAAGGGACAAAATGGCAGTCACTACCGATTCACAGCAAACCATAGCAAGGGTAGAAAAGCAACTGATTCTCAAAAATAAACAATATGTAGACTCCTAGTATAGGTATTTTAGATAATTAATATAAAAGCAATTTGTTCTACTGAAACTTCCCCTTAAGTAGATTCTTTATTAATACAAACACACAGTATGGACTTAGTCTGAGAACATTCCCATTGGCCCCTGCGGTTGCTCCCCTGCTGGTAGTTATGTCCCTGACACCTTGGTTTACACTATTCAACTCAAGTAAGGCGGGTACACTGGACGGGACTATTGTCCCAAAAGGGAGCGCTCAGCCGGAAGAGAAGTGTTGGTCCGAACGGTGGCGACCATGCGGCCCCATAGGGAAAACCGCACGACGATCAGGAATTTTCCAACACGCTCTGATCGTCCCTCATCCATTTGGACGATTCTGAGGTCGGTAGCCCCACACCAAGAGATATTTTTGGCCGTCGAAAGTGCGTGAATCGGTCAGTCGGCCGAAAAATATTCTTCTGGTGTGTACCCAGCCTAATTGTCAATCACAACGAATGTCAATGAGCCCCAATTAGGCCTAAAATTAATATTATAAGAAACATGGTAATATATTATCAGCATTAAATTCATTGTACTCGGGTCTTATGGGTAAAATCTTGCATTTAGATAGAGAGATACGCCTAACTGTGCTGTGTAATATAGGCTTGCAAGAAGTGTACAGCCTTAGCTGTCTAGTTTCTATTGAACACTGAGAGGGTAGGAATACACTGTTCCTACCTCCTGTGAGTTGTATATTCCCCCTGACATTATCAAAACCATGGGTTGAGTATCACATTAAGAAACAGTTGATTTGGCATTTTGTACAAACCAGATAGGATTGTACATGTCTCTACGACAAAAGGACCAGCTGTATCTTACTGGTTCCAGGGAAGGAGCCTGGGTTCCTTAGTTGAAAAGTATGAATAACTTGGTATTGTTGCGACTATAACTCTCAACATTTAATTGACTCCGGTTGTCTGATATAATGTTCCTGTGCATTAAGTTCCAGATTATGTGCTAGACCTAAAAGGCAATTAGGAAGGGCGACACACATGCAGAAGTCTCTGCATGGAAGCATAGTGGAGTTTATGCCTTAATACATTGTCCCTCTGATGTAGTTAATGAACGTTCCAGCTACTTAGACTCCAAATAATTTCTCTCTCCCCCCATTTTATGCTTTTTTGCATCAATATAGAGCTGTACGCTACAGATCTGTCTTTCTGTAAATACATATTGTATTATATTATAAGTTGGCTTCTGGGTACAGCCCATGCATTTGGTTTAATATGACACAGTAAGTGTACATATATTTCCTTAATATATATAATTATAGGATATATTTTCCAGTTTCAGTAATATTATTACCTCAGTACGTTCTATTGCTCGTTGTTAGCTGTTGTTTTGACACTAGCGTGTCAATGTTTTATCATTATTGTGTTATATTGCGGTGATGCACTATGAGGTGCACTGTCTATTATGGAGCGTCTCTCCCTTCTATTGTACCCTCTAATAGCAGGAAAGACCACTCCTCTTGTGTCTCTAAGGGAAGCGGAGTCCCACGAACCGCGTCAGGCCTGCCCCCCTTGGCGCCTGGTGATCTGTGTCTTGATTTGCAGGTAATAGTTATGTAAGCTTTAAACTTAGAAAATAAAGGATACTTTTATTATCTCCGAGTTTGACTGAGTCAGGTTTTTGGCAGTCACCTCTTGTTCCCTGCCTGTTCTGAACATATGATACTATACTTACATTACTATACTATGATACTAAAAGGCAAGTTTATAGCAATCTGTTGACTGACATTTTACTTATCTTTCCATATAACACTGCAGTTTGTCAAGAACTCACCTGTATAGGAAACACCTGATTGGATATCACTGTTAATTGGATAGCCCTATTAATATTAGATGAGCCCCTTGATTGGAGCACGGTTGATGGTAGAATTGTTGATTGGACAAAGCAAGTCATATACTTTTAGTTACTAGAAAAATGTAAAATAAAGTCCTGAAAGTGTACTTTTCTCTGTATTGATATTGAGAGTACGAAGTGTGTGTAGGTAAGAAGGAAAAATTGGAAACCAATCTGGGCCTAATCTGTTGGCAATAGCCCTCTAATACAATCTGGAACTATGTAGTTCCTGTAAAGGTGCACAGATGTAGTGCCGTTCCGCGTTATAAAGATATCATTTGTATTCAGAAATGATTGTGAATAATTAAATATGGTAGTCAAACCTACTAAGGCCCTTAGACCACTGACTTTTAAAAGAATCGGTGGTCTTGGAGATTAGGAAGCCACCCTAGCAAGTAATCATTTTGTGGTAAAGTGACAGAGGGACTGGGCTATAAAGGATCCATATCAAAGTGACTGACTCTTGAAGTCACTTAAGTATTGGAACATAATGGATAGGGGCAAACTGGGCGTCTAGAAGAGGCTGTTTAACATGACAACGTTGCGTGGGATAGATCATCCAATAGTTGTCATGGCATTTCATATCCTGTGCTTGGAAAAGGTTGTACAGCAGGAAAGTGCTCCTTAAAGTGGTTAAAGGAAAGAGTTTCATCTTCGCTTAGGAATTATGCTATTACAGAAAAGACGTGATGAAATGGGGAATTCACAGATGTGGTAACAGTTATTGAGATAGCAAAAGAAGGTCCTGGACTAAGTGTCTAACAAGCATTCCATGATACGATTACTTATCTAAACATAACCAGATCTGGTGATCAGGGATTAGCATTCCGATGCCCTATGGAGTCAGGAAGGATTGGGCTTTTATGAGAGCTGGTATTTATTAAAGCGTCATCTGTATACAAACAGCATGATTAGGATTAGGCAGTATCAAAAAAAAAAATAAGGGGAATGGTAGGGACTTGATAGCGGCAGAGTAGCATTCAACCCAAGTTCATGTAGATCTTTTCTTACTCCACGGCGTTATGTATATGCTCATTCTCACCGTTATTTATCTATATATCATATTTATATGCTTCTATCTCCAGAGTGATACTCTTCTCCACGTATATATCTTGCATTCGGTCTCTCTGAGGAATTTCATGGCAATAAGAGGAACGGACATCTAAGGTGAAAGAAAAAGTCATAGTAGAAAGAGTTCTACGAAGATTGAGAAGGATGGAGAAGACGGTGGACGCTCCGAGAGAAAGGTAGCATGAAAGACAAAGATCGAAATGGGAGAAGAATAGAAAAAGGGCAAGAACGAAAAAGAGGGGAAGGGAAAGTTTAAGAGACAAAGAGAAGAGATTAGAATTCATAGAGAATAATGAACAGAAAAACAGAGATAGAGGAACCGAGAAGAGGATATTGATGGATGGAGTAGGAAGGAACAGATAGATCCCCTTGATGGAATTTGAAGAACATCGAAGAGTCAAGACTGATTAGGTAGGCAGTCAAAAAATAAAAAAGAGAGAAGAAAGAAAAAGACGGGAATAACAAGAAGAGAGTGATGGACTGAATGAGGAAGTGAGCATATCGGAACAGGGAAATGAATAAGGAGGAAAGTACGAGGAAAAAGAATAGAGAGTATCAAAAAGATAGAAGAAAAAAGATTCGATGAAGGAGAAAAAGAGAAATAACACCACCAAAGATAAAAATCATCTAGAGTAAAAGAAGTAGCTCCCGAAACAGTAGTAAGGAGCTATCCAGTTATATGACTCTATCCCCAAAAAAGAGAGAAATATTACTTCTAAAAAAGGATCTCCCAAGACAGGAGTAGGATATTAGACGATAACCGAAAGAGGAAAAGACTCAAGTCAAACAGAGGAGAAAGAAAAGGGGAAATGTCATGCTAAACGAACAATGCTGACCGAATGGCGATGCAGCAGAAGAGCTCTCCCCCCCCTCCCTCTCCCTCCCTTTACCTCACGTTTGCTTTCTCCCTCCCTAGTGTAAAACCTGTTAGTATATGTGTAGGGATGCTACAAAATATATAATTTTCTGCTATAATCTATATCCAGAAAATGCCCCAATAGTTACTTACCTTCCCTCATCCTCCGCGTTGTAAAACTGCAGGCAGCCGCGTCAGTGATGGCTGCCTCTCAGCAAATCACAGACGCGGCTGCCGGGTCCTGCCCCTGCTTCCAGTTCCGTGCAAGCAGAGGGGCCTGGGCAGTGCTGCGGAGAGATAGAGGGAAGGTCAGTAGTAAGCTATCGGGGGCAATTGCTGGATATAAGATTGATAGCAGGTTGGGGTATGGGGGGGGGAACTATCCCTACAACATACTAAAAGGTTTTAAAAACAGGTGACATGCCCTTTAACGATGTGAAGGGGGCTCGTCGGAATCCTTCCGTAACGTGAAATTGTGAGACAGTTTAACTTGCAAGATCTAGTCATTACAACCCCACCCCAACTTGGCATTCAATGAACTTAATAAGGAACCAGAGAGACATTATTGTTCTATTTGGAAAAAGACAATAGAACAGAGGTTCTCCTCTCTCTTATCGTTGGAAAGCCATGAGGGCTGTGGGTGGAGGCAAACTCCAGAGTCCTAGGTGTTAATACCACTGAACGGCAGTCAGCCATAGATGGAGGAAAATACCAATCACCTCTCCAAAAGCTACAATAGGCAATTAGGACAGATACTCTCAACCCCAAGCAGACCAACATTTATACTGCAAAAAACCAGATTATGCTGGCAAACAAACATAATCAAAATAAACTGCCCACAAATGGTTGCCATCAGAGGACCCTTACGGCACAATCCACTCCGCTCCCACTCCACTCCACTCCGATCCACTCCGCTCCGCTCCATCCGCTCCACTCCACTCCGTCCCACTACACTACACTCACTCCACTACACTCCTACACTCCACTCCACTAACCCACCACTCCGCTCCAACTCCATACACTCACACATCCATCCATACACTCACTACGCTCCACTACAACACTCACTCCACTTCCACTCCACTACACTCACTACACTTCAACTCCACTCCACTCCCACTACACTACACGCCACACTCCACCCACTCACTCCACTCACTCCACTACACTCACTACACTCCACTCATATACACTCCACTCGACTCCACTCCACTAACTCCATCCTACACTCCACTCACTCACGCTCCACTACACTCCCTCTACACTCCATCTACACTCCACTCCACTACACTCCACTAACTCCCACTCCACTCCGCTCCCACTACACTCCATACACTCCACTACACTCCACTCTCCACTACACTTCACTCACTCCACTACAACCACCACTCCACTACATACACTTACATCCAGAACGCATCACTAATCACATTGCCTTAATCTATCAAACTATATATGAGGGAAGCGGGCAATCACAAACTCCACCAAATAAACATGCGTGTATAAAGGTGATACCTTTATTGTCAGTTCCTTTTTCAAGCTGAATACAATGAAGCTGTGTTACTTCTGATATATATTACAAACATTAGCCCCATAGTTCAAAAAACAGAAAAAAGGGATATCAGTGTGGACGGGGTATGTTAACAAAGTCATATAAAGGGGTCGCAGGGAGGGCAAACAGATAAGGTTACAAGATACTGTGGATGAAAGTGTCTGATATAAATTGTGGTAAGTTACTGAAGTGTGATGGAAAAGGAATTCCATGGAATTAACTGTCCCAATGTCTCTACAGAATGTGTGTATTTCCCGTTTGGTGCTGGCAGTTCTTAATCTATATAGTTTGCATGAATCCAAGGGCCCAGGTTCAGTCCTTCTCCAGCGAGGTTAAACGTTTCATTCATTCGACTCCCAACCTTCCTTTCATTCTCGGTTTAAAGTTCCCCTTGAGGACCAAGTTAGATGGTTTATGGAGTGGTGAGGGCGGTTTATGGAGTTTGTGTGTCAGGGTTGAAAGCTACATATCATACATCAGATAAGACGGTGTTATCTGTCGGCTTTCGATAATGGTGGTTGTAACTATTTTCCCTGATATGGATTTTAGTATCTAGAAAGTGAATGTGAGAAGGGAGCAGTTCAGTTAGTAGAAATTGGTGTAGTTGAGTGAAAGTCATTAAATTGTTTGTGAAATTGACTGAGTGCGTGTCCAGTACTTGTCAGGAGATGAATATGTCATCTAGTAGCAGAGCTATGTCAAGAGGCTTGGTGTTGCAGGTGGAGAGAAAGATCCATATCTTTTCACAGAAAATTTTGTGGCATGACAAACTGATAAGGTTCAACCCTTCCTAAAATAGAAACACCATCCCATCGATAGATGAAACCAAGTGGTGAAAAATCATTACTGTAAGAGAAGGAGTGACGGGGCAAGGGATGGCTGTGGTAAGTACCTAATCTCAGGTGTGGGAACATCAGAGAAAGGTAAGATTATAATGAAAGTGGCCTTGGGGGGGGGGGTTAATCTTTTTTAAATAGCTTAAGTTATGTTGGTGTTTTTAAAATAAAAAACAAGTATACCAATTAGTTCTTTGTCAAATTGGGGACATAAAAGTACCCAGGGTGAGGGTCTGAACCACAAGATCCTCACCCTCTGTTTGCTGACTATCTTAAACCCAAAGCAAGCAAAGTTGATCTCGTAGTGCCAGCCTGGTACACACCAGCAGATGGATCCATTCCGACCGGCGCTGGTCACCATAGCTAGCGGTCAGCCAGAATGATTCATTGGCGTGTAGCAGCAAAAGTATCAGTCGCCAACAGTTTGCGGACTAAGTGTTTTGGTCCATTGGGGGCTGCATGATTCCGCCGTGATTTTCCCCCAAAAGGGATGGTGTGTAACCACCTTAGCCCGCTTTTCAGTGGCATGTTTTAGGGGGGCATAACTGGGAATCACAGACCCCCCCAGGCAAAACTATGATGGGGGCCCATATCTGGTGCTTATCCACAGTGTTTTTCTGGGTGGGAGGCTATATCTGTCCCCTGCTCCCTGTGGGAGATTGGCCAGTGCAGTCTGCTGTTCTACTTGGTGCTCATAGTTTGTTACTGGGTTGTTCCATAGATTGTTCCTAGAGTGTTCCATAGTTATATTAAATTGTTCCATAGATTTGTTACATTGTTATAAAGATTTCCCATAGAGTGTTTCATTGTATATAGATTTTAAATAGATTGTTACATTGTTATAAAGATTGTTCATAGAGTGTTTCATGGTTATATAGATTATTAATAGATTGTTACATTGTTATAAAGATTGTTCATAGATTTACATTGTTTAAGATGTTCTAAGATTATTACAAGATTGTTACATTGTTATATAGCTTGTTCCATGAGTGTTCCATAGTTATATACATTGTTCCATAGAGTGTTCATAGTTTATACATTGTTCCATAGATGTTACATTGGATAAAGATTGTTCCATAGAGTGTTTCCATGTTATATAGATTATTAAATAGATGTGTACATTGGTTATAAAGATTGTTCCATAGATGTTACATTGTATATAGAGTTGTCTATAGATTATTACATAGAATGTTACATGTATATAGATTGTTCTAAGATTATTACATATATTGTTACTGTTATATAGCTGTTCTAAGAGGGTACAAGTTCAATTAACATGTTCCATAGATGTTTACATTGTTATAAAGATTTGTCCATAGAGTGTTTCATTGTTATATAGATTATTAAATAGATTGTACATTGTTCTAAAAGATTGTTCCATAGATTGTTACATTGTTATATAGATTGTTCTATAGATTATTACATAGATTGTTACATTGTTATATAGCTTGTTCTTAGAGTGTTCCATATTTATATACATTGTTCCATAGATTGTACATGTCATAAAGATTGTTCCATGAGTGGCATTGTTATATAGATATGACTTATAGATTGTTACATTGTTATAGATGTTCATAGACTGTTACATTGTTATATAGATGTTCTGATAGATTAATTACATAGATTGTACATGTTATATAGCTTGTTACAAAGGAGGGTTCCAATAGTTATATACATACAGGGTTATCAATAAAAGTTCTATCGTTAAAATGGTCTAATTTTGCCCCAAACAATCAGATGTTAGCTACAAATGTTAAATAAGAATTGATTGGTAGGGCAAAATTACACCCATTTTAAAACAAAAGAAGTTTTATGAATCTCCCTGATTGGTCCATAGATGTTACATTTTCATAAAGATGTCTCCTTAGAGTGTTTCATTGTATATAGATTATTACATAGATCAGTGTTTCTCAACCAGGGATCCGGGGACCCTAAGGGGTCCCTGAGAGTGGTTGCATGGAGGTTCCTCAAGAGATTGACAGAAACTGTATAGATCCACCAATTTGATAAATACAAATATTTTTTTTTTATATTTATCAATGTTCTGTATGATTATGTGTGGTATATTATGTCTGAGAGAATAAAAAAAATAATAATATGTTTTATGTAAGAGTTCCCCCCATGCAGTGAATTGGGCATTATAGTAATTTATAGATCTTCATTGTATTGTATAAATTTTGTTTTTGATTATTTGAACGAGTAAGAAAATTAATAATAGTATTGGTGGGTTTCATTCATCCAGTCATGGTAATCTGAATATCAATCATCAGGTCATGGTATATCTGAATATTCATTCATCCAGTTGGTATATCTGAATATTCATCATCCAGTCATGGTTTTCTGTAATATTCATTTCATGCAGTCTGGTATATCTGTAATATATTCATCCAGGATGTATATCGTCATATTCATTCACCAGGTCATGGTATATCTGTAATATTCATTCATCCAGGTCATGGTAATCTGAATATTAATCTCATCCAGGTCATGGTATATTCTGTAATATTCATTTACCAGGTCATGATATATCTGTAATATTCATTTATCCAGGTCATGGTATATCTGTAATATTCATTCATCCAGGTCATGGTATATCTGTAATATTCATCCATCCAAGTCATGGTATATCTGTAATATTCATTTATCCAGGTCATGATATATCTGTAATATTCATTATCCAGGTCATGTATAATCTGTAATATTCATTCATCCAGGTCATGGTATATCGTAATATTCATCCATCCAGGTCATGGTAGATCTGTAATATTCATTCATCCAGGTCATGGTATATCTGTAATATTCATTATCCAGGTCATGGATTCTATATGTAATATCATTCATCTAGGTCATGGTATATCTGTAATATTCATTCATCCGGTCATGGTATATTGTAATATTCATTCATCAGGTCATGGTATATCTGTAATATTCATCATCCAGGTCATGGTATCTCGTAATAAGTCATTATTCCAGGTCATGGTATATCTGTATATTCATCATCCAGTCCATGGTATATCTGTAATATTCATTCATCCAGGTCTGGTATATCTTAATATTCATTATCCAGGTCATGGTATACTGTAATATTCATTCATCCCAGGCCATGGTATATCTGTAATATTCATTCATCCAGGTCATGGTATATCTGTAATATTCTTCATCCAGGTTCCGTTAGTATCTGTAATATTCATTCATCCAGGTCATGGTATATCTGTAATATTCATTCAATCCACGGTCACGGTTATATCACCAGTACAGTCTATCTGTAATATATTCATCCAGGTCACGGTCATATCCTGTAATATCATTATCCAGGTCACGGTTATCTGTAATATTCATTCATCCAGGTCACGGTATATCTGTAATATTCATTTCATCCAGGTCACGGTATATCTGTAATATTCATTCATCAGGTCATGTATATCTGTAATATTCATTCATCCAGGTCAGGGTATATCTGAATATTCATCATCCAGGTATGGTATATCTGTAATATTCATTCATCAGGTCAGGTATAATCTGTAATATTCATCATCCAGGTCCTGTATATCTGTAATATTCATTCATCCAGGTCAATGGTATATCTGTAATATTATTCATCCAGGCATGGTATATCTGTAAATCATCATCCAGGTCTGGTATTCTGTTAATATTCATTCACCAGGTCATGGTATATCTGTAATATTCATCATCCAGGCCATGGTATATCTGTAATATTCATTCATCCAGGCCATGGTATATCTGTAATATTATTCATCCAGGTCAAGTATATCTGTAATATTCATAATTCCAGGCCATGGTATATCTGTAATATTCATTCATCCAGGTCATTGGTATATCTGTAAGTATTCATTCATCCAGGTCACGGTATATCTGTAATATTCATTCATCCAGGTCATGGTATATCTGTAATATTCATCATCCAGTCACGGTTATACTCCAGGTCAGGTTATCTGTAATATCATTATCCAGGTCACGGTATATCTGTAATATTCATTCATCCAGGTCAAGTATATCTGTAATATTCATTCATCCAGGTCACGGTATATCTGTAATATTATTCATCCAGGTCATGTATAGCTGTTATATTCATTCATCCAGTCAGGGTATATCTGTAATATTCATTCATCCAGGCATGGTAATATGTAATATTCATTCATCCAGGTCATGGTATATCTGTAATTATTCATTCATCCAGGTCATGGTATATCTGTAATATTCTCATTTCCAGGCATGGTATATCTGTAATATTCCTTATCCAGGCCATGGTATATCTGAATATTCATTCATCCAGGTCAAGGTAATCTGTAATATTCATTCATCCAGGCCATGGTATATCTGTAATATTCATTCATCCAGGTCATGGGATATCTGTAATATTCATTCATCCAGGCACGGTATATCTGTAATATTCATTCATCCAGGTCATGGTATATCTGTAATATCATTCATCCAGGTCACGGTATCATCCAGGTCCGGTTATCGTAATATATTCATCCAGGTCACGGTTATATCTGTAATTTCATTCATTCAGGGCACGGTATATCTGTAATTATCATTCATCCAGGTCACGGATAATCTGTAATATTCATTCTATCCAGGTCATGGTAATCTGTAATATCATTCATCCAGGTCATGGTATCTGTAATATTCATTCATCCAGGTCATGGATATCTTAAATTCATTCATACAGGTCATGGTATATCTGTAATATTCATCCATCCAGGTCATGGTATATCTGTAATATTTCATTATCCAGGTCATGGTATATCTGTAATATTCAGTCATCCAGGCCATGGATATATCTGTAATATTCATTCATCCAGGTCATTGGTATATCTGTAATATTCATTCATCCAGGTCATGGTATATCTGTAATATTCATTCATCCAGGCCATGGTATATCTGATATTATTCATCCAGGCCACGGATTATATCTGTAATATTCATTCAATCCAGGTCACGGTATATCTGTAATATTCATTCATCCAGGTCACGGTATATCGTAATATTCATTCATCAGGTCACGGTCTACATCAGGTCACGGTATCTGTAATATTCATTCATCCAGGTCCCGGTCTATCTGTAATATTCATTATCCAGGTCACGGTATATCTGTAATATTCATTCTTCCAGGTCACGGTATATCTGTAATATTCATCATCCAGGTACGGTAATCTGTAATATTCATTCATCCAGGTCACGGTAATGGAAATATTCATCTAGGCACGGTATATCTGTAATATTCATTCATCAGGTCACGGTATATCTGTAATATTCATTCATCCAGGTCACGGTATATCTGTAATATTCATTCATACGGTCACGGGATATCTGTAATATTCATTCATCCAGGTCACGAGATATCTGTAATATTTCACCACCAGGTCACGGGATATCTGTTAATATTCATTCATCAAGGTCACGGTTTATCTGTAATATTCATTCATCCAGGTCACGGTTATACTGAATATCATTCATCCAGGTCATGGTATATCTGTAATATTCATTCATCAGTTCAGGTATATGTAATATCATCCACCAGGTCAGGTATATCTGTAATATTAAGTTCACATCATGGATATCTGTAATGTTCACTCATCCAGGTCATGGTATATCTGTAATATTCATTCATCCAGATCATGGTATATCTGTAATATTACATCCATCCAGGTTATGGTATATCTGTAATATTCATTCATCCAGCATGGTATATCGTATTTCATTATCAGGTCATAGTATGTCTGTAAATCATTCATCCAGGTCATGGTATATTGTAATATTCATTCATCCAGGTCATGGTATATCTGTAATATTCATTCATCCAGGTCATGGTATATCTGTAATATCCATCCATCCAGGTCATGGTATATCTGTAATATTCATCCATCAGGTATGGTACTGTGATATTATTCATCCAGGTCATGTATATCTGAATATTCATCCATCCAGGTCATGGTAGTATCTGTAATATTACTCCATCCAGGTCATAGTATATCTGTAATATTCATCATACAGGTCATGGTATATCTGTAATATTCATTCTCCAGGTCATGGTATATCTGTAATATTATCATCCAGGCATAATCTGTAATTCATTCATCCAGGTCATGGTACATCTGTAATATTCATCCATGCCAGGTCATGGTACATCTGAATATTCATTCATCCAGGTCCTGGTTATATCTGTAATCTCCATCATCCAGGTCATGGTATATCTGTAATATCCATTCATCCAGGTCATGGTATATCGTAATATTCATTCATCCAGGTCATGGTTTACTGTAATATTATTCATCAGGTCGTATATATGTAATATCATTCATCCAGGTCATGGTATATCTGTTAATATTCATTCATCCAGGTCATGGTATATCTGTAATATTCATTCATCCAGGTCATGGTATATCTGTAATATTCATCCATCCAGGTCATGGTATATCTGTAATATTCATTTATCCAGGTCATGATATATCTGTAATATTCATTTATCCAGGTCATGGTATATCTGTAATATTCATTCATCCAGGTCATGGTATATCTGTAATATTCATCCATCCAAGTCATGGTATATCTGTAATATTCATTCATCCAGGTCATGGATATATCTGAATATTCATTTATCCAGGTCATGAATATCTGTAATATCATTCATCCAGGTCATGGTATATCTGTAATATTCATCCATCAGGGTCATGGTTATCTGTAATATTCCTCATCCAGGTCATGGTATATTCGTAATTCATTCATCCAGGTCATGGTCTATCTGTAATATTCATTCATCTAGGTCATGGTTATCTAATCATATCCAGGTCATGGTATATCTGTAATCATTATCATCCAGGTTCATGGTATATCTGTAATATTCATCCATCCAGTGTCATGGATATATCTGTAATATTCATCATCCAGGTCATGGTATATCTGGATAATATTCATTCATCCAGGCCATGGTATATCTGTATATTCATTCTCAGGCCATGGTATATCTCAGTAATATTCATTCATCCAGGTCATGGTATATCTGTAATATTCATCATCCAGGTCATGGTATATCTGTAATATTCATCATCCAGGTCATGGTAATCGGTAATATTCATTCATCCAGGTCATGGTATATCTTGTAATATTCATTCATCCAGGTCACGGTATATCTGTAATATTTCATTATACAGGTCATGGTATATCTGTAATATTTCATTCATCCAGGTCACGTTACATCCAGGTCAGTTATCTGTAATATCATATCCATGTCGTCTATCTGTAATTTCATTCATCCAGGTCACGGTCTATCTGTAATATTCATTCATCAGGTCCGGTATATCTGTAATATTCATTCATCCAGGTCACGGTATATCTGTAATATTCATTCACCAGGTCATGGTATATCTGTAATATTCATTCATCCAGGTCTGGTATATCGGTAATATTCATTCATCCGGTCATGGTATATCTATATTCATTCATCAGGTCATGGTATATCTGTAATATTCATCACCAGGTCATGGATATCTGTAATATTCATTCATCCAGGTCATGGTATATCTGTAAATTACCATCCAGTATGGTATAGTGTAAATTCATTCACAGGCCATGGTATATCTGTATATTCATCATCAGGTCATGGTATATCTGTAAATCATTCATCCAGGTCACGGATATCTGTAATTCATTCATCAAGGTCTGGTATATCGTAATATTCATTCATCCAGGTCACGGTATACCAGTAGGTCTATTGTACATATTCATTCATCCAGGTCACGGTATATCTGAATATTCATTCATCCAGCCGGTGATATCTTAATATTCATTCATCCAGGTCACGGTATATCTGTAATATTCATTCATCCAGGTCATGGTATACTGTAATATTCATTCATCACGGTCATGGTATATCTGAATATTCATTCATCAGGCCATGGGTATATCTGTACTATTCATTCATCCAGGTCATGGTTATATGAATATTCATTCATCCAGGTCATGGTATATCTGTAAAATTTCATCCAGGCATGGATATCTGAATATTCATTCATCCAGGCCATGGTATATCTGTAATATTCATTCAATCCAGGTCACGGTATATCTGTAATATTCATCATCCAGGGCCATGGTATATCTGTAATTATTCATCATCCAGGTCATGGTAATGTAATATTCATTCATCCAGTCACGGTATATCGTAATATTCATTCATCCAGGTCATGGTATATCTGTAATATTCATTCATCCAGGTCACGGTATATTTCTCATCCAGGTCACGGTGATCTGGATATTCATTCATCCAGGTCACGGTATATCTGTAATATTCATTCATCCCAGGTCACGGTATATCTGTAATATTCATTCATCCAGGTCATGGTATATCTGTAATTTCATTCATCCAGGTTATGGATATCTGTAATATTCATTCATCCAGGTCATGGTATATCTGTAATATTCATTCATCCAGGTCATGGTATAATCTGTAATATTCATTCATACAGGTCATGGTAATCTGGTAATTTCATCATCCAGGTATGGTATATCTGTAAATATTCATTCATCCAGGTCAGGTATATCGTAATATTAATCATACAGGCCATGGTTATCGGTAATATTTCATCATCCAGGTCATGGTTATATCTGTAATATTATCTTCCAGGTCAATTGGTATATCTGTAATATTCATTATCCAGGTCCATTGGTATCTGTGAATATTCATTCATCCAGGCACGGTATATCTGTAAATCATTTCATCCAGGTCACGGTATATCTGTAAGTATATCAATTCATCAGGTCACGGATATGGTTAATATCATTCATCCAGGTCACGGTCGTAAGCATCAGTATATCTGAATATTCATATCCAGGTCACGGTTATCTGTAATATTCAGTTTATCATTTTCTCTACGGTATATCTGTAATATTAATTCATCCAGGTCATCGGATATCTGTAATATTCATTCATCCAGGTCATGGTATATCTGTATATTCATTCATCCAGGTCATGGTTATATCGGTACTATATCAGCTAAGGTTCATCTGGTATATCTGGAATAGTCATTCATCCAGGTCAGGTATATCTGTAATATTCATTCATCCAGGTCAGGTATGATCTGTAATATTCATATTCATAGGTCAGTATATCTAATATTCATTTCATCCAGGTCATGTATATCTGTAATATCATCCATCCAGGTCATGTAATCTGTAATATTTCATTCATTCCAGGTCAGGTATTCTGTAATATTCATTCATCCAGGTCAGGTATATCTGTAATATTCATTCATCCAGGTCATGGTATATATTGTAATATTCATTCATCCAGGTCATGGTATATCGGTAATATTCATTCCATCCAGGTCATGGTATATCTGTAATATTATTCATTCACCAGTCATGTATATCTGTAATTTCATCTCATCCGGTCATGGTATCTGTAATATTCATTCATCCAAGATCTGGTATATCTGTAATATTCATTCCATCCAGTCATGGTATATCTGTAATATTCATTCATCCAGGTCATGGTATATCTGTAATCATTCATCTATTATCATCCAGGTCATGTCATTCTGTCTATTCATTCATCCAGGTACATCTGTATATCGGATATTCATTCCATCCAGGTCATGGTATATCGTGTAATGATTCATGTCATCCAGGTCATGGTATATCTGTAATATCATCATCCAGGTCATGGTATATCTAATATTCACGGTTAGGTAATCTGTAATATCATCATCCAGGTCCTGGTATATGTAATATCATCCATCCAGGTCATGGTAATCTGTATATTCATCATCAGGTCATGTATATCTGTAATATTCATCATCCAGGTCATGGTATATCTGTAATATTATTCATCAGGTCATGGTATACTGAATATTCATATCCAGGTCATGGTATATCTGTAATATTCATCCATCCAGGTCATGGTATATCTGTAATTTCATCATCCAGGTCATGGTATCTGTAATATTCATCTCCAGGTCATGGTATATCTGTAATATTCATCATCAGGTCATGGTAATCTGTAATATTCATTCATCCAGGTCATGGTAATCTGTTAATATTCATTCATCCAGATTATGGTAATCTGTAATATTCATTCATCCAGGTCATGGTATATCTGGTAATATTCATCCATCCAGGTCATGGTATATCTGTATATTCATTCATCCAGGTCATGGGTATATAGTAATATTCATCCATCCAGGTCATGGTAATCTGTAATATTCATTCATCCAGGTCATGGTATATCTGTAATATTTTCATCCAGGTCATGGTATATCTAATAGTCATCATCCAGTCATGGTATATCTGTAATATCATTCATCCAGGTATGGTTATCATCGGTAATATTCATCATCAGGTCATGGTAATCTGTAATATTCAAATAGTCATCTCATCCAGGTCCATGGTATATCTGTAATATTCATTCATCCAGGTCATGGTATATCTGTAATATTCATTCATCCAGGTCATGGTATATCTGTACGGTATATCTAATAATGTAATATTCATTCATCCAGGTCATAGTATATCTGTAATATTCATTCATCCAGGTCATGGTATATATGTAATATTCATTCATCCAGGTCATAGTATATATGATGTATTCATTAGATTAACTGCACTAAGGGCTAGGCCTCACCATTTGCACACGAGATAGAGCATGCCATTTTGGTTAAAATGGATTTCCGATGTGCATGCGATAGCGCATGCATTTACGTGACCATTTTTTTTAAGCAACCGCAAGCGTTTTTAGAATTTTTGACAGGCTTCTTGAGTGCTTCAGCACTATCTTTCATACAGTAACAGTAATACGTAAGAAACTGCCAAGAAAAAATAAAAGAATAAATATACCGAACTGGATGGGTGCAAACATTTAATATATAAATTAATGAACCGTGCCCAATTGCAAATGTGCAAAATAACAATCATAATAAACTTGTGAAGTTCTCATTCACCAGGTCATGGTACATCTGTAATATTCATTCATCCAGGTCATTGTACATCTGTAATATTCATCATCCAGGTCATGGTATATCTGTATAGTCATCCATCCGGTCACGGTATATCTGTAATATTCATTCATCCAGGTCATGGTACATCTGTAATTTCATTCATCCAGGTCATGGTATATCTGTAATATTCATCATCCAGGTCATGGTATATCTGTAATATTCATTCATCCAGGTCAGGTATATCTGTAATAGTCATTCATCCAGGTCATGGTATATCTGTAATATTCATTCATCCAGGTCATGGTATATCTGTAATATTCATTCATCCAGGTCATGGTAATATCTGTATAATAAATCTCCAGAATAAAGACGGAAGGTAGAGAAGAACAGCGACAAGGAGTAGTATATACGGGAAGAACTGCAAAGAAAAAATAAAAAGAATATAATATACCGAACTGGATGGGTGCAAACATTTAATATATAAATTAATGAACCGTGCCCAAATTGCAAATGTGCAAAATAACAAATACATAATAAACTTGTGAAGGTTCTCATTCATCCAGGTCATGGTACATCTGTAATATTCATTCATCCAGGTCATGGTACATCTGTAATATTCATTCATCCAGGTCATGGTATATCTGTAATAGTCATCCATCCAGGTCACGGTATATCTGTAATATTCATTCATCCAGGTCATGGTACATCTGTAATATTCATTCATCCAGGTCATGGTATATCTGTAATATTCATTCATCCAGGTCATGGTATATCTGTAATATTCATTCATCCAGGTCAAGGTATATCTGTCTTGTTTTTTATTAAAAGCATGATATGGTATATATAGCTCTCCTCTTTGTCAGTTTCTGCTTGTGGGGCGTAACCCACACCACTACCCACAAAAATGACTAAGCAAGCCATACACACGCTAATTTTTTCATATTGGATTTACAATCCGCAGAAATCATAAACTTGATCTGGTTTTTGATAACAAGATCGATCAAAAACACAGAAAAATGTCCTAGATATTCCAATCGATTCAATTGAATTCGGCAAGTTGGTAATATCGATGCCGTGGTATACACGGTACAATTTTATACGCTCCATAATCGAATTGGTTGTTGCGCGTCAAAAGAAAAAAGTGGCGCAGAGTTGAACATTGCATGATTGGCCGAAATTTACCAACATGTCTGATTTGGATGAAAGTACAACGGTCGGTTGACCCGATCAATTAAAATATTATGCCGGCCATTGACAGCTGAACTTGCTAGAAATGCTTTGATGCTACGGATTGCAGTTAATATAAGGAATATTTAATTACTATAACAAACATAAGGATTTTCATCTGCACTAAAGCTACAAGATTTCATTCCTGGTTACTTTCTAGAGAGCTCCTCCATCCCCCACACACAAACAATTCCATCGGAATATTTTGCAGCCAGAAGCATTTAATGGCTGGAATCAGTTACCAACAGATATCAAATCCTAGAATATTAAAATCTCCGCAGTTTAATTTAAAACATTATTCACAAATACCTACTGTATAACCTAAGCTGGGTACACACATGCACACGATTGGCGAAGGGCGGCCTACTGGTCTATAATTGTACGTGTGGCCTGTTCGGTCGGAACTATGCCTGAAACAAGCAGCCACACATGTTGATTATCGTCCAGTATGGCTGTTGGTTTGTCGGAGGTTGCGTGTGAAAATCGCTTGTTGTTACTAGACTACAGCTTTATTTATTTTGATAAATTAAAAAAAACTAAATGATACAATATACATTTAATGTATTGCCTGAATTTACAGTTAAATAATATTTACATACAATGAAAACATAAATAAGACATATTGCTAATAGCAGCACGTCAGAACTATAAAAACAAGTCCTTTAAAATGAAGATGAACTACAAATCCCAACATTCCTCAACTGCAACCTTAACTACAACTTCGGCGCTCCCTAAACAACTGTAAAGATTATCCGACAGTGTTAAAATGAATGTTGAGAGATACAGACAGGGAAGCCTCACCCCCAGAATCCATCACACAAACAATTAATAAAAAAAAAACATTCAAAGCTGTTCCACGTTTAAATAAACCCTTTGAGTATCAGTAACACTTTGAAAGCCATATGGCAGCACCAAGTCTTATCAGCAAGAGGGGTGGGATGGGGGAATTGGCAAACTGCAGAAAGTACAGTTTTGTAGTGCACAGTTGACTGTTAGTCTAACACTGAGGATCCTCTCCTTGTCAGTTTCTTTACCAATCGGGTTTTAGCCTCCGGGGGGGGGGGGAGGTCTTGGTTTATGTCACTAAATCATAAAGGTGCACAGAAGGTCTCAGCAGGAGGAATCCAGTAGTCTTTGGCGAACTTCTTCTCATCTGTGGCTGACTCCATCACTCGATGGCTGAACTGTAGAAATATCAGAACACAAAACAGGATTTACATGATTACACGGACAAGTCCATTATGAAATGAACCTTCCTTCCTTCTTTGTCAATAAAATAAGCTAATAAAACACTTATACCACAGGACCGTCTTTCTACCTAGTTAAATAAAAGGAAATATCACCATCTAGTGGTCAGACTGTGCTGTTAACATAATAGGATAACAGCACTAGAACTATGAATATTTCTAAACATAAAATCAAAAAGGCAGAAAAAAAATTGTTTAAACGTTGCATAGGAAAACCCTTCTTTATTGCGAGAAAGTGGTAACCTACCAACTGCAGATGCATTCGACATATGATTAAAAATAGTCTTGTTGCCATTTTAAGAGCTAAAGCTTTAATAAAACAACCAACACTGTCTAAGGTGCTGAACTGCTGCCTCAACAACGTGATCAATCAAAACAGGATTAATCAATGCCCTTATACAGACATGACGCTTGGCAGAAGACGAGCAGTCTGTAATGTAGTATTGGGAGGAGAGTTCCCATGGCATGGGAGAACCAAGCTGTGGCTTCCTGACATTGTTAATTAACCTGTAGGACGGAATGACACAAAACGGAAGAAGGAATTTCGATGCCTCCAGTCATGCTGGATTGTCACCTAAATGCTTATTTGATAGCCTAATCTAATCACTAATCTAATGTGTATAGGGCTATGACTGGCTATTTATCTTTGTCAGGTGTTTCCAAAGATTTTCTTACTGATCAGAGATTTTTGAAAAGATTTAGAATTACATGTATCAATAAAGGAACTGAAGAACACTAAACCCCAAAACGAACTATTTCCCCTCTGAATAAATAATGATTGTGAGGAGGGAACAAGTTCTCCTCACATTTTGCGTCTAAAGATTTAATAGGTTAGGAAGTCACAGCTCGGCTCTCACGCTGCCTGCCTGTTCCAGTATTCTCCCTGATGGGGAGGTCAGCGTCAGACAACTGCAGTGACTGAATAAGTTAGGGTTAAATAAAGCCCTCCGTGTGTACCTTAAAATGAACCCTGGATTACTTCTCTTGTAAGATACTGCTCTATGTATACTGCTGGAAATCATTTTAAAAAACAAGCACAATATACAAAGAACATTTCATTAAAATATGGCACACAAAAAGAATGAGTGGGAATATCAGGAGCTTATTCATTACCTAAAGTTCCATTGTTGTTTTTTTCTCTTTCATCTTCTGCAGGCTCCGACGCACAATTTATAGACACATTTTCCATCAACTGTGTCCCTTTTGTAGGCTCCGACGCACATTATTGACACGTTTACCATCAACAGTGTCGGTCTTCACCGTTCCTAAAAAGGTTAAAAGCTGCATGGTGTCCACATTCTCACCGGTACGTTTAATGTTTTCCAACACCTTCAGGAACTTGTAAGATTTCAGTCACTAACGTCTCTTCCAAAAACAAAGAAAACAGGGTGAGGTCATCGTAGCTTTTGGAAAAATCCTGCTGGACGCTGGAGGTAGGAAGCATTCTCGTAGACTTTCAGGACATTGTCAGTTCTACGATATGGAACCAGCATACTGTACATTACAAAAGGCATCGCATCACGTAAACGATCAGGGAATGTAGCTGAGAAGTTGAAGACTCCCACCGCGACGAGCTTGCACTGAACTAAGGACGGTATGTGGTGTCGTTTTTAAGATGCCTGTGCGGAATTGCAGGTAAATCGTCTGTGAGTGAGAAGAAACTGATATAATAGCCGAGATAGATGCAAGCTGTCAGGACGATTACAATTCAGCGATCGGCAGATGAGGTTTGATTATTAGATTTAACGAGTTTCTCTTGGTCTTCAGGTACTGCTCAACACTGGGTACTTGAAGTGACTTTCAGAGTTTCCCACGGCTAAAACACAAGGAAAGGTACATGTAAAATAAATGATGGTCTCGAGCCAATCTAGAAACAATATGGGCTACAACAGTCCACAAACTGCAACAAAAGCAAGTTTTCTCTTTCTGAGGATTTCTCTGGGTATATGAATTGTCACATTTAATATTTTCCTATTTATTATTTTCCTATAACATGTAAGAACACAAAACCGCTTGGCCATATCCACTCTTCTATAAAAAGGACCACATAGGAAATTACAAAATAGAAACAGAAGGACCTATAAAGGGCATCTATATCGAAAAATAGGTTATTTAAATTGATCTGGAAACTAGAATTCTTCCCAACCACCACTGTATAATTTTTTTGTTGATCTGCCCCTATTTCTTTATATATCCAATCTAAAGCTTTTATATTTCAGCTATCAAGTTCCTTGCTCTTCAGAACTATTCTTTTGTGAGTAGTTTTACTGTAGCTGGAATGGTGACAGAGTTTGACAGTCGAATGTGTGTGCTGTGTACAGTTGGTTTGTGGGAAAAAAGTCAGGTGGATGGAAGTGGAGTGGTAAAAGAGGGAGGGGGATACTGCTCCTAATCAAAATGTGTGCTGGATTGAAGGCATGCAGAAACAACGCAAATCAGAGTATGTGCTACTTACTTACATGTATTCAATTATAGATTAAGATGAGGCAAAGTAATTTTTTCAGTATAGTGTGCCTTTAAGGATAACTACACTAAGGTTAAATGGCATTTGACCCTAACAAAAAACTGATCAATTGTCAGTTACCTGCCCCAACCGCATTACTAACCAGATTTAAAGAATAATTATTGTCCCCTTACTGGCAGAGTAAGCTGGCCCCTCCATGCAGTCAATCAAGGGTAGAAACTGACATCACAACCAATGATGTACTGCTGTTTCCCCTGCTGCCTCTCTGCCACATGATTAAGCTTATAAAAACTCATTGAGAGAGTGAGAAGGTGGATACATTTGGCTAGAATGCAAGAGAAAATTATCATAAATATCTAATTACAAATCTGTGTAATAAATTGCAAAATATACAAGTTGGGCCTGTGGACAGACAACCCACTAGGTTTTTTAAAAAAAGGTGTGTTTAGAAAAACGGACAAAAATGTGTCTAGTGTGAACGAGATATTTCTTCAACACTTCCAGGCACTAGATAAGATAATAAATTGTAATTCCGGACAGCAATATGGCCTTTTCCTACAGAGGTAAAATAGTAGAGGAAACAATCCTAGCTCCATCTTCTGGACACACATTCATCATGTTGATGAAACTTGTTTGAACTATGATCCATATCTGCAGACATTAGTGGATAACCTACAGCTCAAATACCAAGCTACAAACATGCCACATTACAGACAACCCTACAATACCTCTGCATGTTGTCATTAGCGGTGGGGGAGTTGGCTCCATCTAGCTTGTCGGCACTGTATAAGCCTTTGGCAGCTTGAGGTTCCTGTTATAAGCTTTATCCAGCTCCTCCATTATAAACTTGAGGTCAGAGCAGAGGTGAGGAGAAGTGTGATCTCCAGAATAAAGACGGAAGGTAGAGAAGAACAGCGACAAGGAGTAGTATATACGGGAAGAACTGCAAAGAAAAATAAAAGAATATAATAATGAACTGGATGGGTGCAAACATTTATATATAAATTAATGAACCGTGCCCAAATTGCAAATGTGCAAAATAAAAAATACATAATAAACTGTGAAGGTCTCATCATCCAGGTCATGGATTTCTGTGAAGGTTCTCATTCATCCAGGTCATGGATTTTTGTGAAGGTCACATTCACCAGGTCATGGTATTCTGTGAAGGTTCATTCACCAGCAGGTATCTAGGTTCTATCATCCCAGGTATGGTATATCTGTATTTCATTCATCCAGGTCATGGTATATCTGTGTTGGTTCTCATTCATCAGGTCATGGTATTCTGTGAATCATTCATCCAGGTCATGGTATTTCTGTAGTTTCATCATCCGGTCATGGTATTTCTGTGAAGTTCTATTCATCCAGGTCATGGTATTTCTGTGAAGGTTCTCACATCCAGGTCATGGTATATCTGTGATGGTTCTCATTCATCCAGGTCATGGTATATCTTGATGGTTCTCATTCATCCAGGTCATGGTATTTCTGTGAGTTTCATTCATCCAGGTCATGGTATATCTGTGATGTTCTCATTCACATCCAGGTCATGGTATATCTGTGATGGTTCTAGTTAATCAAAGGTCATGGTATATCTGTGATGGTTCTCATTCATCCAGGTCATGGTTATTTATGTGAAGGTTACTCATTCATCCAGGTCATGGTATATCTGTGATGGTTTCATTCATCCAGGTCATGGTATATTGTGATTTCTTCATCCAGGTCATGGTATATCTGTGATGTTCTCATATCCAGGTCATGGTATATCTGTGATGATGGTTCTCATCATCAGGTATGATAGACTTGAGGTTCTCATATCCAGGTCATGGTATATCTGTGATGGTTCACATTCATCCAGGTCATGGATACTGTGATGTTCTCATTCATCCAGGCCATTGTATATCTGTATGGTTTCATTCCTCCAGCCATGGTATCTGTATGTCCATTCATCAGGCCACGGATATCTGTGAGGTTTCATTCATCCAGGTCACAGTTATCTGTAATATTCATTCATCCAGGTCATGGTATATCAGTAATTATTAATCATCCAGTACATGTATATCTGTATATTCATCCGGTCATGGATATCTTAATATTCATATCCAGATCATAGTATATCTGTAATATTCATCCATCCAGGTCACGGTAATCTGTATATTCAGATCCAGGTCACGTATATCTGTAATATTCACCATCCAGGTCATGGGATATCTGTAATATTCATCATCCAGGTCATGGTATATCTGTAAATTCATCCATCCAGGTCTGGTATATATATTATCATCCGGGTCATGGATATCTGTAATATTCATTCATCCAGGTCATGGTATATCTGTAATATTCATTCATCCAGGTCATGGTATACTGAAATATTCATCCATCCAGGTCCGGTATATCAGTAATATTAATTCATCCAGGTCATGGTATATCGAATATCATTCATCCAGGTCATGGTATATCTGTAATATTCATTCATCCAGGGGTCAGGTATATCTGTAATATTATCATCCAGGTCATGGTATATCTGAAATTCATTCATCCAGGTCACGGTATATCTGTAATTTCATCATCCAGGTCATGGGATATATGTAATATTCATCATCCAGGTCATAGTATATCTGTAATATTCATTCATCCAGGTCATGGTATATATGTAATATTCATTCATCAGGTCATAGTATATAGATGTATTCATGAGATTAACTGCACTAAGGGCAGGAGGCCTCACATTTGCACACGAGATAGAGCATGCGATTGGTTAAAATGGATTTCGATGTGCATGCGATAGCGCATGCATTTACGTGACCATTTTTTTTAAGCAACCGCAAGCGTTTTTTGGAATATTAGATTACAAAAATGCATACACAAACGCGCAACAACAAAACTGCTCATGCAATCTCATGCGATAACGTTTGCAATTGCATGCGTGATTTGGTGCATTGTAGTGAGGCCTCAGCCTTAAAGTTTAGTTCTTTAAGACGTTTCGCTAGTCATCCGACTGACTTGTACAAGAATCTGTGGCAATAATGTACCCTGGAAAGTCCCAATTAGCATATGACATCCAGGTGTTAGGGACCTTCTGAATGCAAGGTGTGGATGCATTGTGGTTAAGAGGTGTTATTGAAACTGCCCAGGGTAAGGTGTCAAAGCAGCATTGTACATTGCAGACAGTTGGTCTCAAACCCCCCCCCCCCCCCCCCCCCCCCCCAAAATTATTCAGGCTTGGTTTCTTCAAGAACTAAACTTTAAGTCCAGTTGATCTAACTGAATAACACAATATAATGTAGGAATAGTATTTTAATTAAAGGAGAACTATAGTGGGTATAAAGTAGGATTTGTACTTTCTACCTCCCAATATCATTTCTATAAGGAGCACCAACATAAAACTGCTTTTGACAGGCTTCTTGAGTGCTTCAGCACTATCTTTCATACAGTAAGGGACAGGAAACTAACCGGGCAGATGAAAACTAGATGTGCTGTAGCTCCTCAGCGAAACAATATTGGGAGGTAGGAATAATTAGTCCTACCTCCCTGTCACAGGTACTTTCCATTTTTAAAAATACAATTTTATAGTGTAGTCCTTTTATCAGGAGGTGGGGGTCATAGCTGCCCTTAATAAATTCTGGTTTTATACTATTTGGGGGGCATCCTGGACCGTCTCATTTCCCTTTTTGTGATCAAGGTTAGATTCAGGGCCCCAGAACAGCGAGTGATTGAGAGGCCTGAGTTATTATAAATAAACTCGTGCGATAGCGACAGAGAAACCAGAGTTTTGCAAAACTATAATTTAAACCAAACAAAAGGGAGGTGCAGTCCATGGGGTTCCACTGTACATACCCATTAAACAAACTAAAGCCAAGGGCCAGGAGGAGGTAGAAAAGACATTGCACCTAGATAGATTTCTTTACTCTCATTAATAAACACTAAGGGGCATATTTATAAAGGATTGTCTTTTTCGCCAATATTAGCGCAGGCACATCGCAGCGAAATAGCGCCATTTGGGGCTTCATTTTCGCCTTATTTAAAAAAGTGAAAAAAAAAAAACACCCTTCGCGGCTGAAAAGGCGAACGAGGCGCGACTAAAGAGCGAAAAGTATCGCAGCGAAAACTTAACGCATCTAAGGAGACTGTGCATTGTGAAAACCATTCGAAACCAGAAAGCCCCACTAGAAAATGATGTCAAGTTCAAAATGGCCACCTCCACATTTACCAAGAAGTCAGCCATGTCTATTTAGTCAATCTTCTTAGAATTTCTCAATTGCAATACAATTTTCTTTTGCACTGCACATTCGCCTTTCTAATGCGCTGTCGCCTTTCTAATGCGCGTTCGCCTTTCTAATGCGCGTTCGCTTTTCCCAAGGCATATTCCATAAATGCTCCTTTCGCTTCTAATTGGCGTTCGCCTTTCAATGCGCGTATCGCCTTTCTAATGGCGTTCCCTTTCTAATGCGCGTTCCCCTTTCTAATGCGCGTTCCCTTAATGCGCGCCTTTCTATGCGCGTTCGCTTTTCCAAGGCATATTCCATTATATTTTTTCGTTCCCTTTCTTTTATGTGTGTTCGCTTTCTTACGTCTTGCTTTCTTATTCGCTTCCAGCTCTTCGCTTATGCGCGTTCGCCTTTCCAAGGCATATTACATTCTAATGCGCGATCGCCTTTCTAATGTCGCTTTTCCAAGGCATATTACATTCTAATCGCGTTAATCGCCTTTCTAATGTCGCTTTCCAAGGCATATTACACTCTAAGTGCGCGATCGCCCTTCTAATGCGCGTTCTCGCTTTTTCAAGGCTATTAATTACCCATTAGAATGCCCTTTTCGCTCAAACAATGACTTTCAAACCACCTTCAGGGTCGCGCTATCTTTCGCTCTTTTAACGCAAAAAACCACCTTTCGTCTCTTTTATAAATCGCGTTATGCCTTTTGCTCCTTTTTCGCTAAAATTACCATGCGAGTTAGGCGAAAAGGGTTTAGCGATAGCTCGCGGAAACGGTTTTGCCATTCGTTAACGCGACCTTTATAAATAGCGTTAACTGTCTTTTTGGCGAAAACCCATGCGAAAAGCGAATGCGAAAATATTTCGCTACTTTTCGCTCTTTTATAAATATGCCCCTAAGGCTAAAATAGAAAAGTACCTAAATGTCCTCTCACCTCTCTACACCCCCTAGTGTAGAATATAAGAATACGAGAAAGCATTACAGACTGTTAATTAATATCAGTTTCAGACTATACCTTGTGCAGCCATAGGGGGATGTTCCCTGAGTCACTGTATGACAGGTGTTTCTGCTGGACGGCTGCCCAACAGAAGGAGTCGACGTAAGCAGCCTGACGCCATGAGAAGGAAGTGGGAGAAAAGCAGCTTATCTGGGAGCCTGTGAATGACACAAACAAACAAGATGGTAAACCAGAGCAAAAAAATCCATTCTACAAGCTGCAACCAGTGGACAAGGTGCCTAGGGCTCTCCTGATTTCTTCATAGTTATTCCTCAGTAGGAGGGGGGTTATCTACCTGTACAAAATGTACAAAAACATCATATTGGGGTGGATATGCCCTTTAAAAGCTACAGAGCTCTTAAGTTTTCGATGAATTGTCAGTTGCCCTTTTCTGATTGGGCCAGCAGTACGGGGAACGGTCTCCTTCTCCTTATCACCTGGTACAGGCTCTTGGGGGCCTGTCCTGTAAGCTGCAATGGGGTTTTACATTTCATGTACCTTACTACTTCAGGTGCATTGCGTATTGTATGTATATGTTTATTTATATAGCGCACTAGGGGATGCAGCGCTGTACAATATAGAATACAAAAAGTCATACAAGGGGGACAATAAATAAATAAATATATAAATAAGTATGTGCATCACCAAATATAATAGTGCTTGAAACATGTAACATGAGGAAAGAGGTCCCTGCCCTGCAGAGCTTACAATATTGTTCATTAGTAGGCACGGTAAATGAGACAAACCCACACAAACCCAATATTACAGTATGTAGTGTGGATCTTAGACTCATCTTTACTGCATTTCCCCTTTGTCTTTAGTGCCCCATCCAGGTTAAGCCAATGCACAAAACAAAACAGTTTATCCAAGACCAACACCTTCTTGTTTAAAGTGTCAGTGCCGAGGTCCCTGGTCTATTTCAAACCATTAACTCCAGACCTGTACAGCAGAACCCAGTGGCTGTATCCCTTATGAACCCTCTGAAGACAACACAGGGAAAATAAAAACCTTTTTTGTACATCGAAACATTTTGGTCAGGCAGTTCCTATTTACTATGTGTATGGGAATGAAGTCTAAAGACACGCGGATCCAATTCGAGATGATTGAATTACAAAATCAGTGCCGTGTAATCAAACAAAATCAGTCCCAGAGTCCTATAACAATATCCCAATTACAGCACTGGGCAAATCCAGGTCTTAACCAGCATGTGACTATCCGTTGCCATTCAAAAATCACATTAAAAGCCGGATCCACAGTACTGAATTACTTGCACTGGTGTCTTGTAAAAACGCCTGAGTTTAAGCTTCAACCTCTATGCGGGACCTCTGTGCATCTTGTATGGGAGCTCGGTATGGAAATCAAGCCTTTCTATAGCCCACCAATGGCCAATAGGAATAACAAAGCAAAAGCAACGGATTCTCCAGCCAACACAGATAATCTCCATGTTTCCATGGTAGTGCTTATGTAAATGCTAGATTGTTTATGAGGCTTTTATGGATTTAAAACATTTGGAAATGTTGCAGTCACAGTAAAAAGGGAAATACCCACACTAATAATTTACATTGGGAAGTGTGGATTTTATACTCATTTTAACAATACAAATAGCATGTTTTATTTTGAGGACTTAGTGGTTAATGTAATATTAACTCACACTAACCAACCAGATATTCCACATTATAGCCCATATTATGGTTCAGCCCTTATTGTCTTCTCATTGGCCACAAATTAGTAGATGCTGACTAGACCTTACAAAAATAGACACACCTGGAAGTCTGCATTACACAATGTATCAAATCCTAAATATGCGTAGTTAGATAGGTTACACCTATAGTTATTATAAAACACGGCACTGAGTCTATTTTTAACCCCAATGACTGAAATAGATAATGATGTTCTATTTATTAACACATTGGACAGGATCGCACAGATACCAGAGCTAGGTAACTAATTCACAAATTAGGAAAACAAATAGATGGTGCCGCTGCACAAACTGGAACACACAATCGGAGTGCCGTGCAATATAATGGTTTATTAAGGTGAAATCTGCTTAACGCGTTTCGGACCGGACTGGCCCATTAATCATTATGATGCGTTAAGCAGATTTCACCGTAATAAACCATTATATTGCACGGCACTCCGATTGTGTGTTCCAGTTTGTGCAGCGGCACCATCTATTAGTTTTCCTGCAGCTGTGTGACACGGACTAGCGACGAGTCTGGGGCTGCTTGCACCTGGACCACCTAAAAGATTTGGTGAGTTATAAGAACGCTATAATGTTATTTGGTCTCTGACACATATGTTTGGATTGGACCTTGGGAGTAACGTGCACGTCCTTTGCTGTTGCGAAGGGTTCGGGGCTAATACGCACCCGGACCACTCCGTTTTGATAAGTAAGTGTGTTATTACACGTTATACTCACCAAATCAGGATCCGATACTGTGATAAATGGGGGTGTAGCACCTGTTCCTCTGTACTTGCTTATTAATTCACAAATTATCCCGACGGACCTTGTCTTCTATGCGCATGATTTATGCGCATTGAAGACCAGGTTCGTCGGGACCTGTCAG
This sequence comes from Hymenochirus boettgeri, assembly GCA_019447015.1. Taxonomy (NCBI): domain Eukaryota; kingdom Metazoa; phylum Chordata; class Amphibia; order Anura; family Pipidae; genus Hymenochirus; species Hymenochirus boettgeri. The sequence goes on along the minus strand of CM033470.1, from coordinate 322,036,576 downwards.
ACTAAGCGTCGGGGGAGCGAGCGAGCGGGTAAGGTTCTTACCTTCTCTCCTGGCTCCTGTTTGTTCTATTAAGAACGGAAGGTGAGGCACAGCTCCTTTACCTCCCGTTCTTCAATAGAACTGGATTCCTAAAAGTCCATATTATGAGTGGAGATACCCTTTAACATAGAAAAATAAGTGCGAAGTGTCATTAAGTGCTATATGTAATAAATAAGGGAGGGGGTGAATTTAATAAAGTGCGCCAAATAATAGGCCCGAGCCTTTCGGCTCGAGGTAAAAATAAATTTCCGCCATAGCCGCAGCTATGGCAGGAAAGTGGAAGGAGTGCTATAAACACGTGCTCCCAGTGCACAGTAGTGCTGGAGGGAAGCCCCGAGATTTCGCACCCCCCTGCCTCAAGGCTTCGACCAGGCTCCATATCCACTCAAAACTGGGCGGGAGCTTGGGAGAGTCGCCCCCCCCCATCCGCTGAGGGGCTCGTTCCCCTCTCGACCAGCAACCAGTCAGAGTAGATACTTCACGCAGTCTTATTCCGAAAGACAAGGAAGTGACGCTTCCAGCTTTAGGCTTCGATCATAGCGTGTAGTGTGCAGATCCATTCAAACCAGGGGATACAGAGAGAACTCCCCCATAAGGGGTCCTCTCCTTCTTCCTGATAAGAACAGATACTACACTTGATCTTAGCCAAAAGGCCGATCCCAATATCTTACAATTTTCCTTTCTATGGGGCCAGTTTAAAAAAAATTCTTGTCCACCAATCAGATTGTACAATCCACGATCAGACGATTGGATTGTAGCGTCTATGGACACCACTACTCCCAGTCAGGAATATACAGTAAACTTCAGGATACTACCAATGGTGTGTCTATAGCTTCTTTATCGGTTATCAACTCAGTCCAGATGTCCTCTGGTTACATTATGGTCAATGGTGGCACAAAAAACAAATGTGATCTTAAACAGAGAACAAGGCAACTCTGTTACCATAAACCTTCCTACAACCGGTCGCATGATTCTCATCACATGTGGATCCAGTTCTAATATTAGAGTCACTCTAATTCCCAAATTGAATCAGACACACGTACCACCCACTGAACAATGTGCCCCACTATCTCATACCAATCTTCCCTGCACAATTCAACTTTCCCTTGAAGGGACACTGTTCAATCCTAAATTTCCAATTAAACCCTGAAACCCATTTACAGTTAAACCAGCATTTTTCCCCCGGAGCATAACGTTACATTAACATTGGAAATAAAGTCTCCTTCTATTGTATATGCAGCCAATGCTTGTGAAAGAGCAGACGTCAGGAGAACAGACAAACAGTAGTACATAAGCACAGCTGTGGTAGGAATCCCCCCTACCTCCAACAGACATATACTTTGTTACTCACTCCTACCACCCAGACATACTTTTCTACTCACTCCTACCTCCCACAGACATATACTTTGTTACTCACTCCTACCACCCAGACATACTTTTCTACTCACTCCTACCTCCCACAGACATATACTTATATTGATAAATATGTTTGTACCCCAACTATTGCCCTAAACTGGACACCCACCACAAGCGATGATCCCATAAACTACAAACTCCCTTCTGGGGTAGACCCATGGGCCCCTCTTTCTGCCTGCAGGTGATTAGCATGTGGAAAATTTGTCAGGTTCCTAAATGACTAAACCAATAGTTCCCCTAAAGTGTAGGAGACAAATCCGACTGACTGTATTGCCAATAAACGTCCATGGTCGGCATTACGATCGGTCTGGGATGCCGAAAAATTTTCGTCTGTCAGCATCTGCTCCCTTTACTTTAAAAGTAAAGAGCCGATACCGTTGGCCAGTGTATGGCACATGGCTGACCGATCCCCATAGCGTGTATGGGCGATCGGTTGGTTCCATGCATGTGGCAATGTGCCAACAGTATCTGGAAATCACATGTGTATGGCCAATCTCAATGTTTTCAGATGACACAAAACATAAAATGAGTACTAAATGGTTTATTCCGCCCACCTGTACCAACAGCGTCAAAGAGCAACAGCTAGAGCAAGCAAAATACAATTATATAAAGTGGGGTTTAGATTCAAGGGGGTGGTGGGAGAAATATAATTATCCCTCTATACAAAGCACTGGTAAAGCCTCTTTTAGATTGTACCGTGCAGTTCTGGAATTCTTGGCTGCTGTAGTCTCCCTATAGGGTAGTCGCCGCAATTGTAGGAAAGATGCAGTCCCAAACGTTCTCCCTATGCTGTGTATCCTGATCTTTAAAAAATAGGTCTGGCATGTGTGTACCCAGCTTAATACAGTAAAACTATAAATGAACAATCACTGACATGGTAGTTTTTGTTGATTACATTCCTTCATTCTGTTCTGTAAAGGTTAATGAGCAGGGCTCAGAAACCTGACAATTCTTACCATATGATTACCTACAGTTACATAACGTTACACATTTAGCACTAACCTGTTCCTAGGTGGAGCCAATTGAGGGCTCCGATTAGTAATTACTATTACCTAATACATAGGGTTTCCACAGGGTGTGATATTGTGTATAATAGCAAATCATTTCCTTTAAAGGAACACTAAACCCAAAAAAAAACTATTTGCCATTCGTTTGTATTATTCACAGGGAGGTGAGAACGCTTATTCTCACCTCCCTGTGAATAATATTACGTTCGGGGGACCTGGAACTTACCTTCGCTCCGCTCGCAGACGCTTCTTCACTGACAGCCGCTCTGTCCTGACCATGCGCCCTATCTTAGGCGCATGCGCGCCAATACAAAAGATAGGGCATGCGATCGGGAGAGAACAGCTGTTCAGTGAAGAAGCGTCTACGAGTGGAGCGGCGGGTAAGGTAAGTTCCAGGTCCCCCGAGCATAATATTATTCACAGGGAGGTGAGAATAAATGTTCTCACCTCCCTGTGAATAATACAAACAAATGGCAAATAGTTATTTTTTGGGTTTAGGGGAGTTTAGTGTCCCTTTAAGATAATTTATAGCCAACCTGGATTTATCGCTGCAGTGCCAGCCTTTAAATCACCTTAGTTTTATTGTACAAAGTATCAGATTAATGTAGACACAGAGTGAGGGTTTATCTAAGTCCAGATCAATAAAGAAATATGAGAAAAAAGCAATTCCTCCTATTGCATGTCGCCTCCTTCGGCTGATGGCTCAAAAAGTGATTTTAGTTCTGATTCCCAACAACATGGGGGCAAAACCTATGTAAGGGCCATCCTGCTTTACCCCTGAAATGCTCAACAACACCCTGGGACCACCAGTCCATACACCCTGGCGGGACAAAGCAGAGGGTTCCCCTATACTGGGACAGGTCTTTTAGATTGGTGTCTCAGTGGAAACGCAATGGTTAAGGGGGTAGTAGATGTGTGTATATTCTATAGGCTGATTCTATGACAGATTAAATCAAGTGGTTTTAAAAAAATATATGTAAATTTGACCATGTAGTGTTTGAGGTTGAAAAAAGACACACATACCTCTATGTCTATTCAAAAGAATGTATGGCTTTTTATTTTAAAAATCGACAGCTTGGCTATATTGAGCAGTTCATCAAGCCTGCCTATTCGCCACAAAATGGCTACAAGTAAAATTTTACCTTCATGTTTTATCTATTCTATATGTATGTATACTTTTATTTATAAAGAGACACTGGGGTGTGCCTTGACACATTAGGAACGAGATCCCGGCCCCAAAGAGCTTACAATCTAAATAGGTGGGACAACATACAGGTACAAGTGGGGGGGATGGGTACAAAGTGCTTGAGATGGCTAACAATCATGTATTGTAATGGTGCTCAGAAAGGCAGGATATAATTTTAGAATTGAAAGTATTAATGGATGTTATCAGGGGAAGCGAGAGAGGGAGAGAGTTCCAAAGGTAGGGAGCAGCAAGAGAGGATGGTTTAAGGCGGGAGGAAGCCTTGTCAAGGAACGGAGGGCCCGGCCAGGAACATATTATTACTGTGGATTTATATAGCGCCATCATCTTCCGTACCGCTTTACAATTACAATACATTCACATCATATTGTGAATAAAAGATAAATGGTAGGTAGGGAGGTGCAGCTGATCGTAGAGATTAAAGGTCTCTAACAAGGGTATTGGTAGAGTATTGAATATTATTCTTTGCTTGAGGGAGCCACCCCATAGACTGCAGTATCGGGGTTGCGGTTTTTCGCAAGTTCAGGATCGACTGGAGAGGGGACAAATGACATCCTGGGAGAGAAAAGAATGTTACAGTAGTCAAGACAGGAGAGTATAAGGGCATGCCCAAGCATGTTAGTAGTGAATTCAGAGAGGAAATGGCAGATTTTGAAAATGAATTGTGCATTTGGAAGGCTGAAGACTCACATTCTGTCTATGAACATTAAACTTTTTATAATGTCAACAACGGTATCTAGGATCTCACATTGCAGTCCCAGCTGCCGGCTGCCTCCTATTTACCAATGGCAGTATGGTCACATGACAGCAACTATACACATAGACCTACTGTATGACTGGAATGGACAATATATACACAGCTGGCAGGAAAATTTTATCTCCAAGGCAAATTATTCCAGTTATTAATAACATAATCAAGCGGTTTCCTAATTTTAGCATTTTAGGGAGAGAGGAGATCTAGGTGCTCTGGGGGTGTAAGAGTGAAAATATAATGTACCAATGATATCAGTGTATATTGTGCACCAAGCCAGTTCGTCAAGGCAAAAAATATCTATCCTTCTCCACATTCAACAGAGTCTATAAGGAATCTTACAATGATCTGCTACTCTTACTAAGCCAGGCATTCATCCACATCAAACTGCACTGCTCATTAGTAGAGATGGCCGAACTTCATAAAGTTTGACCCATTTTCGAACTTCGGAAAAGTTTGAAAACGGGCCCATTAAAGTCAATGGGGAGTGATTGTTCGAAAAGTTCAGGTGTTTACAGATAAACTAACAACGGTAACTTACTGTAAATGGCTGTGGCACCAGGAAAAATGGTCTGGGGAACATGTCACTATCACCAAAACATGTTTAAACACTTTTAACTTTATGATCGGGCAACTGTCGGTTTGCGCCAGCTACATTCGAGCGTTAAGGGAAATCTGAGGGTTATCGAATGATACTTTCAAGGGTTACCGATAATCGAAAGGCTACATTCGAAGGTTAGCGAACGATACAAGTTCTGCCTGAATTCGGGTTCGGTTTTGTGTCCATCACTACTCACATTATAGTCACTGTGCCCAGCTTGTTCAGGTGTTGAGCAGTTTAGTAGATTGGAAATTAACTCCACAAAACAAAATTGTGCTTAAAAATGCACATATCATATTTTCATACAACTGTCATTTTCATGGAATTTTTTTTATAAATTACTTCCATATAGGGACCTTACAGGGACCAAGGGTCAGGTGTTACCTTACAGATACGTAGGATTGTGTATTCCAGTTAACATATGGCTGCCAACATGAAGACATAAAGGTCAAAACAATACACACTCTATATTACCATATTAGGGGCTTCACTGGATCCTGGAAGTGTGCTGAGGGACACTACAGTGCCCTTAAAAATAAAACACAAATTATCAGTACTCCGACCTCCAATCTGGCCATATAAGAAGAGTGTTGAGCAGTCATTTGTGCCATGGCTCTTCCACCCTTCCCTGATTTGCCTTGTCTCTCTCACCAACACATTTGTTATTAAATCCATGCATTCCAGGACAATATTACTTATATGTTTGGGGGTCTCTGGCAATAGGGGGGAAATTTCTAATGTTCCCATTCCTTTTATCTGGAATATCGACACCGATCAGTCGGAAGGAATTTTTTCCCCCTTCATAAATTTGGTGGGGTTTTTTTGCCTTCCTCTGGATCAACAGTTAGGCAGGAAACGAGGATATTGCTAGATGGGTTGGACTGGATGGACGTATGTCTTTATTCAACCTCAAATACTATACTATACTACTATACTATTATCCGAAGATCGCACAATCATATTGGCCACCAAAAAAAAAAAAAATTGTACAAATCGGCGGCTGATCACCCATACATGGACCAACGGATGTACAACATCCATATTGTTTGACCGCGATTGTTGCATATATGGCCACTATAAAGATGATCCAATAAGGCAAGTTCACATGAAAGCCATACACAATCAGCACACATAGGCTATGACAGAGGTTACAAAGGTAGCGACAGATGAAATATTTGTGTGGTTGAGGGAAATGATAGGTTAAACCAATGGAATGCTTTTTTTTTTAAATTAAAGGGACAATAAAGTGCCCATATTGACTTACATATCCTTTCACAATAACCTAAAGGATCTACTGCATTTGCAAGTGTTGATCAGCTTACAAGAGTCTAACTTGGCTCCAAACACGACAGTGCAAGTCCCCATTCCAGTCATAACTGGCAGCCCAGAACAAGGGGGGCAGTACACAATGTTAAGAGGCACCCAGCCCTTTTGCCTCTAGGTAAACTACCTATAAGGCTTTTCTCCATAAATTTAACTGTTCCTAGACAGTAAAACTTGTGTAACCACTCCTGCCTGAAGGTACAGTTTTCTGCCGCTAATTGTGGACACGGAACTATGCGTTTTTTGTCAGAAATATCTTCAACGGACTGAGTCATATTTATTAGTAACCGGAATAAACAACATGGAGAAAAAAAATGTTAAAGATAAATCAGCTGATATTAAAGGGACACTATACTGAAAAAATGACTTTGATTTATCTTAATCTATAATTGAATACATGTAAGTAGCACTTACTCTGATTTGCATGTGTTGCTGCATGCCTTCCATCCAGCACACATTTTGTTTAGGAGCAGTATACCCCCTCCCTCTTTTTACCACTCCCACTTCCATCTGACCTGACTTTTTTCCCACAAACCAACTGACAAGCCTGCACACAGCATACAGCATTCCAACTGTCAACCATTCCAGGTACAGTAAAACTACTCACAGAAGAATAGTTTTTGAGAGCAAGGAACTTGATTGACAACTGAAATATAAGAAGTTTTAGATTGGATATCTAAAGAAATAGGGGCAGATCAACAAAAAAATGATACAGTGGTGGTTGGGAAGAATTATAGTTTCCAGTTATGGTCAATTTAAAATACCTTTTTTTCGGTATAGATGCCCTTTAAACTTGTCTGGCCAATACAAAGCCTAATTTAAAACAGGATTAATCCTTATTTATAGAATACAGGCATGGAGTTTCCTTTAATAATTGGGTAACATATGTTCTCCTTGATCCGGTAATCTATTAGTCACCTCCAAGTGTAGACAAATTATATGGACTGTCAAACTAACTTGCTTGCTTTGTATGAAGATGTAAGTAAAAGTTTAGGTTTGGCATAGCAGTAGGTGAACTTAGATTTTGTTGAGGCTTTTGATACTGTGTCTATAATAAACACATTTGTACACGGAGAGTTGGTTGTTGGATCGAGTACAGAGAGTAGTTGTCAATGGAGCTAAATCTAAATGGAGCTAAAGTGGAGTGCCTCGGGGTCCTATACTGGGGCCACTCCTTTTTAATCCATTTATAAATGACTGGTGGGGCCTGACCACGCATGTGTACAAATGCCCATTCCAGCCGACTCACTGTAAGTGTATGGGCAACGTTGATGAACTGACCCAGTGGATCATGCTTGACTGATGATGCTTGACTGAGCGGCCATTTCGAACGACCGACTATACTACCGATAGTTGGCCGAAAAGGACATTCCTACACATCATGCGTCACTGGCCGGGCCCCGTGATTGCACATGTGTGTAGGCCTTAAGAAGCAGGTACTGAGATTGTTTGCTGATGACACAAAACTATGCAGAGCTTTGGAAACTTCAAATGATGTGCAAGTGCTGCAAGCAGACCCAGATAGATCATCAAAATGGGCAGCAGAATGGCAGATAAGATTCATTGTGGATAAATGTAAGGTGATGCATTTGGGGTTTAATAATCCCTGTGCCACCTACACCATAAATAACTCTGTGTTAAGTGAATCTCTAATGGAAAAGGTTTTGGAGGTTCTAGTATATGAGACAGCTGTTAGCTGGTACCGGTAAGTGTATTTACCTTTTGGGCGATCCACCGCTGCAGAGATGAAAATCACAGATCGCTTCCCGGTTCCATTCCTCTACAGCACGTATTACCACGCATGCAAGCTATAGAGGATTAGAACCAGGAAGCGGTCAGAGTTTTTCACCTCTGCAGCGGTGGACCGCGCAATAGGTAAATATCTTCCATCTTTGTGAACTATTCCTTTAAAGGGTATGTAAAAATGGAAAAAGATTTGGGGGTTCTGGTAGATAACAGACTTAGCTATAGCAAACAATGCCAGACACCCATGACTAGAGCTAGCAAGATATTGTCTTGTATAAAGAGGGGAATAGATTCAAGGCAGAAACATATAATTCTCCCTCTTTACAAGGCACTGGTAAGGCCTCATTTGGAATATGTGGTGCAGTTTTGGAATTCCATATAAAAGGGACATCTTGGAAATGGAAGCAGTTCAGAGAAGGGCAACTAAATTAATAAGGGGAATGGAGGGGCTTGAATATGCAGGCAGATTAGACAAGTTAGGTCTGTTTACACTGGAGAAGCGACGTTTGCGTGGGGATATGATCACTTTATACAAATATAAAGTGATCATATCCCCTGGTTTTAGAAGAAAAGAAGTTTAATTTTTAGGTTAGGAAAGGTTTCTTTACAGTGAGAATGGAAAAACTGTGGAACTGTCTCCTCGAAGGTGTGATCATGTCAGTAGCGCATCTCTGTGATATTACATGGCCCTATTAGATCATTTCCGATTGTCATTTGGTCGGGAAGGATCCCCCCCCTTTACGCTGGGGTTGTTTTTGCCTTTCTCTAAGTCAACTGTTAAGTAGGGTTAATAGGTAGGGTATAAAGGTTGGACTTGATCGATTTACCTCAACCTGCAATACTACTGCTACTATGTAGAATCCAATACTACGAATTTGAAACCCAAAGAAGCTACTTTTTTTTGTAACTAGTTTCACCCAGGTGTACAATTACAGGTGCACTGACCACCTGGCTCCAGATATTAGTCCAGTCCTGATGAACTCATGTACTCCGAGTCCCCAATACATACTAAGGGGATTTGGTGTTTGTGAGCAAAAACAGTTATTTCTGTGAATCGGAGATGCACAGAACTGTGGGCCAGAATTGTTGTCATACAGGTAGAAAACATTTTGCTATAAAAAGCCTAAGACAGCTTTATGGAGTAAATCAGAGAATCACCTCTGAAAGATGAATGAATGGACATGATATCATATGAACACAGTAAGATTATTTAGAATTCTCTGCAAATCATTTATTCCTTAAAGGAATAGTTCACTCAAAAAGTGAACTATTCCTTTAATGTATTGATTGAAGAATGGGAGGTTAAGGAGCTATGCCTTATCTCCCGTTCTTTAATCAAATAAGCAGAAGCCAGGGACGAAGGTAAGTGTATTTACCTTTTGGGCAATCCACCGCTGCAGAGATGAAAATCTCTGACCGCTTTCTGGTTCTAATCCTCTACAGCACGCATTAGCTTCCTCTCCTGTTCCTCAGGGCTCGGTTTTAGTACCCTTGCTGTTCTCCCTCTACACTATCTCTCTGGGAGAAATAATCAGTTCTTTCGGTTTTAAGTATCACTTACATGCTGATGATACCCAAATTTACTTGTCCACCCCCGCGCTAATCCCTGATATTCAATCCCAAATCTCTAAATGTCTGCTCTCTATCTCTTCCTGGATGGGGCACCGCCACCTTAAACTTCTATCCAAAACGGAATTAATAATTTCCCCCCTAAACTGGGACCTAATCCACCCTTCTCCATCTCTATTGACAATATGGTCATTAACCCAGTTGAATCTGCACGCTGCCTTGGAGTTATCTTTGACTCTTTCCTTCCATCATCATGTCGCTAGGACCTGTCGTTTTCTCCTTTGCAATATTGCCAAGATCCGCCCATTTTCTATCGCTCTCCACTACTAAATTGCTCATCCATGCCCTTATAATCTCCCGTCTTGACTACTGTAACATTCTACTACTTGGACTCCCGGCCTCTCATCTCTCTCTTCTCCAGTCTATCCTAAACTCGGCAGCTCGGATCATCTCACTCTCCTCCAAAAGAGAACCCGCAACCCCAATACTTCAGTCCATAGGGTGGCTTCCCATCAAAGAATCATATTCAATACCCTGCTTTTAACCTTTAAATCCCTTCGCTCTACTGCACCTCCCTATTTATCTTCTCTCTTAGTCCCTTATGTTCCAGGCCGTGTCCTCCGTTTCTCGCAAGGAAATCTTCTCCACAGACCCCCAACTAACACTGCTGCCTCCCACCTTAAACTATTCTCTCTTGCTGCTCCCTACCTTTGGAACTCTCTCCCTCTCTCGCTTCCCCTGGTGACATCCATTAATACTTTCAAACCTAGACTGTTATCCTACCTTTCTGAGCATCTGCAGAACAAATGATTGTTAGCCCTTTTAAGCACTTTGTACCCATCCCCCCACTTGTATCTGTATGTTATCCCTCACATTTAGATTGTAAGCTCTTCGGGGCAATTTATACATAATTTATATATATATGCTTTCATAACTGATGTATCAAAACTGTATCTATTTATTTAATTTATTTTTTATCTATCTGTATAATGGCTTGCACTTATCCCCTTATTTGTATTTAATGTACAGCGCTGCGTACCCAAGTGGTGCTTTATAAATAAAATTAAACATACATACCACGCATGCGCATTATAGAGGATTAGAATCAGGAAGCAGTCAGATTTTCATCTCTGCAGCGGTGGATCGCGCAAAAGGTAAATATCTTCTATCTTCGTCCCTGGCTCCTGCTCAATTAATTAAAGAACGGGAGGTAAGGCATAGCTCCTTAACAATCATTAAAGGAATAGGTCACTTTTCAAGTGACCTATTCCTTTAAAGTGTATGTACACTGGAAAATGTGTTTTTTTTAATTTGCCAGTTACTGAAAATAATAATTCATCCTAACTTTTAATGTACCATTTATTTGTTGATCTGCCACCTATTTTTTTAGATATCTAATATGAAGCTTAAAGGGCAACTATAGTGAAAAAAAAACTTTGTCTGTATACAATGTATAGATCACTTAGTATAAGCTGCCTTACTTTCATGTTTCTGTGTGGCTTCGTTTCTTCACACTGGCAGAAGTTTGTACCAAGCTGTGTAGTCCCCCTCCCCTCTCTGTCTACTCCCCCTCAAGCAGTGACGGGCTGTATACAGAGTCCGAGCATTGTCAGTTGAAAGGACTTTAAATGAAGTGCTGACATCCTGTTGACCCCTCCCTTCCAGAGCTAGACTGCAAGCAATCAAAGTGTGGAATAAAGTAGCAATATGCTGAAGGGAGGGGCAGAGGGGGAGAGAGGAGGACAAGTGGTGCTGAGATTCTTTACAAGTAAGTTACTGAACTCTGCCTGTTCTCTAACTTTGCTAATTGTTATTTACTTTTTACCTAAAGTTCATATCTCTCCCCCTGCTTAGCTGAGATCATAATCACTGAAGAGAGAGTCAGTGTAACAGCAGCTTGTAGTGAGACCTTCACAAACACAGTGACACTGCTTGTTGTCCTGTTACATTTCAGTTGCTTTAGTCTATATATTTCATAGATTGCACTGTGTCTTGTTTAGTATATAGTCTGTATTACTGTATTATATATACTGTATTAGTGTTCCATTTGAGTCACTGGTTTTGTATGTATATAAGATTTTTTTTTGGGGGAGGGGCTGTTTTATAGTGTGTTATGCTCATATTGCTGGGTTAATGGTTTATTGATTGTGTTTAGCACTACAGCATTTGACTATATGTTGCACATGGTACATATAGTGTGGGTGAGAGAGTGTGTGACAGTACTGCAGGGGAGCTTTGGATTGTGTGGGTGTGTGCCTTTGAGTGACAGATGAGGTGTAGCAGCTCCTACAAATCACAGCATATTCAAAGGCTTATATCTCGGGGACTATGTAGAATTTAAAGAAACTAAAGGTACCCTGGTGGATGGGATGACTTATAGGATACATTAGAAGAAATAAAAAAAAAACAATTTTCTCACTATAATTGCCCTTTAAATTGTTTCAGCTGTAATCAAGTACCTTATCTTCTGCTGTGTTCAAGTACAGGATTTTGTGGTAATTGGATTGGTGACAGTTAGGGAATTCCGGATGATAGTGATTGCAGAGCATGCTCAGTTTAAAAAAAGTCAGGTCTGAGGAAAGGAGGAGTGAGTTAAGAGAGGGAAGTACTGGATTGAAGGCATGCAGCAACACATACACAAGAGGAATTGCTTCTTAAGGTGGCCATGCACATGCGATTTCCATCGCAATGTGCCGACAGATCACATTGGTATCTGTCGGCATATTGCGTCGGGAACTGCCACACATGTAAATGGCCAATCCCCATAAGTGGTATGGGGATCGTTCGGTCGTATGGCCATACACGTAAACGATCGTATCGGCTCCCTTTGCTTAAGTTAAGGGAGCTGATAACTACCGACGGAAAATTTCCGTCTTTCCCGACCGACCACAGTGGTCTACGCAGTTGTCTACCGCAGAATGACTACGGTCGTTCGTCGGCATTACGGTTGGTCGGGAAAAGCCCATACACTTGAACGATAATGTGTAAATCCCGTCGTTCATATGTATGGCCACATTTAGATGTATTTAATGATAGATTACGATGAGACAAAGTCATTTTTTCAGTGTCCATACCCTTTCAGTATTTTGGAGTTTAAAAAATAACTGAGCAAAGCTTTCTATGTTGAGCCTGAATTGAACAAATCATTCTTTATCTCTATATAACCACTTTTCTTTACTCTCATATTACAGTATACCATCTGTGAATTCAATTATAATCCCTGCATATCAGTCTGTTTGGCCAAGATGCAAGCGACCAGCCTAGGTAGCAATGTATTATATGGCCCACTTAGTGCATAACTTATTCATAAATCAGCCTTATGTTAACCATTTAGTAATCAGGTTATTGCAGCTCATTACAGTGAGGGTTTGGATAGGAAAATATTCCCAGAACCAGAGATCTTACAGCACGCACAATAGCGAACCAGAAAAATAGATGCACAGCTGTAAAGCTCTCAGCGAGGTAGCTTTATCTTCCGTTAGTAAACAATAGATGTACGGCACAAAAGCTCACAGCCAGCCTGGCACTCCCAGCAAAGCACCAACAAACACACAAGAAAGCAGCACAATGGTGAGGACTTTGAATGCATCTTATACAGTACATAAATCTAAATCTCATCCATAATCATTCCCAGACTGGCACACAGACTAGAGTATTGATCAATACACAATAGATGAAAAATATTAATGCTTCTAGAGCATTTACCAATACTCAACAGACCCAGGACCTAAATCAGGCATAATAGGGTATCTTTCCAATACAGAATATAAATGCACCCAGTCTGCCACACTGGCATCACCACTATGCAACAGATGTACAATATTAATGCTAATTAAATGCACATGGCAATAAACAAAAATTTGAATGTGCACAAACTAGATTGATAGGCTAAATACTGTTTCCCAAGCCTGGCACACCAATTAGGACATTGGGCACTACATAATAAACACACAATAGCAATGCCCTCAACCTGGAATACTCATTAAAGCACTTGGCAATTACCAATGTTACTAGACTGACACAGATGTACAATACACAATAGATGTCCAATATTAATACCCCCAACCATCCGGCGAGGGCTAAAAACACTAATGGCAGAATACTCAATATACACCCTGCCAAACATAAAAGGTGTCTATAACTAATGTTACTAGCAAGGCACAGTAGAGATGCACCTGCCAATACACAATGCCTGTCCAGTACAAAAACTGTTCACATGGTACATGCGAGTATACACAATATACAGTACCCTGTAAACAATGACAATGGTCCCAGCATGGCACCCCCAGGTTACCTAGTTCCCCCACGGTGATCCCGGTGATCCCAGTGCCCCCCACTCACCCACGGTAATGTCAGTGCCCCCCACTCACCCACGTTGATCTCAATGACTCCACTCACCCATAGTGACCCTACTCACCCACGGTGATCTCAGTGACCCCACTCACCCATTGTGACCATAGTGATCCCACGATAATCTCAGTGACTCCACTCACTTATAGTGACCCCACTCACCCATAAGGATCCCAGTGACCCCACTCACCCACGGTGCTGTCAGTGCCCCCCACTAACCCATAGTGACCCCACTCACTCATAGTGATCTCAGTGACCCCACTCACCCATAGTGACCCCACTCACCCATAGTGATCTCCTGGGCGAAGGCCAGGGATATAAGGAGGAGGGGAAGCCCCACGGCCACACAAGAGACGATCTTGTCCACAGCCAGTTCCAGTCGGAGCCCTTTGTACTTGGTCTCCGGCGGGTCCTTGAGCAGGAAGTCGGAGAAGACATACTCGGTAGCGATATGGGCTATAGCCATGATCGGGCTGTCAGTCTCTGTCACACCGTCCCGGTAGATATTACTTTACCCTCATATCCCGCGTGTTTGGTCAGATCCCATTGTGGGCGGGGCACTGAGCGCGCACCCGAGTGTCTGGAACTAATCTTAGTTTCGCTTGTGTAAAGGTGGAACGAGAAGAGGGGCGGGGCAAAAGGGAGCGTGCAGTTAGGAGCTAGTGGAGCGCGCACAGTAAAGGTATTGGAACTCCCAGCTGTCTATGGGGTCGGGGCGTGGAGAACGAGAGCAGCAAACGGAATTGACCCTTCTTCCTTAATTCCCATTGCAGCAGGTTGGGGAATGTGTCCATGAAATGGAGTTTCCCTATGTACAGGGACACACATGTATATTAATTAAGGGGCCATGTATGAGGGTATCGCTGGCAATGTGGCATTACTGCCGTAATAGTCTGCAGGAGGAGGCTGATTCCCCAGTCTGCATTGCTACAATCTGGGTTCACAAGCGTTATTTCCCTTCAGTGTATTGCATTGGGTTGTATTATTATTAGCAGGGATTTTACATGGGGTTCCCTACCTCCAGTTATCCCAGGTATTATAATACTCCCCAAACCACTTCCCTACTCCGTTTATCCCAGGTATATAATACTCCCCCAAACCACTTCCCTACCTCCAGTTATCCCAGGTATTATATTGCTCCCCAAACCACTTTCCTACCTCTTGTTATCCCAGGTATTATAATACTCCCCAAACCACTTCCCTGCCTCCAGTTATCCCAAGGGTATTATAATACTCCCCAAACCACTTCCCTGCCTCCAGTTATCCCGGGTATTATAATACTCCCAAAACCACTTCCCTAGTTATCCCAGGTATTATAATACTCCCAAAACCACTTCCCTACCTCCAGTTATCCCAGGTATATAATAATCCCCAACCACTTCCCTACCCAGTTATCCCAGGTATTATAATACTCCCCAAACCCAGTTATCTCAGGTATTATAATACTCCCCAGACCACTTCCCTACCCACACAGTTACCACAGTCACTTAAATAACCACCACAAACCCAAGAGCCACACCCACACCCACACATGTACATTTACCTTACCATACTACCTCAGTTATCCCAGGTATTATAATACTCCCCAAACCCAGTTATCCCAGGTATTATAATACTCTCCAAACCACTTCAATTGCATGGACTCAGGAGAAGGATATAAACTTCTAGGTTCTCACCCTTGGAATCACTGGAATACCTGCCTGAAGATGTGCTCCCTGGACTGGTCAAGTCCCTCCCCCTACCTCAGTCCAGGGCCTGGTAGTTTATGTCCTTACCTGGGTACATCAGATGGGAGGGGGGTAGGTTGCGCATGTGCCTAAGATAGGGCGCACGGTCGGGACAGAGCGGCTGTCAGTGAAGGTGCAGCTGCGAGTGGAGCGGCGGTAAGGTAAGTTCCAGGTCCCCCGAGCGTAATATTATTCACAGGGAGGTGAGAATAAGCGTTCTCACCTCCCTGTGAATAATACAAACGGATGGCAAATAGTTATTTTTCTGGCTTTAGGGGAGTTTAGTGTCCCTTTAAGAACTTTTATTGAATCTCCCTGAGTATCTATGAGATGCCGGCTTTCTTGTGGCGGTGAAAGGTAAGGATAATGGGTTTTAGGGACTGCGGAGAGGTAAGTAGCTATAACGATCTCAAGGTTTGGGGAGGTCTAGAAGGTAAGATATAGTTCTGTTTCTGGGGGTGGTCATTCCCTTTTAAATTGTGTTCCTATCTGTAAGCAGTTCTAGCCATTATTTATTGGAGCTGCTAACAAAATGTTTGTACTGTGCACAAATAGACACATTTGTATGTGTCCTGCACTGCCTATTATGGTCCTGTCCACACCTTATCTACTGTCTTACTTGCCGACATGGGGTTGTTTGCAGGAGCCTCGGATACCCATAAAATACTGTATAAGGCCATATTTATAAAGGATTGATGTTGGTAATTACAACTGATGTTTTTTGACCATGGTATTGCTGCCTTAAACCAGTGTCGTAACATTGCAGGTGGTAATATTAATTCTTTAGAACTAAGGCCCATAAGTAGATGTGGATCACTGTGGCTTCTGCCCTTCCAGATGGACAAAGTGACATCACAATATGTCTGCACAATGATTGCTCCCTATACAAAGTAATGTTTTACAGTGTGTTTGGTAATCACTGCAAATTCATGAGAAGATTCCATTATAAATCCCAAGGGTTATATTTCTATTAACTTACTAGGGGCTAAATTTCATCTTTCCTAACAATTACAACTAGAATGAAGAATTCCATTACAAAGGATGTTAAATTATAATAAACTGTCTCCTATCAGGTCCAGGGCCATTATGGGAGACATCCCTGTATTGATGTAAAAGGTTCCTCTAGACCGAACCCCATAAAGTCATGCGCATCGGAAATCGCAGGAACATTCGCGTTCCCGCGATTTTCGCGAATGCGCGAAAAACGCGCTGCTGTGGCCTAGCCCTCAGACTTTTGCATTAGATCAGTGTAAGGGTGGGTACACACGAAGGGACTATTTGTCCCGAGTGCTCGGCTAGGACAAATGTTACTCTGTTGAGGCAATAGTGGCCACGACCGATCCCATAGAGAACCGCACGATCGCCCGTGATTAACCGACATGCCCGATCGTCCAATCCGAGCAATCGACAGCGGAATCTGGAAGCGGCACAGATTTTTCAGAGCAATTGACATATACACGTTAGTATCGGTCGAATGGCCCAAAAAAATCTGCCTGTGTGTACCCAGCCTTACTGGCTTACACTCCCTTACGTCCAATGCTTTATAGTAAATTTATTGTAAGACCTCCAATTAAAAGTCTGGTTTTGGGGCTGCTGCTTGATACAACCACATGGAATCTTGACAGCTAATTGGTGCACTGTCCTATCTTTCTGACATATACATGCATAGAAGGAGGCTGGTCGAGTAAGAGCACCATCTGGTGTTCAGAAGTGGTAGTTTGACACCCTGAGTTGTACTTATCACAAGGAGATTGGAATAAACAATCCCACCCCCTTGTGAATTAAAGATCCAGATTGAAGATACTGAAAAGCTGGGTACACACAGTAACGATAAAGCCCCGATACCGTCGGATCCGACGGTATCGGGGCTTTATCGTTATGTGTGTACGTTTGTTTCCCGAACGAGCGCGCGGCCGCCGAACGGTCGGGTCGGGCGAACGCTCGTTCGGGAAAGGCCGAAAATTTCCAGCGGCCGCGCTAGACTCCCTATAGAGGAGTCTGCCGCGGCCGATGGAAACACACAGTCCCGAGCGTTCTCCTTATGAAGTTCATAGGGAGAATGCTCGGGACTGTGTATATGCAGATCTTGCAGATCCTCTCTGTCATCTTTCAGAAATCTGGACTGTGTGTACCTAGCTTAAGTTTTCCATTTGGCCAGTTTAGTGTCCCTTTAACTGTAATTTTGCAGTTTTTGCAGTGCTTCCAAAGTTTCTTTTTGTCATGTGACATAGCTTACCAATGTTTGCAAGGATACAATTTATGTGTATACGGCTCCTGGGTGTTTAAATGTGACTTGCGCCCAGTTTGTCTCTGCTTATTTCTTTTGCAGACTCACCTACTTGTTACATTTTCCCAGTAATGGTTTCTTAGATGTAACATTTATTGATGGCAGATTTGACAGATCTTGAAAATCCAGTTTGTGCGGCTCTACCTCCTTTTCTGGATCTTTGTCGGTGCAAAACAAGGATTTTCTGTCTGCTGCATTGTGTCAATTAACACCCAACATACCCAGGGGTCTGTTAAAGGATATGTACACCCTCAAAACAAATATTTGACATTAGTAGAAACTCTTCAAAACCTAGATCTCACCCAAATCGTCTCCTAAATATACTTACCAGCCCTCGTTCCCTCCGCTGCTGTTCTGTGCCTTTACCGTGCATGGAAAGTGGCCGTACCGGAATTCGTGTCAGTGATTGGCTGAAACATCTCGGTGGAGAATGGACCCCTGACAGTTTACTTATTACCGAATAATAATAAACACACAGACACTATATTATGGTGGTGAAATTAGGCTGCATGATTTATTACCAAATTTTCAACAAATAATTTTATACTGTAACTCAATTAATCACTTACCAAACTGATTTTAGGCCAGCCCATTTTTGGTGATCTGCCGGACTGCCCCGTTTCCATCTCACCAAACAAAGGTTTCGCCATGAACCCGGCCAAAGGCCAATTGTATAAATCTTTTCTTTCCTCCAATCACATAACACATAACTTACCATATGAGGGACTCTGCCCTGACCCAAGCCAGAGGTCTTAATGAATGCGTAAACTTAAACCTCCTTTTCTTCATTATTTTTATTGTTCGGGACTTCACCATGATTTTTTTTTCCTTTCTTTTTTTTCTTGTCTTTAAATTTTTTATATATATTAATATTATTATTATTAATATTTTATTATTTAATTTAGGGTGGGTGGGGGCAGCTTTTGCGAATCACAGGTAAACAGATCTCTATCCCTGCATTCATACGGTATTAAAGGGCATCTCCACCCTCCATATTAACTTTTGACATATTGCAGGGCATACTTTCCCACCCCACACCGCTATGTTAGAAGTTTAAAAATAGAATCCAAACTCTACTTACTGCTCCACGTTCCAGCGTTGTTCTGCCTGCCGGAACTACAAGCAGGGGGCTGAACCGGCAGCCGCGGCTGTGATTGGATGAGAGGCAGCCAATCACAGCCACGGCTGCCAGCAATATAGAACGAAGCTGGAGCGAGGATCGCCGGTCCAGACCCCTGCTTGTATTTCCAGCAGGCAGAACAACGCTGGAACGTGGAGCAGTAAGTAGAGTTTGGATTCTATTTTTAAACTTCCAATATAGCGGTTGGGGGTGGGAGGGTATGCCCTGCTTTACAGATGAAATTTTTTATGCAAGATGAAGGACTGCAAGAGAGGGATCAGGAGGGGGGGGGGGAAGAGCTCCTCTGTGCATGGCACCATCCCTCCCGGAGGCAACACAGGAGGCAGAGACATTTGGATAGGAAGACAGCCACTACTTCTCAGTTTCCTGGACTATGGACAAGCACTGCAGGAGAACCATAAGTAGCAGAGATGTAAGGTTAGGACTTTTTTAAACTACACTGTGGGGCCAGTAGTGGGTTAAATTTTAGTTTTGGGGGTGGACTTTAATATCTTGTTTCTTCCCGCTTAATGTCCTTGTTTCCTAGGTAACACCAATCACAGACAGCTTTGAGCTTTCTAAAAAATGCTTAGTCGCTCCAGCTGTAAACCAGGGCGCCCAGTGTTCTCCCTAGCATCTCCGTCAGCTTTTACTTGCTGCGTTAGATCTCATCTCCTTCTTCAGCTGTAATTTGTAACATTGTAGTGAGTAGGGAGCCTGAACTCAGCTCCCTCTACTTGGATACAATGCTACAAATAAACTGAAGGTGAAGGAAGGAGGGGAGAGGAGGAGCTCAGCTAATAGTACTGAGGAGAACAGATCTAAAATGCCAGGTAAAAGCTGCTGCAGACTTTATAACAGTGACCCTGTGACTAGCAGCCATGAGATCCCTATCCCTGCCTCTTCCTTCCTTCCACCCAACTCTCCAATTAGAACTTAGAGTCAGTAAGAAGTGAATAATTCAATGGAGGAGACATAGAAAGCAGGTTCATACTGTATATCATGTCAATGCTGCTGGCAGCTGAAAGGATTAATGGCAATACTCTGGGAAAGTGCTGGCACTGAAATTATTAGTAAGAAAGTCTGCTGGCACTGAAGGTTTAATGTCAATACTCTGGTAAAGTGCTGGCACTGAAATTATTAAAAGGAAAGTCTGCTGGTGCTGAAGGGTTAATGGTAATACTCTGTTGGCACTGAAAGTGGTAATAGCAATACTCTGGGGAAGTGTGCTGGCACTGAAGGGTTAATGGCAATACTCTAGGAAAGTGCTGGCACTGAAAGTGTTAATGCCAATACTCTTGGAGGGCTAGACCACATTACTGCGCTTTTAAGCACATTGGCATTGCGATATGATCATGCTATGGCACCAAGATGGCTAGAAACAGCCCTGACATTAAGTAAGAAACAAGAATCGGATGGACTTTAGAAAAGGAACCTTCCAGGTTTCACTGGTTATGGCATGTATTCCTCCAACAAAATAATCAGGAAAGTACCATGAAATCATAAATAAAAAGGTCTGATACATCTGAGCATGTTTACTAAATACAGTTCTTCTACATACAGTGTCACGTTGTAAATAAAAGGTACAGTTCTAGGTGGACCTCTATTTCTTGTAATACAACTAGTTTAAAATGCCAATTAGAAAAAGGTTTTCCTACGTTAAACTATTGTCCACACACCTGTAAACCTGGCTATAGAGCTTATCAATGTAGATAATAGAAATGTAATCAATAGAATAACCAGTAAACCTGCCAACAATTGTATAAAGATCTCACTAAATTAAACATACAGGAATCGGTAATTCATCTCTCAGATTTCTAACTATTACCGTTTTGGGTTTGGGGGGATGATTTATCTACGTACAATTTTTATTTGAGGGGTGAACATACCCTTTTATGACGTAATGTTACTAATGAGAGTATGACAACAACTGTACCCAGATAGGATTGTCTAAGAGACAGTTGTTCGGCCGATTGAGTACATTCAAAGATTTCCAATAGGAGCAATAATTTTCTGGCTGCATCCCAGACCAATGAACCAATCTAACCAATGGATTTTGCTGGTTGACGATGTATCCACGATCACATTACATAACATAAAGGAAATAGTCATGACCATTACCTTTAAATACATGATCACCTGTTGATTTAAAGGGAATGTCCAACCCCCAAACTAAAATATACTTACCAGCACTTGTTCCCTCGTTTGCATTCTGCTGCTGCTCCATGCTGTCCCTATAGAATGGCTCTAGAAGGCTCCTGACCGTCAGCTGCATCAATGATAGGTTTGAACAAAGAACAGACATTGTCCTAAAAATGTTAAGGAAATTTTATTGGCCAGATCAGTGTCTTTTGCAATGTTACAACAAAAGCATGGAACATTTTTAAAAGTGCCAACAATGAAATTTACTATAAATAAAGCAATATAATGGAAATATTTTCTAAGGAAGCAGCCGTATCCTATTTTAGACAACTACTGCAATGAAATATTTTCTGTACATAAAGTAGATAAATGACCCTGAACATAATTTATTCATTACCTGTAACATGCCATTACTGCTCTACCAATCAATCTCTCCTCAAGACCTTCCAATAAAACACCCATCAACAAATTAACCTCAGCTACGTCACACTGACCTTGATAGGATAGATGCCACTAAGAAATTAAATAAGATAGGGAGACTATAAGGCATTAGAGCTCCCCTGACCCATGAGGATATATAATGGAGAGTTCTGGGTAATTTATGTGCCTCCATGGGAACCCTTAAATAATGCTACCCCTACTAAGAGGTTTTTAACAGCATTCAACAAGCTAAATAAAAAATGATCTCTGGTGGAACACTGCTAAAAACCTCTTAGTATGTGTAGCATTTCCTAAGGGTTCCCGTGGAAATTACCCAGAAATCTCCATTCTTACTTGATAGAATAGGCAAGGAATCAAATATCTTTATAAAGCAACTACAAAAAAAACCTGATTCTTTTTAAACTATTTTAACTAAAATAAAATACATTTAAATGCTCAACGTCAAAAAAAGAAACTTTAAATATCACTGGACAACTCAAATATTCATATATACAGAAATTATACTTCAGGATATTGTCACATACATAAAAAAATATAAAATTCCAGGTTCTCTTTCAATGAGGATTTTTTTTTTTTTCCCTTCAGACATTATTATTTATAACTGTCAGACTACAGTATATGACTTCCTGAACATTTCTGAAAGGAGGATGAAGGAAGCTTTCAAAGTAGGTACAGGCACACTAGGGCGTCGGGTGGGAGTGTATCTTATGGCTTGAAAAAAGTGTTTATTGCTTTGTTAGATACAAAAAAATATTGCCTGTTTATTGGCATCTCACAATGAAGCAATAAACCCAATTTTGCACTTTCATTCTTTTTTCTGGTATTTGTATATTGGGGCTGATGAGCAGTTCAGCCCCTTGAAGGTGAAGCCTTTAGAGTGATTTGTTATAATTTACCAGGTATACCATATATACTTGAGTATAAGTCGATCCGAGTAGAAGTCCAGGTACCTATTTTTACCTGAAAAATTTGTAAAAACTGACTAGAGTATAAGCCGAGGGTAGAAATTAGTTGTCCTTTAAATGGACAGCATAATTCCCATACATGAATCCCATACAGTAATAGCCAAATCCAGTACCAGTATCCCCCAATTATTTGGCCCTCCAGATGTTTGGAAACTACAACTCCCAGCATGCTTTGTTGCTGGGAGTTGCAGTTTCTAAACACGTGGAGTGTCAAGCTTCAGTAAACTTTTAATTAAGCTTACCATCATTTACTATTCTCCTGACCCCCATATAGTAAAGGGCACTCTGACCCCATATAGTAAAGGGCACTCTGACCCCTATATAGTAAAGGGCACTCTGAACCCCATATAGTAAAGGGCACTCTGACCCCCATATAGTAAAGGGCACTCTGACCCCCATATAGTAAAGGGCACTCTGGCCCCCATATAGTAAAGGGCACTCTGGCCCCCATATAGTAAAGGGCACTCTGGCCCCCATATAGTAAAGGGCAATCTGACCTCATATAGTAAAGGACTCTCTGACCCCAATAGTTAAAAAAGTCACCTGAGAGTTATAGTTTCAAGCGGTCATTTGCACTGTACTAGCAGCTGTTTTTTGCCCCAAACTAAGGAGACCCATCAGATTTACAGCATCCAGATGAGCAGTGACAGGAAGGAGTGTAAAGGGAGATCAGCTCGAGGTTAGGTTTTTTAAAGCCTGAAAAATTCGACTTATACTCGAGTATATACGGTACATATATTCTTGTCGAATTTCAAATTGTTATTTTTTTTGTGTGCAAAAAAACGGACAAATGCTCCTCTTTATAGGGTGAGAATTTCAGTTCACAACAAGTCGGAGAGTCATAGCTGTAGGTGTGACGCTGGTTGATGGAGAGCATGAAATATTTGAGGTATAAATAGTACAGTATATAAACTACATTTGTAAAGTGCCCAGTGTATGTCAAGGCTATTATGTTACTGTAGACACAATAGCCATTAAAGATCATCCCAAATAGTCCAGAGCATTTTAGTATGTTGGTTCTTGCCCGTTGCCTTTAAATCACAAATTATGAATTGGGAGAGCTCGATTATCAATGGTGCTGTAGTACATCCGCTTCCTGGCGCAGGTGAGAAGACTTATCACTACCACCAACAGAACCAATAGGACAAGACCAACAATCAAGAGAGAGATTAGGGCCACATTTGCTTCAGTAGCAGATAGAGTCTTGCCAAGGAATGGGATTCCCGATGTGTTGTCATCTGCATGGAAACAATACATTATAATTAATATAGAAAAAATTAAAAGTTAATATAAAGGGCTTTTACACCCCCACCAGTTACTTTAAAAACCGGTTAAGCCCCCCCTAGCAAAAATGTCATAGAAATTATTCTATTACTTATACAGACCAATACATCGTCTGCTGGTAGGTGCCTCCTCTGGTGCTGTAGGTGTTAAATCACACGTGTCAAACTCAAGGCCCATGAGCCAATTCATGCCCTTCTGGCTGTTGTTTGTCACCGCCAGTGACTGTACAGCATCCAAGACTTACTTTACTGCTATTCATTTGTGCAGTCCTAATCTGCATCATTACTATAGATCTGCCTGCTGCTTGGTACCGCACAAATGGGAATTGCACAAATGGATAGCAGCGTAGTTAGGCTTGGATGCGGTCACCGCTGTAACAACTGGGGAGGGAGGTGGGACAGAGGGCCATTCCATTACTGTGCTAGAAGAGTAAGGTGAGCATTCCATATTAGCACATGATACCACCATAGGCAGAGGACCCAGTTAAAAACAGTGTGCTTCACATGCCTTACCTGCCGAGACCCAGCACTAGGCACAAGCGTGACAGATTCTCAATCCTGCAACTGCTAAGTATCTTTAAAAAATATTTGGCCCACCACTTGATTTTGGCCCTTTATGTGATTGAGTTTGACAAACCTGTGTTACATACACAGCAGCAGAGGAGGCTTCTTATCTGCAGCTCTGGGAATGGAAGTCAGCTTTTGACTGTGATAAGTCAGGAATGTCTTTTAGACCCAGAAGCTGCAAATGACAAAAAAGAGTAACGGTGAGAGGTCGGGCTCTAGAATCTGCTGCTTAAAGGGGGGAGGGTGGATATGCTAAGGCCCAGGCCACACTTTGCCAATACACAGGTTTACCCTTCCAACAAGTACAACAATCTGTTCTCTATAGAAATAAGTGTTTGACCCATTGAGCTAAAGACTAAAAACCTGAAACATTGCAGATAGTTCTCTATACCCACGTGTAATCTATTATTGAGTTCATCCTTCAAAAGACCCGACATCACACTGTTCCCAATGAATACAATTAAACTTCACTGAAAAGGGTAACAGTGTGTCTCAGTAGAGATCCCACTCCAACCTCATGTTTCATGTCGTGCACTATTCATAGACATTTTATATTTTCACCTTGTGCTAAGTTTGCAAATATTACCGATCACAAAAGGAACCGTGCCATGGGAACTGGTCGCTTAGCAGATCCTCAATATTTGGACATTTCCACTGGACAACACAAGCTAATGAGAGTGAGAGGCTAGCAGACATTTATAAAAAGGGCCCCTGACTGCAATCAAAGCATTTTAATACTGTGTATAGTTGATGGAGCTTTCAATGATAAAATGGATCTCTGCCAGTGTTTGTGATGTGTATAACTTGTAGGGCAGTATAATCTAGTATACGAATGTCCACCTTCAGCTTAATGAAAGTAATGTATGTATGTATATGTTTATTTCTATAACGCCACTTGGGGACGCAGCACTGTACAGTATAAAATACAATAAAGTCATACAAGGGGGATAAATACATAGACAGTTCAGTACATAAATATATAACTTATATAAATAGAAGTGCTAGAGCTTTGCCACAAGAGGTAATGAGGTCCCTGCCCCGTAGAGCTTACAATCTAGTTAGGTGGGTAACACACAGATACAATGGAATGGGTATAAGTGCTGGAGTGAGACGTATGCAGTGCAAATAAAACTATCATATACTGTGCTGGTTACCAGATAGGTAGGATGTAAGGGTAGATTTATCATATATAGATACCATATACTGTGCTGGTTACCGGATAGGTAGGATGTAAGGGTAGATTTATCATATATAGATATATAGATACCATATACTGTGCTGGTTACCAGATAGGTAGGATGTAAGGGTAGATTTATCATATATAGATATATAGATATCATATACTGTGCTGGTTACCAGATAGGTAGGATGTAAGGGTAGATTTATCATATATAGATACCATATACTGTGCTGGTTACCAGATCGGTTAGGATGTAAGGGTAGATTATATTATACTATATAGATACCATATACTGTGCTGGTTACCGATAGGTAGGATGTAAGGTAGATTTTCATATATAGATATATAGTACCAATACTGTGCTGGTTACCAGATAGGTAGGATGTAAGGGTAGTTTATCATATATAGATATATAGATACCATTACTGTGCTGGTTACAGATAGGTAGGATGTAAGGGTAGATTTATCTATATAGATATTAGATACCATATCTGTGCTGGTTACCGATAGGTAGGATGTAAGGGTAGATTTATCATATATAGATATAAGTATCACATACTGTGCGGTTACCAGATAGGTAGGATGTAAGGCTAGATATATCATATATATAGATATATAGATACCTATACTGTGCTGGGTACCAGAATGTAGGATGTAAGGGTAGATTTCATATATAGATATATAGATATCATATACTGTGCTGGTACCATATAGGTAGGATGTAAGGGTAGATATTATTAGATTATAGATACCATTTACTGTGCTGGTTACCAGATAGGTAGGAAGTAAGGGTAGATTTACATATATAGATATATAGATACCATATACTGTGCTGGTTACAGATAGGTAGGATGTAAGGTAGATTTACATATATAGATATAAGTATCCTATACTGCGTGGGACCGATAGGTAGGATGTAAGGGTAGATTTATCATATATAGATAATAAATATCATATTACTGCGTGTTACCGGATGGTAGGATGTAAGGTAGATTTATCATATATAGATATATGATATCATATAATGGCTGGTTATGGTTAATAGGTAGGATGTAAGGGTAGATTTATCATATATAGATATATAGATACCATATACTGTGCTGGTTACCAGATAGGTAGGATGTAAGGGTAGATTTACATATATAGATATTATAGATACATATACTGCGCTGGTTACCAGATAGGTAGGATGTAAGGGTAGTTTATCATATATAGATATATAAGATATCATATACTGGCTGGTTACCGGATAGGTAGGATGTAAGGGTAGATTTTCATTATAGATATAAGATACATATACTGTGCTGGTTACCGATAGGTAGGATGTAAGGTAGATTTATCATATATAGATATATAGATATCATATACTGTGCTGGTTACAGATAGGTAGGATGTAAGGTAGATTTATCATATATAGATACCATACTGTGCTGGTTACCGATAGGTAGGATGTAAGGGTGATTTATCAATATAAGATATAGATATTAACTGTGCTGGTTACGATAGGTAGGATGTAAGGGTTAGTTTATCAGTATTATAGATATCAGTATACTGTGCTGGTTACCGATAGGTAGGATGTAAGGGTAGATTATCATATATAGATATATAGTACCGTATACTGTGCTGGTTACCAGATAGGTAGGATGTAAGGAGTAGATTTATCAATATGATATAGTCCCATATACTTGCTGGTTACGGATAGGTGAGGTGTAAGGTAGATTATCATATATAGATATATAGATACCATACTGTGCTGGTACCAGATAGGTAGGATGTAAGTTGATATCAATATATAGATAAGATACCATACTGTGCGGGTACCAGATAGTGGATGTAAGGTAGATTATCATATATAGATATCGTATTACTGTGCTGTTACCAATAGGTAGGATGTAAGGCTAGATTTATCAATATAGATATAGATACCTATACTGTGCTGGTTACCAGCTAGTAGGAGGAGTGTAAGGGTAGTAGATTATCATATATAGATTATAGATACCCTATACTGTGCTGGTACCAGATAGGTAGGATGTAAGGGTAGATTTATCATATATAGATATATAGATACCATATACTGTGCTGGTTCCATATAGGTAGGAGTAAGGGTAGATTTATCATATATAGATATATCCATATACTGTGCGTTGTCCGATAGTGGTGTGTAAGGGTAGATATCATATATAGATATATAGTACCAAATACGTGCTGGTTACCGATAGGTAGGATGTAAGGGTAGATTTATCATATATAGATATATAGATACCATATACTGTGCTGGTTTTCCAGTAGGTGGATGTAAGGGTAGATATCATATATGATAATAGAGACCATATACTGTGCCGGTTACCAGATAGGTAGGATGTAAGGGTAGATTTATCATATATAGATATATAGATATCATATACTGTGCCGGTTACCAGATAGGTAGGATGTAAGGGTAGATTTATCATATATAGATATATAGATATCATGTACTGTGCTGGTTACCAGATAGCTAGGATGTAAGGATAAATTTATCATATATAGATATATAGATACCATATACTGTGCCGGTTACCAGATAGGTAGGATGTAAGGGTAGATTTATCATATATATAGAATATAGATATAGATACCATATTGTGCTGGTTACCGATAGGTAGGATGTAAAGGGGAGATTATATATATAGATATATAGACCTATCCATATGTGCCGTTACCAGATAGGTAGGATGTAAGGTAGATTATCATATATAGATATAGATACAGATTACTGTGCTGGTTACCAGATAGGTAGGATGTAAGGGTAGATTATCATATATGATATAGATCATATACTGTGCTGGTTACAATAGGTAGGATGTAAGGGTAGATTTATCCTATGTAGATATATAGATACCATATACTGTGTGGTTACCAGATAGGTAGGAGTAAGGGTAGATTATCATATATAGATATATAGATACCATATACTGTGCGTGGTTACCGATAGGTAGATGTAAGGGAGATTTACATATATGATATATAGATATCATATACTGGCTGGTACCGATAGGTAGGATGTAAGGGTAGATTTATCATATTCAGAATATAAAGATATCCAATACTGGCTGGTTACCGGATAGGTAGGATGAAGGTAGATTTATCATATATAGATATATAGATATCATATACTGCTGCGGTTACCAAATAGGTAGGATGTAAGGGTAGATTATCTCATATAGATATATAGATACCATATTATTACTGTGTGGTTACCAGATAGGTTAGGATGTAAGGTGTAGATTTACCATATATAGATATATTAGATACCATATACTGCTGTGGGTACCGGATAGGTAGGTGTAAGGGTAGATTATCATATATAGATATAAGATTAAAATACTGCGTGGTTACCGATAGGAGGAGTAAGGGTAGATTTATCAACTATAGATATAAAGATATCATATACTGTGTGGTTACCGAGTAATGGTAGGATGTTAGGCTAGATTATCTAGATAGCTATAGATATCATATACTGTGCTGGTTACCAGATAGGTAGGATGTAAGGTAGATTTATCATTATATAGATACCATATACTGTGCTGGTTACCGATAGGTAGGATGTAAGGTAGATTTATCATATATAGATATAGATACGTATACTGTGCTGGTTAACGAATAGGTAGGATGTAAGGGTTAGATTTATCATATATAGATATCATATACTGTGCTGGTTACCGGATAGGTAGGATGTAAGGGTAGATTTATCATATATAGATATATAGATACCGTATACTGTGCTGGTTACAGATAGGAGGATGTAAGGAGATTTAGATTTATCAGATATAGTATTAGAACATTACTAGTGCTGGTTACCGATAGGTAGGATGTAAGGCTAGATTTATTCATATATAGATATATAGATACCATACTACTGTGCTGGTTACAGATAGGTAGGATGTAAGGTGTAGATTTATCATATATAGATATATAGATACCGTATACTGTGCTGGTTACCAGATAGGTAGGATGTAGGGTAGATTTATCATATATAGATAATGTATCTATACGTGTGGTTACCAATAGGTAGGATGTAAGAGGTAGATTTATACATATATAGATATATAAGATACCGTATACTGTGCTGGTTACCAGATAGGGATGTAAGGGTAGATTTATCATATATAGATATATAGATACCATATACTGTGTGGTTACCAGATAGGTAGGATGTAAGGGTAGATTTATCATATATAGTATATAGATACCATATACTGGCTGGTTACCAATAGGTAGGGTAAGGGTTAGTCTAGTTAGGTAGATGTAGGTTAGGTATTTGTAGTGTGGGTAGATTTATCATATATAGATATATAGATACCATATACTGTGCTGGTTACCGGATATGTAGGATGTAAGGGTTGATTTATCATATATGATATATATATACACATACTGTGCTGGTTACCAATAGGTAGGATGTAAGGAGTAGATTTATCATATATAGATATATAGATACCAATACTGTGCTGGTTTCCAGATAGGTAGGATGTAAGGGTAGATTTATCATATATAGATATATAGATACCATATACTGTGCTGGTTACCAGATAGGTAGGATGTAAGGGTAGATTTATCATATAGATATATAGATATCATATACTGTGCGGTTACCAGATAGGTAGGATGTAAGGTAGATTATCATATATAGATATATAGATACCATATACTGTGCGGTTACCAGATAGGTAGGATGTAAGGTAGATTTATCATATTAGATATATAGATACCATATACTGTGCCGGTTACCAGGAGGTAGGTGTTAAGGCTAGATTATTATATATAGATATAAACCATATACTGTGCTGGTTACCAGATAGGTAGGATGTAAGGCTAGATTTATTTATATATAGATATATAGATACCATATACGTGCTGGTTACCGATAGATGGTAGGATGTAAGGGTAGATATTATATATAGATATAAGATACCATATACTGTGGGTTTACCAGTAGGTAGGATGTAAGGTAGTTTATTAATATATAGATATATAGATACCAATACTGTTGTTACCAGGATAGGTAGAGATGTAAGGGTTAGATTTATATATAATAGATATATAGATACCATATACTGTGCTGGTTACCAGATAGGTAGGATGTAAGGTAGATTTATCATATATATAGATACCATATACTGTGCTTGTTACCAGATAGGTAGGATGTAAGGGTAGATTTATCATATATAGATATATAGATACCATATACTGTGCTGGTTACCAGATAGGTAGGATGTAAGGGTAGATTTATCATATATAGATATATAGATACCATATACTGTGCTGGTTACCAGATAGGTAGGATGTAAGGGTAGATTTATCATATATAGATACCATATACTGTGTTGAGAGAGAAAGGAAGCAGTACGAGTGGGGGCTCTGTACAGGAGCTGGTTCTGCGATAAGCGGAAGGTACGGGTAAGGAGGAGCAGCAGAGCGAAGGGATTTAAATGTTAGAGAGAGAAGGATTTTGTATACAATGCGCTGTTTAACAGGGAGCCAGGTTGTTGTCCGGCACAGAGGAGATTTGGGATCCGGTTTATTATAGAGCAATACAATACGTGTGGCAGAGTTAAGTATAGACTAAAGAGGGGAGAGGTGGGAAGCAGGAAGACCAGAAAGTAGTTGGTTGCAATAGTCCAGGCACAATAGGATGAGAGCATGCATAAGCATAACGGTGGTCGGGAGAGAAAGGAACCTGCGGATTTTGGCTATATTGCGAAAGAAGAAGCGGCAGTTTTTCGCAACATAGTTAATGTGGTTAGAAATGGAGAGAGAGGGGTCAATAATTACCCCTAGGCAGCGAGCAGATTGGATGGGGAAATGGGGGTATTGTCAACAGAGATGGAGAAAGATGGAACAGGACCAGGTTTAGGTGGAAAAACGATCAGTTCCGTTTTAGAAAGATTTAATTTGAGGTAGTGTTGAGACATCCAGGAGGAGATGGCAAGGAGGCAGTCAGAGTCACGTGATTGGATGTCAGGAGTTAGCATAGGGGTGGACAAGAAGATTTGTGTATCGTCTGCATATAAATGATATTTGAAGCCAAAAGAGGTAATAAAATCTCCCAAGGAAATAGTGTAGAGGAAGAACAATAAGGGTCCAAGAACAGACCCCTGCGGCACCCCCACACCAAGAGGAACTAGATAAGAGGTATTGCTAGCATAAGATACAGAATAAGTTCTGTCAGAGAGATAGGATAGAAACCAGGAAAGTAATGCAAGCAAATGTACTGTATCTCAGGCCAAATGTGACCTTGGTTTCTATGGTTCATGGAAATATAATTGTGACTTACCAGAACCAGCAGCCACAATCGACGGTGAGTATGTACCAGGTATGGCTTTACCTAGGAGAGAAACTCTGCTATAAACTTTCAGTTGAGAACAGTTAAACTTGTGATTAGTATAGAATAGAATCTTTAGAATATCTGAGCAGTTATGGTGGCCATACATGTAGCAATATTATTGGCCAATATATGATACCCGCCGATATTTGCTTTGTGTGTCGCTTAGTCCGTGTTTTTTATTAGCATGGCAAAAGATTTTAATAGTAATATTATGGGCCAATTATATGGCCACCTTAGTTGTTGGGATTTTAAATTGATTTCAATGGATTCCTAGAATTAAGATACTATAATCAACTATAATCCAGTTGACAAAGGAGTTATGGAGAACCGGACCCATCCATCCACAGTTATGCTTCTGCCTTCCATAGCTGAGATTGAAACATCTCACCAGGGAAATACACATAGTACCATAGCACTAAGGTTTGCAGAAATTATTCTTGAACCTTTCCACCTCCTGTATAAAAAGGAGTCGAATATGGGGGTCTCCGACCATTTATATCCCAGCTGGGAATACTGGCTCAAGGTAAATATAGTTACTGTGTATATAGAATTTTCTTTCGGTGGAATTTCGGTTTGGATATTTGCTGAAGGAGCCCGGTTCAAATGTCAAGTTTTTCCTATATCTTGTCTTGTACACGTGAATGACAAGGATTCCAACTACAGTTAGCTATTCATTTTGACCTTTTATGTGTAAAGGTCCCAAGCTATCCACATTCAGTATATATCATTGACGAATTTTCTCACCCATACAAGCTAATACTTCCCAGCATTCCATGTATACAGCTGCGATGTTCATAAACTAAACAACGTACCAGATTTCTGAATAGTGAATGTGGTTTCCATCCCAGCATGGATGTGATCTGACACATGACAGTGTAACAGCCACGTCCCAGGGTTCCCGGCCACTAGTTCTATGGTCTGGAACGTCCCAGGAAAGAGATCAAACACATCTGCTCTGTGCTCTTTGTCTTTCTGCAAATAACATAAAATGGAGACGACTTATTACCCAACTTGCTGTGCTTTGATTTCATTGCCTTTAATCAGAACATGTGAGTGCCTGGGCCACCGCGCCTATGAGGCAGGTTGAAAATCTTGCTCAGGGTGCAGTGATCCCGTCTAATAGAAGTAAGCAGTGGCTACCATTGGCTTTTATTAAAAGGGAAACATTACACTAAAGCCATTTTATAAATCAGGAAGATTTAATACCGCAAATCCCCACTTATTTTACCTGCATTCTGTAATTTACATCAGGTATTGCATTGCGGGATTGTTGAAAGGTAAGAGACAGGGATTTGTGCAGCTTTAAAGGAATAGTTTACTCAGAAAGTGAACTGTTCCTTTTTTGCACTAATTAAAAGTACGGGAGGTATGCCTCACCTCCTGTTCTTCAGTTAATCTAACGTATGCCTCACCTCCTGTTCTTCAGTTAATCTAACGTATGCCTCACCTCCTGTTCTTCAGTTAATCTAACATATGCCTCACCTCCTGTTCTTCAGTTAATCTAACAGGAGAGAAGGTAAAGAACTTACCCTAGAGCGTGATCCACGGCCAGCTTATCTGACATTTCCCGACTGTTTCCAGCTTTACTTAACTACAGCGTGCATTAGTTCCTGGCTCCTGTTAGATTAATTGTAGAATGGGAGGTAAGGCTCAGCTCCTTTACCTCCTGTTTTTCAATTAATGCAAAAAAGGGTTAGGTTCATTTTCTGAGTAAACTTATCCTTTAAAGCCCCATGTCCTGTGTTGTTTTGTGTGCGCTACAAAGTTGGACAAGACTCGGAAATGGCACCGTGCCCTAAAATACATCGGGTTAACATGGGTTTTATACTTATTTAACATTATTAAATCTCCCTTATTGAATTCCTTATACAGACAGGGTGTTAACTTATTACTGAATGTTTCATTAATATATTCACCGCTGACCTTGTAAATAAAGCTTTGTGCATGGAAATGAACAGTGTGCAAATCAATCTCATTCCCCAGACCAAGCAGATACCAGTTGGTATTTTCTCCTTGAGTCATTGTCAGGCCGTGAAGGTTCCCATAGATCTTCCCATTAATTGCTGCAAGAAAAATACACATTAAAATACATGAAAAATAATAAGAGGAGAAAGTAACGCCTGACCATAAACCATTTGTAGCCAATCAGACGAGTTCTCTTAATTGATTACAGCTCCTCCCACAGACATTGTCACTGATGATTTTCCCATCTCTGACATTGGAGAACATATGTTAATGAAGGAGGGGGAGGTGAAAACAGTCAGCGACTGCACGAGTATAATAGTCCTTTAAGTTATACATATTGACCAGGAGATTTTGCCTTTATTGCTACTCTAACAATGTGTAAATAATCATAACATGGTACTTGCCATGAATCCTGTTGCTTTCTTCAAATTCGTGTGTTATATTCATTTCATCAGGATCTATGTGAATGTAGGATTTGATATTTTCCTCCAAGTACCAGGACATGTTTTCATCGAATACGAGAAAAAGCAATGCAAATTCACGGGCAACGTCGTTTCTCTGACCCTCGCTGTTTAGAACTCCTTTTCTGCAAGTTATTAATGGTCCAACCAGGCCGCTGTAGATATCCTACAAAGTAATAATAACATGGATTGTTCATTGCTTGTATATAGGACATCAGGTGTGCAATTTCCCTCACACAGTTTTGATCTACAGGTTCACTGTTTGAAAGATGCAAGATAGATAGAAAAACTTGGATTTAGTATCAAAGAGGTGGGAACCAGCCACACAGCAATACTGATCGCTAGTTTGTTGGTTGATATTAAAGTCACACGGCCTATTATAAACCTAACGATTGGGTGTGCTTTACAAACAATGTATGACATCTGTTTTGATCAATTTGCTTAAAGGGCATCTATAGTGAAAAAAACACATTGCCCCTTTGCAAAGTTAAATTCATGTACTCTGTGCTGCCTTAATCCTATCTCTGTCAGTGACTCTGTTTAACCATGGTGTCAGATCTCTGTGCAGCACTCCCCCCTTCTCCCTCCCCTCTGTTACCTCCTCCATGTCTCAACTGCGGCTAACCGACAAGCTTATCATGTGCAGTAGGAGTTAAAAGTTCAACATCCTGAAAAACACACCCACGCACAGTGGCCAATAGAAAGCAAGCTGTCCTGGAGACAGAAGAAGGAGATCAGTACAGTTTACGATCTCTCACTTTGTGACCCATCATCAATCAGTGAAAGCTATTAAGAAGGGGGGTCAAGTGCAGCCTTATATCTACCATCAAAGCTACCTCTCTCCCCCTGCTAATGCTCTTATCTCTATGTTTATTACAAAGGAGGGAGGGGGTATCATGTCACAGGGATTTGATTAACAGTCCAAGTAGGAATAGAGGAATGCAATCACTATTCTTCTAACTGGTGTATCTCAGGACAGAGAGGGAATCTGAAAAAAGTGAAGACACTCTGGGGGTTGTAGGGAATTATAGAACACATGGAAATAAAGAAAAAAAGGTTCATTTTCCCACTATAGATGCCCTTTAAAATATATAAAAACCATCCTAGGCTACACCTGCAAGGAGTTTATATTCTCCCGGTGACATCATGACATTTTATGATAAGCTATTATCATAAAATAATTATGTTGGCTGTTAATACTGTTATTACGGTTTATTTTTTCTCCAAAGAACAATACTTATTCTCACTATCTTTACTACGATACTATGTAATGAGTTCAATCAGTCTAATGAAAAGCAGGTGATTCTTGTGAGGAGCCAAAATGGTAAAGATTACCCCCTAAATTCCAACCCACCGGACTCATGGGTGGTCCAGCATAGTGCACGGTGATGTTATTAGCCATTTACTGTTAAACTTATTTAGATTTTTCACTTGTTGGACTATGACCTCCATGACCTGGAGGAATGACAAACTTCACAGATATACCATGACCTGGATGAATGACAACCATCCCAGATATACCATGACCTGGATGAATGAAAATTACAGATATACCATGACCTGGATGAATGAATATTACAGATATACCATGACCAGGATGGATGAGTATTACAGATATACCATGACCTGGATGGATGAATATTACAGATATACCGTGACCTGGATGAATGAATATTACAGATATACCATGACCTGGATGAATGAATATTACAGATATACCATGACCTGGATGGATGAATATTACAGATATACCATGACCTGGATGGATGAATATTACAGATATACCATGAACTGGAGGGTATGAATATTACAGAATACCTGACCCTGGATGAATGAATATTTACAGATATACCGTGACCTGGTGAATGAATATTACAGATATACAACATGACCCTGGATGAATGAATATTACAGATATACCATGACCTGGATGAATGAAATACAGATATACCATGACCTGGATGAATGAATATTACAGATATACCATGACCTGGATGAATGACATACCTCACAGTTATTACCATGACCTGGAATGAATGAGAATTACAGATATACATGACCTGGATGAAGGAAATCACAGATATACCATGACCTGGATGAATGAGAACTTACAGATATACCATGACCTGGATGAATGAGAACCTCACAGATATACCAGACCGGATGAATGAGAACCATCACAGATATACCATGACCTGGATGAATGAGAACCTCACAGATATACCATGAACCTGGAGGAATGGGAACATCACAGATACCAGGTCTGGAGAATGAGAACCTTTCAACAGATATACCATAGCTGGATGAATGAGAATCACAGATATACAATAGCCGGGAATGGATGAACTTTAAATATACCATGACCTGGAGAATGAATTATTAAAGATCATACCATGACCTGGATGAATGAGAACCATCGCAGAAATACCATGACCTGGATGAATCGGAACCTTCACAGATATACCATGACCTGGAGTGAATGGGAACCATCACAGATATACCATGACCTGGATGAATGAAACCTTCACAGAATACCATGACCTGGATGAATGAGAACCTTCAGATATACCATGACCTGATTAAGAGAACCTTCAGAGTTATACCATGATCTGTGATGAATGAGAATCCTTACAGATATACCATAGCCTGGATGAATAAACAACTTCACAGATATTACAATAGCCTGGATGAAAGAGACCTTAAAGATGTACCATGACTGGAGGAGGGAATGACAATCTCTCACATATATACCATGACCTGGATGAATGAATATTACAGATATACCATGACCTGGATTGAATGAATATTACAGATAGACCGTTGTGACCTGGATGGATGGAATATTACAGATATACCATGACATGAGATGAAGGAATCTACAGATATACCATGACCTGGATGAATGAAATTCACAGATATACATGACCTGGTGAATGGAATATTTAAGATAACCATGATCTGATGAATGAATATACAGATATACAGACCTGGATGAATGAAACTTACAGATATACATGACC
This sequence comes from Hymenochirus boettgeri, assembly GCA_019447015.1. NCBI lineage: Eukaryota > Metazoa > Chordata > Amphibia > Anura > Pipidae > Hymenochirus > Hymenochirus boettgeri. The sequence goes on along the minus strand of CM033470.1, from coordinate 321,999,048 downwards.
TGGATGTGATGAATATTACAGATCCATGACCGAAGTGATGAATAAGATATACCAGACCTGGATGGATGAATAACGTATTACCATGACTGGATGAATGAATATACAGAGAACCATGACCTGGATGAATGAATATTACAGATATACCATGACCTGGATGGATGAATATTACAGAATACCATGGACCTGGATAATGCATATTAAAGATATACCGTGACTGGATGAATGAATATTACGATATACCATGACCTGGATGAAGAATATTACAGATATACCGACCTGGAGATGATATTACAGATATCCCATGACTGGAATGGATGATATTACAGAATTTATACCGTGACCTTGGATGGATGAATATTACAGATATACCATGACCTGGATGAATGAATATTACAGAATTACCATGACCTGGATGAATGAATATTACAGATATACCTGACCTGGATGAATGAATATACAGATATTCGTGATCGGATGAATGGAATATTACGATTTATACCGTGACCCTGGCTGAATGATATTACAGATATACGCTGACTGGATGAATGAATATTACAGATATACCATGACCTGGATAAATAATTATTACAGATATACCATGAGCTGGATGAGATAACAATTTTACACACCTTGATGTAATCTTCTCTGGAATAGTAAGCCCAAGTTATACAAGTCGGTGCTCATTACTTCCTGGTCCAGGACCTCTCTGGAACATTCCACTGATATATGTTTGTTGCACCTGCAAAATATAACCGGAGCTAGAAAAGGCTTAATTCCAGATTTATTCCTATATAGGGAGAGAGAACCATGTAAATCAATGGATATGCCCCAAACCCTTCACTTGAGTGAATAAGGAAATGTGATTCCAAATTAATACAGCTTCGGATTAAAATGGAAGTCACAGAATGCCCTCTTTGGCCAGGTGCTATGCATGCCCCAGCCTCAAGGTAGCCACCAAGGATCCTGCGGAAAGAATAGGAAATGGTGGACCTTTCAGGGGTCCATGACAATACATCATGTGATGGGCTTGTGTGGGATAAAGCAATCTTTGATTATAGTTGGCTGTGCAAGGAGATCGGGAAAATGCCAATTTCGTTCCTGGACATCTGAACAATATGCTAATATTGGCGAGTATAATATGTGTATTAACTACTTTGTAACCCGTACCCTAATTATTACAGTCATATAGAGAAGTGTAAGGTTAAATAATCATGGGTTATGCAAAGGTGCCTGTTGTAGCACTAGTTCCTCGTTTCAGATCTACCCAATGCTACACCTGGAAGGAATCTCTTGTTCTATCTTTGTGTTGTTTCTCAGAAGACTTCATTTTTGACCCACAATCATACAGACAAACATTAACAACTCATATATAATACGCGTCGAGGTATTATGAAATATGAAAATAACACAAGACCACCATATGTATCATAGTAACACAGACAGTATCTTACACCGTGGTTGTAAAATATACAATACAGCGAATGGCAAGTCCTGGACATGGAAGGACATAGAACATAATTCATTTTCCTTTAATATCTCTATCTAATGTCTCCTACTGTACTAGTTATTGCTATGGTCTCAGAAGAGCTCTGAATAAAGAGAAAGATACTCATTGTCACAATTTAATGTCCTGTGAGTAAATGAATGGGGATCTTTCTCTGCATCCTGTGATTTATAAATGGTATGGGACCCCAATGAGTGGGAGATGCTATGTAAAGGCGGGAGACTCGAAAGAATTAACACTCGAAACATTCATGCTATTCACAATGTAATGTACCCTTTACACCAACACTACTCACCAGGCTTGCGTTGCCATGTTTGTCCAATGTTCACCTCAACGACCCCGTGACCATGGATGGAGTAGGCCTTGTGGCTTGTATTCTTGAAGACAATTAACAATGCTGTCACCAACCCTCGGCTGAGAAATGAATGGACCTTGAAACAGCGGGGACATTACAGGTTACCATACATTTCCAATAGAGATTTATATAAAGGAAAGAAAAATACCCTCCCCCCCCCCCATTCCAGGTCCTAGAATTAGGGCTAGGCCAACACTAATCCATTCTAATGCAAGATTGCAATCCGATGAGCGCGGTTAATAAGCAATGCTTGTGCTGTCCATTGTGCTGCGATTTGATATATTGCCGATGCGCCTCTTGGTGCGCATTCTAACTGACGTCTTTTTTATTTAGGCACTTTTACGCCAAGCTATTAGCTTTCGCGTATAACATTCGCATTTGCCACGCAACGCCGTTCGACAAGAAGGACGATAGGAGGGATGTACGGCTAGATTATATATATAGATATATAGATACCATACACTGTGCTGGTTACAGATAGGTAGGATGTGAAGGGTTGATTATCAAATATATGATAAGATACCGATATACTGTGCTGGGTACCAGATAGGTAGGATGTGAAGGTGTAGATTAGGCATATATAGATATCGTATTACTGTGTGGTACCATGCTAGGTAGGATGTAAGGCTAGATTTATCATATATAGATATATAGATACCGTATACTGTGCTGGTACCTAGAGAGGTGGTTGTAAGGGTTAGATTATCAATATAGATATATAGATACCCATACTGTGCTGGTTACCAGATAGGTAGGATGTAAGGGTAGATTTATCATATATAGATATATAGATACCATATTACGTGCTGGTTTCCAGATAGGTAGGAGTAAGGGTAGATTATCATATATAGAATATAGATACCATATACTGTGCTGGTTACCGGATATGTAGGATGGTAAGGGTAGATTATCATATATAGATATATATATACAATACTGTGCTGGTTACCAGATAGGTAGGATGAAAGTAGTTTATCATATATAGATATATAGATACCATATACTGTGCGTGTTTCCAGATAGGTAGGATGTAAGGAGTAGATTTACATATATAGATATATAGATACCATATACTGTGCTGGTTACCGATAGGTAGGATGTAAGGGTAGATTTATTATTATAGATATATAGAAGATTCATATCTGTGCGGTTAACAGATAGGTAGGATGTAAGGAAGATTTATCATATATAGATATATAGATCCATATACTGTGCTGGTACCAGATAGGTAGGATGTAAGGATAGATTATATATATAGATATATAGATACCATATACTGTGCGGTTACCAGATAGGTAGGAGGTAAGGCTAGATTATTATATATAGATATATAGATACCATATACTGGTGTGGTTACCAGATAGGTAGGATGATGTAAGGCTAGATTATTATATATTAGATATATAGATACCATATACTGTGCTGGTTACCAGATAGGTAGGATGTAAGGCTAGATTTATCTATATATAGATATTAGATACCATATACTGTGCTGGTTACCAGATAGGTAGGATGTAAGGCTAGATTTATATATATAGATATATAGATACCATATAGTGCTGGTTACCAGATAGGTAGGATGTAAGGGTAGATTTATCATATATAGTATATAGATACCATATACTGTGCTGGTTACCAGATAGGTAGGATGTAAGGGTAGATTTATCATATATAGATACCATATACTGTGTTGAGAGAGAAAGGAAGCAGTACGAGTGGGGGGCTCTGTACAGGAGCTGGTTCTGCGATAAGCGGAAGGTACGGGTAAGGAGGAGCAGCAGAGCGAAGGGATTTAAATGTTGAGAGAGAAGGATTTGTATACAATGCGCTGTTTAACAGGGAGCCAGGTGTTGTCCGGCACAGAGGAGATTGGACTCGGTTTATTATTAGAGCAATACAATACGTGTGGCAGAGTTAAGTATAGACTAAAGAGGGGGAGAGGTGGGAAGCAGGAAGACCAGAAAGTAGTTGGTTCAATAGTCCAGGCCACAATAGGATGAGAGCATGCATAAGCATAACGGTGGTCGGGGAGAGAAAGGAACTGCGGATTTGGCTATATTGCGAAAGAAGAAGCGGAGTTTTCGCAACTTAGTTAATGTGGTTAGAAATGGAGAGAGAGGAGTCAATAATTACCCCTAGGCAGCGAGCAGATGGATGGGGAAATGGGGGTATTGTTCAACAGAGATGGAGAAAGATGGAACAGGACAGGTTTAGGTGAAAACGATCAGTGTCCGTTTTAGAAAGATTTAATTTGAGGTAGTGTTGAGACATCCAGTCGGAAATGGAAGGAGGCAGTCGGAGACGTGATTGGATGTCAGGATTATCATGAGGTGGTGGACAAAGTAGATTTGTGTATCGTCTGCATAAAATGATATTTGAAGCCAAAAGAGGTAATAAAATCTCCCAAGGAAATAGTGTAGAGGAAGAACAATAAGGGTCCAAGACAGACCCCTGCAGGCACCCCCACACCAAGAGGAACTAGATAGAGGTATTGCTAGCATAAGATACAGAATAAGTTCTGTCAGAGAGATAGGATAGAAACCAGGAAAGTAATGCAAGCAAATGTACTGTATCTCAGGCCAAATGTGACCTTGGTTTCTATGGTTCATGGAAATATAATTGTGACTTACCAGAACCAGCAGCCACAATCGACGGTGAGTATGTACCAGGTATGGCTTTACCTAGGAGAGAAACTCTGCTAAAACTTTCAGTTGAGAACAGTTAAACTTGTGATTAGTATAGAATAGAATCTTTAGAATATCTGAGCAGTTATGGTGGCCATACATGTAGCATATTATTGGCCAATATATGATACCCGCCGATATGCTTTGTGGGTCGCTTAGTCCGTGTTTTTATTAGCATGGCAAAAGATTTTAATAGTAATATTAGGCCAATTATATGGCCAACTTAGTTGTTGGGATTTAAATTGATTTCAATGGATTCCTAGAATTAAGATACTATAATCAACTATAATCCAGTTGACAAAGGAGTATGGAGAACCGGACCCATCCATCCACAGTTATGCTTCTGCCTTCCATAGCTGAGATTGAAACATCTCACCAGGGAAATACACATAGTACCATAGCACTAAGGTTTGCAGAAATTATTCTTGAACCTTTCCACCTCCTGTATAAAAGGAGTCGAATATGGGGGTCTCCGACCATTTATATCCCAGCTGGAATACTGGCTCAAGGTAAATATAGTTTCTGTGTATATAGAATTTTCTTCGGTGGAATTTGTTTGGATATTTGCTGAAGGAGCCCGGTTCAAATGTCAAGTTTTTCCTAATCTTGTCTTGTACACGTAATGAAAAGGATTCCAACTACAGTTAGCTATTCATTTTGACCTTTTATGTGTAAAGGTCCCAAGCTATCCACATCAGTGATATATCATTGAGAATGTTTCTACCCATACAAGCTAATACTTCCCAGCATTCCATGTTTACAGCTGCGATGTCATAAACTAAACAACGTACCAGATTCTGAATAGTGAATGTGGGTTCCATCCCAGCATGGATGTGATCTGACACATGACAGTGTAACAGCACGTCCCAGGGTTCCCGGCCACTAGTTCTATGGGTGGAACGTCCCAGGAAAGAGATCAAACACTCTGCTCTGTGCTCTTTGTCTTTCTGCAAATAACATAAAATGGAGACGACTTATTACCCAACTTGCGTGCTTTGATTTCATTGCCTTTAATCAGAACTGTGAGTGCCTGGGCCACTGCGCCTATGAGGCAGGTTGAAAATCTTGCTCAGGGTGCTGCATGATCCCGTCTAATAGAAGTAAGCAGTGGCTACCATTGGCTTTTATTAAAGGGAAAACATTACACTAAAGCCATTTTATAAATCAGGAAGATTTAATACCGCAAATCCACTTATTTTACCTGCATTCTGTAATTTACATCAGGTATTGCATTGCGGGATTGTTGAAAGGTAAGAGACAGGGATTTGTGCAGCTTAAAGGAATAGTTTACTCAGAAAGTGAACTGTTCCTTTTTGCCTAATTAAAAGTACGGGAGGTATGCCTCACCTCCTGTTCTTCAGTTAATCTAACGTATGCCTCACCTCCTGTTCTTCAGTTAATCTAAAGTATGCCTCACCTCTGTCTTCAGTTAATCTAAATATGCCTCACTCCGCTTCTAGTAAATAACATTGCTCACCTTGTCTTCAGTTAATCTAACAGGAGAGAAGGTAAAGAACTTACCCTAGAGCGCTGATCCACGGCCAGTCATCTGACATTTCCCGATGTTTCCAGCTTTACTTAACTACAGCGTGCATTAGTTCCTGGCTCCTGTTAGATTAATTGTAGAATGGGAGGAAGGCTCAGCCTCCTTTACCTCTGTTTTTCAATTAATGCAAAAAGGGTTAGGTTCATTTTCTGAGTTAAACTTATCCTTTAAAGCCCCATGTCCTGTGTTGGTTGTGTGCGCTACAAAGTTGGACAAGACTCGGAATGGCACTGTGCCCTAAAATACACGGGTAACAGGGTTTTATACTTATTTAACATTATTAAATCTCCCTTATTGAATTCCTTATACAGACAGGGTGTTAGTAACTTTTTTGAATGTTTCATTAATATATCACCGCTGACCTTGTAAATAAAGCTTGTGCATGGAAATGAACAGTGTGCAAATCAATCTCATTCCCAGACCAAGCAGATACCAGTTGGTATTTTCTCCTTGAGTCATTGTCAGGCCGTGAAGGTTCCCATAGATCTTCCCATTAATTGCTGCAAGAAAATACACAAAAATACATGAAAATAATAAGAGGAGAAAGTAAGCCTGACCATAAACCATTTGTAGCCAATCAGACGAGTTCTCTTATTGATTACAGCTCCTCCCACAGACATTGTCACTGATGATTTTCCCATCTCTGACATTGGAGAACAATGTTAATGAAGGAGGGGGGAGGTGAAAACAGTCAGCGACTGCACGAGTATAATAGTCCTTTAAGTTATACATATGACCAGAGATTTTGCCTTTATTGCCACTCTAACAATGTGTAAATAATCATAACATGGTACTTGCCATGAATCTGGTGCTTTTTCAAATTCGTGGTTATATTCATTCATCAGGATCTATGTGATGTAGGATTTGATATTTTCTCCAAGTACCAGGACATGTTTTCATCGAATACGAGAAAAAGCAATGCAAATTCAGGGCAACGTCGTTTCTCTGACCCTCGCTTTAGAACTCCTTCTGCCAAGTTATTAATGGTCCAAAAGGCCGCTGTAGATATCCTACAAAGTAATAAAACATGGATGTTCATTGCTTGTAAAGGACATCAGGTGTGCAATTTCCCTCACACAGTTTTGATCTACAGGTTCACTGTTTCAAAGATGCAAGAATGATGAAAAAATGGATTGTATCAAAGAGGTGGGAACCAGCCACACAGCAATACTGATCGCTTTTGTTGGTTGATATTAAAGTCACAAGGCCTATTATAAACCTAAGATTGGGTGTGCTTTACAAACAATGTATGACATCTGTTTTGAATCAATTTGCTTAAAGGCATCTATAGTGAAAAAAAAACACATTGCCCCTTTGCAAAGTTAAATCATGTACTCGTTGCTGCCTTAATCCTACTCTGTCAGTGACTCTGTTTAACATGGTGTCAGATCTCTGTGCAGCACTCCCCCCTTCTCCCTCCCCTCGTTACTCCTCCATGTCTCAACTGCGGCTAACCGACAAGTATCATGTGCAGTAGGAGTTAAAGTTCAACATCCTGAAAACACACCCACGACAGTGGCCAATAGAAAGCAAGTGTCCTGGAGACAGAAGAAGGAGATCAGTACAGTTTACGATCTCTCACTTTGTGACCATCATCAATCAGTGAAAGCATTAAGAAGGGGGTCAAGTGCAGCCCTTATATCTACCATCAAAGCTACCTCTCCCCCTGCTAATGCTCTTATCTCTATGTTTATTACAAAGGAGGGAGGGGGTATCATGTCACAGGGATTGATAACAGTCCAAGTAGGAATAGAGGAATGCAATCACTATTCTTCTAACTGTGTATACTCAGGACAGAGAGGGAATCTGAAAAAAGTGAAGACACTCTGGGGGTTGTAGGGATTATAGAACACATGGAAATAAAGAAAAAAAGGTTCATTTTCCCACTATAGATGCCCTTTAAAATATATAAAAACCATCCTAGGCTACACCTGCAAGGAGTTTATATTCTCCCGGTGACATCCTGACATTTTATGATAAGCTATTATCATAAAATAATTAGTTGGCTGTAATACTGTTATTACGGTTTATTTTTCTCCAAGAACAAACTATTCTCACATCTTTACTACGATACTATGTAATGAGTTCATCAGTCTAATGAAAGCAGGTGATTCTGTGAGGAGCCAAATGGTAAAGATTACCCCTAATTCAACCCACCGGACTCATGGGTGGTCCACAGAGTGCACGGTGATGTTATTAGCCATTTACTGAACTTATAGATTTTTCACTTGTGGACTATGACCTCCAGACCTGGAGGAATGACAACATTCACAGATATACATGACAGACTGAATGAAACCACCCAGATATACCATGACCGGATGAATGAAATTACAGATAACCATGACCTGGAATGAATATTACAGATATACCATGACCAGCGATGGGATGAGTATTACAGTATTTATATATCTGAAGTAAACTATAGATATACCATGACTGGATGATGAATATATACAGATATACGTACCGGATGAATGAATATTACAGATAACCGACCTGGATGAATGAATATTACAATATGACAGGATGGATAATTACCAGATTATACCTATTGACTGATGGATAGAATTTACAGATATACCTTACTGGATGGATGAATATTACAGATATACCATGACTGGATGAATGAATATTACAGATTACCGTGACCTGGATGAAGAATATATACAGTAACGTGAACGGATTGATATGAATATACAGATATACCTGACCTGGATGAATGAAGATGTACAGATATACCATGACCTGGATGAATGTATCTACAGATAATATACCATGACCTGGATGAATGAAAAACCTTCACAGGTATACCATGACCTGGAGTGAATGAGAACCTTCACAGAATATACCATGACCTGGATGAATGAGAACCATCACAGAAATCCATGACCCTGGATGAATGAGAACCTTCACAGATATACCATGACCTGGATGAATGAGAACCCTACAGATATACCATGACCTGGATGAATGAGAACCATCACAGATATACCATGACTGGATGAATGAGAACCTCACAGATATACCATGACTGGATGAATGGCGAACAATCACAGATTACCATGACTGGATGAATGAGAAACATTCACGATATCCAATAGCTGGGATGAATGAGAACCTTCACAGAATATACATATAGCTGGAGTGAATGGAGACCAACAGATAACCATGACCTGGATGAATGACAACGTTACAGATATACCATGACCTGGATGAATGAGAACCATCGCAGAAATACCATGACCTGGATGAATCGGAACCTTCACAGATATACCATGACCTGGAGGAATGGGAACCATCACAGATATACCATGACCTGGATGAATGACAACCTTCACAGATATACCATGACCTGGATGAATGAGAACCTTCACAGATATACCATGACCTGAATTAAGAGAACCTTCACAGTTATACCATGATCTGGATGAATGAGAATCCTTACAGATATACCATAGCCTGGATGAATAAAAACCTTCACAGATATACAATAGCCTGGATGAAAGAGGACCTTTAAAGATGTACCATGACCTGGAGGAATGACAATCTTCACATATATACCATGACCTGGATGAATGAATATTACAGATATACCATGACCTGGATGAATGAATATTACAGATATACCGTGACCTGGATGGATGAATATTACAGATATACCATGACCTGGATGAATGAGAACCATCACAGATATACCATGACCTGGATGAATGAATATTACAGATATACATGACGCTGAATGGCACATTAAGATAGACCATGATCTGATGAATGGAATATACAGATATACCAGACCTGGATGAATGAAACTTACAGATATACCATGACCTGGATGGATGATTGAATATTACAGAATACCATGAACCTGGATGATGGATGAATATTAGATATACCAGACCTGGATGGATGAATATACAGATATACCATGACCTGGATGAATGAATATACAGAATACCATGACCTGGATGAATGAATATTACAGATATACCATGACCTGGATGGATGAATATTACAGATTATACCATGACCTGGATGAATGAATATACAGATATACCTGACCTGGATGAATGAATATTACGATATACCATGACCTGGATGAAGAATATTACAGATATACCAGACCTGGATGGATGAATATTACAGATATACCATGACCTGGATGGATGAATATTACAGATATACCTGACCTGGAGGATGAATATTACAGATATACCAGGACCTGGATGAATGAATATTACAGATATTACCATGACTGGAATGTGAATTGGGAATATTACAGATATACCTGACTGTATGAATGAATATTACAGATATGTACTGATCGGGATGAATGGAATATACGATTTATACCGTGACCTGGATGAATGAATATTACAGATATGTCGTGATCTGGATGAATGAATATTACAGATATACCATGACCTGGATAAATAATTATTACAGATATACCATGAGCTGGATGAATAACAAATTTTACACACCTTGATGTAATCTTCTCTGGAATAGTAAGCCCAAGTTATACAATCGGGATCATTACTTCCTGGTCCAGACCTCTCTGGAACATTCCACTGATATATGTTTGTTGCACCTGCAAAATATAACCGGATGCTAGAAAAGGCTTAATTCCAGATTTATTCCTTATATAGGGAGAGAGAACCATGTAAATCTAATGGATATGCCTCAAACCCTTCACTTGAGTGAATAAAGGCAAATGTGATTCCAAATTTAATACAGCTTCTGTATTAAAATGGAAGTCACAGAATGCCCTCTTTGGCCCAGGTGCTACCTGCCCCATGCCCATCATGTAGCCACCAAGGATCCTGGGAAAGAATAGGAAATGGTGACCTTTCAGGAGGGTCCATGCAATACATCATGTGATGGGCTGTGTTGGGATAAAGCATCTTTGATTATAGTTGGCTGTGCAAGGAGAGGTAACATTGCCAATTCTCTTTCCTGGACATCTGAACAATATGCTAATATGGCGATATAATATGTGTATTAACTACTTTGTAACCCTTACCCTACTAATTACAGTCATATTAGAGAAGTTATAGGTTAAATAATTCATGGTTTTATGCATAAGGTGCCTTGTAGCACTGATTCCTGGTTTCAGATCTACCCAATGCTACACCTGGAAGGAATCTCTTGTTCTATCTTTGTGTGTTTCTCAGAATACTTCATTTGACCCACAATCATACAGACAAACATTAACAACTCATATATAATACGCGTGGTATTTATGAAATATGTAAAATAACACAAGACCACCATACTGTATCATAGTAACACAGACAGTATCTTACACCGTGGTTGTAAAATATACACATACAGCGAATATGGCAGTCCTGGTACATGGAAGGACATAGAACATAATTCATTTTCCTTTAATATCTCTATCTAATGTCTCCTACTGTACTAGTTATTTGCTATAAGGTCTTCACACTAGCAAAGCTCTGAAATAAAGAGAAAGATACATTTGCAGTTGTTCACAATTTAATGTCCTGTGAGTAAATGAATGGGGATCTTTCTCTGCCTGATTTATTAAATGGGTATGGGAACCCCAATTGAGTGGGAGATGCTATGTAAAGGCTGGAGACCTCGAAAGAATTAACACTCGAACATTCCATTGCTATTCACAATGTACTGTACCCTTTACACCAACACTACTCACCAGGCTGCGTTGCCATGTTGTCCCTAATGTTCACCTCAACGACACCGTGACCATGGATGGAGTATGGCCTTGTGGCTTTATTCTTGAAGACAATAACAATGCTGTCACCAACCTCGGCTCGAATGAATGGACCTTGAACAGCGGCACATTACAGGTTACCATACATTTCCAATAGAGATTTTATATAAAGAAAGAAAATACCCTCCCCCCCATTCCAGGTCCTAGAATTTAGGGCTAGGCCACACTAATCCATTCTAATGCAAGATTGCAATCCGATCGCGCGTTAATAAGCACATGCTTGTGCTGTCCATTGTGCTGCGATGCTATATGCCGATAGCGCCTCTTGGTGCATTGCTAACTGACGTCTTTTTATTTAGGCACTTTTAACGCCAGCTATTAGCTTTCGGCATATAAACATTCTGCATTTGCCACGCAGCCGTCGCAAGAAGAGTTTAAGTCATGTTAACGATATAACATAAAAGACTCCAGAACAGGAGCGGTAAGTGGGGTCAGCATGCCAATTGAGTTGTGTGTGCATGTAAAATCTAACATTTAGGAGGGAACACTGCTACCCCACACTGAAAGTTAATTTAGAAAAATAGAATAAACATGGTGCAATGTATGAGAAGTTAATGTGTGGAAACCTGTGAGAAAGAGAACATGTAAGGTTTCAGTACATGTAGGAAGAACCTCAGTAATCCTGAATATATATGCTAGAATTATATGGCGATTGTTTACTGATAACAGGGTTCAGAACACAGAGCCAGTAATTGATAAAAAATCGCAAAGGAGATCATAGGTTCTAAACCCAAGAACCCACACCTTAATAGTAATGCTACACAATATTATCCCCAAGTAGAAACCACACTTATAGTAATGCTACAACAATATCATCCCCAAGTAGAACCCACACCTTACTAGTAATGCTGCAGGATATCATCAAATAGATACAGGGTAGGCTGCACTCCAAAACAGAACATTTTATTTCAAGCCAAACATCAAACAACAATACAACGTTTCGAGGGTAACACCCCCTTCATCAGGTGATGTGAGCAACACAGTGTGGGTTTAAATAGTCAAGTGATGGTGCAGGGGAACGCCCCCTTTGTTGAACACACCCCATAGGGGGCGTTCCCCTGCACCATCACTTGACTATTTAAACCCACACTGTATTGATTGAAGAATGGGAGGTTAAGGAGCATGCCTTAATTCTCCGTTCTTTAATAAATAAAGCAGAAGCCAGGGACGAAGGTAAAGTGTAGTTTACCGTGTGGGCCAATCCACACGTGGACAGAGATGAAAATCTCTGGACCGCTTTCTGGTTATAATCTCACAGCAAGATTCGCTTCCTATCCGTTCATCAGGGCTCGTTTTAGTTTACCTTTGCTGTTTCCCTCCTACATATCTCTATGGAAGAAATAATCAGTTCTGCGTTTTAAAGAGTATCACTTACATGACGGATTGATACCCAAATTACTTGTCCCCCCCGCGCTAATCCCCTGATTCAATCCAAATCTCTAAAGTTGCCTCTATCTCTTCCTGGATGGGGCACCGCCAACCTAAACTTTATCCAAAAACGGAAATTAATAATCCCCCTAAACTGGGACCTACTCCACCCTTCTCCATCTCTATTGACAATATGGTTCATAACCAGTTGAATTGCACGCTTGGCCTTGGAGTATCTTGACTTTTTCCTTCCATCATCATGTCGCTTCAGGAACTGTCGTTTTCTCCTTTGCAATATTGCAAGATCCGCCCATTTTCTATCGCTCTCCACTACAAATTGCTCACCATGCCCTTATAATCTCCCGTCTTGACTACGGTAACATTCTACTACTTGGAACTCCCGGTCCTTCTCCCATCTCTCTCGTATCCCAGTCTATCTAAAACTAGGCAGCTCGGATCATATCACTCCCTCCCCAAAAGAGAACCGCAACACAATAATTCAGTCCATAGGGTTGGGCTTCCCATCAAAGAATCATATTCAAGACCCTGATTTTAAACCTTTATCCCTTAGATCTACTGCACCTCACTATTGATCTTATCTCTTAGTCCCTTATGTTACAGGCCGTGTCCTCAGTTTCTCGAAGGGAAATCTTCTCCACAGGCACCACCAACTAACACTGCTGCCCCAACCGTAAACTATTCTTCTTGCTGCTCCCTACCTTTGGAAACTCTCCCCTCGTCTCGCTTCCCCTGGGACATCCAATTAAAATTTCAAACCTAGACTGTTATCCTACCTTTGAGCATCTGCAGGAACAAATGATTGTTAGCCCTTTTAAGACTTGTACCCATCCCACACTTGGATTGTATGTTATCCCCACATTTAAGATTGTAAGCTCTTCGGGGCATTTGATACATAATTTATATATATTAGGCTTTCATAAACGATGTAATCAAAACTGTATATATTTATTTAATTTTATTTTTTATCTATCTGTATAATGGCGTGCCACTTATCCCTGTTGTATTTAAGTACAGCGGCGTACCCAAGTGTGCTTATAAATAAAAATTAAACATACATACCACGCATGCGCCAATTATAGAGGATTAGAATCAGGAACGTCGATTTTTAATCTCTGCAGGCGGTGGATCGGCAAAATCAAAGCGTTAAAGATCTTCTATCTCGTCCCTGGCTTCTGGACTCAATTAATTAAAAAGAACTGGTAGTGAGTAAGCATAGCTCTTAACAATCAGTAAAGGAATAGGTCACTTTTCAGGGACCTATATTCCTTTAAAAGTGTATGTTTACACTGGAAAATGTGTGTTTTTAATTGCCAGTTACTTGAAAATAATAATTCTCCTTAACTTTTAATTGTACCATTATTGTTGATTCTGCACCTATTTTTTAGATATTATATGAAGCTTAAAGGGCAACTATAGTGAAAAAAAAAAACTTTGTCTGTATACAATGTTAGATCATTAGTAAAGCTGCCTATTTCATGTTCTGTGTGGGGGGGGGGCTTTCCGGTTTTTCTCACACTGGCAGAAGTTTGTACAGCTGTGTAGTCCCCACCCCTCTCTGTCACGTCCCCTCAAGCAGTGACGGGCGTATACAGAGTCGAGATTGTCAGTTGAAACGACTTTAAATGAAGTGCTGACATCCTGTGGACCCCTCCCTTCCAGAGCTAGACTGCAAGCAATCAAAGTGGGAATAAAGTAGCAATATGCTGAAGGGAGGCAGAGGGGGAGAGAGGAGGACAAGTGTGCTGAGATCTTACAAGTAAGTTACTGAACTCTGCCTGTTCTCTAACTTCTAAGTGTTATTTACTTTTTACCTCTAAAGTCATATCTATCCCCTGCTTAGCTGAGATCATAATCATGAGAGAGAGTCAGTGTAACAGCAGCTTGTAGGAGACCCTTCACAAACACAGTGACACTGTTGTTGTCTTTACATTTCAGTGCTTTAGTCGATATATTTCATAGATTGCAAGGTGTCTTGTTTAGTATATAGTCTGTTGTATTACTGTATTAGATATACTGGTATTAGTGTTCCATTTGAGTCACTGGTTTTGTGTATATAAGATTTTGTTTGGGGAGGCTGTTTTATAGTGTGTATGCTCATATGCCTGGGTAATGGTTTATTGATTGTGTTAGACCAACTAACAGCATTTGACTTATGTTGCAACATTGGGTACATATAGTGATGGGTGAGGAGGGTGTGACAGTATGCAGGCGGAGCTGGATTGTGTGGTGTGTGCCTTTGAGTGACAGATGAGGGTAGCAGCTCTACAAACACAGCTATTCAAAGGCTTATATCTCGGGGACTATGTAGAATTTAAAGAACTAAAGACCTGGTGGATGGGATGACGTATGGATACATTCGAGAAATAAAAAACACACCAATTTCTCACGATCAATTGCCTTTAAATTGTTTCAGCTGTAATCAAGTACCTTATCTTCTGCTGTGTTCAAAGGTAGGATTTTGTGGTAATTGGATTGGTGACAGTTAGGGAAATTCCGGAGGATAGTGATTGCAGAGCATGCTCAGTTTAAAAAAAAAGGTCAGGTCTGAGGAACAGGAGGAGTGAGTTAGACGAGGAAGTACTGGTGACGGCATGCAGGCTATGACATCATACACAAGAGGAATTGTTCTAAGGTGGCCATGCACATGCGACTTTCATCGCAATGCTGCTCGACAGATCACATTGGTTATCTTCGGCATATTGCTGTTCGGAACTGCCACACATGGAAATGGCGCCAATCCACATAAGTGGGATGGGGATCGTTCGGTCGTAGGGCCATACAGAACGATCGTATCGGTCCTTTGCTGAAGTTAAGGAGCTGAGAACTACCGACGGAAAATTTCCGTCTTTGCCCGACCGGACCCACGTGGGTCTACGAGTTGTCTACCGCCAGAATGACTACGGTCGTTCGTCGGCTTACGGTTGAGGCGGGAAAATCCCATACACTTGACGATAATGTGTAAATCCCGTCGTTCATATGTATGGCATGTAGATGTATTAATGATAGATTACGATGAGACAAAGTCATTGTTTCAGTGTCCATACCTTTCCGTATTTTGGAGGTTAATAAAATACTGGCAAAGCTTTCTATGTTGAGGCCTGAATTGAACAATCAGTCTGTAGTTCTCTATACCACTTTTCTTACTCTCATATTACCGTATACATCTGTGAATTCAATATAACCCTGATATCAGTCTGTGTGGCAAGATGCAAGCGACCAGCCTAGGTTAGCAATGTATTTATTATGGCCCCACTTAGTGCAAAACTATTCATAATTCAGCCTTATGTTAACCATGTAGTAATCAGGTTATGCAGCTCATTACAGTGAGGGTTTCTGGATAGGAAACATATTCCAGAGAACAAGAGATCTTCAGCACGCCACAATGAGAACCAGAAAAAAATAGATGCACAGCGTAAAGCTCTCAGCGATGGTAGCTTTATCTTCCGTTAGTAAACAATAGATGTACGGCACAAAAAGCTCACAGCCAGCCTGGCACGCCAGCAAAGCACCAACAAAACAAACAAGAAGAAGCACATGGTGAGGCGTTGAATGCATTGATAAGGACTTAAATCTAAATTCTCATCCATAATCATTCCAGACTGGCACACAGGACTAGAGTATGATCAATACACAATAGAGAAAAATATTAATGCTTCTAGAGCATTACCAATACTCACAGACACAGGACCTAAATCAGGCCATAATAGGGTATCTTCCACTACAGAATATAAATGCACCCAGTCTGCCACAATGGCATCACCACTATGGCAACAGATTTACATATTAATGCTAATTAAATGCACATGGCAATAAACAAAAAATTGGAATGGCAACAAATAGGATTGATAGGCTAAATACTGTTTCCAAGCCTGGCCACACCAATTAGGACATTTGGGCACTACATAATAAACACACAATAGCCAATGCCTCAACCTGGAATACCTCATTAAAAGGCACTTGGAATACCCAATGTTATAGACTGGACACAGATGTACATACACAATAGATGTCCAATTAATACCCCACAACCATCCGGCGAGGGCTATTAAACAACTAAGGGCAGATACCAATAACACCCTGCCAAAACATATAAAAGGTTGTTTATAACTAAGTACTAGCAAGGCACAGTAGAAGATGCACCTCCTGCCAATACACAATGCCTGTCCATTACAAAAAAATGTTCACATGCGTACATGCGAGTATACAAAATATACAGTACCCTGTAAACAATGACAATCGTCCCAGCATGCACCCCAGGTTACCTAGTTCCCCACGGTGAGCCCGGTGATCCCAGTGCCCCACCTCACCCACGGTATGAGGTCAGGGCCCCCACTCACCCACGTTGATCGCAATGACTCCACTCACCCCTATTGACCCTCTCACCCACGTGATATCAGTGACCCCACTCACCCATTGTGACCATTAGTGATCCCACGATAATCTCAAGTGACTCCATAACTTATAGTTGGACCCCACTCACCCATAAGGATCCCAGTGACCCCACTCACCACGGTGTGTCAGTGCCCCCCACTAACCATAGGGACCCCATCACTCATAGTGATCTCAGTGAACCCACTCACCCATAGTGGGACCCAATCACCCATAGTGCTCCTGGGGAGAAGACAGGGGATATAAGGAGGGGGGGAAGCCCCACGGCCACAAAAGAGACGATATGTCCACAGCCAGTTCCAGTCGGAGCCTGTCTTTGTACTTGGTCTCCGGAGGGTCATTGAGCAGGAAAGTCGGGAAGACATTACTCCCCCGGTTAGCGTATGGGCTATAGCCATGATCGGGCTGGCAGTCTTTTCACACCGTCGCCGGTAGATATTACTTTACCATCATTATCCCGCGTGTTTGGGTAAGATCCCATTGTGGGCGGGGCACTGGAGCGCGCCACCCGAGTCTGGACTAATCTTAGTTTCGCTTGCTGTAAAGGTGGAACGGGAAGAGGGGCGGGGCCCCCAAAAGGGAGCGTGCAGTTAGGGCTATGGGAGCGCGCCACAGTAAAGTTTGAAAAACTCCCAAAAAAAAAGCTGGGGTTTCTATGGGTCGGGGCGTGGAGAAACGAGAGCAGGCAAACGAATGACACGTCTTCCTTAATTCCCATTGCAGCAGGTTGGGGAATGTGTCATGAAATGGAGTTCCTATGTACAGCGGGACCACCACATGTATATAAGTAAGGGGCCATGTATGCGGGGTATCGTGGCAATGTGGCATTACTGCGTACTAGTCTGCAGGAGGAGGCTGATTCCCCAGTCTGCTTGCTTACAATCTGGGTTCACAAGCGTATTTCCCCATTCTAGTGTTGCATGGGTTGTATATTATTAGCAGGGATTGTACATGGGGTTCCCTACCTCCAGTTATCCCAGGTATTATAAACTCCCCAAAACCACTTCCCTACCTCCAGTTATCCCAGGTATGTATAATACTCCCCCAACACTTAACTAACCTCCAGTTATCCCAGGTATTATATAAATCCCCAAACCACTCACTACCTCCAGTTATCAGGATTAAATACTCCCAAACCACTTCACTACCTCCAGTTATCCCAGGTTTTAATACTCCCCAAACCAAGTCCCTACCTCCAGTTATCCAGGTATTATATTGCTCCCCAAACACTTCCTACCCTGGTTTACCCAGGTATCTAATACTCCACAAACCATTCCCTGCCTCCAGTTATCACCAGGTATTATAATACTCCCAAAACACTTCCTAGTTATCACGGTATTATAATACTCCACAGACCACTTCCCTACCTCAGTCTATCCCAGGGATTATAATACTCCCCAGACAATTCCCTACCTCCAGTATCCAGGTATTATAATACTCCCAAACCAGTTATTCAGGTATCTATAATACGCCCCAGACACTTCCCTACCTCCAGTAATAACCAGGTTATTATAATACCCCAACCAGTTATCCCAGGATTAATACTCTCCAAAACCACTTCAATTGCATGGACTCAGGGAGAAGGATTATAAAATTCTAGGTTCTCAACCTTGATCACGGGAATACCGCCTGAAGATGTGCTCCTGGACTGGTTCAAGTCCCTCCCCCTACTCAGTCCAGGGGCCCTGGTAGTTTATGTCATTACTGGTGGGTAACAGATGGGAGGGGGTAGTTGCGAATGTGCCTAGATAGGGCGCACGGTCGGGACGAGCGCGTCAGGAAGGTGCAGCTGCGAGTGGAGCGGCGTAAGGTAAGTTCCGGTCCCCCGAGGTAATATTCACAGGGAGGTGAGGAATAAGCGTTCTCACCTCCTGTGAATAATCAACGGATGGCAAATGTGATTTTTCTGGATGGGGCTGTAGGGGAGTTTAGTGTCCCTGTAAGAACTTTTATTGAATCTCCCTGAGATCTATGCGGAGCCGGCTTTCTTGTGGCGGTTGAAGGTAAGGATAAGGGGTTTTAGGGACTGGGAGAGGGAATAGCTATAACGATCTCAAGGTTTGGGGAGGTCTAGAAGGAAATATAGTTCTGTTCTCGGGGGTGGTCATTCCCTTTAACTTGGGTCCTATCTGTAATGCAGTTTAGCCATTATTTATTGGAGCTGCTAACAAATGTTTGTACTGTGCACAAATATACACATTTGTATGTGTCCGCATGCCTATTATGGTCCTGTCCAAACCTTATCTACTGTCTTACTTGCCGACATGGGTGTTGCAGGGCCTCGGATACCCATTTAAAATACTGTATAAGGCATATGTATAAAGGAGTGATGTTGGTTAATTCAACTGATGTGTGTTTTTGACCATGGATTGCTGCCTTTAACACCAGTGTCGTAAACAGGCAGGTGGGAATATTATTATTAGAAACTAAGGCCATTAAGTAGATGGGATCACTGTGGCTTCTGCCTTCCAGATGCGGGACAAAGTGAATCACAAAGTCGCACAATGACGATCCCCTAGACAAGTAATGTTTTAC
The DNA here is from genome assembly GCA_019447015.1 of Hymenochirus boettgeri. Taxonomy (NCBI): domain Eukaryota; kingdom Metazoa; phylum Chordata; class Amphibia; order Anura; family Pipidae; genus Hymenochirus; species Hymenochirus boettgeri. The sequence continues at coordinate 321,978,894 of CM033470.1, read as the reverse complement.
AGGTGTGGTAACACTGCCAAATTCATGAGAAGATTCCATTAACAATCCAAGGTTATATTTCTATTAACTTACTAGGGGCTAAATTTCATCTTTCCTAACAATTACAACTAGAATGAGAAATTCCATTACAAAGCGATGTTAAGATTATAATAAACTGTCCCTATCAGGTCCAGGGCCATTATGGGAGAATCCTGTATGATGATGTGGTAAAAGGTTCCGCTAGACCGAACCCCATAAAGTCATGCCGCATCGGAAAATCGCAGGAAACATTCGCGTTTCCCGCGATTTTCGCGACATGCTGCGAAATACCGGCTGCTGTGGCTGAGCCCTCAGATTTGGCATTAGGATCAGTGTTGTAAGGGTGGGTACACACGCAAGGGACTATTGTCCCGAGTTGCTAGGATCTAGGACAAATGGTACTCTGTTGAGGCAATTAGTGGCCAAGACCGACCCATAAGAGAAACCGGCACGATCGCCGTGATAAACCGACATGCCCGATCGTCCAACGCGCATCGACAGCGGAATCTGGAAGCGGCACAGATTTGTTCAGAGCAATGACATATACACGTTAGTACGGTCGAATGGCCCAAACAAATTGCCTGTGTGTACCCAGGCCTTACTCGGCTTACACTCCCTTACGTCAATGCTTTATAGTTAAATTTATTGTAAGACTCCAATTAAAAGTCTGGTTTTGGGCGTGCTGAGACAACCAAATGGAATCTGACAGCTATGGTGCACTGTCCTATCTTTCTGACATAACATGAATAAAGGAGGCTGTCGAGAAGAGCACCATATGGTGTTCAGAAGTGGTAGTTGACACCCTGAGTTGTGTAATTATCACAAGCAGATTGGGAATAACACAACCCACACCCCTGTGAATTAAAGATCCAGATTGCAGATTACTGAAAAAGCTGGGTTACACACAGTAACGATAAAGCCCCGATACCGGGCTTTAATCGTATGTGTGTACGTTGTTCCCGAACGAGGCGGCGCGGGCCGCCCACCGACGGTCGGGGCGGTGCGGAAACGCCGTTCGGGAAAGGCCGAAAAATTTCAGCGCCGCGCTAGACTCCTATAGAGGACGTCGGCGAGGCCGATGGAAACCCACCAGTCCCGAGCGTTCTCCTTAGGAAGTCATAGGAGAATGCTGGGATGTGTATATGCGATCTTGCAGATCCTCTCTGTTCATCTTTCAGGAAATCTGGAATGTGTGTACCTAGCTTAAGTTTCATTGGCCAGTTTAGTGTCCCTTAACGGAATTTTGCAGTTTTGGGCAGGCTTCCAAAAGTTTCTTTTTTGTCATGTGAAATAAGCTTACCAAGTTTGCAAGGATACAATTATGTGTATACGGCTCCTGGGGTGTTTAAATGTGACTGCCAGCCCCAGTTTGTCTTGCTTATTTTCTTGTGCAGACTCAACCACTTGGTAAATGTACCAGTAATGGTTTCTTAGATGTAACAATCTATTGATGGCAGATTTGACAGATCTTGAAAATCCAGTTTGTGCGTCTCTTACCTCCTTGTCTGGATCTTTGTCGGTTGCAAACAAGGATTTTCTGTCTGCTGATTGTGTCAATTAACACCCAACATACCCCAGGGTCGTTAAAAGGATATTACACCCTCAAAACAAAATTTGACATTAGTAGAACTCTTCAAAACCTAGATCTCACCCAAATCGTTATCCTAAATATACTTACCAGCCCTCGATCCCTCCGCTGCTGTTCTGTGGCCTTTACGTGCATGGAAAGTGGCCGACGGAAATTCGTGTCAGTGATTGGCTGGAAAACATCTCGGTGGAGAATGGACACCTGGACAGTACTTATTACCGAATAATACTAAACACACAGACACTATATTATGGTGGTGGTGAACTTAGGCTGCATGATTTATTACCAATATTTCAAAAAAAATAATTTTATATGTAAATCAATTAATCACGTACCAAACTGATTTTTAGGCCAGCCCTTTTGGTGATCGGCCGGGATCTGCCCCGTTTCCATCTCACCAAACAAAGGTTCTTCGCACAATGAACCCGGCAAAGGCCAATTGCTATAAATCTTTTCTTTCTCCCACACATACACTAAATTACCATATGAGGGACTCTGCCCTTGACAAGCCAGAGTCTTAATGAATGCGGTAAACTTAAACACCCCTTTTCTTCATTATTTTAGTGTTCGGGACTTCACCAGTGATTTTTTGTTCATTTCTTTTTTTTCTTGTCTTTAAATTTTTTCTATATATTAATATATTATATTAATATTTTATTATTTAATTTAGGGTGGGTGGGGGACAGCGTTTGCAGAACACAAGGTAAACACAGATCTCACCCTGCATTCAAACGGTAGTAAAGGGCATCTCCAACCCCTCTCCAATTATTAACGTTGACATATTCAGGGCAATTTCAACCCCACACCGCTATGTTAGAAGGTTAAAAAATAGAATCCAAACTCTACTACTGCCTGCCACGTTCCAGCGTTGTTCTTGCTGCCGGAACTACAAGCAGGGGGCTGAAACCGGCACGCGGCTGTGATTGGCTGAGAGGCAGCCAAGTCACAGCCCACGGCTGCAAGCAATATAGAACACGAAAGCTGAGCGAGGATCGCCGGTCCAGACCCCTGCTTGTAGTTCAGCAGGCAAGAACAACGCTGGAACGTGGAGCAGTAAGTAGAGTTTGGATTCTATTTTAAACTTACAATATAGCGGTTGGGGGTGGGAGGGTATGCCCTGCTTCCAGATGAAATGTTTATGCAAGATGAAGGACTGCAAGAGAGGGATTCAGGAGGGGGGGGGGGGAGAGCCCTCGGTGCATGGCACCATCCCTCCCGGAGGGCAACAAGGATGGCAGAGACTTTGGATAGGCAAACAGGCCACTACTTCTCCAGTTTCCTGGACTATGGACAAGCATGCAGGAGAACCATAAGTAGCAGAGAGTAAGGTTGGACTTTTTTAACTACACTGTGGGGCCAGTAGTGGGTTTAAATTTTAGTTTGGGGTGGACTTTAAATCTTGTTGCTTCCGCGTAATGTCCTGTTTCATAGGGTAACAACCCCCAATCACAGACATGCTTTGAGCTTTTAAAAAAATGCTTATCCTCCAGCGTAAACCAGGGCGCCCAGTGTTTCTCCTAGCACTCCGTCAGCTTTCTACTTGGCTGCGTTAGATCTTCATCTCCTTGTTCAGCTGTCTTTGGAACATTGTATTGAGTAGGGAGCCTGAACTCAGCCCCCTCTACTGGATACCAGGCTACAAATAAACTGAAGGTGAAGGAAGGAGGGGAGAGGAGGAGCTCAGCTAATAGTACTGAGGAGAACAGATCTAAAATGCCAGGTAAAAAGGCTGCGTGCAGACTTGTATAAACAGTGACCCTGTGACTAGCACCAGGAGATCCTATCCCTGCCTCGTCCTTCCTCAAACCAATCTCCAATTAGAAACTTAGAGTCAGTAAGAAGTGAATTAATTCAATGGAGGAGACATAGAAAGCAGGTTCATAACTGGATATCATGTCAATGCTGCTGGCAGAGCTGAAAGGATTAATGGCAATCTCTGGGAAAGTGCTGGCACTGAAATTATAGTAAGAAGTCGCTGGCACTGAACGTTTACTGTCAATACTCTGGTAAAAGTGCTGGCACTGAAACTATTAAAAGGAAAGTTCTGCTGGTTGCGGCAGGGTTAATGGTAATTTCCTCTGGTTGCCACTGAAAGTGGTAATAGCATACTCCGGGGAAGTGTGCTGGCACTACAAGGAGTTCATGGCAATACTCTAGGAAAGTGCTTGCACTTGGAAAGTGTTTTAATGCAATTACTCCTTGGAGGGCTAGACCAAATTATACTGCGCTTTTAAGCGACATTGGCATTGCACGATTGATCATGCTATGGCACAAGATGGCTAGAAACAGCCTGGGACATTAAGTAAGAAACAAGAATCGGATGGACGTTAGAAAAGGAACCTTTCCAGGTTTCACTGGTTGTTTATGGCATGTATTCTACAACAAAATAATCGGAAAGACCATGAAATATAAATAAAAAGGTCTGATACATATGAGCATTTTTACTAATAACAGTTCTTCTACAACAGTGTCACGTTGAAATAAAAGGTACCGTTCTAGGTGACCTTATTCTGTTAATAACAACTAGTTTAAAATGCCAATAGAAAAAAGGTTTTCTCGTAAAAACTATTGTCCACACACCTGTAAAGACCTGGCTATAGAGCTTATAAAGGTAGATAATAGAATGTAAATAAATAGAATAACAGTAACATGCAAAAATGTATTAAAGATCTCACTAAATTAAAAAAATACAGAATCGGTAATTAATCTCTAAGATTTCTAACGATTAACCGTTTTTGGGTTGGGGGGTGATTATCTACGTACAATTTTTATTGAGGGGTGAACATAACATTTTATGAGAGTTAAGTTACTAATGAGAGTATGAAAACACAAATGTACAAACGAGAGGAGGGGGGTTGATGAGAGAAAGTGGGGTATTGTGTGGGGGGCGGGTTGGAGGGGCGAGGCGGGGAGGTGGTGGTTTGCGGGGTTTTTTTTTTAGGCCGATGTGAGTACATTCAAAGATTTCAAATAGGAGCCAAATTGTTTTTCTGGCTGCATCCCAGACCAATGAACCAATCTACCAATGGATTTTGTGGTGACGAGTATCCACGACACAGTGACAGAACAAACCACCGGAATAGTCATGACCATTACCTTTAAATACATGATCACCTGTTGATTTAAGGGGAATGTCCAACCCCCAAATAAAATATACTTACCAGCACTTGTCCCCCTCGTTTGATTCTGCTGCTCATCCATGCTGTCCTATAGAATGCTCTGAAGGCTCCTGACGTCCAGCTGCATCAATGATAGGTGTTGAACAAAGAACAGACAGTGTCCTAAAAATGTAAGGAATTATGGCCAGTCAGTGGCTTTTGCAATGTTACAACAAAGCATGGAACATTTTAAAAGTGCCAACAATGAAATTTACTAAAATAAAGCAATTTATAATGGAAATATTTCTAAGGAAGCAGCCGTATTCCATTTTAGAAAACTACTTACGGCAATGAATATTTTCTGTACATAAGTAGAGAAAGACCTGAAACATAATTATCATTACCTGTAAACATGCCATTATGCTCTACCAACAATCTATCCTCAAGACCGCCAAATAAAACAACCATCAACAAATTTACCGTCGCTACGGTCACACTGACCTTGATAGGATAGATGCCACTGCCACTAAGAAATAAAAATAAGTAGGAGACTATAGGCATTAGAGCTCCATGACCCATTGCGGAGATATAATGGGAGTTCTGGGTAATTTTATGTGCCTCCATGGGAAACCCTTAAATAAGCTACCCCTTACTAGGGTTTTTAAACAGCATTCAACAAGCTAAATAAAAAATGATCTCTGGTGGAAACACTGCTAAAAACCTCTGAGTATGTGTAGCATTTCCAAGGGTTCTTGGAAATTACCAGGAAATCTCCATTCTTACTGATAGATAGGCAAGGAATCAAATATTTTTTAAAGCACTATCAAAAAAAAACTCTGATTCTTTTTAAACTATTTTAACTAAATAAAAATAATTTAAAATGCTCAACGTCAAAAAAAGAAACTTAAAAATCACTGGGACAACTAAATATTCATATATACAGAATTATACTTTCAGGGATTATTGAACCTACAAAAAAAATATAAAATCCAGGTTCTCTTCAATGAGGATTTTTTGTTTTTACCAGACATATTAGTTATGAGTCAGACTACCGTATATGACTTCCTGAACATTTTCTGAAAGGAGGATGAAGAAGCTTTCAAAGTAGGGACAGGCACCCATAGGGCGTCGGAGGGAGTGTACTTATGGTTGAAAAAAAGTGTGTAGGCTTTGTTAGATACAAAAAAATATTGCCTGTTATGGCATTCTCAAAATGAAGCAATTAAACCCAATTTTGCCACTTTCATTCTTTTTCTGGTATTGTAGTATGGGGGCTGATGAGCAGGTCAGCCTTTGAAGGTTGAGGCCTTTAGAGTGATGTGTTATAATTTACCAGTTTTATACAATATACTTGAGTATAAGTGATCCGAGTAGAAGTAGAGTCCAGGGTACCTATTTTTACCTGAAAAATTTGTACAACTGACAAACTAGAGTATAAGTCCGAGGGTAGAAATTAGTTGTCTTTAAATGGACAGCATAATTCCCATACATGAATCCCATACAGTTAAATAGCCAAATCCAGTACCAGTATCCCCCAATATTTGCGCACTCAGATGTGGAAACTACCACTCCCAGCATCTTTGTTGCTGGGAGTTTGCAGTTCTAAACACGTGGAGTGTCAAGCTTCAGTAAAACTTTAATAAGCTTACCATCATGTACTATTCTCTGACCCCATATAGTAAAGGGCACCTCGACCCCATATAGTAAGGGCACTCTGACCCCTATATAGTGAAAGGGCACTCTGAACCCCATATAGTAAAGGGACTGGACCCCCATATATAGTAAAGGGCACTCGACCCCCATATAGTAAAGGGCAATCTGGCCCCCAATAGGAAAGGGCACTCTGGCCCCCAATATAGTAAAGGGCACTCGGGCCCCCATATCGTTAAAGGGCAATTGAAGTATCTAGTAAAAGGACTCTCTTGACCCCAATAGTTTAAAAAAGTCACATGAGAGTTATAGTTTCAAGCGGGCATTGACACCGTACTAGGCAGCTGTTTTTGCCCCAAAAATAAGGGACCCATCAGATTTACAGCATCCAGATGAGCAGTGACGGAAGGAGTGTTAAAGGGAGATCAGCTCGAGGTTAGGGTTTTTTAAGCCTGAAAAAATTCGACTTAACTCGAGTATATACGGTACATATATTCTTGTCGAATTTCAATTGTTATTTTTTTTGTGTGCAAAAAACGGACAAATGCTCCTCTTTATAGGGTGGAATCAGTTCAAAACAAGTCGGAGAGAGTCATAGAAGTAGGTGTTGACGCTGGTTGATGGAGAGCATGAAATATGAGGTAGAAATAGTTACAGTATATAAACTACATTTGTAAAGTGCCCAGTGTCATGTCAAGGCCATTATGTTACTTAGAACAATAGCCATTAAAGATCATCCCAAGGATAGTCAAGAGGATTTTAGTATGTTGGTTCTGCCGTTGCCTTTAAATCACAAATCTGAAGTGGCCGATGAGCTCGATTATCAATGGTGCTGTAGTACATCCGCTTCCTGGCGCAGGTTGAGAAGACGTATCACTACCACCAACAGAACCAATAGGACAAGACCCAATCAAGCGAGAGATTATGGGCCACAGTTGGCTTCAGTAGCAGATAGAGTCTGCCAAGGAATGGGAGTCCCGTGTTTGTCATATGCATGGAAAAAATACATTATAATAATATAGAAAAATTAAAAGTTAATATAAAGGGCTTACACCCCAACCAGTTACTTTAAAACCGGTTTAGCCCCCCCTAGCAAAAATGTCATAGAAATTATCTATTACTTATACAGAGACCAATACATCGTCTGCTGGTAGGTTGCCTCCTCTGGGGCTGTAGGTGTAAATCACAGTGTCAAATCAAGGCCATGAGCCAATTCATGCCCTTTCTGGCTGTTGTTTGTCACCGCCAGTGACTGTACAGCATCCAAGACTAATTTACTGCTATTCATTTGTTGAGTCCTAATTCTGCATCATTATATAGATCGCCTGCTGCTTGGTCGACACAAATGGGAATTGCACAAATGGATAGCCAGCGTGTTGAGCTTGGATGCGGTCGGTACCGCTGTAATGAAACAACTGGGGAGGGAGGTGGGACAGAGGGCCATTCCATGTACGTGCTAGAAGAGTGAAGTAAGGTGAGCATCCCATATTAGACACATGATTACCACCATAGGCAGAGGCCCCAGTTAAAAAAGTTGTGCTTCAAATGCTTACTTGCCGAGTACCCAGCACTAGGCACAAGCCGCTGACAGATTCTCAAATCTCTGCAACTGCCTAAGTACTTTAAAAAAAAATAATTTGGCCCACCCACTTGATTTGGCCCTTATGTGATGAGTTTGACAATACCTGTGTTTACATACCACAGCAGCAGGAGGAAGGCTCTTATCGGCAGCTCTGGGAATGGAAGTCAGCTTTTGATGTGATAAGTCGAGGAATGTCTTTAGACCCAGACAGAAGCTGCAAATGACAAAAAAGAGAGTAAACGGTGATGAGAGGTCGGGCTCTAGAATCTGCTTGCTTTAAATGGGGGAGGGTGGATATGCTAAGGCCCAGGCCACACTTTGCCAATACAAGGTTACCCTTCCAAAAGTAAAAACAAATCTGTTCTCTATAGAAATAAGTGTTGACCCCCCAGTGAGCTAAAGGACTAGAAAACCTGAAACATTGCATAGTCTCATCCCGTGTAATCTATTATTGAGTTCATCCTTAAAAGACCCCGACATCACATGTTCCCAATGAAACAATTAAACTTCACTGAAAAGGGTAACTGTGTATCATTAGAGATCCCCCTCAACCTCATGTTCATGTGTGCACTATTCATAGAATTTTATATTTTCACCTTGTGCCTAAGTTTGCAAATATTACGATCACAAAAGAACCGTTGCAATGGGAACGGTTCGATAGCAGATCCTTCAATATTGCGACCATCCACTGGACAACACAAGCTAAGGCGAGTGAGAGGCTAGCAGACATTTTATAAAAAGGGCCCTGTACTTGCCAATCAAAGCATTTTAATACTGTGTATAGTTGATGGAGCTTTCATGATAAAATGGATCTCTGCCAGTGTTTGTGATGTGGTATAACTTGTAGGGCAGTAAATCTAGTTACGAAGTCCACCTTCAGCTTAATGAAAGTAATGTATGTATGTATATGTTTTAGTTTCATACCGCCACTTGGGGAGCAGCATGTACAGTATAAAATACAATACAAGTCATACAAGGGGGATAAATACATAGACAGCAGGTTCAGTACATAAATAATAACTATATAAATAGAAGTGCTAGAGCTTTGCCACAAGAGGTTTTTTAATGAGGGTCCCTGCCCGCGTAGAGCTTACAATCTAGTTAGGTGAGGTAACACCACAGATACAAGGGCGAGGGGTTAAGTGCTGGGGAGACGTTATGCCGTGCAAATAAAACTATATATACTGTGCTGGTTACCAGATAGGTAGGATGTAAGGCGTAGATTTTAATCATATATAGATACCATATACTGTGTTGGGTTAACGGATAGGTAGGAGGTAAGGTAGATTTATCATAATTATAGATATATAGATACCATATAACGTGCTGGTTACCGATAGGGTAGAGTAAGGGTTAGATTTATCATATATAGATAGATAGATTCCCATATTACTGTGCTGGTACCAGATAGGAGGGTAAAGGTAATATCATATATAGATATATAGATACGCATATACTGTTGCTGGTTACCAGATAGGTAGGAGTAAGGGTAGATTATCATATATAGATACCATATCTGTGCTGGGTACCAGATAGGTAGGATGTAAGGGTTTAGATTGATCATATATAGATATATAGATAACCATATACTGTGCTGGTTACCAGATTAAGGTAGGATGTAGGGTAGGATTTATCATATATAGATAGATAGATACAATATACTTGCGTGGTTACCAGATAGGTAGGTTGTATAGGGTAGATTTATCATATATAGAATATAGATACCATATTTGTGCTGGTACAGATAGTAGGATGTAAAGGGGAGATTATTCATATAGATATATAGACCTATCACATAATGTGCCGTTCAGATAGGTAGGATGTAAGGCTAGATTATCATATAAGCATATAGATACAGGATTACTGTGCTGGTTTACCAGATAGGTAGGATGTAAGGGTAGATTATCATATATGCTATATAGCATCATATACTGTGCTGGGTACAATTTATAGGTTAGGATGTAAGGGTAGATGTTATCCTACTTGTAGATATATAGATACCATATACGTGATGGTTAAGATAGGTAGGAGGTAAGGGTCGTTTAGATTACCATATATAGATATATAGCATACCATAACTGTGCGTGTACCGATAGGTAGGATGTAAGGGGAGATTTACAATATATGATATATAGTATTCATATACTGCGCTGGTTACCGGATAGGTAGGATGTAAGGGTTAGATTATCATATTCGAATTATAAAGATATCCAATACTGCGCTGGTTACCGGATAGGTAGGATGAAAGGCTAGATATCATATATAGTATATAGATATCATATACGTGCTGGGTTACAATATAGGTAAGGATGTAAGGGTAGATTATCCATATAGATATATAGATACCATATTTATTACTGTGATGGTTTACAGATAGGTATAGGATTTGTAAGGGTAAGATTTACCATATATAGATATTATTAGATACCATATACTGCTGATGGGTACCGGATAGGTAGGCTGTAAGGGAGATTATCATAATAGATATAAGATTAGAAGATACTGCGATGGTTACCGGATAGGAGGAGTAAGGGTAGAGTTTATTGCAAACTATAGATATAAAGATTATCATATAACTGTGATGGTTACCGGAGTAATGGTAAGGATGTTAGGCTTAGATTATCTAGATAGCGGGTATGAGATATCATTATACGTGTGGTTACCCAGATCGGTAGGATGTAAGGCTAGTATTTATCATTCATATAGATACCGTTTACTGTGGACTGGTTACCGGATAGGTAGGATGTAAGGTAGATTTATCATATATAGGATATAGATATCGTTTTTTATATGTGCTGCTGTTAACGGGATATAGGTAGGATTGTAAGGGTTGATTTATCATATATAGATACGTATACTGTGCTGGTACCCGGATAGGGAGGATGTAAGGGCAGATTTATCATTATAGATATATAGATACCGTAACTGTGCTGGTTACGAGATAGGAGAGTAAGGTAGATTTTTAGATTTATCAATATAGGTACTTAGAACCAATTTACTTATGCTGGTTACCGCTGATAGTAGGATGTAAGGCTTTTTCTTAGATTTATTTCATTATATAGATATATATGATACCATACACTGTGCTGGTTAACAGATAGGTAGGATGCTAAGGTTGATTTATCAAATATGATATATAGAGTACCGTTATACTGTGCTGGTACCAGATAGGTAGGATGGTGTAGGGTTAGATTTATCATATATAGATTAATGTATCGTATACGTGATGGTTACCATATAGGTAGGATGTGTTAATGTAGGCTAGATTTATAATATATAGATATATAGAGATACCGTATACTGTGCTGGTACCAGATAGGCGATGTAGGGTAGATTTATCATATATAGAATATAGAACCATATACTGTGATGGTTACCAGATAGGTAGGATGAAGGGTAGATTTATCATATATAGTATGATAGATACCATATACTGGCTTGGTACCATATAGGTAGGTTTGGTGTAAGGGTTTTTTTTTTGGTGTTTTGGGTTTAGGGGGTCGGTTTAGTTTTTAGTGGTTAGATGGTAGGTTTAGGTTATTGCGGGTGGTTTTGTAGTTGGGTTGGTGGGTAGATTTATCATATATAGATATATAGATACCATTACTGTGCTGGCGTACCAGATAGTGTGGTGTAAGGGTTGATTTATCAATATAGATTATATAGTATTACCCAGTACTGTGCTAGGTTACCAATAGGTTAGGATGTAAGGGTGATAGATTTATAATATAGAGTAGATAGATACCAATACGTGTGCTGGTAACCAGATAGGTAGGATGTAAGGGTAGATTTATCATATATAGATATAAGATACCATATACTGTGCTGGTTACCGGATATGTAGGATGTAGGGTAGATTTATCATATAGATATTATAATACATATACGTGCTGGTTACCAGATAGGTAGGATGAAGGTAGATTATCATATATAGAATATAGATACCATATACTGTGCTGGTTTCCAGATAGGTAGGATGTAAGGATAGATTTATCATTATAGATATATAGATACCATATACTGTGCTGGTTACCAGAGGTAGGCTGTTAAGGGTAGATTATTATTATATAGATATATAGCGACATATACTGTGCGGTTACCAGATAGGTAGGATGTAAGGTAGATTTATCATATATAGATATATAGATACCATATACGTGCTGGTTACCGATAGGATGGTAGGATGTAAGGTGTAGATTATTATATATAGATATATAGATACCATATACTGTGAGGTTACCAGAATAGGTAGGATGTAAGGTAGTTATTAATATAGATATATAGATACCATATATGTATGTTACCAGATAGGTAGGATGTATGTAAGGGGCTTAGATTTATATATAATGATATATAGATACATATACTGTGCTGGTTACCAGATAGGTAGGATGTAAGGCTAGATTTATCATCTAAATATAGATACCAATACTGTGCTGGTGTACCAGATAGGTAGGATTGTAAGGTAGATTTATATAATAGATATATAGATACCATATAAGTGCTGGGTACCAGATAGGTAGGATGTAAGGGTAGATTTATCATATATAGGATTATATAGATACCATATACTGTGCTGGTTACCAGATAGTAGGATGTAAGGGTAGTTATAATATAGATACCATATACTGGTTGAGAGAGAAAGGATAGCAGAGAGTGGGGGCTCTGTACAGGAGCGGTTCTGCGATAAGCGGAGGTACGGGTAAGGAGGAGAGCAGCAGAGCGAAGGGATTTAAATGTTAGAGCGAGAGGATTTTGTATACAATGCGCTGTTTAACAGGGAGCCAGGTGTTGTCCGGCAAGAGGAGATTGGGATCCGGGTTATTAGAGCAATACAATACGTGTGGCAAGAGTAAGGTATAGACTAAAGAGGGGAGAGGTGGGAAGCAGGAAGACCAGAAAGTAGTTGTGTTGCAAATAGTCCAGGCCACCAATAGGATTGAGAGCATGCATAAGCATAACGGTGGTCGGGGAGAGAAAGGAACCTGCGGATTTGGGATATATTGCGAAAGAAGGAAGCGGCAGTTTTCGCAACTTAGTTAATGTGGTTAGAAATGGAGAGAGAGAGGAGTCAATAATTACCCCTAGGCAGCGAGCAGATAGGATGGGGAAATGGGGGTGTATTGGGTATTTCAACAGAGATGGAGAAGATGGAAAACAGGACAGTTTAGGTGGAAAACGATCAGTTCCGTTTTAGAAAGATTTAATTTGAGGTAGTGTTGAGACATCCATGGAGGATGAGCAAGGAGGCAGTCGGAGACGTGATGGTTGTCAGGATTATCATAGGGGGGACAAGTAGATTTGTGTATCGTCTGCATATAATGAATTTGAAGCCAAAAGAGGTAATAAAATCCCCAAGGAAATAGTGTAGAGAAGAACAATAAGGGTCCAGAACAGGACCCCTGCAGGACCCCCACACCAAGAGGGAACTAGATAAGAGGATGCTAGCATAAGATACCAGATAAGTTCTGTCAGAGAGATAGGATAGAAACCAGGAAAGTAATGGCAAGCAAATGTACTGTATCTACAGGCCAAATGTGACCTTGGTTTCTATGGTTCATGGAAATATAATTGTGACTTACCAGAACCAGCAGCCACAATCGACGGTGAGTATGTACCAGTATGGCTTTACCTAGGAGAGAAACTCTGCTATAAACTTTCAGTTGAGAACAGTTAAACTTGTGATTAGTATAGAATAGAATCTTTAGAATATCTGAGCAGTTATGGTGCCATACATGTAGCAATTTATTGGCCAATATATGATACCCGCCGAGATTTGCTTGTGGTGCGCTTAGTCCGTGTTTTTATTAGCATGGCAAAAGATTTTAATAGTAATAATGGGCAATTATATGGCCACCTAGTTGTTGGGATTTAAATTGATTTCAATGGATCCTAGAATTACAGATACTATAATCAACTATAATCCAGTTGACAAAGGAGTTATGGAGAACCGGACCCCCCATCATCAAGTTATGCTTCTGCCTTCCATAGCTGAGATTGAAAATCTCACCAGGGGGAAATACACATAGTACCATAGCACTAAGGTTTGCAGAAATTATTCTTGAACCTTTCCACCTCCTGTATAAAAAGGGCGAATATGGGGGTCTCCGACCATTTATATCCCAGCTGGGAATACTGGCTCAAGGTAAATATAGTTCAAGTGTATATAGAATTTTCTTTCGGTGGAATTTCCGGTTGGAATTTGCTGAAGGAGCCCGGTTTCCAAATGTCAAGTTTTTCCTATATCTTGTCTGTCACAGTTGAAAAGGATTCCAACTACAGTTAGTACTTCATTTGACCTTTTATGTGTAAGGTCCCAAGCTATCACATTCAGTGATATATCATGACGAATTTCTCACCCCTACAAGCTAATAATTCCCAGCATTCCATGCTTAACAGCTGCGATGTTCATAAACTAAACAACGGACCAGATTCTGAATAGTGAATGGGTTCCATTCCCAGCATGGATGTGATCTGACACATGACAGTGAAACAGACACGTCCCAGGGTTCCCGGCCACTAGTTCTATGGTCTGGAACGTCCAGGAAAGAGATCAAACACACTGCTCTGTGCTCTTGTCTTCTGCAAATAACATAAAAGGGAGACGACTGTATTACCCAACTTGCGGTGCTTGATTTCATGCCTTTAACAGAACATGTGAGTGCCTGGGCCACTGCGCCTAATGAGGAGGTTGAAAATCTTGCTCAGGGGTGCAGTGATCCGTCTAATAGAAGTAAGCAGTGGCTACCATTGGCTTTTATTAAAAGGGAAACATTACACTAAAGCCATTTATAAATAGGAAGATTTAATACCGCAAATCCCCACTATTTTACCTGCATCTGTAATTTACATAGGTATTGCATTGCGGGATTGTTGAAAGGTAAGAGCAGGGATTTGTGCAGCTGTAAAGGAATAGTTTACTCAGAAAGTGAACTGTTCCTTTTTTGCTAATTAAAAAGTAGGGGATCCTCACTCTGTCTTCGTAATCTAAGTATGCCTCACTCCTGTTCTTCAGTAATCTAACGTATGCCTCATCCTCTGTCTTCAGTTAATACTAACATATGCCTCCACTCCTGTTCTTCAGTAACTAACATCTGCTCACCTCTGGTCTTCAGTTAATCTAACAGGAGAGAAGGTAAAGAATACCAGAGAGCGTGATCCACGGCCAGCTTATCTGACATTTCCCGACTGTTTCCACGCTTTACTTAACTACAGCGTGCATTAGTTCCTGGCTCCTGTTAGATTAATTGTAGAATGGGAGGTAAGGCTCAGCTCACTTTACCTCCTGTTTTTCAATTAATGCCAAAAAAGGGTTAGGTTCATTTTCTGAGTAAACTTATCCTTAAAAGCCCCAGTGCCTCTTGTGTTGTTTTGTGTGCGCTACAAAGTTGGACAAGACTCGGAATGGCACTGTGCCCTAAAATACAACGGGTTAAAAGGGGTTTTATACTTATTTAACATTATTAAATCTCCCTTATTGAATTCTTATACAGACAGGGTGTTAACTTATTGAATGTTTCATTAATATATTCACCGCTGACCTTGTAAATAAAGCTTTGTGCATGGAAATGAACAGCGTGCCAAATCAATCATCTCCCCAGACCAGCAGATACCAGTTGGTTTTCTCCTTGAGTCATTGTCAGGCCGTGAGGTTCCCATAGATTTCCCATTAATTGCTGCAAGAAAAATACACATTAAAATACATGAAAACATAATAAGAGGAGAAAGTAACGCGCTGACCATAAACCATTTGTAGCCAATCAGACGAGTTCTCTTAATTGATTACAGCTCCTCCCCACAGACATTGTCACTGATGATTTTCCATCTCTGACATTGGAGAACAGTATGTTAATGTAAGCGGAGGGGGGAGGGTGAAAACAGTCAGCGACTGCACGAGTATAATAGTCCTTTAAGTTATACATATGACCAGGAGATTTTGCCTTTATTGCTACTCTAAACAATGTGTAAATAATCATAACATGGTACTGCCATGAATCTGTTGCTTTCTTCAAATTCGTGTGCTTATATTCATTCATCAGGATCTATGTGTGATAGGTAGGATTTGATATTTTCTCCAAGTACCAGGACATTGTTTTAATCGAATACCGAGAAAAAGCAATGCAAATTCACGGGCAACGTCGTTTCTCTGACCCTCGGCTTTTAGAACTCCTTTTCTGCCAAGTTATTAATGGTCCAACCAGGCCGCTGTAGATATCCTACAAAGTAAGTAATAAAAAATGGATTGTTCATTGCTTGTATAAGGACATCAGGTGTGCAATTTCCTCACACGTTTGATCTACAGGTTCACTGTTTCAAAGATGCAAGATAGATAGAAAAACTTGGATTTAGTATCAAAGAGGTGGGAACCAGCCACACAGCAATACTGATCGCTAGTTTGTTGGTTGAATTAAAGTCACCACGGCCTATTATAAACCTAACGATTGGGTGTGCTTTACAAACAATGTATGACATCTGTTTTGATCAATGCTTAAAGGGCATCTATAGTGAAAAAAAAACACATTGCCCTTTGCAAAGTTAAAAATCAGTATCTCTGTGACTGGCCTAATCCTATCTTGTCAGTGACTGTTTAACCATGGTGTCAGATCTCTGTGCCGCACCCCCCCTTCTCCCTCCCCTCGTTACCTCCTCCATGTCTCAAACGCGGCTAACCGACAAGATATCAGGTGCAGTAGGAAGGTAAAGTTCAACATCCTGAAAACACACCCACGACAGTGGCCATAGAAAGAAGCGTCCTGGAGAACAGAAGAAGGAGATCAGTACAGTTACGATCTTCACTTTGTGACCCCATCATCAATCAGTGAAAGCTATTAAGAAGGGGGAGGGGTCAAGTTGCCGCGCCTTATATCTACCATCAAAGCTACCTCTCTCCCCTGCTAATGCTCTATCTCTATGTTTATACAAAGGAGGAGGGGGTATCATGTCACAGGGATTGATTAACAGTCCAAGTAGGAATAGAGGAATGCAATCACTATTCTTCTAACTGGTGTATTCAGGACAGAGAGGAATCTGAAAAAAGTGAAGACACTCTGGGGGTTGTAGGGAAATTTAAGAACACATGGAAAATAAAGAAAAAAAGGTTCATTTTCCCACTATAGATGCCCTTAAAATATATAAAAACCATCCTAGGCTACACCTGCAAGGAGTTTATATTCTCCCGGTGAATCCATGACATTTTATGATAAGCTAATCATAAAATAATTTCGTTGGTGTTAATACTGTTATTACGGTTTATTTTTCTCCAAAAGAACAATACTTATTGCTACATCTTTACTACGATACTAGTAATGAGTTCAATCAGTCTAATGAAAAGCAGGTGATTCTGTGAGGAGCCCAAAATGGTAAAGATACCCCCTAAAATTCCAACCCACCGGACTCATGGGTGGTCCAGCATCGGACGGTGATGTTATTAGCCATTACTGTTAAAACTTATTTAGATTTTCACTGTTGGACTATGACTCCATGACTGGAGAGATGACAAACTTCACAGATATACCATGACCTGGATGAATGACAACCATCCAGATATTACCAGACCTGGATGAATGAAAATACAGATATCCGACCTGGATGAATGAATATACAGAATACCATGACAGGATGGATGAGTATTACAGATTACCATGACCGGTGGATGTATTACAGAATACCGTGACTGGATGAATGATATATTACAGATATACATGACCTGGATGAATAATATTACAATATCCATGACCTGGATGGATGAATATTACAGATATCCATGACCTGGAGGATGAATATACAGATATACCATGAACTGGAGGTATGAATATACAGATACCTGACCTGGATGAATTGAATATTACAGATTGTCCGTGACCTGGCTGAATGAATATTACAGATATACAACTGACCCTGGATGAATGAATATTACGATATACCATGACCGGATGAATGAAGATGAAGATATACATGACCTGGATGAATGAATATACAGATATACCATGACCTGGAGAATGACAACCTCACAGTTACCATGCCTGGATGAATGAGAACTTCACAGATAACATGACCTGGATGAAGAGAACCATCACAGAATACCATGACGTGGATGAATGAGAACCTTCACAGATATACCATGACTGGATGAATGCAAACCTCACAGATATACCAGACTCGGATGAATGAGCAAATCACAGATATACCATGACCTGGATGAATGAGAACCTCACAGATATACCATGAACCTGGAGGAATGGGAACCATCACAGATACCAGGCTGGAGAATGAGAACCTTCAACCAGAATATAATAGCTGGATGGGAATGAGAATTTCACAGATATACAATAGCCGGGGGGAATGGGAACTTTAAAATATACCATGACTGGATGGAATGAATTATTAAAGATATACTGACCTGGATGAATGAGAAACCATGCTCAGACAATTACCATGACCTGGATGTGAATCGGAACCTCACAGATATACCATGACCTGGAGGGTGAATGGGGAACCATCACAGATATACCATGACCTGGATGAATGACAACCTTCACAGTACCATGACCTGGGTGAATGAGAACCTTCCAGATATACCATGACCTGATTAAGAGAACCTTCAGAGTTATACCCATGATCTGTGATGAATGAGAATCCTTACCAGTATACCATAGCCTGGATGAATAAAAACTTCACAGATATACAATAGCCTGGATGAAAGAGGACCTTGAAAGATGTACCAGACTGGAGGAAGGGAATGACAATCTCTCACATATATACCATAGACCTGGAATGAATTACAGATATATTATCTGGATGAGATATTACCATGACCTGGATTGAATGAATATTACAGATAGACCGTTGTGACCTGGATGAGATGGGAATATTACAGATATACCATGACTGGATGGAAGGATATCTACAGATATACCATGACCTGGATGAATGAATATTACAGATATACATGACCTGGTGAATGGAATATTAGATAGACCATGATCTGATGAATGAATATACAGATATACCAGACCTGGATGAATGAAATTACAGATATACATGACCTGGATGTGATGAATATTACAGAATACCATGAACCTGGATGGATGATATTAGATATACCAGACTGGATGATGAATATACGATATTACCATGACGAGATGAAATCAGGACCATGACCTGGTGAATGCAATCATTACCAATATACCATGACCTGGAGGTATGAATATTACAGATACATGACGAGCATAGATATACTCTGGATGAAATGAATAAGATATACATGACCTGGATGAAGAATATTACAGATATAGGACCGAGATATTACGATCCTGACCTGGAATGATGATATTAAGTATTTATACCGTGACCTTGGATGGATGATATATTACAGATATACCATGACCTGGGATGGATGAATATTACAGAATACCATGACTGGGATGTGAAGGAATATTACAGATATACCGTGACTGGTATGAATTTGGGAATAGTACAGATATACGATGCGTGAGGATGAATGATCAGCAATGACCTGATCCGATGATTATGACACGATGACCATGACTGAGGATGAATATTACAGATATACGCTGACTGGATGAATGAATATACAGATATACCAGACCGGATAAATAATTATGTACGATATACCATGGAGCTGGATGAAGATAAACAAATTTTACACACCTTGATGTAATCTTCCTGCGAATAGTAAGCCCAAGTTATAACAAATCGGGCTCATTACTTCCTGGTCCGGACCTCTCTGGAACATTCCACTGATATATGTTGTTGCACCTGACAAAATATAACCGGAGCCTAGAGAAAAGGCCTTAATTCCAGATTTATCCTATATAGGAGAGGAACATGTAAATCTAATGGGATATGCCCAAACCCTTCACTTGAGTGAATAAAGGAAATGTGATTCCAAATTAATACAGCGTTGGATTAAATGGAAGTCACAGAATCCCTCTTTGCCAGGTTGCTTGCCATGCCCCACCTCAAGGTAGCCACCAAGGATCCTGGGAAGAATAGGAAATGTGGACCTTTCGCGGGTCCATGACAATACATCATGTGATTGGGCTGTGTGGAGGATAAAGCAATCTTTGATTATAGTTGGCTGTGCGAAGGAGCATCGTCCTGGAAATGCGAATATTCGTGGGTCCAGGGGGGACTATCGCGGGACGCTAAATATGGCGATCTACAATATTGTGTTATTTAACATTTGGTAACCTCTTACCCCTATCTATTGACCGGCATATTAGAGAAGGTTATAGTGTTAATAATTCATGGGTTTTTATGCATACGTGCCTATGGTAATATCCAAGGATTCCTGTTTCATAGATCCCAATCGCTACACCTGGAAGGAATCCTCTTGTTCTAAATCTTTGTGTGTTTCTCAGAATACTTCTTTGACCCACATCATACAGACAAACATTAACAATCATATATAATACACGCAGGGGATTTATGAAATATGATAAATACACAAGACCACCATACTGTATCATAGTAACCCAGACAGTTATCTTACACACGTGGGTTGTAAAATAGTACAAACATACAGCGAATATGGCTAGTCCTGGACATGGAAGGACATACGAACATATTCTTTCTCCTTTAATATCTCTATCTAAGTCTCCTACTGTGCGAGTTATTTTCGTAAGCTCTATCCAGGTGAAGGTCTAGAGCAATGGGAATTGGGCACTTTGATGTCCTGGAGTAATGAATGGGGATCTTTTCTACCTGCCTGAATTTATAAATGGTATGGTAACCACATGAGTGGGAGATGCTATGTAAAGGCTGGAGACTCGAAAGAATTAACACTCAAACATTTCAGTGCTATTCACAAGTAACTGTACCTTTACACCACCACTAAACTCACCAGGCACTGCGTCTGCCATGTTTGTCCAATGTTTCACCTCAACGACCACCGTGACCTGGATGGAGAGTGTCCTTGTGGGCTTACATCTTGAAGACAATTACAATGCGTCAACAACCCTCGGCTAGAATATGAATGGGACCCTTGAAACAGCGGGGCCACCCAAATTAAGGGTTACAATACATTTCCATAGCGATTTATATAAAGGAAAGAAAAATACCCTCCCCCCCCCCCATTTCCAAGGTCCTAGATTTAGGGCTAGGCAACACTAATCCATTCTAATGCAAGATTGCAATCCGATAGCGCGGTAATAAGCAATGCTTGTCGCTGTCCATGTCCATTGTGCTGCGATGCTATATGCCGATAGCGCCTCTTGGTGCATTGCTAACTGACGTCTTTTTATTTAGGCACTTTTAACGCCAGCTATTAGTTGCTTTGTCCCTTTGAAGTAGGGAATGGGATCGTTTGACACCCACCTGGGGATGATAGTCGCACGTATCGACTTTCTATGATATATTTGCACGATATCCATCCCCAGTAGACCCACGCTTACTCGTAATGAACTATCACAATATTATCCCCAGAGTAGAACCCACACCCTCTCAGTAAGGCTACACACAATATACATCCCCAAGTTAGCAACCCACACCTCTGAGTAATGCTACACGATATTATCCCCAAGTAGAACCCACCCCCTCTAGTAATGCACACAATATTTGCCCCAAGTAGAACCCACAACCTTACTATTACATATACGACGATATACCCAAGCAGAACCACACTACTATAACTAGTAATGCTACGACGATATTCACCCCCAGTAGAACCCACACCTTACTAGTAATGCTACACAATATCACCCCAGTAGAACCCACCTCTTCTAGTAATGCTACACAATATCATCCTCAAGTAGAACCCACGTCCTTACAGGTATGCCTACTGGATGATAATCATCCCCAGTAGACCCCAAACTTACTAGTAATGCTAACCCCGATATACTCCCAGAGTAGACTCACACCTTACTAGTAACTGATTACATGATAGTGATCCCAAAGTAGAACCCGTGACACACCTTGATAGTAATGCCTACACGATATCAATCCCCAAGTAGCGAACCCCACACCGTACTAGTAATGCTACCACAATATAATCCCACCAATAGAAACCACCCCTTTAGTCAATGCTACACAATATCATCCCCAAGTTAGAACACCCCTTCCTTGTAAGCTCACACAATATCATCCCCAAGTAGAACCACACACCATTACTGAGTAAGGCGTACAATATAACATCCCCAAGTAGAACCCACACCTTACTAGTAATGCTACACGACATCAACCCTGAAGTAGAACAAACCTTACTAGTAATGCTACATGAGTATGCTCCCCAAGTAGAACCCACACCTACTAGTCACAATGCTACACGATATCATCCCCAAGTTTAGAACCTACACCTTACTAGTAATGCTACACAATATCATCCCCAAGTAGAACCCACAACTTAGATAGTAGTGCTTACCGAATCATCCCCAAGTCAGGAACCCACCAAACTTACTAGCAATGCTACACAATGGCCTCCCAAGAACAACCCACACCTTACTAGTAATGCTACATGATATCATCCCCAAGTAGAACCCACACCTTACTAGTAATGCTACTAAACTTCGGCGATTGGTGTAGGTTACATTTCAAAATGCAGGTCACGAGATCATCCTACCAAGTAGAAACCACACCTACTAGTATGCATACCCAGCAAGTAGTAACTAGTATGGGAAGGTAAATTAAAGACATACCTCCATCTAGGTTCAACCGTTTCTATAGACCTACCCAAAATTCACCAATTCCCATCTAACAGTTGCATAGAAAACATAGTAATCGTTGGAGTTGTAATAAAGACATAAAACATCTAGTCCAACTTTATACTCTACCCATAATGCCGCTACACGTTACATATAAACATTAGTTTCTGGGGTATATAAGGACATACGTCCACTAGTCCACACCCTTTGTACCCTACCCATGTTCTGTCTAACAGTTACCATAGCTAACATAGTAGTGCGAGTTCATAATAAAACATACAGTCCATCTATTCCAACTTTTAGGACTCGGCATATAATGCTTGTCTAACAGTTACACTTGAAATTTATATAGACATATAATAGAAGAACATGACATCCATCTAATCCAATCTTTCCCCTGTCAGTCTTGATTGTCCTAGTTATCATTTTTTTAAAACTAACTTTTTACCTAAATCTGCGGATGCGATGTTCTGTCCTTGGACCATCTCGTCTTCATCTCGGAAAACTCCCCATTTATTACACCTCCGGTACACAGCACTTTCTGCTATTACCAGTTCAGATTTTCCCATAGATCTCTTTCAAGTCCAAAAATGTGGCAGGCGCTTTAATACAAAAGATAACACACTCCATTAGGCGGGGAAAAAAAAAATATAAAGTGTGAAAAATCCAATAAATTTGAAGTGGTATGATCTACGTCATTCTGGTCGGCCCACTAACGTTTTGGTTGATGTTGATCTTTGGCTGCCAACTCTTTATAATTAGGAGGGAGATTCAATAAAAGTTCTTATCGTTTAAAATGGTGCTAATTTTGGCCGCTAGCCAATCAGATCTTATTAACTTTGGAAGCTAAATATCGATTGGCTGGGGGCAAACATTAGACCATTTTAAACGTAAAGAACTTTTATGAATAACCCTAAAGGACTTTTATTGAATCTCCCAGTATGTGTATTTTTTTCATTTCATCTGTTTCATTAAAAGGGAACTGATATCTCTACCTTTCACCCAGCTGTGCTGCATATACATCTTCTGTCATTGGTGTGGTTATGAAGTTTATGATTTATGAAGCCCACCTTTCCTAGTGAATAATAATTGTTTTTCTTACGGATTAGTTATTAGTCATATGGAGTTTATCCTGTAGTTACGTGATAGCTCCGGCAGGGGGAATAGGGAAGTAGAATAGAGTATGTGCATTTGGGTATGTGACTCATTAGAAAGGCAAGAAACAGACAGAATTAATAAGATCATTTTTTTCAAAATGATTTCAGAGATGAGACATCTGTTAGTTAACAATTATAGTTTCTATGCAGGGTAATTTATATTTTAGCTTAGTTCTCACTTTTTAAAGCGGAAGGTACATCTTAAGATTCTTTTAATACACCTCAAGATTTCTTTTAAATCTTGAGCATTCTCACTATATAAACTATTTAAAGAATAGGGAGAACATTCAGGACTGCACATTTCCTTCAGCCACGACGACTCCCTATAGTTTAGTACAGGGAGCCAACCGCAGCAGAGGGACATTTTCTGAGCAGTTCTGAGCAATCCCAAGGCCGGCGTTGCACGTTTGCACAGGGGTGATTCTATCGGATCCAACGCAATCATCCCTTTATCGGTAAAAGGTTGTATCAAACTTTTACAGGTTACAAAAACTGGACATAGGTTGTTACGTGCACATAAATGTATTAAATTCTCTATATACAGAACCAAAAAACTTCCGTCTTACTGGCCTGAAATCCCTTGATTGATTAAATCTGGTCAGTTAAGGACGGAAGTGTTTGGTTTCGATCGGCCTTGTATAACCTTATAGAAAGAGGTCTAAGATTTAGGCAAAATTGTTGCTTGGCCAATTTTAACTTGGGTCTTCATTTTTATTGCAAAACGTTTTGGAAAATCGAGTTGTCTGTCCAAGTGCAAAATAGTGAAAAACCCACGCAAACGGATTGTACCTGGGTAGCATGGTGTCGCCACTAATGTCCCCAAAAATGGCAGTGATAACATCGCCTGCTGTACATCTTGCAAATTAAGTATGGTTGCCCCAAGCAAAGGCAATCATACATTGAAATAATATTATCCATCATATGTCAGGTCAATAACTCAAGTATAACCGTCTACCCTTACACGAGCAGATACATCGACTTCACATTACGATATTAGCCTAGGGCTGTTAGTAGTTAACAAGCAGAGTAAACATTTAACCTTTTGGTTCCTCTGATGAATTGGGTTCTGCCGTTCCCACGCTTCTGTCTGCCGAGACTTAGCCCATTCACACTCGTTCAGCAGCAGACCTGAAGTATGTCCTCATAAACACCATTATTGACGTTCAATCTCTCTGATACGTTCAGGAGATACGTTAAGGTCATTTCATCCCGTTTGGCATTGTAGTGATCTGTTGTTGACAACTCACTTCAAAAATTCCTATAGAGGATAAGGATACAGGTATTGTCATACTATGCCATATTATCAAAGTTATAAACTAAGTTGTTCACCAAATTACGTAGCAGAGAAAAAGTAAATCTCGACCTTTCCACTATCAGTGTATGGAGGATACCATATTTACCACAGTCGCTTTATACAGGAGAATTGATTTTGCTACCGGTGATTGGTTATTTTTCATGCAACACATGGTGATAATTATCAAATCCAGTTAATCCAATAGGATTTCGTGTTATTGTTATCATTTCATTGGTTGATCAATACTATAATACCGTTGTTCCCCACACATGAATGGGTTTGGCATGGTGATGGATTTTGTGTATAGAAAGATTATGTGTGGGACATGGGGATACACAAATCTTGGAAGTGGACCAGGGGACTGGTTTACATACACAGTTAGAGGAGGAGGGAAGATGGTCCTTAAAATGGCTTCCAAGAGTTAGGGGCCAAGTTGACCAAAAAAAAAAGAACCTCCAGGGTTTGTATTTCAGCCGGAATCCCACCACAGCCACGTGACTACATAAGGAAAGGCAACACAGCTTAGGACTGTTACATGCTTTGGCTAAAAAGTTGGGTGCAGGTTGGTTTTTAGAGAAACAGGGCAGGACTTTTCTGTCAAACTACAGGCTCTGTAGTAGGCATTTACTGATTATGGCCAAAATAATGGCACCAGCTTTAGATAATTAATCCTAAACATAGTCCAGGTGAAAGAAAGATGCTCCATATAAAACACACATTTGAACAATATGTTGTTTATCGTAGAAACTAAAAGGTGTGTGAATCTGTAAATTTCGTTTATCTTTTCAAAACTGATCTACTACTTCACAGGATACCCCACTGCTAGCCACTGAATCGCATACTTTAGGATAATGAGAAGGGCAAAATTATTCACTTTGGACTGGACAACTCGTGAATTACTTTCTTTGATTTATTCTGACAAAAAGAATAAGATATACGAACCAGATTGGTCAGGGTGCATGTAGGCGGTCGATGGGGACGTAAGGAAAAAGACTAACGGTGTCTCCGTCGTTTCCTCCAAGATCAAGCGTGTTCCCTCAAAAGTAAATTCATGTATATCTATTTCTGTCGCCAACTGCAAGCAGATGCCATGAAATGTGTCCATACACAAGCACCACATCCAAGCCAAAGTGTTTAAAAATAAACCCAATTGACGGCTAAAGAGAAATGTAAAAAAAAACAATTATGTACCTAGTCTAGTCTTCCTTAGCTTGAATTGTGGTTACAAATTATACAACAGATTTACACATGCATTTTGTTGGGACTCTGAAAAACAAAAAAGGGTCTTCATGTTTCTTTCTCAATGGTAGAAGGATGTGCTGTAGTCATCTAATTAGTCTACCAAGTACCAGCTTAAGTCTAGGTCTCACAAACACCGTGAATAAAAGGTAAAACTTTGTTCACATTGCACTGCAATAAAATACAGAAACATCATTATTATTAATCACAAGTCAAACACAAGACCGCGGGCCAAGGGAACGTTAATCACCAAGACCACTGACACACTATCTATCGTGGCACCATACTAAAGAGTACGTGCGATAGCTGTTTAAAAGAACACGCTGATTTGCGGTATATATCAGGCAGATCTATACTTACGACAATGAGTAGACTGCACCAACCGGATAGCAGGTAGTAGTAAGGGCCTTGTATGCAGTCACCGCTGTAACAGCTGATTGTGTATCTGCATGGGCCATGGGGAGGTTGGAGGAGGGATTAGACAGTGTGCCTTCCATCGGAGTTGGCATTCATATTACCTTGCCAGAGGTGTAAGGTGTGGCATCCACATTAGAACAGGACCCAACCCATAGGCAGTGGACCAGTCCAAAACGTGTTCCTGCACACTTTACAGTCCTGGCGAGACCCAGCACTAGGCACAAGAGGGACAGAAGTCCAATCCTGCACGACCCAGCTAAGTATCTTTAGCCTGTCTTTTTCTAATTTGGCCCCTTATGTGATGAGGTTTGCCAATCCCTGTTATAGATGGATAACAGTGGTATCTCTGACCTCATAAGCAGAACTTTGGAGATGTTGGCCTTATTGAATGATAGATGCCAATAGTGCCTATGACACAAATCAACGATTATTGCCTTGTACTGGTCCACCGGCATACAGGAGAAGCATACAGATCAGATTAACAGTTAGAAATATATATAAAAAAATGTGAGCAATGGGTTGTAGAGAGTTACAAAGGAACATTTCACAACGTTAGTAAACATAGGTTAATAATTAAAACAATCAGATTTATGAATTGAATGGAAATGTAAATAACGATGTTTTTTTCTTTAAAAAATTGGCACAATGGGCTGATCTCATTGCCTGTTTTCCCTTCCATTTCACTGATGAACGAACACTACTAAGCCCACACATGCCCACATTTCCCTTGCACTTGTACATTTCAACAACGTACCTGATCAGAAAAATGCGACAAGGTAGGTCAATGTCAAACTAGTACTGCCAATACTAGATCATTTTACGTAACTGAAAAATTAATCAGCCGGTCTGGGAACTAGACACCCCAGTGTCCGGACTATTAAAGTACACTTCTTATTAGCACAATATCTGAACACACTGTTAAATCAATAAATGATGGGTGAAAGCCCATGATAATCAAATTAAAAAAAAAAAGTCTCGTATCAGAGAACAATTTGAGTGACCTGGTATTGTAATTGGATGTGTTTTGTATTGAAATTGTGAGTACCGTGTATTGCCATGATTGAGTTTTGTTATCTGGTATTGAGTACCTGGGTAGTGTATGATTTGTTTATCGTTGAATTTGTGTACCTGTGTATGTCCATGGTTGAGTTTTGATATTGAGTTTGGTACCGGTGTTTATCATGATGTTGAGTATGGTATCTGAATTAGTACCTGTTATTGTCATGATTGATGTTTGTATGCGAGTTTGTGTAAAGTGTATTGGTCAGTCTGAGTTGTATTGAGTTTGAGTACCTGCGTATTGTTTGTGGTGAGTTTGTGGATACTGAGTTTGAGTTACCTGTGTTTCATGGTTGGTTTTGTATACTGAGTTTGAGTACTGTGTATGGCATGGTTGAGTTTGATCGAGTATGAGTACCTGTGTATTGCCATGTGGTGTTGTATCTGATGTTTGTGTTACCTGTGTATAGTGATTGTTGAGTTTGTTTGATGCGATGTTACGAATACTCTGGGTATTCTCAGGGTTGAGTTTTGTATCTGAGTTTGAGCAAGTACCTGTTATTATCAACGGTCTGTGGGAGCCACTCCTGTAGCAAAAATGCACTTTTAGTAAACAATAGTGGAAGTGCGTATCTGATATCATGAAGCCAAAACATTAGACAACAAGAAAAGACGATGCTCAAGTGCACATTACGTGCGGCCCCATATATTCATAATATCTATGCCTAGGCAATAAAACATTGCGGTTTTAGTACTCGATTTTATGCATAAAATGAAAGCCTTCAACCACGTCAAAGGTAAGCCCAGTATGGAAGGTTCCCTAAAAATCATCCCATATGGGGCCACGGAATGTGCATGATATCTTCTTTTCTTGAGTACGTGTGATTGTCACGGTGCAGCTTGTTTCTGAGTTTGAGTAATCTGTGTATGTCATGGTTGAGTTTTGTATCTGATTTCAACAATGTGTATGTGATGGTCAGGCGTTCCTTTACCCATAACAAGTAGAGGTCCCACAAGGGCCAGAAGTTTGTGTCCTGACGGACAACAACGCTGAGTAAGTATAAGGTACCGTCAAGGGCAGTGGGGGGATCATTAGCTGTCAGGGCCATCAAAATCAGATAGGGGTCCAAGCGGTATGTGTAAAAGTGCTGCCCGGGGCCACACGAGGTTCTGCTTTGGCAATGATACCTTCCGGACATGCCAATAGATTACCTAAAGTAATGGGAACTGAGACACAGATAGACAATTTATACTACTGCCTACTTCTAGAGATCAAAATAAACATTTATTTTAGTTGTCCACGACATTAATAAGAGATGAGAATAATACAGGAGCGGGAAGCTTAAACCAAATGGGTCATGATAAGTCATAATTTGATATCCCTTGTGGCTCTGGTAAATTTTCCAAAAGTTGTTGGTTGAATTATTGACAAATAAGCGTGACATTAAAGGGCATGTCCACCCCCAAAAGTATATCCCCCCCCACTAATGGCACCCCCACCATGTAGTAAATAAAATCCTAACTCACATCCCATGTCCATATGATATTCCTGAGTCCCCCCCCAAAGTCCCAAAAACTGACCACTAGGAGCGATAGCAAGAGTAGCCATATAGGATCTGCTCGCTGTCTGCTCGGGAGAAGTTGACCATGCGTACTAGCAGCCCTTCTTCCCCCTCCCTCTCCCCTACCCGTTTGCGATCCATCCCCTACCATAAAAACCCCTTGCCCAATAATAGATATATCTTCCCGCCAGCCCCAACCGACTAAAAAATGAATTTAAGAAAGTCCCAGAACACTACTACTTACCTTCCCTTTCCTCCGGCATTCTGTGGAAGCCGGCAGCCGAGTCCGTAATTGGCTGCCTCTCAGGGTTTGAAAGGGAATATTGTATATTGTAGTCCCATAGCCCCAGTAATGTAAACAAATCCCATTTACCATTTTATTTTGGCAAGGTTGGACACTTAAATATTTATTAAAGTAAATATGGCATCCGTGTCTCCTAAATGAATATTTAGTAACCTTATATATATCTCACCTCGTTATTGGACAGACAAATTAGATTTGATTGTTATTGACATATCCTTGTGTGAACACATGCTTGAAAAATAACATTGCAGTTAGATCTGACTGTACATTTCTACAAGAAATAGTACAGTATGCAGCTGATGTAAAGGAATTGTTTGGAAATGAGTTATCAATATCACGTTAGTATTTATGGTCTGTGGGTGTGGGGAGATCTGTGGGTCGTACCATTAAATTCAATCAGCCTAAAGATGACAGGGGGTCGATTGTATCATGTAACTTACCACTGCAATTTCGTCATCTGAGTCCTTGTTTAAAGGAGAACGCCATGTGGCATAATATGTATTCTCATATCGCTTTTATTTTGGCAAAAAACAACACCTTGTATCCTCCTACTCACCTCTGAATAACCGGAGCACCTAAAATTTAAAGAGCCATGGTAAGAATAAATTCGCATAATAAATGGAAACAGGTATTAAGTGGGGTCCGCAGGGAAGAGTAATGAGTAGTGCTGTGGTATGTGACTCATTATAAAGCAGAAAAGACAGAATTAGATAGAATCATGTTTGTTTCAAAATGATTTAGAGATGAACATCGTTAGTTAACAACTTCTAGTTTCTATCTCGGTAATTTATATGTAGCTTAGTTCTCTTTGAAAGCGGAAGTGAGACATCTTAAGATTGCTGTTAATCACCTCAAGATTTCTTTTAAATCTGAGCATCTCACTAATAAGAACGATTTAAAGACATAGGGAGAACATTCGGACTGCAATTTCCTTCCGACCACGACGACTCCCGTAAGTTTAGTACAGGGAGCCAAACCGCAGCAGAGAGGACAGCTTTTCTGCGAGCAGTTCTGAGCAGACCCAAGGCCGGCTTGCACGTTGCACAGGTGGTGATTCTATCGGATCCACCGCACGCCCTTATCGTTAAAAGTTACATTTCGTTCAAAGCTCTGTTTGACTCTATTTCTACACAAATCGCTACGTCGCAATCGAGCGTGTGGGGGGGTATAAACTTTTAAGGAGAGGAGATGGACAAGGTTTTGGACATGAAATTTTAATGTTGGTCTGGAGGGGGTTATATTGGACAAGATTCGTTGTACTGGCCGAAGGGGGTTCGTTGTTTAGTTTGGTTAAATACTGCGTCAGTTAAGACGGAAGTTTTTGGTTTCTGCATCGGCCTTGTACACCTCTATAGAAAAGGTCTTAAGATTTGGGCAAAATTGTTGCCAAATTTTAACTTGGGCTTTTCTATTTGCAAAACGTTTTGGAAATGGCGTGTCAAGTGCAAAATTAGTGAAAAACCCACGCAAACCTGATTGTACATTGGGTAGCATGGGTTTCGCACTAATTTGCCCAAAATGTGCAGTGTGGCCCAGCGCCCTGTTACTCTTCGCAATTAATATGGTTGCCCCAAGCAAAGGCAATCATACATTGAAATAATATTTCACATATTCAGGTCCAAATAACTCAGTATTACTGTCTACCTTACACAGGATACATCGATCACATTCTATTAACCGTAGGGCTGTAGTAGTAAAGCAGAGTAACATTAACCTTTTGTGTTCCTCTGTGAAATTGTGTTTCTGCAGTTCCCACGTTCTGTCTGGAGAATAGTCCCATTCCACCTCTTCAGCAGCAATGAAGTAAGTCCTCATACACACCATATTGACGTTCACTCTCTGATACGTTACATGGATACCGTAATAGGTCATTTTCCTCCCGTTTGCATTGTGATCTTTTTTTTGACAACTCACTTCAAAAATTCCTATAGAGGATAAGGACCAGGTATTTGTTATGACATTATTTATCAAAGTTAATTAAGTTGTTACCAATCTACGTAGCAGAGAAAAGATAAATCTCCGACCTTCCATACTCTGTATGAGGATCCATATTTACCACAGTCGCTTTATTTACAGGAATCTGATTTGCTAACCGTGTGATTGGTTATTTTCACTGCAACCACATGGTTGATAATTATCAAATCCAGTCTAATCCAATAGGATTTCTCTGTTATTAGTTATCATTTCATTGGTTGATAATATAATACACTTTTCCCCACACATTGAATGGGTTTGGCATTTGATGGATTGTGTATAGAAAGATTATTGTGTGGGGTTGGAAGTGACCCAGTGGGCTTGGTTTACATACACAGTTAGAGGAGGAGGAGAGGTCCTTAAAATGGCTTCCAAGAGTTAGGGTCCAAGTTGACAAAAAAAAAAGAACCTCCAGGGTTGTATTTTCAGGAATCCCACCACAGCCACGTGCTACCTAAGAAAGGCAACACAAGCTTAGGACTGTTAATGCTTGGCTAAAAAGTTGGTGTCAGGTTGGGTTTTTAGAGAACAGGGCAGACTTTTCTGTCAACTACAGGCTCTTTAGTAGGCATCTTACTGATTATTGGCCAAAATAAGGCCAGCTTTAGATAATTAATCCTAAACATAGCTCCAGGTGAAAGAATCTCCATAAAACAACACATTTGACACATTATGTTAGTTACTGTTAGAAACTAAAGGGTGAATCTGTAAATTCTTTATCCTTTTTCATAACTGATCTACTACTTCACAAGGATACCACTTACTAGCACTAACTAGCATCTTTAAGGATAATAGAAGGCAAATTATTCCACTTTGACTGGGACAACTTCTGGCTGAATTATTTCCATTGACAATAAAGAAATATAGATATACGAACCAGATTGGTCAGGGTGCATGTAGGCGGTCAGGGACGTATGAGGAAAAAGACTAACGGTGTCTCTCGTCATTCCTCCAAGATCAAGCGTGTTCCCTTCAAAGTAAATTCCATGTATATCTATTTCTGTGCCAACTGCAAGCAGATGCCATGAAATGTTGTCCATCAAGCACACATCCAAGCCAAATAGGTTTCCAAACATAAACCCATTGACGGCTAAAGAGAAATGTAAAAAAAAACAATTTATGTACCTAGTCTAGTCTTCCATTAGCTTGAATTGTGGTTACAACATTTACAACAGTATTTACCATGCATTTTGTTGGACTCTTGAAAAGTCTTCATTTTCTTTATACAATGGGAGAAGGATGTGCTGTAGTCATCTTAATATTTCTATCCAAGTACCAGCTTAAGTTCTCATCAAACACCGTGAATAAAAGGTAAAACTCTTTGTCTACATGCATCTGCAATAAAATACAGAAACATCATTATTATTAATCACACGTCAAACACAAGACCCGCGGGCCAAAGCGGGACTGTACATCACCCAAGACCTACTGCACTACTATCTATCGCTGGCACCATTACTAAAGATACGTGCGATCAGCTGTTTAAAAACAGCTGATTGCGGTATATATCAGGCAGATCTATACTTACGACACTGATTAGGACTGCACAAATGGATAGCAGTGTAGTAGGCTTGTATGCAGTCACCGCTGTAACAGCTGATTGTGTAATCTAGCCGGGCACTGGGGAGGGGAGGGAGGTATAACGTGTGCCTTCCATTGGAGTTGGCCATTCCATTACCTTGCCAGAGGTGTAAGGTGGGCATTCCACATTAGCACAGGACCCACCCATAGGCAGTGGACCCAGTCCAAAACTGTGTTCCTCACACTCTTTCCCTGGCGAGACCCAGCACTAGGCACAAGAGTGACAGAGTCCCAATCCTGCACCCGCTAAGTATCTTAGCCTGTCTTTTTAATTTTGGCCCCTTATGTGATTGAGTTTGCCATCCCTGTTATTAATGGATAACAGTATCTCTTGCCTCATAAGCAGAACTTTGGAGATGTGGCTTATTGAATAATAGATGCAAATAGTTGCCTATGACACAACCAATCAGATATTGCCTTTTTACTGGTCCACGGCATACAGGAAATGTCATACAGCTCAGATTAAAGTTAGAAATATTATATAAAAAAATGTAGCAATGGGTGTAGAGAGTTACAAAGGATACGTAAACATAGGTTAATAATTAAAACAATCAGATGTTATGAATTGAATGGAATGGTAATAACGATTCTTTTTTTCTTCTTAAAAAATGGCACAATGGGCTGAATCTCACTTGACTGTTTTCCCTTCCATTTCACTAGATGAATTTACTAAGGCCACACCATGTTCCCACTTCCCTGGAGCATTTCAACAACTACCTGATCACAAATGAATGACACAGGTCAGGTAAGTCAACTAGACTGCCCAATACTAGATCTATTTACTAACTGAAAAAATAACTCAAGCCTGATCTGGGAATATAGACACCCCCAGTCCTGACTATTAAAGTACACTTCTTATTAGCACAATATCTTGAACACACTAGTTAAATCAATTAAATGATGGTGAAAGCCCATGATAATCAAATTAAAAAAACAGGTCTCGTATCAGAACAATCTGAGTACCTGGTATTGTCATGGATGTGTTTTGTATCTGAATTTGAGTACCTGTGTATTGCCATGATTGAGTTTTGTATCTGAGTATGAGTACCTGTGTATTGTCATGATTTTGTATCTGAATTTGTGTACCTGTGTATTGTCATGGTTGAGTTTTGTATCTGAGTTTGAGTACCTGTTATCATCATGATTGAGTATTGTATCTGAATTTAAGTACCTGTTTATTGTCATGATTGAGTTTTGTATCTGAGTTTGAGTACCTGTGTATTGTCATGATTGAGTTTTGTATCTGAGTTTGAGTACCTGCGTATTGTTGTGGTTGAGTTTTGTATCTGATTTGAGTACCTGTGTATTGTCATGGTTGAGTTTTGTATCTGAGTTTGAGTACCTGTGTATTGTCATGGTTGAGTTTTGTATCTGATTATGAGTACCTGTGTATTGCCATGGTTGAGTTTTGTATCTGAGTTTGTGTACCTGTGTATTATCATGGTTGAGTTTTGTATGCGAGTTCGAATACCTGGGTATCTCATGGTTGAGTTTTGTATCTGAGTTTGAGTACCTGTGTATTCACCGGTGTGGGAGCACTCCTGTAGCAAAATTACTTTATAACAAATAGTGGAAGTGCTACTGATCTGACCAAACATTAGAACAAACAAGAAAAGAGATGATCAATGCACATTCCTGGGCCCCATATATCATAATATCTATGCTAGTGCAATAAAAACATTGGGTTTTAGATCAATTTTATGCATAAAAATGAAAGGCCTTCCAACCACGTCAAGGTAAGCCCAGTATGGAAGGTCCTAACAATTCACCCATATGGGCCCAGGAATGTGCATTGATCATCTCTTTTCTTGAGTACCTGTGTATTGTCACGGTTGAGCTTTGTATCTGAGTTTGAGTACCTTGTATTGTCATGGTTGAGTTTTGTATCTGATTTCAAGTACCTGTGTATTGTGATGGTCCAGGGTTCCTTTACCACATACAGTAGAGGTCCCACAAGGCCAGAATTTGTGTCCTTGACTGGATCAACAGCTGAGTAATAAAGGTACGTCAGGCAGTGGGATCATAGCTGTCGGCCCATCAAATTCAGATATGTCCACGTGTATGTAAAAGTGCTGCCCGGGGCCACACGAGTTCCTGCTTTCAGATCCCCTTCACGAACATGCAATAGATTACCGTAAAGTTAATGGAAACATGAACACAGATAGACAATTTATAATACTCCATACTCTAGAGGTCAAAATAACATTTATTTATATGTCAGACATTAATAAGAGATGAGAATTACATACAGGTGGGAACTTAACCCAATTGGGTCATGATAGTCATATTGATATCCCACTTGTGGCTTCTGGTAAATCCAAAGTTGTGTGTTTTATTGACAACTAAGCGTGACATTAAAGGGCATGTCCACCCCCAAAACTATAATCCCCCCCACTAATGGCCCCACCATGTAGTATAATAAAATCCTTACCTCACATCCCAGCTCCATATGATTCTCCTGTAGTCCCCCCCCAAAGTCCCAAAAACTGACCACTAGGAGGATAGCAGAGTCCATATAGGACTCTGCCTCCTGTCTCGCCTCCGGGAGAAGTTTGCCATGCGTACTGCAGCCCTTCTCCCCCTCCCTCTCCCTCCCGTTTTGCGATCCCTCCCCCTACCATAAAACCCCTTGCCCATATATTAGTATATCTTCCCCCAGCCCCAACCGCTAAAAAATAATTTTAAGAAAGTCCCCAGAACTCTACTTACCTTCCCTCTCTCCTCCGGCATTCTGTGAAGCCGGCAGCCGCGTCCGTGATTGGCTGCCTCTCAGGGATTTAAAGGATTTTGTATATTGAGTCCCATGCCCCATAATAAACAAATCAACATTTACCATTCTTTATGGCAAGTTGGACACTCTAAATATTATTAAATAAATATGGCATCCTGTCTGCTAATGAATATTTATTAACCTATTATATCTCACTCTGTTATTGACAGACATAAGATTGTTATTACATCATCCTTGTGGAACACTGCTTGAATAAATAACATGCAGTTTAGATCTGTGTTCCATGTCTACAAAGAAATTATTACAGTCTGCAGCCTGGATGTAAATGGAATTTGTTTGGAAATGAATTATCATATAAGTTAGTATTTATGGTCTGTGAGTGTGTGGGGAGATCTGTGGTCGTACCATTAAATCAATCAGCCTAAAGATGACGGGGGTCAATCTGTACATGTAACTTACCATCTGCATATTTCGCTCCTTCTGAGTCCTTGTTAAAGGACACGCCATGTGGCATAATACTGTATTCTCTATCAGCTTTATTTGCAAAAACAACCACAATTGTATCTCCTACTTCACCTTTAATAACCACCTAAAATTTAAAGAGACAGTTAAGAATAAATTCAATAAAATGGCAAAAGGGACAAGGGAAAACTGAGTGTCAGGCACGTAAATACTCTTACATTACAAACACAGGCAGTGTAGGCTATTGGATCCCATTCAAGTCCCAGTTCCAATCAAGATAAAACATCTAAATAAAGACAAGGTATGGACTGTACCTGCAACTTGATGGTTATTTGATCTCTAAAAGTGAGTAAACATGTTGCAATCTTTCTCCTGACTGACGGTCGGCCAGGAGGAAGGACTGTCAGTAAAAAAAGCAGACGCGTCCGATTGTGCCTTCGTCCGATTATGACGAAGGAACGGTTGGCAATCGGTCAAAGTCGCAATACAATAATTCAGCCAAATTATTGTATGGTGTGTACCCAGTTTAAGTGTAAATTTGGTGTTGCTGTTTAAAAGCCTGAGATTTTTTAATGAATTGTAGTTTTCCAGACAGACACAAGATGGCAATCTTTACCATAAGCACACAAAACTTTATGGGGCCAATTTACCCAGACTCCACTCGCAAATGAGATATTGAATAGCGAAAGGAGCATTTACCCAGAGTGGTAGCGGCTCTGGGTAAATGAGCCTGGATGGCTGCTTGCCATTCATATTAAAGCAGGCTAGAAGTGAAGGGTATAGGAAAGGGATTTATAGAAATACGTTTTTGGGGGATATTTACTGAGAGGCGCTATCGCTCTGGGTTAATCTCCCTTATGCCATTCAATATCGCCAATATAACGTTTACGACTGAGTAAATCCAAAAGCGATTAACCCACAACGTGATTTTAACGCCAGCTTATAGCTTATAGCTGGTGTTACATTCACGTTGTGAGTAAAATCTGTTGGGAGTTAAATCCAGCAAAGTAAGTAGAGCAAACGCAATTGTAAATCGCGAGCGCCGGAGTTAAATTTGCGCTCACCAATACTGAATCGCTTATTGCGACTTTAACTCGATAAAACTGCCCGGCAGCTCCGGGTAAATGAGCCTTTTTAACTCATACCAAGTATTCCAAGATGGTTCTCGGCTTCTGTCCGCACCTTCTCCACTCTAAAGCTTTCGTCTGTGTATTCCGTGTAACAAACTTTCCAATATTTTCCTCCTATGTAATCCCCATTCCGTGTAAAATACTTGGCGGAGTTACTGAAAATTCAGAATTAGCATTAGTCTATTTTACCATCGGTGTGAACACAAAGTGAAGTTTAGAGATGAGCCATAAACCAGTTTCTGGACAATATTACCGTACCTGAAATTCTAACCCAAAACTGATGAAATTTTATCTCCAAAACACGAATTGCACGAAAAAAAGTTTTGGTTTTGGCATTTAAATTTTTGCTGCAAAACAGCAATTTAGTGGCAGAATTTTATTTGTGCTTTAAAAATCTACCAGAATTTCACAAAAAAACAACTGATGGAACGTAGCCCAGCGAGTTCGAACATCTCTATGTTCTACATTCCATCAGATTTTGTGCACCTGCTGTGATGTCTGTACACACGCCAGCACAGATTTTAATACATTGATACATTAATAGATTAATATTATTAGTGTAAATACTGGTTTACTATGTATTGTAACATCTTGCAATATAAAATTTGGTAGCTGCGCTGTCCTCCTCTCACCCAAAAATAAGACCAAATAAATAGTGTTACCAACTTATCAGTACAATAAATAGATACAAACCATATAAAATAAAAAGACTTACGTGTCCCGATATTCCAGGTTAAAAACACAGCTTTATTTTCACTCCAAACAAAGCAATAAAATGCAATGTGCAAATTGCAAATAGACAAGGGATCCTCTCTTACTCCTTATCCTAAGGTGCTATAGATGTATAACCTCTAGGGTCAGGGATCTTATTTTAAAGATCTTGAGGGTATTGTCCTCCTCCATCTGTTAGTGCCCAATGCGTTTCGCTATCTTAATATAGCTTTTTCAAGGGTCTATTTAGATATATTAAGATAGCGAAACGCGTTGGGCACTAACAGAAGGAGGAGGACAATACCCTCAAGATCTTTAAAATAAGATCCCTGACCCTAGAGGTTATACATCTATAGCACCTTAGGATAAGGAGTAAGAGAGAATTCCCCACTTCTGTAAATTTACGTTTTAACCTTGTCTATTTGAAATTTGCACATTGCACTTTGTGCTTCTTGTTTGGAGTGAAAATAAAGCTGTGTTTTTAACCTGGAATATCGGGACATGTAAGTCTTTTTATTTTATATGGTTTGTATCTTTTATTTGATAAGTTGGTAACACTATTTATTTGGTCTTATTTTGTAGCATTACTAGTAAGGTGTGGGTTCTACTTGGGGATGATATCGTGCAAATATATCATAGAAAGTGTGGGTTCTACTTGGGGATGATATCGTGCAAATATATCATAGAAAGTCCATATGCACACTAATCCCCAGGTGGGTGCAAAAGATCCAATTCCCCTACTTCAAAGGGAACAAAGCAATCAAATAGATACAGGGTAGGCTGCACTCCAAAACAGAACGTTTTATTTCAATCCAAACATCAAACAACAATACAACGTTTCGAGGGTAACACCCCCTTCACCAGGTGATGTGAGCAACACAGTGTGGGTTTAAATAGTCAAGTGATGGTGCAGGGGAACGCCCCCTTATACGTTGTTCAGCACATTATACGTTTGCTTCAGGTCACATTACAGCAACTATACGTGTTCAGCACATTACAGCACAACATCACATTAAATTAAGCAATTTCAGCACATTACAGCATAAAATGCTGTATAAGGGCATGGCCAAACTGCAACGCAATCGCATGCGATTACGATTTAAAATGCGGACCGCAAATCGCAACGCACCCGAAAATGCGCTTTTTTAGTGCGTTTTCAATTATATGAAAAAAACGCAAACGCCAAAAAAAGCGCAGCAGTGTGGCCTAGCCCCAAATGCTGTTTATCATACTCACACTGACTGTTTTCTTCCCCAAAAAGAATCGGGGGCGAACGGCGTGTGGTATTTATGGACGGTATTTCAAATATGTCAACCCGTATGCACACAGATTAAAAATCAGCTTCAGAAATTACAATAGATAAACGTTTTTCTCCTCTCATTACATAAGCTCCAATGCGTTTTCTGGTTCCTAGAATAGATACAGTCTATGCGCAGCATTAAAGAGTGCACCCCAAAACAAATCTATAGAGAATGACAATCAAGCATTTGCATGCTTATATAACTAAAACTAACCAATCAGAGAACTAACACTCCCTCCCATGTTAATGGTTAAGGTAACTACATGCAGCTGTTCCATAACTAGGAGACAATCACTGACAATCCCCAGTCCTTTTGGAGAGTTGCATTTGGTTCAGAACAGAAACTGGAATCGGATAATTAATAGAACGCAGGCAAGTACAATAGACAGATTGTCTAATCCACCCACATGGACTTCTATAGAGACCAGATCAATAAGTCTGTCTCTACAAAAATGGCAACGTTATAAATTGCTAAGACTAGGCTACGCAAACCACCTCCTTCAGTAAATACATAACCATCACAATAATAGATACACTTATAGAAACAACATGGTGCAAGGGGAAGACAATGAAGTGAACCTGATCTCAGCACAGCTCTGTGCATGTTTTTTCATTTCAATTAAGATGAGGCCACATTAAAAAGCGCACAATTCATGTTCATCGTTGTCCGCTTGTGCCACAATCCAGTAATATTACGTTTTCAGAGCACACAAAAACGGTGAACGATATGCCCCGAAAAGCAGATTGCATCGCAATGGGCACCTGTGCATCAAGTGTGGCCGGACCAAGTGGCCAACACTAGCACGCACTTGTTAATGTGCAATTGGATTGCGTGAGAGACTAGTGTGGCCTAGCCCTAAAAGGTGAGTGTTGGAGGGTAAGCAATATGACTGGATATGAAAAGTACCTGCATTAGTTGGCCTTTAGATCATAACACAAGTTCTGAAGGAAGAAGATATATTTGAACTGCTCTCCATGGTGACCTTTGGTCAAGACCTGGTTCAAATGATTGGAATTGCACAAATGTCAGCCTTTACCAAACCAATCAGCAGTGCCCTACCACAGATATGACAGACTGGAGAAAAGGAGCTGGGCAGTGCAAATGGGCTGCATGATGTTAGCTTCCCTGTCTTTGCTGCCATTTCAGAGCATTTCAGGAGGGATAACGGGATATTTCCAGGTCAGTACCTTGGCTAAAATGGATCAGATTTGTTCCAGCAGTGCACTTGTTAATCCAATAGGGAACATCCACAAACTAATAATTACTGTATATTATAGGAATATTATATTATCTCCTAAAGTGGGAAATTCCCCTGGGTTACACCTATTAAAAACCAAATGCAGTGCTCAAAAATGTTTAGAATTATGACTTCTAGAATTTTCAAGGTCCAGGGAGGTATTAAATTTTACCCCTACGGTCCTACCTCCTAGTTTTAATTAATATCGCTGCTTCTGGAGTGGTTGCAGCCCCTCCGATCGCCCCTCTATCATCCTCATGTCTTTCCACATGTAGGGAAGGAGGGGGGAGAGCTGTCAGATGCACCTGGAGCAATTCTATATATTACAAGGAGATATACGGGGATTTTACATGTATATGTCCAATGCAATTGTATGTTCAGCTGCAGATGGTTCCATATGTTGTTTGGAGACTCCTGGGGGATAGGTCTGGATTTAGATAACAGCAGCAAGGCGGGAAAGTGAAAATCATTTCCAGAGCTACAAGTGAGGAATTCCAAGCACTGGAACACAATATGTCACTGAGCCAGTAACAATGTGCAACACATAGTGACCGTAATGTAATAAACCCAGCAAGTAATGTTATTGCAGTTTAGTAATTAGGGAGTGCCAGAAATAACCGGCTTTAAGTGCGGGATTAAGATGGAACGGGACATTAGGTAATGGTGTATTTGTTTCCATCCTACCGAGCCAACATATAAGAAGAGAGGGTCTAAGTTTTCTGTTTCTTTTATTACCAGTGATTGGCTACAGTAGGAGACACTGGCAGAATAATCTTTATACTTACAAGAGAGACAATTTAGAACAACCAAATGTATTTATAAAAGTGTGGTATCGCCGCACCTTTAATGACTGACGTACAACAACGTCCCTGTTCCTATACGTGTAGTACTGTACTACCATATGGTATCGTCTTTAAGGACCACAACGATATTGTATGCCTGCTGTTGTCAATATGAGATGACCCGTCCCATAACATGGGTTTGTATATAAAGCCCAATAATTGCACAATAAAAGGTGCTAATGTTGGCCTGTGCTATTAATTTGCAACAACCAATTAGATGGCACCTTTTTACTGTGTTCCTACAGTTATGCATCTGGTTGGTTGTTGTAAATTAACAGCATGGGAAGACACAGAGAAAGGGAGTTTTTTGAAATTCATTGAAAAAATATCCAAACTATTTAAAGGACACTATACTGTAAAACTTAAGTTTTTAAAAATTAAAAGGGACAGGCAAGTAGGATTGATATTCCTACCTCCCAATATTGTTTTGTTGAGGAACTACAGCATGTACAGTTTTCATCTGCCAAGTTAAGCCCTGGACCTTCCAGTATTAAAGACAGTGGTGAAGCACTCAGGAAGCCTGTCAGGAGCATGTTCTTCGTGCTGGTGCTCCTCATAGAAATAATATTGGGAGGTAGAAGTATTAATCCTACCTGCCTGCTCCAGGTACTTTTCATTTTAATTGTTTTTTGAAAAAACTTATACGCACTATAGTTCTCCTTTAACTATATTTTTAGTAAAATAATATTAATTTATTGTTGAAAATGTTATTATGACTTCTATGTATTTTTTCCCTGTACATTCTTTGCCCCGTGGCTGGATTACTCAGCAATGGTTCCACCTGCAGCATTATCCCATTTTACATTGTCATTAATCTTCCTTCTGATTAGGCTGCGTGCCATGGAGTTGTTTTTTAAGGAAAGAGGCGCCTTAGGGGTGATAATCACCATATGTGATATATATATATTTATATATATATTGTGTCTTTTAAGCTCACCGAAAATGTCCCTAGGCCACGGTCAGCTTCCTGTATTAAAGGAACGTGCAGAACATTCTCCCTATAATTCATATATTCTTTACATAGGGAGACTGTGTGTAGGCTGATTCTGTAGGCTGTCATCTTTTAAGAGTAGCCATACACATGTAATTTCCATCGCAATGTGCTGACAGAACCACACACATGGAACCAACCGATCCCCCCAACAGGTATGAGGGTCGGTCAGCATGTGGGCCAACTATCAGCTCTCTTAATTAAATGGGCATGTCCACCCCCAAAACAAAAATTTAACCACTATTGGCCCCACTGTGCAGTGTTTGAAAATCCTTAGATTACACCTCTGCTCCATATGGTTCTTTTGCAGTGCTTGTCCAAAGTCCAGGAAAGAGAGTAGAGCGTAGTGCGTCAGTGAGTCATTCGGTCCCTGCTGCTTCCTTAACCTTAATAAGGACTGTGACATGCACAGGGGAGCCCTCCCCCCTCCCTCTGGATCCCTACTGTCTTCTGCATCCCCTACCTATAAACCTGTGTAGGGCACCCCATCCCACCTCCAAATGGCGACTCTTTTCTTAAAACAAGCCCCAGAAAGATACTTACCGACTTCGTTCCCCAGGCTGTGGCTGCCGGCTAGCCAATCAAAGACCTCTTGCTGCCTTCCGGGCTCACAGAGAGTGAAAGTCTGTAAGTATCTTTCTGGACTATTTTTTAGAAAACTAAACTGGCGATTGGGGTGGGATGGAGTGCCCCCACACACAGAAGAAAGTTTGTTGTATGGGTGGAATAAAGAGAGTTGATGCCGACAGACCTTCTATTCCGACCAACCGTAATGCCAACCACGGGCGTTCGTCTGCATTACAGTCAGATTCGGCCTCACACATTAGCAATATACGTTTATCCTGTCATTGACAGAGGGATTTACCTAATATCGCTAATGTGTATGGCCACCTTTGTGTGTGTACCCAGCTTTAGGGCCATATTAAATACCT
The DNA here is from genome assembly GCA_019447015.1 of Hymenochirus boettgeri. NCBI lineage: Eukaryota > Metazoa > Chordata > Amphibia > Anura > Pipidae > Hymenochirus > Hymenochirus boettgeri. The sequence goes on along the minus strand of CM033470.1, from coordinate 321,935,434 downwards.
GTGATACCTCTATTGGCAACGCCTGATACCGCAAGTTTATGGCCGTGGCAGTATATTAGTAAGAACATAATTTAAGAACATCTGCGTTTACAATACCATGCGGTAGTAAAATACCATAACGGTATTGTAAGGGAGATCGTACAATTACAATCAAAGTCGTAAAAATACATAAAAAAATACAAGTCATTTGCATCTTTGAAGGCGCGGTATAGAGATACTGCAGTTTTACAAATAGGGCCATTGGGGTGGTACAGGTGACAGATTCAAGTTCAGATTCAAGCCCCTCCTCCCTACTGAGTTATAATTGGTTTTCTCACCATCCAGTCTTGAGGGCACAGGCAGGTCACCAAATAGAAAGCTCTGGCATGGGAGAGGGAGGGGCTATAGGATTCATTGAGCATGTGCAACTTTCTATCTGTGTCTGAGACAGAATTAGACAGATGATTTTGGTATTTTGAATAGTGAGAGACCCAGCATTGTGTTAGATGTCAGTTCTAGAAATCATGCAGGACTATTTATATTTATCTTTAGTTCTCCTTTAAGCCATTGATGGGGTTCACCAGTGTTCTAGTGTCTGGTTAAAGCTTTGTAAAGGAGAGACTGATTTTGCTGAGTAATCAATCCAGACTTGCTGGATGAGGGAGGAATTTCGGTTCCGGGGGAAGGTTAACCGTACACATGGCCTGAGAAGGTTTAGTTTCCTTTCATCTGTGTCTACATAAAAAGGTCTTTTTAGCTGTACTATGATGTAACAATGGGCTTTATAAACTATAGTTTGCCCAATCCAAGGATATAGGTTTCAGTTGTGCTCTGTCGCATCTGATTAATTACGAGGGATCGAACAGCAGGATCCATTGGCGGAGAAACGTAACACAAGATGGAGTGAGAAATCCGCAGATCAGAGTTCAAGCTTCATACCTCTGCTCTTCTGAATTATAATCCCTGCACTAAACTCTTCAGATGTAGTTCAGGGGACCTGCAGGTTGGGGCCCTATGGAATATACATATCTGGGGCCCATTTTTCACTGTATGCCTAGTTGCTGAGAGGGTATATCTAGGCTGCTATTAAATTACTATAGTAATCGTATATTTATTCACTAATATAATATACAGTTGTACATTTAAAGGGATTTAACATATCATACTATTATTAGTATAATTATTGCCCCCATTAGTTGGCCCTTCCTCCACGCAGTCAATCAAACTTTGACACATCACAGCCATGTTCACCTGCTGCTCCTCTGCACATGTTTAAGCTTATAAAAGCTCAGGGAGGAGGCAGATAGCTTTGAAATAAAGTATAGAACTTATTAAATTTTTGGTTACAAATGCATGTATAAACTGGTCAAATTGCAGTTGGGTTGCGGGCAGATAACGGATAAGACACCAGATCTCCCTTTAAAGGGTATCTTTACTTTTGAATTTTCAAAAAATACCTTTAGTTACAGCAAGATTCCACTGCTCACCAAACTTCTTTTGGGTTTTACATCTAAGCTGTAGATTCTGAGAAATCATAATTTGAAATCACAGCATTTACAGGAAAGACCTGTCACTCCAAAAGCATAAAATATAATATGTTTCCCACCCCAGACATCCCTGACCTCTTACTAGGATCTTTAGCTGTCTGCCAGCACATTTTCTGCAACATTTACCAGAATCAACAGAGAAAGAAGAAGGGGTTTGATATGTAAGCAGAGCAGTGTTCATAGTGAGGCTGTGCGAATTATAAGTGTCACAGACACTACAAGAAGGCGATGAGTAAGGAGGTGAGGGACAATTAGGAGCACTCATAAACATTAATAATTTATTGACAATGCAAGCACAGCTAAATATGTGAGTGCCACCATTTTACTTCTTCTCAATTTATAGTTTCAGTAAATGTAAATTGTTTGAGTGAGTATAGTGACATTTAAGGGCGGACATGCCCTTTAATATTTATTTTTATAGTATTAAGTGCTCTAATTAAGGGAGAATTAAAGTTTATAATACTGAATCCGCTACATAGCTGCGTGATTATTAAGGAAATATTCCACTGTTGCTCCCATTTGATTCAAAGCATTTATATTATGATATATGTTTAAACTATATATACATGATAACGTTTTTAGGGCTTCTTTCTGCTTTTTGCAAAATCTTTTGCTCAGTAATCCAAGAATGGATTTGTCCGTTCATATGAATCGAAGGTTATTTATTATGGCAGTTATGGATGCAGAGCAGCATGGCACCTTCCATATATATTTATGAAAAAATGTGGATACATTTTAAAAGAAATACGGACGATCCACCTTGTATCTTTAGTATTAGATTTTAATATCCAATGCTTTTAATGCCTGTGACTAGCAGCTCAACAACATAAATCCTCTGTAAAACACAACATATTAAAGTTTGTGCCATTTTGTGCCAGTCACATGACTCACCATGTGAATTAATGTAAATTCCTCTGCTGTCAGTAAGTTATCTCTAGTCGATTCAGCTATTCTTCTTATACATCTTCTACACATACTGTTGTGTACAGGGACAGGGACTTTTTCTTTTAACATGTTTTTTTTTTTTTTTTTAACTTTATATGCACAATAGTTCTCCTGTCTGCTTAATAATTTCATAGCGCTATGTAGGATGCGGATGTTAATCAATAGTTTGCCCTTATCAGATGAACAGCTCAGTGTTGAAATGACATAATAATCCCTCTACGGTGTAGCCCAATCGCAAGGTTCAAAGTGCATCAGGCGCTATAAAAACTATACATCACAACCCATTAGTTATAGAGGCGGAGACTGGTGGCATAACTACCAGGGGAGCGGGGGCCCCATTTTTATTTTCCCTATGACAGATATAGCCTTCTCTCAGAAAACACTGTGGAAAAGACGGATGGGGGCCCCATCATAGTTTTGCTTGGGGTCCGCCCAGTGACTCCTAGTTAGACCACTGGGTGCTGGAATTCTATGGAACAGCTCAATGAAATTTTCGGGTCAGTATCTATCAGTTTGTTGTACACTGGGGGGGGAGATGCAATATTTGGTTCAACAGTTGGTGTCGAACCCCCCCACCTCTATTTAGATTGGCTTGGATTCTTTATTTTCACATAAATAGCCTCCTTAACACCTCTCTTGAACCAGTCACGTTCCTTGCCAATATGTTAACATTACAATCTTCAAAGGCATGTCCTGCATCTTAGGATAAGATGCTGATGCTGTTTTGACACCTTACTCTGGGCGTTCCTATAACACCTCTTAGCCACTATCCAATCAACGCCCTTACACCTGGCTGTGATATGCTAATTGGGATTTCCAGGGTCATATTGCCACGATTCTTGTACAAGTCATTCTGAATTGAGAAAGCCAGTCGGATGACTGCGAAACTCTTCAAGAACTACATTCAAGTCCAGTTGATCTAATTGAATACAACAGATATATCCGAACAATTGTTAGTGATAGTTTCAGATACAATATACGGACTCCATATAGACCGGCTTCACGGCTACTACTAAGCCTTGTCTGTTCCATGGAGAGAGGAGAAGAATGGCAGAACTATTTTTTTTTTGTGCCTAGGGCCTAGATGCCAGGGGTACCGAAAATGCACATTTGGGAGGTACTGTCACTTTAAATAGCAGGGGAAGCCATGACTTACATTGCACATGTCACAACGATAAAATGTACATAAGCTGGTTACACACAATAACGATAAAAGGCCAACCACTTGGTCCAACGGAATCGGCCTTTTATCGTGAGGCTAAAAATTAGCCGTTCGCCTAACCAGCGAACTGCGCTGTCGGACGCTTCTATCAGCCCCTATATTGTGTGTAGCCAACTGTAAGGCACCAGTCAGTTAGTATTCATAAAGGCGCAGTATCACTATTTTGCTATTTTTTTACCTTTATTGTATGGCCCAGTATACGATCGCTCTTAAAGGATAACTATTCGTGTATAAAGTTTATTTTTAAAAAAAACGTTAAACTTAAAAGTACTTGGGACAGGGATATAGGACTGGTTATTCCTACCTCCCAATATTGTTTCTGGGAGGAGCACCAGCCAAAGAAAATTGATTCTGCCAGTCTTCCTCCTGGCTTCAGCACTATCTTTAATACAGGAATAGTCCAGGACTAACCTGGTCAGATAATAAATCCAACCTCCCTGTCCCAGCGTATAACAGTATAGTTATCCTTTAACTTTCCAATCTGGCGGGTTTAGGAATACAGTCCTTAATTGATATTCCTCCCATTCTACAGGCATAAGACGATATATTGGTCAATAAGGCTGAAATATTGGTCATAATTGTCCCTGTAATTTAGGCAATTCCTTCCTGTTGCAAGCAAACTGTTGCAACTGGTTGGATTACCTAAATGTCCTTTTTGGTGACAGGTTGGGTACCTTGCATACACAAGAGGGGCTATACTGGCATTTGGAAATGGCAAAATCCACCACAGTTAAAAAAATTCCTCTGGGTCTGTTTGAAAGTATAAGTCAAGACTAGATACTATGCTAGAGAATTTTTTTCTTTAGTTTTCTCTTGATGCTAAAATTTCAACAAAAAACTAAATATTAATCTTCAAACTCTATAGTATGAACCATAAATGGCATATAACCGAATGAGCCTTAAAATGCAAATGATCATGCATCTCCCAGTGTCCCCTGCTAGACATAAATCAGACAGCTGTACTGAAGTTGCAAGTTTGAAAGTGGCCTATGGACTGTCTGTGATATATGTAATGTCTGTATATACAGTCTATATGTACTGTATGTATATATATGTCGTCTGTATACACAGAATATACAGTACTGTCTGATATAATGTACTGTCTGTACACACAGTATATATTGTACTGTCTGTGTCACAGTGTATATGTAACTGTCTGTACACAGTGTATATGTACTGTGTACACAGTGTATTACTGTCTGTATGTACTATCTGTACACACTGTATATGTACTGCCTGTGTACATAGTATATATATACTGTCTGTATATACAGTATATAGGTACTGCCTGTGTATACAGTTTTATATGTACTGTCTGTATATACAGTGTATATGTAATGTTTGTGTACACAGTGTATATGTACTGTTTGTAATTCAGTGTATATGTAATGTTTGTGTAACATGTATGTACGTCTTGTATATACAGTGGAGAGTAGTCTGTATATCAAGTGTATATGTAAGTCTGTGTACACAGGTATATGTACATCTGTATATACAGTGTGTATATGTGCCATCTGTGTACACAGTGTATATGTACTGTCTGTGTACACGTGTTATGTACAATATGTATACAGTGTATATGTGCGTCTGTGTACCAGTATATTTGTACTGTCTGTATTACAGTGTATATGTACTGTTGTGTACACGGTATATTACAGTTGTATTACAGTGCATATATACTGTCTGTTTGCACAGTGTATATGTACAGTCTGTATATACGTGTATAGTGCTGTCTGTGTACACAGATATATGTACAATCTGCATATACAGTGTATATGTATTGTCTGTGTACAGTGTATATGTACTGTCTGTGTACACAGTGTATATGTACTGTCTGTATATACAGTGTTTGTCTATGTATGTTGTGTACACAGTGTATATGTAATGTCTTATATATACAGTGTAATGTACTGTTGTTTACAAAGTGTAAATGTACTAGTCTGTATAATAGTGTATATGTAGTCGTGTACACAGTGTATATGTACTGTCTGTATATACAGTGGATATGGAATGCTGTGTACACAGTGTATATGTAATGTCTGTGTACACTGTATATGTACAATCTGTATTATAACAGTATATATTGCTGTCTGTGTACACAGTGTATATGTACAATCTGGTATATGTGCTGTCTGTGTACAGAGTGTATATGTTACTGTCTGTTATACGTGTATATGGAATGTCTGTGTACACAGTTGTATATGTACTGTCTGTGACACAGTGTATATGTCAATCTGTATATACAGTGTATATGTGCTGTCTGGTACACAGTGTATATGTACAATCTGTGTTACAGGGTATATGTGTCTGTGTACAGAGTGTATATTTACTGTCGTATATACAGTGTATATGTGCTGTCTGTGTACACAGTGTATATGTACATCTGTGTATACAGGGTTATATGTGCTGTCTGTGTACAGAGTGTATATTTATGTCTGTATATACAGTGTATATGTGCTGTCTGTGTACACGTGTATATGTACTGTCTGTATATACAGTGTATATGTGCTGTCTGTGTACAAGTGTATATGTACAATCTGTATATACAGTGTATATGTGCTGTGTTGTGTACAGTGCATATGTACTGTCTGTAATACAGTGTATATGTGCTGTCTGTGTACACAGTGTATATGTACAATCTGTATATACAGTGTATGTGCGTGTCTGTGTACAGAGTGTATATGTACTGTCTGTTATACAGTGTATATGTGCTGTCTGTGTACACAGTGTATATGTACAATCTGTATATACAGTGTATATGTGCTGTCTGTGTACACAGTGTATATGTACAATCTGTATATACAGTGTATATGTGCTGTCTGTGTAACAGTGTATATGTACAATCTGTATATACAGTGTATATGTGCTGTCTGTGTACATAGTGTATATGTACAATCTGTATATACAGTTATATGGCTGTCTGTGTACACAGTGTATATGTACAATCTGTATATACAGTGTATATGTGCTGTCTCTGTTACAGATGTGTATATGTCAATGTATATACAGTGTATATGTGTGTCTGTTGTACATAGTGATATGTACAATCTGTATATACAGTAGTATGTGCTGTCTGTGTTACACAGTGTATATGTACAATCTGTATTATACAGTGTATATGTGCTGTCTGTGTACAGTTGTATATGTACAATCTGTATATACAGTGTATATGTGCTGTCTGTGTACACAGTGTTATGGTACAATCTGTATATACAGTGTATATGTGCTGTCTGGTGTACAGGTGCATAGTACTGTCTGTATATACAGTGTATATGTAATGTTTGTATACACAGTGTATAAGTACAATCTGTATATACAGTGTATATGTGCTGTCTGTGTACACAGTGTATATGTACTGTCTGTATATACAGTGTATATGTGCTGTCTGTGTACACAGTGTGTATATGTACTGTCTATAAATACAGAGGAGTCGTCCCCATCTAATTCTAGGAGTTGCATACACATGTTTAGATATTCACTCTCTATACTGTAGGAAATAGCGATTCTATACATTAAACAGACAATAATAATTATATCAAATGAAACTAATGAATGAAATGTTATTGTATTGTTTGTTCTATTATAATAAAAAGTTTTGGGGTCATTAAAAAATAAAAACTCACTTGTCCTCTGTTATGTTTAGTCCATTAATGAGATTTTTTCCGGTCGGTGCGTAATCCCATTGCTCCTCAACTATTCCAATGTAGTAGGTCCTTGTGCTGGATTCCACAAGTTGAAAGTGAGACCAGGCGAGGTTTAGAGCTAGAATGCAGCTGAGCCAGCAGAGTGAATGCATTGTCATTACAGCCTGCCTGGGAAAATCCTGCACACACTCACACACACTCTTAATAAAGAATGAACAAAGGACAACTCCTCCCAGCCAAATAGATTGGGGCTGGTCATTGGGGGAATTGTGCAAGCAGTGACCAGTTGTGCCAGTGAGGCTGTTGCCATAGGGACAGCACCCGTCAGTCTCCTAAATAATAAAACCAAAAAAAAAAAAACTTGTGGAATTTTGTTTAGACAAGGTATGTCTGTGTTTGTGTTTACTTGCTTAGAGGGGGGGGGGGGGATAGAGAGCCCGGTACTGGACTGGGGTTAAAGGGTATATTATTCCAGCACCAAATAGTTATTTTATTACCCCCGATTCATTCAAATAGTCTTCCGTATGGGCTAGGCCATACTAGCGTGTTTTTTGCATGATTGCACATGCATTTTGCGCTCGTGATTTTCGCTAAAATGGAAATCGCGGGAACGTGAAAATTCCTGCAATTTACGATGCGCGATTCCTGTGCGTTGCATTGTGGCCTCAGTCTTATAAAAGTTTCTCTCCACCAGTTACTTCCATCAGCTTCAGTGCTGCAGTGTAATCAACAGGGCAGCTCCCACACAGTATCTATCACTGCCAACACTGATGATGCAGACCTTGGAGTTTTAGGCTTGAGTCTACATTGGTTCAGGGTCGCACACAAACTCCACATGTTAATTTCCCTTATTAGCAAAAGGCCAAATGCAGATGCAACCAAGGAATGCTAGGAGCGAGAGTTTTCAAACATCTGGAGGGCCCAAAGTTGGCCATCTTTTTCAAAGAAGACACAGCTAATTAGGAAAGGTTATGGAATCCATAGAAGGATTTAAATTTTTTTTAAAACGAAGGAAAATGTTATAGTAGAACCTAGGTCAGGGATAGGCAACCGGTAGCCCTTTTGATATAAAGAAAACTACAAATCCCAGCATTCCCTTAGAAGCATTTTGCAAGGGCATGTTCACCCCCTTAAATGAATATAAATTAATCACTCCCCAAACCGAATACTACAATAGTTAGAAATCCAGACATCCCACCCTGCCTCTATGTACTTGCGGGCAGGGGGGGAGAGGGGGCGTGGTGAGGGGGTGTGGTGATGCAACGTCATTTACATCACGCTGTGGACGGGGCAGGCACCCAAGGAGATGGAGTTATGGGTGTGGTTGGTCCGAGGGCATGGTGCACAAAAAGGGGGCATGACGGGGAGGAGATTCAGGACTCCTCTCCGTCGCGGGAGATCGGGGTGGTCTCGCGGGAGCGTGGGAGACTACCCCAATTCGAGGGAGACTCCCGGAAGGGGTGGGATACCTGGAAATCTGACAGACATAGGGCCAATCGGTTATACAGCAAGATCATGTACTTCCCCTTCCCTCTGTCAATCAAAAGTTTCTGCCCCTTCTTCAAGCATCCAAGCTTTTTACAAGCTTTTTCATGCTCAGAGGAGGCAGCTAGGGGTAATAGCATTCAGTCATTGGCTGTGATATCATCTGTTACAACCATGACTGACAGCTGCTAACTAGAAGGAAGAGAAGATAAGGAGGAAGCAGAAAGAGAGGTAACAGAACATCTGGTTAGACTTACATCTCTCAGATTTCTAACTAACTCAGTTTTGGGGTTGGGGGGTGAATAATACTTTTATTCAATGTTTCATTTTAGGGGGGAACTTGCCCTTTAACGTTTCCCTTTTTGGTTTGTTGAATAAAAAATAAAAATTTCCCTCAGACTCAGATCCCATCTATCACCTCCCAACAATAAATCAATGAAAGGGATACAATGGCAGAGATCCAGATCTCTGTAAAACATCACACTGTCTCTGTTCCTAGGCCAGAGTAAACAGATAGAATCTGCACACCTTTTAATGTTTAAGTACTGGGTGCGTAGTGGTGATTGCCACTGAGTAGGCAATATAAACTGCTAAATAGTAGTGGATTCCACCGCACACCAGATCTTAATCACAAACTTCTTTAGGTCAACGTTTCGGAGCCATCAACACATTTCTCAAGAAAAAACTCACATATGAATGCAAAGAAGAAAAAATAACGACCCTTTTAAATAGCTAGGACCTCACACATGAGGACAGCCTCAAAACACACCCATATTTGTGGAAACATGTGTAAACCATAATACATTATGCCATGTGCATACAATAGCCAACATGCACACATCATATGTTATAAAGTGCAAACAGGTATAATTGCCTAAAGATACAGAAGGTAAAAGTGAATATCACAATATAATAGGATGTAAAGTGCATCAAATTATAGATATTGGTCCAAAAAGTGATGAATGTGCATATTTTAAAGTGAATTATAAAACATCTTAAAATACATAAAGTACGCTGAAATATGCAAGACACAATATAAAAAGATTCTGCAGTATTAAGAATATATTTACATCATAATGGGATGGACAGCTCAAGTCATTTAAGAAGCAAGTAAAGGACAAGTTAGTATTAACAGGGAGATAAAAGTTCTTATCGTTAAAAATGGTGCTAATTTTGCCCCAACCAATCAGATCTTATTTAACATTTAAAAGATAACATCTGATTGGTTGGGGCAAAATTAGCACCATTTTTAATGATAAGAACTTTTATTGAATCTCCCTGATTATTAATCCTGTCCCTATACAGTTTGGGTACCTGTTCAATGACACTGCCCTGAAGCTCACAAACTTGATGTTTTTTTATGTATACAAACTGCAGGGGCAGTTATGTATATGGTACACCAGTGGTCTGCTGGTTTATTGTGTTGCCCTCACTGAGTTTATAGTATGTCTACAAAACTTTTGTACCATTCCCATCATTTTAGTCCTTTTCTCCTTTGGGTCAATACAGATCCTTTGCACTCTGAGCCATTTGGGATTTGGGCAGCCCAGGAGGGTGAAGCTGCTTTTATATAGCAGGGTATTTAGGTCTGTAGGTTTTGAATATATGGACGTGAGAACCTCATCGTTTCGTACTTGAGGTACAATTTTTTAAAATAGACAGGGCAGAATTCTATACCAACACATATGGCATTAAGTCCTGTCACAAATTCGCAGAAAGATGATTCGGACCCTTCCCAAACAATTAACACATAGTTGATATAGTGTAAAAAAACGACTATATGTTTAATAAATGGGGTGGATGGATAGATGTGCTTTTTATCAATGAGCCCCATAAACAAATTAGCGTATGATGGCGGCAGAGAACTTCCCATCATTGGGGAAAGAATTTTATGTAGGCATTGCAAAAGGAATTCTGTGGGGGGACCAGAATTTACCAAAAAATGTTCTACTGCCTCCATCGCTTTGTTATGTGGAATATTGATTTTACATTTGCCAATAAAGTCATATGTATCCCCAAAAAAGGAAGGTAACTGTTTAACCAAAGTTGTAAAATAATAGTCCACAAATTGTGCTAATGGCTGGGTCACAGAGCCTGTGGCTGAGATGATAGGGCAGAAAGGGGGACAATTGGAATCTTTATGGATCTTGGGCAATCCCAGGCCTTATTTGGTCAGGAATCTGTTCTATTTCTCTATTAGCCTTTCATCTGGTTCCTTTCTGCCCTCAATGTTTCAAAATTTTTGTCTCCCGCATTGAAAGGTAATTCTCTTTTGTATAAGATTCTGTATGAACTTCCCCTTTGTTTACATTTCAGAATATCTTCATCCTGAGCGTAGAGCCATATTGACTAATCCACGATATCGGCAATTACCAATACAACAATAGTGATGAGTGCCGGTTTCGTAGTGAACCTAGTTTTGGTTCGGAAGTGGAGATTTCGAAAATCCGAAAAATTCTAATGAAAATTCAATCAAAAAATTTCCGATTCAATTGCGTTCAAGTAGAATTTTCTGCGCAACTGCTATTGGGCGAAATTCGCCAGTTTACCTTATACAACAGGTTTATACGGTCCACGTTGGAAATGTAAGATGCAACTGTAAATTTCAAAATACAGACACTATTTATAAATATCCCCCTAGTATCATCACACTGAGTTTCTGGCTATCGGCTCCTGCTGGGCCCAAATTAGCACATGGGGGCTAAGGGGCCAGCTTCTTACTTTTCCTACCACAGATACAGCCCCACTTACAGATAACTGCTGTATAGGAATGGGGGGGGGGGTCCGGTGATTTCTAGTTACCTTGCTGCCCCCCCGAACCATTAGTATTTGCCTTGTATGGCTGTAACTAATTCTAGCAGGGAGATTCACTCAGAGTCGCAAGCTCTCTGGGCAAATCTCCCTTAGGGCTAGGCCACACTGCTGCGTTTTTTTTGCGTTTGTGCTTGCAATTGCGTTTTTTAAAAATCATTGAAAACGCGGCAACGCAAAAAAACATGCGTTTTTCAGTGCGTTGCGATTGCGTTTTGCGTTCTGCATTTTTAGTAAGTATTTAATGGCCAACAGCCGCACAGCCTCTGGTAAATTGTTTTGCGACGGCTGCGTGAGTGCTTACTCCGGTACTTGCACAGCATCCCCAAAGCCAGACTTAACATCATGCTTACTGATCATAAATCGGTTAGTGCGGCGTTAAGCGCTGAATAAAGCAACTCACTAGGTTGCACTGTAGGGGAGCTAAGAAATGGAACATTCCTTGTAAGGGGTAAACAGCCCCAGCTTACTAATAATTCATTTTATAGGAACACTCCTATCCATAGCTTTGCTGTCCATCGCTAAGTTTACTAAATTATTTGGGTTTTTACTAGACTCTACCTTGTCGTAGAAAATAACTTTATAGCCAGTACGTCCGTGTGTTTTAACCATTAGCATTTATTGTTAGTTTTTATGGATGTTCCTTGGTGGTTTTGGTTTCTTCCCACCCTAATGATTCTTCCATCTCTAGTTTTAGAATTTAATTTTCCAAGTAGAATAATTCCTATGGGCAGAGACTTGAAGGGATTTAGATCTACAGTTAATGGCAAGAGGAAATTAATGAAGAAATCTATGATGAAAACACAGACAAGGTGAATGAGATCTACTGACCAGATATCAGTGACCTATAGTGAAAAGGTTAAATTAGGATGATATGAATATTGATAAGTGTGAATTCTTCCCAACTCTGCAAACAGCAGTCATAAATTTCCGCAGGGGGTTACCAAATACATACCCCCAACAGTCACTGGCTCTCTGGCACAGTCCTGGTTTAAAGGGGTCTGCCCCATAATCTTGGTAATCTCGGTAAAGTCCTGCGGTGGGTATTCCAAGGGTTTGACCATTTGGGAACAGTCTGGATGGCAGAGCTATATGTCATTAGTAGTCTCTGCACCTTTCCCGTTTCGCCATTGGGAAAAGTTAGGATGCGTTATATTGTGTTATGGTATAGTTAAACTTTTCAGTTTGCCTTTTCATTGTGTTAAATGGAATATGTAAACAAATAGGAGGACATTGATTTCCATTTATTCTAGTTTGTATTTATTTTCTTTCTTTTCTATCACTGGACTGTAAGTAAAAATGTAATCCCAGAGGCTATTGTACCAAATATTACATTTTAATTAAAATTATAACAAGTGTTCAAATACTCCCATAAAGCTTGTAAGAGGTCAAATAACCCCACACTGCTTGATGGACAACTTCGTTTATTGTGTGTGACTCATAACAGTTACCACATGCTTTTATTTATTGACAAGCAGTCGCTGCCATTTTGTATTTCTGAGATGGCGTAATCTGTATTGGACCACTAGATGGTGCTGTTCAAGTGCCTCAGTAGAATCCATATTGAGGTGCTGAAAGTACATAGCAAGGAAATTAGGAAGGAACAGCTGGTCTCACCAGAGGTCATAGGATATCAGATAAACATATTCATGCCCCCCCCCTTATGTTTCATGGTTGGAGTCTTTGTAAAAGCAAATAAACCGAGCACAATATCAGCTTATTAAAAAAATAAATTCACAGATAAAGAGAGATTAATTAGGTAATGCCCAAATTAATGGTTATATGAACCTTAAACAAACAATTGAGTAAGGCTAAAGTACACACTACAGGGATGTAATGATGACAGATATTCATATTTCATAAAGTCAATAGAAAGTGCCTGATAATGATCCTTTTGAATGTCTGTATTGGGATATGTGTCTGTTTGGTAATTGGTAATTTAAGAAAAAGACCTTTATTAGGATGGATGGGAATGTAAACATTCCAAAGTTAATCCGGATTCCACCTTCACTGGGAAACACCCTGGTGACTTAAACTCCTGACTACCTAATAACTTTAAGGTCTGGGGATTACTCAGCAAGGAGTCCCCCGGTGAATCTGACTCCTGACTACCTAATAACTTTAAGGTCTAGGGATACTCAGCGAGGAGTCCCCAGGTGGCTCCGACTCCTGACTATCTATTTCTTTAAGGTCTAGGGATACTCAGCGAGGAGTCCCCAGGTGACTCAGATTCCTGACTATCTGTTTCTTTAAGGTCTGGGGATACTCAGCAAGGAGTCCCCAGGTGAATCTGACTCCTGACTACCTAATAACTTTAAGTGGGTGAGAGGAGGACAGCGCAGCTACCAAATTTTATATTGCAAGATTTTCAAGATACAGTGGAACTGGGTAGTCTAGCAGCAATCCAAGAACCACCTACATTACCTCTTCTAACCATAAGCGCTAAGGATATCTTATAAATTTCATATGTTTTGTAACACCCACAAAGCCGCCAACTTGATTTTAGCATCACGTGACTTTAAGAACATTTTAAAGGTCTGTGCCTCTCGTTGTATGTCCATGTACATAACTCTGCAGTCTTCCAATGGGAGAACACGTCACTGTGCTGACAGTGAAAAGGGAAAAGGTTTTTGCCTTGTGTTCTGGTTGACAGTCAAGGATCCAGTTACCGATTGACCAGGAATAAATGTAACATATAAATTGTCGGTCAGGTAACTTGTAACTTGTTTCAATCTCCAGTTATATTTCTATAAGCGGTAAGATGTACAGGTCGTCACATTACAGTAATAATTGGTTTGTTAATTCATAACAGATTGTAATGTCACCTCATGTACGTGACCCGTCATGCTGACACACACACAGTACAGATATAGACTGAAGAAATATATCCTGCTGTCAGCACATTAACGATATCTACACCAAAACTGCTTACTGAGTCACAATGCAGAGGGCTGTAGACAGAATGAATGGCTGTCAGCACCTGCCACTCCCATGATTCAGTCAGGTAGCTCTTTAACATGCACTATTAAATGTATTCAATACAGAGATTGATATATATATGAATATATATATATATATATATATATATTCATCAATCTCTGGCGTTAATTAATAAGTTTCAAAGGTTAAGAATACACACACACACACACATATATATATATATATATATATATATATAGTGGATAGATTTAAGTAGCACTCACGTAACCCATCAGTAAACTGCCCGGGTGCTGCGTCCAACATTGGATGCAAGGAACAAACTTCGGAAACACTCCAGGGACTTGTAACAAAACTCCAAACATTATTGTGAACACATCAACGCGTTTCAACCACCAGTCGCGACCGAAACGCGTTGATGTGTTCAGAATAAAGTTTGGAGTTTTGTTTTCAAGTCCCTGGAGTGTTTCCGAAGTTTTTCCCTATGTATATCTATATATATTTGTATTGTTAACCTTTGAAGCTTTTTTAATGTAAATGTAATGTATCTGTATAATTGATTGCACTTATCTCCTAGTTTGTATGCTCTGTATTTTATAATGTACAGCGCTGCGTACCCAATGGTGCTTTATAGATACAATTATACATTCATACATGGTGCATTTAAAGAGCAAAAGATGGAGGGAAATGGCTGCAAACTAGCACCTGGGATGGCTGCCTTAAGCATACCGAAGATGGCTATACTGTACACATGCCACTCGATCATAAGGAAAGGAACTGGCAACTATCTAATGGCCATTTTTCATCTTGCCCAAAAGAGAACACTCCTACCTTTTAATGACTCCAGGATCATGCTTCAACCTGCAGTCCATCCAAACTTACAGCAGTATAAGGTTCAGATATCTAAGAAGTCCTACTGTGTCCTCACATGGGGCACAGACTTACCTGTTTGGATCATCCAAAGGGTTTGATGTCAAGGTGTCAATGTTGGTTGGGCCATAGTCCCATAGAACCAATTCGGCAGCTATGAAGTAATGTCTTATCATTCCGGTCAATGGAAATGTAAGTGTCTTTCCACAGGTTCCAACATGGTACAGTCCCATCATTCCAGCTATAAATAAATGTTATTTTATATAGTTAGCAATTATTTTTCTTTTATTTCGTTGACAGGTGGATTCCATTTTATTCTTAACCCTAGTACAGTCTGATTCCCTTCTGTTTCCCATAGTCCTCTCATGCTAGTGATGCCAGCCCTATGCACGAACATATGACCAACGTTAAAGGCACGGTATCGCAAAAAAGCAATCGGAAATGATATGGGGAGATACCAGAACTATAGTAATTATTAGACTTTAATTTTACTTTTTTGTTGACTTCCCTTCAGTGAGAAGACTGTGCAGCATATACAGTTCTATGTATTGTGCTTCTTCAGTCCACTATTCCTCAGCTATGAAGTTTTATCTTGCGATCTTAAGCACTTTGTTGGTCTATTCTTTATTTCATAGACTTTAAGGCTGGGTACACACCATCAAGTTTTATGACACTAGCGAGGGGTTGCCCAGGACAAATCACTGTCGCTGCGACCCATCAGTCAACCCATCGGCCGTGATTTTCTGACCCAATCATCTGTTCTTTTAATACAGATAAACAGATGCATAAGATCAGTGAAAGTCGTCCTCAAATACACTGTCCAGTCTTTTTTAGGATGACTGACCAATACCTAGTATAGTATAGTATAGTATAGTATTGTATAGTATTCTATTGTATAGTATATAGTATAGTACAGTATATAGTCTTTGAGGTTGAATAAAGACATACATCCATCCAGTCCAACCCATCTAGCAATATCCTAATTTCCTGTCTAACTGTTGATCCAGAGGAAGGCAAAAAAAACCCACCAAATTTATGAAGGGAAAAAAAATTCCTTCTTGACTCCAAGTGGCAATTGGAAATTTCCCTGGATCAACTCTACTTTATGTATCAATACCAGTAACTTGCAACATTCCTTGTTTGCAGAAACTCATCCAGCTTTTTTTTTAAACTGACCAGTGAACCTGCCATAACAACGTCCACTGGAAGACAGTTCCATAGCTTTACCGTTCTCACAGTGAAAAACCCTTTCCGAGCTTGAAACCTAAACCTTTTTTCTTCAAGGGATGTCCACGTGTCCTCTTACATGCTCTATTGGTGAACAATGCCCCAGATAGTTTATTGTATGGCCCGTTAATGTATTTATACACAGTAATCATATCCCCACGCAATCACCTTTTCTCCAGCGTACATAATTGTATAACATGTTAAATTAAGACAGTCGGTTGGGCCGAAAAATTGTATGGTGTGTACCCAGCCTAAATGCTATTGGGATGATGTAATATTAGTTTACCTGTGCTATTAATTTGAAGCAACAAATCAGATGTTAGATTTTTACTAGGTTAAAATAACCTGTATAAGGCAATACAATAGTCTCATAGTGAATTATTCCTTAACACAGATGGTTTTGGTAATGCACATATTATATTGCATCTTTATAAAAAACGAATAACTACATTACTATAGTTATGATAATAAACACATTACTGTAGTTATGATAATAAACACATTACTGTAGTTATGGTAATAAACACATTACTGTAGATATGATAATAAACACATTACTGTAGTTATGATAAACACATTATTGTAGTTATGGTAATAAACACATTACTGTAGTTATGGTAATAAACACATTCCTGTAGTTATGATAATAAACACATTACTGTAGTTATGATAATAAACACATTACTGTAATTATGATAATAAACATATTACTGTAGTTATGATAATAAACACATTACTGTAGATATGGTAATAAACACATTACTGTAGTTATGATAATAAACACATTACTGTAGATATGATAATAAACACATTACTGTAGATATGGTAATAAACACATTACTGTAGTTATGATAATAAACACATTACTGTAGATATGATAATAAACACATTACTGTAGTTATGATAATAAACACATTACTGTAGTTATGAACACTTCTGCATTTAAATTAATAAAGGAGCAACCTATGGCCATATATCAATATTAAAGGGCATGTTCACCCTAAAACATAAAAGCACATTATTAGATGAATTATTAACCAGATATTTAAGTATAATTATTGCCTCCATTCTGGCAGAGTAAACTGGCTCCTAACTCCATGCAATCAATTAAGGTGGTGAAAACTAATATCACAAACAATGATTGTCTGCAGTCTCCCCTGCTGCCTTTATTGCACATGCTCGCTTCTAAAAAGCTCACTGAGCAGAGGGAGGAGGCCGATACCTTTGCTAGAGCGGAATAGAACTTATCATTAAATATCTGGTTACAAATGCATGTAGTAAACTGGCAGATAACTGACAAGTCATACTTTTTTTTTATTTAAGGGTGGACGTGCAATTTAATGTACAAATTATTGTTTTCAATAATTATTTCCTTGCCACAAAAGTCACCAAAATTACATATACTCCACCTCAGACTCGGCAAATAAATTATGGCAAAACAAATCTCTCTTTCCTGCTTTATAAATATCACTGTGACACTTTACCATAACATATTACCAAGGGGAAAGATTCAATACAGCTGCAGTCGTATATTTACAGCTGCACAATACAGTTTCTGGTCCTAAGGGGCGAAACCGCACTATCGTACAATATCCGCGGTTTTGGTATTTTATGATCCGGTCCTTGTTGCCATAAATTACAGACGAGGTTTTATAATACTGCATCGTATCTGTATTCCACAACCTTGTTGAAGGAGCGGTAACCCAAAATAAATACCATTCCTTTATAAATAGCGGCCCAAGTGCAGATCATTAAATGAAGTGGATAGTTAAAAAATGGAATCAAAACTTTTCTATGCTAAAAGTGTACAGCGCTACACACAAGGGTGACGCTATAAACATACACCTAGAGTGTGTCTATATGTCCCTAAGAAGAGACAATGTTTGGGATTTGTGCACCTGGAACAGGTAGAGCAACTAAGTTAATAGGTGAGAGGTGAAGTCGTCAGATACGTGTGAAATGACATCGAGACACACAATCAATTGATTTGACTTTCACCTGCACAGCAGTACAATTGCTCTGTTATCTCTGCAAGTGACTTTTACCTGGAGTTAGCACATGCTGTCCATGTGTACACATTAGAAAACATGAAGAAATATCGATGGGGATTCAGGAAAATTGGGATGTATTGTGATAGGGACGATGAACCACAGTCTCAGCTGTGACAAAGTGTATTTATACAATTCACACAATCTGCACAGCATGCGACATGCGCCCCTTTTCAAGTGCAATTGGGATATAGTATGCACATTCTGTGCTGTTATTGCGTTAAGGTCGTTCTACAGATTTCTGGACACACATTAGATAAATATCTAAGAGCTGTGATGGCTGGAAAATGTCCACTTTGTGCAAAAGTTTAACCCGTTTGGTGACTACCGTTGTCAGCATTTAGTGATCCAACTTTCCAGATTGCTAAACCACAACGGAGACAGTGGGATCTAGCTAATATCTCCTCCACATTTGTATGTAGCTTTCAGGGGCCCATACAGACTACAACCCTGTTCATATAATATTGGGATATTCTGTTATCGTTAGAGATGGACAAATAAAATCAATGGGGAGATAATAGTTCGAAAATTTCAGACGAATAACAGATAAAATAACAATGGTATCTTACTGTAAATGGCTGTGGCACCTAAGAAATGGTCTGGGAAACACGTCACTATCACTAAAACTTGTTTAAACACTTCTTTCCCCACAATCAGGCAATTGTCAGGTTTTCGCATGCTACATTCGAGGGTTACGGCCAATTCGAGGGTTACTGAACGCTACATTCGAGGGTTAATCGAAAACCGAACAGTACATTCGAGGGTTATCGAAAATCAAACGTTACATTTTAGGCTTACCAAACGTTGCATCCGAGGGTTACCGAAATCAAACAATACTTTCAAGGTTACCGAAATCGAACAATACTTTCAAGGTTACCGAAAACTAACAATGCTTTTGAGGGTTACCAAACAATACATTCGAGGTTTACCGAAATCGAAGGCTAGATTCGAGGGTTACCGAATTCAAACATTACATTTGATAATTATCGAAAATAAATCTGTGAGTTCGGAAAAAAGAATTAGTTTGAAACCTAACTAGTTCAGATAATTTGATTTCTTCCAAACTCATTAAGTTCATTAAGTCCATCACTAGTTATCATACAATCTTCATGGCCATGTATGACTATTCGTCCATTTCTCCCTGATTGGATGTGCTAAAAGATTTGAACTGGACCAATATGATTTGTAAGACACCAGTGGGCAGATTCAAAAATCTGCGGTTTGGCAAACTTGCGACACCACGGGTACCACGGGTTATTATAAAACTACGATCACTGGCGTACAAAACTCAATTCAATATAACGTCTTATTAGTCACTAGTCTGCACCCCGGATCATGTTTGCTGTTTAATATAAACTACTATACAGTGCTTAGCAATGTGTTTCCAACCCTGATGGTCCCTGCCACCCTTCTAGATCATTGGATTACTGGTTAGCAGCTGTTGAACATAATCCACTTTCAGTTTTGTTGATATCTTGTACTTTAAACTTGGATTAGAATTTGCTTAGACAGTGTAATTCCCAAGTAAAATCCTTTACGGAAGTGATGGGCATGTATTGCTGAATGAAATGACATTAAACAGTTGTTCTAAATACCTTCATAGTCACTTTATAAGAGACAGAGGTAACAGCATTCAGGTACAAAGGACATTTCTGATGTAACACAGGAAAAAGACAATAATCTGACATAATAAATGGTAAATGCCTGAAATTAAGTTCCTGTACAACGGAAAAATTGTGATAAGTGTTTAAAGGGCAATAATACGCCTTCGGCCTACTTGTCTCCTAAACTGCTAGGTCCTCACCCCTTGATCTTACCTCTTCAAGCAGGGCCTAACCAATGGGAAGACGTGTTCTTCTCTGCAAGAGCATCATTGGACACAAATGACTGGTGATCAGAGCAAGATAAATCCTCACTCTGGAAATCCATGAGCTGATGAAGCCCTCACCCTGGGTATTCTGGGAGAGGGGTTGGCTGGGGAGCCTGAGGGCGCTTTACTATTTATATAGGTTGTATATTTATAATTTCTACATATTTATCTGTATGTTTGGTCCATCAGCTCCTTACCTTGTATGTGATCATTTACTTGACAGCTCAACATCCACGTCCCAACAGAAGTGCTTGTCATTTCCACTGTGACAAACGTGGCAGGGAACAGGTTGATGACATCAGTTCTGTGGCCCTGATTAGTCACCGTGTGGCCATAGAAATATGCAGAGTGTATATCAACTTCATTGCCAATTCCGAACAAATGCCAGGACACGGTGTCACCGAGGCACATGTCTGGTGGTGGCAAGTTTCCAAAAAGATAGCCATTGATAGCTGAAAAGGATAAACAACATTAAGTAAAATCATTCTTTTAGAAGACATAAGATTTGAAAAGGGGTTTCTTCTTAGTCTATTTATAAGGAGTATAACAATCTTAGCAGTCAAACACATCCTTTCAATGATACTTAATAGTGTGGTCATCGGTTATAATTGGCGCTTAATTATGTCATAAGTTCTAAGTATGAATGTAGTCTAGTTCCTGCGGAGTAAAAACCACTAAAGAAAAAAAAGCCTACAGTATGCAGCTACATTTGCTAGAACAATTTATCATTGAATAAGAGATTCTTCCAGCAAACTAACAACAACAAGGAAATCTGAACTATATACTAGAAAGCTCAATTTGTGCATTAGTATAACTTTTCATACATGTCCAATAAAAAACAGGTCTGGAGGTTTCTCCATTAAGAGTAGTGAAAGTTCAGCTAAGCATGTGTAAAAGCTCTCTGAGCAGGGATCTCCAGGTGCACTTCTAGGCAGTGTGAATATAATGGTTTTAGGGTTTCGGTGTTGGGGGTTCGGTGTTGTTTAAGGTTTTTTGCATTGCTCCTCTTGGTCAATTACAATACATTTTAAAACATATTTTTACTAATTAGAATTCAAATTAGGTGAGATTTCCAAATCCAATTGTAGATAACAAATTAATGAAAATCTGCACTGATACATTTCATCGTTTTTCTTACTGTGCATTTTGTTGCTTTCTTGGAAATCTTCATTCTCTGTATCTACATTCTCTGGCTCTGAGCAATACAACTGAAGATTCTCCTCTAGGTACCAGCTCTGATTTTCATCCATGACGCCAAACATCACAACAAAATCCTTGTCTACATCCATCCTGTTAAAAGACGTATCCAATATCCCTTTAACAGGAAGAGAATAGATTAGGAAGGTTCATTTATAAGTCATACGCCATAAGGATTTCATTAGAACATATACAGTATTTTGTCCATCTAGGCAGACAACGCACTTCGCTTTGCCAAGATTTCACATCCATTAGAGAGAACGCTTATTCTCACCTCCCTGTGAATAATAGGATGCTCGGGGGACCTGGAGCTTACCTTACCGCCGCTCCACTGCAAGCCGCTCCTTCACTGAAAGCCGCTCTGTCCAGACCGTGCGCCCTATCTTATGCGCGCCAATACAAAAGATAGTGCATGCGATCGGGAGAGAACAGCTGTTCAGTGAAGAAGCGGCTGAGTGCATGCGATCGGGAGAGAACAGCTGTTCAGTGAAGAAGCGGCTGTGAGTGGAGCGGCGGGTCAGGTAAGTTCCAGGTCCCCTGAGCGTAATATTATTCACAGGGAGGTGAGAATAAGCGTTCTCACCTCCCTGTGAATAATAGAAACGAATGGCAAATAGTTATTTTTATGGATTTAGTGTTCCTTTAAAAGACAGGCAAGATAATTCTTAAACTGGATTTTTTGTTAAAATGTGAGTCATTGGCCCTCATTTACCCAAAGTCGCAATCATTCCCGGTAAATGTCCCTTATACAATTCAATATTGCGTTTGCGCCTCCCGGTAAATAGGGAAATGGCATTGCTAACACTTAAAAAAGAATCTTTGGATGCGAAACGTTGTGCGGTTAATAAATAGCACTTGGCAGACAATTTTGTGTGTCCATTAAGCTGGGTACACACTTAAAAGATTTTTGAAAGATCACAGACAGGATCTTGCTCTTCCCTCTTTTCCGAATGAGTGTCTGGCCTACCTGATCATTCGCCAGCTGCACGCTCGTTCAGAAAAGGACACACAGTATTGATAAAGCCCGATACCGTTGGATCTGACGGTATCGGGGGTTTATTGGTACTGTGAGTACCCAGCCTTAGTCCTACAGGATCTTCCAATTTACTTTTGATTAGAGATATTGGAGTGCTTGAGCAGAACACTCAAAGTTCCCTAGAGGCAGGAAGTAGGTGGATTCTAACATATTTATTGAATATTGTTGACTAAGTCTAGTGCGGAAGAATCCAGACCCTCATTTAACACATTTGATGTGGCCTGGGAGCCAAGCTACATTACCCAACATCAGAACCAAATCTTTGGGGTATTTAGTGCTCACACGTTTCCTACATTTCATTGTTCTACAGATGTTTATTGTTTTAACTAAGACAGTCATTAGGAAAACAAATTGTTTGGACTGTGTCGCTGTTTCCCTTACCCTTTTTACAGGTCAGTAATGCTCCTATTAATCCACTTGCCATATCTTTCGGGGCATCGATATGCGAATGGTAGATCCAGGTAAGGCAGTTTGGGGTCCTTCGGCAGTTGGCGCATATTGTTCTTTTACAATCCAGGTATATGTATGAGTTCCATCGGTGGAACAGCATCATCATGTTTATCGGCCTTTTTACTTCCGTCTGGATAAAATGCACCTAGGGAATAGCATGTCAAAAGAGCCCCATTATCCAAAAGGCAACCCAGGATACTGTCTATGGCCGAAGAAACTTCAGGGGGCTCGGCTACAGAATCTATACAATACACATAGAGCAAAGAAAGGGCCCCAAACACAGACTTGTGTAGGGCCCAATTCATTATTAAAGGGCAACTGTGGTCTCAGAGCAAGTAAGGGTTAAATAAAACCCTGAATCATATCTCTAGATAAAGGTCGTATAAAGTTGTGCAGAATATGTAGCACTTTATAAGAAATAAATAAACATTGGTGGAAAGGTTTCGTTTTTTTTACTGCTTTACCAGTTTGTAGCCATGTGACCAATCACTTTCTGAATTAATAGACCCCCCATCACTCTCATATTTATTAAGTCTGTGCAGGTACTTCCTGTTTTTTCCAGCATTGAGTCTGAAGTGAGCATGATCTTCCCCCGGGGACGGAAAGGAGCAGTGAGTAAGGTGATGTCACTCAAGCTACTGGAAGCAGAAGTTTAACATTATCCACCATATAATTTCTCAATTTCTCACCGGCTGCAGCCAGAGATGTGATTTAGATCTCAATTTACAAGGAAAGACTGCAGGTTTTATTTAACCCAAGACACACAGTTGCCCTTTAATCCATATTTGCACGTAAGACACTGCTAACTTACAAGTAGCAGCCAGTAGAATACTCTGCACCCTACGTGATATTTATCTATTTAGGCTCATTACTTAAACGTATACAACGCTGAATACCTACAAGAGTGCAGTGGTCATTTCCTGGTCTACTGACTATAGCTCCAGATACAGTAACACAGTGGGATATTGTGCTTGTTACCTTCTGAATCCTTCTCAATAAAAGACCCCGTTGGATGGAGGGTGTAGGACCGGGATGCAAAGTTCTTTAGGTGCACAATGATGGTGTCTTCCACCTCGGCTTTAATCACGGGCCCAAGAAATCCAAGCCAGGCAGGTTTCTCTACTTCTTCTTCATAATCCGCGTTGGTGAACTGTTTGTAAATTGCCTTTTTGTAAATACCACCTATCCTGTCTGGACCATTTTCCAAGTATATTGACGTATTGCTAATAAATAAAAATAGAAACAATAAACATGGATGTCACCTTCTGTCACAACACGTTACAGCAACTATACACTTTCACACCCATTACAGCAACTATACACTTTACACACATTACAGCAACTTACACTTTACAGCACATTACAGCAACTATAACACTTTACAGCAACTATACGCGTTTCATTACACTTACAGCAACTATACACTTTACAGCAACTATACGCGTTTCATCACACATTACAGCAACTATACACTTTACAGCAACTATACGCGTTTCATCACATTACAGCAACTATGCACTTTACAGCAACTATACGCGTTTCAGCACATTACAGCAACTATACACTTACAAGCACATTACAGCAACTATACGCGTTTCATCACATTACAGCAACTATACACTTTACAGCACTTTACAGCACTATACGCGTTTCAGCACATTACAGCAACTATACACTTTACAGCACTATACGCATTTCATCACATTACAGCAACTATACACTTCACAGCACTTACAGCACTAACACGTTTCATCACATTACAGCAACTATACACTTTACAGCAACTATACGCGTTTCAGCACATTACAGCAACTATACATTTTACAGCAACTATATGCGTTTCAGCACATTACAGCAACTATACACTTTACAGCAACTATACACTTTACAGCACATTACAGCAACTATACACTTACAAGCAACTATACACGTTTCATCACATTACAGCAACTATACACTTTACAGCAACTATACGCGTTTCATCACATTAACAAGCAACTATAACACTTTTACAGCAACTATACGCGTGTTCAGCACATTACAGCAACTATAATAGTCGCCATGTTTCATCACATTACCGCACTATACACTTACAAGCACATTACAGCCAACTATACGCGTTTCAACTCATCACATTACACACTTACACTTTACGCAACTATACGCATTTCATCACATTACAGCAACTATACACTTTACAGCACATTACAGCAACTATACACGTTTCATCACATTACAGCAACTTATCACTTACACAGCACATAACGCGTTTCAGCACATTACAGCAAACAACACTTTACAAGCAACTATACACGCGTTTTCAGCACATTACAGCAACTATACAGCAACTATACGCGTTTCAGCACATTACAGCAACTATACACTTTACAAGCACTATAATACAAGCACACACCGCATTCTCACATCACTTACAGCAACTATACACTTTACAGCACATACAGCAACTATACACGTTTCATCACATTCATCACATCCAGCACACTATACCCTTTAACAGCAACTATAAACGCGTTTCAGCACATTACATCACAACAACACAAGCAACTATACCTTAGCAACTTTACGCTTTACATCACATTACAGCACAGTATACCCATGTCGCTACTAATGCTTTCATTCAACAACAGCACATTACAGCAACTATACACTTTACAAGCAACTGCGCGTTTCAAAGCACATTTAACAGGCAACTATAATGGCATTTCACATTTCCTTCATCACATTACAACAAGCCTATACGCGTTTCACATCACATTACCACACTATATGCGTTCACAAATCACATTACAGCAACATAAAGATACAGCAACTATAACAACATAACGCATTTCACATTACAGAACAGCACTATAATGCGTTTCACTTCATCACATTACAGCAACTATACATAAACGCGTTTTCAGCACACAACATTCACACTATAGCCGTTTCATCCATTAATACAGCAACTATAACGCTTTTCATTACATTACAATACAGCAACTATAACACTTATCCAAGCACATGCACAGCACTATAAGCGTTTTCACCAGCACATTTACACAGCAACTATACACTTTACACAAGCAACAACGCGTTTTCATCACATTTCACAATACACACTTTACAAATCAACTATACCTTTTACAGCAACATAACGCGTTTCATCACATTACAAGAACAAACTATACACTTTACAGCACTTAAACGCTTTTCATCACATTCAACACAACTATACACTTTACAGCAACTATAACGCGTTTCCAGCACATTACACAAAACAACACACAGCAAACTATCACACTTTAACCTTCAACAACTATAAACGCGTTTCACACATTACATCAGCAACTATACACTTACAATTACAGCACTTTACACGCAACTAATAGCGTTTCACATCTACATTACAGCAACTATAACAACTTTTACAATTACAGCAACTATACGCCCATTTCTCACATTACACAGCAACTATATACACGTTTACAGACACATTACAGCACTATCAACACGTTTCATATCACATTACAAGCAACTATACACTTTACAACAGCAACTAAATACGCGTTTCAGTTTCCGCACATTACAGAACTATAACTATAAAAACATAAAATTACACAACTATACTTACACACACAGCAACTATACGCGTTTCAGCACATTACAAAAACAAAATTACAGCAACTATACACTTTACAGCAACTATAAAAAACGCTTTTCATCAGCACATTACACGACATTACAGCAACTAATACACTATTAAGCAACTAACGCAGTTTCATCACATTACAGCACATAACAGCTTTACAGCACATTACACAGCACTTACACGTTTCAATCATTCAGTCACAGCAACTACACACTTTACAGGCAACTATACGCGTTCAGCACATTACAGCAACTATACACTTTATACAGCAACTTATGCGTTTCACAGCCTTATACTTAACAGCAACTTAAACAAAAACACGCGTTTCAGCACATTACAGCAACTATACACTTTAATTACAGCAACTATAACGCCTTTCAGCACATTACACAAGCAACTTTATAACGCATTTCAACCATACATACAGCAACTATATGCATTTCACATCATCACAGTTACATATACACACCAGCAACTATACGTTTCACATCACATTACAGCAACTAAACGTTCATCATACATTACAGCAACTATATCGATTTCAGCACATTACAGCACTACTATATGCGTTTCATCACATTCACACAAACTATACGCGTGTTCAGCACATTACACAGCAACTATATATGCTTTCAGCACATTAGCAGGCACTATAATACGCTTTCACATTACTTTAACAGCAACTATACACTTTACAGCACATTGCAGCAACTATAAGCGTTTCAGCACATTACAGCAACTAATGCATTTCAGCACATACACAGCAACTATACGCATTTCAGCACATTACAGCAACTATACTGTTCAGCACATTACAGCAACTATACGTGTTCAGCACATTACAGCAACTATAACATCTTTCACAAACAACTATACTGCGTTTCAAATACAGCAACATTACATGCATACAGCAACTTTACGCATTTCAGCCACATTACAACAGCAACTATAGCGTTTCATCACCATTACAGCAACTATATCATTCAGCTTATCACACATTACAGCAACTATTGTGTTTCAGCACATTACAGCAACTAATAACGCATTTTCATCACATACCCATTACAGCAACTATAGCGTTTCACATTCGACAACATTACAGCAAAACTATAACGCATTTCCAGCACTACAAGCAACTATCTGCGTTTTCATCACATTACAGCACTATCCGCATTCAGCACCATTACAGCACTATTGCGTATCATTCAGCACATTACAAGCAACTATAAGCGTTTTTCATTACATTACAGCAACTCTATACACTTTACAGCACATGGCAGCAACTATAAGCGTTTCAGCACATTACAGCAACATAATTTCAACAACTATACGCTTTCAGCACTTACAGCAACTTAAACGCATTTCAGCACTTACAGCACTATATGCCGTTTCATCACATTACACAGTACAGCAACTATACGCTTTCAACACATTACAAAAGCAACTATATTGTTTCAGCACATTACAGCAACTATACTCGTTTCATCCATTCACAGCAACTATAACCTTTCAGCACATTGCGCAACTATAAACGCGTTTCACATCAGCACATACAGCAACTAAAGTCATTTCAGCAACATTACATCAACTATACGCATTTCATCCTTAACAGCAACTTATGTGTTCATCAACAATTACAGCAACTATACGTGTTCATTACATTACAGCAACTATACACTTTACATGCACATTGCACTGCAACTATAAGCCGTTTCAGCACATTCACAGCAACTATACACTTTACAGCAACTATACGCGTTTCAGCACATTACAGCAACTTTTAACGCATTTCACGCACATTACAGCAACTATATCTTCAATCATCACATTACAGCAGCAACTTACTGCAGTATCCAGCACATTACAGCAAATACCGTTCAACTATATACGCTTTCATCAGCACATTGACCTTACAGCAACTACGCGTTTCATACATTGCAGCAACTATACACTTTTTACAGCACAACGAGCAACTATACAGCGTTTCACCAGCACATTACAGCAACTTAAATGCCATTTCAGCACATTACAGCAACTAATGCAGTTTCAGCACATTACAGCACACTATACGTGTTCACACATTGCAGCACTATACAGCAACTTAAGCGTTTCAGCACATTACTAGCAACTATAACGCTTTCACACATTAACAAGCAACATAATACGGTTTCATTACCATTACAAACCAAAAGCAACTATACACT
This sequence comes from Hymenochirus boettgeri, assembly GCA_019447015.1. Taxonomy (NCBI): domain Eukaryota; kingdom Metazoa; phylum Chordata; class Amphibia; order Anura; family Pipidae; genus Hymenochirus; species Hymenochirus boettgeri. Next base: position 321,906,310 of record CM033470.1, on the reverse strand, counting down.
TTACAGCACATTGCAGCAACTATAAGCGTTTCAGCACTTACAACAGCAACTATACACTTTACAGAGCAACTATACGCGTTTTCACATTCAATCATCAGGCACATTAACATGCAACTTTCGCATTTTCAGTCACAAGCACAATTACAACGCAACTATAGCGTTTCAGCACTTACAGCATACTCACAGCACAATACAGCAACTATACGGTTTCATTACCTTGCAGCAAACTATACACTAAAAATTACACACAGCACACTGCAGCAACTAACAGCAGCGTTATTTCACAGCACATTTACAGCAACATACCTAAATGCTTTCATCAGCACTTACAGCAACTATACACGCATGTCAGCACTTACCAACAATTACAGCAACTATAGCGTGTTCACACATTACACAACAGCCCAAATACGCAACTATACGTGTTTCAGCACATTACAGCAACTATAAGCGTTTCAGCACATTACTGCAACTATACGCGTTTCAGCACATTACAGCAACTATATAACGCTTTTCAGCACATTACTGCAACTATACGCATTTCAGCACATTACAGCAACTATATGCGTTTCATCACATTACAGCAACTATACGCATTCAGCACATTACAGCAACTATACGTTTCAGCTTACACAAACAAAGCAACTTCCGTTTCATATTACATCAGCACATACACTTTACAGCACATTGCAGCATATAAGCGTTTCATCGCACATTACAGCAACTATACACTTTACAAGCAACTCTAACGCGTTTTCAATCAGCACATTACAGCAACAACACTTTTACGCATTTTCAGCAACACATTACACACCAGCAACTATAGCGTCCATCACTTACACACTATATGCGTTTCATCACATTAGCAGACATATCGGTTCAGCAACATTACAGCAACTATCCACTGCAGCCCATTACAGCAACTATATGTGTTTCAGCACATTACAGCAACTATATAAACTACGTTTCATTACATGCACAACATAACACTTTACACACATTGCAGCAACTATAAGCGTTTCAGCACATTACAGCAACTAAATGCATTTCAGCACATTACAGCACTATATTGCATTCAGCACATTCAAGCACTATACTGTTCAGCACATTACTACAACAGCAACTAAATGCACAATTTACCCAACGCAACTATACTGGTTCATCACATTACAGCAACTATACGTGTTCAGCACATTACAGCAACTATACGTGTTCAGCACATTACAACATACGTTCACACTATAACGTGTTCCAGCACATTACAGCAACTATACGTGTTTCAGCACACATACTAAACTTGCAACTATACGTTTTCAGCACATTACTCAACTGCACTACGCATTTCCACAACAACAGCAACTATATATGTTTCAGCACATTACAGCAACTATACGTGTTTCAGCACATTACAGCAACTATACGTGTTCAGCAACATTACAGCACTATACGTGTTCAGCACATTACAAGCAACTATACGCGTTTCATTACATTGCAGCAACTATACACTTTACAGCACATTGCAGCAACTATAAGCGTTTCAGCACATTACAGCAACTATACGTGTTCAGCACATTACAGCAACTATACCGCTTCAGCACATTACAGCAACTATACGTGTTCAGCCATTACACAACTATACGTGTTCAGCACATTACAGCAACTATACTGTTCAGCACATTACAGCAACTATATGCGTTTCAGCACATTACAGCAACTATACGTGTTCAGCAGCTGCACATTACAAGCAACTATACGGTTTCAGCACATTACAGCAACTATACGCTGTCACACATTACAGCACTATACGCTTTCAGCACATTACAACAAAGGCAACATACGTGTTCACACATTACAGCACTATACGTGTTTCAGCACATTACAGCAACTATACTGTTTCATAGCCATACAACTATACTGTCACACATACAGCAACTATACGTGTTCACACATTACCACTAACTGCAACTATAGGGTTTCAGCACATACTACGCAACTATACGCATTTCCACATTACAGAGAACTGTGTTCAGCACATTACAGCAACTATACGTGTTCAGCACATTACAGCAACTATACGTTTCAGCACATTACAGCAACTATACGTGTTTCAGCACATTACAGCAACTATACTGTTCAGCACATTACAGCAACTATACGTGTTCACATATACAGCAACATCGTGTTCAGCACATTACACGCAACTATACGTGTTCAGCACATTACAGCAACTGTACGTGTTCAGCACATTACAGCAACTATACGCGTTTCAGCACATTACAGCAACTATACGTGTTCAGCACATTACAGCAACTATACGTTTCAGTCAACTATACTGCAACTATATGCGTTCAAGTCCAGCACATTACAGCAACTATACGTGTTCAGCACATTACAGCAACTATATGTCGTTTCAGTGCGTGCACATTACAAGCAACTTACGTGTTCAGCAACATTACATCAACTATACTGTTTCAGCACATTACAAAGCACATATGCGTTCATCACATTACAACAACAAGCACTATCCGTTGTTCAGCACATTAAGCAACTATACGTGTGTCAGCACATTACAAGCAACTATATCGTTTCAGCCATTACTCACACACAACTATAGCGTTATCAGCCACATACACCTCATCGCTGTTTCAGCACATACAGCGACTATAACGTTTCAGCACATTACACAGCAACTATACGTGTTCAGCACATTACGCAACTATACTTGTTCATCACTTACAATCAACTATATAGCCCGTTTCCACTTCACACATTACAGCAACTATCACGATGTTCATCACATACAAGCAACTATATGCGTTTCAGCACATTACATGCAACTATACTACGTGTTTTCAGCAACTTACAGCACTTATACGGTATCCCATACATGCACAACTATTACAGCTACTTCATCACTACAGCACTAAGGTTTCATCACATTACATACAGCACTATTACGTGTTTTCAGCACATACATACAGCACTATACTGCAGCCATAAACACTTTTCATCACATTACAGCAACTATAACTGTTTCAGCACATTACAACAGCAACCATACTGTTCAGTCACATTACAGCAAACTATATGCGTTTTCAGCACATTACAGCAACCTACTGTGTTCAGCACATACGCACTTACGTGTTCCAGAACAACAGACACTATTGCGTTCAGCAATCATAAATACAGCATATACGTGTTCACTCTACGCATTACGTGTTCAGCACATTACAGCAACTATACGTGTTCATCACATTACAGCAACTAGAAGCGCTTCAGCACATTACAGCATAAAATGCTGTATAAGGGCATGGCCAAACTGCAACGCAATCGCATGCGATTACGATTTAAAATGCGGCACCGCAATCGCAAAACGCACCCGAAAATGCGCTTTTTTTCTAGTGCGTTTTCATTATATGAAAAAAACGCAATGCAAAAAAAGCGCAGCAGTGTGGCCTAGCCCCAAATGCTGTTTATCATACTCACACTGACTGTTTTCTTCCCCAAAAAAGAATCGGGGGCGAACGGCGTGTGGTATTTATGGACGGTATTTCAAAATATGTCAACCCGTATGCACACAGATTAAAAATCAGCTTCAGAATAATTACAATAGATAAACGTTTTTCTCCTCTCATTACATAAGCTCCAATGCGTTTTCTGGTTCCTTAGAATAGATACAGTCTATGCGCAGCATTAAAGAGTGCACCCCTAAAACAAATCTATAGAGAATGACAATCAAAGCATTTGCATGCTTATATAACTAAAACTAACCAATCAGAGAACTAACACTCCCTCCATGTTAATGGTTAAGGTAACTAACATGCAGCTGTTCCATAACTAGGAGACAATCACTGACAATCCCCAGTCCTTTTGGAGAGTTGCATTTGGTTCAGAACAGAAACTGGAATCGGATAATTAATAGAACGCAGGCAAGTACAATAGACAGATTGTCTAATCCACCCACATGGACTTCTATAGAGACCAGATCAGATAAGTCTGTCTCTACAAAAATGGCAACGTTAATAAATTGCATAAGACTAGGCTACGCAAACCACCTCCATTCAGTAAATACATAACCATCGACAATAATAGATACACTTATAGAAACAACATGGTGCAAGGGGAAGACAATGAAGTGAACCTGATCTCAGCACAGCTCTGTGCAATGCTTTTTTCATTTCAATTAAAGATGAGGCCACATTAAAAAGCGCACAATTCATGTTCATCGTTGTCCGCTTGTGCCACAATCCCAGTAATATTACGTTTTCAGAGCACAACAAAAACGGTGAACGATACATGCCCCGAAAAGCAGATTGCATCGCAATGGGCACCTGTGCATCAAGTGTGGCCGGACCAAGTGGCCAACACTAGCACGCACTTGTTAATGTGCAATTGGATTGCGTGAGAGACTAGTGTGGCCTAGCCCTAAAAGGTGAGTGTTGGAGGGTAAGCAATATGACTGGATATGAAATTAGTACCTGCATTAGTTGGCCTTTAGATCATAACACAAAGTTCCTGAAGGAAGAAGATATATTTGAACTGCCTCTCCATGGTGACCTTTGGTCAAGACCTGGTTCAAATGATTGGAATTGCACAAATGTCAGCCTTTACCAAACCAATCAGCAGTGCCCTACCCAAGATATGACAGACTGGAGAAAGGAGCTGGGCAGTGCAAATGGGGCTGCATGATGTTAGCTTCCCTGTCTTTGCTGCCATTTCAGAGCATTTCAGGGAGGGATAACGGGATATTTCCAGGTCAAGTACCTTGGCTAAAATGGATCAGATTTGTTCCAGCAGTGCACTTGTTAATCCAATAGGGAACATCCACAAACTAAATATCATTACTGTATATTATAGGAATATTATATTATCTCCTAAAGTGGGAAATTCCCCTGGGTTACACCTATTAAAAACCAAATGCAGTGCTCAAAAATGTTTAGAATTATGACTTCTAGAATTTTCAAGGGTCCAGGGAGGTATTAAATTTTACCCCTACGGTCCTACCTCCTAGTTTTAATTAATATCGCTGCTTCTGGAGTGGTTGCCAGCCCCTCCGATCGCCCCTCTATCATCCTCATGTCTTTCCACATGTAGGGAAGGAGGGGGGAGAGCTGTCAGATGCACCTGGAGCATAATTCTTATATTTACAAGGAGATATACGGGGATTTTCACATGTATATGTCCAATGCAATTGTAATGTTCAGCTGCAGATGGTTCCATATGTTGTTTGGAGACTCCTGGGGGATAGGTCTGGATTTAGATAACAGCAGCAAGGCGGGAAAGTGAAAATCATTTCCAGAGCTACAAGTGAGGAATTCCAAGCACTTGGAACACAATATGTCACTGAGCCAGTAACAATGTGCAACACATAGTGACCGTAATGTAATAAACCCAGCAAGTAATGTTATTGCAGTTTAGTAATTAGGGATGCCAAGAATAACCGGCTTTAAGTGCGGGATTAAGATGGAACGGGACATTAGGTAATGGTGTATTTGTTTCCATCCTACCGAGCCAACATATAAGAAGAGAGGGTCTAAGTTTTCTGTTTCTTTTATTACCAGTGATTGGCTACAGTAGGAGACACTGGCAGAATAATCTTTTATACTTACAAAGAGAGACAATTTAGCAAACCAAGATCTGTATTTATAAAAGTGTGGTATCGCCGCACCTTTAATGACTGACGTACAACAACGTCCCTGTTCCTATACCGTGTAGTACTGTACTACCATATGGTATCGTCTTTAAGGACCACAACGATATTGTATGCCTGCTGTTGTCAATATATGATGATGACCCGTCCCATAACATGGGTTTGTATATAAAGCCCAATAATTTGCACAATAAAAGGTGCTAATGTTGGCCTGTGCTATTAATTTGCAACAACCAATTAGATGGCACCTTTTTACTGTGTTCCTACAGTTATGCATCTGGTTGGTTGTTGTAAATTAACAGCATGGGGAAGACACAGAGAAAGGGGAGTTTTTTGAAATTCATTGAAACAAAATATCCAAACTATTTAAAGGACAACTATACTGTAAAACTTAAGTTTTTAAAAATTAAAAGGGACAGGCAAGTAGGATTGATTATTCCTACCTCCCAATATTGTTTTGTTGAGGAACTACAGCATGTACAGTTTTCATCTGCCAAGTTAAGCCCTGGACCTTCCAGTATTAAAGACAGTGGTGAAGCACTCAGGAAGCCTGTCAGGAGCAGTGTTCTTCGTGCTGGTGCTCCTCATAGAAATAATATTGGGAGGTAGAAAGTATTAATCCTACCTGCCTGCTCCAGGTACTTTTCATTTTAATTGTTTTTGAAAAAACTTTATACGCACTATAGTTCTCCTTTAACATATATTTTTAGTAAAATAATATAATTTTATTGTTGAAAATGTTATTATGACTTCTATGTATTTTTTCCCTGTACATTCTTTGCCCCGTGGCTGGATTACTCAGCAATGGTTCCACCTGCAGCATTATCCCATTTTACATTGTCATTAATCTTCCTTCTGATTAGGCTGCGTGCCATGGAGTTGTTTATTTAAGGAAAGAGGCGCCTTAGGGGTGATATAATCACCATATGTGATATATATTATATTATATATATATATTGTGTCTTTTAAGCTCACCGAAAATGTCCCTAGGCCACGGTCAGCTTCCTGTATTAAAGGAAACGTGCAGAACATTCTCCCTATAATTCATATATTCTTTACATAGGGAGACTGTGTGTAGGCTGATTCTGTAGGCTGTCATCTTTTAAAGGTAGCCATACACATGTAATTTCCATCGCAATGTGCTGACAGAACCACACACATGGAACCAACCGATCCCCCCAACATGGTATGAGGGTCGGTCAGTCATGTGGGCCAACTATATCAGCTCTCTTAATTAAATGGGCATGTCCACCCCCAAAACAAAAATTTAACCCACTATTGGCCCCACTGTGCAGTGTTTGAAAATCCTTAGATTACACCTCTGCTCCATATGGTTCTTTTGCAGTGCTTGTCCAAAGTCCAGGAAAATGAAGAGTAGGAGCTGTCAGTGAGTCATTCGGTCCCTGCTGCTTCCTTAACCTTAATAAGGACTGTGACATGCACAGGGGAGCCCTCCCCCCTCCCTCTGGATCCCTACTGTCTTCTGCATCCCCTACCTATAAAACCTGTGTAGGGCACCCCATCCCACCTCCAAATGGCGATTTACTTTTCTAAAACAAGCCCCAGAAAGATACTTACCGACCTTCGTTCCCCAGGCTGTGGCTGCCGGCTAGCCAATCAAAGACCTCTCTGCTGCTTCCGGGCTCACAGAGAGTGAAAGTCTGTAAGTATCTTTCTGGGACTATTTTTTAGAAAACTAAACTGGCGATTGGGGTGGGATGGAGTGCCCCCCACACAGAAGAAAGTTTGTTGTATGGGTGGAATAAAAGGAGTTGATGCCGACAGACCTTCTATTCCGACCAACCGTAATGCCAACCACGGGCGTTCGTCTGCATTACAGTCAGATTCGGCCCCTACACATTAGCAATATTACGTTTATCCTGTCATTGACAGACGGGATTTACCTAATATCGCTAATGTGTATGGCCACCTTTAGTGTGTGTACCCAGCTTTAGGGCCATATTAAATAACCTGTGATACCTCTATTGGCAACGCCTGATACCGCAAGTTTATGGCCGTGGCAGTATATTTAAGAACATAAATTTAAGAACATCTGCGTTTACAATACCATGCGGTAGTAAAATACCATAACGGTATTGTAAGGGAGATCGTACAATTACAATCAAAGTCGTAAAAATACATAAAAAAATACAAGTCATTTGCCATCTTTGAAGGCGCGGTATAGAGATACTGCAGTTTTACAAATAGGGCCATTGGGGTGGTACAGGTGACAGATTCAAGTTCAGATTCAAGCCCCTCCTCCCTACTGAGTTATAATTGGTTTTCTCACCATCCAGTCTTGAGGGCACAGGCAGGTCACCAAATAGAAAGCTCTGGCATGGGAGAGGGAGGGGGCTATAGGATTCATTGAGCATGTGCAACTTTCTATCTGTGTCTGAGACAGAATTAGACAGATGATTTTGGTATTTTGAATAGTGAGAGACCCAGCATTGTGTTAGATGTCAGTTCTAGAAATCATGCAGGACTATTTATATTTTATCTTTAGTTCTCCTTTAAGCCATTGATGGGGTTCACCAGTGTTCTAGTGTCTGGTTATAAGCTTTGTAAAGGAGAGACTGATTTTGCTGAGTAATCAATCCAGACTTGCTGGATGAGGGAGGAATTTCGGTTCCCGGGGGAAGGTTAACCGTACACATGGCCTGCAGAAGGTTTAGTTTCCTTTCATCTGTGTCTACATAACAAAGGTCTTTTTAGCTGTACTAATGATGTAACAATGGGCTTTATTAAACTATAGTTTGCCCAATCCAAGGATATAGGTTTCAGTTGTGCTCTGTCGCATCTGATTAATTACGAGGGATCGAACACAGAGGATCCATTGGGCGGAGAAACGTAACACAAGATGGAGTGAGAAATCCGCAGATCAGAGTTCAAGCTTCATACCTCCTGCTCTTCCTGAATTATAAATCCCTGCACTAAACTCTTCAGATGTAGTTCAGGGGACCTGCAGGTTGGGGCCCTATGGAATATACATATCTGGGGCCCATTTTTCACTGTATGCCTAGTCTGCTGAGAGGGTATATTCTAGGCTGCTATTAAATTACTATAGTAATCGTATATTTATTCACTAATATAATAATACAGTTGTACATTTAAAGGGATATTAACATATCATACTATTATTAGTATAATTATTGCCCCCATTAGTTGGCCCCTTCCTCCACGCAGTCAATCAAACTTTGACACATCACAGCCAATGTTTCACCTGCTGCCTCCTCTGCACATGTTTAAGCTTATAAAAAGCTCAGGGAGGAGGCAGATAGCTTTGAAATAAAGTAATAGAACTTATTAAATTTTTGGTTACAAATGCATGTAATAAACTGGTCAAAATTGCAGTTGGGGTTGCGGGCAGATAACGGATAAGACACCAGATCTCCCTTTAAAGGGTATCTTTACTCTTTGAATTTTCAAAAAATACCTTTAGTTACAGCAAGATTCCACTGCTCCAAAACTTCTTTTGGGTTTTACATCTAAGCTGTAGATTCTGAGAAATCATAATTTGAAATCACAGCATTTACAGGGAAAGACCTGTCACTCCAAAAGCATAAAATATAATATGTTTCCCACCCCAGACATCCCTGACCTCTTACTAGGATCTTTAGCTGTCTGCCAGCACATTTTCTGCAACATTTACCAGAATCAACAGAGAAAAGAAAGAAGGGGTTTGATATGTAAGCAGAGCAGTGTTCATAGTGAGGCTGTGCAGAACTTATAAGTGTCACAGACACTACAAGAAGGCGATGAGTAAGGGAGGTGAGGGACAATTAGGAGCACTCATAAACATTAATAATTTATTGACAATGCAAGCACAGCTAAATATGTGAGTGCCACCATTTTACTTCTTTCAATTTATAGTTTCAGTAAATGTAAAATTGTTTGAGTGAGTATAGTGACCATTTAAGGGCGGACATGCCCTTTAATATTTATTTTATAGTATTAAGTGCTCTAATTAATGGGAGAATTAAAGTTTATAATACTGAATCCGCTACATAGCTGCGTGATTATTATAAGGAAATATTCCACTGTTGCTCCCATTATGATTCAAAGCATTTATATCTTATGTATTTATATGTTTAAACTATATATACATGATAACGTTTTTTAGGGCTTCTTTCTGCTTTTTGCAAAAATCTTTTGCTCAGTAATGCCAAGAATGGATTTGTCCGTTCATATTGAATCGAAGGTTATTTTATTATGGCAGTTTATGGATGCAGAGCAGCATGGCACCTTCCATATATATTTATGAAAAAATGTGGATACATTTTAAAAGAAATACGGACGTATCCACCTTGTATCTTTAGTATTAGATTTTAATATCCAAATGCTTTTAATGCCTGTGACTAGCAGCTCAACAACATAAATCCTCTGTAAAACACAACATATTAAAGTTTGTGCCATTTTGTGCCAGTCACATGACTCACCATGTGAATTAATGTAAAATTCCTCTGCTGTCAGTAAGTTATCTCTAGTCGATTCAGCTATTCTTCTTATACATCTTCTACACATACTGTTGTGTACAGGGACAGGGACTTTTTCTTTTAACATGTTTTTTTTTTTTTTTTTTAACTTTATATGCACAATAGTTCTCCTGTCTGCTTAATAATTTCATAGCGCTATGTAGGATGCGGATGTTAATCAATAGTTTGCCCTTATCAGATGAACAGCTCAGTGTGTAAATGACATAATAATCCCTCTACGGTGTAGCCCAATCAGCAAGGGTTCAAAGTGCATCAGGCGCTATAAAAACTATACATCACAACGCCATTAGTTACTAGAGGCGGAGACTGGTGGCATAACTACCAGGGGAGCAGGGGGCCCCATCTTTTTATTTTCCCTATGACAGATATAGCCTTCTCTCAGAAAACTACTGTGGATAAAAGACGGATAGGGGCCCCATCATAGTTTTGCTTGGGGTCCGCCCAGTGACTCCTAGTTAGACCACTGGGTGCTGGAATTCTATGGAACAGCTCAATGAAATTTTCGGGTCAGTATCTATCAGTTGTGTTGTACACTGGGGGGGGGAGATGCAATATTTGGTTCAACAGTTGGTGTCGAACCCCCCCACCTCTATTTAGGATTGGCTTGGATTCTTTATTTTCACATAAATAGCCTCCTTAACACCTCTCTTGAACCAGTCACGTTCCTTTGCCAATATGTTAACATTACAATCTTCAAAGGCATGTCCTGCATCTTAAGGATAAGATGCTGATGCTGTTTTGACACCTTACTCTGGGCGTTCCTATAACACCTCTTAGCCGCTATCCAATCACGCCCTTAACACTTGGCTGTGATATGCTAATTGGGATTTTCCAGGGTACATAATTGCCACAGATTCTTGTACAAGTCATTCTGAATTGAGAAAGCCAGTCGGATGACTAGCGAAACATCTTCAAGAACTAAACTTCAAGTCCAGTTGATCTAATTGAATACAACAGATACATCCGAAACAATTGTTAGTGATAGTTTCAGATACAATATACAGGACTCCATATAGACCGGCTTCACGGCTACTACTAAGCCTTGTCTGTTCCATGGAGAGAGGAGAAGAATTGGCAGAACTATTTTTTTTTTTGTGCCTAGGGCCTAGATGCCAGGGGTACCGAAAATGCCATTTGGGAGGTACTGTCACTTTAAATAGCAGGGGAAGCCATGACTTACATTGCACATGTCACACGATAAAATGTACATAAGCTGGTTACACACAATAACGATAAAAGGCCAACCACTTGGGTCCAACGGAATCGGCCTTTTATCGTGAGGCTAAAAATTAGCCGTTCGCCTAACCAGCGAACTGCTGCTGTCGGACGCTTTCTATCAGCCCCTATATTGTGTGTAGTCAACTGTAAGGCACCAGTCAGTTAGTATTCATAAAGGCGCAGTATCACTATTTTGCTATTTTTTTACCTTTTATTGTATGGCCCAGTATACGATCGCTCTTAAAGGATAACTATCGTGTATAAAGTTTATTTTTAAAAAAACGTTAAACTTAAAAGTACTTGGGACAGGGATATAGGACTGGTTATTCCTACCTCCCAATATTGTTTCTGGGAGGAGCACCAGCCCAAAGAAAATTGATTCTGCCAGTCTTCCTCCTGGCTTCAGCACTATCTTTAATACAGGAATAGTCCAGGACTAACCTGGTCAGATAATAAATCCAACCTCCCTGTCCCAGCTATAACAGTATAGTTATCCTTTAACTTTCCAATCTGGCGGGTTTAGGAATACAGTCCTTAAATTGATATTTCCTCCCATTCTACAGGCATAAGACGATATATTGGTCAATAAGGCTGAAATATTGGTCATAATTGTCCCTGATAATTTAGGCAAATTCCTTTCCTGTTGCAAGCAACTGTTGCAACCTGGTTGGATTACCTAAATGTCCTTTTTTGGTGACAGGTTGGGTACCTTGCATACACAAGAGGGGCTATACTGGCATTTGGAACATGGCAAAATCCACCACAGTTAAAAAAATTCCTCTGGGTCTGTTTGAAAGTATAAGTCAAGGACTAGATACTAAATGCTAGAGAATTTTTTTTCTTTAGTTTTCTCTTGATGCTAAAATTTCATCAACAAAAACTAAATATTAATCTTCAAACTCTATAGTATGAACCATAAATGGCATATAACCGAATGAGCCTTAAAATATGCAAATGATCATGCATCTCCCAGTGTCCCCTGCTAGACATAAATCAGACAGCTGTACTGAAGTTGCAAGTTTGAAAGTGGCCTATGGACTGTCTGTGTATATATGTAATGTCTGTATATACAGTCTATATGTACTGTATGTATATATATGTACTGTCTGTATACACAGAATATACATGTACTGTCTGTATATATATGTACTGTCTGTACACACAGTATATATGTACTGTCTGTGTACACAGTGTATATGTACTGTCTGTACACAGTGTATATGTACTGTGTACACAGTGTATATGTACTGTCTGTATGTACTATCTGTACACACTGTATATGTACTGCCTGTGTACATAGTATATATATACTGTCTGTATATACAGTATATAGGTACTGCCTGTGTATACAGTTTATATGTACTGTCTGTATATACAGTGTATATGTAATGTTTGTGTACACAGTGTATATGTACTGTCTGTATATACAGTGTAGACGTATGTCTGTATATTACAGTGTATATGTAATGTCTGTGTTACACAGTGTATATGTACAATCTGTATATACAGTGTATATGTGCCATCGTGTACACAGTGTATATGTACTGTCTGTGTACACAGTGTATAGTACAATATGTATATACAGTGTATATGTGGCTGTCTGTGTACACAGATATTTGTTATGTCTGTATATACAGTGTATATGTACTGTCTGTGTACACAGTGTATATGTACAGTGTGTATATACAGTGCATATATACTGTCTGTTTGCACAGTGTATATGTACAGTCTGTATATACAGTGTATATGTGCTGTCTGTGTACACAGTATATATGTACAATACTGCATATACAGTGTATATGTATTGTCTGTGTACAGTGTATATGTACTGTCTGTGTACACAGTGTATATGTACTGTCTGTATATACAGTGTATATGTAATGTTTGTGTACACAGTGTATATGTAATGTCTATTATACAGTGTATATGTACTGTCTGTGTAAACAGTTGTAAAGTTACTGTCTGTAATATAGTGTATATGTAATGTCTGTGGACACAGTGTATATGTATGTCTGTATATACAGTGTATATGGAATGTCTGTGTACACATGTTATGTAATGTTGACACCGTGTATATTACAATCTGTATATACAGTATATATGTGCTGTCTGTGTACACAGTGTATATGTACAATCGGTATATGTGTTGTCTGTGACAGAGTGTATATGTATGTCTGTATATACGTGTATATGGAATGTCTGGTACACAGTGTATATTGTAATGTCTGTGTACACAGTGTATATGTACAATCTGTTATGTTCAGTAATATGTGCTGTCTGTGTACACAGTGTATATGTACAATCTGTATATACAGTGTATATGTGCTGTCTGTGTACACCGTAATATGACAATCTGCATATCACGTTATATGTATTGTCTGTGTACAGTGTATATGTACTGTCTGTGTACACAGTGTATATGTACTGTCTGTATATACAGTGTGTATATGTAATGTTTGTGTACACAGTGTATATGTAATGTATATTATTACAGTGTATATGTACTGTCTGTGTAAACAGTGTAAAATGTACTTGTGTATATAAGTGTATATGTGTAAGTCTGGTTAACAGTGTATATGTACTGTCTGTATATACAGTGTATATGAATGTCGTGTACACAGTTATATGTATTTGTGACACTGTAATGTACATCTGTATATACAGTATATATGTGCTGTCTGTGTACACAGTGTATATGTACAATCTGGGTATATGTGCTGTCTGTGTACAGAGTGTATATGTACTGTCTGTATATACAGTGTATATGGAATGTCTGTGTACACAGTGTATATGTAATGTCTGTGTACACAGTGTATATGTACAATCTGTATATACAGTATATATGTGCTGTCTGTGTACACAGTGTAATGTACAATCTGTGTATACAGGTATATGTGCTGTTGGTACAGAGTGTATTTCTGTCTGTATATACAGTGTATATGTGCTGTCTGTGTACACAGTGTATATGTACAATCTGTGTATACAGGGTATATGTGCTGTCTGTGTACAGAGTGTATATTTACTGTCTGTATATACAGTGTATATGTGCTGTCTGTGTACACAGTGTATATGTACTGTCTGTATATACAGTGTATATGTGCTGTCTGTGTACAGAGTGTATTGTACAATCTGTATATACAGTGTATATGTGTGTCATGTGTTTAAACACAGTGTATATGTACTGTCTGTATATACAGTGTATATGTAATGTTTGTGTACACAGTGTATATGTAATGTCTATATATACAGTGTATATGTACTGTCTGTGTACACAGTGTAAATGTACTGTCTGTATATACAGTGTATATGGAATGTCTGTGTACACAGTGTATATGTACTGTCTGTATATACAGTGTATATGGAATGTCTGTGTACACAGTGTATATGGAATGTCTGTGTACACAGTGTATATGTACAATCTGTGTATACAGTATATATGTGCTGTCTGTGTACACAGTGTATATGTACAATCTGTGTATACAGGGTATATGTGCTGTCTGTGTACACAGTGTATATGTACTGTCTGTATATACAGTGTATATGTGCATGTCAGTGTACACAGTGTATATGTACTGTCTGTATATACAGTGTATATGTGCTGTCTGTGTACACAGTGTATATGTACAATCTGTATATACAGTGTATATGTGCTGTCTGTGTACAGAGTGTATATGTACTGTCTGTATATACAGTGTATATGTAATGTTTGTATACACAGTGTATAAGTACAATCTGTATATACAGTGTATATGTGCTGTCTGTGTACATAGTGTATATGTACTGTCTGTATATACAGTGTAAATGTGCTGTCTGTGTATACAGTGTATATGTACTGTCTGTATATACAGTGTATATGTAATGTTTGTAGTCTAGGGATACTCGACGAGGAGTCCCAGGTGGCTCCGACTCCTGACTATCTATTTCTTTAAGGTCTAGGGAATCTCAGCGAGGAGTCCCCAGGTGACTCAGATTCCTGACTACTAATAACTTTAAGGTCTAGGGATACTCCGAGGAGTCCCCAGGTGAATCAGATTCCTGACTACTAATAACTTTAAGGTCTAGGGATACTCAACGAGGAGTCCAAGGTGAATCTGACTCCTGACTACCTAAACTTTAAGGTCTAAGGGATGTCTACAGCGAGGATCCCCAGGTGGCCTCCGACCCGACTATCTATTTCTTTAAGTCTAGGGATACTCAGCGAGGAGTCCCCAGGTGAATCTGACTCCTGACTACCATATAACTTAAGGTCTAGGGATACTCACCGAGGAGTCCCCAGGGATGATCTGCTCCTGACTACCTAATAACTTTAGGTTCTAGGGATACTCAGCGAGGAGTCCCCAGTGAATCATAGACTCCTGACTACCTAATAACTTTAGGTTCTAGGGATACTCAGCGAGGAGTCCCCAGTGTGAATCTTCTACTCCTATCTGACTACCTAATAACTTTAGGTTCTAGGGATACTCAGCGAGGAGTCCCCAGGTGACATCAGATTCCTGACTACCATAATACTTTAGTCTAGGTATGATACCAGCGAGGAGTCCCCAGGTGAATCAGATTCCTGACTACCTAATAACTTTAAGGTCTAGGGATACTCACCGAGGAGTCCCCAGGTGAATCTGACTCCTGACTACCTAATAACTTTAGGTTCTAGGGATACTCAGCGAGGAGTCCCCAGGTGACTCAGATTCCTGACTACCTAATAACTTTAAGGTCTAGGGATACTCAGCCAGGAGTCCCCAGGTGACTCAGATTCGACTACCTAATAATTTAAGGTCTAGGGATACTCACCGAGGAGTCCCCAGGTGAATCTGACTCCTGACTACCTAATAACTTTAAGGTCTAGGGATACGAGCGAGGAGTCCCCAGGTGAACAGATTCCTGACTACCTAATAACTTTAAGGTCTAGGGTATACTCACCGAGGAGTCCCAGGTGAATCTGACTCCTGACTACCTAATAACTTTAGGTTCTAGTGACTCCAGCGAGGAGTCCCCAGGTGACTCAGATTCCTGACTACCTATAACTTTAAGGTCTAGGGATACTCAGCCAGGAGTCCCCAGGTGACTCAGTTCCTGACTACCTAATAATTTAAGGTCTAGGGATACTCAGCAGGGTCCCCAGGTGACTCAGATTCCTGACTACCTAATAATTTAAGGTCTGGGATACTCAGCCAGGAGTCCCCAGTGACTCAGATTCCTGACACCTAATAATTTAAGGTCTAGGGATACTCACGAGTAAAGCCCGTGACTCAGACTCATAACACCTTATACACACGTGTCAAACTCAAGGTCATTTTTGTGGCCCATGGTAACTGTACAGCATCCAAGACTTACTACATAGCTATCCATTTGTGCAGTCCAACTATCTGCAGAACATAGATCTGTCGCTAGATACCAGCATCAGCTCTTTTTAAACAGCTCATAGGGCGCAATCAGATGTTTATACAGCTGGGACTGTATCTAGCAGACAGATCTGTATCTGATCTAGTTACAACACTGCTTGACTTGCACAAATGAACAGCAGTGTAGTAGGCTTGGATGCAGTCACTGCTGTAACAGCTGATCGTGTACCTAGCCGGCCATAAAGTTATGATAAAGGGCCTTCTATTGGAGATGGCCATTCCTACCAAGCCATTAGAGTAAGGAGGGTTGTTCCTAAAGACCTAACTGCCTATCTTTGGTTAGGAACTATGGGCCATATTTATTTATATATTGCTAGAGTGATACCGCGCCTTTAATAGAAATTTACTATAATGATCACAAATTTACACCGGTAGTATTTCACTACGTATAGTATTCTCGACCGAACATTTGTTAATTAACGAAAGTTCACTGTAAATGTATGACCTGGCCGTACATGTAAATATGGCCCTATATGAAAAACGGCATTAGATTCTCGCCTGAATAGCTTGAAAGGCCGCACACGTACTCTTGTGATTCTCATGTAGCCTCCGTAAGCATATGTGTTTCTAAAAAAATTCATCTTGGACCCCTGTTGGAATTGAGTGGATGGCCATGGAATGCTTGTCATTCCTACTATAAAAATGTTAATAGTATTCAGAGCTGCACACATGTTGCATATAGTATTAAAATGTCAATAGCATTGGAGACAAAAATGTATTTCATTTGTTTTTTAAAAAAAAAAATTTCATGTTATTGAAGAAAACCTTAAGCTGGGTACACATATCACGATTTTTGAAAAATGAGCAGGGCCGTTTTTAGGCATGCCACCTAGGCAAAGAACTAGGGCCCTATGTTGATCCAGGGCACCTATTCTTCTCCCTAGCATCTCCCTGTCAGCTGTTACTTGCGGTCTTAGATCTGCTCTCCTTGTTTAGCTGTAACCTGCAACATTGTATCTAGTACAGAGCCTGAACTCCACACACTCTACTTGATGTTACAATTTGCAAATGAACTGAAGGTGAAGAAAGAGGGGGAGGATGGAGTTTAGCTAATAGTACTGAGGAGAACAGATCTAAAATGGCAGGTAAAAGCTGCTGCAACTTTATAACAGTGACCCTGTGACTAGCACCCATGAGATCCCTATCCCTGCATCTTTCTACCTTCCACCCAACTCTCCAATTAGAACTAGAGTAGGTGAGGAGTGAATAATTCAATGGAGGAGACATGAAAGCAGGTACAACTGTATATCATGTCAATGCTGGCACTGGAAGGGTTAGAGGTATACTCTGCTGGCACTGAAGGGGTTAATAGAAGTCTGTTGGCATTGATGGTTCATGGTAATACTCTTCTAGCACTGAAAGTGTAAATTTCCCTGTTCTGCCCTACCCGGCTGGAAACAATTTCTGGGGAGAACACTGGTGCGCACATACCGCACATCCACTGAAACCTACCCTGTCCTTCCATCAGTATTTTATTTGTCCAGTGTTGTTGCATCATACAAAGTATTATACACGCCCGCCCCTCACCTGTACAAGCACGTGCCCCTTACCAATAGTAAAGCGTCCCACTATAAAGAACAGTCACAGTAGACGGATTCAGAAGGGAGGAAACCCAGCTGTGGTTTGCAGGCCAAGTTTGTTGTTTGTTTTTTTTGGGGGGGGGGCGCAAGTAGTGGGAGGGTCATTCTAGCCACTAAATGCTAAAAACGGCCCCCGTCTGAAAGATCCAGTATGGGAGTTTATCGGTACTTGTGTCACCTATTAGGCTAAGTTCCAACTAGCATGCAAGATTTTTAGATGCGTGACATGCTGTATGTGCTGCGCTCCTGTACATCTGTGTTCTCTGAATGCATGGATACACACAAAGCAAAGCGCACATGGTTAGCAATGCGAATCGGAAGTGTGATCAGACCTGGCCCTTACTCTCTTACTGCTCATATTTAGCTAAATTAAATGTATCAATTGTTTTCGCAGTAAAACCTGTAAAAGTCAGAAAAAATGGAGCACCTGACATCTCTTGCAGCTCCACATCCACGTTAATTATGTATCCAGACTCACTTTCTCACCATCCCCTATAGATCACTGCTGATAAATTGTTTCCATAACAAAGTGAGGATTTTAGTTGCTCATTAGGTAAATCTTCTTTGTCAGTAGATCAAAAATCAGGGAACGGTTTGTAAATTGAAGTTTTGCTATTCAATCTTTTTGAACGCTATGATTTCACATTCAGTATAGTGAGCTTGTTTAATCCCTTTCACCTAATATGCAAGTAATGAAGGAGAATAATGGGATAATAGGCATAATAGACAGTAGTATCCTGTGATCCTTCCTTATTCATTGTACAATTCCACCTCGTGGGATTGTATCTAATTGATCTCCATTTGTGCTAGCGCCCTCTGCTGCCGTGGAACATTAGGTTCTGCAGACAGGGTAGGGTGACATCATAGACCCTCGGAAAATTACGTAACTTTGAAAAGAACATGGCAGGAACCCACTCTGTTGTCTTGGCATTATACAAGATCCGCTGCAGAAATATAAAGGCACAAAAAAATCTATTTATACAAATATTCATGCAATGGGTACGTCACCCATATTCCTCTTCAATAAAATACTGTTGTGGGAAATGAGAATTTCCCATAGTAATTAGGGATTTAGTCATTCCATTCCTACTGACACAGAATCCAGTATTTGGGAATGGGGACGACTTGTAATAATATCTCTTCCTTTAATGACAAATTCATTCATCAGTCCGGTATATCGTAATTAATTCACCGTCACGGTATTCTTATATTAATTCATCCAGGTCACGGTATATCTGTATATTAATTCATCCAGGTCAGGTATACTGTAATATTCATTCATCCAGTCATGGTATATCTGTAATATTCATTCATCCAGGTCATGGTATATCTGTAAGATTCATTCATCATGGTCATGTATATCTGTAATATTCATCATCATGGTCACGGTATATCTGTAATATTCATTCATTATGGTCCAGGTATATCTGTAATATTCATTCATCCGTCACGATATACTTGTAATATTCATTCATCCAGGTCACGTATATCTGTAATATTCATTCATCCAGGTCACGGTATATCTGTATATTCATTCATCCAGATCATGGTATATCTGTAATATTCATCCACCCAGGTCATGGTATATCTGTAATATCATTCATCCAGGTCATAGTATATCTGTAATATTCATTCATCCAGGTCATGGTATCTGTAATATTCATTATCAGGTCATGGTATATCTGTAATATATTCATCCAGGTCATGGTATATCTGTGATATTCATTCATCCAGCATGGTATATCTGTAATATTCATTCATTCACAGGTCATGGTATATCTGGGAAGGTTCTCATTCATCCAGGTCACGGTATAGCTGTAATATTCTCTCCAGTCATGGTATATCTGTAAATCATCATCCAGGTCATGGTATTGTATTCTATATGTCAATTATCTATCATTCATCCAGGTCATGTTATATCTGTAATATTCATTCATCCAGGTCATGGTATATCTGTAATATTCATTCATCCAGGTCATGGTAATATTCGTAATATTCCATTCATCCAGGTCACGGGATATCTGTAAATTCATTCATCCAGTCACGGTATATCTGTAATATTCATTCATCCAGGTCACGGAATACTGTAATATTCATTCATCAGGTCATGGAATATCTGTAATATTCATTCATCCAGGTCACGGTATATCTGTAATAGTCATTCCATCCAGGTCATGGTATATCTGTATAGTCATTCATCCAGGTCATGGTATATCTGTATAGTCATTCATCCAGGTCAAGGTATACTGTATTTCACATCCAGATCATGGTATATCTGTAATATTCATTTATGCAAGTCAGGGTATATCTGTAATATTCATCAGCCAGGTCTGGTATATCTGTAAAATGTAATTCTCCGGTCATGGTATATCTGTAATAGTCATTCATCCAGGTCAAGGTATATCTGTAATATTCATTCATCCAGATCATGGTATATCTGTAATATTCATTTATGCAAGTCAGGGTATATCTGTAATATTCATTCAGCCAGGTCATGGTATATCTGTAAAAGTAATTCATCCAGGTCATGGTATATCTGTAATATTCATTTATGCAGGTCATGGTATATCTGCAAGATTCATCCATCCAGGTCATGGTATATCTGTAATATTCATCCATCCAGGTCATGGTATATCTGTAATATATCCATGGTCACGGTATATCTGTAATTTCATCCATCCAGTCATGGTATATCTGCAAGATTCATCCATATAGGTCATGGAATAGGTAATCTTCATCATCCAGTCATGATATCTGTAATATTCTTCATCCAGGTCATGGTATCTGTAATATTCATTCATCCAGGTCATGGTATATCTGTAATATTCATCACCTCCAGGTCATGGTATATCTGTACTATTTCATTCATCCAGGTCATGGTGTATCTGTAATATTCATCCATCCAGGTCATGGTATATCTGTAATATTCATCCATCCAGGTCTGATACGGAATATTCATCCATCCAGGTCAGGTATATCTGTAAATTATATCCATCCAGGTCACGGTATATCTGTAATACATTCTCCAGGTCATGGATATCTGTATATTCATTCTCCAGGTCTGGTATATCTGTAATATCATCCTTCTAGGTCCGGTATCTGTAATATTCATCCATCCAGGTCATGGTATATCTGTAATATTCATCCATCCAGGTCTGGTATCTGTATATTCATTCATCAGGTCATGGTATATCTGTATATTCATCCATCCATGGTCATGGTAATATCTGCAAGATTCCCCATCCAGGTCCTGGAATATCTGTAATATTCTTCATCCAGGTCATGGTATATCTTTAATATTCATTCAATCCGGTCATGGTATATCTCTTTAAGTCATTCATCCAGTCATGAATATCTGTAATATTCAATCCATCCGGTCATGTATCTGTACTATCATCATCCAGGTCATGGTATCTGTATATTCAATCCATCGTCATGTATCTCTGTAATATTCATCCATCCAGGTCATGGTATATCTGTAATATTCATTCATCCAGGTCATGGTATATCTGTAATTCATTTCATCCAGTCATGGTATATCTGTAATATTCATTCATCCAGGTCATGGTATATCTGTTGTATTCATTCATCCAGGTCACGGTATATCTGTATATTCATTCATCCAGGTCATGGTTATCTGTTGTATTCAGTAGATCAACTGAACTTAAAGTTTAGTTCTTGAAGACGTTTCGTAGTCATCCGACTGGCTTTCTCAATTCAGATGACTTGTACAAGACTTCTCACACAACCTCTTATAATATGTAGCGACTGTTGTTAAAGGAGAACAAAGGGTTAAGTTAAACCTGTTATACCTAGAATGAGGACATGCGATGTAAGAACAAGCCTAATAAATTGTCTAAGAGGGCATCATGGACAGCGGTGAGCAGAGCAACCACCAACATTTTAGCCACACCCTCTTTAAAGGCCACAGCCATTTTAAAGCATACCTTTGTTACTTTTCCTTGTCCCTAGATTTTTCTTTATAATCCTTGTTCCTATCTGTACTAGGGGATTAAAGGAGAACTATAGTGCATATCAATTTTAAGAAAAAGTTATAATGAAAAGTACCTGGGCAGGTAGGTGGCATTGAAATTCCTACATCCCAATATTAGATGTAGGGATTAGGAAGGCTTCTTGCAGCGTGTCTTCTCATTGGCCAGGTCCTGGACCAAGCAGCCCTGCCCCAGACACAGAACAGCAGTATTACCAGTGATCTAAGGTAAATCCAGAGGTGAGGACCTAGCAAGGTCTACCTGGGGTACATCTAATGGGAGCCTAAGAGGCAGCATGGTGGCTCAGTGGTTAGCACTGATGCCTTGCAGCACTGAGGTCCTGAGTTCGATTCCACCCTTTGACACATCTGCAAGGTTTTGTATGTTCTCCCCGTGCTTGCGTGGGTTTCCTCTGGCACTCCTGTTCCCCCCACAATCATAAAGACTAAAGTGATTAGATTGTAGCTCTTCGGGCATGGCCTGATGGGAATTGAGTAAATATTGTAAAACGCTGCGGAATATGTAGCTCTATATAAGAAATAAAATACATACATACATAGGGATTGGAGCAATTTGGGGTTAGTCCCATTAATAATTAATGTGTCATATTCTATCAGTATCGGAATCCGATTCAATATTAGTCAATACCGGACTGCATTTCATTACCCATGACTTGCATTCCACACTGACATCATTCCACCAAAACACACTACAGCTCAGTAATCCAACCGCACTGTCCCAAAGAGTGTTAGTGTTTATAGACAACATGTAATACTTCAGCACTAGATGGCAGTGTAATACCTTCATAGTAATTTTAACTAAAAGACCTGGTACGGCTTATCCCCACCAACAATTTACTGATAAACAAACATATAGGGCTGTATTTATAAGGATCCTTGTCAGTAATGTCTAACAAACTTTGATTTTATATTATTATTGATTTATATAGCGCGCCACATCTTCCGTGCGCTTTACCAATTACAAAGTCATTCATTACATACAGGGTAATACATGGTATACAAAGTAACTTATTACATACCAGGTAATATAAGTTAAAAAAATGTTTTCAACACATTACTGTTGTTTCATACAGCCCATGGTCATTAGCAATACCAATTAGGGGCCAAGAATCGGTGTGTCTATCATCGGAATTAAGTGCAAACACTGATTTCAGCCCAACCAGTCATGAGGCTTATTGGAATCTACCAATCTGCTGTGATTTACCAAACATGAATGGTCCACTCAACAATTTTACCCCAAAACCAGTCCAGTGATGTTCCAATAAACTATAAGGCAGTGACTAAAACTGGGTAACGTACATGGAGCAATTAAGGTAAGTCCATTAGATTGCTACAGTGCCGGCTTATAGGGACTGTTAAAAGAATATAAGCCAAATCGTTCACCTGTGTGTGAGAAATCTCCCATACCGTGGTTAATGAACTACCGATTTACTGCTCATGTGGACAATAAAATATCTAATCCTGTCAGCCCCAACAGGCCCAATACGTACTTTGTGTACCCACCTCACCTGTGATCTGAATTCCCTGACCTCCACATAAATCATGGTTTTCCTGATGTGAATAAGTTTCTATTTTCCGCCCCTGTCATGTAATCTTAGGTGATCTACACACGCTACCAATGATCACATTTACTCTGTCTAATCTGCAGATTACATCTGGGGCTAACCCATTTGATCCGAACATTTAATATCCCTTTCTTGCCTCTGTTGTAACTAGTGATCTAACAATTTTGCAAGAAGATAAAATAGTTTTTATGTTTTTTTCAGATTTACAACCACGCAAATAAAAAAAAAAAAACAACAAAACCCCCGCCTTTGGATATTTGATGAATAAAAAGCTATCGGGTGATTATAAACATTATTACCCAATCTACTGGCAGGGAATACGATGTACCAAAGGGAATCCTGTCTAACCATGTTATCAATAACAGGGGGGGGGTTGCTAGCAATGAGTTGAAGTTTCAAGGCCTTTCGTCCCATTGGACAACTGTACTTCCCCAAGCCCAGATCCTTTTGACTTTAAAAGTGCCCAGGGTGAACAGCGTGCCACGAATGGAACTTATGGAGGTAAGTACAGGACTTAAAAAGTTACCCAGGGGTGAGAACCTGTGATTTAGGTCCTTACCTGAGTTCTTTTAAAGGGTGGAAGTTGCCAGGACCTATAGTTGTCCTTTAACAATATAACGTTGTGTCTCCTTTTCACACACTGTGATAATCTGATAAACAAAAACAATGAACTCATTTATTTCTATATACAACAGTGTATTCAGTGCAAATTCATGTGTGTTTAAGAAAACAGAAGCATTTTCTATTGGTATCGCCCATCGTGTTTCTCGGTGTAATAAATGCTTTCCAACATACTGGATCTGTTTGCAGTACTCTCATGGTTGGCCTAGGGATTTGCACCCTGCTGCAAGATGTTGTTAACTGGTCCCCAACCCCTTCCAAAACAACCCCTGGGCACACACATAAGCTGCGAATTCTGCTTGGCTTGGCCTGCTTCAAATCATGTCGATACCTGCACTACTGTTCAGTTCTCCGGAGCTACTTTTTATGCCTTGTGCGGTGCCTCGGTTTTGGTTCGTTGGCCTTGGCCCATTAAGTCCCCAGCGATGGAAGTGAGAGAGAGGGAGGAGAGATGGTTAGCCATATTAAAAATGGCCCAACCAATCGCCCATGTTCAGGCCGGTAGTCGGACCGCTACCATTCATCCAGGTCAGGTATATCTGTAATATTAATTATGCAGGTCAGGTATATCTATATGCTTCAGGTCTTATATCTGTAATTCATCATCGGTCATGGTATATCTGTAATATTCATTCATCAGGTCATGGTTCTAATATTCATTCATCCAGGTCATGGTATATCTGTAATATTCATTCATCCAGTTCTATAGTATATCGGTTGTAAGTATTCATTCATACAGTCATGGTATATCGGTAATATTCATCCATCCGGTCATGGTATATCTGTAATATTCATCATCCAGGTCATGGTATATCTGTTAATTCTTCATCCATCCATGTCATGGTATATCTGTAATATTCCATTCATCAGGTCATGTATATCTGTAATATTCATTCCAGGTCATGGTAATCGTACTATTCATCCATCCAGTCATGGTATATCTGTAATATTCATCCATCCAGTCAGGTCCCCAGGTGGCTCCGACTCCTGACTATCTATTTCTTTAAGGTCTAGGGATACTCAGCGAGGAGTCCCCAGGTGAATCTGACTCCTGACTACCTAATAACTTTAAGGTCTAGGGATACTCAGCGAGGAGTCCCCAGGTGAATCAGATTCCTGACTACCTAATAACTTTAAGGTCTAGGGATATCAACCGAGGAGTCCAAGGTGAATCTGACTCCTGACTACCTAAACTTTAAGGTCTAGGGATTCTCAGCGAGGACCCCAGGTGGCTCGACTCCGACTATCATTTCTTTAAGGTCTAGGGATACTCAGCGAGGAGTCCCCAGGTGAATCTGACTCCTGACTACATATAACTTAAGGTCTAGGGATACTCACCGAGGAGTCCCCAGGTGATCTGCTCCTGACTACCTAATAACTTTAGGTTCTAGGGATACTCAGCGAGGATCCCCAGTGAATCTGACTCCTGACTACCTAATAACTTTAGGTTCTAGGGATACTCAGCGAGGATCCCAGGTGAATCTACACTCTTGACTACCTAATAACTTTAGGTTCTAGGGATACTCAGCGAGGAGTCCCCAGGTGATCGATTCCTGACTACCTAAATACTTTATGTCTAGGTCATGATCCAGCGAGGAGTCCCCAGTGGACTCAGATTCCTGACTACCTAATAACTTTAAGGTCTGGATAATCCCGAGGAGTCCCCAGGTGAATCTGACTCCTGACTACATATAACGTTAAGGTCTAGGATACTCAGCCGAGGAGTCCCCAGGTGATGATCTGCTCTGACTACCTAATAACTTTAGGTTCTAGGGATACTCAGCGAGGATCCCCAGTGAATCTGACTCCTGACTACCTAATAACTTTAGGTTCTAGGGATACTCAGCGAGGATCCCCATGTGAATCTACTACTCTACTCTGACTACCTAATAACTTTAGGTTCTAGGGATACTCAGCGAGGAGTCCCCAGGTGACATCAGATTCCTGACTACCTAAACTTTATGTCTAGGTGATCCAGCGAGGAGTCCCCAGGTGGATCAGATTCCTGACTACCTAATAACTTTAAGGTCTAGGGATACTCAGCGAGGAGTCCCCAGGTGAATCTGACTCCTGACTACCTAATAACTTTAAGGTCTAGGGATACTCAGCGAGGAGTCCCCCAGGTGAATCAGATTCCTGACTACCTAATAACTTTAAGGTCTAGGGATACTCACCGAGGAGTCCAAAGGTGAATCTGACTCCTGACTACCTAATAACTTTAGGTTCTAGGGATACTCAGCGAGGAGTCCCCAGGTGACTCAGATTCCTGACTACCTAATAACTTTAAGGTCTAGGGATACTCAGCCAGGAGTCCCCAGGTGACTCAGATTCCTGACTACCTAATAATTTAAGGTCTAGGGATACTCAGCCAGGAGTCCCCAGGTGACTCAGATTCCTGACTACCTAATAATTTAAGGTCTAGGGATACTCAGCCAGGAGTCCCCAGGTGACTCAGATTCCTGACAACCTAATAATTTAAGGTCTAGGGATACTCAGCGAGTAAAGCCCTGTGACTCAGACTCATAACTACCTTATACACACGTGTCAAACTCAAGGTCATTTTTTGTGGCCCATGGTAACTGTACAGCATCCAAGACTTACTACACTGCTATCCATTTGTGCAGTCCAAACTATCTGCAGAACTATAGATCTGTCTGCTAGATACCAGCATCAGCTCTTTTTAAACAGCTCATAGGGCGCAATCAGATGTTTATACAGCTGAGGACTGTATCTAGCAGACAGATCTGTATCTGTATCTAGTTACAACACTGCTTGGGACTTGCACAAATGAACAGCAGTGTAGTAAGGCTTGGATGCAGTCACTGCTGTAACAGCTGATCGTGTACCTAGCCTGGCCATAAAGTTATGATAAAGGGCCTTCTATTGGAGATGGCCATTCCATTACCAAGCCATTAGAGTAAGGAGGGTGTTCCTAAAAGACCTAACTGCCTATCTTTGGTTAGGAACTATGGGCCATATTTATTTATATATTGCTAGAAGTGATACCGCGCCTTTAATGAAATTTACTATAATGATCACAAATTTACAACCGGTAGTATTTCACTACGTATAGTATTCTACGACCGAACATTTGTTAATTAACGAAAGTTCACTGTAAATGTATGACCATGGCCGTACATGTAAATATGGCCCTATATGAAAAACGGCATTAGATTCTCGGCCTGAATAGCTTGAAGAGGCCGCACACGTAACTCTTGTGATTCTCATGTAGCCTGCCGTAAGCAATATGTGTTTCTAAAAAAAATTCATCTTGGAGGCCCCTGTTGGGAATTGAGTGGATGACCATGGAATGCTTGTCATTTCCTACTATAAAAATGTTAATAGTATTCAGAGCTGCACACATGTTGCATATAGTATTAAAATGTCAATAGCATTTGGAGACAAAAAATGTATTTCATTTTGTTTTTTAAAAAAAAAAATTTTCATGTTATTGAAGAAAACCTTAAGCTGGGTACACATATCACAGATTTTTGAAAAATGAGCAGGGCCGTTTTTAGGCATAGGCCACCTAGGCAAAGAACTAGGGCGCCTATGTTGATCCAGGGCACCTATTCTTCTCCCTAGCATCTCCCTGTCAGCTGTTACTTGCGGTCTTAGATCTGCTCTCCTTGTTTAGCTGTAACCTGCAACATTGTATCTAGTACAGAGCCTGAACTCCACACACTCTACTTGATGTTACAATTTGCAAATGAACTGAAGGTGAAGGAAAGAGGGGGGAGGATGAGTTTAGCTAATAGTACTGAGGAGAACAGATCTAAAATGGCAGGTAAAAGCTGCTGCAGACTTTATAACAGTGACCCCTGTGACTAGCACCCATGAGATCCCTATCCCTGCATCTTTCTACCTTCCACCCAACTCTCCAATTAGAACTTAGAGTAGGTGAGGAGTGAATAATTCAATGGAGGAGACATGGAAAGCAGGTACATACTGTATATCATGTCAATGCTGGCAGCTGGAAGGGTTAGAGGTAATACTCTGCTGGCACTGAAGGGGTTAATAGGAAAGTCTGTTGGCATTGAATGGTTCATGGTAATACTCTTCTAGCACTGAAAGTGTAAATTTCCCTGTTCTGCCCTACCCGGCTGGAAACAATTTCTGGGGAGAACACTGGTGCCACATACCGCACATCCACTGAAACCTACCCTGTCCTTCCAATCAGTATTTTATTTGTCCAGTGTTGTTGCATTCATACAAAAGTATTATACACGCCCGCCCCTCACCTGGTACAGCACGTGCCCCTTACCAACTAGTAAAGCGTCCCACTATAAAGAACAGTCACAGTAGACGGATTCAGAAGCAGGAGGAAACCCAGCTGTGGTTTGACAGGCCAAGTTTGTTTGTTTGTTTGTTTTTGGGGGGGGGGCGCAAGTAGGTGGGAGGGTCATTTCTAGCCACTAAAATGGCTAGAAACGGCCCCCTGTCTGAAAGATCCAGTATGGGAGCTTTATCGGTACTGTGTGCACCTATTAGGCTAAGTTCCAACTAGCATGCAAGATTTTTAGATTGCGTGACATGCTGTATGTGCTGCGCTCCTGTACATCTGTGTTCTCTGAATGCATGTGATACACACAAAAGCAAAGCGCACATGGTTAGCAATGCGAATCGGAAGTGTGATCAGACCTGGCCCTTACTCTCTGTACTGCTCATATTTAGCTAAATTAAATGTATCAATTGTTTTCGCAGTAAAACCTGTAAAAGTCAGAAAAAATGGAGCACCTGACATCCTTGCAGCTCCACATCCACAGGGTTAATTTATGTATCCAGACTCACTTTCTCAGCCATCCCCTATAGATCACTGCTGATAAAATTGTTTCCATAACAAAAGTGAGGATTTTAGTTGCTCAATTAGGTAAATCTTCTTTGTCAGTAGATCAAAAATCAGGGAACGGTTTGTAAATTGAAGTTTTGCTATTCAATCTTTTTGAACGCTATGATTTCACATTCAGTATAGTGAGCTTGTTTAATCCCTTTCACCTAATATGCGAAGTAATTGAAGGAGAATAAATGGGATAATAAGGCAGTAATAGACAGTAGTATCCTGTGATCCTTCCTTATTCATTGTACAATTCCACCTCTGTGGGAATTGTATCTAATTGATCTCCAGTTGTGCTAGCGCCCTCTGCTGCCAGTGGAACATTAGGTTCTGCAGACAGGGTAGGGTGACATCATAGACCCATCGGAAAATTACGTAACTTTGAAAAGAACATGGCAGGAACCCACTCTGTTGTCTTGGCATTATACCAAGATCCGCTGCAGAAATATAAAGGCACAAAAAAATCTATTTATACAAATATTACATGCAATGGGTACGTCACCCCATATTCCTCTTCAATAAAATACTGTTTGTGGGGAAATGAAGGGAATTTCCCATAGTAATTAGGGATTTAGTCATTCCATTCCTACTGACACAGAATCCAGTATTTGGGAATGGGGACGACTTGTAATAATATCTCTTCCTTTAATGACAAATTCATTCATCCAGGTCACGGTATATCTGTAATATTAATTCATCCAGGTCACGGTATATCTGTAATATTAATTCATCCAGGTCACGGTATATCTGTAATATTAATTCATCCAGGTCATGGTATATCTGTAATATTCATTCATCCAGGTCATGGTATATCTGTAATATTCATTCATCCAGGTCATGGTATATCTGTAATATTCATTCATCATGGTCATGGTATATCTGTAATATTCATTCATCATGGTCACGGTATATCTGTAATATTCATTCATTATGGTCACGGTATATCTGTAATATTCATTCATCCAGGTCACGATATATCTGTAATATTCATTCATCCAGGTCACGGTATATCTGTAATATTCATTCATCCAGGTCACGGTATATCTGTAATATTTATTCATCCAGGTCACGGTATATCTGTAATATTCATTCATCCTGGTCACGGTATATCTGTAATATTCATTCATCCAGGTCACGGTATATCTGTAATATTCATTCATCCAGGTCACGGTATAGCTGTAATATTCATTCATCCAGGTTCATTGGTATGATCTTGATATTCATTCCATCCAGACATGGTATATCTGTAATATTCATTCATCCAGGTCATGGTATATCTGATAGTTCCATTCATCAATCAGGTCACGGTATACTGATATTCTTCACTCCAGTCATGGTATATCTGTAAATCATCATCCAGGTCATGGATATCTGTATTTCATTCATCATGTCAATGTATATCTTTATTCATTTCATCACAGGTCATGGTATATATCTGTAATATTCATTCATCCAGGTCATGGTATATATCTGTAAATTCATTCATCCAGGTCATGGTAATATCGTAATATCATTCATCCAGGTCACGGTGATATCTGTAATGATTCATTCATCCAGGTCACGGTAATATCTGTTAATATTCATTCATCCAGGTCACGGAATAACTGTAATATTCATTCATCAGGTCATGGAATATCTGTAATATTCATTATCATCCAGGTCACGGTATATCTGTAATATCATTCATCCAGGTCATGGTATATCTGTATATCATTCATCCAGGTCATGGTATATCTGTAAGTATTCATATCCAGGTCAAGGTTAAGCTGTAATATTCACATCCAGATCATGGTATATCTGTAATATTCATTATCAAGGTCAGGGTATATCTGTAATATTCATCGTCATCCAGGTCATGGTATATCTGTAAATAATTCCTCCCGGTCATGGTATATCTGTAATAGTTCATTCATCCAGGTCAATGGTATATCTGTAATATAATTCATTCATCCAGATCATGGTATATCTGTAATATTCATTTATGCAAGTCAGGGTATATCTGTAATATTCATTCAGCCAGGTCATGGTATATCTGTAAAAGTAATTCATCCAGGTCATGGTATATCTGTAATATCATTTATCAGGTCATGGTATATCTGTCAAGATTCATTCATCCAGGTCATGTAATCTGTAATTATTCTCCATCCAGGATTCATGGTATAATTCTGTAATAGTATCATCGGTCACGGTATATCTGTAATATTCATCCATCCAGGTCCTGGTATATCTGCAAGATTCCATCCATATAGGTCATGGACATATGAGTAATACTGTCAGTCACCATGTCATGGATATCTGTAATATTCTTCATCCAGGTCATGGTATATAGTCTGTAATATCTCATTCATCCAGGGTCATAGGGTATATCTGTAATATTCATGATTCAGCTCCAGTCATGGTATATCTGTACTATTTCATTCATCCAGGTCATGTGTATCTGTAATATTCATCCATCCAGGTCATGGTATATCTGTAATATTCATCCATCCAGGTCTGATACGGTAATATTCATCCATCAGGTCAGGTAATATCTGTAAATGTATATCCATCCAGGTCAGGTATATCTGTAATACAATTCCATCCAGTCATGGATTCTGTATATTCATTCTCCAGGTCTGGTATATCTGTAATATCATCTCAGGTCCGGTATCTCGTAATATTCATCCATCCAGGTCATGGTATATCTGTAATATTCATCCATCCAGGTCTGGTAAATCTGTATATTCATCATCAGGTCATGGTATATCTGTATATTCAATCCATCCAGGTCATGGTAATATCTGAAGATTCCCCATCCAGGTCATGGTAATATCTGTAATATTCTCATCCAGGTCATGGTATATCTTGTAATATTCATTCATCCGGTCATGGTATATCTTGTAATCATTCTCCAGGTCATGATATCTGTAATATTCATTCCATCCGGTCATGTATATCTGTACTATCATTCATCCAGGTCATGGTATCTGTATATTCATCCATCGTCATGTATTACTGTAATATTCATTCATCCAGGTCACGGTATATCTGTAATATTCATTCATCCAGGTCATGGTATATCTGTTGTATTCAGTTAGATCAACTGAACTTAAAGTTTAGTTCTTGAAGACGTTTCGTTAGTCATCCGACTGGCTTTCTCAATTCAGAATGACTTGTACAAGACTTCTCCACACACATCTTATAATATGTAGCGACTGTTGTTAAAGGAGAACAAAGGGTTAAGTTAAACCTGTTATACCTAGAATGAGGACATGCGATGTAGAAGACAAGCCTAATAAATGTTGCTAAGAGGGCATCATGGACAGCGGTGAGCAGAGCACACCACCAACATTTTAGCCACACCCTCTTTTAAAGGCCACAGCCATTTTAAAGCATACCTTTGTTACCTTTTCCTTGTCCCTAGATTTTTCTGTATAAATCCTTGTTCCTATCTGTACTAAGGGGATTAAAGGAGAACTATAGTGCATATTCAATTTTAAGAAAAAAGTTATAATGAAAAGTACCTGGGGCAGGTAGGTGGCATTGGTAATTCCTACATCCCAATATTAGATGTAGGGATTAGGAAGGCTTCTTGCAGAGCGTGTCTTCTCATTGGCCAGGTCCTGGACTCAAGCAGCCCTGCCCCAGACACAGAACAGCAAGTATTACCAGTGATCTAAGGTAAATCCAGAGGTGAGGACCTAGCCAAGGTCTACAACTGGGGTACATCTAATGGGAGCCATAAGAGGCAGCATGGTGGCTCAGTGGTTAGCACTGATGCCTTGCAGCACTGAGGTCCTGAGTTCGATTCCACCCTTTGACACATCTGCAAGGAGTTTGTATGTTCTCCCCGTGCTTGCGTGGGTTTCCTCTGGGCACTCCGGTTTCCCCCACAATCATAAAGACATAAAGTGATTAGATTGTAAGCTCTTCGGGGCATGGCCTGATGGGAATTGAGTAAATAATTGTAAAACGCTGCGGAATATGTAGCTCTATATAAGAAATAAAATACATACATACATAGGGATTGGAGCAATTGGTGGGGTATAGTCCCATTAATAATTAATATTGTGCAATATTCTATCAGTATCGGAATTCCGATTCAATATTAGTCAATACCGGACTGCATTTCATTACCCATGACTATGCATTCCACACTGACATCATTCCACCAAAAACACACTACAGCTCAGTAATCCAGACCGCACTGTTCACAAAGAGTGTTAGTGTTATAAGACAACATGTAATACTTCAGCACTAGATGGCAGTGTAATACCTTAACTAGTAATTTTAACTAAAAGACCTGGTACAGGCTTAATTCCCCACCAACAGATTTACTGATAAACAAACATATAGGGCTGTATTTATAAAGGATCCTTGTCAGTAATGTCGATAACAAACTTTGATTTTATTATTATTATTGATTTATATAGCGCGCCAACATCTTCCGTGGCGCTTTACAATTACAAAGTCATTCATTACATACAGGGTAATACATGGTATACAAAGTAATACTTATTACATACACAGGTAATATAAGTTAAAAAAATGTTTTCAACCACATTACTGTTATTCTATACAGCCCATGGTCAATTAGCAATACCAATTATGGCCAAGAATCGGTGGTCTATCATGCGGAATTAAAGTGGCAACACTGATATTTCAGCCCAACCAGTCATGAGGCTTATTGGAATCTACACAATCTGCTGTGATTTACCAAAACATTGAATGGTCCAAACTCACCAATTTTACCCCAAAACCAGTCCAGTGATGTTCCAATAAACATATAAGGCCAGGTGACTAAAACTGGGTACACACAGTACCAATGGGAAGCAGATTACAGGTAGAGTCCATTAGATTGCTACAGTGCCGGCTTATAGGGACTGTTTAAAAAGAATATAAGCCAAAATCGTTCACCTGTGTGGTGAGAAATCTCCCAATACCGTGGTTAATGAACTACCGATTTACTGCTACATGTGGACAATAAAATAATCTAATCCTGTCAGCCCCAACAGGCCCAATATCGGTACTTTGTGTACCCACCTCACCTGTGATCTGAATTCCCTGACCTCCACATAAATCAATTGGTTTTCCTGATGTGAATAAGTTTCTATTTCCTGCCCCTGTCATGTAATCTTAGGCTGATCTTACACACGCTACCAATGATCCAATTTACTCTGCTAATCTGCAGATTATCATCTGGGGCTAACCCATTTGATCCGAACATTTAATATCCCTTTCTTGCCTCTGTTGTAATTCTAGGTGATCTAACGCAATTTTGCAAGAAGATAAAATATTTGTTTATGTTTTTTTCAGATTTACAACCACGCAAATAAAAAAAAACAAACAAAACCCCCGCCTTTGATATTTGATGAATAAAAAGCTATCGGGTGATTATAACATTATTACCCAATCTTACTGGCAGGGAATACGATGTACCAAAGGGAATCCTGTCTAACCATGTGATTCAATTAACAGGGGGGGGGGGTTGGCCTAGCAATGAGGTTGAAGGTGCAGAGGCCTTTCTGCCCATTAAGGACAACTGTACTTACCCAAGCCCAGATCCTTTTGACCTTTAAAAGTGCCCAGGGTGAACAGCGTGCCAGCGAATGGAACTTATGGAGGTAAGTACAGGACTTAAAAGCTTAACCCAGGGGTGAGAACCTAGTGATTTAGGTCCTTACCCTGAGTTCTTTTAAAGGGAGTGAAGTTGCCAAGGACACTATAGTTGTCCTTTAACAATATAACGTTGTGTCTCCTTATGTCACCACATGGTGATAATCTTGATAAACAAAACAATGAACTCATTTATTTCTATATACAGTGTTAGTTCAGTGCAAATTCATGTGTGTTTAAGAAAAACAGAAGCATTTTCTAATTTGTATCTGCCCATCCGGTGATTTCTCGGTGTATAAATAAATGCTTCCAACATACTGGATTCCTGTTTGCAGGACTCTCAGGGTTGGCCTTAGGATATTTAGCACCCTGTGCAAGATTTGTTACTGGTCCCCAACCTCCTTTCCAAAACAACCCCCTGGGCACACACAATAAGCTGCTGAATGCTGCTTGGCTTGGCCTGCTTCAAATCATGTTCGATACCTGCACTTACTGTTTTCAGTTCCGCCGGGAGCTACTTTTTATGCCCTTGTGCGGTGCCTCGGTTTTGGTTCGTTGGCCTTGGCCCATTAAGTCCCCAGCGATGGAAAGTGAGAGAGAGGGGAGGAGAGATGGGTTAGCCCATATTAAAAATGGCCCAACCTAATACAGCCCATGTATCAGGCCGGTAAGTCGGACCTGCTACCATTCATCCAGGTCAAGGTATATCTGTAATATTAATTTATGCAGGTCACGGTATATCTGTAATATTCATTCATCCAGGTCATGGTATATCTGTAATATTCATTCATCCAGGTCATGGTATATCTGTAATATTCCAATCCATCCAGGTCACGGTATATCTGTATATTCATTCATCCAGGTCACGGTAATCTGTAATATTCTTCATCCATGTCACGGTATCATCTTGTAATATTCATTCATCCAGGCCACGTTACATCTGTAATATTCATTCATCCAGTCACGGTACATCTGTAATATCATTCATCCCAGGTCACGGTTACATCTGTAATATTCATCATCCAGGTCACGGTACATCTGTAATATTCATTCATCCAGGTCACGGTAATCTGTAATATTCATCATCCAGGTCACGTAACTTTACTATTCATTCATCCAGGTCACGGTAAGCTGTAATATTCATTCATCCAGGTCACGGTATAGCTGTAATATTCATTCATCCAGGTCACGTGTATAGCTGTAATATTCATTCATCCAGGTCGGTAATAGCTGAATATTCATTCATCAGGTCACGGTATAGCTGTAATATTCATTCATCCAGGTCACGGTATAGCTGTAATATTCATACACATCCAGGTCACGGTATACTGTAATATTCATTCATCCAGGTCACGGTATATACTGTATATTCAGTCATCATCCAGTCACTGTATAGCTTGTAATATTCATTCATCCAGGTCACGTATATCTGTAATATTCATTCATCCAGGTCACGGTATATCTGTAATATTCATTCATCCAGGTCACGGTATAGCTGTAATATTCATTCATCCAGTCACACGGTATAGCTGTATATCATTCATTCATCCAGGTCCGGTATAGCTGTAATATTCATTCATCCAGGTCACGGTAAGCTGTAATATTCATTCAATCCAGGTCCGGTATAGCTGGTAATATTCATTCATCCAGGTCACGGTATAGCTGTATATTCATTCATCCAGGTCACGTAAGACTGTAATATTCATCATCCAGGTCACGGTATAAGCTGTAATTATTCATTCATCCAGGTCAACTATATCTGTAATATTCATTCATCCATCGGTCACGTTATACTGGTAATATTCATTCATCCAGGTCACGGTATAGCTGTAATATTCATTCATCCAGTCACGGTAAATCTCTGTAATATTCATTCATCCAGGTCACGGTAATATCCTGTAATATTCATTCATCCAGGCAGGTATATCTGTAATATTCATTCATCCAGGTCACGTAATATCTTTAATATTCATTCACCAGGTCGGTTTAAATATCTGTAATATTCAATTCATCCAGGTCACGGTATGCTGTAATATTCATTCATCCAGGTCCCGGTATAGCTGTAATATCATTCATCCATGTCATCGGTAGATCTGTAATATTCATTCATCCATGTCACTGGTATATCTGTAATCATTCATCCATCAGGTCAGGTATATCTGTAATATTCATTCATCCAGGTCGGTATATCTGTAATATTCATTCATCCAGGTCATGGTATAATCCTGTAATATTCATCCATCGGTCAGCTGGTAATCTATTCATCATCCAGGTCCGTACATCGTAATCTTCATCGGTCAGGTAATCTGTAATATTCATTCATCCAGGTCCACGGTACATCTGTAATATTCATTCATCCAGGTCACGGTAATACTGTAATATTCATTCATCTCAGGTCACGGTACATCTGTGTAATATCATTCATCCAGTCACGGTACAGTCTGTAATAATTCATCATCCAGGTCGGTAATCTGTATATTCATTCATCAGGTCACGGTACATCTGTAATATTCATTCATCCAGGTCACGGTAGCATATCTGTAATATTCATTCATCCAGGTCACGGTAATCTGTAATATTTCATCCAGGTCATCGTACAACTTAATATTCATTCATCCAGGTCCACGGTACAGCTGTAATATTCATTCATCCAGGTCAGGTATGCTGTAATATTCATTCATCCAGGTCAGCGTATAGCTGTATATATTCATTCATCCAGGTCACGGATACTGTAATATTCATTCATCCAGGTCACGGTATACTGTTATTCATTCAATCCAGGTCACGGTATAACTGTAATATTCATTCATCCAGGTCACGGTATAGCTGTAATATTCATTCATCCAGGTCACGGTATATTCTGTAATATTCATTCATCCAGGTCACGTTATCGCTGTAATATTCATTCATTCCAGGTCACGGTAATAGCTGTAATATTCATTCATCCAGTCACGGTAATAGCTGTAATATTCATTCATCCAGGTCCACGGTATATCTGTAATATTCATTCATCCAGATCACGGTATAGCTGTAATATTCATTCATCCAGGTCACGGTATAGCTGTAATATTCATTCATCCAGGTCAACGTATATGCTGTAGTATTCATTCCTCCAGTTCAGTTAGCTGTAAATTCATTTCATCCAGGTCACGGTATAGCTGCATATTTCATTCATCCAGGTCATAGTATAGCTGTAATATTCTTACATCCAGGTCACGGTATACCTGTAAATTCATTCATCAGGTCACGGTATTACTGTAATATTCATTCATCCGGTCAGGTATACTGTAATATTATTCATCCAGGTCTGTATATCTGTAATATCATTCATCCAGGTCATGGTATACTGTAATATTCATTCATCCAGGTCACGGTATATCTGCTGTAATATTCATTCATGCCAGTCACGTTATCTGTAATATTCATTCATCCAGGTCACGGTATATCTGTAATATTCATTCATCCATCACCGTATATCTGTAATATTCATTCATCCAGGTCACGGTATATCTGTAATATTCATTCATCCAGGTCACGGTATAATCTGTAATATTCATTCATCCAGGTATATCACGGATAATCTGTAATATTCATCTATCTAGGTCAGGTATATCTGTAATATTCATTCATCCAGGTCATGGATATCTGTAATATTCATTCCATCAGGTCACGTATATCTGTAATATTCATTTATCCAGGTCACGGTATATCTGTAATATTCATCCATCTAGTCAGGTATATCTGTAATATTCATTCATCCGGTCAGGTATATCTGTAATATTCATCATGCCAGGTCACGGTATATCTGTATATTCATCCTCCAGGTTCACGGTATTATCTGTAATATTCATCCATCCAGGTCAGGTATATCTGTAATATTCATCATCCAGGTCACGGTATTCTTAATATTCATCATCATCCGGTCATGGTATATCTGTAATATTCATTCATCCAGGTCATCGGTATATCTGTAATATTCATATCCATCCAGGTCACGGTATATCTGTAATAATCATTCATCCAGGTCACGGTATATCTGTAATATTATTCATCATCCAGGTCACTTATATCTGTAATATTCATTAATCCGGTCACGTAATCTGTAATATTCATTCATCCAGGTCAGGTACATCTGTAATATTCATTTATGCAGGTCATGGTAATCTGTAATATTCATTCATCCAGGTCATGGTATATCTGTAATATTCATTCATCCAGGTCATGGTATATCTGTAATATTCATTTATGCAAGTCAGGATATATCTGAATATTCATTCAGCCAGGTCATGTATATCTGTAAAAGTAATTCATCCAGGTCATGGTATATATTTAATTTCATCCAGGGTCAATATTCTGTATATTTCATTTATCCAGTCATGGTATATCTGTAATATTCATTATCCAGGTCATGGTTATCTGATACATTAATCTGGTACATTTCAGTTCATTCATCCGGTCATGGTATATCTGTAATATTCATCATCCAGGTCATGGATATCTGTAATATTCATCTCCATGTCAT
The DNA here is from genome assembly GCA_019447015.1 of Hymenochirus boettgeri. Classification (NCBI taxonomy): domain Eukaryota; kingdom Metazoa; phylum Chordata; class Amphibia; order Anura; family Pipidae; genus Hymenochirus; species Hymenochirus boettgeri. Next base: position 321,866,818 of record CM033470.1, on the reverse strand, counting down.
GGTATATCTGTAATATTCTTCATCCAGGTCATGGTATATCTGTAATATTCAATCATCAGGTCATGGTATATCTGTAATATTCATCCATCCAGGTCCATTGTAATCTGTAATATTATTCATCATCCAGGTCATGGTTATATCTGTAATAATCATTCATCCAGGTCATGTGTATATCTGTAATATTCATCATCCAATCACGTATATCTGTAATATTCATTCATCCAGGTCATCGGTATATCTGTAATATTCATTCACCAGGTCACTGTATAGTCTTTCTATATTCATTCATCCCAGGTCAGGTATATTCTGTAATATTCATTCATCCAGGTCAGGGTATATCTGTAATATTCATTATCCAGGTCATGCGTATATCTTAATATTCATCATCAGGTCAGGTATATCTGTAATATTCATTCATCCAGGTCATGGTATATCTATAATATTCATTCATCCAGGTCACGGTATATCTGTAATATTCATCCATCCAGGTCACGGTATATCTGTAATATTCATTCATCCAGGTCACGGTATATCTGTAATATTCATTCATCCAGGTCACGGTATATCTGTAATATTCATTCATCCAGGTCACGGTATATCTGTAATATTCATTCATCCAGGTCACGGTATATCTGTAATATTTATTCATCCAGGTCACGGTATATCTGTAATATTCATTCATCCTGGTCACGGTATATCTGTAATATTCATTCATCCAGGTCACGGTACATCTGTAATATTCATTTATGCAGGTCACGGTACATCTGTAATATTCATTCATCCAGGTCATGGTATATCTGTAATATTCATTCATCCAGGTCATGGTATATCTGTAATATTCATTTATGCAAGTCAGGATATATCTGCAATATTCATTCAGCCAGGTCATGGTATATCTGTAAAAGTAATTCATCCAGGTCATGGTATATATGTAATATTCATCCATCCAGGTCATGGTATATCTGTAATATTCATTTATCCAGGTCATGGTATATCTGTAATATTCATTTATCCAGTTCATGGTATATCTGTAATATTCATTTATCCAGTTCATGGTATATCTGTAATATGCAGTTATCCATGACTACAAGAATCTGTTGGCAATAACACACCAGAAACCTACTGTAAAAAGATCTATCTATCTGTCTGTCTATCTATCTATCATCTATCTGTCTACACACACATATAAAAACTTCCAAATGGCTTGTGCAATTTTGATGAGACTTGGCATACATACGTTTCAGGACATGGTAAAAATAAAAAACTTTGCAACTTTTACAAAACTCCCCTTATCTATTTTGTGCTGCCATCTGTTTTGATTGGAAAAAAGCAACGCAGCACTGCTTGTTTGCCACTAGATGGCGACTTAATATTATAAAGTTTGCTCATGATTTGCTCAGTGCTGCCAAATCTCTGGGAGTCTTTTCAAATAATTGTTATTTAATCACATATCTCCATTACAATTATTACGTTTAGGTTTTGCTGATCATAGGCCCTTGTTTGTCTTCTTACCGAGTGACTCTGGAAACATAATAAAATGGTGAATGTTTTTATCTGAGAATTAGGTGACGTCCTATATAGTATAATTCCAGCAGTAATAGTATCTGATGCATTGTGCTTACTCAAGGGCTTAACCTTTCACAGTAAATATACAAAGGTTTGGACAGGGGCGACTTTCTTTGGGATCGTGGTGGGTTATTGTCCTTAGGGTACATGCTCGGTGGATTCCCTCGCACTTAATGGCTTAGGAAGTAAGCCAAATATTTTAACATGAACTAGTAAAAGATATAGCACTACAGATCACTTTCCAAATGGGAAATAAACTGCAGGTTAGGGGGTTTCCCTTTATTTAGGCAAAATAATCAGCAGTTTACACTGGTTTCTTTGTACCTCTGCAGCCTACAGCCAGTAAAGTCTCCTAATACATACAGTACCTACCACCTACAGTACCTACCACCTACAGTACCTACCACCTACAGTACCTACCAGCAAGGAATTACAGGGCCCCATAGCTAAATTTTGGAAGGAAACCTTTCCCCAACCCACAAAAATAAAACTTGGGGTTTTTTAGTTTTTTTTTTGCCTTCCACTGGACCAACTGTTAGGTAGGGTTCATGGGTAGGGAGGGATCAACTTCCAATAGTAACATTTTATTTCCATGTAAAGACAATATATATCCTTACGTTAAGTTTTTTTTATTGTTTTATTTTAAAGGGCTTGTCTACCCTAAAATTGAAGTTTGGCCACATGATATATCCCCCCTGCCTACCCCCAACAGATATTTCTTTAAAAAAATACCGGCAGCTCCGTCTGTGATTGGCTAAGAGGCAGCCAATCACAGACGCGGCTGCCGCCAGTGGAGACGCTGCAGGAACTATGGTCTGTAAATAGCGTTGCAATGTTTTTTTTAAAGAAAAGAAAATAACTCTGCAGTTAGGGGTGGGCAGGGTAGATCTATGATATGGCCAAAGGATTACACGCTATGTGCAACGGCTGCAGAGGATGGATCCGGATGGTAGGAGGGAGGGGGGTAAGGGCTCCTCTGCACATTTCACCATCCCTACTGGAGGCAAGACAGGAGGCAGAGACATTTGGACAGGAAGACAGCAAGTACTCTTCACTTTCCTGGACTTTGGACTGACACTGCAGGAGAGCCATAAGGAGCAGAGATGTAAGATAAGGATGTTTTTAAACTACACAGTGGGGCCAGTATGGGGTTAAATTTTAGTTTTGGGGTTGGACATGCCCTTTAAGAGTTACTTTTATTTAGTGGAATTTGGGGGGTTTTTTTGTAAAATTTTATTTGGTCCTTGTTTTATTTCATTTTCTAATTTATTGTTCGTATTTATTTACCGCACTTTCCATCCATTGTGCGTTTGATGGCTTTGTGCATGTTTGCCATTTTTTACGTCTTACAGTTGTACGTGCATTTGTATGTGCATTCATATGTGCTTGCGTGCATTATGGTCCCATGTTCATTCAGTTTTTCACGGCTATGGAGATATTGAGGTGGTTTTGAGTTTGGAGAGGGGAATACAGATGAATAAAAACCAACAGATTCAGGAAGTGTGCACAATAACGCGCGTGTTAACACATGATTCTGGTTCAAGTTGCCGTGCGCTGTCATCGCGCAATGTTGCGCAGTTGCATGTGCTCTGATTTACCACCAGGGGGCACACAGAGCTGTGACTGGGTTGAATCTCCTTTCTACAGAAATCCTGCTTTGCGCTCCCCCTGGTGGTAACATAAAGAAACTTTATTTATGTCATGTTTTTACTGAGCGACAGTGGGTGACATACACAGAGGAGAAGCAAATCAGGTGGCACCATGTTTATGCTAAGGGCCTCTGAACCTGGGGCCGGTAGATCCCGCAGAGAGAAGGTAAACCTCACACACACACACACACATGCTATACATATGTAATTTTCCAGCAGGATGGATTGCTAAATTATGTTGGGCAAAACTGGTAGATTTGTCTGTTATAGCTCATATTGGGTGTACAAGGCTTTACACACTCCAGACCCCACACAAAAATACTGTTCATCATTACTCTTCCCCCAACCCCTACTACACCCTATTCCACCACTGATATCTGTTAAAGTGTCACAGGACATGTATGGTAAAATCACTATGCACGCTATTGGTCAGTAGTGCAGGGGGCACAGCTAGGGGCATTAAATGGTATCATCATCGCCAGTCATTATTCATAGTGTTAAGCTTTCCTTTTTGCTTAGGACATTTACAGAGCATGTGCGTGTCCTACATATGTGTAAGGGGAGATTCCAATACACAGAATGAGAGATTAGCAGCTTGAAATCACTGGGATGTGGAATTATCTAGATTTTTTGGGGATCTTTTGGGGGGATTCTTTGTGAACTGGAGCAGACTTTAAACATTCACTAGCTCAGACACTGTAAATATAAAATGTCCCAATGTCCAGTCCACACACTGACCTGTATATGTAAAATGTCCCAATGTCCAGTCCACACACTGACCTGTATATATAAAATGTCCCAATGTCCAGTCCACACACTGACCTGTATATATAAAATGTCCCAATGTCCAGTCCACACACTGACCTGTATATGTAAAATGTCCCAATGTCCAGTCCACACACTGACCTGTATATATAAAATGCCCCAATGTCCAGTCCACACACTGACCTGTATATATAAAATGCCCAGTCCACACACTGACCTGTATATGTAAAATGCCCCAATGTCCAGTCCACACACTGACCTGTATATATAAAATGTCCCAATGTCCAGTCCACACACTGACCTGTATATATAAAATGTCCCACAGTATTTTGGGAACCGGTAGCCTCAGCCTGATTAGGGAACACCTGACCAGAGATGGGAGGGCTTACCTGCCTGGTGGATGGCTGGGAGGTCACTAGCTCCGGCAGTGCAGGGGATCTTTTTTTATTTTATTTCAATTTTATTTTAAAGGGTATCTATAAAATGAACTGTTTAATAATGGAAAGTACCTGGGGCAGGGAGGTCGGATTGATTATTCCTACCTCACAAAATTGTTTTGTTGAGGAGCTACAGCACCAACAGTTTTCATTTGCCGGGTTAGCCCTGGACTAGTTCTGTATTAAAGATAGTGCTGAAGCCAGGAGGAAGACTGGCAGAATCAGGTTTTTTTGGGCTGGTGCTCCTCCCAGAAACAATATTGGGAGGTAGGAATTACCAATCCTGTATCCCTATCCCAAGTACTTTTCATTTTAACTGTTTTTTAAATAAACTTTATACACACGATAGTGCTCCATTAATTACAATATAATTAACCCTAATTAACCAAGTAGATATATGTGCAGTGATTAAACCCTTTTTTGTCTTTGTAGCGTGAGAAACCCTTTTTAGAATGTTATGAGGTAATTATAATCATTTTGGATTGTGTATTTCTATATAGGCATATATATAGGTATATAGGTATTTCTATATACCCCAGCTCTGGGTAAGTAGCGGTTATACCAAGTGTGATGACTTTTGGCTGCGATCAATGGCATTATTAGTTTGCCAACAGACTAACAGGCCGATGTAGTTAGGAAAAGTGCTCTACTTACCGGACCGTGATCCCATGATGCTATAAAATCCATTGCAATAATGACTGCACCGCGGGAAGACGTGTGCTTTACGGCGCCATAGAAGAGGTGTTAAGTTTCAGAGAAAATCTGTGTGCAAATCTTAACTTAGCTTTTTCTACACGGGCTACGCCGCGCTATTACTGTTAAACCAGAACTAACCCAATAATACATTGGGTACCATGGGTTGTACACTAATTCGGCCAGATAGCGGTCATTACAACATTGCCTCCTAAATACTGTACGGTACACCTACTCTGGCTACTTACTAATAATTCATTCTAACGGAATTTCTCCTGCGCTCCCCTTAATTTCTCCAATTTAACCCTTTCTGTTCCAGATTATCATGGAATACTGCAGTGGAGGAACACTGAAGGATTTGTATCAGTATGGCCCAATAGGACATGATCCTGTCTTCTATGTCAGTTATATGTGCAGGGAAATATTAAAGGTAAAACTAGCAAACTACTCTTATTTGGAACATTTATAACAAATAGTTTCATTTGCTTCTAACAAATAGAAATAAATCCTTAGTTGCTAAACCTCTCCATATTGACCCTATTGGCCCTAAGAAGGATGTTGTTCACCGTGATGTTAAACCGTCCAAAATCATAGTGATGGAGGAGGGAGAAGTAAAACTGAGTGAGTAACCCTTTGTGTTCTATGGGCCACTAGTGCTCAGATAGCAAAAAAGGGAAAGAGAACAGTATCCCCCTATCCAATTATCCAATCCACCGTACATCCAGTAGCAAAAGAAGTGAAGTTAAAATTTCTAAATTTTATTAGATATACATTAACACTCAAAAACACACTCAAAATAAAACATATACAGTGTGAGCACCTTAATACATATTTCTGCTAGGAGAGCACAAAGACATAGTACAGGTATAGACAAGCCTTTTGTACCAGCCTGTACAAAAGGCTGTTGGTCTGTATGAATTATACACGTTCCCTTTAAGGGTAGCCATGGATTTAAAGGTTATTTGTCAGGTCGAGAACCTCCCGCTCCTTTCTACTACATTGCTTAAAGAAGAACCCAGAGGAAAGGCCTAGCGCTGAGATGCTGCTGGAACATCAGTTTGTACAGTATGTGCCTGACGAATACATTAAACGTCGGATCAGGAAGCACTACTGCTACAAGCAGAAATGTTATCGATTATTCCTGGAGCGAGGTAAGGAAATCCATCACTATACGAATACACCAACACATGTAAAGTCAGGTACATGTAAATTCAGCTCTGAGAATGGGGATTAGACAAAGTGGAGTTTGGTAATGAGCTGCAGACTGACTATTTATTAACACTTTGGTGGCCACACCTGGCATGGTCTATGTGGGGGGGAAGGAACACTACACATTGTAGTTACATTGATCGGATTGGCATCATGGAATTAAATATAGGATAATATATATTTAATAATTTTTAATATATATTAATGTGTACTGTATATATATATTCTCCTTTATAGCTGTCCTAGAGGATCCCCAACAGGAAGCTCAAGTCAAAGCAAAAGCACTGGAAGCTTCATTAAAACCTGTGTTCATTGGGAAGTCCGATTATGAGGAACAAAAACAGAAAAAAAAAAACTTTAATGGCTTTACAAACAGAGAAAAGAAGGAAGAAAAAAACGCCCATAAAAGAAGAAAAGAAAGACGACAGTGATGACTATAAAGAGTATAAAACCTGTAAGAAACATCAGTGGTGTGCAGAAGAAAAGACGACTTCAGTCTCAGCTATATACACAGGGCAGAAGGAATACAAGAAGAATTGAAGACTCTGTATAAAACCTTTAGGACCCATCAGTGTGTTGGCAGAAGACAATGCAGAAGACGGTGAAGACTCGGTGTCTAAAAACCTTTAGCCCATCAATGGTGTGCAGAGAAATGGGAAGAAGACAGTGAGACTTGGAGTATAAAAACCTTGTAGGACCCTCAGTGGTGTCAGAACACAGTGAAGACTTGGGCTATATACCCTGTACAACACATCAGTGGTGTGCAGATGAAATGGAAGAAGACGGTAAAGGATACAGTGTATAATACCTGCATGCACATCAGTGGGGGCAGAAGAAATGAAAACAGCTCGATGTATATTACCTGCAGGACACATCAGTGGGCGTGCAATGTGTGTGGCCTTTCTCAACCCCAGCCATTATAATGTCTTTAGGTGCGTTATCTCAACCAGGGGTCCCATGTTCTCAATAGCAAGCGTGGACCCCCTCACTCTTTAATTCTATGTATGGGAACGTGTATGGTAGAATTTATTTTGGGTTTCCTTGAAGGGGAATTAAAGCCTTAAAGGTTTTACTCCACTAATGAAGAGACATTTTTGTTCTTTTTAAATCTGAAAGATACATCTTCCCCCACCCTCCTCCTATTCTTTCTTTTTTCAAAATTCTACTTTTGTTTCTTTGCAGCAGCCTGGGGAATTTCTGGCTGGTTACCTGGGGCTGTATTACGCTCCTGTGACTGGGAGTTCTGTCAATCGAATGCATCATCATGTTGGCAGAAGGCACCTCAATGACCCCCATACTGTAATCAAAACCTTTCATCACTCGTCTCTACCAGTGTCACCAATTTATGAGAGACATGGGAGGAAAGGTATGACCCTCGCTTGCCAGACTAATTTAAGTAACGTTTTGGCAGGGTTTGTACCTTTTTTTTTTTTTTTGTTTGTGTCTACCTACCTTTCAGGAGGGTGTTGGGATGACACAAAAACTGATTTTTGGAGGGATGTTGGAGAGAGACCAGTGGTGGGGGTTGGAATCACCTACATTTTTCTCTCGCCCCACCCTCCCAATATGCTTGTCACTCCCAGCAGCCCTCTCTAAAATTCAGTTGCTGTTCTCTCCCCCCCTCCCAATCTGCTTGTCACTCACCAGCACCCTAGCTTAAAATGCAGTTGCTGATCTTCACTCTCCCCGTCCAGGATCTGCTTGTCCTCCCAGCACCACTCTCTAAATTCCAGTGCTGTCTCTCCCCCTCCCAGATCGCTTGTCACTACCCCAGCACCCATACTCTAAAATCATTTTGCTGTCCCTCCCCCCTCCCAGATCTGCTTGTCACTCCCAGCACCCTCTCTAAAATTGATCTTCTTTCTCTCTCCCACCCTCCTCCTAAATCAGCTTATCACTCACAGCACAGATTCTGTCTGATTACGAGCCAGACGAGCGAAGTAATTGTAGTCGCAGCAATGGGAACGTAACCCTTACGTTCCCGTTGGCTGTCGGAAGAGCAGCAGGTCAAGTGGTCTGACTGAACCTAGCGGTGTCTGCACATGCGTGAAGGAGCACACACATCAGTGTTGCACCCAGGCCAGGTACGTGGAAGGGGTGCCATATTAAGGTGAGATACAAGCAGGTACAATTTAATTTTATTAAAGCAGCCTCAGTAGCCAAAAACTGGGATTTTAGATGGAGATACCTTAAGGTTCGTACACAAGGCGATTCAGGGATGGTGTGACCCTCGTGCACGATTATGTAAGAGACAGCCATTTCGGACGACTTTAGTAAGTGTAAATGGGCGCTCGGTGGGGCCATCGTTTGATGAATCCGTTCGGCCATTATTATATGTTTCCTTGTTGGCGGCGGCAACCCAACCACAACCGGTGTTCAGATGAACCACAATCGACAGGTCAAAAACTACGGGCGATCGTGCTCCCTCTATGGGACCGACCACCTTGTCAGTTTACTGTCAGACGCGGCTGCTTTTGCCGTGACTGACAGTTCTTTCCTCCTGGCCTATCGGGTGAAAATATGAACGGTTGGGTCAGAGGAAGAATTGCCACATGTGACGCTCCTAAACATAACTAAAGATATTTATCTACCCTCCAAATTCCCTTTAAATAGGTTCACTATTGATAAATGTATTGCACGGGAGCTGTGCAAGATGAGTTTACATCATTATCCTCCTCTGCATACAGGGGCGTTTCTAGGGTTTTTGTCACTTGATTCACATTTTTAATGCTGTCCCTATGTACAAACGGCGGCACTGAGGTGTAATACAGATTATCAATTAGATTTTGGCCAAAAGATTTTGTAATCCTTCCACCACTCAAGGTAGACCTCTTTCTGCAGGGCCTAACTACTAACTAGTAGTCCAACCTACGCTAGCCTTCCTAACACTAGCTAAAGCTAGACCAACAATATTAAAATGCCTTTAGTCCGTATTTGCCTCCTATATAAGATCTCATGCCAGCTTAACAGATTGTAATTAAGATGCCCTCATGCCCACGTACAAGATTTGTACATATAATCCCTCATGCCAGCTCACACATTGTACATATAATGATGCCTCATGCAGCTAACAGATTGTACTATAAGATCCCTCATAAGCCATGCTACATAATGTACATAAGATGCCTGCCAGCTACAATGTACTAGATGCCCTATTCCCAGCTTCACACAGTTGGTACATACTAAATGGCCTCAGCCCAGCTTACCACAGATTGGTACATTAAAGATGACCCTCAGGCAGTGTAATAGGCTACATTAGATGCATTTCATGTCGCTGTAATAGATGTGTACTCATTAAGAATGCTTCGATGCGTCCAGTTGGTATCATTCAGATGCTCTGCCCATGTTAATATGATGTGGTATATGATGCCCATGTTGTCCCAGCTCACAGCACGATTGGTACATATAATGCGCTCAGCCCAAGCTTCACACAGTTGGTACATTAAGATGCTCTAATGGCCCAGCTACCTAGATTGGTACATAGAAGATGCCCTCATGCCCGCTCACAACAGATGGTGTGCATATAAGATGCCTCATGCCCACTTACATAGTTGGTACATATAAGATGCCCTCATGCCCAGCTCACACAGATTGGTACATATAAGATGCCCTCATGCCCAATCTCACACTGATGTGGTAGTCATATAAGATGCCTCATGCCCAGCTCCACAGATTGGTGCATATAAGATGCCCTCATCCCAGCTTCAGACAGATTGGACTATAAGCCCTCATGTCACCAGTCAACGATTTGTAATATAAAGATGCCCTCATGCCCAGCTTACATAGATGGTGATATAAATTCCTTCATGCCCATCCACAAGATTGGTGCTATAAGATGTCCCTCATGCCCAGCTCACATCAGATTGGTGCATATAAGATGCCCTCATGCCCAGCTCAGAAGATGGAGCTATAAGATGCCCTCATCCCAGCTCACGACAGATGGAGCATATAAGATGACCCTCTGCCCAGGCTCAGACAGATTGGCCAGCATATAAGATGCCCTCATCCCAGCTTACATAGATGGTACATATAAGATGCCCTCATCCCAGTCTACATAGATTGGTACATAAAGATGTCCTCATGGCCCAACTCACACAGATTGGTGCATTAAGATGCCCTTATTCCAGCTCAGACAGATTGGTGCAATAGATAATGCCCTCATTCCCAGCTCAGACAGAAGATTGAGCATATAAGATTGCCCTCATGGCCCAGCTCAAGACAGATTGGTGCATATAGATGCCCTCATGCCCAGCTCAGACACGATTGGTGCATATAAGTATCCCTCATGCCCAGCTCACATAGATTGGTACTATAGAGCCCCATGCCAGCTCCCACAGATTGGTGTATATAGATGCCCTCATACCCAGCTCCACATAGGTGTAACATATAAGTGCTCTCTCATGCCCAGCTCCCACAGATTGGTGCATATAAGATGTCCCTCATGCCCAGCTCCCACATATTGGTACATATAAGATGTCCTCATACCCAGCTCAGACTAGATTGAGGCATAAGATGCCTCATGCCCAGCTCTAAACATAGATGGTACATCTAAGATGCCCTCATGCCCAGCATTACATAGATTGGTACATGATAGATGTCCTCATGCCCACTGTCACACGATCGTTTGCATATAGATGCCCTCAATGCCCGCTCAGACAGATTGGAGCACATATAAGATCCCACATGCCCCGCTCACCACAGATAGGTACCTATAAGATGCCCTCATGCCCAGCTCACACAGATTGATGCATGATAACGATGCCCTCATTCCCAGCTCACAATAGATTGGTACATATAAGATGCCCTCATGCCCACTTACATAGATTGGTGCATAGTAAGATGCCCTTATGTCCAGCTCAGACCAGATTGGTGCATATAAGATGCCCTCATGCCCAGCATCACAGATTGGTGCATATAAGATACCCTACATGCCCAGCTCACATATATTGGTACATATAAGATGCCCTCATGCCCAGCTCAGGCATATTGGTGATATAATGCCCTCATGCCCAGCTTTACATTATGGTACATATAGAGATGCCCTCATTGACCCAGCTCACACAGATTGGTGATATAAGATGCCCTCATACCAGCTCACAAAGATTGGTACATATATAGATGCCCCATGCCCAGCTCAGACAGATTGGTGCATATGATGCCCTCATACCCAGCTCACACAGATTGGTGCATATAATATGCCCTCATACCCAGCTCACATAACAGATTGGTACTATAGATGCCCTCATGCCCAGCTCAACAGATTGGTGCATATAAGATGCCCTCATGCCCAGCTCAACTATTGGTACAATATAAGATGCCCTATATCCACATCTCATACAGATTGGTACTTAAGATGCCCTCATGCCCAGCTCAACAGATTGTGCATATAATATCCTCATGCCCAGCTCAGACAGATTGGTACATTAGATGCCCTCAACCCAGTCTCAGACAGATTGGTACATATAAGATGCCCTCATACCCAGCTCAACAGATTGGACATATAAGCTGCCCTCATCCCAGCTCAGACAGATTGGTTGCATATAGATGCCCACTGCCAGCTCAGACATGATGTACATTATAAGATGCCCTCATACCTCAGACCAGAAATTGGTACATATAGATGCCCTCATACCCAGCTCAGTACAGTTGGTACATATAGATCCCTCATACCCAGCTCAGACGATTGGTGCATTAAGATGCCTCATACCCAGCTCAGACAGATGTACATATAAGATGCCCTCATACCCACTCAGACAGATTCGGTTACCTATACGATGCCACTCATGCCAGCTCAGACAGATTGGTCATATAACAGATGCCCTCATGCATCAGCTCCACAGATTGGTGCATATAGATGCCCTCATGCCCAGCTCACACTAGATTGGTACTATAAGATGCCTCATGCCCAGCTCAGACAGATTGGTGCTATAAGATGCCTCCATGCCCAGCTCCCACAGATTGGTGCATATAAGATGCCCTCATGCCCAGCTCCCACAGATTGGTGCATATAAGATGCCCTCATGCCCACTCCCACAGATTGGTGCATATAAGATGCCCTCATGCCCAGCTCCCACATATGGTGCATATAAGATGCCCTCATGCCCAGCTCACACAAATTGGTGCATATAAGCATGCCACTCATGTCCCATCTCAGACAGATTGGTACATGTAAGTGCCCTCATGCCCAGCTCAGACAGATGGTGCATATAAGATGCCTCAGGCCACGACTCAGGACAGTGATGTGCAAATATAAGATGCCCTCATGCCCAGCTCAGACAGATTTTGCATATAAGATGCCTCATGCCCAGCTCCACAGATTGTGCATAAGAGATGCCCTCATGCCCAGCTCACACGATTGGTTACATATAAGATGCCCTCATGCCCACCTCACACGATTGTACATATAAGATGCCCTCATGCCCAGCTCACACAGATAGTACATATAAATGCCCTCATGCCCAGCTCACCAGATTGGTGCATATAAGATGCCCTTCATACCCGCCACCGATTGGTACATATAAGATCCCCATGCCAGCTCAGACAGATTGGTGCATATAAGATGCCCTCATCACCAGCTCAACAGATTGGTAACATAAAGATTCCCTCATGCCCAGCTCAGACAATTGGTACATATAAGATGCCCTCATACCCACTCACACAGATTGATCCGGTACAAATAAGGCCCTCATACCATCTCAGATCATGAAATGATTTTATAAATACACAGAATTATATAAATGTTTAAAGGTGCAATTCAACATTGTTTTATCCTGGATGTCCAACCTTCTGTCATTCCCAACATCAACCATGTTTTCTGTTATTATGATGGCTTGACTGGCATGTCCTGTTTTTTATCCCCTATTAAATAGAGCATGTGTCCCATTAAAATCCGAGTCCATATACTCGATGGTCCTTTCTATAAACATATCTAGATTGCATCATGGTAACAGAAACCCTGGTTCCTTGTTCATCAGTCTATACAACTGAAGGCTAAAAATCTAAACACCATGTACAGACGGATGAAGCAGATCCTAATTATGGAGAGCAAACGGCTTTTTCCAATCCCAACCTGCTTTCATTATCAGTGTTCCTTCCCTAGGTTTCTTTTAGCGGGCGCCTACTAGCCTAATCTCTTTCATGCCACCCATCCCCCTGGAAAAATTTTTTTAAGAGGACACTTGTGACTTATAAAGATTTAGAATAGGTTGGGCCAATGGGTTCAGTTCCAATTTACCTCCCTTAAAACTGCACTCAGTCATGACACCTTTTTTTCACTTCGAGAGATTATTTTAGTTCGTGTTAACTACATTTTAAAGTCACCAGGGCCCCAGCAAGGGTGGCCAATCAAACCTGCAAATACTGTATGTGGGGTCACATGTGGTTGTGCTGCTTGTTGCTATGGGTACCGTCAAAGGTTTTAAAACTGCAACTCCCGCATTTGCAACCAAGCAATGCTGGGAGTCCGAGTTTTCAAACTAGTCTCTCTGCATCTTCTGCGAACAATCTATGAACCACAAGGGGCCCTTTTTTCCCTATTGAATGTGGTGTTGGGTGTGCAGGGAATACTAATGTACCCCCTTAGGCTGAGCCAAACCAAAGGCCTTTCTAACTACAAACCAAACCAGACACATTCAAACTTCAATTCGCAGTCTACACACCTCTGACCATAAACCAGACATTCCACCCTGGTAAATTTGTCAAAAAGTCTACTTTTGATTTTTCGAAAATTGGTTTCCTACTTTTCGATGTTCCTTTTTTCGAAACTGTCTACTTTCGAACTCCAGAGTGACAATCGTACATAAAATATATTGTATTTGACCACAAGACAGAAAGAAATAATGCGAAATGTAATGCCTGGTGTCATAAAACATGCCCTACATACATTACAGTGTTAAAAACTCAGTTGAGACATCAAAACTTTAGATAACTTCGATTGTTTGAAAAACTTTAAATCATATCCACAGGGCCTTGGTTGCAGATGAGACCAAGAACAGTTGGTGTTGTAGTTTGTAAACAACGTGTAACGTCACTTGATCTGTCTGCCCATTGTTATAAAGGACGAAACAAGCATCCACTTTAGGAGACACACATGCGCTTTTCTAGTCTCCCATTAGTACCAAATGGACCGATGGCTCCAAGACGCTTGATCAAATAAAAGGAAACTTTAGAATCAAATCCATACCGAACATTTTTAACAATATTAAGTATTTATAAAAAGGCTTTATTGAGTTTCATGAACCTTATAAAATGCAAAGCCTGTCTGCCTGCTACTGTTATGCAGCAGGCACCAAAGATGACGGATCCTTGACCATATATGATATTTTACGAGGAGCGCCGTAATAGAGTATACATTAAAGGCAACTGTGGTCTCTGTTTCTTTCAAACATGGCCCTGAATCACAATCTCTGGCTGCGTTGTGATAAATTATATCGTAGAAAAATGTACAACTTCCTGCTCTCTGTAATGAGTGACAACACCTGACCTCTGCTACTCCCCCTAGGGGCCCAGAGCATGACATCTACGAAGACTTTAAATGCTGGGATAGACAGGGAAGCACCTGCATAGCCTTTAAAAAAAATGAGAGAGGATGAGTATTAAATTGCAAATAGAGGTGGATTCCATGACTTAGGAAGGAAAGCCGGAAGTGTTAAGTCCTTTCCAGCAATAAGAACTTCTCACAAATTAACCTAGAGATTCAATTCAAGTTTGTTTAAGGTACAAAAAGGGACTTTGATAAAGCAGAAAAACAAAGGTCCACACTTAAGGAGACACAGTACAGTTTTGTCTCCATTAGACCAAATGTGAACGATTATGGCCCCAGAGAAGCTAGATATCCTAAGATTTACTAAAAATTCTTTACATACATTTTTCATGACCTTATAAATGGCCCCCTGTTGCATTCACTGTATGTCTAAGAGCAGGTCAAAAAGATGATTTGGGTATCCTTGACCAATATGATTCATGTAAAAAACTCTTATAGTTTTATGATCTCAAATAATAACACGTGTTACTACGTCATCTCTTGGTTATTTGAATCTTTGCAGTCCGCACAGTTACATACGCTGCCCGTATTGCCACTAGTATGAAGGTCAATGGAATCTGTGGAGAGGTTACTGAGTCCACTGAGTAAATTACTATCCATGATCGTAACTTGCTAATCCTGTTTCCTTTACATTTAAATAACAATTTGCACCTTTGTCCCAAACCCCATTCTACGGAAAACCTCAAGTAGTAACTATGGTCAAGTTCTAATATGATTAACTATTTATTAAGTCTCCCACACTCGGCATGTTCCAAATGCGGAATATTGGGAAATGTAATAAATATTTAAGGGCTATGTACTGAGAGCCGTTCTCGCTCTCTATTGCCCCCCAAGGCAGCACGAGCCGATAGCGAACAGGTGTGGAGGAAACAAAGAAAACGTAAGAAAAAATGTAAAAAAGACGATGATTAAAGGGGCAGGAGAGGCACAGATCGAGGAGAAAACATTAATGTGAACTGAGCTTAAAAGAGAAAGGAAAGAGGGGAAAAGTGGGAGATCCTGGAGAATGTGGTAGAGACTGTGATGTGGAGGTGTAGACATATGGGTAGATAATGGAAGTTAGGAGAAAAAAATTCAAATAGTGTCAATAGGAAAGCACAGAAGGGAAGAGTAAAGCTAGAAGGCGTGACTATAAGACACTTGCCAGAGAGTGAGGGAGGGTGTGGTAATCGATATAGCTTAAAGTTCACTCAAAAAAACTTTAGCTTATAAGTAGATGACCCCCAAACCTAGGTTCGCATTACCCGAACTTCCTTACCTGACCCGGTCCCTCGCCCCCTCTACTCCTGCTGCTGCTGTGCTATCGTCCACTTCTTTTGGTTGCGGTTGTCAGTTAAGACGGCGATGTGGCACTACAACACCAACGCACTGACATCTGCACCAAGAGTAAGTGGCTTGTCAGCCAGAAGCCCATGCTCTCTGTTTTTGCTTAAACAGCTCGAAACAGGAGCGGGGGCGGCAAACGAGAGGGTGATGGACGGCGGGTCAGTTAGGAGGAAGTTTCATGATCTCTTGCGCGGTTGGTAACAGCAAAACCTGTTTTGGGGGGGGTCATCTACAATAGTGAGCTAAAGGGTTGTTTTTTGGCGGTGACTTGCCCTTAAAGAGGGGTGCTGGGAAAATTATACCGAACTGTCATTGTGTTAATTACTACTACAATGTCCTGGGTATTAACACTGAATGTGGACTCACAGCTTGTAAAAGGTAGAAGTAAAGTTTCCATAAATCTTGTATAGAATTCGTAAGGCATTAAACTTTAGTAAGTAGGTGATGTGTGATTAAGCTATAAATGGTTGCAGTTACCAGAATGAGGGTACACATAGAAAAATGTTGTGCCTTAGAAAAATGTGTTCCCCCGTTTAACTTTTGGAATTTTAAACCAATAAAGAATATAAAATTGCAATGATAGTAATGGTTGTAACATAGCAATAGTATGATGTTATTGTTTGATAACTAAAAAATAGGGACACATTCTACAAATTGCAGAGGGGAATTTCTTCTGCATGGGTGTGCGTCCGGGGGGGTTGGTTGGTTACAATCTAGTTAGAGGGCCAGATGTTTTATAAGATAACTCCAGTGTTGGTTGGACATTTCCCAGTTCTGCATTTGACATAGGCCGTGACGTTTCTCTATAATGGGTTTCAATGCAGGTGATCTGGGTGGATTGGCAAGGAAGAGTTAAGATAATACCACCCACCTACCACTGTACAAATAATTTATCTTAAAGGGGCATGTCCAACCTTTAAAAAACTAGCCACTTGTCATTTATTGCACCTTACCCAACTGCTATATTTATCACTTTATTACATGCATTTCAATATATTTGTGATAAGTATTGCCCAGCTGTTCTTTCCCTTTCTGTCAGAGGTTGATGCATCCTCCCTTTTGCTCAATGAGCTTTTAGGAATTTGAGCATGTGCAGAGGAGATAGGGAAGAGAAGATCATTCATGTGTTGTGATGTCAGCAGTCACAAAGCCTTGATTGACTGCATGAGGGAGGAGCCAGTTCCTCTGCCAGATGGGCAAAAGTTTCTCCTTAAATATTCTGGTTAGTAATCAACTTTATCATTTTCTGAAACCTACAATTTGATAGAAGTAAAATGGTGGTAGTCACATATTTGTCTGTTTCTGTTAGTCTTTAAATTATAAGGTTTAGTGAGTGTTCCGTAATTGCCTTGCCTCACTGCCTACCTTGTAGTGTCTGCGGACAATTTAAGTAAGATAGGATACCCTCAATGTGTTTTAATAGCAATTGAGGTGTTGTTTTGTTGGGGAGGGGGGACAGTTTTACTCACTGTTATAATAAAGTAACTGTTTTTAGTAATTCAACTTTGGATGGTATTGCATCTTTACATGATTATAGTGACCGCATTATAGGGTCTACTTGCTGGTTCAATTGTTCCTGATCAAGTGTTGCGGTGCTACATGGGAAACTTCTTTTCTGACATACCCTGTCTAGAGGAAGTCGTTTGTAAGGTCATGATTAGAGATGGGACTGAACTCAAACTTGCGACTGAACAGTCTGATGGCTTGGACGTCTCAAACTCATCCCGGACCCGGATTTCTTTTTGACTTTCGATAATTAGTAGAACGTTCATCATCGCTGTTTCAAGAATTAAACTTAATTTACGAGCCGTTCACTACTGAATGTATCATTCGCTAACCCTCAAAAAGTATCGTTCGATTTCGGTAATCTCAAATTGTATAGTTCTATTTTTGCTAACCTGAAAGTATCGTTCGGTTCGAAACCCCTCGAATTGGTCCGTAACCCTCTAATGTATCTACGCAAAACCAGACAAATTTCCTCGCCATTTAGAAGTGTTTTTGTTATAGTGACCATTTCCCAGGTGCCACAGCCATTTACAGTAATTTACCATTGAATTATTTTATCTGTAAATCACCCAGACGTTTCGAACTATCACTCCCCATGACTTTAATGGGTCCAAATTTGAACTTCGACTTTAGTTGTTTGAAAGTTCGAAAAATGGACCAAACTTTTATGAAGTCGGCCATCTCTAGTCATGATAGTAGGAGTTTGATTCCCCTGTACTCACTTTAACATAGGTAAGACCACACCAGGGATTTTAAGAATGTGGTGCCGATTCGTCCTGTATTTTGTTAGACACTTATAGACTCTGCAACGCTACCCCAGGTGACACCGGCTCGCTCACGCTTGTACTGATGGCGCTGCTTACGTCACTGCGCCCGGTGCGGAGTAAGTGACGTCAGGGAGTTAGCGAGCGGGGGTGCCGGATTGCTTACATAAGTTACCTGTCAGATCCTGCAGATGCACACAGAAGGAGCCCACGATGGCATGAACACCCGGAGACAAGCCCACAGAAGGTACACACTAAGGCTGGTGGAAGGTGGGAGTGTGTAGATGTTGAAAATCACAACTCCCAGCTACTACACAGCATGCTGGGAGGTTGGTAAGTTTCCAAAAACTGGAGTGACAAGGTTTAATTTGTCTTTTAACTATTTGACACCAGGCAGAATTATCACACCCAGGAATAGCCATATCCGTAAAGCCACGTAGCCGAATAGCCAAATACCAGTAATGCATCATCGGTTAATAGCCAGCATCATACATAAGCCAAAATCCATAATAGACATACCAGTAATAGCAGACCAAATCATAACATAATTCCTATAATAGCATACATCCAGTAATAGCCAATCCATATAGTCTATCCGGTAACTATGCCAATACCAGGAATAGCCCAATCAGATCAGTAATAGGCCAGCCAAATCCATAATAGCCTATATCCCGTAATAGCCATATCCGTATTAGCCATCTCCATATAGCCCCATCTCCTTACATAGCCAACCAGTAAAGCAATTAAAAGCCAATCAATAGCTGCCATATCCAGTAATAGACGCAAATATCCAGTAATAGCAATATCCAGTAATAGCCAGCCAGAATAGCCATAGTAGAAGGCCATATCCATATAGCTCCATATCCAGTAATAGCCAAATCCAGTAATAGCCATATGGCAGTACAGAGCCATATTCCATTAATAGCATAATCCATAATATAGCCACATCCATAATAGCCATATCCACAGCAGTCATAAAATAGCACATCATTCAATAGCCATAATCCATTAGCAATCCATTCAATAGCCCATATCCAGTCATAGCTATATCCAGAATACATTCCATATCAATGCCCATATCCAGTATATAGCCATCATACCCAGTTCCAGTAACTTAGCCATATCATAATACGCAATATTCCAGTAATGCCAGTATCAGTATAGCTCATACAGTATAGCCTAATGCAGTAATAGCTAAATCCAGTATGCTATTACTGTATGGGATTACGTATGGGAGAACTTCTGCTGTCCCATTTACAGGAAATAAAGCCTCAACAACAATACCGAAGGAGGCCAATCTTTAACAACTATATTACCATCCTCCTGATCTGTATAGGGGTGTTTTTGAGGCTTAGTTTTCCCTTTCAAAGGAAGACACCAATTCCCATCAGTAATAGCTATACTGGATTTAAGCTTACTGGATAGGATCTTTATGGATATGGCTATTACTGGATCTTGTGCATTACTGGATTGGCTTATTACTGATATGTGCCTATTACTGGATGGGCTATAGGATATGGTATTCTCTGTAGGGGAATTTCTGTCCTTTAAAAGACAACTAAGCCAAAACAAGACAGAACCAGAAGGCTAGTAGTGGTCCATAAATTTACCCTCGGTTTACACTCGAGTCAATCACCTTTTAGTTAGTTTTTTAGGATAAAATTGGGTCGCCTCGTTTCGCTACTTGGGTAGGCTTATACTGATATACGGTTCTTTCTGGCTTCTATTTGAAAGTCAGGTGTTATCGTTCTGTATTTAAACATATACACTTTTGCAAATTAGATTTTCAGACGTAATGATACGATACCCATTAAACTAGGTGATTATTTTTTGAATGTTTTAAATTAAGAGTGGATTTATCCTTTAATATGTTAATCTCATGGCACGGTCCATTTTCTATAGGCAATCATCGCTATCCAGTACACTGAATAAATAAACACGAGGACATTAACCAAGAGAACAGAGTCGTATTGAGTAACAGAGAATCAATAACATACTGCAGCATTACATGGAAAGGTCCAGGGTCCTTAAAAAATTCTTCTGCAGCAAATCCCACTGTTTATCTGGGATTGGCACTGAGTTTTCTGCGTTGTTTTTTGAGACCTGGGACGAAACGTCACTAACTCTCTATAGTCAGTTGTGGGGTGAAAAACCAGTCGGCACCATCTGCTGATCCCTCCGAACGCACCCTGGTAGTAGATTATCTGATGGAAATGTCCTATAATATGAATTAATGTTTTTAGGTGGGAGCTTGGAAGACATGTGGGTCCCTGTGAGGACATGCAGCTTTCAATGAGTGTGATGGTAGTAGTTTATCAGGATTTGACAAGTCCCAGGGTCACTATAAAAAAAATACTAAAGGGTGTTTCTTTGACTGTCTAATTGGAAAATGGCATCTCCTAACAAGGCAGGATGTTTCTCTAGAGTTATGTCCAGCAACCAGGAAGCAAATTGCATCAGTGATATGCGAGGGGTTTGCAGTTTTTAAACACACCGGGCCGGGTCCACACCTCACATCAAACAAATAGTGTTTCACAATACTGTCTTTGCAGAAGTTTAGGTGAGTACACACCGGCCTATAATTGTCCCAAATGAGCGTTCGCTAGGCCTGGACCGCGACTGCGCTCGCAGTAACCATGAATGTCGGTCTGCGGCAATAGTGGCCCATAGGGAACCAACACATCGAACCCGTGTATTTACCATATCGTCCCAATCGCCGTTCTCCAATTCTGGACAAAGGGGAAACGAGCTAGCTGGGTGGCCGTCCGCCCACACCACGCTATATTCAAGGGGCTGACCGAGGATCAGTCCGTGGATCAGACGAGCGGCCCGGGAAATATCTGCTGCTATGCTTAACCTAGCCTTAAAAAGGTTTCATATATAAATAAACTAAATAAACGGATCAAAAACATAGAGGGAAGTTAAGTTATTTTTACATTGTTCATATGTATCTACAGCAAGTGTACTAAACACACAGCACACTCAGAGCCAATGGAAAGCTATACACAGAAACAGTTAACAAACACCTACATCATGCGAATAAAGAATTTTCATCAGCAGAATAGTATTTATGTTAATAAGATATTGGGCCGCAAGGTGGGGTAAGGTATTTACTACGTATAGGTGTAGCTTTTGTTAAAGTAGGTAAGGTCCGTAAGTAGTTAAGTTAAGGTAGTACAGTCAAGGTATTTAAATAGAGTAAGGTAAAGCCAGGTAATTAAAGTAGGTAAGGTACAGTAAGATGGTTCAAGTAGGGTGCAAGTCACAGTACTGTAGGTTAAAAGAAGTGTAAGGTAACAGTACGGAGGTTAAAGTATGGAAGGTGAATTAAAGTATGTAAGGTACAGTAGGTATGTTAAAGTTGAGTAGGTAAAGTAAGGTAATTAAGTAGGGTAAGGTACAGTAAGATAGGTCAAGTACGGAAGGTACAGTAAGATAGGTAAAAGTAGGGTAAGGTAGGTTAAAGAAGAGTAAGGTAGGTTAAAGTAGGTAAGGTAAGGTTAAAGTGAGTAATCGTACATTTTAAGACATCTTAAAGTAGGGTAGGAGGTTACATAGGGTACGTACAGTAAGATCGGTTAAAGTAGGTAAGATCACAGTAAGGTAGGTTAAAGAATGGTAAGGTACGATTAAGGTAGGTAAAGTAGGGTAAGGTAGATAAAGTGGGTAATGTACAGTACGTAGGTTAAAGTTGCTTAATGTAAGTAAGGTAATTAAAGTAGGGTAAGGTACAGTAAGATAGTTAAATTGGGTAAAGATTACAGTAAGATATTAAAAGTAAGGGTAAGTAGGTTAAGAACGTAAGGTAGGTTAAAAGTAGGGTACGTGTAGGTTTAAAGTATAGTCATGTACATTTAGACAGGGTTAACGTAGGTTAAGGTACAGTACGATCGGTTAACGTAAGGTAAGTACAGTAGAGGTAGGTTAAAGAAAGAAGGGTAAGGTAGGTTAAAGTAGGTAAGGTTAGGTTAAGAGTAAAGTAAGGTACAATGAGATCGTTAAATTATGGTAAGGGTAGGTAAGTAGGGTAAGGGTACTGTTATGATATGTAAATTAGGGTAAGGTACAGTAAAGGGTAGTTAAGAAGGTAAGATACAGTAAGGTAATGTTTAAGTAGGGTAAGGTAGCAGTAGATACTTTAAAATAAGGGTAAGGTACCAGTTTAGATTAGTTTAAGTAAGTAAGGTACAGTAGGTATTTAAAAGTAAGTAAGGTACCGTTAGATAGGTTAAAGAGGTACGGTCATAAGGTAGGTTAAATTAGAGTAAGTTACAGTTATATATGTTTAACAGTAGGGTAAGGTAGTTTAAAGTAAGTAGGTACGTTAGATAGGTTGACAGAGGGTAAGGTACAGTAAGGTAGGTTAAAGTACAGTTAGAAAGGTTCAAGTAGGCAAGGTTACGTAGGGAGAATAAAGTAGAGTAAGGTACAGTTAGATGTTTTAAAGTAGGGTAAAATACAGTTAAAAGGTTAAAGTAGGGTAAAGTTTACAGTAGGTAGGTTAAAGTAGTGTAAAGTACAGTAAGGTATGTTATAAGTAGTGTAAATGGTACATAAGGTATGTTAAAAAGGGGAAGGTAAATAAATTAAGGTAGGTTAAGTATGTAAAGGTTGGTTAAAGTAGGTTAAGGTCCAGCTAGATATTTTAAGTAGGGTAGCCCTAAAGTAGGTAGGTTAAGTAGGGTAACTGTCATAAGATAGATTAAAGTTGTAGGTACAGTAGGTATGTTAAAGTGATTAAGTAAGTAATGTCATGTTAAGTTGGGTAAGGTAGGTTAAAGTAGGGTATCTTAACAGTAAGGTAGTTCACGTATGTAAGGTACAGCAACGTGGTTAAATAAGGGTAAGGGTACAGTTAGATGGGTTAGAGTAGGGTAAAGTAAGTAGATTTAGGTTTACAGTAGGGTAAGGCGCAGTAGTCTAAAGGTTACCATAGGTAAAAGGACACTAAACCGGATTTTACAATTACATAGTAACATAGTGAGAACCTGATTCCCACCCCCCTAGTGAATAATCGAACCCTGGGGAACATTGACCATACCAATACCTTACCGCTGCTCCACTCACGGCTCTTTTCATCTTTTCAGCTGACCAGACGCGCTTTCCAATGCTCGACTACCTTTTGTGTTGGCGCCATGTCCAAATATGCGCTTGGTCAAAACAGCCAGTCTGACCGCTGAGAAGGAGCCTCGAGTGGAGTGCCCGTAAGGTAAGTTTTGCAGGTGCTCCCTGGTGTTCTATTAGTCACAAAGTAGGTGGAAATAATGTTTCTTACCTCCCTGTGATAATAGATAAAGATTCATTTTCTTAACAAAAGTACACACATCGTTTTAGTGTTCCTTTTCAATAGGGTAGGTAGGTTAAATTAGGATAAGTATGGTAAGTAATCCGGTAAGGAAGGGTAATGTACAGTAAGTAGGTTAAAGTAGGTAAGGAAGATAATGTACAGTGCGTTAAGAAGGTCGCCAAAAATGTTTCACAACTGGTCCCGATAGAAAAATTATTGAAGATCGTTGAAAGATCTTTTTCAAACGATCGTCCTACACATCCGACGATTGTACGATATTGGGATCTCCTGATATTGTACGCACCAGGTCTAAGCGTCTATGTCACATAAGGTAGGGTAATGGTGGCCATAGACTTTAAGCCCAGTCATCTAGATCTAAGTTAGATATGTATAGATATCATTGAAAGATCTTTTTAAACGATCGTTCCAATATTTCCCCATCGGACATTTGAAAATATTTTGGCCGATCGGCAATCCAGTCGTAACGACCTCGTGGATTGTCGATCAGATAGCGTCTACGACCCCAGAAGTCACGTAAGGAATGGTAATGCACAGTAAGTGTAGGTAAAGTACGGTAAGTAAGGTACATACACTAAGGTAAGTTAAAAGCTAAGTAAGGTAGGTAAGCTCTATCGATAACCTGCCACAGACTTGGCAACAGAGCATGACCCAGCATTATAAAATCTCTTTAGATAGTGCTTATCTTGTATTAATATCTTATGTAATACAGTGGCCGACTCTACATGAGCAGCAGTGAGATATTTGTCTCAGGCATCACCCTGCAACTGAGAAGAAGGCGTTAGACCGGCATGGTGAAAAAATTTTTTTGTTCCTTGACCGGAAAACAAAATTTCCCTATACAGTTGATGTTGTTAAAATTCATTTTATATGGTTATTTAGACTTTAGTTATTGTTGTTTAGGCTAGTTTAAACTAGTTAGTTATGGCCCTGCTGAAAGAGGTCTACCTTGACATGGTGACAGGGCTTACAAATCTATCTTTTGCATAAACTTTTATACTTTTTTTTTGTTGCTTCAATCAAAATAAATTATTGTTGACCCTGTGCTATACATGGTGGTTACAGCTGATACAATCATTTGAAATTCCATTTTCTATATAATGTAACAATTGTACCAACATGTATAGCACAGGCCTATAAATAAGTTTATTTTTATCTGTGTTGAGAAGAGATTATTATCTGTTTCTACAAACCTATCATTTACGTTATTGCTAATTGTGTGTCGATAATGTTTTAATACCCTATGTGCTACCTTGACATCAAAATCGTAAAATTTTTGCCTTTGGCCATCGACAAGCCACACCCTTTTTCAAGGTGCGGCACCTTTCACGCTGCGCATATGTAAATAATCAGGATGGCATTCAAAGTTTGGTCAGGCAACAAAAACCTGGAAGTGCCCCCCTGTATGTATTATTTATATAGCGCCACCTAGGTAACGCAACACTGGTACTTATAAAATACAGAGTAATACGAACAAGGGAATAGTGCAAGCGAATTATACAATAAATAAAAATAATTTAAATAAAATTTTTCGTAACATAGGTTTAAGAAACCTAAGCTTCAAATTATGACTAATTTATATAAGTGGCAAAAAGCCTTGACACATTAGAAATGAGATCCTTGCCCTGAAGAGCTTAATCTAAGTGGAACAACATCAGATACAATGGGGGGAGGGTACAAGTGGTGCTTGAGATGGCTAACAATGATTATTGTGCTGATGCTCAGAAAGGTAGGATAACAGTCTAGATTTGAAAGTATAAATGGATTTCACAGGGGAAGCGAGAGAGGGAGAGAGTCCAAAGGTAGGGAGCAGCAGAGAGAAATAGTTTACGGTGGGAGGCAGCAAGTGTAGTTCCGGGTCTGTGGAGAAGATTTCCTTGCGAGACACGGGGTCACGGCCTTGAACATAAGGGACCAAGAGAGAAGATTAGTAGGGAGGTGCAGTTAGTGAAGGGATTTCAAGGTTAAAAAGCAGTGTAATTGAATATGAGTCTTGTTTGATGGAATCCACCCTATGGACTGAAGTATCGGTTTTGTGGGTTCTCTTTTGGAGGAGAGCGGAGATCCGAACTGCTGAGTTTAGACTGTAGATGGACAAATGACAGGCTGGAAGTAGAAGAATTTACAGTAGTCAAGCGGGAGATTATAAGGTCATGCACAAGCATTTTTATCAGTGGATCGAGAGGGAAAGGGAGGTCTTGGCAATAGTGAAGGAGAAACGGCATGTCCCTGGTGACATGGGTATTTCTGACGATGAAGGTTTGTTTGGTTGCCTTTTTAGCAGTATGGTTCATCAATGTGGATTTCAGGGAAAATTAGGGGCCATATTTAGATACGGCCAATAATCGTCTAAAATTAACGCCAGCACATGAGTGGAAAAAATACGCTTGATCGTGCATATCCTATAAAATGGCGAGGCTGCATCGCGTCCACCACGACTCCTTCCGCAGCATCACCTCCCAGCCCCCCGCCTCGTACTCCTCGTGGGGAGGGGGATCTGGGAAAACCCGCTGGGGGGTTGTGATGGAAACTCCAGCGGGGCACTGAAAAGTGCCTTTGGGCTAAGGGTTCGCAGCTCGAGCAGTGAAATCATTGCGGCCTGACTCTCCTGCATCTGTCATCTCGTGGCAACGCGCCTTTTGCTGTCTGAAATCTCGCGTATGAAATCCTGCTCTTTTTTCCACGCCTGTAGCTCCGCCTCTGTAATACGGGATGTGTCGCGACTGAAGGGGGAGGTAAGTCTTCCTGATTCCATGAAGCTGATACGCATGCCTCTAACCTCAACAAGTAGAGGTAAAAGGTGGACGTTTTTCGGCACTCTGAGCCTCCTATGCTCATTTTCTTGAACTTTGATCCGCCATCCTCAAACAACCAGGAAACTGGCACAAAATTTAAGTGTAATTTTTACCCTGTATTAATTGTAGTTTTCAGTATTGGAGTGGACAATGCCCTTTCAAGTATAAATTTTAGTTTTGGGGTGGGTTGGAAAGTAACTCCCCTACTTATATGTGTAACAATATTTTCACTGAAAAGAGTTTTGTGGGTTTCATAGAGATGATAAAACTATTCTGCGAATTATGAAATTCCGAAAATCTGATTCAAATCCAATTGTAGTGAATTGGTTTGCTATTTTTTTTAACTTTTTTCATAGTTGGAAAGCCCGTCTCCGAAATGCTAATGCCCCGTGCCAGCAGGACAAAAGTGCCCATACTTATCACTCACCTCCCCAACCATCGCAAAATGAATGGGGCCAGGCGGTTCCCATGAGAATTGATTGAATTCGGTGGGATTGGGTCTGCTAGGCAAGTTCTAACGTATTGGCACCTTAGAAATTTGGAGGGGTGAGGTTGGAACAGGACTTTACTTGTCCTTTAAGTTTTAATACTTAATTGAATCAGTAAACTCACTTGGTCTATACCTGTTTTATTTCATTATTCATATCCTCGTGGTCCGAACAAACCGAACTACTTTTTTTCAGTTTTTCTTTCAATGCTGATTCAATTATTAATATTTTATATATATGTTTGTGGTTGTGTTTGTGTGTGTGGGGTGTGTTTGTGATTGTGTTCTTCGTTTAAAAGAGTATTAAACAGATTTTGGAAAGTCATAAAAAACTGTATGTATTATTCCTTGGGAGGTAAGAACGTTAATTCCCACCTCCCTGTAATAATAATCCTTATCGGCACGCCACTCTTTGCCTCCTTCTCAGTGTCAGGCTCGCTGTCCCGCGGTATATATCTTTTGTATTTGCGGCTCCCGAACATCGGCTATTGGTCGGACGCCATATCTACAGCTGAGAAGCCCCGCGAGTGGAGCGCCGTAAGGTAGTTCCAGTGCTTGCCCAGGGGCGATCTATTTATTCACAGGGAGGTGAATAAGTTTGTTCTTACCACCTCCGTGAAAATAGATACAGATTTTCATTTACTAACAAAGGGGTTATTCCATAAAGTTCTTATCGTTAAAATGGTGGTAATTTTTTGCCCCAACCACTCAGATGTTTACTTTCAAATGTTAAAATAAGATCTGAATGGTTGGGGCAAATTAGCACCCATTGTAAACGATAAAACTTTTATGGAATAACCAAAGTACATAAAATCTAGTGTTCCTTTAGCTGTAAAGGTAGGTATAAAATCATCACAATAAATAATTTTCACATACAATATTGTTTATCCAAGTAGTGCGTTTTGTGAATAACGATATAGTGTAGCTATCTATGTAACTGTGACCGTGTAGACCCTATAGAGAAAACTATATCTCCTATTAGCTGTATTAAGAAGCAAGTCCCGTCTTGTGACAAGCGTAGTAATGTTGTCTTGTATGGAGTCATTGTCTACAG
The DNA here is from genome assembly GCA_019447015.1 of Hymenochirus boettgeri. Taxonomy (NCBI): domain Eukaryota; kingdom Metazoa; phylum Chordata; class Amphibia; order Anura; family Pipidae; genus Hymenochirus; species Hymenochirus boettgeri. The sequence continues at coordinate 321,838,720 of CM033470.1, read as the reverse complement.
GTGAAATGACTGTTTACCCTATGATACCCGAATATCGAGTCATACTTTCAATACATAATAAGCCTTAGGGAGGCCGAACACATAGACAATATGTTTATCTTATAAAGAATTTGCATATACAGTACGCTTTATTTTTATGTTTTATTTCTTTGGTGGTTCATTCACTGGTTTCAATGGACTTGTACTCTTTCAGTGTCTGGTTAGGAGTATTGATTCCGCTGATGCATTCTGGGGTGAATAATTAATTGAGTCACGCCTATGAAATAACAGAGATTGTGGAGTAAGGGAATATATGATTAAAGGGAGTGGGTACCATTTTGTTGCCTATTTATAAAGATCAGTGAGGCCCCTTTGCAAGCCGCCAAGTGAAACACCAAGAGGAATGGACCCTTTTGCATGAACTATACACTTGTTTATCTTTTTTACCAGTTGACACATTTATATCCCTCAAATGAATGAAAGTCTTCCTGCAGTTTGTCTAACAAAAACTTACAACATGGAGATAGTGTAATGGCGTGATTCCAATTGCAGCCTGCACTGCATATATAAGCCACTTGTGACGTTAATACATCATGGGAATTAGTTGGCGTCCATTCGGGTATTTTACTCCCTCAATAAAAGATGCAAATGTAAATGCCAACTTATTGCATGGTGTGCGTGTTTCCATTTTGGAAATTGAGGCAGGCCACTGAAATATCAGACTACCTTGTTAATCTGCATCAGGCTTTGTGTATTTTCACCTTTTCTTCTTATCAGGCCAACTAGAAGTTGTTTGTTTCGTTTTTAATTTCACTGGATCAAATCATTGTAGAAACTTAAGAAACTGTTAATCGTTCAATAGAGTTTGGTGTGTGTGGTTTGTGGGGGGGGTTTCGACACCAACTTTCCTGCCATGTACCAAATGCTTTTTTCACACCTTACCTTGGCAGTTCCTATAACACCTCTAACTACAATGCATCCACGCCTTGCATTCAGAAGTCCCTACACATTGGCTGTGATATGCTAATTTGGGATTGTACAAGCCAGTCTAATTGAGAAAGCCGCGGTATGACTAGCGCAATGTCTTTCAAGACTAAACTTTAAAGTCGGTTGAACTACCTGAATACAACAGATATTATTTTTTTCAGTATCCTTTTAGTCTTTACATTTACCTTGCATCAACCTTTATCATAATATCCAAGAAGTCAATTTCTTCTAGACTAAGAAATATCAGCTGTGCACTATATTTTACTAGCCATCAGAAATGAGACAATCAAATGAAATTCTTACGTGTTTTGCTACCTGCTGCTTTATGCCTGGGAACAGGACGAACGATCTAACGTTCCTGGTTATCATTTTAATTAATTATTACTCTATATTGACAAAATACAAATTCCTTTATGACCTTGTTTTTTTTAAGATAAGGTTACTAAGGTACGTTGTTTAAAAATCCCAGCACCTGCCCCCCTGTTTACCTGTACCTCATCCCATTCATGGATCATACAATTTACTCCTGTATAAAGTTTAATATATATTAGAGATAAGAATGTCATACAAGTACTTTAAATATCAGTAAGAATTTGTCTTGCATTCTAACTGCCCATAAGAAATCTTTTAGTAAGTATTTTTTTTGTTTAGTTACATTACCTCCTCGTTGATGGATTTCACTTGTGGCATCTCTTTGGTTACTCAGTAGATCGATCCTTGACGACTGTAAAGTGTTTTTATAGCATAGGAATATCCAAGTTACCTACCTTTCTTTTCTCACTGTCCCTCCATCTGAACATTCTGACTGCTGGAAGTTCTGAGATTAAAGATAAAGAAGAGGTAGGACATACAGATTAGATCGTACACTTAAGATGGTTGGAAAAGCTTAATAGTAAAGGATGGGTTTGAATCACTAACGCAGAGAGAGGACATACAGAGAATGGAGTTACATTGAAAGGAAAAAAGGAAAGTATCTCATGGAGGAAGCGAAGAAGGAATCTACCATTCAAAAAAAAGTAGTAACCCCGGAGAGATTAGACCATCAGAACAGGACAGGTGGATTTTTTGGCGGAGTTAGCGAAAAGGGCAGGTATAGAATGACTAGGGAAACATGTTAATAACACACAGGGAAGTATATCAGTAAGATGTCAGTAAAGAGGACTCCAAGAGAATTTTAATGAGATTAGTGGCCCTTGAAGAGTCAATTTAATGGAAAAAAAACAAAACAAAAAAATTGGGGGAAGTCAATGAGCCAGGAATATGTGTAGGGAAAAATCTTGGCCAAGTAGATTTGCCATCTTCCATATGGGCCTCTGGTGAGACCATTAAGTTAGTACAGCATGTATATTACACTCCTTCTATTTTATTTGGCAGGTGTAACAATGTTGTACAGGCAGGTGCTCCTAGGTGTATTTGTGTTGCTCCTTTACCCCTTGACTTGTGCTGTTGGTTGCAAAGTTGCTCCGTACTTTCCAAATGCTCAGATCCTGATGTAGAGCAGATACTGATTTCCCTGGTTCTTTCCAAGGTATCATCGCGCAGGGTTTTTACTGGTAAGCACCTTACTGATTCGCCAGGGGTTACTGGTAGCACTTACTGATTTTAGCCATGGGGTTACTGTTAAGCACCACCTTACTTATTTCATCCACGGTTACGGGTACACACCTTACTGATTTCACCATGGGTTTACTGGTAAGCAACCTTACTGATTACAGCCATGGGATACTGGTAAACAACCTTACTGATTTCAGCCCATGGTTTACTGGTAAGCACTACTGCTTTTCAGCCATGGGTTACTGGTAAGTCACCTTACTGATTTTCGCCATGGTATAAACTGTAAGCCCTTACTGATTTTAGCCATGGGTTACTGGTAGCACCTACTGATTTCAGCCACGGGTTACGGGGTACACAACCCTTACTGATTTCAGCCACGGGTTCGGGTACACCTTACTGATTGCAGCCATGGGTTTACTGGTAAGAACCTTACTGATTTAGCCATGGGTTCTTGTAAGCACCTTAACTGATTTCAGCCACGGGTTACTGTAAACACCTTACCTGATTTTAGCCATGGGTTACTGGTTACCCTTACTGATTTCAAGCCACGGGTACTGGTAAACCCTACGGATTTCAGCCACGGGTTACGTGTAAACTACCTTACTGATTCAGTTGACAGGCCATGGTTTACTGTAAGCACCTTCCGAATTTTAGCATGGGTTACTGTAAGCACCTTACTGATTCAGCACTGGTTACCTGGTAACACTTACTGATTTCAGCCATGGTTTTACTGGAAGCACCTACTGATTACAAGCCATGGGATACTGTTAAACACTTACTATCAGCCATGGTTACTGTTAAGCAACTTACTGATTTCAGCCATGGTTACTGGTAAGCACCTCTGATTTTCAGCCATGGTTCCTGGAAGCACCTTACGATTTCAGCCATGTGTTCCTGGTAAACACCTTACTGATTTCAGCCATGGGTACTAGTAAACACCTTACTGATTTCAGCCATGGGGGTTAACTGGTAAGCACCTTACTGATTTCAGCCATGGGTTACTGGTAAGCACTTACTGATGTCAGCCATGGGTTCCTGGTAAACACCTTATTTGATTTCCAGCCATGGGTTACTGGTAAGAACCTTACTGAGTTCAGCCATGGATACTGGTAACACCTTACTGATTTCAGCCATGGGTTACTGGTAAGAACCTTTACTGATTTCGCCATGGGATACTGGTAAACACACCTTACGGAGTTCAGCCATGAATTATTCTATTACACTACGAACATACAACAAGCACATGTAATCAGTAACTGTGGCAACTAATTTTAGGATCAGTTTCCGTGTTATGGTTTTGATAAAATAAGAAATTACAATAGCCCATGCTCATAAAATAACAAAAATAACTACAATATGTAATACTGCTTATACCATTGAATCTTAATGATTATTTTGCGCTTGCTGTTTTATCTGTAGCAACCAATCGGATGTTTACAAATGTTTTCTAACTTAGCATATCCCTCTAGTTCATTTTTCATTAAAGCTTTCAATCGTTTAGCGTTTTGGGTTTTTGGAGGCAAATTTAAAATCTGGGCGGCCTATCAGAGTCCTCTGTTCCTTTTTTGTTGCTGCTGTGATTTGGTTTCTGTTCTCTATTTTTACTCCTGCCCTTCCTAAGTTTCCTTGCCCGTTGAGCCTGGTTTTAATCCCTTACTCATGCTTTTGAATCTTGGTTTGGTCACACAAAGCAAGTGAAATGTAGAATAAGCATAATGTAGACCATGCAACTCAGGCCTGCCAGCCATGTATTTTATGTGTATACAAGGTACCAGAAGTGTAACGTTTCGTATCAGCAGCAGTACCTTCTTCAGACAGACATTGTTAGAATACTGCACCAAATCCAAAACAAAGGAGGTCTAGGGTTACCAAATATGTTTACATTACTATGTAGCAGCACAACTTACAGCATTCAACAAATAACCAAACTCAAGCAGATAATACTGGTCCAATACCAAACCTCACTCTTTAAAGGGTCACTATACTCACTCAAACACTTCACATTTTCCTTGTGGGTTCTGCACAGCCTCACCATGTACCCTGCTCTACTTACCACGCACACTCCTCCCCCTGCATGATTTTCTCTGCTTATTCCATAATTTTTGCAGAAAGTGTGGCTGTAAATGCTGTATTAAAATGATGATTCTCAGGAGTATAGATACCCTTTAAAGACATTCCCTTGGTACATCTATATTTGGGATCCCACCACAAAACGTGAACTCCTAACCAACTACCCCATCTAATACTTTAAACTCCTCCATATGGGACAGAATCATAACAACTCAATCCAACTTCTCTATAAGTCTACCCCCAACGCTACACATATTCTTTAACAAAGACTTCCCACCATGCTCCTCCACCGACTCCCCAAAAACCCATGGCTTTCCAACAAAATCTGGCATTTGGACAAATACTAAACAAGAAGAAACATTTATCTCATGATTCAACAAAAAGCCAACCATCCACCACATGCAAATTTTCAATACCGCTAAATAAAAATGACAGAACCAACAAATGACAAACAAATTAAACTACCTAACAGTAAATAATCAACCTCTCCTGGCGGGACAAAACTATACAAACAATCCAAATGCTTTTCGAAATTACATACAGAACCTCCTTCCCCCTTTTATTTCCTTCCCCCCCACACCTCTACTTCCCCTCTAACCCCCAACCACATAATCATTTTAATGTAATGTTTAGTTTTTCACACGTCAATAATCCTTATATCAATGTTAAAAATGAAAGCATATCGAGAAATTCAATAAAGGTTCTTGATCTTCAAATGGTGCTCATTTTGTGCCCCAACCAATCAGATGTTAGCTTTTAAATTTTAATAGCATTTGATTGGGTTGGGGCAAAATAGCACCATTTTACGACATAAACTTTTATTGATCTCCTGTATCTTTTAATACATAAGGTACGTAAAATGCGTAAAATGGATTTTATGTCCCAGTGCCTAAAAATTAAATAAAAAAAATCTTTACTAAAAAAAGAAATACCTTTTTGTGCAAATTTACAAGACTCCTTACTATATATACTGTACCCTCAAAGGCGTGAATTTCATCTGTAATATTACATTACGTACCATGTTACAACACATGGACAAACTTGAGATTAGAAGAGACAGGTTTCATTTCATTTGTAGAGGGAATATTTACCGAACTGAACCTGCAAACTGTCTCTGAATAGACTGGATTATCAGATTTGATTATATTTTTAAAGTAGGACTTGATGTCTATTAAACTAAGTAATCATTATATACAGTGGATAACGTTATAGTTTATGTTGATCTAGTGATATCATTATCATTTTTACATAACCTCTATCCTAAAACCCAGTACCCAACATTCCTATCCGAACCCAGTACCCAACGCCTCTATCCTAAACCCAGCTACCCAACTCTATCATCTAAACCCAGCTACCAAACTCGATCCTAACCAGCTACACCCCCCACTCTAGCCTAAACCGAGTTACCCCCTCTAGCCTAACCGTTCCATCCTAAAACCAAGATACCTAACTCTATAACTAAAAAACCCAGCTACCCAACCTACCTAAACTCAGCTACACACGCTACCCTCCCAACCGCTACCCAACTCCCCCCTAGCATAAACCCAGCTAACTCTCTCTACCTAAACCAGCTACCACTCTAATCCTAAACAGTTCCATCCTAAACCCAGATACCTAACTTCTATACTAAAACAGCTACCCCAATCGATCCTAACCCAGCTACCCAACTCTATCCTAAAATCACTACCTCACTCTATGCCTAAACCCAGCTACCCAGCTTCCACCCTAAAAACCATCTATCCAACTCCATTCTCAATCTAGCTACCTAGCTCTATCCTAACCCCAGCTACCCAACTCTAATCCTAAACCCAGCTAACCTAACTCTATATCCTAAACCAGCTACCCAACTCTATCCTAAACCCATCTACACGCCCGCTCTAATCTAAGCCAACTACCGCAGCTCCATCCTAACTCAGCTACCCAACTCTATATTAATCCCAACTACCCTAGCTCATCCTAAACCCACTTATCCAGCTCTATCCTAAACGCAGCTTGGACCAGCCTATAATAAACCTAGCTACCTTGGTCTATCACTAAACCCGACTACCCGCTACCCCAGCTCTATATCCAAACCCAGCTAACCCCGCTCTTAGAATAAACCCAACTACCCATTCTATTCTATCCTAAATCCAGCTTTCACACTATCCCAACCCCAACTACCCACTCCAGCCTAACTCTATCCTAAAACCTATCACCCAGCTCCATCTCCATTCTAAACCCTAACTCTATGTATGCCCCGCTACCAGATCTATCATAAACCTAACTCTATCATATACCCAGCTCAATCATAAACCTAACTCTATGGTATAACCCAGCTCCCAACTCCATCCTAACCTAATCTAAAACATAAACCCAGCTACCCAGATCTATCCTAAACCCTCTACCCAACTCTTCCTAACCCAGCCTACCTCAACTCTAATCCAAGCCCAGCTCCCCAGCCCTATCTTAAACTCATCTACCCACGGTATTCTATCCCAGCTACAACAGCACCATCCTAAGAGAGCCCAGCTACCCAGCTCCAGCCTAAACCCAGCTACCCAGTTTCCATCCTCAACCCAGCTTCCCAATCCTATATTAAGCCCCAACTACCTAGCTTCCATCCTAAACCCACTACCCTCTCTATCATAAACCCAGCTCCTTGCTCTATACTAAACCTATATACCTAGGTTCATCTAAACCCCGGTACCAATCTCTATACCAAACACCCAGCTACCCAGCTCTATAATAAAGCCACAGCTTCCAGTTCTATCCTAAATCCAGCTTCCAAGCACTGTTCCAACCCCAACTACCCATCTCATCCTAAACCTAACTCATGTAAAACCCCTAGCTAACCCCTCCACCATCCAAACCTACCAATTGTATGCCCCAGCTACCCAGATCTAGTCCCTAAACCTCTATCATATACCCCCAATCATACACCTGAACTCTCGTAACTCTAACATACCCTGCTACCCATAGCTATCCCTAAACCATCTACCCACTCTATCCTAAACCCAGCTACCTTAATCTATCCTAACCCAACTACCCAACTCTATCCTAAACCGCTACCCTAATCTATCCTAAAAACCAGCTACCCCAGCTCCATCCTAAAACCAGCTATCCATCTCCATTCTAAACACGCTACGTACCTAGGATCTAATCGTTAAACCCAGCTTCTAGCTCTATACGAAACTAGCTACCTATGTCCTATCCTAAAACCTCAGGTTACCCATCTCTATACAAACTCATCTATAACAAGCCCCAGCTCTATAATAACCCAGCTACCCATTCGAATCCTAATCGACTTCCAAGCCTATCCCAACCCCAAACTACCCAGATCTATCCTAAACTAACTCTATCGTATACTTAGCTACCCACTCCATCCTAACCTACTCTATTGTATTCCCAGCTCCATCCTAACCTAACTCTATCGTATACATCATCTATCCAGCTCCATCCTAAACCTGACGTAGCTCTATTGTATAACCCTTTTGGTAAGACTTCTGCGTTAATTTCCCCTTATCATTGCTTATCATTGCATGAATACATATATATATTAATTAGAAAATAATAAATAAAATCTACTTATTCAGGCCTTTCTCCTCCCATGATTTATGATGTTGGGGGGCTGGAAGGAGAAAGGATTCTGTGCCAACAGGTGTGGTAAGGAACAACCCTAGTACTAACACAGACGTATAGAAAGTGAATGATTTCAATTCAAGGGATAAAATCACAAGGTTGTGAATTCTTGTAGACCAGAGGAATGGTGGATTATAGTCTGGGGCACTGGGAACCTGCCACTTGGAAATGCTACAGAGAGGTAAAGCTGCTTGAGCTTTCATGGCACCTATAGAGCTTGCTGGTATCAATAGATCACAAATAACATTGTAAACAGGAGTATGGTACGTTTATCGCTCTCCTTTCCCTTACAGGGTGTATGTCACAGTCAGACTAGAGATGTGCACAACTCTCCCAGCTAGAGATTACGAAGTTAAAAAATCCTGAGTTCTCCCTAAATTGAAGATCTAAATAGTAATGGTAACTTCCTGAAATGTCTCAGGACTGAATAGTCTAGTCAATAACCAAATCTTTACGAAAAACACCACACCCAGTACGGAAACTTAACGAGCTTCCTTTTTTAGCATTTTCCGTGTCAGTTTTCCAATTTCTAACATTTGTCAGTTTTTGTTATTTCGAACATTTTTAAACAGATTACGAAGCAGGGTTATTCAATAAAAAAGTTCTGTCAGTTAAAAATGTGCTATTTTGCCCAACCAATCAGATTTGCTTTCAAATTTAAATAGATCTGATTTGGTGGGCAAAATTAGCACCATTTTATCAACAAAGAACTTTATTGCAATCTCCCGAAGGGAGAAATTTTTCAAAACAGTTGCCGTGGTTCGAACATGTAAAAAAAAATGAGAGATCCTTGTTTTCGGCGGATTTGTTGAATCTGTATTGGGTCCATCTCTAACCACATGTTGTATCTACGAACATCTTCCTCGGCAACAGAACTGATCAATATGTTTCAACAATAGTATATTTTTTCTGCATCAATTTTCTACGTAACCCTGTGTATATTTAGTCATAGCCATTCTTGTTTACTGGGAATTTTGCATCTACAGATGTTATATCTTGTCCTGCGTCTGCCCTGGGGGCTGCTGGGGGAGTCTAATTGTGTGATTATCTCAGCCTTGGTTTAATACATGGACCATGCTGTGATACCGGAAATGGGACTTATGTGATCCTTCAGAAAGGACACCAAGAGTAAGTCTGCAATGGATTTTGTTTCATCTTAACCGTTGGATGTTTGTTATAGTAGACAACAAATACTACATATATAGCATGTCAACTAATAACAGCTGTTTCTAGTGGATTCTTCATTCAGATTTACAAATTACACCGCCTGGTCCTGTGTCCTGGTGTCCTTATACGTCCCTCATACGCCAATCAGCACCAGGAAGGCCCCTTAATAAATTCTGTACTTCCAATCCATTTGCTTGGTAAAATCAAGAGATCTCTAAGATTTGTGTTTTAGAGACCTGTTTCCCATTCATTTCCACTCATAACCAATGTTCCCTTATGAATCTCATTTAAAATATAAATCTAGGAAAAAATGCACCCCAAATGTTCTATTTTCTCCTTTCTGCAGGAGAACTATTTGTTTGATCTGAATTCTTGGAATATCGTCCGGAAACCTGAGATATTGTTTTGTGGAACATTTTCTTGGTTCTCCTTCTGTTGATCATTGGCGATCCACTGTGCTATGTTTCGTTCATTCCATTAATGGACTTTTTGGATTTCTGTGCGGGAACAGCAATGAGAAAAAAAGGGTCAGTTACCTTAACTATGGTGTTCCTCCAAAGAATATTATAGGTGTCTGTACTCGGCTGGGGCCTTTATTACAGTCTGATTTTTCTTCATTAATAAATGACTACTGCAATGTTTGAAACCAGTTTATTGTCCACACACCATTAAACACATACAAACCCACCATGTTGCCGGGACAACACTTTTTAGTATACAAAAGGGGAATTTTCCCTTGGATTCTCCATAGAGATTTATGTTATTGTACCTCACTGTGCTCTCCCATTGGGTCAAAATAATACTATTAAAGGGTATGTCCACCCCCAACCCTAATCAGTCAATTCACACAAGTCCCCAGGTAATAACTTTCTTACCCACACCCGTGAATGTGTGAGTATTACCGAATCTTGCAGTAGAATTCAATATAAGTTCTTATTGTTAAAAACGGTGCTCATTTTGCCCCACCAATCAGATCTGATTTAGATTTTTAAAGCTAACATCTAATTGGTTGGGGCAAATGAGCACCATTTTTACTTTATGGAATCTTCCTGAGTTTGAGGAATGTTTTACTAACCAGGAAAAATTTAGGTTGGGTGGACTGCCCTTTCAATAGGATTTCTGGAACTGTAATCACATTGCCTCTTTCATTTTCAACCCCCCTATTCTAAACCTAAGACACAATACTTGCAAGCTATGGAATGCGGGGATTGTATTTTCTAAACATTTGATAATAATAGATATATCTTGTAGTTTTACTGTGTTAGAAAGAAAAAAACTGTTTTTTCCTGGTGTCCCTTGCTGGACTGGAGTCGACTGATTACAGTTTGAAAAACAGAAGGAAGCTGAAAAGTTCTCTTTACACATGGAAGTGGTTTTAAAAAGGAGAACAAAGACTAGAATTACATTTATCTCGTTGTTTCCTTCATCACAATACACAACGGCAGGCCAGAAAATGTCTGATTAAACAAGTATCTTTGTCTTTCTAATGTCATTCCCACTCATAGATACACAGTTAACCTTACAGTACACAGTCCGCAGTTACTGCCCCTCTCCCTACTTGTGAGCTCAGACATCTCATTGATTCACCCAGAAGAGCGAGAGGAATTTCCAGTCATTTTCATATAAAAGTGGAAGGAGGAGGGCTCTCTATAAGGAAAGATTTTATTGAATTCGAACAGGATATTATGGGCTGGTATTTTGACCTGATCACCCCAATATTGGTTGTGGCTGTTGTCAGTCTAAATAATAACCTTCTATGGCCTAGACTGGTTGACATTATGCAAATAAGAACTTGTTATTCCATGAGATTGTATCTACCTAATCAACGACCTTTATATGTTAAATAAAGACAATAACATATGTGTGTCACAGCCAAAAAAATTGCGGTACACAGATCCTTCCAGTTATCGCCCCCTCACAAAACCCGTGAGCCATGCTCAGTGCTATTCCCACAGAAGAGCCAAAGGAATTCTCCCATACGTACTACTCTCCCCAATCTATGGAAGTTTGAGTATGACATAATTGTGAAAGTAACAAAGATTTTATTTGAACATCGCAATTAAATCTTTTCAATACAAAAATAACATAAATGGGCTCCTAAAATGATAGATATGTATTTTGATAATATAGCATTTTTCCTATATTTTACTACAAGAATTTTTTTGTGCCATAAGTGCAAAATGTAGGGTTTATATATATCGGCGTCTGGTAGTCACACATTAAAGGAGAACAATAGTGCAGATAATGTTTTAAAGAACACAAATAAAGTACCTGGGAGGGAGGTAGGATGATAATTCTACCATCCCAATATTGTTTCAATGAGGAAAACCACACAAAGAAAACTGCTTCTGCCAGTCTACCTCGTGTGCTGGCACCCCTCAAACAATATTGGGAGTAGGATCAATCAATCTACTCCCGCATCTGGTACAACATCTTTTGACTTGTAAATGTTTTTCATCCTTATTTAATAAGTAGTTTCTCATCTCAAGATTTGTAACTGGTTTCTTTTCTATCCGTGTGACGGATCAGTCTCTTCCTGGTTTCCTCCTTTATTGCTTGGTACCTTTGCCTGGGTCTCATCTTCCCACAATTCAGTCTTTACTAGATCATAAAAAAGAGAGGACACCATGCATTTCGTCTTCTACTGATAATTACAACTTAATTTTAACATGCTGTTGAAGGTTCTCATCAGGCCAGGTCAATGCTACAATGTTGTATTCAATTAGATCAACTGGGACTTGAATTTTAGTTCATTTCGCTAGTTCATCCGACTGGCTTTTCTCAATTCAGAATGACTTGTACAAGAATCTTGTGGCAATTAATTACCCTGGAAATCCATTAGGCATATCACAGCCAGGTGTTAAGGTGTGATTGCATAGTGGCTAAGAGGTGTTATAGGAACGCCCAGGGTAAGGTGTCAAAACATCCATGGCAGATCTACAGACTGTTTCCTTACTGGATTGGTGCCGAAATACCACCTTTTGAATCCAGGAATAAGTCTATAAGCAAAACATGGATTGCTATGGATCTCCAGTTTCTCACACATTGTGGCCAACCTCACATGGAGGAAGGTAGAAAACAGGCGGCCTAATACCTTTAGGGCATGCACCCAGCCACTGGTTTCAGATATGTGGATGACACCTGTTTAAATCCACAGAAGGAAGTACAAGCTTCACAGAACACATTAATGCGGAAACCCAAACAACAAATTTACAAGGGAAGATCAAAACAACCACTGCTTCTTGGACTGCTTGGTAGAAGTTAAGGAAAATGGTAAACTGGAGTAGAGGTTTTACAGCAACCACCCACACGATTCAATATTTTGATGTTTGAGACTCCACCACCCTTTAGATCCCCAAGCGGGTGTCATCAGAACCCTGCAACACAGAGCGGACAATCCCCACAGCACAGAGGTGAAGGCTAAGAATGAACATCACATCTCAAGAGCCTTTAAAAACTTGTGGATATCCATACGGGGCCTTTGTCAAGATAGAAGGAAAGAAAAGAACACAAAATACCCACCGTGAAGGGAAAAGCACGACAGAGGAAGAACATGGTCTCCATGGTAGCAGGGTCTCCGAGAAATGAAAAGACTTTTCAAAAAACATCGTTCCCGGTCCCTGCTTTAAACCGACACTCTGCTTTAAAAACCAACAACACACTGCGGCAGCCATTGGTAACATTAAAGACCCAATACCAAACAAAGAAAAGGCGACATCATATACGCATTGTCAGTGCGTGAAGCAATGCTCTGATTTGTAATGTGGGGGAGAACCAAACAGCAACTGCATCACTTATGGCCTCAGCAACCGAAGACCAATTCGTCGGTCATATGACTCAGCCGTGTACTTGCATCTTAAGGAATAAGGACTTGAGTTGTAATGTTAAACATATGGCAAAGGCAATCGACTGGTTCCAGAGAGTGTCAAGGAGGCCATTATTAAAATAAAAACCAAGCCCTAAATAGAGTGGGGGGTCAACACCACCACCACTGTCCTGCCATGTACAAATTGCTGTTTTAACACCTTACTCTGGGCGTTCCTTAACACCTCTTATCCACTATCCATCACATCCCTTAACCCACCTGGCTTTGATATGCTAATTGGGATTGTCCAGGGTACATAATTGCCACGTGCTTGTACAAGTCATTCTGATTGAGAAAGTCGTCGGGATGACTACGAAACGTCTTCAAGAGCACATGTCAAGTCCTATTTTATTGTAACATGTTTGGACCACAGACGATCTTTGTCCAAGTTTAAAAAAAAGGATCATCTTGGACAGAGGGACAGCCAGTTAAGGTTCATGTGCTCAGGGGAGTAAACACTTATAGCAGGAGAGTGTTTAGTCCCAGGAAGCCAGCTGCAGTGGCAGCAAGTACTGATAGCTTAGGACCCAGCTGAAAAACAGCAAACCGTTCTGTACGCTTGGCTGGGATTGGAAAGAAATACACTATGGCCAGTCAGATGGTGTGGCTGTACATATTATGTTACTTTTATGTATCGTCTCACACTAGCCAAAAGGGCTTTGCAAAGCATCAGCACATAGATGAATAAACTGTAACCACGTTGCAAATGGGGTGTGCGCTAGGCTTCATTTTGTTTCCCAAAACTTACTAAGGTAACCTCCACTCGAATCAGAGGTGAGGAGGAACATAAGATGAATGAATGGGAGAATCCCATTATAGTAGCACATAGAGTTAAAGTGAATTCAACCCAAGCCAAGAGAGAAGAAATGTGTACAGCAAAGACTCGGTGTATAAAACCTGTAAGACACATCAGTGGTGTGCAGAAGAAAAGAACGACAACAGAGACGACTCAGCGGTGAAGACTCGGTGTCTGATAACCTGTTAGTGACCATTCATGGTGGGCAGATGAAATGGGAAGAAGACATGAAGACTTGGAGTATAAACTTGTAGACACACTCTCAGTGGTGTGAAGACAGACTACCACAGTGAGAGACTGGGCTATATACCCTGACAACCACATCAGTGGTGGTGCAGATGAAATGGAAGAAAGTAACGGTTAAAGGACCTCAGTGTATAAACATGCAGGACACATCAGTGGTGGGGAGATAGAAATGAAAAAGCTCGATGTATATTACCTGCAGACACATCAGTGGTGGGCAATGTGGTTGGCCTTTCTCAACCCCAGCCATTATAATGTCTTTTAGGGGTTTCTCAACCAGGGGTCCACATGTTCAATAGCAAAGCGTGGTACCCCCCTCACTCTTTAATTGTATATGGGACGTGTAGGTAGATTTTATTTTGGGTTCCTTGAAGGGGAATTAAAGCCTTAAAGTTTTATCTCCACTAATGAAAGACATTTTTGTTTTTTTAAATCTGAAGATACATCTTCCCCCAACCCTCCTCCTATTTCTTTACTTTTTTAAAATTCTATTTTGTTTCTTTGCAGCAGCCTGGGGAATTTCTGGCGGTTCTGGGGCTGTTTCCTCCTGTGCTGGAGTTCTGTCAATCGAATGCAATCATCATGTTGGCAGAAGGCCCATGACCCTCCACTACTGTCAACAAACCCTTTCATCACTTCGTCTCTGACCAGTGGTCACCAATTTATGAGAGGACATGGGAGGAAAGGTTGACCCCGCCATGTGCCAAGACTAATTAAGAACGTTTTGGCAGGTTTGTACCTTTTTTTTTTTTTTGTATGTTCTACGCTACCTTTTCAGGAGGGTGTTGTGGATTGGACACAAAACTGATTTTGGAGGGATGTTGGAGAGAGACCGTGGTGGGGGTGAATCACCTACATTTTTCTCTCCCCCCACCTCCCAATATGCTTGTCACTCCCAGCAGCCCTCTCTAAAATTCAGTTGCTGTTCTCTCCCCCCCCTCCCAATCTGCTTGTCACTCACCAGCACCCTAGCTTAAAATGCAGTTGCTGGCTCTTCCATCTCTCCCCCGTCCCAGGATCTGCTTGTCCTCCCAGCACCCTCTCTAAATTCCAGGTTGCTGTCTCTCCCCCCTCCCAGAATCGCTTGTCACTCCCAGCACCCTCTCTAAAAAATGCCATTGCTGTCCCTCCCCCCTCCCAGATCTGCTTGGTCCTCCCAGCACCCTCTCTAAAAATTGATCTTCTTTCTCTCTCCCACCCTCCTCCTAAATCAGCTTATCACTCACAGCACAGATTCTGTCTGATTACGAGCAACCGAAGCGAAGTAATTGTCGTCGCAGTCAAGGGAACGTACCCTTACGTTCCCGTTGGCTGTCGGAAGAGCAGCAGGTCAAGTGGTCTGACTGAACCTAGCGGTGTCTGCACATGCGTGAAGGAGCACACACATCAGTGTGTGCACCTGCAGGCAGGTAACTTGGAAAGGAGGGCATATTAAGGTGAGATAAAGCAGGTACAATTTAATTTTTATTAAAGGCATCCTCAGAGCCAAACTTGATTTTAAGAGTGGAGATACCCTTTAAGGTTCGTACACAAGAGCGATCATGGGAGGTTGACCCTCGGTGCACGATATGTAAGAACAGCCATTTCGGACGACTATTAGTAAGTGTATGGGCGCTCGGTTGGGCATCGTTGATGATCCGTTCGGCATTATTATATGTTTCCTTGTGGCGGCTGCAACCAACCACAGACCGTTTGTTCAGCTGAACGCACAATCGGACAGGTCCAAAAACTACGGCCGATCGTGCGGTCCTCTATGGGACCGCACGCTTGGTCAGGTTACTGTCAGACGCGGCTGCTTTTGCCGTGACTGACAGTTCTTCCTCCTGGCCTATCGGTTGAAAATCATGAACGGTTGGTCAGGAGGAAGAATTGCCACATGTGACGCTTCCTCAAACATAACTAAAGATATTGTATCTACCCTCCAATGATTCCCTTTAAATCAGGTTCACTATGATAATGTATTGCACGGAGCTGTGCACAGATGAAGTTTACATCATTATCCTCTCTGCAACAGGGGCGTTTCTAGGGGTTTTTGTACTTGATTCACATTTTAATGCTGTCCTATGTACAAACACGGCGGCACTGAGGTTAATACAGATTATCAATTAAGATTTTGGCCAAAAGATTTGTGTAATCCTTCCACCACCTCAAGGTTAGACTCTTCTGCAGGGCCCTAACTACCTAACTAGTAGTCCAATCCTAGTATCCTTCCTACGAACACTATACTAAGCTAGACCAACCAATATTAAAATGCCTTTCAGTCGTATTTGCCTCCTATATAAGAGTTGCCACTTATCGATCCCATGATCGACAAGTGTACATATAAACCTCATCAGTACACAGATTGGTACAAAACGATGCCTCTCCCATTACACAGTTACATATGCCCATGCATGCCCTACATATTGGACATATAAGAATGCCCTCAGCCGTACAATGTATAGATGCCCTATTCCCAGCTCACACAGATTGGTTACTTAATATGCGCCTCATGCCACAGCTTACCCAGATTGGTACATAAAGATGACCCTCACCCAGTTAGATAGTGCTCTTAGATGCATTTCATGTGCCGCTTAATAGATGGTATGCGCATATAAGATGCCCTCATGCAGCTCACTAGTTGTGATCATATAGGCCTAGCCCGTTATAGTAATGTGGTATGATGGATGCCCATTGTGCCCAGCTCCACAGATTGGTACATATAATGCGCTTCAGTCCCAAGCTACACAATTGGTACATATAAGATGCTACTAATGGCCCAGCTACCTAGATTGGTACATAGAAGATGCCCTCATGCCCGCTCACAACAGATGGTGTGCATATAAGATGCCTCATGCCCACTTACATAGTTGGTACATATAAGATGCCCTCATGCCCAGCTCACACAGATTGGTACATATAAGATGCCCTCAAGCCCAACTCACACTGATGTGGTAGTCATATAAGATGCCTCATGCCCAGCTCCACAGATTGGTGCATATAAGATGCCCTCATCCCAGCTTCAGACAGATTGGACTATAAGCCCTCATGTCACCAGTCAACGATTTGTAATATAAAGATGCCCTCATGCCCAGCTTACATAGATGGTGATATAAATTCCTTCATGCCCATCCACAAGATTGGTGCTATAAGATGTCCCTCATGCCCAGCTCACACAGATTGGTGCATATAAGATGCCCTCATGCCCAGCTCAGAAGATGGAGCTATAAGATGCCCTCATCCCAGCTCACGACAGATGGAGCATATAAGATGACCCTCTGCCCAGTCTCAGACAGATTGGAAGCATATAAGATGCCCTCATCCCAGCTTACATAGATGGTACATATAAGATGCCCTCATCCCAGTCTACATAGATTGGTACATAAAGATGTCCTCATGGCCCAGCTCACACAGATTGGTGCATTAAGATGCCCTTATTCCAGCTCAGACAGATTGGTGCAATAGATAATGCCCTCATTCCCAGCTCAACAGAACATTGAGCATATAAGATTGCCCTCATGGCCCAGCTCAAGACAGATTGGTGCATATAGATGCCCTCATGCCCAGCTCAGACACGATTGGTGCATATAAGTATCCCTCATGCCCAGCTACATAGATTGGTACTATAGAGCCCCATGCCAGCTCCCACAGATTGGTGTATATAGATGCCCTCATACCCAGCTCCACATAGGTGTAACATATAAGTGCTCTCTCATGCCCAGCTCCCACAGATTGGTGCATATAAGATGTCCCTCATGCCCAGCTCCCACATATTGGTACATATAAGATGTCCTCATACCCAGCTCAGACTAGATTGAGGCATAAGATGCCTCATGCCCAGCTTAAACATAGATGGTACATCTAAGATGCCCTCATGCCCAGCTTACATAGATTGGTACATGATAGATGTCCTCATGCCCACTATCACACGATCTTTGCATATAGATGCCCTCAATGCCCGCTCAGACAGATTGGAGCACATATAAGATCCCTCATGCCCCGCTCACCA
Organism: Hymenochirus boettgeri; assembly: GCA_019447015.1. NCBI lineage: Eukaryota > Metazoa > Chordata > Amphibia > Anura > Pipidae > Hymenochirus > Hymenochirus boettgeri. Next base: position 321,820,453 of record CM033470.1, on the reverse strand, counting down.
CAGATAGGTACCTATAAGATGCCCTCATGCCCAGCTCACACAGATGTGATGCATGGGATAACGATGCCCTCATTCCCAGCTCACAATAGATTGGTACATATAAGATGCCCTCATGCCCACTTACATAGATTGTGCATAGTAAGATGCCCTTCATGTCCAGCTCAACCAGATTGGTGCATATAAGATGCCCTCATGCCCAGCATCACAGATTGGTGCATATAAGATACCCTCATGCCCAGCTCACAAATATTGGTACATATAAGATGCCCTCATGCCCAGCTCAGGCATATTGGTGATATAATGCCCTCATGCCCAGCTTTACATTATGGTACATATAGAGATGCCCTCATTTACCCAGCTCACACAGATTGGTGATATAAGATGCCCTCATACCAGCTCACAAAGATTGGTACATATATAGATGCCCCATGCCCAGCTCAGACAGATTGGTGCATATGATGCCCTCATACCCAGCTCACACAGATTGGTGCATATAATATGCCCTCATACCCAGCTCACATAACAGATTGGTACTATAGATGCCCTCATGCCCAGCTCACACAGATTGGTGCATATAAGATGCCCTCATGCCCAGCTCAACTATTGGTACAATATAAGATGCCCTATATCCACATCTCATACAGATTGGTACTTAAGATGCCCTCATGCCCAGCTCAGACAGATTGTGCATATAATATCCTCATGCCCAGCTCAGACAGATTGGTACATTAGATGCCCTCAACCCAGTCTCAGACAGATTGGTACATATAAGATGCCCTCATACCCAGCTCAACAGATTGGACATATAAGTGCCCTCATGCCCAGCTCAGACAGATTGGTTGCATATAGATGCCCACTGCCAGCTCAGACATGATGTACATTATAAGATGCCCTCATACCTCAGACCAGAAATTGGTACATATAGATGCCCTCATACCCAGCTCAGTACAGTTGGTACATATAGATCCCTCATGACCCAGCTCAGACGATTGGTGCATTAAGATGCCTCATACCCAGCTCAGACAGATGTACATATAAGATGCCCTCATACCCACTCAGACAGATTCGGTTACCTATACGATGCCACTCATGCCAGCTCAGACAGATTGGTCATATTACAGATGCCCTCATGCAACAGCTCCACAGATTGGCTGCATATAGATGCCCTCATGCCCAGCTCACACTAGATTGGTACTATAAGATGCCTCATGCCCAGCTCAGACAGATTGGTGCTATAAGATGCCTCCATGCCCAGCTCCCACAGATTGGTGCATATAAGATGCCCTCATGCCCAGCTCCCACAGATTGGTGCATATAAGATGCCCTCATGCCCACTCCCACAGATTGGTGCATATAAGATGCCCTCATGCCCAGCTCCCACATATGGTGCATATAAGATGCCCTCATGCCCACTCACACAAATTGGTGCATATAAGCATGCCACTCATGTCCCATCTCAGACAGATTGGTACATGTAAGTGCCCTCATGCCCAGCTCAGACAGATTGGTGCATATAAGATGCCTCAGGCCACGACTCAGGACAGTGATGTGCAAATATAAGATGCCCTCATGCCCAGCTCAGACAGATTTTGCATATAAGATGCCTCATGCCCAGCTCCACAGATTGTGCATAAGAGATGCCCTCATGCCCAGCTCACACGATTGGTTACATATAAGATGCCCTCATGCCCACCTCACACGATTGTACATATAAGATGCCCTCATGCCCAGCTCACACAGATAGTACATATAAATGCCCTCATGCCCAGCTCACCAGATTGGTGCATATAAGATGCCCCTTCATACCCGCCACCGATTGGTACATATAAGATCCCCATGCCAGCTCAGACAGATTGGTGCATATAAGATGCCCTCATGACCAGCTCAACAGATTGGTAACATAAAGATTCCCTCATGCCCAGCTCAGACAATTGGTACATATAAGATGCCCTCATACCCACTCACACAGATTGATCCGGTACAAATAAGGCCCTCATACCATCTCAGATCATGAAATGATTTTATAAATACACAGAATTATATAAATGTTTAAAGGTGCAATTCAACATTGTTTTATCCTGGATGTCCAACCTTCTGTCATTCCCAACATCAACCATGTTCTTCTGTTATTATGATGGCTTGACTGGCATGTCCTGTTTTTTATCCCCTATTAAATAGAGCATGTGTCCCATTAAAATCCCAGTCCATATACTCGATGGTCCTTTCTATAAAACTATCTAGATTGCATCATGGTAACAGAAACCCTGGTTCCTTGTTCATCAGTCTATACAACTGAAGGCTAAAAAATCTAAACACCATGTAGCAGACGGATGAATGAGATGCCTAATTAGGGGCAACGGCTTTTTCCAATCCCAACCTGTTTCATCAGTGTTCTCCCTAGGTTTCTTTTAGCGGGCGGCCTACCCTTCTCTTTTCATGCCACCCATCCCCCCTGAAAAATTTTTTTAAGAGGACACTTGTGACTTAATAAGATTTAGAATAGGTGGGCCAATAGGTTCAGTACAATTCTACCTCCCTAAAACTGCACCAGTCATGAACCTTTTTTATCATTCGAGAGATTATTTTAGTTCGTGTTAACTACTTTTTAAGTTCACCAGGGCCCCACAAAGGGTGGCCAATCAAACCTGCAAATACTTGTATGTGGGTCAAATGTGGTCTGTGCCTGCCTTGTTGCATTGGGGTACCTCAAGTTTTAAAACTGCACTACCCTGCATTATCGCAACAAGCAATGCTGGGAGTCAAGTTTTCAAACTAGTCTCTCTGATCTCGTCGAACAATCTATGAACCACAGGGGCCCTTTTCTCCCTATTGAATGTGTGATTTGTGTGCAGGGAATACTAATGTCCACCCTGAGGCTGAGCCAACCAAAGGCTTTCTATTCAAACCAACCAGACACCATTCAAACTTCAATGTCAGTTACACAACCTCTGACCATAAACCAGACATTCCACCCTGGTAAACTTTGTCAAAAAGTCTACTTTTGATGCTTTCCAAAATTGTTTCTCACTTTTCGATTTCCTTTTTTCGAAACTGTCTACTCTTCGAACTGCCAGAGTGACAATCGTAACATAAAATATATGTATTTACACAAGACAGAAAGAACATAAATGCGAAAATGTAATGCCTGGTGTCATGAAAACATGCCCTACATACATTACAGTGTTAAAATCAGTTGAGAATCAAACTTTAGCTACTGCGGATGTGTTTGAAAAACTTTAAACATTCCATCAGGGCCCTTGGTTGCAGATGGACCAGAAAGTTGGTGTTGTAGTTTGTAAACCAAGTGTCAACGTCACTTGACTGTCTGCCTCCTATTGTTATAAAGCAGAAGAAACAAGCATCCACTTTAGGAGACACCACATCTGCGCTTTTAGTCTCCTATTAGGACACAAATGGACCGTATGGCTCCAAGGACGCTTGATCAAATAAAAGGAACTTTAGAATCAAATCCATACTCTGATACATTTTTAACAAATAGATAAGTTATTTATAAAAAGGCTTTTTGAGGTTTCATGACCTTTAAAACATGGCAAAGCCTGTCTGCTGCTACTGTATGCAGGCAAGGCACCAAAAGATTGACGTGGTATCCTTTGACCAATATGATTCATTTACGAGGAGGCCACAAATAGAGTATACTTAAAGGCAACTGTGGTCTCTGTTTCTTTCAAACTTGCCCTGAATCACATCTCTCGGCTGCGTCTGTGATAAATTATATCGTACGAAAAATGTACAAACTTCCATGCTCTTCTGTAAAGTTGAGTGACAACACCTGACCTTCTCTCTCCTCCCTAGGGGCCCCAGGAGCAGTGACATCCGAAGTTTATATGCTGGGATAGACAGGGAAGCACTCTGCATAGCTTTAAAAAAAAATGAGACGAGGGATGACTATAAATTCAAATAGAGGTGGATTCCATGACTAGGAAGGAAAGCCGGAAGTGTTCAAGTACCTTTCCAGCAATAAAACTTCTTCACAAATTAACCTAGAGATTGTCAATGTCAAGTCGTTGTTTAAGTACACAAAAGGGACTTTATAAAGGCAGAAAAAAAAGTCCACCTTAAGGAGACACAGTACAGTTTTGTCCCATTAGACCAAATGGAACATTATGGCCCCAGAGAAGCTAGATATCCTAAGATTTACCTAAAAATTCTTTAATAATTTTCATGACCTTAAAATGGCCACCCTGTTGCATGCTACTGTATGTCTAAAGACAGGACAAAAAGATGACTTTGGGCTATCCTTACCAGATATATTATGTAAAAAAACCTTATAGTTTTATGAATCTCAAATAAACAACGTGTTACTATGTCATTCTCTTGGTATTGAATCTTTGCATCCGCAGCAGATTACATGCTGCCGTATTTGCCACTAGTAGAAGGTCAATGGAATGCTTGGAGAGTACTGAGTCCACTGAGTAACTTACTAATGACCATGATCGTAACGGTGCTAATCCTGTTTCCTTTACATTTAAATAACAATTGCACCTTTGGCCCAAACCCCATGTCATACGGAAAACCTCAAGTAAAATATGGTAGTTATAATATGATTAACTAGTTTTATTAAGTCTCCCACACTCGGCCTTTTCCAAATGCAGGAATTATTGGGAAATGTAATAAAATATTTAAGGGCTATGTACTCTGGAGCCGTTATCGCTCTCTATTGCCCCCCAAGGCAAGCACGAGCCGATGCGAACAGGTGTGGAAGGAAACAAGAAAACGTAAGAAAAAATGTAAAAAAGACGATGAATTAAAGGGGCAGGAGAGGCACACGAGGAAAAACATTAATGTGAACTGAGCTTAAAAGAGAAAGGAAAGAAGGGTGAAAAGTGGGAGATCCTGGAGAATGTGGTAGAGACTGGTGATGTGGAGGTTGAGAAAATATGGGGTAGAACTAATGGAAGTAAGAGAAAAAAATTCAAATAGTGGTCAGTAGGAAAGTACAGAAGGGAAGAGTAAAGCTAGAAGGCGTGAACTATAAGACAATAGCCAGAAGTGAGGGAGGGTGTGGTAAACGATATAGCTAAAGTCTCACTCAAAAAAACTTTAGCTTATAAGTAGATGACCCCCAAACCTAGGTTTCGCATTACCTGCCGAACTTCCTTACTGACCCGGTCCCTCGCCCCCTCTATGCCTGTGCTGCTGCTGCTATCCGTCCACTTCTTCTGGTTGCGGCTGTCAGTTAGACGCGATTGGCACTACACACCAATCGGCCTGACATCTGCACCAAGAAGTAAGTGGCTGTCAGCGCAGAAGCCCATGGCTTCTGTTTTGCTTAAACGAGCTCGAAACAGGAGCGGGGGCGGCACTAGAGGGTGATGGACTCGGGTCAGGTTAAAGGAAGTTCATGATCATCTTGCGCGGTGGTACGCAAACCTGTTTTGGGGGGGGTCATCTACAATAGAGCTAAGGGTTTTTTTTGGCGGGTACTTGCCTTAAAGGGGGTGCGGGAAATTACACCGAATTGTCATTGGTTATTACTACTACAATGTCCTGTGTATTACACTGAATGTGGACTCACAGCTTGTAAAGGTAGAAGTAAAATTTCCATAAAGTCTTGTATAGAATTCGTAAGGATTAACTTTAGTAAGTAGGTGATGGTTGATTAGCTATAAATGGTTGCAGTACCCAGAATGAGGGTACCATAGAAAAATGTTGTGCCTTAGAAAAAAATGTTTTCCCCTTTAACTTTTGGAATTTTATAAACCAATACGAATATAAAAATTGCAATGAAATAGGTAAATGGTTGTAACATAGCAATAGTATTGATGTTATTTTTGATACCTAAAAAATAGGACACATTCTACAAATGCAGAGTGGGAATTTCTTCTGCAGGGGTGTGCGTCGGGGGGGTGGTTTGGTTACAATCTAGTAGAGGGCCAATGTTTTATAAGATAACTCCAGTGTTGTTGGACATTTCCCAAAGTTCTGCATTTGACATAGGCCGTGGTTTATCTATAATGGGTTCCAAATGCAGGTTGATCTGGGTGGGATTGGCAAAGGCAAGAGTTAAAGAGTAATACCATCCCACCTTCACTGTACAAATAAATTTATACTTAAAGGGCATGTCAACCTTGAACAAACTAGCCACTTGTCATTATTTGCACCTTAACCCAACTGCTATATTTATCACTTTATTACATGCATTTCAATATATTTAGTGATAAGTATTGCCCCTGTTCTTTCCCTTTCTGTCATAGGTTGATGGCATCCTCCTTTGCTCAATGAGCTTTTAGGAATTTTGCAGCATGTGCAGAGGAGACAGTTAGGGACAAAAGAAGATCATTCATGTTGTGTGATTCAGCAGTCCACAACAGCCTTGATTGACTGCATGGAGGGAGGAGCCAGCTTCCTCGCCAGTATGGGACAAAGTTTCCTTAACATATTCTGGGTTAGTAAATCAACTTACATTTTCCTGAAACTACAATTTGATAGAAGTAAAATGGTGGTAGTCACATATTTGTCTGTTTCTGTTAGTCTTTAAATTATTAATGTTATTGAGTGTTCCGTAATGCCTTCCTCACTTGCCTACCTTGTAGTGTCTGCGACAATTTAAGTAAATAGGATACCCATCAATGTGTTTTAATAGCAATTGTGTGAGGTGGTTGTTTTTGGGGGGGGGGACATGTTCATACTCATGTTAAGCTAAAGTAAACTGTTTTTAGTCACATTCCAACTGTTGGATGGTATTGCATATTTACATGATTATTAGTGACCGCAGTTATAGGGTCTATTGCGGTTACAATTGTTCCTGATCAAGTGTTGCGGTGCTACATGGGAACTTCTTTCTGACATCCGTCTAGAAGGAAGTCGGTTGTAAGGTCATGATTAGAGATGGGACTAGAACTCAAACTTGCGACTGTAACAGTCTGCAATGGACTTGGACGTTCTCAACTTCCCGGACCCGGATTCTCTTTCCTGACTTTCGATAATTAATAGAACGTTCATCATCGCGTTTCAAAGAATATAAACTTAATTACGAGCCGTTCACTACTGAGTATCATTCGTAACCCTCAAAAAGTATCGTTCGATTTCGGTAATCTTCAATTTATAGTTTACTATTTTTGACTAACCCTGAAAGTATCGTTCGGTTGAAACCTCGAATTGGTCCGTAACCCTCAATTGTAGCTTACACGCAAAACCAGACAATTTCCTTCGCCATTTAAGCAAGTGTTTTGTTATAGTGACCATTGGTCCAGTGCCACAGCCATTTACAAGTAATTTACCATTGAACTTTTTTATCTGTAAATCACCCAGACGTTTCGACTATCACTCCCCTGACTTAATGGGTCCAAATTTGAACGTTCCAAATTTACGCTGTGTTTGAAAGTTCGAAAATGGACCAACTTTTATGAAGTGTTGGCCATCTCTAGTTCATGATAGTAGGAGTTTGATTTCCCCCCTGTACTCACTTTAACCATAGGTAAGACACCACCAGGGATTTTAAGAATGGTGCCGATCGTCCTGTATGTTTGTTAGACACTTATCAACTCTGCACGAGCTCCATGACACCGAGTCGCTCACGCTCTTGTACTGATGGCGCTGGCTGCACGCACTAAGCCCGGTGCGTTGAGTAGTGCGTCAGGGAGTTAGCGAGCGGGTGCCGGATTGCTAAATAAGTTACCTGTCAGACCTGCAGATGCACACAGAAGAGAGCCCACAGATGGATGAACCCGGAGACAGCCCACAGAGGTAAACACTTAAGCGGTGGAAGGTGGGCCAGTGTGTAGATTGTTGGAAATCTACAATCCCAGCTACACACCAAGCATTGCTGGGAGGTTGTAGTTTCCAAAACTGGAGTGACAAGGTTTCATTTGTCTGTTAACCCATGAACCAGCCAAATTATCACAGCACCAGGAATAGCCATTATCCGTAAAGCCACTATCCAGAATAGCCAAATTACCATAATGCCATCATCGGTAATAGCCATCATACATCAAGCCACAAATCCAGTAATAACTCATACCAGTAATAGCAAGACCAAATCAGTAATACATATCCTATTAATAGCATTGATCCAGTAATAGCCAATCCAGTATAGTCTATACACGGTAATCAAGCCAAATACCAGAATACGCCCAATCAAATCCAGTAATAGCCAGCCAAATCCATAATAGCCTATATCCCGTAATAGCCATATCCAGTATTAGCCATGCTCCCGATACTAGCCCCATCTCCATACTAGCCATATCATAAGCAATCCATAATAGCCATATCAACATACTAGCCATATCCAGTAATAGACGACCATATCAAGTAATAGCATATCCAGTAAGTAGCCAGCCAAATCCATCAAAAGGCCATATCCAGTATAGCCCCCATATCCAGTAATAGCCAAATTCCAGTAATAGCCATATGGCAGTAGAGCCATATTCCATTAATAGCATAATCCATAATATAGCACATCCATTAAGAGCCCATTCCAACAGCAAGATATAAATAGCCATCATTAATAGCCATAATCCATTAGAACCATTCAATAGCCCATATCCAGTCATAGCATACTCCAGATACCATTCCAGTATAAAATCGCCATATCCAGTATAAGCCATAGTAGCCCAGTTTAATTAGCCATATCATGAATACGCAATATTCCAGTAATAGCCAGTATCCAGTATAGCTCATACAGTATAAGCCTAATGCAGTAATAGCTAAATCCAGTATGGCTATTACTGTAATGGGATTACTGTATGGGAACTTCTGCTGTCCCATTAAAGGAAATAAAGCCTCAACAACAATACACGAAAAGAAGCAATCTTTACACAATATATCCATTCCTCCTGATCTGTAAGTGTTTTTGAGGCTTAGTTTTCCCTTTAAAGAATGCACCGAATTACCCATTCAGTAATAGCTATACTGGATTTAAGTCTGTACTGGATAGGTCTTATATGGATATGGCTATTACTGGTGATCTTGTGTTACTGGAGTTGGCTTTATTACTGGATATCGTGCTATTACTGGATGTGGCTATAAGGACTAGGTATTCTCTGTAGGGGAATTCTGCTGTTCCTTTAAAAGACAACTAATAGCCATAAAACAATAGACAGAACCAGAAGGCAGTAGTGGTCAAAATTTTACCCTCGGTTACACTCGAGTCAATCACCTTTTAGTGTTAGTTTTTTAGGGAGTAAAATTGGGTCTGCCTCGTGTTGATACTTGGGTAGGCTTATACGTGATATCGGTTTTTCTTGGCTTCTATTTGAACAGTAGGTGTATCGTTCTGTATTTAACATATAACTTTTGCAAATTAGATTTTTCAGACGTAATCGATACGATACCCATTAAACTACGGGATTATTTTTTGAATGTTTAACATTAAGGTGGATTTATCCTTTAATATGTGTAATCTCATGGCAGGTCCATTTTCTAGGAAAATCATCGCCATCCAGTCCACTGACATAAATAAACACGAGGACATTAACCAAGAGAACAGAGTCGTATTGAGTAACAGAGAATCAATAACATACTGCACATTACATGGATAAGGTCCCAGGAGTCCTTAAAAATTCTTCTGCGAAGCAAATCCCCACTGTTTGATTGGGATTGGTCATGAGTTTTCTGCGTTTTTTTTTGAGCTGGGACGTAAACGTCACTAATCTCTATATCATGTGGGTGAAATAACCATCGGTACCATCTGCATCCTCGAACGCACCCTGGTAACGTAGATTTATCTGATGGAAATGGTCTTTAATATGAATTAATGTTTTTAGGGTGGGAGCTTGGAAGAATGTGTCCCTGTGAGACATGCAGCTTTCAATGTAGTGTGATGGTAGTAGTTTATCAGGATTTTGACAATCCCAGGGGTCACTATAAAAAAATACTAAAAGGGTCGTTTCTTTGACCTGTCTAATGGAAAATGGCACTCCTACAAGGCAGGATGTTTCTACTAGAGTTGTATGTCCAGCCCAGGGAGCAAATCTGCATCAGAATGCTGGGGGTTGCAGTTTTTAAACACACCGGGCCGGGTCCACACCTCACATCAAACAAATAGTGTTTACCAATATGGTCTTTAGAGAATGTTAGGTGGATACACACCGGCCTATATTTGTCCCAAAGAGCGTTCGCTGGCTGTAGCGACCTGCGCTCAGCAGTACATGAATGTCGGTGCGGCAATAGTGGCCCATAGGGAACCACAATCGACCCGTGTATTTCACCAATGGTCCCAATCGCCGTTCATCCATTCTGGACAAAGGGGAAACGAGCTGTCTGGTTGATGGCCGCCGCCCACACCGCAGCTATTTTCACAGGTGAGCTGACCCGATGGATCAGTCCGTGGATCAGACGACGCCGGAAATATCTGCTGCTATGCTAACCACCTTAAAAGGTTCATATATAAATAAACTTAAATAAACGGATCAAACAACATAGAGGAATGTAAGTTATTTTTACATTGTTCATATGTCAGCTACAGCAAGTGTACTAAACACACAGCACACTCAACCATTGGAAAGCTAACACCCAGAACATTTAACAAACCACCTACATTCGAAATAAGAATTTTCACAGCAGAATAGTATTTATATAATAAGATATTGGGCCAAGGTGGGGTAAGGTTATTTTACTCGTATAGGTGAGTCCTTTTGTTAAAGTAGGTAAGGTCCGTAAGTAGTTAAGTTAAGGTAGTACAGTCAAGGTATTTAAATAGAGTAAGGTAAAGCCAGGTAATTAAAGTAGGTAAGGTACAGTAAGATGGTTCAAGTAGGGTGCAAGTCACAGTACTGTAGGTTAAAAGAAGTGTAAGGTAACAGTACGGAGGTTAAAGTATGGAAGGTGAATTAAAGTATGTAAGGTACAGTAGGTATGTTAAAGTTGAGTAGGTAAAGTAAGGTAATTAAGTAGGGTAAGGTACAGTAAGATAGGTCAAGTACGGAAGGTACAGTAAGATAGGTAAAAGTAGGGTAAGGTAGGTTAAAGAAGAGTAAGGTAGGTTAAAGTAGGTAAGGTAAGGTTAAAGTGAGTAATCGTACATTTTAAGACATCTTAAAGTAGGGTAGGAGGTTACATAGGGTACGTACAGTAAGATCGGTTAAAGTAGGTAAGATCACAGTAAGGTAGGTTAAAGAATGGTAAGGTACGATTAAGGTAGGTAAAGTAGGGTAAGGTAGATAAAGTGGGTAATGTACAGTACGTAGGTTAAAGTTGCTTAATGTAAGTAAGGTAATTAAAGTAGGGTAAGGTACAGTAAGATAGTTAAATTGGGTAAAGATTACAGTAAGATATTAAAAGTAAGGGTAAGTAGGTTAAGAACGTAAGGTAGGTTAAAAGTAGGGTACGTGTAGGTTTAAAGTATAGTCATGTACATTTAGACAGGGTTAACGTAGGTTAAGGTACAGTACGATCGGTTAACGTAAGGTAAGTACAGTAGAGGTAGGTTAAAGAAAGAAGGGTAAGGTAGGTTAAAGTAGGTAAGGTTAGGTTAAGAGTAAAGTAAGGTACAATGAGATCGTTAAATTATGGTAAGGGTAGGTAAGTAGGGTAAGGGTACTGTTATGATATGTAAATTAGGGTAAGGTACAGTAAAGGGTAGTTAAGAAGGTAAGATACAGTAAGGTAATGTTTAAGTAGGGTAAGGTAGCAGTAGATACTTTAAAATAAGGGTAAGGTACCAGTTTAGATTAGTTTAAGTAAGTAAGGTACAGTAGGTATTTAAAAGTAAGTAAGGTACCGTTAGATAGGTTAAAGAGGTACGGTCATAAGGTAGGTTAAATTAGAGTAAGTTACAGTTATATATGTTTAACAGTAGGGTAAGGTAGTTTAAAGTAAGTAGGTACGTTAGATAGGTTGACAGAGGGTAAGGTACAGTAAGGTAGGTTAAAGTACAGTTAGAAAGGTTCAAGTAGGCAAGGTTACGTAGGGAGAATAAAGTAGAGTAAGGTACAGTTAGATGTTTTAAAGTAGGGTAAAATACAGTTAAAAGGTTAAAGTAGGGTAAAGTTTACAGTAGGTAGGTTAAAGTAGTGTAAAGTACAGTAAGGTATGTTATAAGTAGTGTAAATGGTACATAAGGTATGTTAAAAAGGGGAAGGTAAATAAATTAAGGTAGGTTAAGTATGTAAAGGTTGGTTAAAGTAGGTTAAGGTCCAGCTAGATATTTTAAGTAGGGTAGCCCTAAAGTAGGTAGGTTAAGTAGGGTAACTGTCATAAGATAGATTAAAGTTGTAGGTACAGTAGGTATGTTAAAGTGATTAAGTAAGTAATGTCATGTTAAGTTGGGTAAGGTAGGTTAAAGTAGGGTATCTTAACAGTAAGGTAGTTCACGTATGTAAGGTACAGCAACGTGGTTAAATAAGGGTAAGGGTACAGTTAGATGGGTTAGAGTAGGGTAAAGTAAGTAGATTTAGGTTTACAGTAGGGTAAGGCGCAGTAGTCTAAAGGTTACCATAGGTAAAAGGACACTAAACCGGATTTTACAATTACATAGTAACATAGTGAGAACCTGATTCCCACCCCCCTAGTGAATAATCGAACCCTGGGGAACATTGACCATACCAATACCTTACCGCTGCTCCACTCACGGCTCTTTTCATCTTTTCAGCTGACCAGACGCGCTTTCCAATGCTCGACTACCTTTTGTGTTGGCGCCATGTCCAAATATGCGCTTGGTCAAAACAGCCAGTCTGACCGCTGAGAAGGAGCCTCGAGTGGAGTGCCCGTAAGGTAAGTTTTGCAGGTGCTCCCTGGTGTTCTATTAGTCACAAAGTAGGTGGAAATAATGTTTCTTACCTCCCTGTGATAATAGATAAAGATTCATTTTCTTAACAAAAGTACACACATCGTTTTAGTGTTCCTTTTCAATAGGGTAGGTAGGTTAAATTAGGATAAGTATGGTAAGTAATCCGGTAAGGAAGGGTAATGTACAGTAAGTAGGTTAAAGTAGGTAAGGAAGATAATGTACAGTGCGTTAAGAAGGTCGCCAAAAATGTTTCACAACTGGTCCCGATAGAAAAATTATTGAAGATCGTTGAAAGATCTTTTTCAAACGATCGTCCTACACATCCGACGATTGTACGATATTGGGATCTCCTGATATTGTACGCACCAGGTCTAAGCGTCTATGTCACATAAGGTAGGGTAATGGTGGCCATAGACTTTAAGCCCAGTCATCTAGATCTAAGTTAGATATGTATAGATATCATTGAAAGATCTTTTTAAACGATCGTTCCAATATTTCCCCATCGGACATTTGAAAATATTTTGGCCGATCGGCAATCCAGTCGTAACGACCTCGTGGATTGTCGATCAGATAGCGTCTACGACCCCAGAAGTCACGTAAGGAATGGTAATGCACAGTAAGTGTAGGTAAAGTACGGTAAGTAAGGTACATACACTAAGGTAAGTTAAAAGCTAAGTAAGGTAGGTAAGCTCTATCGATAACCTGCCACAGACTTGGCAACAGAGCATGACCCAGCATTATAAAATCTCTTTAGATAGTGCTTATCTTGTATTAATATCTTATGTAATACAGTGGCCGACTCTACATGAGCAGCAGTGAGATATTTGTCTCAGGCATCACCCTGCAACTGAGAAGAAGGCGTTAGACCGGCATGGTGAAAAAATTTTTTTGTTCCTTGACCGGAAAACAAAATTTCCCTATACAGTTGATGTTGTTAAAATTCATTTTATATGGTTATTTAGACTTTAGTTATTGTTGTTTAGGCTAGTTTAAACTAGTTAGTTATGGCCCTGCTGAAAGAGGTCTACCTTGACATGGTGACAGGGCTTACAAATCTATCTTTTGCATAAACTTTTATACTTTTTTTTTGTTGCTTCAATCAAAATAAATTATTGTTGACCCTGTGCTATACATGGTGGTTACAGCTGATACAATCATTTGAAATTCCATTTTCTATATAATGTAACAATTGTACCAACATGTATAGCACAGGCCTATAAATAAGTTTATTTTTATCTGTGTTGAGAAGAGATTATTATCTGTTTCTACAAACCTATCATTTACGTTATTGCTAATTGTGTGTCGATAATGTTTTAATACCCTATGTGCTACCTTGACATCAAAATCGTAAAATTTTTGCCTTTGGCCATCGACAAGCCACACCCTTTTTCAAGGTGCGGCACCTTTCACGCTGCGCATATGTAAATAATCAGGATGGCATTCAAAGTTTGGTCAGGCAACAAAAACCTGGAAGTGCCCCCCTGTATGTATTATTTATATAGCGCCACCTAGGTAACGCAACACTGGTACTTATAAAATACAGAGTAATACGAACAAGGGAATAGTGCAAGCGAATTATACAATAAATAAAAATAATTTAAATAAAATTTTTCGTAACATAGGTTTAAGAAACCTAAGCTTCAAATTATGACTAATTTATATAAGTGGCAAAAAGCCTTGACACATTAGAAATGAGATCCTTGCCCTGAAGAGCTTAATCTAAGTGGAACAACATCAGATACAATGGGGGGAGGGTACAAGTGGTGCTTGAGATGGCTAACAATGATTATTGTGCTGATGCTCAGAAAGGTAGGATAACAGTCTAGATTTGAAAGTATAAATGGATTTCACAGGGGAAGCGAGAGAGGGAGAGAGTCCAAAGGTAGGGAGCAGCAGAGAGAAATAGTTTACGGTGGGAGGCAGCAAGTGTAGTTCCGGGTCTGTGGAGAAGATTTCCTTGCGAGACACGGGGTCACGGCCTTGAACATAAGGGACCAAGAGAGAAGATTAGTAGGGAGGTGCAGTTAGTGAAGGGATTTCAAGGTTAAAAAGCAGTGTAATTGAATATGAGTCTTGTTTGATGGAATCCACCCTATGGACTGAAGTATCGGTTTTGTGGGTTCTCTTTTGGAGGAGAGCGGAGATCCGAACTGCTGAGTTTAGACTGTAGATGGACAAATGACAGGCTGGAAGTAGAAGAATTTACAGTAGTCAAGCGGGAGATTATAAGGTCATGCACAAGCATTTTTATCAGTGGATCGAGAGGGAAAGGGAGGTCTTGGCAATAGTGAAGGAGAAACGGCATGTCCCTGGTGACATGGGTATTTCTGACGATGAAGGTTTGTTTGGTTGCCTTTTTAGCAGTATGGTTCATCAATGTGGATTTCAGGGAAAATTAGGGGCCATATTTAGATACGGCCAATAATCGTCTAAAATTAACGCCAGCACATGAGTGGAAAAAATACGCTTGATCGTGCATATCCTATAAAATGGCGAGGCTGCATCGCGTCCACCACGACTCCTTCCGCAGCATCACCTCCCAGCCCCCCGCCTCGTACTCCTCGTGGGGAGGGGGATCTGGGAAAACCCGCTGGGGGGTTGTGATGGAAACTCCAGCGGGGCACTGAAAAGTGCCTTTGGGCTAAGGGTTCGCAGCTCGAGCAGTGAAATCATTGCGGCCTGACTCTCCTGCATCTGTCATCTCGTGGCAACGCGCCTTTTGCTGTCTGAAATCTCGCGTATGAAATCCTGCTCTTTTTTCCACGCCTGTAGCTCCGCCTCTGTAATACGGGATGTGTCGCGACTGAAGGGGGAGGTAAGTCTTCCTGATTCCATGAAGCTGATACGCATGCCTCTAACCTCAACAAGTAGAGGTAAAAGGTGGACGTTTTTCGGCACTCTGAGCCTCCTATGCTCATTTTCTTGAACTTTGATCCGCCATCCTCAAACAACCAGGAAACTGGCACAAAATTTAAGTGTAATTTTTACCCTGTATTAATTGTAGTTTTCAGTATTGGAGTGGACAATGCCCTTTCAAGTATAAATTTTAGTTTTGGGGTGGGTTGGAAAGTAACTCCCCTACTTATATGTGTAACAATATTTTCACTGAAAAGAGTTTTGTGGGTTTCATAGAGATGATAAAACTATTCTGCGAATTATGAAATTCCGAAAATCTGATTCAAATCCAATTGTAGTGAATTGGTTTGCTATTTTTTTTAACTTTTTTCATAGTTGGAAAGCCCGTCTCCGAAATGCTAATGCCCCGTGCCAGCAGGACAAAAGTGCCCATACTTATCACTCACCTCCCCAACCATCGCAAAATGAATGGGGCCAGGCGGTTCCCATGAGAATTGATTGAATTCGGTGGGATTGGGTCTGCTAGGCAAGTTCTAACGTATTGGCACCTTAGAAATTTGGAGGGGTGAGGTTGGAACAGGACTTTACTTGTCCTTTAAGTTTTAATACTTAATTGAATCAGTAAACTCACTTGGTCTATACCTGTTTTATTTCATTATTCATATCCTCGTGGTCCGAACAAACCGAACTACTTTTTTTCAGTTTTTCTTTCAATGCTGATTCAATTATTAATATTTTATATATATGTTTGTGGTTGTGTTTGTGTGTGTGGGGTGTGTTTGTGATTGTGTTCTTCGTTTAAAAGAGTATTAAACAGATTTTGGAAAGTCATAAAAAACTGTATGTATTATTCCTTGGGAGGTAAGAACGTTAATTCCCACCTCCCTGTAATAATAATCCTTATCGGCACGCCACTCTTTGCCTCCTTCTCAGTGTCAGGCTCGCTGTCCCGCGGTATATATCTTTTGTATTTGCGGCTCCCGAACATCGGCTATTGGTCGGACGCCATATCTACAGCTGAGAAGCCCCGCGAGTGGAGCGCCGTAAGGTAGTTCCAGTGCTTGCCCAGGGGCGATCTATTTATTCACAGGGAGGTGAATAAGTTTGTTCTTACCACCTCCGTGAAAATAGATACAGATTTTCATTTACTAACAAAGGGGTTATTCCATAAAGTTCTTATCGTTAAAATGGTGGTAATTTTTTGCCCCAACCACTCAGATGTTTACTTTCAAATGTTAAAATAAGATCTGAATGGTTGGGGCAAATTAGCACCCATTGTAAACGATAAAACTTTTATGGAATAACCAAAGTACATAAAATCTAGTGTTCCTTTAGCTGTAAAGGTAGGTATAAAATCATCACAATAAATAATTTTCACATACAATATTGTTTATCCAAGTAGTGCGTTTTGTGAATAACGATATAGTGTAGCTATCTATGTAACTGTGACCGTGTAGACCCTATAGAGAAAACTATATCTCCTATTAGCTGTATTAAGAAGCAAGTCCCGTCTTGTGACAAGCGTAGTAATGTTGTCTTGTATGGAGTCATTGTCTACAGGTGAAATGACTGTTTACCCTATGATACCCGAATATCGAGTCATACTTTCAATACATAATAAGCCTTAGGGAGGCCGAACACATAGACAATATGTTTATCTTATAAAGAATTTGCATATACAGTACGCTTTATTTTTATGTTTTATTTCTTTGGTGGTTCATTCACTGGTTTCAATGGACTTGTACTCTTTCAGTGTCTGGTTAGGAGTATTGATTCCGCTGATGCATTCTGGGGTGAATAATTAATTGAGTCACGCCTATGAAATAACAGAGATTGTGGAGTAAGGGAATATATGATTAAAGGGAGTGGGTACCATTTTGTTGCCTATTTATAAAGATCAGTGAGGCCCCTTTGCAAGCCGCCAAGTGAAACACCAAGAGGAATGGACCCTTTTGCATGAACTATACACTTGTTTATCTTTTTTACCAGTTGACACATTTATATCCCTCAAATGAATGAAAGTCTTCCTGCAGTTTGTCTAACAAAAACTTACAACATGGAGATAGTGTAATGGCGTGATTCCAATTGCAGCCTGCACTGCATATATAAGCCACTTGTGACGTTAATACATCATGGGAATTAGTTGGCGTCCATTCGGGTATTTTACTCCCTCAATAAAAGATGCAAATGTAAATGCCAACTTATTGCATGGTGTGCGTGTTTCCATTTTGGAAATTGAGGCAGGCCACTGAAATATCAGACTACCTTGTTAATCTGCATCAGGCTTTGTGTATTTTCACCTTTTCTTCTTATCAGGCCAACTAGAAGTTGTTTGTTTCGTTTTTAATTTCACTGGATCAAATCATTGTAGAAACTTAAGAAACTGTTAATCGTTCAATAGAGTTTGGTGTGTGTGGTTTGTGGGGGGGGTTTCGACACCAACTTTCCTGCCATGTACCAAATGCTTTTTTCACACCTTACCTTGGCAGTTCCTATAACACCTCTAACTACAATGCATCCACGCCTTGCATTCAGAAGTCCCTACACATTGGCTGTGATATGCTAATTTGGGATTGTACAAGCCAGTCTAATTGAGAAAGCCGCGGTATGACTAGCGCAATGTCTTTCAAGACTAAACTTTAAAGTCGGTTGAACTACCTGAATACAACAGATATTATTTTTTTCAGTATCCTTTTAGTCTTTACATTTACCTTGCATCAACCTTTATCATAATATCCAAGAAGTCAATTTCTTCTAGACTAAGAAATATCAGCTGTGCACTATATTTTACTAGCCATCAGAAATGAGACAATCAAATGAAATTCTTACGTGTTTTGCTACCTGCTGCTTTATGCCTGGGAACAGGACGAACGATCTAACGTTCCTGGTTATCATTTTAATTAATTATTACTCTATATTGACAAAATACAAATTCCTTTATGACCTTGTTTTTTTTAAGATAAGGTTACTAAGGTACGTTGTTTAAAAATCCCAGCACCTGCCCCCCTGTTTACCTGTACCTCATCCCATTCATGGATCATACAATTTACTCCTGTATAAAGTTTAATATATATTAGAGATAAGAATGTCATACAAGTACTTTAAATATCAGTAAGAATTTGTCTTGCATTCTAACTGCCCATAAGAAATCTTTTAGTAAGTATTTTTTTTGTTTAGTTACATTACCTCCTCGTTGATGGATTTCACTTGTGGCATCTCTTTGGTTACTCAGTAGATCGATCCTTGACGACTGTAAAGTGTTTTTATAGCATAGGAATATCCAAGTTACCTACCTTTCTTTTCTCACTGTCCCTCCATCTGAACATTCTGACTGCTGGAAGTTCTGAGATTAAAGATAAAGAAGAGGTAGGACATACAGATTAGATCGTACACTTAAGATGGTTGGAAAAGCTTAATAGTAAAGGATGGGTTTGAATCACTAACGCAGAGAGAGGACATACAGAGAATGGAGTTACATTGAAAGGAAAAAAGGAAAGTATCTCATGGAGGAAGCGAAGAAGGAATCTACCATTCAAAAAAAAGTAGTAACCCCGGAGAGATTAGACCATCAGAACAGGACAGGTGGATTTTTTGGCGGAGTTAGCGAAAAGGGCAGGTATAGAATGACTAGGGAAACATGTTAATAACACACAGGGAAGTATATCAGTAAGATGTCAGTAAAGAGGACTCCAAGAGAATTTTAATGAGATTAGTGGCCCTTGAAGAGTCAATTTAATGGAAAAAAAACAAAACAAAAAAATTGGGGGAAGTCAATGAGCCAGGAATATGTGTAGGGAAAAATCTTGGCCAAGTAGATTTGCCATCTTCCATATGGGCCTCTGGTGAGACCATTAAGTTAGTACAGCATGTATATTACACTCCTTCTATTTTATTTGGCAGGTGTAACAATGTTGTACAGGCAGGTGCTCCTAGGTGTATTTGTGTTGCTCCTTTACCCCTTGACTTGTGCTGTTGGTTGCAAAGTTGCTCCGTACTTTCCAAATGCTCAGATCCTGATGTAGAGCAGATACTGATTTCCCTGGTTCTTTCCAAGGTATCATCGCGCAGGGTTTTTACTGGTAAGCACCTTACTGATTCGCCAGGGGTTACTGGTAGCACTTACTGATTTTAGCCATGGGGTTACTGTTAAGCACCACCTTACTTATTTCATCCACGGTTACGGGTACACACCTTACTGATTTCACCATGGGTTTACTGGTAAGCAACCTTACTGATTACAGCCATGGGATACTGGTAAACAACCTTACTGATTTCAGCCCATGGTTTACTGGTAAGCACTACTGCTTTTCAGCCATGGGTTACTGGTAAGTCACCTTACTGATTTTCGCCATGGTATAAACTGTAAGCCCTTACTGATTTTAGCCATGGGTTACTGGTAGCACCTACTGATTTCAGCCACGGGTTACGGGGTACACAACCCTTACTGATTTCAGCCACGGGTTCGGGTACACCTTACTGATTGCAGCCATGGGTTTACTGGTAAGAACCTTACTGATTTAGCCATGGGTTCTTGTAAGCACCTTAACTGATTTCAGCCACGGGTTACTGTAAACACCTTACCTGATTTTAGCCATGGGTTACTGGTTACCCTTACTGATTTCAAGCCACGGGTACTGGTAAACCCTACGGATTTCAGCCACGGGTTACGTGTAAACTACCTTACTGATTCAGTTGACAGGCCATGGTTTACTGTAAGCACCTTCCGAATTTTAGCATGGGTTACTGTAAGCACCTTACTGATTCAGCACTGGTTACCTGGTAACACTTACTGATTTCAGCCATGGTTTTACTGGAAGCACCTACTGATTACAAGCCATGGGATACTGTTAAACACTTACTATCAGCCATGGTTACTGTTAAGCAACTTACTGATTTCAGCCATGGTTACTGGTAAGCACCTCTGATTTTCAGCCATGGTTCCTGGAAGCACCTTACGATTTCAGCCATGTGTTCCTGGTAAACACCTTACTGATTTCAGCCATGGGTACTAGTAAACACCTTACTGATTTCAGCCATGGGGGTTAACTGGTAAGCACCTTACTGATTTCAGCCATGGGTTACTGGTAAGCACTTACTGATGTCAGCCATGGGTTCCTGGTAAACACCTTATTTGATTTCCAGCCATGGGTTACTGGTAAGAACCTTACTGAGTTCAGCCATGGATACTGGTAACACCTTACTGATTTCAGCCATGGGTTACTGGTAAGAACCTTTACTGATTTCGCCATGGGATACTGGTAAACACACCTTACGGAGTTCAGCCATGAATTATTCTATTACACTACGAACATACAACAAGCACATGTAATCAGTAACTGTGGCAACTAATTTTAGGATCAGTTTCCGTGTTATGGTTTTGATAAAATAAGAAATTACAATAGCCCATGCTCATAAAATAACAAAAATAACTACAATATGTAATACTGCTTATACCATTGAATCTTAATGATTATTTTGCGCTTGCTGTTTTATCTGTAGCAACCAATCGGATGTTTACAAATGTTTTCTAACTTAGCATATCCCTCTAGTTCATTTTTCATTAAAGCTTTCAATCGTTTAGCGTTTTGGGTTTTTGGAGGCAAATTTAAAATCTGGGCGGCCTATCAGAGTCCTCTGTTCCTTTTTTGTTGCTGCTGTGATTTGGTTTCTGTTCTCTATTTTTACTCCTGCCCTTCCTAAGTTTCCTTGCCCGTTGAGCCTGGTTTTAATCCCTTACTCATGCTTTTGAATCTTGGTTTGGTCACACAAAGCAAGTGAAATGTAGAATAAGCATAATGTAGACCATGCAACTCAGGCCTGCCAGCCATGTATTTTATGTGTATACAAGGTACCAGAAGTGTAACGTTTCGTATCAGCAGCAGTACCTTCTTCAGACAGACATTGTTAGAATACTGCACCAAATCCAAAACAAAGGAGGTCTAGGGTTACCAAATATGTTTACATTACTATGTAGCAGCACAACTTACAGCATTCAACAAATAACCAAACTCAAGCAGATAATACTGGTCCAATACCAAACCTCACTCTTTAAAGGGTCACTATACTCACTCAAACACTTCACATTTTCCTTGTGGGTTCTGCACAGCCTCACCATGTACCCTGCTCTACTTACCACGCACACTCCTCCCCCTGCATGATTTTCTCTGCTTATTCCATAATTTTTGCAGAAAGTGTGGCTGTAAATGCTGTATTAAAATGATGATTCTCAGGAGTATAGATACCCTTTAAAGACATTCCCTTGGTACATCTATATTTGGGATCCCACCACAAAACGTGAACTCCTAACCAACTACCCCATCTAATACTTTAAACTCCTCCATATGGGACAGAATCATAACAACTCAATCCAACTTCTCTATAAGTCTACCCCCAACGCTACACATATTCTTTAACAAAGACTTCCCACCATGCTCCTCCACCGACTCCCCAAAAACCCATGGCTTTCCAACAAAATCTGGCATTTGGACAAATACTAAACAAGAAGAAACATTTATCTCATGATTCAACAAAAAGCCAACCATCCACCACATGCAAATTTTCAATACCGCTAAATAAAAATGACAGAACCAACAAATGACAAACAAATTAAACTACCTAACAGTAAATAATCAACCTCTCCTGGCGGGACAAAACTATACAAACAATCCAAATGCTTTTCGAAATTACATACAGAACCTCCTTCCCCCTTTTATTTCCTTCCCCCCCACACCTCTACTTCCCCTCTAACCCCCAACCACATAATCATTTTAATGTAATGTTTAGTTTTTCACACGTCAATAATCCTTATATCAATGTTAAAAATGAAAGCATATCGAGAAATTCAATAAAGGTTCTTATCATTATAATGGTGCTCATTTTGCTGCCCCAACCAATCAGATGTTAGCTTTTAAATGTTTAAATACATCTGATTGGTTGGGGGCAAAATACCACCATTTTTACGATAAACTTTTATTGATCTCCTGTATCTTTTAATACATAAGGTACGTAAAATGCGTAAAATGGATTTTATGTCCCAGTGCCTAAAAATTAAATAAAAAAAATCTTTACTAAAAAAAGAAATACCTTTTTGTGCAAATTTACAAGACTCCTTACTATATATACTGTACCCTCAAAGGCGTGAATTTCATCTGTAATATTACATTACGTACCATGTTACAACACATGGACAAACTTGAGATTAGAAGAGACAGGTTTCATTTCATTTGTAGAGGGAATATTTACCGAACTGAACCTGCAAACTGTCTCTGAATAGACTGGATTATCAGATTTGATTATATTTTTAAAGTAGGACTTGATGTCTATTAAACTAAGTAATCATTATATACAGTGGATAACGTTATAGTTTATGTTGATCTAGTGATATCATTATCATTTTTACATAACCTCTATCCTAAAACCCAGTACCCAACATTCCTATCCGAACCCAGTACCCAACGCCTCTATCCTAAACCCAGCTACCCAACTCTATCATCTAAACCCAGCTACCAAACTCGATCCTAACCAGCTACACCCCCCACTCTAGCCTAAACCGAGTTACCCCCTCTAGCCTAACCGTTCCATCCTAAAACCAAGATACCTAACTCTATAACTAAAAAACCCAGCTACCCAACCTACCTAAACTCAGCTACACACGCTACCCTCCCAACCGCTACCCAACTCCCCCCTAGCATAAACCCAGCTAACTCTCTCTACCTAAACCAGCTACCACTCTAATCCTAAACAGTTCCATCCTAAACCCAGATACCTAACTTCTATACTAAAACAGCTACCCCAATCGATCCTAACCCAGCTACCCAACTCTATCCTAAAATCACTACCTCACTCTATGCCTAAACCCAGCTACCCAGCTTCCACCCTAAAAACCATCTATCCAACTCCATTCTCAATCTAGCTACCTAGCTCTATCCTAACCCCAGCTACCCAACTCTAATCCTAAACCCAGCTAACCTAACTCTATATCCTAAACCAGCTACCCAACTCTATCCTAAACCCATCTACACGCCCGCTCTAATCTAAGCCAACTACCGCAGCTCCATCCTAACTCAGCTACCCAACTCTATATTAATCCCAACTACCCTAGCTCATCCTAAACCCACTTATCCAGCTCTATCCTAAACGCAGCTTGGACCAGCCTATAATAAACCTAGCTACCTTGGTCTATCACTAAACCCGACTACCCGCTACCCCAGCTCTATATCCAAACCCAGCTAACCCCGCTCTTAGAATAAACCCAACTACCCATTCTATTCTATCCTAAATCCAGCTTTCACACTATCCCAACCCCAACTACCCACTCCAGCCTAACTCTATCCTAAAACCTATCACCCAGCTCCATCTCCATTCTAAACCCTAACTCTATGTATGCCCCGCTACCAGATCTATCATAAACCTAACTCTATCATATACCCAGCTCAATCATAAACCTAACTCTATGGTATAACCCAGCTCCCAACTCCATCCTAACCTAATCTAAAACATAAACCCAGCTACCCAGATCTATCCTAAACCCTCTACCCAACTCTTCCTAACCCAGCCTACCTCAACTCTAATCCAAGCCCAGCTCCCCAGCCCTATCTTAAACTCATCTACCCACGGTATTCTATCCCAGCTACAACAGCACCATCCTAAGAGAGCCCAGCTACCCAGCTCCAGCCTAAACCCAGCTACCCAGTTTCCATCCTCAACCCAGCTTCCCAATCCTATATTAAGCCCCAACTACCTAGCTTCCATCCTAAACCCACTACCCTCTCTATCATAAACCCAGCTCCTTGCTCTATACTAAACCTATATACCTAGGTTCATCTAAACCCCGGTACCAATCTCTATACCAAACACCCAGCTACCCAGCTCTATAATAAAGCCACAGCTTCCAGTTCTATCCTAAATCCAGCTTCCAAGCACTGTTCCAACCCCAACTACCCATCTCATCCTAAACCTAACTCATGTAAAACCCCTAGCTAACCCCTCCACCATCCAAACCTACCAATTGTATGCCCCAGCTACCCAGATCTAGTCCCTAAACCTCTATCATATACCCCCAATCATACACCTGAACTCTCGTAACTCTAACATACCCTGCTACCCATAGCTATCCCTAAACCATCTACCCACTCTATCCTAAACCCAGCTACCTTAATCTATCCTAACCCAACTACCCAACTCTATCCTAAACCGCTACCCTAATCTATCCTAAAAACCAGCTACCCCAGCTCCATCCTAAAACCAGCTATCCATCTCCATTCTAAACACGCTACGTACCTAGGATCTAATCGTTAAACCCAGCTTCTAGCTCTATACGAAACTAGCTACCTATGTCCTATCCTAAAACCTCAGGTTACCCATCTCTATACAAACTCATCTATAACAAGCCCCAGCTCTATAATAACCCAGCTACCCATTCGAATCCTAATCGACTTCCAAGCCTATCCCAACCCCAAACTACCCAGATCTATCCTAAACTAACTCTATCGTATACTTAGCTACCCACTCCATCCTAACCTACTCTATTGTATTCCCAGCTCCATCCTAACCTAACTCTATCGTATACATCATCTATCCAGCTCCATCCTAAACCTGACGTAGCTCTATTGTATAACCCTTTTGGTAAGACTTCTGCGTTAATTTCCCCTTATCATTGCTTATCATTGCATGAATACATATATATATTAATTAGAAAATAATAAATAAAATCTACTTATTCAGGCCTTTCTCCTCCCATGATTTATGATGTTGGGGGGCTGGAAGGAGAAAGGATTCTGTGCCAACAGGTGTGGTAAGGAACAACCCTAGTACTAACACAGACGTATAGAAAGTGAATGATTTCAATTCAAGGGATAAAATCACAAGGTTGTGAATTCTTGTAGACCAGAGGAATGGTGGATTATAGTCTGGGGCACTGGGAACCTGCCACTTGGAAATGCTACAGAGAGGTAAAGCTGCTTGAGCTTTCATGGCACCTATAGAGCTTGCTGGTATCAATAGATCACAAATAACATTGTAAACAGGAGTATGGTACGTTTATCGCTCTCCTTTCCCTTACAGGGTGTATGTCACAGTCAGACTAGAGATGTGCACAACTCTCCCAGCTAGAGATTACGAAGTTAAAAAATCCTGAGTTCTCCCTAAATTGAAGATCTAAATAGTAATGGTAACTTCCTGAAATGTCTCAGGACTGAATAGTCTAGTCAATAACCAAATCTTTACGAAAAACACCACACCCAGTACGGAAACTTAACGAGCTTCCTTTTTTAGCATTTTCCGTGTCAGTTTTCCAATTTCTAACATTTGTCAGTTTTTGTTATTTCGAACATTTTTAAACAGATTACGAAGCAGGGTTATTCAATAAAAAAGTTCTTATGTTTAAAATGGCTAATTTTGCCCACCAATCAGATTTGCTTTCAAATGTTAAATAAGATCTGATTGGCTGGCAAAATTAGCACCATTTTTCAACAATAAGAACTTTATTGCAATCTCCCGAAGGGAGAAATTTTTCAAAACAGTTGCCGTGGTTCGAACATGTAAAAAAAAATGAGAGATCCTTGTTTTCGGCGGATTTGTTGAATCTGTATTGGGTCCATCTCTAACCACATGTTGTATCTACGAACATCTTCCTCGGCAACAGAACTGATCAATATGTTTCAACAATAGTATATTTTTTCTGCATCAATTTTCTACGTAACCCTGTGTATATTTAGTCATAGCCATTCTTGTTTACTGGGAATTTTGCATCTACAGATGTTATATCTTGTCCTGCGTCTGCCCTGGGGGCTGCTGGGGGAGTCTAATTGTGTGATTATCTCAGCCTTGGTTTAATACATGGACCATGCTGTGATACCGGAAATGGGACTTATGTGATCCTTCAGAAAGGACACCAAGAGTAAGTCTGCAATGGATTTTGTTTCATCTTAACCGTTGGATGTTTGTTATAGTAGACAACAAATACTACATATATAGCATGTCAACTAATAACAGCTGTTTCTAGTGGATTCTTCATTCAGATTTACAAATTACACCGCCTGGTCCTGTGTCCTGGTGTCCTTATACGTCCCTCATACGCCAATCAGCACCAGGAAGGCCCCTTAATAAATTCTGTACTTCCAATCCATTTGCTTGGTAAAATCAAGAGATCTCTAAGATTTGTGTTTTAGAGACCTGTTTCCCATTCATTTCCACTCATAACCAATGTTCCCTTATGAATCTCATTTAAAATATAAATCTAGGAAAAAATGCACCCCAAATGTTCTATTTTCTCCTTTCTGCAGGAGAACTATTTGTTTGATCTGAATTCTTGGAATATCGTCCGGAAACCTGAGATATTGTTTTGTGGAACATTTTCTTGGTTCTCCTTCTGTTGATCATTGGCGATCCACTGTGCTATGTTTCGTTCATTCCATTAATGGACTTTTTGGATTTCTGTGCGGGAACAGCAATGAGAAAAAAAGGGTCAGTTACCTTAACTATGGTGTTCCTCCAAAGAATATTATAGGTGTCTGTACTCGGCTGGGGCCTTTATTACAGTCTGATTTTTCTTCATTAATAAATGACTACTGCAATGTTTGAAACCAGTTTATTGTCCACACACCATTAAACACATACAAACCCACCATGTTGCCGGGACAACACTTTTTAGTATACAAAAGGGGAATTTTCCCTTGGATTCTCCATAGAGATTTATGTTATTGTACCTCACTGTGCTCTCCCATTGGGTCAAAATAATACTATTAAAGGGTATGTCCACCCCCAACCCTAATCAGTCAATTCACACAAGTCCCCAGGTAATAACTTTCTTACCCACACCCGTGAATGTGTGAGTATTACCGAATCTTGCAGTAGAATTCAATATAAGTTCTTATTGTTAAAAACGGTGCTCATTTTGCCCCACCAATCAGATCTGATTTAGATTTTTAAAGCTAACATCTAATTGGTTGGGGCAAATGAGCACCATTTTTACTTTATGGAATCTTCCTGAGTTTGAGGAATGTTTTACTAACCAGGAAAAATTTAGGTTGGGTGGACTGCCCTTTCAATAGGATTTCTGGAACTGTAATCACATTGCCTCTTTCATTTTCAACCCCCCTATTCTAAACCTAAGACACAATACTTGCAAGCTATGGAATGCGGGGATTGTATTTTCTAAACATTTGATAATAATAGATATATCTTGTAGTTTTACTGTGTTAGAAAGAAAAAAACTGTTTTTTCCTGGTGTCCCTTGCTGGACTGGAGTCGACTGATTACAGTTTGAAAAACAGAAGGAAGCTGAAAAGTTCTCTTTACACATGGAAGTGGTTTTAAAAAGGAGAACAAAGACTAGAATTACATTTATCTCGTTGTTTCCTTCATCACAATACACAACGGCAGGCCAGAAAATGTCTGATTAAACAAGTATCTTTGTCTTTCTAATGTCATTCCCACTCATAGATACACAGTTAACCTTACAGTACACAGTCCGCAGTTACTGCCCCTCTCCCTACTTGTGAGCTCAGACATCTCATTGATTCACCCAGAAGAGCGAGAGGAATTTCCAGTCATTTTCATATAAAAGTGGAAGGAGGAGGGCTCTCTATAAGGAAAGATTTTATTGAATTCGAACAGGATATTATGGGCTGGTATTTTGACCTGATCACCCCAATATTGGTTGTGGCTGTTGTCAGTCTAAATAATAACCTTCTATGGCCTAGACTGGTTGACATTATGCAAATAAGAACTTGTTATTCCATGAGATTGTATCTACCTAATCAACGACCTTTATATGTTAAATAAAGACAATAACATATGTGTGTCACAGCCAAAAAAATTGCGGTACACAGATCCTTCCAGTTATCGCCCCCTCACAAAACCCGTGAGCCATGCTCAGTGCTATTCCCACAGAAGAGCCAAAGGAATTCTCCCATACGTACTACTCTCCCCAATCTATGGAAGTTTGAGTATGACATAATTGTGAAAGTAACAAAGATTTTATTTGAACATCGCAATTAAATCTTTTCAATACAAAAATAACATAAATGGGCTCCTAAAATGATAGATATGTATTTTGATAATATAGCATTTTTCCTATATTTTACTACAAGAATTTTTTTGTGCCATAAGTGCAAAATGTAGGGTTTATATATATCGGCGTCTGGTAGTCACACATTAAAGGAGAACAATAGTGCAGATAATGTTTTAAAGAACACAAATAAAGTACCTGGGAGGGAGGTAGGATGATAATTCTACCATCCCAATATTGTTTCAATGAGGAAAACCACACAAAGAAAACTGCTTCTGCCAGTCTACCTCGTGTGCTGGCACCCCTCAAACAATATTGGGAGTAGGATCAATCAATCTACTCCCGCATCTGGTACAACATCTTTTGACTTGTAAATGTTTTTCATCCTTATTTAATAAGTAGTTTCTCATCTCAAGATTTGTAACTGGTTTCTTTTCTATCCGTGTGACGGATCAGTCTCTTCCTGGTTTCCTCCTTTATTGCTTGGTACCTTTGCCTGGGTCTCATCTTCCCACAATTCAGTCTTTACTAGATCATAAAAAAGAGAGGACACCATGCATTTCGTCTTCTACTGATAATTACAACTTAATTTTAACATGCTGTTGAAGGTTCTCATCAGGCCAGGTCAATGCTACAATGTTGTATTCAATTAGATCAACTGGGACTTGAATTTTAGTTCATTTCGCTAGTTCATCCGACTGGCTTTTCTCAATTCAGAATGACTTGTACAAGAATCTTGTGGCAATTAATTACCCTGGAAATCCATTAGGCATATCACAGCCAGGTGTTAAGGTGTGATTGCATAGTGGCTAAGAGGTGTTATAGGAACGCCCAGGGTAAGGTGTCAAAACATCCATGGCAGATCTACAGACTGTTTCCTTACTGGATTGGTGCCGAAATACCACCTTTTGAATCCAGGAATAAGTCTATAAGCAAAACATGGATTGCTATGGATCTCCAGTTTCTCACACATTGTGGCCAACCTCACATGGAGGAAGGTAGAAAACAGGCGGCCTAATACCTTTAGGGCATGCACCCAGCCACTGGTTTCAGATATGTGGATGACACCTGTTTAAATCCACAGAAGGAAGTACAAGCTTCACAGAACACATTAATGCGGAAACCCAAACAACAAATTTACAAGGGAAGATCAAAACAACCACTGCTTCTTGGACTGCTTGGTAGAAGTTAAGGAAAATGGTAAACTGGAGTAGAGGTTTTACAGCAACCACCCACACGATTCAATATTTTGATGTTTGAGACTCCACCACCCTTTAGATCCCCAAGCGGGTGTCATCAGAACCCTGCAACACAGAGCGGACAATCCCCACAGCACAGAGGTGAAGGCTAAGAATGAACATCACATCTCAAGAGCCTTTAAAAACTTGTGGATATCCATACGGGGCCTTTGTCAAGATAGAAGGAAAGAAAAGAACACAAAATACCCACCGTGAAGGGAAAAGCACGACAGAGGAAGAACATGGTCTCCATGGTAGCAGGGTCTCCGAGAAATGAAAAGACTTTTCAAAAAACATCGTTCCCGGTCCCTGCTTTAAACCGACACTCTGCTTTAAAAACCAACAACACACTGCGGCAGCCATTGGTAACATTAAAGACCCAATACCAAACAAAGAAAAGGCGACATCATATACGCATTGTCAGTGCGTGAAGCAATGCTCTGATTTGTAATGTGGGGGAGAACCAAACAGCAACTGCATCACTTATGGCCTCAGCAACCGAAGACCAATTCGTCGGTCATATGACTCAGCCGTGTACTTGCATCTTAAGGAATAAGGACTTGAGTTGTAATGTTAAACATATGGCAAAGGCAATCGACTGGTTCCAGAGAGTGTCAAGGAGGCCATTATTAAAATAAAAACCAAGCCCTAAATAGAGTGGGGGGTCAACACCACCACCACTGTCCTGCCATGTACAAATTGCTGTTTTAACACCTTACTCTGGGCGTTCCTTAACACCTCTTATCCACTATCCATCACATCCCTTAACCCACCTGGCTTTGATATGCTAATTGGGATTGTCCAGGGTACATAATTGCCACGTGCTTGTACAAGTCATTCTGATTGAGAAAGTCGTCGGGATGACTACGAAACGTCTTCAAGAGCACATGTCAAGTCCTATTTTATTGTAACATGTTTGGACCACAGACGATCTTTGTCCAAGTTTAAAAAAAAGGATCATCTTGGACAGAGGGACAGCCAGTTAAGGTTCATGTGCTCAGGGGAGTAAACACTTATAGCAGGAGAGTGTTTAGTCCCAGGAAGCCAGCTGCAGTGGCAGCAAGTACTGATAGCTTAGGACCCAGCTGAAAAACAGCAAACCGTTCTGTACGCTTGGCTGGGATTGGAAAGAAATACACTATGGCCAGTCAGATGGTGTGGCTGTACATATTATGTTACTTTTATGTATCGTCTCACACTAGCCAAAAGGGCTTTGCAAAGCATCAGCACATAGATGAATAAACTGTAACCACGTTGCAAATGGGGTGTGCGCTAGGCTTCATTTTGTTTCCCAAAACTTACTAAGGTAACCTCCACTCGAATCAGAGGTGAGGAGGAACATAAGATGAATGAATGGGAGAATCCCATTATAGTAGCACATAGAGTTAAAGTGAATTCAACCCAAGCCAAGAGAGAAGAAATGTGTAACAGTGAAGACTTGGGCTATATACCCTGTACAACACATCAGTGGTGTGCAGATGAAATGGAAGAAGACAGTGAAGACTTGGAGTATAAAACTTGGGCACAATCACCGCGCCCGGCTGCGACAGTGGGACGCTGCAGGGAACTATGGTATTGGTGTAATGTAAATAGCGTTGCAATGTTTTTTTTAAAAAAAGAATATAACTCTGCGTTAGGGGTGGGCAGGGTTAATCTAGTGATATGGGCCAAAGGCATTACCGCTAGTTGCCACGGCGCAGAGGATGGATCGGATGGTAGGAGGAGGGGGGGGAAGGTTACCTCTCGCCACATGTCACAACTACATAATCGGACCCGGCAAGAAGCAGGATGGCGAGAAATTGGACAGGAACGACCAGCAGTACTCTTCACTTCCGGACTTTGGAGTGGACATCTGCAGGACGAACACCATAAGGAGCAGAGATTGTAAGATAAGGATTGTTTTTAAACTACACATGGGGCCAGTATGGGGTTAAATTTTAGTTTTGGCCGGTGGACATGCCCTTTAAGAGTACTTATTTTAGTTGGAATGTGGGGGGTTTTTTTGGTAAATTTTATTTGGTCCTTGTTTTAGTTATTTATTTTCTAATTTATTGTTAGGATTTAGCTACGCACTTTCCATCCATTGTGCGTTTGATGGCTTGTGAGTTTGCCAGTTTGTACTCTTACAGTTGTACGTGGTTAAGTGGTAGGTGAATGTATATGTGCTTGCGTGCAATTATGGTCAATGTTCATAAGTTTTTCACTGATATGGAGATATTGAGGTGGCGTTGAGATTGGAGGGGGGGATACAGATGAATTAAAAACCAAACATATTTCAGGAAGTGTGAACAATACGCGCGTGTTAAACACATGATTATGGTTCACAAATGTTGCAGTTTGCGTGGGTCTTCGCGTCAGGGTGCGCAGTTGCATTGCTCTGATTTACACCAGGGGGCACACAGAGCTGTGACTGGGTGATGAATCTCACCTTTCTACAGAAATGCCTTGATCTGCGCACCCCTTTGTGTCGGTAACAATAAAGAAAAACTTTATTTATGTCATGTTTTCTACTGAGCGACAGTGGGGAAATTACACAGAGGAGAATGCAAAAATAGGTGGCCCCATGTTATGCTAGGGCCTCTGAACTGGGGCCGGTAGATCCCCAGAGAGTAGAAGGCTAAACCTTCACACTACACACACACCACACTGCTATAAATATGTAAGTTCCAGCAGCAGCGAGGGACTTGTCTCAATTCTGTTGGGCAAAAACTGGTAGATTTGTATGTTTAGCGTAATCATTGGGTTGTACACAGGCTTTTACACACTCCAGACCCGACACACATACCAAATACTGTTATCATTACTTTCCCCCAACCCCTACTACACCTATTCCACCACTGAGATCTGTTACAAGTGTCACAGGACAGTATGGTAAAATCACTATTGCACGCTATTGGTCAGTAGTGCAGGCGGGCACAGCTCCTAGGGGCCATTAAATGGATCATCATCGCCCAGTATTCTTCAAAGTGTTTAAGCTTTCCTTTTTGCTTTAGACATTTACAGAGATATTGTGCCGGGTCCTACATATGGTGTAAGGGGAGGGTTCCATACACAGATATGAGTAGATTATGCAGCTTGAAATCATTTGTGGACCGGAGGATGTGGAATTATCTAGATTTTTTGGGGATCTTTTGGGGGGATTCTCGTGCAAGGAGCGCAGACTTTAAACATGTCACTAGCTAGACACTGTAAATTATAATAATGTCCAAGTCCAGTCCACACACTGACAGTGTATATGGAAAATGGTCCCAATGTTCCAGTACCACACTGACCTGTATATGTAATTAATGGTTAACCAAGTCCAGTCACACACTGACCGTGTAATGTAAAAGTCCCAATTGTCCAGTCCACACACTGACTGTTATGTAAATGTCCCCAATGCCGTAGCCACACACTGACCTGTATATGTAACAATGCTTCTTTTCAATGTCCAGTCCACACACGGACCTGATAGGTGTAAACAACTGCCTCCAATGTCCAGGGTCAACACTGCACCTGTCTTGTAAAATGTCACAATGTCAGTCCACACACTAGACATGTATATGTAAAACCTGTCCCAAATGTCCAGTCCACACACTGACCTGTATATGTAAAATGGTCCAATGTCCAGTTCCACACACCTGACCTGTATATGTAAATGTCCCAATGGTCACACAAGTCCACAAACGACACCTGTATATGTAAAGATGTGCCCAATGTCCGGTCTACACACTGACCTGTATATTGTAAAATGTCCAATGTCAGTCCAACACTGACCTGTAATTGTAAAATTGTTTCCCAATTGTCCAGTCCAACACACTGACCTGTATATGTAACAATTGTCACAATGTCCAGTCCACACACTGATTTCCCTGCTACTATGTTAAAAGTGGTCTCCAACATGTCAAAGTCCACCACACTGAACCTGTATTGTAAAATGTCCCCAATGTCCAGTCCACACAATTGAACTTGTATATGTAACAATCTTCCCAATGTCCAGTCCAACACTGACCTGTATATGTTAAAATGTCCAATGTCCATCCACACACTGACCTGTAATGTATAAATGCTCCCAATGTCCAGCTCCAACACGGACTCTGTATATGTAATGATTCCGACATGTCCCGTCCACAACACTGACCTGTATATGTAACAATGTCCCCAATGTCAGTCCACACACTGACCTGTATTGTAAAATTGTCCCAATGCCAGTCCCACACACTGAACTGTTAATGTAATGTCCAATGTCCAGTCCAACACTGTACCTGTATATGTAAAATGTTTACCCAATGTTCCAGTCACACACAATGACCTGTCGATGCTAAAAGTGTTCCACATGTCCAGTCACACACTGACCGTGTATTATGGGTAAAATGTCCCAATGTCCAGTCCACACACTGACTGTATATGTAAAATGTCACAATCGTCCATCCACACACGACCGTTATGTACAAATGTCCCAATGTCCAGTCCACCACAGTGACCTGTATATGATACAATGTCCCAATGTCAGTCCACACTGCCTGACTATGTAAAATGTGCCAATGTCCCGTCCCACACACTGACCTGTATATGTACAATGTCCCAATGTCCATGTCCACACACTGACCTGTATGATGTTAAAATGTCCTCAATGGTCAGTCCATCACACTGACCACTGTATATGTAAAATGTCCAATGTCCAGTCCACACGACTTGACATGTATATGATAAAATGTCCCAAGTCCAGTCTAACACACTGACCTGTATATGATAAAATGCCCAATGTACCAGTCCACACCACTGACCTGTATATGTAAAGTCCCCATTACCAGTCACACACTGCACCTGTATATGTATAAAATGTCCCAATGTCAGTCCACACACATGACTGTGATAGGTAAAACGGTCCCAATTTCCAGTCCACCCACATAGCCTGTATGCCATAGAAAAGTCCCAAGTTCCAGTCCACACACGGCACCTGTTATATTACCAAATGTCCCCAACTGTCAAGTCCACAAACTGACCATGTATATTAAAATGCCCAATGTCAGTCCCACACACTGACAGTATATATAAAATGACCAATGTTCCGTCACCAACACTGAACCGTGTATATGTAAAAGCCCCAATGTCCAGTCCACACACTGACCTGACTATGATAAAATGCTCCCAATGCATGTCCACACCATCAGACCTGTGATCATTAAATGACCACCAATTCCAGTCCACACACTGACCTGTATTATAAAATGCCCAAGTCAGTCACAACACTGAACCCTGTCTATGTAAAATGCCCAATGTCCAGTCCACAAATGCACCTGTATATATAAACTGCCACCAATGTCCAGTCCACACATGACCTGTATATGTAAAAATGCTCTCCCAAGTCCAGTCCACAACACTGACCTGATATGAAAAGGTTGCCACAAGGTCCAGTCCACACACTGACCTGTATTCTAAGAAAATGCCACAAGTCCAGTCCACACAGGACTGTACTGATTATACAAATGCCCCATATGTCCCAGTCCCACACCCTGGACCATGTGATAATAATAATGTCCCATGTCCGTCCACACATGCCGTATATATAAAACCCTGCAATGGTCCAGGTCCACCAGACCTGTATAGTAAAATGCCCCAATGTCGTCCACCACTGATGCATAGTAAACAATGTGACACTGCTGTATATGTAAAATGTCCCAATGCAAGTCCACCAACACTGACCGGTATATAGTAAAAATGTCATGGGCTCCAAGTCCCGCCACACATGACTGTATTATAAAATGCCCCAATGTCCCGTCCACACACTGACACTGTATACTTATATAATATGCCCCAACTGTCCACGTCCAACACACTGACCAGTATATATAAACATGTCCCAATGGTCCAGTCCAACACACTCGTCCTGTATATTAAAAGTCCAATGTCCAGTCCACACACTTGACCTGTATCATGTAAAATGTCAAGTGCCATCAACACTGACCTAATGAATGTCCAATGTTCCAGACACCTGGACTGTATAGTATAACAAGCCCAAGGTCAGTCCACACACTGACCCTGTATATGAAAATGCCCCAATGGTCAGTCCAACACTGACCCTGTATATGTAATATATGTCCAATTGTCAACATCTCACACCACTGACCTGTATTGTAAAATGCCCATGTCCAGGTCCACACACTGACCTGTTACTGTAAAATGTCTCCAAGTCTGTCCACAACTGACTGCTTATGATATAAATATGCCCACAATGTCCAGTACCACACCACTGACCTGTATATGTAAAAGTCCATGTGTCCATGTCCACACAACTGACCTGTATATGTAAAATGTCGAAAAATGTCCAGTCAAACACTGGACCTTGTATATGTAAAATGCTCCAAGTCCGTCCAATCACATCGACCTTGTAAGTAAAAGACCCAATGTCCAGTTCCACAACACTGAATCCTGCTAACTATAAAATGCACAAGTCTAGTCAACACACTGACTGCTATATGTCAAATGCCCCAATGTCCAGTCAACACTCCTGGAACTGAAAATTCCAATGTCCAGCTGGATTATATGTAAAATTGTCCAAATGTCCAGTCCAACACACTGGACCTGTTATATAAAAATGCCCAATAGTACCTCCATTAGAAATGCCACACACCCTGACCTGTATATGTAAAATGCCCCAATGGTCCAGTCCAACCACTGACGGATAAGCCAAGTCAGTCCACGACCTGTATATAAAATGACCCCAATGTCCAGTCACACATGACAATGTATATGTAACAAATGCCCCCCCAATGGTTCCAGTCCACACACTGACCTTTTTTATGTAAAAATGCCCCCAAGTCAGTCCACACACTGACCGATAGTAAAATTGTCCCAAGGTCCAGTCCACACACTGACCCTGTATATATTTAAAATGCCCCAACTGTCCAGTCCGACCACAACGTGACTGTTGTATGATGTCAATAATGTCCAATGCTCCAGTCACACACACTGACCAACTGTATTTAAAAATGCCACCACATGTCCAGTCACACACACTGACCTGTATTGATAAGCCCAATGCTTCATCCACACCTATAACCCCCATGTCCAGTCCACACACTGACCTGTAATGTAAATGCTTCCCAAGTCCAGTCGCCAACACAGCTTGACTGTATATTAAAATGCACAATGTCAGTGCACACGCTGGACCTGATATATGAAAATGTCCCCAAGTCCAGTCCACAACACTGACGGATATGTAAAATGCCCCAAATGTCCGTCCTACACCTGACCTGTCTAGTACAAATGCCCCAATGTACAGTTCACAACACTTGACCTGTTATGATAAATGCTCCAATAGTCAGTCACACAACGGACCTGTATATGTAAAATGCCCAAATGTCCAGTTCCACACACTGACATGTGTATATGAAATGGTCCCACAATGTCAGTCTCACCAACACTGAACCTGTCTATGTAAAAGTCCCCAAACTGTCCAGGTCCACAAACTGGCCTGTCTAGTGTAAAATTGTCCCACATGTCCAGTCCAAAACCTATCATGAGTCCCACACTGACGATATATAAAGTGCCCCTCCCAATGTCCAGTCACACCACGACCTGTCTATAATATACACAATGCCCGTCCACACACTGACCTGGTAGATGTAAAAAACTGCCCCAATGTCCAGTCCACACACTGACCTTGTATATAGAACAATGTCCCAATGTCCAGTCCACACACTGACCTGGTAACTATGAACATGTCCCAATGTCCCAGTCCACACACCTGACTGTATATGTAGAAAATGCCCAATGTCCAGCCACAAACTGGACTGTATATGTAAAATGCCCCAAATGTCCGTCCACACACTGACCGTATATGTAAAACTGTCCCAATGTCCAGCCACAACTGACCTGCTATATATAAAATGCCCCAATGCAGTCCTAACAACTGGACCTGAAGTGGTAAAAGTCCCAAGTCCAGTCCAACACCTGACCTGTATATATAAAAATTGCTTCCCAATGTCAGTCAACATACACTGACCTGTATATGTAAAAATTGCCTCATGTCCAGTCCACACATGACGATATATTAAAAATGCCCAAGTCCAGTGCCACACACTGAACCTGATATGAAAATGTCCACAATGTCCAGTCCCACACTGACCTGGTATTATATGAAAATGCCCCAATGGTCCAGTCCACAATGACCTTGTTATGTAAAATAGCCCAATGTCCGTCCACACACTGACCTGTATATATAACAATGACCCCAAGTCCAGTCCACCACACTGACATGTAATGTAAATGTCTTCCCCAAGTCAGTCACAACACTGACCTGTATATATAAAATGCCCCAATGTCCAGTCCACCACACTGACTGTATATGTTAAAAAAAACTGTTCCAAGGTCCAGTACCACACACATGAACCTGTATATGATACAAAGTCCCCAATTGTCCAGTCACACACTACCTGTATATGAAAATGTCCCAATGTCCAGTCCAATCAGCATAGGACCCTGTATATATAAAATGTCACCAATGGTTCCAGTCCACACACTGACCTGTTATATATAAATGTCCCCAAAATGTTCAGTCACACAACTGGACGCGATATATAAAATGTCCCCATCCTATGTCCAGTCCACACACACTTGAACCTGTATATATAAAATGTCACACATGTCCAGTCCACACACTGGAACTCTGTATATGTAAAAGTACCAATGTCCAGTCACACACTGAAGACCTGTATATGTAAAATGTTTAATGTCCAGTCCATACCTGACAGCGATATATGAAAATGTCCCAAATGTCCCAGTCCTTACCACACACATGAGCCTGCATATAGTATAAAAATGTTCCCAATGTCCAGTCCAACACTGACTTGTATATATAAAATGTCCACATTCATGTCCAGTCAACACATGGACCTTGTATTATCAAAAGTCCTTCCCCCCCAATGTCCAGTCCCACACACTGAACTGTATATATACAAATGTCCCTAATGATCAGTCCACACACTGACCTTGGAATACTGTAGAACAGAGGTGAAATCCCAACTGTCCAGTCCACACACTGACCTGTTATATAACTACAAGTCCCCAATGTCCAGTCACCACTGACCCGGTATATTAAATTTGTCCTCACAAATGGTCGTCAGTCCACAACACTGACTCGTATATGTAAAAAGGTTTCACATGTCCAGTCCACACACTGACCTTATATATTAAAACTGCCCAAGTCCCAGTCCACACACTGCCTGTATATGCTAAAAATGTTTCAACTGTCCAGTCCACCAACACACTGACCATGTATATGTAAAATGTCCCAAGTCAGTCCACCCATGACCTGTATTATTATAAAATGTCCCACAGATTTGGGACACGGTAGCCTCAGCATGATTAGGAAACACCTGACAAGAGATGGGGAGGGGCTTACCTGCCTGTGGGATGGCATGGGAGGTCACTAGCTACGGAGTGCAGGGGACTTTTTTTATTTTATTTCCTTTTATTTTAAAGGGTATCTATAAAAATGAACTGTTTAATAATGGGAAAGTACCCTGGGCAGGGAGGTCGGATTGATTATTCCTACCTCACCAAAATGTTTGTTGAGAGCTCACGCAAACAGTTTTCATGTGCGGGTTAGCCCTGGGCTAGTTCTGTATTAAAGATAGCTGAAGCAGAGGAAGACTGGAAGACATAGTTTTTTTGGGGGTGTGCTCCTCCAGAACAATATTGGGAGGTAGGATTCCCACTCCTGTATCCCTATCCCAGTACTTTTCTTTTAACTGTTTTTTAAATAAACTTATACAACGGATAGTGCCCATTAATTACAATATAATTAAACAAATATACAAGTAGATATATATGTGCAGTGATTAAACCCTTTTTTGTCTTTGTAGGGTGAGAAACCCTTTTTAGAATGTTATGAGTTTGGTAATTAAATACATTTGTGATTGTGTATTTATATATAGGCATATATATAGGTATATAGGTATTCTATATACCCCAGCTCGGGTAAGTGCGGGTTATACCAAGTGTGATGACTTTGCTGCGATCAATGGCATTATTAGGTTGCCAACAGCAACAGGCCGATGTAGTTATGGAAAAGTGCTCTACTACCGGACCGTGATCCCATGATCTATAAAATCCATTTGCAAAATGACTTGCACCGCGGGAAGAAGTGTGCTTTACGGCGTCATAGAAGAGGTGTTAAGTTTCAGAGAAAATATGTGTGCAAATCTTACTTAGCTTTTTCTACACGGCTACGCCGCCCCTTCTTCTCGTCGTCTACTTAACGTTAACCAAAAACTAAACCAATTAAATTGGGTACCGTGGGTTGTACACTAATTCGGCCAGATAGCGGGCATTACAACATTGCCTCCTAAATACGTACGGTACACCTACTCTGGCTACTTTACTAATAATTCATTCAACGGAATCTCCTGCGCTCCCTAATTTCTCCAATTTAAACCTTTTGTTCCAGATTGCCATGGAATACTGCAGTGGGGAACACTGAAGGATTTGTATCAGTATGGCCCAATAGGACATGATCCTGTCTTCTATGTCAGTTTATATGTGCAGGGACAATTTAAAGTAAAACTAGCAAAACTACTCTTATTTGGAACATTTAAACAAATAGTTTATTCTGCTTCAACAAATAGAAATAAATCCTTAGTTGCTAAAACTCTTCCAATTGACCCTATTGGCTAAGAAGGATGTTGTTCACGTGATGTTAAAACCGTCCAAATCATAGTGGATGAGGAGGAGGGAGGAGAAGTAAACTGAGTGAGTAACCCTTTTGTGTCTATGGGCCACTAGTGCTCAGATAGCAAAAAAGGGAAAGAGAACAGTATCCCCTATCCAATTATTCCATCCACCGTACATCCCGTAGCAAAAGAAGTGAAGTTAAAATTTCTAAATTTTATTAGATATACATTAACACTCAAAAACACACTCAAAACTAAAACATATACAGGTGGAGCACCCTAATATATTTCTGCTGGGGAGCACAAAGAATATGTACAGTTATAGACAAAGCCTTTTGTTACCAGCGTACAAAAGGCTGTTGGTCTGTATGAATAACACGTTCCCTTTAAGGGTAGCCATGGATTTAAAGGTTATTTGTCAGGTCGAGAACCCTCAGCTCCTCTACTACATTGCTTAAAGAAGAACCCAGAGGAAGGCCTAGCGGCTGAGGAGGCTGCTGGAACATCGTTGTTACAGTTGGCCTGACGAATACATTAAACATCGGATCAGAAAGCAATACTACTACAAGCAGAAAGTTTATCGATTATTCCTGGACGAGCAGGTAAGGAAACATCACTATACGAATACACCAACACATGTAAAGTCAGGTACACGAAATTCAGCTCTGAGAATGGGGATTAGACAAAGTGGAGTTTGGTAATGAGCTGCAGACTGAATATTTATTAACACTTTGGTGGACACACTGGCATGGGTTATGTGGGGGGGGGAAGGAAAAACTATACAGTAGTTACATGATCGGATTGGCATCATGAATTAAATATAGGAAATATATATTTAATAATTTTTAATATATATTAAGTGTACGTTTATATCTATTTCCTTTATAGCTGTCCTAGAGGATCCCAACAGGGAAGCCCAAGTCAAAGCAAAAGCATTGGAAGCTTCATTAAAACCGTGT
The DNA here is from genome assembly GCA_019447015.1 of Hymenochirus boettgeri. Taxonomy (NCBI): domain Eukaryota; kingdom Metazoa; phylum Chordata; class Amphibia; order Anura; family Pipidae; genus Hymenochirus; species Hymenochirus boettgeri. The sequence goes on along the minus strand of CM033470.1, from coordinate 321,779,048 downwards.
GTTCATAGGGATGAGTCGGATTATGAGGAACAAAAACAGAAAAAAAAAAACTTCAATGGCTTTACAAACGAGAAAAGAAGGAAGAAAAAAAACGCCCATAACAAGATAGAAAAGAAAGAAGACGTGATGACTATAAAGAGTATAAAACCTGTAAGAAATCATGGTGTGCAGAAGAAAAGACGACAACGAGACGACATCTCAGTTATATATCACAGGCAGAAGAATAAAGAAGAACTGAAGACTCGGTGTATAAAACCTGTAGGACCCCATCAGTGGTGGTGCAGATGACATGCAAGAGACGGTGAAAGACTCGGTGTCTGTATAAACCTGTAGACCCATCAGTGGTGGGCAGATGAAATGGGAAGAAGACAGTGAAGACTTGGAGTATAAACTTGTAGGACACCTCAGTGGTGTGCAGAAGACAACAGTGAAGACTTGGGCTATATACCCTGTACAACACATCAGTGGTGGGCAGATGAAATGGAAGAAGACGGTAAAGACTCAGTGTATAAAACCTGCAGGACACATCAGTGGTGGGCAGAAGAAATGAAAAAGCTCGATGTATATTACCTGCAGGACACATCAGTGGTGGGCAATGTGGTTGGCCTTTCCAACCCCATGCCATTATATGTCTTTAGGGGTTTCTCAACCAGGGGTCCATGTTCCAATAGCAAAGCTGGACCCCTCATCTTTAATTTTATGTATGGGACGGTAGGTAGATTTAATTTTGGGTTCCTTGAAGGGGAATAAAAGCCTTAAAGGTTATCTCCACTAATGAAAGAACATTTTTGTTTTTTTTAAATCTGAAAGTACATCTTCCCCCAACCCTCCTCCTATCTTTCTTTTTTCAAAATTCTCTTTTGTTTCTTTGCAGCAGCCTGGGGAAGTTCTGCTGGTTCCTGGGGCGTGTCTCCTCCTGTGCTGGGAGTTCTGTCAATCGATATGCATCATCATGTTGGCAGGAAGGCCCAGTGACCCCCTACTGTAAACAAAACCTTTCCTCACTGTCTCTGCACAGTGGTCACAATTTATGAAGAGACAGGGGAGGAAAGGTATGACCCTCTTGCCAGACTAATTTAAGAAGTTTTGGCAGGGTGTACCTTTTTTTTTTTTTTTTTTGTCTACCTACCTTTTCAGAGAGGGTGTTGGGAGTGACACAAACTGATTTTGGAGGGATGTTGGAGAGAGACAGTGGTGGGGGTAATCACCTACATTTTTCTCTCTCCCCCCACCTCCCAGATCTGCTTGTCACTCCCAGCACCCTCTCTAAAATTCAGTTGCTGTCTCTCTCCCCCCACCTCCCAGATCTGCTTGTCACTCCCAGCACCCTGCAGATGAAATGGAAGAAGACAGTGAAGACTTGGAGTATAAAACTTGTAGGACACCTCAGTGGTGTGCAGAAGACAACAGTGAAGACTTGGGCTATATACCCTGTACAACACATCAGTGGTGCTAACAAACTAGCTAAAGCTAGACCAACAATATTAAAATGCCTTTTCAGGTATTTGCCATCCTTATATAAGATGTCCTCATGCCCAGCTTACATAGATTGGTACATATAAGATGCCCTCATGCCCAGCTCAGACAGATTGGTGCATATAAGATGCCCTCATGCCCAGCTCAGACAGATTGGTGCATATAAGATGCCCTCATGCCCAGCTCAGACAGATTGGTGCATATAAGATGCCCTCAGCCCAGCTCCACAGATTGGTGCATTATAGATGCCCTCATCCCAGCTCACACGATTGGTACATATAAGATGCCCTCATGCCCCCGCTCCAAGATTGGCATAACGCGCACACTAACGACCCCTCCCTGCCCCAGTCACACAAGATGGTACATATAATCCCTCATGCCCAGCTCACACCAGATTGGTGCATATAAGATGCCCTCATACCCAGCTCACACAGATTGGTCCGGTACATATAAGGCCCTCATACCCAGCTCATGAGATCATGAAATTCAATCTGGGTGAGCGTGGTATGAGGGCATCTATATGTACCAATCTGTCTGAGCTGGCATGAGGGCATCTTATATGTACCAATCTGTGTGAGCTGGGTATGAGGGCTCTATATGCACCAATCTGTGTGAGCTGGGCAGGGGCATCTTATATGTACCAATCTGTGTGAGCTGGGTATGAGGGATCATTTATGGCACCAATTGTGTGAGCTGGGCATGAGGGCATCTTATATGTACCATCTGTGTGAGCTGGGCATGAGGGCATCTATATGTACCAATCTGTGTGAGCTGGGCATGAGGGCATCTTATATGACCAATCTGTGTGAGACTGGGCATGAGGGCATCTTATATGCACCAATCTGTGGGAGCGGGCATGAGGGCATCTTTAGAGCACCAATCTGTCTGAGCTGGGCATGAGGGCATCGTTATATGCACAATCTGTGAGCTGGGCATGAGGGCATCTTATATCACCAATCTGCTGAGCTGGGCATGAGGGATCTTAATGACCAATCTGTGTGAGCTGGGATGAGGGCATCTTATATGCACCAATCTGTCTGAGCTGGGCATGAGGCATCTTATATCACCATCTTGGGAGCTGGGCATGAGGGCATGTTATATGCACCAATCTGTGGGAGCTGGGCATGAGGGCATCTTATATGCACCAATCTGTGGGAGCTGGGCATGAGGGCTCTTATATGCACCAATCTGTGGAGCTGGGCATGAGGGCATCTATATGCACCAATCTGTCTGGAGCTGGGCATGAGGACATCTTAATGTACCAATCTGGTGAGTGGGCAATGAGGGCATCTTATATGCACCAATCTGTGTGAGCTGGGCAGGGGCATCTTATATGTACCAATCTGTCTGAAGCTGGGCATGAGGGCATCTTATATGTACCATCTGTCTGAGTGGTATGAGGGCATCTTATATGTACCAATCTGTCTGAGGGGGTATATGAGGGCATCTTATATGCACCAATGTGTTGAGCTGGGTATGAGGGCATTTATATGTACCAATCGTCTGAGCTGGGTATGAGGGCATCTTATATGTACAAATCTGTCTGAGCTGGGTATGAGGCATTCGTATATGTACCAATCTGTTCTGAGCTGGGCTGAGGGCATCTTATGACCATCGTCGAGCTGGTATGAGGCATTTATATGTACCAATCTGTGCTGCTTGGTATGAGGGCATCTATATGTACCAATCTTGAGCTGGGTATGAGGGCATCTTATATGTACCAATGGTCTGAGTGGGCATGAGGGCATCTTATATGCACCAATCTGTCTGAGGGGCATGAGGGCATGTATAGACCAATTGTTGAGTGGGCATGAGGGCATCTTATATGTACCAATCTGTATGAGCTGGGATGAGGGCATCTTATATGCACAATCTGTCTGAGCTGGGCATGTGGCATCAGTACCAATCTGTGTGAGCTGGGTATGAGGGCATCTTATAGACCAATCGGTGTGAGCGGGTATGAGGGCATTCTTATATGCACCAATCTGTCTGAGTGGGCAATGAGGCATCTTATATGTACCAATCTGTGTGAGACTGGGGTATGGGGCATCTTATATGCCAAATCTGTGTGAGCTGGGATATGAGGCATCTATATGTACCAATCTGATGTAAGCTGGGCATGAGGGCCATCTTATATGCACAACTGTCTGAGCTGGGCATGAGGGCATCTTATATGTACCAATATGTGTGAGCTGGGCATGAGGGTATATATGCACCAATCGTCTGAGCTGGGCTGAGGGCATCTTATATGCACAATCTGTCTGGCTGGACATAAGGGCACTTATGCACCATTATGTAAGTGGCATGGGGCTTTCATGTTACAATCTATGTAAGCTGGGCATGAGGGCATCTTCTTATATGCACCAATCTGTGTGAGGCTGGGCATGAGGGGCATCTTATATGTACCTGATCTGTGGAGGGGCATGAGGGCATCTATATGCTCCAATCTTTGAGGGGCAGAGGGTTTAATGCACCAATTGGGTGAGCTGGGCATGAGGACATCTTATATGTACCAATCTATGGTAAGCTGGGCATGAGGGCATCTTATATGTACCAATCTATGTAAGCTGGGCATGAGGGCATCTATTGCACAATCGTTGAGGGGTATGAGGACATTATATGTACCAATCTGGGGGAGCTGGGCATGAGGGCATCTTATATGCACCAATTTGGGGGAGCTGGGCATGAGGACGAATATGTACCAATCTGTGGAGCTGGGCATGAGGGCATCTATATGCACCAATCTGTGGGAGCTGGGCCTGAGGGCATCTAATGTACCAATCTATGAAGCTGGGCATGAGGGCATCTATAGGCACCAATCGTGGTGAGCTGGGAATGGGGCATCTTATATGACCAATCTGTCTGAGGGGCATGAGGGATGATCTATATCTCCAATATGTCTGAGCTGGGCATGAGGGCATCTTATATGCACCAATCGTGTCTAGCTGGACATAAGGGCATCTTATAGTCACCAATCTGTGTGAGCTGGGCATGAGGATCTTAATGTTACCAATCTGTAAGCTGGGCATGAGGGCATCTATATGTACCAATCTATGTAAGGGGCATAGGGCTCTTATAGTCTCCAGTCTGTCTGAGACTGGGCATGAGGGCATTTATCTGCTCCAATCTGTCTGAGCTTGGCATGAGGGCATTTTATTGCTCCAATCTGAGTGGCTGCATGAAGGGACTTCTATGCAACATGTGTTGCGCGGTGAGACTCTTACGACACAACTGTTGAGCATGGGCTGAGGAATTTCTATGCCCCTCTATTTCCGCTGGGATGAGGGTTGATATGTACCATCGTTGGCGGCAGAGGGATTATCGCTCCCATCTGTCTGGTTGGGATGAGGGATCTACAGCAACCATGTGGGATCCGGTACATATAAGGCCCTCATACCCAGCTCATGAGATCATGAAATGATTTTATAAATACACAGAATTATATAAATGTTTTAAAGGTGCAATTCAACATTTTCCTGGATGTCCAACCTTTCTGTCTATCCCAACATCAACCATGTTCTGTTTATTATGATGGCTTGACTGGCATGTCCTGTTTTTATCCCCCTATTAAAATAAGAGCATGTGGTCCCATTAAAATCCAGTGCATATACTCGGATGGTCCTTTCTATAAAACATCTAGATTGCATCATGGTAACAGAACCCCTGGTTCCTTGGTTCATCAGTCTATACAACTGAAGGCTAAAAATCTAAACACCCATGTAGCAGACGGATGCCAGATCCTAGATTATGGAGCAACGGCTTTTTACAATCCCAACCTGTTTCATCAGTGTTCTCCCTAGGTTCTTTTAGCCGGGCGGCCTACCCGGCTACTTTTTCATGCCACCCATCTGGAAAAATTTTTTTAAGAGGACACTTGTGACTTAATAAAGAATTTAGAATAGGTGTGCCAATAGGTCAGTACAAATTCCTCCCTAAACTGCCCAGTCATGACACCTTTTTTTCACTTGAGAGATTATTTTAGTTCGTGTTAACTAGCTTTTTAAAGTTCCCCAGGGCCGCAAAAGGGTGGCACATCAAACCTGCAACATACTCTGTATGTGGGTCACATGTGCTTGTGCTGCCTTGTTGCATCTGGGTTACCTTCAAATGTTTTAAAACTGCAACTCCCTGCATTCTGCAACCAAGCAATGCTGGGAGTCATAGTTTTCAAACTAGTCTCTGCATCTGTCGACCCTATGAACCACAAGGGGCCCTTCCCTATTGAATTGTTGCTGTGTGCAGGGAATATAATGTCTGACTGAGCCAACCCAAAGCTTTCTATCCAAACCCAACCAGCAACCCATTCAAACTCAATGCAGTCTACACAACCCTGACCCATAAACCAGACATTCCACCCTGGTAAATGTGTCAAAAGTCTACTTTTGATTTTCGAAAATTGTCTACTTTCGATTTTCCTTTTTTCGAGAACTGTCTACTTTCGAACTGACCAGTGACATCGTAACATAAAATATATTTATTTTACACAAGACAGAAAGAAAATAAATGCGAAAATGTAATGCCTGGTGTATAAAACATGCTACATACATTACAGTGTTAAAACTCAGTTGAGAATCAAACTTTAGAACTTCAGATTGTTGAAAACTTTAAATTCCAGCAGGCCTTGGTTGCAGAATGTAACCAAGAAAAGTTTGGTGTTGTAGTTTGTAAACAAGGTTCAACGTCACTTGAGCTGTCTGCCTATTGTTTATAAAGCAGAAACAAGCATCCACTTTAGGAGACACAATGCAGTTTTAGTCTCCATTAGACCAAATGGACCGTATGGCTCCAGAGACGCTTGATCAAACTAAAAGGAACTTTAGAACAAATCCATACCTGATACATTTTTAACAAATAGATTAATTATTTATAAAAAGGCTTTATTGAGTTTTCATGACCTTTATAAAATGGCAGCCTGTCTGCCTTCTACTGTATGCAGGCAGGCAAAAAGATGACTGGGTATCCTGACCATATATGATAATTTTACGAGAGTAATAGAGTATACATTAAAGGGCAACTGTGGTCTCTGTTTTCTTTAAAATGGGCCCTGAATCACATCTCTGGCTGCAGTCTGTGATAAATTATATCGTAGAAAATGTACAAACTTCCTGCTTCTGGTAAATTGAGTGACAACACCTGACCCTCTACTCCTCCCTAGGGGCAGAGCATGCTCACTTAAGATTTAATGCTGGGATAGACAGGAAGCACCTGCATAGCCTTTAAAAAAAATGAGAGAGGGAGCTATTAATGCAAATAGAGGTGGATTACATGACTAGGAAGTGAAAGCAGGAAGTGTTCAAGTCCTTTCCAGCAATATAACTTCTCACAAATTTAACCTAGAGATGCAATTCAAGGTTTGTTTTAAATGTACAAAAAGGGACTTTGATAAAGCAGAAAAAAAGGTCCACTTAAGGAGACACAGTACAGTTTTAGTCTCCATTAGACCAAATGGACATTATGGCCCCAGAGAAGCTAGATTAAAGATTTACTAAAAATGCTTTATCAAATTTTCATGACCTTAAAAATGGCACCCTGTCTGCCTTCTACTGTATGTCTAAGAGCAAGGCAAAAAGATGACTTTGGGTATCTTGACCATATATGATCATGTAAACATTTATAGTTTTATGGAATCTAAATAAACACGTGTTACTGTATTCTATTGGTATTGAATCCTTTGCATGCAGACAGATTACATAGCTGCCCGTATTGCCACTAGTAGAAGTCAATGGAATGCTGGGAGAGTACTGAGTCCACTGAGTAAATTACTAATACCAGTGGATCGTAACTTTCTAATCCTGTTCCTTTACATTTAAAATAACAATTGCACTTTGCCCAAACCCCATTATAGGAAAACTCAAGTAGAACTTATGGTAAGTTCTAATATGATTAAATATTTTATTAAGTCTCCCACATGGTGTGCCAAATGCAGGAATTATGGGAAATGTAATAAAATATTTATAGGGCTATGTACTGAGAGCCGTTATCGCTCTCTATTGCCCCCCCAAGGCAATGCACTGAGCCGATAGCGAACAGGTGTGGAGGAAACAAAGAAAACGTAAGAAAAAATTAAAAAAGACGATGAATTAGAAGGGGCAGAGAGAGGCACAGCGAGGAGAAACATTAAATGGGAACTGAGCTTAAAAGAGAAAGGAAAGAGGAAAAGGGGGAGACCTGGGAGAATGTGGTAGAGACTGGGATGGGAGTTAGAACATATTGGGTATGAATAATGGAAGGTAAGAGAAAAAAAATTCAAATAGTGTCAAATAGGAAAGACAGAAGGGAAGAGTAAAGCTAGAAGGCGTGAACTATAAGACAATAGGCCCTAGAAGTGAGGAGGGATGTGGTAAATATATAGCTAAAGTCCACTCAAAAAAAACTTTAGCTTATAATGTAGATGACCCCCAAACCTAGGTTTCGCATTACTCCCGAACTTCCTTACCTGACCCGGTCCCTCGCCCCTCCTACTCTGCTGCTGCTGCTGACTCCGCTCCACTTCTTGGTTGCGGCTGTCAGTTAAGACGCGATGTGGCACTACACCCAATCGCCTGACATCTGCGACCAAGAAGTAGAGTGGCTGTCAGCGCAGAAGCCCACTGCTCCTGTTTTTGCTTGAAACGAGCTCGAAACAGGAGCAGGGGGCGGCAACTAGAGGGTGATGGACCGGGTCAGGTAAGGAAGTTCAGGATCATCTTGCGTCGGTGAGTAACGCAAAACCTAGTTTTGGGGGGTAATCTACAATATTAGCTAAAGGGTTTTTTTTGCGTGGACTTGCCCTTTAAAGGGGTGCTGGGAAAATTATACCGAACTTGTCATTGTGTTCATACTACTACAATGTCCTGGGTATTACACTGAATGTGACTCACAGCTTGTAAAGGAGAAGTAAAGTTTCCATAAAGTCCTTGTAGTAGAATTCGTAAGGAATTAACTTTAGTAAGTAGGTGATGGTTTTGATTTAGCTATAAATGGTGCAGTTACCCAGAATGAGGGTAACATTAGAAAAATGTTTGCATTAGAAAAATGTGTTCCCCCTTTAACTTTTGGAATTTATAAACCAATAAGAATATAAAATTTGCAATGAAATATGTAAATGGTTGTAACATAGCTAATTAGTATTGATGTTATTTTTGATAACTAAAAAATAGGACACATTTCTACAAATGCAGAGGGGAATTTCTCTGCAGGGGTGTGCGTCGGGGGGGTTGGTTGGTTACAATCTAGTTAGGAGGGCCATATGTTTTATAGAGAATAACTCCCAGTGTTGGTTGGACATTCCCAGTTCTGCCATTCTGACTAGGCCTGCGTTATCATATAATGGGTTCCATGCAGGTGGATCTGGGTGGGATTGGGCAAGGGAAGAGTTAATACCATCCCACCTGCAACTTACAAATAAATTTACTTAAAGGGCATGTCCAACCTTTAAAAAACTAGCCACTTGTCATTTATTTGCACCTTACCCCAACTGCTATATTTATCACTTTATTACATGCATTTCTAATATATTTAGTGATAAGTATTGCCCCTGTTCTTTCCCTTTCTGTCAGAGGTTGATGCATCCTCCTTTTGCTCAATGAGCTTTTAGGAATTTGAGCATGTGCAGAGGAGGCAGTAGGGAAAGAAGCAGTCATTCATTGGTTGTGATGTCAGCAGTCACAGCCTTGATTGACTGCATGGAGGGAGGAGCCAGCTTCCTCTGCCAGAATGGGGACAATAGTTATCCTTAAATATCTGGTTAGTAACAACTTTACATTATCTGAACCTACAATTTGAGAGAAGTAAAATGGTGGTAGTCACATATTTGTCTGTTCTTGCTTAGTCTTTAAATTATTAATGTTTAGTGAGTGTTCCTAATTGCCTTGCCTCACTGCCTACTTGTAGTGTCTGCGACAATTATAAGTAATATAGGTTTACCCATCATATGTGTTTTTAATAGCAATTTTTAGTGTGTTGTTTTTTGGGGGGGTGGGACATTATACCACTGTTAATCAATAAAGGTAACTGCTTTTAGTCACATTCAACTTTGGATGGTATTGCTATATTTACATGATTATTAGTGACCGCAGTTATAGGTCTATTGCTTTCAATTGTATCCTGATCAAGTGTGCGGTGCTACATGGGGAACTTCTTTCTGACATCCCTGTCTAGAGAGATAGTCGTTTGTAAGGTCATGATTAGAGATGGACTAGAACTCAAACTTGCGACTTAACAGGTCTGAATGGACTTGGACTTCTCAAACTATCCCGGACCCGGATTTCTCTGACTTTCGATAATTATAGAACGTTCATCATCGCTGTTTCAAGAATTATCTAATTTACGAGCCGTTCACTACTGAATGTATCATTCGCTAACCCTCAAAAGTATCGTTCGATTTCGGTAATCTTCAAATTTATAGTTCTATTTTTGCTAACCCTCGAAAGTATCGTTCGGTAACCCTCGAATTGTCCGTAACCCTCGAATGTAGCTTACGCAAAACCAGACAATTTCCCGCTCATGTTTAAGAAGTTTTGGTGATAGTGACCATTTCCCAGGTGCCACAGCCATTTACAGTAATTTACCATTGTTATTTTATCTGTAAATCACCCAGACGTTTCGAACTATCACTCCCCCATTGACTTTAATGGGTCCAAATTTGAACTTTCCAACTTTACTGATGTTTGAAAGTTCGAAAATGGACCAAACTTTATGAAGTTCGGCCATCTCTAGTCATGATAGTAGGAAGTTTGATTCCCCTGTACTACTTTAACCATAGGTAAGACACACCAGGGATTTTTAAGAATTGGTGCCGATCTCCTGTATGTTTGTTAGACACTTATAAGCTCTGCACAGCCTCCCCATGGACACCGCTCGCTCACTCCTTGTACTGATGCGCTGGCTGACGTCACTGCCCGGTGCTGAGTAGTGCCGTCAGGGAGTTAGCGAGCGGGTGCCGGATTGCTAAATAAAGTTACCGTACAGACTGCAGATGCACACAGAAGAGAGCCCACAGATGGATGAACACCGGAGAAAGCCCACAGAAGGTACACACTGAACTGGGTGGAAGGGGGAGTGTGTAGATGTTTGGAAACTACAACTCCCAGCTACTAAAGCATGCTGGGAGTTGTAGTTTCCAAACATCTGGAGTGACAAGGCTTTAGTTTGTCTTTTAAATGAACAGCAGAATTATCACATCCAGGAATAGCCATAATCCGTAAATAAGCCATATCCAGTAATAGCCAGCCAAATCCAGTAATAGCCATATCCAGTAATAGCCAAATCCAGTAATAGCCAAATCCAGTAATAGCCATATCCAGTATAGCCATATCCAGTAATAGCCAAATCCAGTAATAGCCATATGCAGTAAGAGCCATATCCATTAATAGCATATCCAGTAATAGCCACATCCATTAATAGCCATATCCAGTAATAGCCATATCCATTAATAGCATATCCATTAATAGCCATATCCAGTAATAGCCATATCCATTAATAGCCATATCCTAGTAATAGCCATATCCAGAAATAGCCATATCCAGTAATAGCCATATCCAGTAATAAGCCATATCCAGTAATAGCCATATCCCTTAATAGCCATATCCAGTATAGCCATACCAGTAATAGCCATATGCAGTAATAGCTAAATCCAGTATGGCTATTACTGTATGGGATTACTGTATGGGAATTCTGCTGTCCATTTAAAGGGAAACTAAAGCCTCAAAACAATACAGAATCAGAAGGCAATCTTTAACAATATATACCATCCTCCTGATTCTGTATTGTTTTGAGGCTTTAGTTTCCCTTTAAATGGACAGCAGAATTCCCATACAGTAATAGCTATACTGGATTTAGCTATTACTGGATATGGCTATACTGGATATGGCTATTACTGGATATTGTTATTACTGGATGTGGCTATTACTGGATATGGCTATTACTGGATGTGGCTATTACTGGATATGGCTATTCCTGTATGGGAATTCTGCTGTCCATTTAAAAGACAACTAAAGCCTAAAACAATACAGAACCAGAAGGCAGTAGTGGTCAAAATTTCTACCCTCGGTTTACACTCGAGTCAATCACTTTTATTAGTTTTTTAGGTAAAATTGGGTGCCTCGGTTTATACTTGGGTCGGCTTATACTTGATATACGGTAATTTCTGCTTCTGATTTGAAGTAGTGTGATCTTGCTGTATTTAAACATATAATTTTTGCAAATTAGATTTTTCAGAGTATAGATAGATACCCATTAAACTCGGGATTATTTTTTGTAATGTTTAAATTAAGGTGGATTTATCCTTTAATTATGTTAATCTCATGGCAGGTGCATCCTGCATCCAGTCACCTAATAAATAAAACGAGGACATTAACCAAGAGAACAGAGTCGTATTGAGTACAGAGTAATCAATAACATACCTGCAGCATTACATGGAAAGGTCAGGGTCCTTACAAATTCTTCTGCAGGCAAATCACTGTTTGCTTGGGATTGGTCACTGAGTTTCTGCGTTTTTTTTGAGCCTGGGACGTAAAAGTCACTACTCTCTATATTCATTGTGTGGTGAAAACCATCGGTAACATCTGCTTATCCCCTAACGCACCCTGGTAAGTAGATATCTGAATTGAAATGGTCTTAATATGAATTAATGTGTTTTAGGTGGGAGCTTGGAAGGAATGTGTCCCTGTGAGACATGCAGCTGTTTCAATGTAGTGTTGATGGTAGTAGTTTAGTCAGGATTGGACAAGTCCCAGGGGCCTATAAAAAAATACTAAAGGGTTTTCTATTGACGTCTATGGAAATGGCCTCCTAACAAGGCAGGATTTTCTCCTAGAGTTGTATGTCCAGCACAGGGAAGTCAAATCTGCAGTCAGGGAATGCTGGGGGTTGCAGTTTTTAAACACCCGGGGGTCCACACCTCACATCAAAATAATGTTTCCACATCTGGTCTTTCAGTGTTTAAGGCTGAGTACACACCGGCCTATTATTTGTCCCAAATGAGCGTTCGCTGTGAGCGAGCGCTCAGCCAGTACAAATGAATGTCGGTTGCGGCAATAGTGGCCCATAGGGAACCACACAATCGACCGTGATTTACCAATGGGCCCAATCGCCTGTGCGTCCAATTCGGACAAAGGGGAAACCGAGCTCGGTTGTGGCTGGCCGGCCCACACCAGCAGATATTTCCAGGTGACTGAACGATGGATCAGTCCGTGGATCAGACGATCGGCCGGAAATATCTGCTGCTATGTACCTAGCCTTAAAAAAGGTTTCATATATAAATAAATAAATAAAGGATCAAAAACATAGAGGAATGTAAGTTATTTTTACATTGTTCATATGTATCTACAGCAATGTGACTAAACACACAGCACACTCAGCCCATGGAAAGTTACACACAGAAACATTTAACAAACACCTACATATCGAAATAAGAATTTCAGCAGAATAGTATTATATTCAATAAGATATTGGGGGCATGGTGGGGTAAGGTATAGTAAGGTAGGTTAAAGTAGGGTAAGGTACAGTAAGGTAGGTTAAAGTAGGGTAAGGTACAGTAAGGTAGTTTAAAGTAGAGTAAGGTAAAGCAAGGTAATTAAAGTAGGGTAAGGTACAGTAAGATAGGTTAAAGTAGGGTAAGTCACAGTAAGGTAGGTTAAAGAAGGGTAAGGTACAAGTTACAGTAAGGTAGGTGTAAAAGTAGGGTAAGGTGATTAAAGTAGGGTAAGGTACAGTAAGGTAGGTTAAAGTTGAGTAAGGTAAAGTAAGGTAATTAAAAGTAGGTAAGGTACAGTAAGATAGGTTAAAGTAGGGGAAGGTCGTAAGTAAGATAGGTAAAAGTAGGGTAAGGTAGGTTAAAGAAGAGTAAGGTAGGTTAAAAGTAGGGTAAGGTAGGTTAAAGTAGAGTAATGTACATTTAGACAGCTTAAAGTAGGGTAAGGTAGGTTAAAGTAGGGTAAGGTACAGTAAGATCGGTTAAAGTAGGGTAAGTCACAGTAAGGTAGGTTAAAGAAGGGTAAGGTACAGTAAGGTAGGTTAAAGTTGAGTAAGGTAAAGTAAGGTAATTAAAGTAGGGTAAGGTACAGTAAGATAGGTTAAAGTAGGGTAAGGTACAGTAAGATAGGTAAAAGTAGGGTAAGGTAGGTTAAAGAAGAGTAAGGTAGGTTAAAGTAGGGTAAGGTAGGTTAAAGTAGAGTAATGTACATTTAGACAGGTTAAAGTAGGGTAAGGTACAGTAAGATCGGTTAAAGTAGGGTAAGTTACAGTAAGGTAGGTTAAAGAAGGGTAAGGTAGGTTAAAGTAGGGTAAGGTAGGTTAAAGTAGAGTAAGGTACAGTTAGATAGGTTAAAGTAGGGTAAGGTACAGTAAGGTAGGTTAAAGTACAGTTAGAAAGGTTAAAGTAGGGCAAGGTACAGTAAGGTAGAATAAAGTAGAGTAACATGCCCAGCTCCCACAGATTGGTGCATATAGATGCCCTACATACCAGCTCACACAGGATATGGATCCGAGTACATTAAGGCCCTCATACCCAGCTCATGAGATCATGAATGATTTATAAATACACAGAATATATAAATGTTTTAAAGGTGCAATTCAACTTTTCCTGGATGTCCAACCTTTCTGTCTATCCCAACATCAACCATGTTCTGTTTATATAATGGCTGACTTGCATGTCCTGTTTTTCCCCCTATTAAATAGAGCATGTGTCCCATTAAAATCCAGTGCATATACTCGGATGGTCCTTTCTAAAAACATCTGATTGCATCATGGTAACAGAACCCCTGGTTCCTCGGTTCATCAGTATACAACTGAAGGCTAAAAATCTAAACACCCATGTAGCAGACGGATGCCAGATCCTAGATTATGGAGCAACGGCTTTTTACAATCCCAACTGTTTCATCAGTGTTCTCCCTAGGTTCTTTTAGCCGGGGGCCTACCGGCTACTTTTTCATGCCACCCATCTGGAAAAATTTTTTTAAGAGGACACTTGTGACTTAATAAAGAATTTAGAATAGGTGTGCCAATAGGTCAGTACAATTCCTCCCTAAACTGCCCAGTCAGACACCTTTTTTTTCTCTTGAGAGATTATTTTAGTTCGTGGTTAACTAGCTTTTAAAGTTCCCCAGGGCCGCAAAGGGTGGCACAGACAAACCTGCAACATACTCTGTATGTGGGTCACATGTGCTTGTGCTGCCTTGTTGCATCTGGGTTACCTTCAAATGTTTTAAAACTGCAACTCCCTGCTTCTGCAACCAAGCAATGCTGGGAGTCATAGTTTTCAAACTAGTCTCTGCATCTGTCGACCCTATGAACCACAAGGGGCCGTTCCCTATTGAATGTTGCTGTGTGCAGGGAATATAATGTCTGACTGAGCCAACCCAAAGCTTTCTATCCAAACCCAACCAGCAACCCATTCAAACTCAATGCAGTCTACACAACCCTGACCCACAAACCAGACATTCCACCCTGGTAAATGTGACAAACGTCTACTTTCGATTTTCCTTTTTTCGAGAACCGTCTACTTTCGAACTGACCAGTGACATCGTAACATAAAATATATTTATTTTACACAAGACAGAAAGAAAATAAATGCGAAAATGTAATGCCTGGTGTATAAAACATGCTACATACATTACAGTGTTAAAACTCAGTTGAGAATCAAACTTTAGAACTTCAGATTGGTTGCAGAATGTAACCAAGAAAAGTTGGTGTTGTAGTTTGTAAACAAGGTTCAACGTCACTTGAGCGTCTGCCTTTTGTTTATAAGCAGAAACAAGCATCCACTTTAGGAGACACAATGCGTTTTATGTCTCCATTAGACCAAATGGACCGTATGGCTCCGAGACGCTTGATCAAACTAAAAGGAACTTTAGAACAAATCCATACCTGATACATTTTTAACAAATAGATTAATTATTTATAAAAAGGCTTATTGAGTTTTCATGACCTTTATAAAATGGCAGCCTGTCTGCCTTCTACTGTATGCAGGCAGGCAAAGATGACTGGGTATCCTGACCATATATGATAATTTACGAGAGAGTATAGAGTATACATTAAAGGGCAACTGTGGTCTCTGTTTCTTTAAAATGGGCCCTGAATCACATCTCTGGCTGCAGTCTGTGATAATTATAATCGTAGAAAATGTACAAACTTCCTGCTTCGGTAATTGAGTGACAACACCTGACCCTCTACTCCTCCCTAGGGGCAGAGCATGCTCACTTAAGATTTAATTGCTGGGATAGACAGGAAGCACCTGCATAGCCTTTAAAAAAAATGAGAGAGGGAGCTATAATGCAAATAGAGGTGGATTACATGACTAGGAAGTGAAAGCAGGAAGTGTTTCAAGTCCTTTCCAGCAATAAACTTCTCACAAATTTAACCTAGAGATGCAATTCAAGGTTTGTTTTAAATGTACAAAAAGGGACTTTGATAAAGCAGAAAAAAAGGTCCACTTAAGGAGACACAGTACAGTTTTAGTCTCCATTAGACCAATGGACATTATGGCCCCAGAGAAGCTAGATTAAAGATTTACTAAAAAGCTTTATCAAATTTTCATGACCTTAAAAATGGCACCCTGTCTGCCTCTACTGTATGTCTAAGAGCAAGGCAAAAAGATGACTTGGGTATCTTGACCATATATGATCATGTAACATTTATAGTTTTAGGAATCTAATAAACACGTTACTGTATTCTATTGGTATTGAATCCTTTGCATGCAGACAGATTACATAGCTGCCCGTATTGCCACTGTAGAAGGTCAATGGAATGCTGGGAGAGTACTGAGTCCACTGAGTAAATTACTAATACCAGTGGATATAACTTTCTAATCCTGTTCCTTTACATTTAAAATAACAATTGCACTTTGCCCAAACCCCATTATAGAAAACTCAAGTAGAACTTATGGTAAGTTCTAATATGATTAAATATTTTATTAAGTCTCCCACATGGTGTGCAAATGCAGGAATAGGAAATGTATAAATATTTATAGGGCTATGTTGAGAGCCGTTATCGCTCTCTATTGCCCCCCCAAGGCAATGCACTGAGCGATAGCGAACAGGTGTGGAGGAAACAAAGAAAACGTAAGAAAAAATTAAAAAAGACGATGAATTAGAAGGGGCAGAGAGAGGCACAGCGAGGAGAAACATTAAATGGAACTGAGCTTAAAAGAGAAAGGAAAGAGGAAAAGGGGGAGACCTGGGAGAATGTGGTAGAGACTGGGATGGGAGTTAGAACATATTGGGTATGAATAATGGAAGGTAAGAGAAAAAAATTCAAATAGTGTCAAATAGGAAGACAGAAGGAAGAGTAAAGCTAGAAGGCTGTGAACTATAAGCAATAGGCCCTAGAAGTGAGGAGGGATGTGGTAATATATAGCTAAAGTCCACTCAAAAAAACTTTAGCTTATAATGTAGATGACCCCCAAACCTAGGTTTCGCATTACTCCGAACTTCCTTACCTGACCCGGTCCCTCGCCCTCCTACTCTGCTGCTGCTGCTGACTCCGCTCCACTTCTTGGTTGCGGCTGTCAGTAAGACGCGATGTGGCACTACACCCAATCGCCTGACATCCGACCAAGAAGTAGAGTGGCTGTCAGCGCAGAAGCCCACTGCTCCTGTTTTGCTTGAAACGAGCTCGAAACAGGAGCAGGGGGCGGCAACTAGAGGGTGATGGACCGGGTCAGGTAAGGAAGTTCAGGATCATCTTGCGTCGGTGAGTAACGCAAAACCTAGTTTTGGGGGGTAATCTACAATATTAGCTAAAGGGTTTTTTTTTGCGTGGACTTGCCCTTTAAAGGGTGCTGGGAAAATTATACCGAACTTGTCATTGTGTTCATACTACTACAATGTCCTGGGTATTACACTGAATGTGACTCACAGCTTGTAAAGAGAAGTAAAGTTTCCATAAAGTCCTTGTAGTAGAATTCGTAAGGAATTAACTTTAGTAAGTAGGTGATGTGGTTTTGATTTAGCTATAAATGGTGCAGTTACCCAGAATGAGGGTAACATTAGAAAAATGTTTGCATTAGAAAAATGTGTTTCCCCCTTTAACTTTTGGAATTTATAACCAATAAGAATATAAAATTTGCAATGAATATGTAAATGGTTGTAACATAGCTAATTAGTATTGATGTTATTTTTGATAACTAAAAAATAGGACACATTTCTACAAATGCAGAGGGGAATTTCTCTGCAGGGTGTGTGCGTCGGGGGGGTTGGTTGGTTACAATCTAGTTAGGAGGGCCATAGTTTTATAGAGAATAACTCCCAGTGTTGGTTGGACATTCCCAGTTCTGCCATTCTGACTAGGCCTGCGTATCATATAATGGGTTCCATGCAGGTGGATCTGGGTGGGATTGGGCAAGGGAAGAGTTAATACCATCCCACCTGCAACTTACAAATAAATTTACTTAAAGGGCATGTCCAACCTTTAAAAAACTAGCCACTTGTCATTTATTTGCACCTTACCCCAACGATATTTATCACTTATTACATGCATTTCTAATATATTTAGTGATAAGTATTGCCCCTGTTCTTTCCCTTTCTGTCAGAGGTTGATGCATCCTCCTTTTGCTCAATGAGCTTTAGGAATTTGAGCATGTGCAGAGGAGGCAGTAGGGAAAGAAGCAGTCATTCATTGGTTGTGATGTCAGCAGTCAAAGCCTTGATTGACTGCATGGAGGGAGGAGCCAGCTTCCTCTGCCAGAATGGGGACAATAGTTATCCTTAAATATCTGGTTAGTAACAACTTTACATTATCTGAACCTACAATTTGAGAGAAGTAAAATGGTGGTAGTCACATATTGTTTGTCTGTTCTGCTTAGTCTTTAAATTATTAATGTTTAGTGAGTGTTCCTAATTGCTTGCCTCACTGCCTACTTGTAGTGTCTGCGACAATTATAAGAATATAGGTTTACCACATATGTGTTTTAATAGCATTTTAGTGTGTTGTTTTTTTGGGGGGGGTGGCATTATACCACTGTTAATCAATAAAGGTAACTGCTTTTAGTCACATTCAACTTTGGATGGAACATGATTATTAGTGACCGCAGTTATAGGTCTATTGCTTTAATTGTATCCTGATCAAGTGTGCGGTGCTACATGGGGAACTTCTTTCTGACATCCCTGTCTAGAGAGATAGTCGTTTGTAGGTCATGATTAGAGATGGACTAGAACTCAAACTTGCGACTTAACAGGTCTGAATGGACTTGGACTTCTCAAACTATCCCGGACCCGGATTTCTCTGACTTCGATAATTATGAAACGTTCATCATCGCTGTTTCAAGAATTATCTAATTTACGAGCCGTTCACTACTGAATGTATCATTCGCTAACCCTCAAAAGTATTGTTCGATTTCGGTAATCTTCAAATTTATAGTTCTATTTTTGCTAACCCTCGAAAGTATCGTTCGGTAACCCTCGAATTGTCCGTAACCCTCGAATGTAGCTTACGCAAAACCAGACAATTTCCCGCTCATGTTTAAGAAGTTTTGGTGATAGTGACCATTTCCCAGGTGCCACAGCCATTTACAGTAATTTACCATTGTTATTTTATCTGTAAATCACCCAGACGTTTCGAACTATCACTCCCCCATTGACTTTAATGGGTCCAAATTTGAACTTCCAACTTTACTGATGTTTGAAAGTTCGAAAATGGACCAAACTTTATGAAGTTCGGCCATCTCTAGTCATGATAGTAGGAAGTTTGATTCCCCTGTACTACTTTAACCATAGGTAAGACACACCAGGGATTTTAAGAATTGGTGCCGATCTCCTGTATGTTTGTTAGACACTTATAAGCTCTGCACAGCCTCCCCATGGACACCGCTCGCTCACTCCTTGTACTGATGCGCTGGCTGACGTCACTGCCCGGTGCTGAGTAGTGCCGTCAGGGAGTTAGCGAGCGGGTGCCGGATTGCTAAATAAAGTTACCGTACAGACTGCAGATGCACACAGAAGAGAGCCCACCAGATGGATGAACACCGGAGAAAGCCCACAGAAGGTACACACTGAACTGGGTGGAGGGGAGTGTGTAGATGTTTGGAAACTACAACTCCCAGCTACTAAAGCATGCTGGGAGTTGTAGTTTCCAAACATCTGGAGTGACAAGGCTTTAGTTTGTCTTTTAAATGAACAGCAGAATTATCACATCCAGGAATAGCCATATCCAGTAATAAGCCATATCCAGTAATAGCCAAATCCAGTAATAGCCATATCCGGTAATAGCCATATCCAGTAATAGCCAAATCCAGTAATAGCCATATCCAGTAATAGCCAGCCAAATCCAGTAATAGCCATATCTATTAATAGCCATATCCAGTAATAGCCAAATCCAGTATAGTCATATCCAGTAATAGCCAAATCCAGTAATAGCCATATCCAGTAATAGCCATATCCAGTAATAGCCAGCCAAATCCAGTAATAGCCATATCCCGTAATAGCCATATCCAGTATTAGCCATCTCCAGTAATAGCCATCTCCATTAATAGCCATAGCCAGTAATAGCCAATTCCAGTAATAGCCATATCCAGTAATAGCCAGCCAATCCTAATAGCCATATCCGTAATAGCCAAATCCAGTAATAGCCAAATCCATAAGTAATAGCATATCCAGTATAGCCATATCCAGTAATAGCCAAATCCAGTAATAGCCATATGCGTAAGAGCCATATCCATTAATAGCATATCCAGTAATAGCCACATCCATTAATAGCCATATCCAGTAATAGCCATATCCATTAATAGCATATCCATTAATAGCCATCCAGTAATAGCCATATCCATTATAGCCATATCCAGTAATGCCATATCCAGAAATAGCATCCAGTAAAGCCATATCCAGTAATAGCATATCCAGTAATAGCCATATCCATTAATACATATCAGTAATAAGCCATATCAGTATAGCCATACCGTAATAGCCATATCCATTAATAGCCATATCCAGTAATAGCCCATCCAGTATAGCCATACCAGTAATAGCCATATGCAAATAGCTAAATCCAGTATGGCTATTACTGTATGGGATTACTGTATGGGAATTTGCTGTCCATTTAAGGGAAACTAAAGCCTCAAAACAATACAGAATCAGAAGGAATCTTTAACAATATATACCATCCTCCTGATTCTGTATTGTTTGAGGCTTTAGTTCCCTTTAAATGGACAGCAGAATTCCCATACAGTAATAGCTATACTGGATTTAGCTATACTGGATATGGGCTTATACGGATATGGCTATTACTGGATATTGTTATTACTGGATGTGGCTATTACTGGATATGGCTATTACTGGTGTGGCTATTAATGGATATGGCTATCCTGTATGGGAATTCTGCTGTCCATTTAAAAGACAACTAAAGCCAAAACAATACAGAACCAGAAGGCAGTAGTGGTCAAAATTTCTACCCTCGGTTTACACTCGAGTCAATCACTTTTATTAGTTTTTTAGGTAAAATTGGGTGCCTGGTTTATACTTGGGTCGGCTTATACTTGATATACGGTAATTTCTGCTTCTGATTTGAAGTAGTGTGATTGCTGATTTAAACATATAATTTTTGCAAATTAGATTTTTCAGAGTATAGATAGATACCCATTAAACTCGGGATTATTTTTTGTAATGTTTAATTAAGGTGGATTTATCCTTAATTATGTTAATCTCATGGCAGGTGCATTCTGCATTTCCAGTCACCTAATAAATAAAACGAGGACATTAACCAAGAGAACAGAGTCGTATTGAGTACAGAGTAATCAATAACATACCTGCAGCATTACATGGAAAGGTCAGGGTCCTTACAAATTCTTCTGCAGGCAAATCACTGTTTGCTTGGGATTGGTCACTGAGTTTCTGCGTTTTTTTTGAGCTGGGACGTAAAAGTCACTACTCTATATTCATTGTGTGGTGAAAACCATCGGTAACATCTGCTTATCCCCTAACGCCACCGGTAAGTAGTATCTGAATGAAATGGTCTTAATATGAATAATGTGGTTTAGGTGGGAGTCTGGAAGGAATGTTCCCTGTGAGACATGCAGCTGTTTCAATGTAGTGTTGATGGTAGTAGTTTAGTCAGGATTGGACAAGTCCCCGGGGCCTATAAAAAAAATACTAAGGGTTTTCTATTGACGTCTATGGAAATGGCCTCCTAACAAGGCAGGATTTTCTCTAGAGTTGTATGTCCAGCACAGGAAGTCAAATCTGCAGTCAGGGAATGCTGGGGGTTGTCAGTTTTAACACACCGGGGGTCCACACTACATCAAAATAATGTTTCCACATCTGGTCTTTCAGTTGTTAAGGCTGAGTACACACCGGCCTATATTTGTCCAAATGAGCGTTCGCTGTGAGCGAGCGCTCAGCCAGTACAAATGAATGTCGGTTGCGGCAATAGTGGCCATAGGGAACCACACAATCGACCGTGATTTACCAAGGGCAATCGCCTGTCTCCAATTCGGACAAAGGGGAAACCGAGCTCGGTTTGTGGCTGGCGGCCCACCCAGCAGATATTTCCAGGTGACTGAACGATGGATCAGTCCGTGGATCAGACGATCGGCGGAAATATCTGCTGCTATGTACCTAGCCTTAAAAAGGTTCATATATAAATAAATAAATAAAGGATCAAAAAAAATAGAGGAATGTAAGTTATTTTACATTGTTCATATGTATCTACAGCAATGTGACTAAAACACACAGCACACTCAGCCCATGGAAAGTTACACAGCAAACATTTAACAAACACCTACATATCGAAATAAGAATTTCAGCAGAATAGTATTAATTCCAAGATATTGGGGGCATGTGGGGTAAGGATAGTAAGGTAGGTTAAAGTAGGGTAAGGTACAGTAAGGTAGGTTAAAGTAGGGTAAGGTACAGTAAGGTAGTTAAAGTAGAGTAAGGTAAAGCAAGGTAATTAAGTAGGGTAAGGTACAGTAAGATAGGTTAAAGTAGGGTAGTCACAGTAAGGTAGGTTAAAGAAGGGTAAGGTACAGTAAGGTAGGTTAAAGTAGGGTAAGGTAGATTAAAGTAGGGTAAGGTACAGTAAGGTAGGTTAAAGTTGAGTAAGGTAAAGTAAGGTAATTAAAGTAGGGTAAGGTACAGTAAGATAGGTTAAAGTAGGGTAAGGTACAGTAAGATAGGTAAAAGTAGGGTAAGGTAGGTTAAAGAAGAGTAAGGTAGGTTAAAGTAGGGTAAGGTAGGTTAAAGTAGAGTAATGTACATTTAGACAGCTTAAAGTAGGGTAAGGTAGGTTAAAGTAGGGTAAGGTACAGTAAGATCGGTTAAAGTAGGGTAAGTCACAGTAAGGTAGGTTAAAGAAGAGGTAAGGTACAGTAAGGTAGGTTAAAGTAGGGTAAGGTAGATTAAAGTAGGGTAAGGTACAGTAAGGTAGGTTAAAGTTGAGTAAGGTAAAGTAAGGTAATTAAAGTAGGGTAAGGTACAGTAAGATAGGTTAAAGTAGGGTAAGGTACAGTAAGATAGGTAAAAGTAGGGTAAGGTAGGTTAAAGAAGAGTAAGGTAGGTTAAAGTAGGGTAAGGTAGGTTAAAGTAGAGTAATGTACATTTAGACAGGTTAAAGTAGGGTAAGGTACAGTAAGATCGGTTAAAGTAGGGTAAGTTACAGTAAGGTAGGTTAAAGAAGGGTAAGGTAGGTTAAGTAGGGTAAGGTAGGTTAAAGTAAAGTAAGGTACAATTAGATAGGTTAAAGTAGGGTAGGTAGGTTAAAGTAGGGTAAGGTACTGTTATATAGGTTAAAGTAGGGTAAGGTACAGTAAGGTAGGTTAAAGAGGGTAAGATACAGTAAGGTAGGTTTAAGTAGGGTAAGGTACAGTTAGATAGCTTAAAATAGGTTAAGGTAACAGTTAGATAGGTTAAAGTAGAGTAAGGTACAGTAAGGTAGGTTAAAGGAGAGTAAGGTACAGTTAGATAGGTTAAAGTAGGGTAAGGTACAGTAAGGTAGGTTAAAAGTAGAGTAAGGTACAGTTAGATAGGTTTAAAGTAGGGTAAGGTAGGTGTAAAGTAGAGTAAGGTACAGTTAGATCAGGTTAAAGTAGGGCAAGGTACAGTAAGGTAGAATAAAGTAGAGTAAGGTACAGTTAGATAGGTTAAAGTAGGGTAAAATACAGTTAGAAAGGTTAAAGTAGGGTAAAGTACAGTAAGGTAGGTTAAAGTAGTGTAAGGTACAGTAAGGTAGGTTAAAGTAGTGTAAGGTACAGTAAGGTAGGTTAAAGAAGGGTAAGGTAAATAAAGTAAGGTAGGTTAAAGTAGTGTAAGGTTGGTTAAAGTAGGGTAAGGTACAGCTAGATAGGTTAAAGTAGGGTAAGCTAAAGTAAGGTAGGTTAAAGTAGGGTACGGTTCAGTAAGATAGATTAAAGTAGTGTAAGGTACAGTAAGGGAGGTTAAAGTAGGGAAAGGTACAGTAAGGTATGTTAAAGTAGAGTAAGGTACAGTAAGGTATGTTAAAGTTGGGTAAGGTAGGTTAAAGTAGGGTAAGGTACAGTAAGGTAGGTTAACGTAGGGTAAGGTACAGCAAAGTAGGTTAAAGAAGGGTAAGGTACAGTTAGATGGGTTAGAGTAGGGTAAAGTAAAGTAATGTAGGTTAAAGTAGGGTAAGGCGCAGTAAGCTAGGTTAAAATAGGGTAAAGGGACACTAAACCGGATTTTAAAAGTACATAGTACATAGTGAGAACCTTGATTCCCACCTCCCTGTGAATAATAGAACACCTGGGGAACATTGTAATGCTTACCTTACCGCTGCTCCACTCACGGCTCTTTTTCAGCTGACAGACGCGCTGTCCCAATTGCTCGGCTACCTTTTGTGTTGGCGCGCATGTGCAGAAGATATGCGCTTGGTCAGAACAGCATGTCTGACAGCTGAGAAGGAGCCGCGAGTGGAGTGCCCGTAAGGTAAGTTTTGCAGTGCTCCCTGGGTGTTCTATTATTCACAAAGAGGTGGGAATAATTGTTCTTACCTCCCTGTGAATAATAGATAAAGATTTCATGTTCTTAACAAAGTACACAAAATCTGTTTAGTGTTCCTTTCAAATAGGGTAAGGTAGGTTAAATTAGGATAAGTATGGGTAAGGTAAGTTACGGTAAGGAAGGGTAATGTACAGTAAGGTAGGTTAAAGTAGGTTAAGGAAAGATAATGTACAGTGCGTTAAGTAAGGTCGGCCAAAAATGTTTCAACTGGTCCGATAGAAAAATTATTGGAAGATCGTTGAAAGATCTTTCAACGATCGTCCATACACAATCCGACGATTGTACGATATTGGGATATCCTGATATTGTACGACCAGGATCTAAGCGTCTATGGTCACCATAAGGTAGGGTAATGGTGGCCATAGACTTTAAGATCCCAGTCATATAGGATCTAAGTATAGATATGTATAGATGATCATTGAAAGATCTTTTAACGATCTTCCAATAATTTCCCCATCGGACCAGTTGAAAAATATTTGGCCGATCGGCAATCCAGTCGTACGACTCGTGGATTGTACGATCAGATAGCGTCTACGACCACCATAAGTCACGTTAAGGAAGGGTAATGCACAGTAAGTTAGGTTAAAGTACGGTAAGGAAGGGTAACATACAATAAGGTAAGTTAAAGCTAAGTAAGGTAGGTTAACTACTATAGATAACCTGCCACAGACTGTGGCAACATAGCATGACCCAGCATTATAAAATCTCTTTAGATAGTGCTTATCTTTGTATGAATATATGTATGTATACAGTGCCACATCTACCATGAGGCAGAGTGAGATATTTGTCTCAGGCAGCACCCCTGCACTGAAGAAGAAAGGCGGTAGACAGGCAGTGGTGGAAAAAATTTTTTTGTTCCTTGACCGGAAAAAAAAAATTCCCTAGTAACAGATATGATGTTGTTAAAATCATTTTATATGGTTAGGTTAGCTTTAGTTAGTTTGTTAGGCTAGTTTAACTAGTTAGTTATGGCCCTGCTGAAAGAGTCTACCTTGACATGGTGACAGGCTTACAAATCTTTTGCATAAAATCTTTTATACTTTTTTTTGTTGCTCAAATCAAAATAAATTATTTTATAGCCTGTGCTATACATGTTGGTACAGCTGATACAATACATTTGAAATGCCATTTCTATAGTAATGTAACAATTGTACCAACATGTATAGCACAGGCTATAAAATAAGTTATTTTTATTCTGTTTGAGAAAGAGATGTATTATCTGTTTCTAGTCATTTACATTATTGCTAATTGTGTGTCTGAGTAACTGTTTAAATACCTATGTGATACCTTGACATCAAAATCGTAAAATTTTTGCCTTGCCCATCGACAAAGCCACACCCTGTTTAACAAGGTGGCGGCACATTTCACGCTGCGCATGGAAATAATCAAGGATGGCATTCAAAAGTTTGGGTCAGGCAACAAAAACCCTGGAAGTGCCCCTGTATGTATTTTATTTATATAGCGCCACCTAGGTACGCAGCACTGTACATTATAAAATACAGAGTATACGAACAAGGGGATAAGTGCAAGCAATTATACAGATAAATAAAAATTAATTTAAATAAAATTTCGTACATAGGTTAAGAACACATATATATAAATTATGAATAAATTTATATAAAGTGCAAAAAGCCTTGACACATTAGAAATGAGATCCCTGCCCCGAAGAGCTTACAATCTAAGTGGGAACAACATACAGATACAAGTGGGGGGATGGGTACAAAGTGCTTGAGTTGGCTAACAATCATTTATTGTGCTGATGCTCAGAAAGGTAGGATAACAGTCTAGATTTGAAAGTATTAATGGATGTCACAGGGGAAGCGAGAGAGGGAGAGAGTTCCAAAGGTAGGGAGCAGCAAGAGAGAATAGTTTAAGGTGGGAGGCAGCAGTGTTAGTTCGGGGTCTGTGGAGAAGATTTCCTTGCGAGAAACGGAGGGCACGGCCTGGAACATAAGGGACCAAGAGAGAAGATTAGTAGGGAGGTGCAGTAGAGTGAAGGGATTTAAAGGTTAAAAGCAGTGTATTGAATATGATTCTTTGTTTGATGGAAAGCCACCCTATGGACTGAAGTATCGGGTTGTGGGTTCTCTTTTGGAGGAGAGCGAGATGATCCGAACTGCTGAGTTTAGACTGTAGAGGGGACAAATGACAGGCTGGAAGTAGAAGAATATTACAGTAGTCAAGACGGGAGATTATAAGGGCATGCACAAGCATTTTAGCAGTGGATCGAGAGAGGAAAGGGAGGATCTTGGCAATATTGTGAAGGAGAAAACGGCACGTCCTGGTGACATTGGTAATGTTCTGACAGAAGTGTGTGTGTTTGCCTTTTTAGCAGTATGGTTCAATCAGATGTGGATTTTCATGGAAATCTAGGGGCCATATTTATATACGGCCAATAATAGCGTCGTAAAATTACCGCCGCACATGGAAGTGAAAAAAATACCGCTATCGCCATATCTATAATGGCGAGCGGCATCGCGTCCACCACGACTCCTTCCCAGCAGCACCTCCCAGCCCCCCGCCTCGTACTCTCGTGGGGAGGGGGAGGGAAGAACCCGCTGGGGGGGTGGAGGGAAACTCCAGCGGGGGCACTGAAAAGTGCCTTTTGGGGCTTAAGGGGTCCCGCAGCTCGAGCAGTGAATAATTGCGGCCTGACTCTCCTGCATCTGTCATCCTTGTGCACGCGCCTTTGCTGTCTGAAATCTCGCGTAGGAAATCCCGGCTCTAATTTTCCACGCCTGGTAGCTCCGCCTCTGTAATACGTGATGTGTCACTGAGAGGGGGGGAGGTGAGTCTTCCTGATTCCCATGAGCTGATACGCATGCCTCTAACCTCAACAAGGAGAGGTAAAAGGTGGACGTGTTTTCGGCACTCTGAGCCTCCTAGTGCTCATTTTCTTGAACTTTGATCCCGCCATCCTCAACAACCAGAGAACTGGCAGCAAAAGTGTAAGTGTAATTTTACCCTGTATTATGTGTAGTTTTCAGTATTGGGAGTGGACATGCCCTTTAAGTATAAATTTTAGTTTGGGGGTGGTTAGGAAAGTAACTCCCCTGACTTATATGTGTAACAATATTTTTCATTGAAAAAGAGTTTTGTGGGTTTCAGTAGAGATGAATAAAACTGATTCTGCGAAACTTATTGAAATTCCGAAAATCTGATTCAAATCCAATTGTGAGTGGAATTTGTTGCTATTTTTTAACTTTTTTCAGTAGTTGAAAGCCCGTCTTCCAAATGGCAATGCCCCGTGCCAGCAGGACAAAAGGTGCCCATACATTATAACTCACCTCCCAACCAATCGCAAAATGAATGGGCCAGGCGGTTCCAGGAGAATTGATTGAATGCGGTGGGATTGGTCAGCAGGCAAGTTCTAACGTATGGGCACCTTAGGAAATTTGGAGGGGTGGAGGTTGGAAAAGGACTTTAATTGTCCTTTAAGTATTTATACTTAATTGAATACAGTAAACCAGCTTGGTCTATACCTGTTGTATTTCATTATTTCATATCCTCGTGTCCGGAACAAACAGAACTACTTTTCAGTTTTTCTTTCAATGCTGATTCATTATTAATATTTTATATATATGTGTGTGGTGTGTTTGTGTGGTGTGTGTGTGTGTGTGATTGTGTTCTTCTTTTAAAGAGTATTAAACCAGATTTTGAAAGTACATAAAAACTGTATGTATTATTCCTTGGGAGGTAAGAACGTTAATTCCCACCTCCCTGTGAATAATAATACCTTATCGGCACGCCACTCGTGGCTCCTTCTCAGCTGTCAGGCTCGCTGTCCCGACTGAGTATATATCTTTTGTATTTGCGTGCATCACGGAACATAGGCGCTTGGTCGGGACAGCATATCTGACAGCTGAGA
The DNA here is from genome assembly GCA_019447015.1 of Hymenochirus boettgeri. Classification (NCBI taxonomy): domain Eukaryota; kingdom Metazoa; phylum Chordata; class Amphibia; order Anura; family Pipidae; genus Hymenochirus; species Hymenochirus boettgeri. The sequence continues at coordinate 321,750,782 of CM033470.1, read as the reverse complement.
AGCAGCCGCGAGTGGAGCGCCGGTAAGGTAAGTTCCAGTGCTCCCAGGGCGATCTATTATTCACAGGGAGGTAGGAATAATTGTTCTTACCTCCCTGTGAATAATAGATACAGATTTCATTTACCTAACAAAGGGGGTTATTCAATAAAAGTTCTTATCGTTAAAAATGGTGGTAATTTTGCCCCAACCAATCAGATGTTAGCTTTCAAATGTTAAATAAGATCTGATTGGTTGGGGCAAAATTAGCACCATTTTAAACGATAAGAACTTTTATTGAATAACCCCAAAAGTACATAAAATCTAGTGTTCCTTTAAGCTTTAAAGGGTAGGTATAAAATCATCACAATAAAATAATTATTCACATACAGATATTGTTTATCCAGTATCAGTTTTGTGAATAAAGATATAGTGTATCTATCTATGTACTGTGACCGTGTAGACCTATAGAGAAAACTAGATCTCCTATTAGATGTATTACAGCATAGTCCGTCTTGTGACAAGCGTAAGTATGTTGTCTTGTATGGAGTCATTGTCTACAGTGTGATGAATGTTACCCTATGATACCCGAAGATCAGAGTCATACTTTCAATACATAATAAGCCTTAAGGGAGGCGAACACATAGAAAAATATTGTTTATCTTATAAAGATTTGCATATACAGTACTTTATTTTTTATGTTGTTATTTCTTTGTGGTTCATTCACTGTTTCAATTGGACATTGTGCTCTTTCAGTGTCTGGTTAGGAGTAATTGATTCAGGCTGATGCATTCTGGGGTATGAATAATTAATTGAGTCAGCCTATGAAAGTAAAATAGATTGTGTAGTAAGGGATATATTGATTAAAGGGAGTGGGTATCATTTTGCCTATTTATAAAGATCAGTGAAGCCCCATGTGCAAGCCCCAAGTGAAACACCAAGGGGATGGAATCCCTTTTGCATGAACATATAACAAACTGGTTATCTGTTTACCAGTTGACACATTGATATCCCTCTAAATGAATGAAAGTCTTCCTGAAGTTGTGCTAACAGAATACTTACAACATGGAGGATAGTTAAATTGCGTGATTCAATTGCAGCCTGCACTGCATATATAAGCCACTTTGTGACAGTTAATACATCATGGGAATTAGTTGCAGTCCATTCTGGGTATTTTACTCCCTCAATAAAAAGATGCAAAATGTAATGCAAACTTTATTGCATGGTGTGCGGTGTTTCCATTTGGAAATGAAGCAGGCACTGGAAAGACAGAACTCCCTTGTTAATCTGCATCAGGCAGTGTGGAGTTTTCACCTTTCCTTCTTATCAGGCCAACTAGAAGTTTTTTTGTTTCTTTTTTTATTTCACTGGATCAAATCATTGTAGAAACTGTAAGAAAATGTTATCGTTCAATAGAGTTGGTGTGTGTGTGTGTGTGTGGGGGGGGGTTTCGACACCAACTGTCTGCCATGTACAATGCTGTTTTCACACCTTACCCTGGGCAGTTCCTATAACACCTCTAAGCTACAATGCATCCACGCCTTGCATTCAGAAGGTCCCTAACACTTGGCTGTGATATGCTAATTGGGATTGTACGAGCCATTCTGAATTGAGAAAGCCAGTCGGATGACTAGCGAAATGTCTTCAAGAACTAAACTTTAAGTCTGGTTGAACTAACTGAATACAACAGATATTATTTTTTTAAGTAATCCTTTTAGTCTTTACATTTTACCTTGCATCAACCTTTATCAATATATATCCAAGGAAGTTCTAATATTCTTCTCCTAAGAAATATCAGCTGTGCACTAGTTATTTTACTAGCCAATCAGAAATGAGAAATCAAAAATAAAATTCTTACGTGTTTGCTACCTGCTTCTTATAATGCCTGGGAACAGGAGAACGATCTAACAGTCCGGGTTATCATTTTAATTAATTATTACTCTATATTGACAACATACAAATTCTTTATGACCTTGTTTTTTTAAGATAAGGTTACTAAGGTACGTTGTTTAAAAATCCCAGCACCTGCCCCCTGTTACCTGTAACATCATCCATTATGGATCATACAATTTACTCCTGTATAGAAGTTTATATATATATTAGAGATAATAATGTCATACAGTACTTTTAAATATCAGTAAGAATTATGTCTTGCATTATAACTGCCCATAAGAATATTTTAGTAAGTATTTTTTTGGTTTAGTTACATGACCCTCCTCGTTGATTGATTTTCACTTGTGCATCTCTTGGTTACCAGTAGATCGATCCTGTGACTACTACATTGTTTTATAGCATAGGAATATCCAAGTTACCTACCTTTCTTTTTCTCACTGTCCTTCCATCTGAACAGTCTGACTGCTGGAAGTCTGAGATAAAAGATAAAGGAGAGAGGTAGGACAGACAGATTAGAGTCTTAACATTAAGGATGGTTGGAAGCTTAATAGTAAAGGATGGGTTGAAATCACTAACGCAGAGAGAGGGACATACAGAGAATGGAGTTAACATTGAGAAGGAAGAAAAGGAAAGTATCTCATTGGAAGGAAGGAAGAAGGAATCTAACCATTTAAAAGTAGTAACCCCGGAGAGAAGTAGACCATCAGAACAGGGACAGGTGGATTTATTTGGCGGAGTTAGAGAAAAGGATAAGATGACTATGGAAACATGTTAAATAAACACAGGGAAGTATATCAGTAAAGATGTCAGTAAAGAGGACTCCAAGAGAATTGTAATAGATTAGTGGCCCTTGAAGAGTCAAGTTTAAGGATGGAAGTCAATGGAGCAAGAATATGTGTAGGGAAAAATCTGGGCCAAGTAGATTTGCCAGCTTGCCATATTGGGCCTCTGGTGAGACCATTAAAGTTAGTACAGTATGTATATTACAATCCTTCTATTTTATTTTGCAGGTGTAACAATGTGTACAGGCAGGTGCTCTAGGTGTATTGGGATGTTGCTCTTTCCCCTTGGACTTTGTGCTGTTGTTGCAAATTTGCTCCTGTACTTTCCAAATGCTCAGATCCTGGAGGTAGAGCAGATAACTGATTTCGCCTGGTTCTTTCAAGGTATCATCGGCGCAGGGTTACTGGTAAGCACCTTACTGATTTCAGCCATGGGTTACTGGTAAGCACCTTACTGATTTTAGCCATGGGTTACTGGTAAGCACCTTACTGATTTCAGCCACGGGTTACTGGTAAACACCTTACTGATTTCAGCCACGGGTTACTGGTAAACACCTTACTGATTTCAGCCATGGGTTACTGGTAAGAACCTTACTGATTTTAGCCATGGGTTACTGGTAAGCACCTTACTGATTTCAGCCACGGGTTACTGGTAAACACCTTACTGATTTCAGCCATGGGTTACTGGTAAGCACCTTACTGATTACAGCCATGGGATACTGGTAAACACCTTACTGATTTCAGCCATGGGTTACTGGTAAACACCTTACTGATTTCACCACGGTTACTGGTAAACCACCTTATCTGATTTCAGCCATGGGTTACTGGTAAGAACCTTACTGATTTTAGCCATGGGTTCTGGTAGCACCTTACTGATTTCAGCCACTGGTTCTGGTAACCACCTTACTGATTTCACCATGGGTTACTGGTAACCCCCTTACTGATTCAGCCATGGATACTGGTAAACCCCTTACTAATTCAGTTTCAGCCAGGGGTACTGGTACAGACCTTACTGATTTCAGCCATGGGTTACTGGTAAGCACCTTACTGATTACAGCCATGGGATACTGGTAAACACCTTACTAATTTCAGCCATGGGTTACTGGTAAGCAACTTACTGATTTCAGCCATGGGTTACTGGTAAGCACCTTACTGATTTCGTCCCAGTCGTCCACACACTGACCTGTATATATAGCAATGTCCCATTATGTCCTCCCACCCACTGGACCTGTTTTTTAGGAAAATGTCCCAATGTCCAGTCCCCCACTGACCTTATATATAAAATGTCCCAACGGTCCGATCCACCACTGACCTGTAATGACATGTCCCAATTTCCATTCCACACCACTGACCGTAATATATAAAATGTCCCAATGTCCAGTTCCCCACACTGACCTGTATAATGTCAAAGTCCCAATTTGCCAGTCCCCCACTGACCTGTATATGTAAACGGTTTCAATGTCCAGTCACACACGACCTGTATCTATAAATTGTTCCCACTGTCCAGTCCACAACTGAACCTGTATATTACAATTTTTCACTGTCCAGTCCCACACACTGACCTTTAATAATTAAAATGTCCCATGTTCCAGGCCACCACTGACCTGTATATATCAAATGTCCCACAGTATTTTGGGACCGTAGCCTCAGCCTGATTAGGAAACAAACTGACCAGCGATGGAGTGCTTACCTGCCTGTTGAATGGCTGGGGGTCACTAGCTCGCGTCAGTGCAGGGGATCTTTTTTTATTTTATTTCAATTTTTATTTTAAAGGGTATCTATAAAATGAACTTTTTAATAATGGAAAGTAACCCCTGGGGCAGGGAGGTCGATTGATTATGCCTACCTCACAAAATTGTTTTGTTGAGGAGCTACAGCACCAACATTTTCATTTGCCGGTTGCCCTGGACTAGTTCTGTATTAAAGATAGGCTACGCCAGTAGAAGACTGGCCGAATCAGGGTTTTTTTGGGGCTGTGCTCCTCCCAGAAACACTATTGGGAGGTAGGAATTACCATCTCCTGTATCCCTATACCCAGTACTTTTCATTTAACTGTTTTTTAAATAAACTTTATACCGACGATAGTGCTCCATTAATTACAATATAATTAACCCAATTACCAATTAGATATATGTGGCATGATTAAACCTTTTTTGTCTTGTAGCCGTGAGACCCTTTTTAGAATGTTTTGTTTTTATGAGGTAATTAAAATCATTTTGGATTGTGTATTTCCTATATGCGGCATATATATAGGTATAAGGTATTTTCTATATACCCCCGCTCTGGTATATCGGTTATACCAAGTGTGATGACTTTGGCGGGCATTCAATGGCATTATTAGTTTGCCAACAGCTAACAGGCCGATGTAGTCGGAAAAGTGCTCTACTTACGACCGTGATCCATGATGCTATAAATCCATTTGCAATAAGACTGCACCGCGGGAAGACGTGTGCTTTACGCGCCATAAAGAGGTGTTAAGTTTCAGAGAACTGTGTGCAAATTTAACCTTAGCTTTTTTCTACACGTGCCCCTATACGCCGCGCTATTTACTGGTTAAACCAAACAACCCAATAAACATTGGTCCCCCGTGGGTTGTACACTATTCGGCCAGATAGCGGTCATTACAACATTGCCCTCCTAAATACTGTAACGTACAACCTACTCTGGTATCCTTACTAATAATTTCATTCGAACTGAATTTCTCCTGCGCTCCCCCTTAATTTCTATTTCTCCAATTTACCCTTTTCTGTTCCAGATTTCCATGGAATACTGCAGTTGGAGAACACTGAAGTATTTGTATCAGTATGGCCAATAGGACAATGATCCTGTCTTCTATGCAAGTTATATGTCAGGACAATTTAAAGTAAAACTAGCAAACTACTCTTATTTGGAACTTTTATAACAAGATTTTCCTTTGCTCTAACAAATAGAAATAAATCCTTAGTTGCTAAACCTCTCCATATTGGACCCTATTGCCCTAAGAAGGATTGTTGTTCACTGTGATGTTACAAAACCGTCCAATCATAGGTGAGAGGAGGGAGAAAGTAAAAACTGATGATAACCCTTTGTGTTCGAACTATGGGCCACTAGTGCTCAGATACAAAAAAGGGAAAGAGAACATTATCCCCCTATCCAATTATCCAATCCACCGTACATCCAGTAGCAAAAGAGTGAAGTTTAAAATTTCTAAATTTTATGTAGATATACATTAACAACTCCAAAACACACTCACAATAAACATATACATGTGAGCACCTTACTACATTTTCTGCTAGGAGAGCACAAAGACATAGTACCGTTAGAGACAAACGCCTTTTGTACCAGCCGTACAAAATGCTGTTGTCTGTATGATTTACACGTTCCCTTTAAGGGTAGCCCATGGATTTAAAGTTATTGGGTCAGGTCGAGACCTCCCGCTCCCTTCTTCTACTACATTGCTAAAGAAGAACCCAGAGGAACGGCCTATCGCGAGGACTGCTGGACATCCGTTTTTACAGTATGTGCCTGACGACTACATTAAACATCGGATCAGAAAGCACTACTACTACAAGCCTAATGTTATCGATTATTCCTGGAGCGAGGTAATGGAAATCCATCCTATACGAATACACCAAACCATGTAAAGTCAGGTACATTAATTCACTCTGAGAATGGGGATTAGACAAAGTGGATTTGGTAAGAGCTGCAGAACTGACTATTTATTAACACTTTGGTGGCCACACCTGGGCTGGTCTATGTGGGTGGAAGGACACTATAACAATGTTTTACAGTGATCGGATTGGCATCATGTGATTAAAAGAATATAGGAGAGATTATTTAATAATTTTTATATATATTTTGTACTGTATATCTCTATTTCTCCTTTATAGCTGTCCTAGAGGATCCCCCCATAAGCCCAAGTCAAAGCAAAGCATTGACTTCATTCAAAAAAAAAACCGGGTGTGCTTCATAGGGTGAGTCCGGATTATGAGGAACAAAAACAGAAAAAAAACTTAATGGCTTAACCAAACATATAAAATAAGGAAGAAAAAAAACGCCGCATACAAGAAGAAAGACGAACGACAGTGTTACTATAAAGATATCAAACCTTTAAGAAACATCATGGTTTGCAGAAAAAAGAACGACAACGAGACGACTCGTATATATCACAGGCAGAAGGAATACAAGAAGACTTTGAAGACTCTGTATAAAACCTTTAGGAGCCCATCAGTGTTTGGCAGAGACATGCAGAAGACGGTGAAGACTCGGTGTCTAAACCTTTATGCCCATCATGGTGGCAGATGAAATGGGAAGAAGACATGAGACTTGGAGTATAAACTTGTAGGACCCTCAGTGGTGTGCAGACTACCACATGAAGACTTGGGCTATATACCCTGTACAACACATCAGTGGTGTGCAGATGAAATGGAAGAAGAGCGGTAAAGGACCTACTCAGTGTATAAACCTGCATGCACATCAGTGTGTGGGCAGAAGAATGAAAAAGTCTAACGATGCAAATATATTACTGCAGACAGGAATCAGTGGATTCATGTGTTGGCCTTTTATCGACCCCATGCAATTAATATGTCTTTAGGGGTTTCTCAACCAGGGTCCACATGTTCAATGCAACAGCGGACCCCTCTCTTATTTATTATGCGTAGACGTGTAGGTGAGGTAATATGGTGTACTTTTTGGGTTCCTTAAGGGGAAATAAAGCCTTCAATCGGGTTATCTCCACTAATGAGAGACAATTTTTGATTTTTTTTCAATCTGGAAGTCAGCATACTTCACCCCACAACCCTCCTCCTATTCTTTACTTTTTCAAAATTCTCTCTTTGTTTGCTTTAGCTAGCAACCGGGGAATTTCTGGCGTGTTACCTGGGGCGTGGAAGTCTCCGGGGGTCCATGTGCTGATGATTCTGTCATCGATATAGAAAGCCATACCATCATCGTTGGCAGGAAGGCCCAAGACGCCCCTACTGGTAAACAAAACCTTTCATCACTGATCTCTGACACAGTGTACACCAAGTTGTATGGGGAAGAGACAGGGGAGAAAAGTGAAACTGGCTGACCCTCGCCTTAATCGCAGAACCTAATTTAGAATTTTGTTCAGTGTGTCCAATTTTTTATTTTTTTGATTTTTTGTCTGACGGCTAACCTTGTTCAGATGAGGGTGTTTGGATGGAACAAAAACTGATTTTGGAGGGATGTTGTGTATAGTAGACGGGTGGTGGGGGTATCACCTACATTTTTCTCTCGCCCCGCCACCTGGAAAAGCGCCAGTATCTGCTTGATCACTCGGCCAGCAGCCCGGTCTCAAAATGATCAGAATTGCTGGTATCATCATGCCCCCACACCTCCCAATCTCTTGTACTCAACCGCACACCCGATCTACAAATGCAGTTCGTGCCCCCCACCCCCCCCCCCCCCCCCCAACCCCCCCCACCTCTCTCTCATACCTACAACAACCCCCCTCCCTACTGAGATCTGCTACTGTCCACTCCACAACACCTCTCATAAAATTACCAGTTTGCTGTCCTCTCCCCCCACAACGCCAGATCGCTTGTCACTACGGAGACTGCAGATGAATACCCATACTAACCATGAAATGTCTAAAGACTAATCCCTCCAGCGTGGTCCACTGGCCCTGCGTCACTACAGCGAAACCAATACGCCGAGCACTCTCTAAACAATTGTGGCTTCTTTCTCATCCCGACCCGTCCCTGCGCTAAATCGATCTTGTCATTGCTCACACACAACAGATTCCTGTCTGATTACGAGCCAGACAAGCGAAAGTAATTGAGTCGTCGCATCAAGGGAAACGTAGCCCTTACGTCCCTTTGGCTGTCGAAGTAGCAGCAGCAAGTGGTCGAGCGTGGTAACCTTGACATAGCGTGTGTCTGCACATAGCTGAAGGAGCACACACATCAGTGGTTGCCCTGCAGGCCAGGTCACGTTGAAAGAGGGCAATTGAAAGTGAGATAGCAACAGAAGTTGACAATTTAATGTTTATTACAAAGTGCACTCATAGCGCAAAACTGATTTATAAGATTAGAGGATAACCCTTAAAGGATTTTTCGTACCAAGAGACGATCAGGGAGGTTGACCCTCGTGCACGATATGTAAGAACAGCCATTTCGGACGACTATTAGTAAGTGTATGGGCGCTCGGTTGGGCATCGTTGATGATGACACTTCGGGCGATTATGATATGTTGTCCTTTTGGCGGCGAGCAACCAATCCACAACCGTTTGTTCAGCTGTAACGCCAATCGACAGGGGATCCAAAACGACTACGCGATACGTGCATCCGCTACATGGAGACAAGGACTCTTAGGAAGAAGTACTCTACAATGACCATCACGCGGCTGCTTGGGGTTAGCCTGTCTACAAACGTCTCTTTTTCCTGAGCCTATCTAGAATCATAGAACAGGTTTGTGTCAGGGAGGGAAAAGACGTGACCTTTAAAGCATAGTCATAAAATATTATTACCTCCAAGATTCCTAAATAGTTACACTATATGAGCGGAGAATAATGTAAGGGTATGACTTCCACATGTTCGTTACAGAAAGCTGTGATACACCGAAATATCAAATTAACGTGCACTCATGAAATGATCAAAGGATGTCAAAAATGAAGCATCATTATGCCTCCTGCTGGCAACAGGGCTTGGCGAGGGTTGTTTTGGTACTATGAATTCACATTTTAATAATGCATAGTCCCTATGTACACAACCGGCGGCACTGAGGGTTATAATACAGCATTATCAATTATCTAGATTTTGGCCAAACAGATTTTAGTAATCCTTCCACCACTCAAGGTACCTGGCTATTCTGCAGGGCCTAACTTGAACTAAGAGTCCAAGCCTAGTAGTCCTTCCTGAACATTACTAAAGCTAGTAGACCCAATATTAAATGCCTTGTTTTCCGTATTTGCCATCCTATAATAAGTGGATGTCGTCATGCCCACGCTTAATAGAAATTGTACATTAAGATGCCCTCATGGCCAGACTACATAGATTTGGTACATATAATTGCCTACGAATGTGCCCAGCGTCACAACAGATTGGTACATTAATAATAACCGATGCATCTCTCAGGCTTAACACACAGATTGGTTACATATAAGATGACCCCTCATAACATCCCAGTACTTACATAGGATTGGTAACATAATAAGATGCCCTCATGCCCAGCTTACATAGATTGGTACTACATAAAGGAGTGACCAAACTCATTACCCAGCTTCACAGCAGGTTGGTACATCTAAATGCCCTCATGCCCAGAGGCTTACACTAAAGATTGTACATGATAAGGATGAACCCTCAGTGATAGTAGCATGTTCTCAGGGGAGACAGATAAGGTGCTGGCATGTAGAATGTTGTGTTAGGAGTATAATATGATCATTGGTAGCTGATTTAAGTGTGTCGGATGGTTTCCTATGTGTACCCTCCACAGATCTGGCAAAATCTCCATAGTCCCAGCTTACTACGAATGGTACTAAAGATGCCCTCATGGCCCAGCGCTCAAAAAGAACACAGATTGGGTAGCATAATAGATGCCCTCATGCCCAGCCTCACAATCAGATGGTTGGGGCAATATAAATGATCCCTCAGTGCCCAGCTGTCACAAGCCGATTGTGTACATATAAGATGCCCTCATTCCCAGCTCCACAATTGGGTCATTAAGATGACCCTGCATGCCCAGGCTCACGAAACGATAGTATGGTGTCATATAGAATGTCCTCAATGCCCAGCTCCAGCAGATTTGCATATAGTATGCGCTCATGCGGGTAGGGCCCAGCTTCGAGACAGATTGGTACAGGTACTAGTGCCCTCAGCTGCCCAGCTACAGAGATATAAATGTACATATAAAGATGTCCCTCATCACAAGTCCACAGAATTGAGCCTGCTAAAGACATATTTCCTCAATGCCGCATCTGCGGAGCAACAAGATTGGTGCGCATATACAAGATATCCCTCATGCCCATCTCATCACAGATTGGAGCATATAAGATTGCCCTCGATCGCCCAGCTCAGACAGATGGAGCACATAAATAAGTGCCCTCTAACGCCGAGCTCAGACAGATATGGAAGCATATAAGAATAGCCCTCATAGCCCAGCTGACAGCAATATGGGACATCTAAGATGGCCCTCATCCCAAGCTTAGCTAAGATGGTACATATAACGATTCCCTCATGCCCACGGTACATCCAGTATTGGGTCATAAAGATGAACCTCATGTTAATGCCCACTCAAAGGAATTGGTGTTCATTAAGATGCCCTTATGGGAGTCCCAGTCATACAGATTGGGCATATAGAATGGGGAAAGGAAACCCACTACAAATCCCAGCTCAAACAAGATTGATGCATATAAGATCTGCCCATCATAGGCCCAGCCTCAGAAATGTGGTGCATAATGAGCATGCCCTCACTGGCCAGCCTACGAGGACGGATTGGTGCATACAATACCTCATCACAGCATACAAAAAAAATAAAGATTGACACTATAGATGCCCATCAATGGCCAGCTCCCACAGATTTGGTGTCATGTAAGATGCCGCTCATGCCCGCTCCACAAGTTGAGTAACACTATTAACGTGATCCGGTCACTGGCCCGAGTCTCCGCACAGATTTGATGCATATAAGAGATTCCCTCATGCCCAGCTCCCACAGATATGGTTACAATATAAGAGTCCTCATACCCAGCTCAGACTAGATGTATGTGCACGATAAGACACATGCCAGCTGGTGACCACGACATAAGTTGGTACCATCTAAGATGCCCTCAAGCCCAAGCTTACATATATTGGAGTTAGGGGGTCTCACAGGGGGATAAAAGCCCATAACTAACACGATGTCCATTCAGTGCCCCTTCATACGCCATTGCATACTAACTACGATGCCCTCACGATTGGAGCAATATAAGATCGCGCTCATGCCCCAGCTCACGACAGATAGGTGACCTAGTAAGATGGCCCATCATGCACCGTCTCACACAGCATTGGTGTGCATATACAGCTGCACCTCAATGCCCAGCTACATAATTGGTACATATAAGGATGACCCTCATTCCCAGACTGTACACCTATGAATTGTGCTATGAAGTGATGCCCTTAGATGTCCAGCGCCCCCCCACCAGAATTGTGCATATAGAATGGCACGCATGCCCAGCCTCAGCGAAGAGTTGGTGCAAGATAAGAATAGCACCTGATGCCCAGCTCACACATAACTTGGTACATACTACAGAATGCCTAACCCTCATAGCACAGCTCAGCAGATTGGTGCATACTAAATTGCCCGCATGATCATGCGTACGCAGCTTACATTGATGTGTACAGAAGTATGAAGATGGGCCCTCGATAATCCCACCACACATATTGGTAGATATAACGTGGCACTCATACCAGCTCACACAAGATTGGTACCAGGTATATAAGTGTCCCTCATGTCCCAGACCTCAGACACAAGATTTGGTGCATATCAGATGCCCTCATACCCAGCTCACACAGATTGGTGCATATAATATGCCCTCATACCCGCTCAACATTCACAGATTGGGTACATATAGATGCCCTCATCCCCAGCTCAACAGATTGGTGGCATATAAGAGCCCTCATGCCCGCTCAACTAGATTGGTACAATATAAGATCCCTCATAACCCACTCATGACAGATTGGTACTATAAATGCCCTCATGCCCACCTCAACCAATTGTGCATATAAGATGCCCTCAATGCCCACTCAGACAGATTGGTACATAAGATGCCCTCATACCCAGCCTTCAGACAGATTGGTAACATATCGATGCCCGTCATACCCAGCTCAGACGATTGGTACTATAAGTTGCCCCCATCACACAGCTCAGAACAGATTGGTTGCATATAGCATGCCCTCATGCCAGCTCAGACAGATTTGTACATATAAGATGCCCTCATGACCGCTCAGACACAGAAATTGGTACATATAGATGCCCTCATACCCAGCCATACAGCTTGGTACATATAGAGGCCCTCATACCCACTCAGACGATTGGTTGCATTACAGATGCCTCATAACCCAGCCAGCAGATTGTACATATAATGATGCCCTCATACCCAGCTCAGACAGATTGGTACCTATACAGATGCCCTCATGCCACTCCAGACAGATTGGTCATATCAGATGCCCTTCATGCCAGCTCCACAGATTGGTGCAGATCAGATGCACCTCATGCCACTCACATAGATTGGTACTATAAGATGCCTCATGCCCAGCTTCAGTACATGATGGTGCTATAAGTCCCTGCCATGCCCGCTCCCACAGATTGGGTGCATATAAGATGCCCTCATGGCCCGCTCCCACAGATTGGGTGTCATATAAGAATGCCCTCATGCCCACTCCACAGATATGGTGCATATAGTGCCCTCATTGCCAGCTCCCACATATTGGTGCAATAAAGATGCCTCATAGCCCACTCAAAAGATTGGTCATATAAAGCGATGCCCTCATTCCCATCTCAGACAGATTGGTACATGGTAGATCCCTCATGCCCAGCTCAGACAGAATGGTGCATATAATATGCCCTCATGCCATCAGCTCAGAGAACAGTGGTTCAAATAAAAAATAAGATGCCACTCATGCCCACGCTCAGACAATTTGTGCATATAAGATGCCTCATGCCACAGCTCCCACAGATTGGTGCATATAGAAGAGCCCTCATCCCGCTTCACACAGATTGGTACATATAAGATGCCCTCATGTCCCACTCACACGATTGGTACATATAAGATGCCCTCTGCCCAGCTCACACCGATAGGTACATATAAAGATGCCCTCCTGCCCAGCTCACACAGATTGGTGCATATAAGAATGCCCTCATACCCAGCCACACAGATTGGTACTATAAGATGCCCTCATGCCCAGCTCACCCAGATTGTGGCATATAAGATTGCCCTGCATACCCAGCTCACACAGTTGGTAACATAAATATTCCCTCATGCCCAGCTCAGACAGATTGGGTACATATAAGATGCCCTCATACCCAGCTCACACAGATTGGATCCGGTACATTAGGCCCTCATACCCATCTCTTAGATCATGAAATGATTTTATAATACACAGAATTATATAAAATGTTTTAAAGGTGCAATTCAACATTTCCTGGATGTCCAACCTTTCTGTCTATCCCAACATCAACCATGTTCTGTTTATGAATGGCTTGACTGCATGTCCTGTTTTTATCCCCTATTAAATAGAGCATGTGTTCCCATTAAAATCCAGTCATATACTCGGATGGTCCCTTTCTATAAAAATCTGATTGCATCATGGTAACAGAAACCCCTGGTTCCTTGTTCATCAGTCTATACAACTGAAGGCTAAAAATCTAACACCCATGTAGCAGACGGATGCCAGATCCTAATTAGGAGCAACGCTTTTTACAATCCCAACCTGTTTCATCAGTGTTCTCCCTAGGTTCTTTTAGCCGGGCGGCCTACCCTCTATTTTTCATGCCACCCATCTGGAAAAATTTTTTTAAGAGGACACTTGTGACTTAATAAAGATATTAGAATAGGTGGTGCCAATAGGTCAGTCACAATTCCTCCTCCCTAAAACTGCCCAGTCATGACACCTTTTTTTTCACTTGAGAGATTATTTTTAGTTCGTGTTAACTAGCTTTTTAAAGTCCCCAGGGCCGCAAAAGGGTGGCATCAAACCTGCAACATACTCTGTATGTGGGGTCACATGTGCTGGTGCTGCTTGTTGCATCTGGGTTACCTTCAAAGTTTTAAAACTGCAACTCCCTGCATTCTGCAACCAAGCAATGCTGGGAGTCAGTTTTCAAACTAGTCTCTCTGCATCTGTCGACCCTATGAACCACAGGGGCCCTTCCCTATTGAATGTGTGCGGTGTGCAGGGAATATAATGCTTACTGAGCCAACCCAAAGCTTTCTATCCAAACCACCAGCACCCATTCAAACTCAATGCAGTCTACACACCCTGACCCAAAACCAGTACATTCCACCCTGGTAAATTTGTCAAAAGTCTACTTTGTTGAAAATGTCACTTTTCGATTTTCCTTTTTCGAGAACTGTCTACTTTCGAACTGACCAGTGACATCGTAACATAAAATATATTATTTACACAAGACAGAAAGAACATAATGCGAAAATGTAATGCCTGGTGTAATAAACATGCCTACATACATTACAGTGTTAAAACTCAGTTGAGAATCAAACTTTAAACTTCGAGTGAAACTTTATTCTGGCTTGTTCAGATGACCAGAAAGTTGGTGTTTAGTTTGTAAACAAGGTTCAACGTCACTTGAGCTGTCTGCCTATTGTTATAAAGACGAAACAATCATCCACTTTAGGAGACACAATGCAGTTTTTAGTCTCCATTAGACCAAATGGACCGTATGGCTCCAGGACGCTTGATCAAACTAAAAGGAACTTTAGACAAATCCATACCTGATACATTTTTTAACAATATAATTATTTATAAAAAGGCTTATTGAGTTTTCATGACCTTTATAAAATGCAGCCTGTCTGCCTACTGTATGCAGGCAGGCAAAAGATGACTGGTATCCTGACCATATATGATAATTTTACGAGAGTAATAGATGTATACATTAAAGGGCAACTGTGGTCTCTGTTTCTTTAAAATGCCCTGAATCACATCTCTGGCTGCGTCTGTGATAATTATATCGTAGAAAATGTACAAACTTCCTGCTTCTGTAATTGAGTGACAACACCTGACCCCTACTCCTCCCTAGGGGCAGAGCATGCTCACTAAGATTTAATGCTGGGATAGACAGGAAGCACCTGCATAGCCTTTAAAAAAAAATGAGAGAGGGAGCTATTAATCAAATAGAGGTGGATTACATGACTAGGAAGTGAAAGCAGGAAGTGTTTCAAGTCCTTTCCAGCAATATACTTCTCACAAATTTAACCTAGAGATCAATTCAAGGTTGTTTTAAATGTACAAAAAGGGACTTTGATAAAGCAGAAAAAAAGGTCCACTTAGGAGACACAGTACAGTTTTAGTCTCCATTAGACCAAATGGACATTATGGCCCCAGAGAAGCTAGATTAAAGATTTACTAAAAATCTTTATCAATTTTCATGACCTTAAAAATGGCACCCTGTCTGCCTCTACTGTATGTCTAAGAGCAAGCAAAAGATGACTTTGGGTATCTTGACCATATATTTCATGTAAACTTATAGTTTTATGAATCTAAATAAACACGTGTTACTGTATTCTTGGTATTGAATCCTTTGCATGCAGACAGATTACATGCTGCCCGTATTGCCACTAGTAGAAGTCAATGGAATGCTGGAGATTACTGAGTCCACTGAGTAAATTACTATACCATGTGATCGTAACTTCTAATCCTGTTCCTTTACATTTAAATAACAATTGCACTTTGCCCAAACCCCATATAGGAAACTCAAGTAAACTTATGGTAAGTTCTAATATGATTAAATATTTTATTAAGTCTCCCACATGGTTTCCAAATGCAGGAATATGGGAAATGTAATAACATATTTATAGGGCTATGTACTGAGAGCCGTTATCGCTCTCTATTGCCCCCCCAAGGCAATGCACTGAGCATAGCGAACAGGTGTGGAGGAAACAAGAAAACGTAAGAAAAAATTAAAAAAGACGATGAATTAGAAGGGGCAGAGAGAGGCACACGAGGAGAAACATTAAATGGAACTGAGCTTAAAAGAGAAAGGAAAGAGAAAAGGGGAGCCTGGGAGAATGTGGTAGAGACTGGATGGAGTTAGACATATTGGGTATGATAATGGAAGTTAGAGAAAAAAATTCAAATAGTGTCATAGGAAAACAGAAGGAAGAGTAAGCTAGAAGCGTGAACTATAAGACACTAGGCCGAGAGTGAGGAGGGATGTGGTAAATATAGCTAAATGTCACTCAAAAAAACTTTAGCTTATAATGTAGATGACCCCCAAACCTAGGTTTCGCATTACTCCGAACTTCCTTACCTGACCCGGTCCCTCGCCCCTCTACTCTGCTGCTGCTGCTGACTCCGCTCCACTTCTTGGTTGCGGCTGTCAGTTAGACGCGATGTGGCACTACAACCCAATCGCCTGAATCTGCGACCAAGAAGTAAGTGGCTGTCAGCGCAGAAGCCCCCTCTGTTTTGCTTGAAACGAGCTCGAAACAGGAGCAGGGGGCGGCAACTAGAGGGTGATGGACCGGGTCATTAAGGAAGTTCAGGATCATCTTGCGTCGGTGAGTAGCAAAACCTAGTTTTGGGGGGTAATCTACAATATTAGCTAAAGGGTTTTTTTTGCGTGACTTGCCCTTAAAGGGGTGCGGGAAAATTATACCGAACTTGTCATTGTGTTCATACTACTACAATGTCCTGGGTATTACACTGAATGTGACTCACAGCTTGTAAAGAGAAGTAAAGTTTCCATAAAGTCCTTGTAGTAGAATTCGTAAGGAATTAACTTTAGTAAGTAGGTGATGTGTTTTGATTTAGCTATAAATGGTGCAGTTACCCAGAATGAGGGTAACATTAGAAAAATGTTGCTTAGAAAAATGTGTTTCCCCCTTTAACTTTTGGAATTTTAAACCATAGAATATAAAATTTGCAATGAATATGTAAATGGTTGTAACATAGCTAATTAGTATTGATGTTATTTTGATAACTAAAAAATAGGACACATTTCTACAAATGCAGAGGGAATTTCTCTGCAGGGTGTGCGTCGGGGGGGTTGGTTGGTTACAATCTAGTTAGGAGGGCCAGATGTTTTATAGAGAATAACTCCCAGTGTTGGTTGGACATTTCCCAGTTCTGCCATTCTGACTAGGCCTGCGTTCATCTATAATGGGTTCCATGCAGGTGATCTGGGTGGGATTGGGCAAGGAAGATTTAATACCATCCCACCTCAACTTACAAATAAATTTACTTAAAGGGCATGTCCAACCTTAAAAAACTAGCCACTTGTCATTTATTTGCACCTTACCCAACTGCTATATTTATCACTTTATTACATGCATTTCTAATATATTTAGTGATAAGTATTGCCCCCTGTTCTTTCCCTTTCTGTCATAGGTTGATGCATCCCCCTTTTGCTCAATGAGCTTTTAGGAATTTGAGCATGTGCAGAGGAGGCATGTAGGGAAAGAAGCAGTCATTCATTGTTGTGATGTCAGCAGTCACAAGCCTTGATTGACTGCATGGAGGGAGGAGCCAGCTTCCTCTGCCAGAATGGGGACAAAAGTTATCCTTAAATATCTGGTTAGAATACAACTTTACATTATCTGAACCTACAATTTGAAGAAGTAAAATGGTGGTGTCACATATTTGTCTGTTCTTGCTTAGTCTTTAAATTATTAAGTTTATGAGTGTTCCTAATTGCCTTCCTCACTGCCTACTTGTAGTGTCTGCGACAATTATAAGTAATATAGGTTTACCCATCATATGTGTTTTTAATAGCAATTAGTGTGTTGTTTTTGGGGGGGGGGGACATATACCACTGTTAACAATAAAGGTAACTGCTTTTAGTCACATTCAACTTGGATGATGCTATTTACTGATTATTAGTGACCGCAGTTATAGGTCTTTGCTTTCAATTGTATCCTGATCAGTGTGCGGTGCTACATGGGGAACTTCTTTTCTGACATCCCTGTCTAGAGGATAGTCGTTTGTAAGGTCATGATTAGAGATGGACTAGAACTCAAACTTGCGACTTAACAGGTCTGAATGGACTTGGACTTCTCAAACTATCCCGGACCCGGATTTCTCTGACTTCGATAATTATAGAACGTTCATCATCGCTGTTTCAAGAATTATCTAATTTACGAGCCGTTCACTACTGAATGTTATCATTCGCTAACCCTCAAAAGTATCGTTCGATTTCGGTAATCTTCAAATTTATAGTTCTATTTTTGCTAACCCTCGAAAGTATCGTTCGGAACCCTCGAATTGTCCGTAACCCTCGAATGTAGCTTACACGCAAAACCAGACAATTTCCTCCCGCCATGTTTTAAGAAGTTTTTTGGTGATAGTGACCATTTCCCAGTGCCACAGCCATTTACAGTAATTTACCATTGTTATTTTATCTGTAAATCACCCAGACGTTTCGAACTATCACTCCCCCATTGACTTTAATGGGTCCAAATTTGAACTTTCCAACTTTTACTGATGTTTGAAAGTTCGAAAATGGACCAAACTTTATGAAGTTCGGCCATCTCTAGTCATGATAGTAGGAAGTTTGATTCCCCTGTACTACTTTAACCATAGGTAAGACACACCAGGGATTTTAAGAATTGGTGCCGATCTCCTGTATGTTTTGTTAGACACTTATAAGCTCTGCACAGCCTCCCCATGGACACCGCTCGCTCACTCCTTGTACTGATGCGCTGGCTGACGTCACTGCCCGGTGCTGAGTAGTGCCGTCAGGGAGTTAGCGAGCGGGTGCCGGATTGCTATAAGTTACCGTACACTGCAGATGCACACAGAAGGAGCCCACAGATGGATGAACCCCGGAGAAAGCCCACAGAAGGTACACACTAACTGGGTGGAAGGGGAGTGTGTAGATTGTTGAAACTACAACTCCCAGCTACAAAGCATGCTGGGAGTTGTAGTTTCCAAACATCTGGAGTGACAAGGCTTTAGTTTGTCTTTAAATGAACAGCAAAATTATCACACCTCCAGGAATAGCCATATCCAGTAATAGCCATATCCAGTAATAGCCAAATCCAGTAATAGCCATATCCGGTAATAGCCATATCAGTAATGCCAAATCCAGTAATACCATATCCAGTAATAGCCAGCCAAATCCAGTAAAGCCATATTCTATTAATAGCCATATCTCAGTAATAGCCAAATCCATATAGTCATATCCAGGTATAATAGCCATATCCAGTAATAGCCATATCCAGTAATAGCCAGCCAAATCCAGTAATAGCCATATCCCGTAATAGCCATATCCAGTATTAGCCATCTCCAGTAATAGCCATCTCCATTAATAGCCATACCAGTAATAGCCAATTCCAGTAATAGCCATATCCAGTAATAGCCAGCCAAATCCAGTAATAGCCATATCCAGTAATAGCCAAATCCAGTAATAGCCACAATCCATAAGAGCCATATCCATATGCCATATCCAGTAATAGCCAAATCCAGTAATAGCCAATGCAGTAGAGCCATATCCATTAATAGCATATCCAGTAATAGCCACATCCATTAATAGCCATTCCAGTAATAGCCATATCCATAATAGCATATCCATTAATAGCCATTCAGTAATAGCCCATATCCATTATAGCCATATCCAGTAATAGCCATATCCAAAATGCCATATCCAGTAATAGCCTATCAGTAATAAGCCATATCCAGTAATAGCCATATCCATAATGCCATATCCAGTAATAGCCATATCCAGTATAGCCATACCAGTAATAGCCTAATGCAGTAATAGCTAAATCCAGTATGGCTATTACTGTATGGGATTCCTGTATGGGAATTCTGCTGTCCATTTAAAGGGAAACTAAAGCCTCAAACAATACGAACAGAAGGCAATCTTTAACTATATACCATCCTCCTGATTCTGTATTGTTTTGAGGCTTTAGTTTTCCCTTTAAATGGACACAGAATTCCCATACAGTAATAGCTATACTGGATTTAGCTATACTGGATAGGGCTTATACTGGATATGGCTATTACTGATTTGTATTACTGGATTGGCTATTACTGGATATGGCTATTACTGGAGTGGCTATTACGGATATGGCTATTCCTGTATGGGAATTCTGCTGTCCATTTAAAAGACAACTAAGCCTAAAACAAACAGAACCAGAAGGCAGTAGTGGTCAAAATTTCTACCCTCGGTTTACACTCGAGTCAATCACTTTTATTAGTTTTTTAGGTAAAATTGGGTGCCTCGGTTTATACTTGGGTGGCTTATACTGATATACGGTTTTCTTGCTTCTGATTTGAAGTAGTGTGATCTTGCTGTATTTAAACATATAATTTTTGCAAATTAGATTTTCAGAGTATGATAGATACCCATTAAACTCGGGATTATTTTTTGTAATGTTTTAAATTAAGGTGGATTTATCCTTTAATTATGTTAATCTCATGGCGGGTCCATTTCTAGACATCCTCACCAGTCACCTAATAAATAAAACGAGGACATTAACCAAGAGAACAGAGTCGTATTGAGTACAGAGTAATCAATAACATACCTGCAGCATTACATGGAAAGGTCAGGGTCCTTACAAATTCTTCTGCAGCAAATCACTGTTTCTTGGGATTGGTCACTGAGTTTCTGCGTTTTTTTTGAGCCTGGGACGTAAAGTCACTACTCTCTATATTCATTGTGGGGTGAAAACCATCGGTACCATCTGCATCCCCAACGCACCCTGGTAGTAGATATCTGAATGGAAATGGTCTTAATATGAATTAATGTGTTTTAGGTGGGAGCTTGGAAGGAATGTGTCCCTGTGAGACATGCAGCTGTTCAATGTAGTGTTGATGGTAGTAGTTTAGTCAGGATTGGACAAGTCCCAGGGCCTATAAAAAAATACTAAAGGGTTTTTCTATTGACGTCTATGGAAATGGCCTCCTAACAAGGCAGGATTTTCTCCTAGAGTTGTATGTCCAGCCCAGGGAAGTCAAATCTGCAGTCAGAATGCTGGGGGTTGCAGTTTTTAAACACCCGGGGGGTCCACACCTCACATCAAAATAATGTTTCCACATCTGGTCTTTAGTGTTTAAGGCTGAGTACACACCGGCCTATATTTGTCCCAAATGAGCGTTCGCTGTGAGCGAGCGCTCAGCCAGTACAATGAATGTCGGTTGCGGCAATAGTGGCCCATAGGGAACCACACAATCGACCGTGATTTACCAATGGCCCAATCGCCTGTTCATCCATTCGGACAAAGGGGAAACCGAGCTCGGTTGTGGCTGCCGGCCCACACCGCAATATTTCCAGGTGACTGACCGATGGATCAGTCCGTGGATCAGACGATCGGCCGAAATATCTGCTGCTATGTACCAGCCTTAAAAAGGTTTCATATATAAATAAATAAATAAAGGATCAAAAAATAGAGGAATGTAAGTTATTTTTACATTGTTCATATGTATCTACAGCAATGTGACTAAACACACAGCACACTCAGCCCATGGAAAGTTACACCAGAAACATTTAACAAACACCTACATCGAAATAAGAATTTCAGCAGAATAGTATTATATTCAATAAGAATTGGGGCAGGTGGGGTAAGGTATAGTAAGGTAGGTTAAAGTAGGGTAAGGTCGTAAGGTAGTTAAGTAAGGTAGTACAGTAAGGTAGTTAAAGTAGAGTAAGGTAAAGCCAGGTAATTAAAGTAGGGTAAGGTACAGTAAGATGGTTAAGTAGGGTAAGTCACAGTAGTAGGTTAAAGAAGGTAAGGTACAGTAGGTAGGTTAAAGTAGGAAGGTAATTAAAGTAGTAAGGTACAGTAAGGTAGTTAAAGTTGAGTAAGGTAAAGTAAGGTAATTAAAGTAGGGTAAGGTACAGTAAGATAGGTAAGTAGGAAGGTACAGTAAGATAGGTAAAAGTAGGGTAAGGTAGGTTAAAGAAGAGTAAGGTAGGTTAAAGTAGGGTAAGGTAGGTTAAAGTGAGTAATGTACATTTAGACACTTAAAGTAGGGTAGGTAGGTTAAGTAGGGTAGTACAGTAAGATCGGTTAAAGTAGGGTAAGTCACAGTAAGGTAGGTTAAAGAAGGTAAGGTACAGTAAGGTAGGTTAAAGTAGGGTAAGGTAGATTAAAGTGGGTAAGTACAGTAGTAGGTTAAAGTTGTAAGTAAAGTAAGGTAATTAAAGTAGGGTAAGGTACAGTAAGATAGGTTAAATGGGTAAGTTACAGTAAGATATAAAAGTAGGGTAAGTAGGTTAAGAAGTAAGGTAGGTTAAAGTAGGGTAGGTAGGTTAAAGTAGAGTAATGTACATTTAGACAGGTTAAGTAGGTTAAGGTACAGTAGATCGGTTAAGTAGGTAAGTACAGTAAGGTAGGTTAAAGAAGAGGGTAAGGTAGGTTAAAGTAGGGTAAGGTTAGGTTAAGAGTAAAGTAAGGTACAATGAGATGTTAAATTAGGTAAGGTAGGTTAAGTAGGGTAAGGGTACTGTTATATATGTAAATAGGGTAAGGTACAGTAAAGTAGTTAAGAAGGTAAGATACAGTAAGGTAAGTTTAAGTAGGGTAAGGTACAGTTAGATAGCTTAAAATAGGGTAAGGTACAGTTAGATAGTTTAAGTAGAGTAAGGTACAGTAGGTAGTTAAAAGTAGAGTAAGGTACGTTAGATAGGTTAAAGTAGGGTAGGTACAGTAAGGTAGGTTAAAGTTAGAGTAAGTTACAGTTAGTATAGTTTAAAGTAGGGTAAGGTAGTTTAAAGTAGAGTAGGTACGTTAGATAGGTTAAGTAGGGTAAGGTACAGTAAGGTAGGTTAAAGTACAGTTAGAAAGGTTAAGTAGGCAAGGTACAGTAGGAGAATAAAGTAGAGTAAGGTACAGTTAGATAGGTTTTAAAGTAGGGTAAAATACAGTTAGAAAGGTTAAAGTAGGGTAAAGTACAGTAGGTAGGTTAAAGTAGTGTAAGTACAGTAAGGTAGGTTAAAGTAGTGTAAGGTACAGTAAGGTAGTTAAAGAAGGGAAGGTAAATAAAGTAAGGTAGGTTAAGTATGTAAGGTTGGTTAAAGTAGGTAAGGTCAGCTAGATAGTTAAAGTAGGGTAAGCTAAAGTAAGGTAGGTTAAGTAGGGTACGTGTCAGTAAGATAGATTAAAGTAGTGTAAGGTACAGTAAGGTATGTTAAAGTAGATTAAGTAAGTAAGTATGTTAAGTTGGGTAAGGTAGGTTAAAGTAGGGTAAGGTACAGTAAGGTAGGTTAACGTAGGTAAGGTACAGCAAAGTAGGTTAAAGAAGGGTAAGGTACAGTTAGATGGGTTAGAGTAGGGTAAAGTAAGTAATGTAGGTTAAGTAGGGTAAGGCGCAGTAAGCTAGGTTAATAGGGTAAAGGACACTAAACCGGATTTTAAATACATAGTACATAGTGAGAACCTTGATTCCCACCCCCTGTGAATAATGAACCCTGGGGAACATTGATACTACCTTACCGCTGCTCCACTCACGGCTCTTTTTCAGCTGACAGACGCGCTTGTCCAATTGCTCGCTACCTTTTGTGTTGGCGCGCATGTCAGAAGTATGCGCTTGGTCAAAACAGCATGTCTGACGCTGAGAAGGAGCCGCGAGTGGAGTGCCCGTAAGGTAAGTTTTGCAGTGCTCCCTGGGTGTTCTATTATCACAAAGAGGTGGAATAATTGTTTCTTACCTCCCTGTGAATAATAGATAAAGATTTCATTTTCTTAACAAAGTACACAATCGTTTAGTGTTCCTTTCAAATAGGGTAAGGTAGGTTAAATTAGGATAAGTATGGGTAAGGTAATGGTAAGGAAGGGTAATGTACAGTAAGGTAGGTTAAAGTAGGTTAAGGAAAGATAATGTACAGTGCGTTAAGTAAGGTCGGCCAAAAATGTTTCAACTGGTCCGATAGAAAAATTATTGGAAGATCGTTGAAAGATCTTTCAACGATCGTCCATACACAATCCGACGATTGTACGATATTGGGATTCCTGATATTGTACGACCAGGATCTAAGCGTCTATGTCACCATAAGGTAGGGTAATGGTGGCCATAGACTTTAAGATCCCAGTCATTAGGATCTAAGTATAGATATGTATAGATGATCATTGAAAGATCTTTTAACGATCTTCCAATAATTTCCCCATCGGACCAGTTTGAAAATATTTTGGCCGATCGGCAATCCAGTCGTACGACTCGTGGATTGTACGATCAGATAGCGTCTACGACCACCAAAGTCACGTTAAGGAAGGTAATGCACAGTAAGTTAGGTTAAAGTACGGTAAGAAGGGTAACATACATAAGGTAAGTTAAAGCTAAGTAAGGTAGGTTAACTACTATGATAACCTGCCACAGACTGTGGCAACAAGCATGACCCAGCATTATAAAATCTCTTTAGATAGTGCTTATCTTGTATAATATTGTATGTATACAGTGCCACTCTACCATGAGGCAGAGTGAGATATTTGTCTCAGGCACACCCTGCACTGAAGAAGAAAGGCGGTAGACGGCAGTGGTGGAAAAAATTTTTTTGTTCCTTGACCGGAAAAAAAATTCCCTAGTAACAGATATGATGTTGTTAAAATCATTTTATATGGTTAGGTTAGCTTTAGTTATTGTTGTTTAGGCTAGTTTAACTAGTTAGTTATGGCCCTGCTGAAAGAGTCTACCTTGACATGGTGACAGGCTTACAAATCTTTTGCATAAAATCTTTTATACTTTTTTTTTGTTGCTCAAATCAAAATAAATTATTTTACCCTGTGCTATACATGTGGTACAGCTGATACAATACATTTGAAATCCATTTCTATAGTAATGTAACAATTGTACCAACATGTATAGCACAGGCTATAAATAAGTTATTTTTATTCTGTTTGAGAAAGAGATGTATTATCTGTTTCTATATCATTTACTTATTGCTAATTGTGTGTCTGAGTAACTGTTTTAAATACCTATGTGTACCTTGACATCAAAATCGTAAAATTTTTGCCTTGCCCATCGACAAAGCCACACCCTTTTTAACAAGGTGGCGGCACTTTCACGCTGCGCATAGAAATAATCAAGGATGGCATTCAAAAGTTTGGGTCAGGCAACAAAAACCCTGGAAGTGCCCCTGTATGTATTTTATTTATATAGCGCCACCTAGGTACGCAGCACTGTACATTATAAAATACAGAGTATACGAACAAGGGATATAGTGCAAGCAATTATACAGATAAATAAAAATTAATTTAAATAAAATTTCGTACATAGGTTAAGAACACACTATATAAATTATGATAAATTTATATAAGTGCAAAAAGCCTTGACACATTAGAAATGAGATCCTTGCCCGAAGAGCTTACAATCTAAGTGGGAACAACATACAGATACAAGTGGGGGGATGGGTACAAGTGTCTTGAGATGGCTAACAATGATTTATTGTGCTGATGCTCAGAAAGGTAGGATAACAGTCTAGATTTGAAAGTATAAATGGATGTCACAGGGGAAGCGAGAGAGGGAGAGAGTTCCAAAGGTAGGGAGCAGCAGAGAGAAATAGTTTAGGTGGGAGGCAGCAGTGTTAGTTCGGGTCTGTGGAGAAGATTTCCTTGCGAGAACGGAGGCACGGCCTGAACATAAGGGACCAAGAGAGAAGATTAGTAGGGAGGTGCAGTAGTGAAGGGATTTAAGGTTAAAAGCAGTGTATTGAATATGATCTTGTTTGATGGAACCACCCTATGGACTGAAGTATCGGTTGTGGGTTCTCTTTTGGAGGAGAGCGAGATGATCCGAACTGCTGAGTTTAGACTGTAGAGGACAAATGACAGGCTGGAAGTAGAAGAATATTACAGTAGTCAAGACGGGAGATTATAAGGGCATGCACAAGCATTTTACAGTGGATCGAGAGAGGAAAGGGAGGATCTTGGCAATATGTGAAGGAGAAAACGGCATGTCCTGGTGACATGGTAATGTTCTGACAGAAGGTTTGTTTGTTGCCTTTTTAGCAGTATGGTTCAATCAGATGTGGATTTTCATGGAAATCTAGGGGCCATATTTAATACGGCCAATAATAGCGTCGTAAAATTACGCCGCACATGGAAGTGAAAAAATACCGCTATCGCATATCTATAATGGCGAGCGCATCGCGTCCACCACGACTCCTTCCCAGCACACCTCCCAGCCCCCCGCCTCGTACTCTCGTGGGGAGGGGGAGGGAAGAACCCGCTGGGGGGTGGAGGGAAACTCCAGCGGGGCACTGAAAAGTGCCTTTTGGGGCTTAAGGGTCTCGCAGCTCGAGCAGTGAAATATTGCGGCCTGACTCTCCTGCATCTGTCATCCTCGTGCACGCGCCTTTGCTGTCTGAAATCTCGCGTATGAAATCCTGGCTCTAATTTTCCACGCCTGGTAGCTCCGCCTCTGTAATACGGGATGTGTCACTGAGAGGGGGGGAGGTAAGTCTTCCTGATTCCCATGAGCTGATACGCATGCCTCTAACCTCAACAAGAGAGGTAAAAGGTGGACGTGTTTTCGGCACTCTGAGCCTCCTAGTGCTCATTTTCTTGAACTTTGATCCGCCATCCTCAACAACCAGAGAACTGGCAGCAAAATGTTAAGTGTAATTTTACCCTGTATTATGTGTAGTTTTCAGTATTGGGAGTGGACATGCCCTTTAAGTATAAATTTTAGTTTGGGGTGGTTAGGAAAGTAACTCCCCTGACTTATATGTGTAACAATATTTTTCACTGAAAAGAGTTTTGTGGGTTTCAGTAGAGATGAATAAAACTGATTCTGCGAAACTTATTGAAATTCCGAAAATCTGATTCAAATCCAATTGTGAGTGGAATTGTTGCTATTTTTTAACTTTTTTCAGTAGTTGAAAGCCCGTCTTCCAAATGGCAATGCCCCGTGCCAGCAGGACAAAAGGTGCCCATACATTATACTCACCTCCCAACCAATCGCAAAATGAATGGGCCAGGCGGTTCCAGGAGAATTGATTGAATCGGTGGGATTGGTCGCAGGCAAGTTCTAACGTATGGCACCTTAGGAAATTTGGAGGGGTGGAGGTTGGAAAGGACTTTATTGTCCTTTAAGTATTTATACTTAATTGAATACAGTAAACCAGCTTGGTCTATACCTGTTGTTATTTCATTATTCATATCCTCGTGTCCGGAACAAACAGAACTACTTTTCAGTTTTTCTTTCAATGCTGATTCATTATTAATATTTTATATATATGTTTGTGGTGTGTTTGTGTGTGTGGGGTGTGTTTGTGATTGTGTTCTTCTTTAAAGAGTATTAAACCAGATTTTGAAAGTACATAAAAACTGTATGTATTATTCCTTGGGAGGTAAGAACGTTAATTCCCACCTCCCTGTGAATAATAATACCTTATCGGCACGCCACTCTGCTCCTTCTCAGCTGTCAGGCTCGCTGTCCCGACTGAGTATATATCTTTTGTATTTGCGTGCATCCACGAACATCGCTTGGTCGGGACAGCATATCTGACAGCTGAGAAGCCCCGCGAGTGGAGCGCCGGTAAGGTAAGTTCCAGTGCTCCCAGGGCGATCTATTATTCACAGGGAGGTAGGAATAATTGTTCTTACCCCTCCGTGAATAATAGATACAGATTTCATTTACCTAACAAAGGGGGTTATTCATAAAAGTTCTTATCGTTAAAAATGGTGGTAATTTTGCCCCAACCATCAGATGTTAGCTTTCAAATGTTAAATAAGATCTGATGGTTGGGGCAAATTAGCACCATTTAAACGATAAGAACTTTTATGAATAACCCCAAAAGTACATAAAATCTAGTGTTCCTTTAAGCTTAAAGGTAGGTATAAAATCATCACAATAAAATAATTATTCACATACAGATATTGTTTATCCAGTATCAGTTTTGTGAATAAGATATAGTGTACTATCTATGTACTGTGACCGTGTAGACCTATAGAGAAAACTAATCTCCTATTAGTGTATTAAAGCATAGTCCGTCTTGTGACAAGCGTAAGTATGTTGTCTTGTATGGAGTCATTGTCTACAGTGTGATGATGTTACCCTATGATACCCGAAATCGAGTCATACTTTCAATACATAATAAGCCTTAGGGAGGCGAACACATAGAAAATATTGTTTATCTTATAAAGATTTGCATATACAGTACTTTATTTTTATGTTGTTATTTCTTTGTGGTTCATTCACTGTTTCAATTGGACATTGTCTCTTTCAGTGTCTGGTTAGGAGTAATTGATTCAGCTGATGCATTCTGGGGTGAATAATTAATTGAGTCAGCCTATGAAAGTAAAAGATTGTGAGTAAGGGAATATATGATTAAAGGGAGTGGGTACCATTTTGCCTATTTATAAAGATCAGTGAAGCCCCTGTTGCAAGCCCCAAGTGAAACACCAAGAGGATGGAATCCCTTTTGCATGAACATATAACAAACTGTTATCTTTTACCAGTTGACACATTGATATCCCTCTAAATGAATGAAAGTCTTCCTGAGTTTGTCTAACAAATAACTTACAACATGGAGGATAGTTAAATGCGTGATTCAATTGCAGCCTGCACTGCATATATAAGCCACTTTGTGACAGTTAATACATCATGGGAATTAGTTGCAGTCCATTCTGGGTATTTTACTCCCTCAATAAAAAGATGCAAAATGTAATGCAACTTTATTGCATGGTGTGCGGTGTTTCCATTTGGAAATGAAGCAGGCACTGGAAAGACAGAACTCCTTGTTAATCTGCATCAGGCATGTGGAGTTTTCACCTTTCTTCTTATCAGGCCAACTAGAAGTTTTTTGTTTCTTTTTATTTCACTGGATCAAATCATTGTAGAAACTGTAAGAAATGTTATCGTTCAATAGAGTTTGGTGTGTGTGGTGTTGTGGGGGGGGTTTCGACACCAACTGTCTGCCATGTACAATGCTTTTTTCACACCTTACCTGTGGCAGTTCCTATAACACCTCTAAGCTACAATGCATCCACGCCTTGCATTCAGAAGGTCCCTAACATTGGCTGTGATATGCTAATTGGGATTGTACAAGCCATCTGAATTGAGAAAGCCAGTCGGATGACTAGCGAATGTCTTCAAGAACTAAACTTTAAGTCGGTTGAACTACTGAATACAACAGATATTATTTTTTTAGTAATCCTTTTAGTCTTTACATTTTACCTTGCATCAACCTTTATCAATATATATCCAAGGAAGTTCTAATATTCTTCTCTAAGAAATATCAGCTGTGCACTAGTTATTTTACTAGCCAATCAGAAATGAGAAATCAAAAATAAATTCTTACGTGTTTGCTACCTGCTCTTATAATGCCTGGGAACAGGAGAACGATCTAACAGTCCGGTTATCATTTTAATTAATTATTACTCTATATTGACAAACATACAAATTCTTTATGACCTTGTTTTTTTAAGATAAGGTTACTAAGGTACGTTGTTTAAAAATCCCAGCACCTGCCCCCTGTTACCTGTACATCATCCATTATGGATCATACAATTTACTCCTGTATAGAAGTTTAATATATATTAGAGATAAAATGTCATACAGTACTTTTAAATATCAGTAAGAATTATGTCTTGCATTTAACTGCCCATAAGAAATTTTTAGTAAGTATTTTTTTTGTTTAGTTACATACCTCCTCGTTGATGGATTTTCACTTGTGCATCTCTTGGTTACCAGTAGATCGATCCTGTGACACTAAATGTTTTTATAGCATAGGAATATCCAAGTTACCTACCTTTCTTTTTCTCACTGTCCTTCCATCTGAACATCTGACTGCTGGAAGTCTGAGATAAAGATAAAGGAGAGAGGTAGGACAACAGATTAGAGTCTACACTTAAGGATGGTTGGAAGCTTAATAGTAAAGGATGGGTTTGAAATCACTAACGCAGAGAGAGGGACATACAGAGAATGGAGTTAACATTGAGAAGGAAGAAAAGGAAAGTATCTCATTGGAAGGAAGGAAGAAGGAATCTAACCATTAAAAGTAGTAACCCCGGAGAGATTAGACCATCAGAACAGGGACAGGTGGATTTATTTGGCGGAGTTAGGAAAAGGATAAGATGACTAGGGAAACATGTTAAATAAACACAGGGAAGTATATCAGTAAAGATGTCAGTAAAGAGGACTCCAAGAGAATTTAATAGATTAGTGGCCCTTGAAGAGTCAATTTAAGGATGGAAGTCAATGAGCAAATATGTGTAGGGAAAAATCTGGGCCAAGTAGATTTGCCACTTGCCATATTGGGCCTCTGGTGAGACCATTAAAGTTAGTACAGATGTATATTACATCCTTCTATTTTATTTGGCAGGTGTAACAATGTGTACAGGCAGGTGCTCTAGGTGTATTGGTGTTGCTCTTTCCCCTTGGACTTGTGCTGTTGTTGCAAATTGCTCCTGTACTTTCCAAATGCTCAGATCCTGGAGTAGAGCAGATAACTGATTTCGCCTGGTTCTTTCAAGGTATCATCGGCGCAGGGTTACTGGTAAGCACCTTACTGATTTCAGCCAGGGGTTACTGGTAAGCACCTTACTGATTTTAGCCATGGGTTACTGAAGCACCTTACTATTTCACCACGGTTACGGTAACACCTTACTGATTTCAGCCATGGGTTACTGGTAAGCACCTTACTGATTACAGCCATGGGATACTGGTAAACACCTTACTGATTTCAGCCATGGTTACTGGTAAGCACTTACTGTTTTCAGCCATGGGTTACTGGTAAGCACCTTACTGATTTCAGCCATGGATACTGGTAAGCCCTTACTGATTTTAGCCATGGGTTACTGGTAAGCACCTTACTGATTTCAGCCACGGGTTACGGGGTAACACCCTTACTGATTTCAGCCACGGGTTACGGGTAACACCTTACTGATTCAGCCATGGGTTACTGGTAAGAACCTTACTGATTTAGCCATGGGTTACTGTAAGCACCTTACTGATTTCAGCCACGGGTTACTGGTAAACACCTTACTGATTTAGCCATGGGTTACTGGTAACACCTTACTGATTTCAGCCACGGGTACTGGTAAACACCTTACATTTCAGCCACGGGTTACTGGTAAACACCTTACTGATTTCAGCCATGGTTTACTGGTAAGCACCTTACGATTTTAGCCATGGGTTACTGGTAAGCACCTTACTGATTTCAGCCACTGGTTACTGGTAAACACCTTACTGATTTCAGCCATGGTTACTGGTAAGCACCTTACTGATTACAGCCATGGGATACTGGTAAACACCTTACTAATTTCAGCCATGGGTTACTGGTAAGCAACTTACTGATTTCAGCCATGGGTTACTGGTAAGCACCTTACTGATTTCAGCCATGGGTTACTGGTAAGCACCTTACTGATTTCAGCCATGTTAGCATGTGTTCCAGAGCAAAATTTGCAACAACAGCACAAGTCCAAGGGGAAAGAGCAACATCCCAATACACCGAAGCACCTGCCTGTTACACATTGTCACCCTGCAAAATAAAATAGAAGGATTGTAATATACTACTGTACTAACTTAATGGTCTCACCAGAGGCCCAATATGGCAAGCTGCAAATCTACTTGGCCCAGATTTTTCCCTACACATATTCTGCTCCATTGACTTCCATCCTTAAACTTGACTCTCAAGGGCCACTAATCTATTACAATTCTCTTGGAGTCCTCTTTACTGACATCTTTACTGATATACTTCCCTGTGTTTATTTAACATGTTTCCATAGTTCATCTTATCCTTTTCTCTAACTCCCCAAATAAATCCACCTGTCCCTGTTCTGATGGTCTACTTCTCTCCGGGGTTACTACTTTTAAATGGTTAGATTCCTTCTTCCTTCCTTCCAATGAGATACTTTCCTTTTCTTCCTTCTCAATGTTAACTCCATTCTCTGTATGTCCCTCTCTCTGCGTTAGTGATTTCAACCCATCCTTTACTATTAGCTTCCAACCATCCTTAATGTTAAGACTCTAATCTGTCTGTCCTACCTCTCTCCTTTATCTTTTATCTCAGACTTCCAGCAGTCAGACTGTTCAGATGGAAGGACAGTGAGAAAAAGAAAGGTAGGTAACTTGGATATTCCTATGCTATAAAACAATGTAGTAGTCACAGTCGATCTACGGTAACCAAGAGATGCACAAGTGAAAATCAATCAACGAGGAGGGTCATGTAACTAAACCAAAAAAATACTTACTAAAATATCTTATGGGCAGTTATAATGCAAGACATAATTCTTACTGATATTTAAAAGTACTGTATGACATTATTATCTCTAATATTATATAAACTTCTATACAGGAGTAAATTGTATGATCCATAATGGATGATGTTACCAGGTAACAGGGGGCAGTGCTGGGATTTTTAAACAACGTACCTTAGTAACCTTATCTTAAAAAAACAAGGTCATAAAGAGTATGTTGTCAATATAGTAATAATTAATTAAATGATAACCCGGACTGTTAGATCGTTCTCCGTTCCCAGGCATATAAGAAGCAGGTAGAAAACACGTAAGAATTTTATTTTTGATTTCTCATTTCTGATTGGTAGTAAATAACTAGTGCACAGCTGATATTTCTTAGGAGAAGAATATTAGAACTTCCTTGGATATATATTATAAAGGTTGATGCAAGGTAAAATGTAAAGACTAAAAGGATACTTAAAAAAATAATATCTGTTGTATTCAGTTAGTTCAACCGACTTAAAGTTTAGTTCTTGAAGACATTTCGCTAGTCATCCGACTGGCTTTCTCAATTCAGAATGGCTTGTACAATCCCAATTAGCATATCACAGCCAAGTGTTAGGGACCTTCTGATGCAGGCGTGATCATTGTAGCTTAGAGGTGTTTAAAACTGCCCAGGGTAAGGTGTGAAACAGCATTGTACATGGCAGACAGTTGGTGTCGAAACCCCCCCCACACCACACACAACACCAACTCTATTGAACGATAACATTTTCTTACAGTTTCTACAATGATTTGATCCAGTAAATAAAAAAGAAACAAAAAAACTCTAGTTTGCCTGATAAGAAGGAAGGTGAAAACTCCACACTGCCTGATGCAGATTAACAAGGGAGTTTCTGCTTCCAGTGCCTGCTTCATTTCCAAATGGAACACGCACACCATGCAATAAAGTTTGCATTACATTTTGCATCTTTTTATTGAGGGAGTAAAATACCCAGAATGGACTGCAACTAATTCCCATGATGTATTAACTGTCACAAAGTGGCTTATATATGCATGCAGGCTGCATTGAATCACGCAATTACTATCCTCCATGTTGTAAGTATTCTGTTAGCACAACTTCAGGAAGACTTTCATTCATTTAGAGGGATATCAATGTGTCAACTGGTAAACAGATAACCAGTTTGTTATATGTTCTGCAAAAGGGATTCCATCCTCTTGGTGTTTCACTTGGGGCTTGCCACATGGGGCTCACCTGATCTTTATAAATAGGCAAAATGGTACCCACTCCCTTTAATCAATATACCCTTACTCACAATCTTTTTACTTCATAGGCTGACCAATTAATTATTCATCCCCAGAATGCATCAGCCTGAATCAATTACTCCAACCAGACACTGAAAGAGCACAATGTCCAATTGAACAGTGATGAACCACAAAGAAATACAAAC
The DNA here is from genome assembly GCA_019447015.1 of Hymenochirus boettgeri. Lineage (NCBI taxonomy): Eukaryota > Metazoa > Chordata > Amphibia > Anura > Pipidae > Hymenochirus > Hymenochirus boettgeri. Next base: position 321,716,913 of record CM033470.1, on the reverse strand, counting down.
ATAAAAATAAAGTACTGTATATGCAAATCTTTATAAGATAAACAATATTTTCTATGTTTTCGCCTCCCTTAAGGCTTATTATGTATGAAAGTATGACTCTGATCTTCGGGTATCATAGGGTAACATTCATCACACTGTAGACATGACTCCATACAAGACAACATACTTACGCTTGTCACAGAACGGACTATGCTGTAATACATCTAATAGAGATCGTTTTTTCTCTATAGGTCTACACGGTCACAGTACATAGATAGATACCCTATATCTTTATTCACAAAACTGATCTGGATAAACAATATCTGTATGTGAATAATTATTTTATTGTGATGATTTTATACCCACCCTTTAAAGCTTAAAGGAACACTAGATTTTATGTACTTTTGGGGTTATTCAATAAAAGTTCTTATCGTTTAAAATGGTGCTAATTTTCCCCAACCAATCAGATCTTATTTACATTTGAAAGCTACATCTGATTGGTTGGGGCAAAATTCCACCATTTTTAACGATAAGAACTTTTATTGAATAACCTTTGTTAGTAATGAAATCTGTATCTATTATTCACAGGGAGGTAAGAACAATTATTCCTACCTCCCTGTGAATAATAGATCGCCCTGGGAGCACTGGAACTTACCTTACCCGCTCTCCACTCGCGGCTGCTTCTCAGCTGTCAGATATGCTGTCCCACCAAGCGCCTATGTTCCGTGATGCACGCAAATACAAAAGATATATACTCAGTCGGGACAGCGAGCCTGACAGCTGAGAAGGAGCCACGAGTGGCTTGCCGATAAGGTATTATTATTCACAGGGGAGTGGAATTAACGTTCTTACCTCCCAAGGAATAATACATACAGTTTTTATGTACTTTCAAAAATCTGGTTTAATACTCTTTAAAGAGAACACAATCACACACACACACACCCACAAACACACCACCACACACTATATAATAAATATTAATAATGAATCAGCATTGAAAGAAAAACTGAAAAGTAGTTCTGTTTGTTCCGGACACAGGATATGAAATATGAAATACAACAGGTATAGACCAAGCTGGTTTACTGTATTCAATTAAGTATAAATACTTAAAGGACAATTAAAGTCCTTTTCCAACCTCCACCCCCTCCAAATTTCCTAAGGTGCCCATACGTTAGAACTTGCCTGCTGACCAATCCCACCGCATTCAATCAATTCTCCTGGAACCGCCTGGCCCATCATTTTGCGATTGGTTGGGAGGTGAGTTATAATGTATGGGCACCTTTTGTCCTGCTGGCACGGGGCATTGCCATTTGGAAGACGGGCTTTCAACTACTGAAAAAAGTTAAAAAATAGCAACAAATTCCACTCACATTGATTTGAATCAGATTTTCGGAATTTCAATAAGTTTCGCAGAATCAGTTTTATTCATCTCTACTGAAACCACAAACCTTTTTTTCAGTGAAAAATATTGTTACACATATAAGTCAGGGGAGTTACTTTCCTAACCACCCCCAAACTAAAATTTATACTTAAAGGGCATGTCCACTCCCAATACTGAAAACTACACATAATACAGGGTAAAATTACACTTACACTTTTGCTGCCAGTTCTCTGGTTGTTGAGGATGGCGGATCAAAGTCACAGAAAATGAGCACTAGGAGGCTCAGAGTGCCGAAAACACGTCCACTTTACCTCTCCTTGTTGAGGTTAGAGGCATGCGTATCAGCTCATGGGAATCAGAAGACTCACCTCCCCCCCTCTCAGTGACACATCACGTATTACAGAGGCGGAGCTACCAGGCGTGGAAATTATAGAGCCAGGATTTCATACGCGAGATTTCAACAGCAAAGGCGCGTGCACAGGATGACAGATGCAGGAGAGTCAGGCGCAATTATTCACTGCTCGAGCTGCGACCCCTTAAGCCCCAAAGGCACTTTTCAGTGCCCCCGCTGGAGTTTCCCTCCACCCCCCCAGCGGGTTCTTCCCTCCCCCTCCCCCGAGAGTACGAGGCGGGGGGCTGGGAGGTGTCTGCTGGGAAGGAGTCGTGGTGGACGCGATGCCGCTCGCCATTATAGATATGGCGATAGCGGTATTTTTTTCACTTCCATGGGCGGCGGTAATTTTACGACGCTATTATTGGCCGTATATAAATATGGCCCTAGATTCCATGAAAATCCACATCTGATTGAACCATACTGCTAAAAGGCACACACACACTTCTGTCAGAACATTACCAATGTCACCAGGACTGCCGTTTTCTCCTTCACAATATTGCCAAGATCCTCCCTTTCCTCTCTCATCCACTGCTAAAATGCTTGTGCATGCCCTTATAATCTCCCGTCTTGACTACTGTAATATCTTCTACTTCCACCTGTCATTTGTCCCCTCTACAGTCTAAACTCAGCAGTTCGGATCATCTCGCTCCTCCAAAAGAGAACCCACAACCGATACTTCAGTCCATAGGGTGGCTTTCCATCAAACAAAGAATCATATTCAATACACTGCTTTTAACCTTTAAATCCCTTCACTCTACTGCAGCCTCCCTACTAATCTTCTCTCTTGGTCCCTTATGTTCCAGGCCGTGCCCTCCGTTTCTCGCAGAAATCTTCTCCACAGACCCCGAACTAACACTGCTGCCTCCCACCTTAAACTATTCTCTCTTGCTGCTCCCTACCTTTGGAACTCTCTCCCTCTCTCGCTTCCCTGTGACATCCATTAATACTTTCAAATCTAGACTGTTATCCTACCTTCTGAGCATCAGCACATAAATCATTGTTAGCCATCTCAAGCACTTTGTACCCATCCCCCCACTTGTACTGTATGTTGTTCCCACTTAGATTGTAAGCTCTTCGGCAGGGTCTCATTTCTAATGTGTCAAGGCTTTTTGCACTTTATATAAATTATTCATAATTATATATATGTGTTCTTAACCTATGTACGAAATTTTATTTAAATTAATTTTTATTTATCTGTATAATTGCTTGCACTTATCCCCTTGTTCGTATACTCTGTATTTTATAATGTACAGTGGCTGCGTACCTAGGTGGCGCTTATAAAAAAATACATACAGGGGCACTTCCAGGGTTTTTGTTGCCTGACCCAAACTTTTGAATGCAATCCTTGATTATTTCCATGCGCAGCGTGAAATGTGCCGCCACCTTGTTAACAGGGTGTGGCTTTGTCGATGCCAAGGCAAAAATTTTACGATTTTGATGTCAAGGTATCACATAGGTATTTAAACAGTTACTCAGACACACAATTAGCAATAATGTAAATGACTAGAAACAGATAATACACTCTCTTTCTCAAACAGAATAAAAATAACTTTTTTAAGCCTGTGCTATACATGTTGGTACAATTGTTACATTACTATAGAAATGGCATTTAAATGTATTGTATCAGCTGTACCAACATGTATAGCACAGGCTATAAAATAATTTATTTGATTTGAGCAACAAAAAAGTATAAAAGATTTTATGCAAAAGATTTGTAAGCCTGTCACCATGTCAAGGTAGACTCTTTCAGCAGGGCCATAACTAACTAGTTAAACATAGCCTAACAAACTACTAAAGCTAACCTAACCTATAAATGATTTTAACAACATCATATCTGTTACTAGGGAATTTTTTTTTTTCCGGTCAAGGAACAAAAAATTTTTTCCACCACTGCCTGTCACCGCCTTTCTTCTTCAGTGCAGGGGTGCTGCCTGAGACAAATATCTCACTCTCCTCCTCATGGTAGATGTGGCACTGTATACATACATATATTCATACAAAGAGCACTATCTAAAGAGATTTTATAATGCTGGGTCATGCTATGTTCCCACAGTCTGTGGCAGGTTATCTATAGTAGTTAACCTACCTTACTGCTTTAACTTACCTTACTGTATGTTACCCTTCCTTACCGTACTTTAACCTAACTTACTGTGCATTACCCTTCCTTAACGTGACTTATGGTGGTCGTAGACGCTATCTGATCGTACAATCCACGAGTCGTACGACGGGATTGCCGATCGGCCAAATATTTTCAACTGGTCCGATGGGGAAATTATTGGAAGATCGTTAAAAGATCTTTCAATGATCATCTATACATATCTATACTTAGATCCTATATGACTGGGATCTTAAAGTCTATGGCCCCCATTACCCTACCTTATGGTGACCATAGACGCTTAGATCCTGGTCGTACAAATCAGGATATCCCAATATCGTACAATCGTCGGATTGTGTATGGACGATCGTTGAAAGATCTTTCAACGATCTTCCAATAATTTTTCTATCGGACCAGTTGAAACATTTTTGGCCGACCTTACTTAACGCACTGTACATTTCTTTCCTTAACCTACTTTAACCTACCTTACTGTACATTACCCTTCCTTACCGTAACTACCTTACCCATACTTATCCTAATTTAACCTACCTTACCCTATTTGAAAGGAACACTAAACAGATTTTGTGTACTTTGTAAGAACATGAAATCTTTATCTATTATTCACAGGGAGGTAAGAACAATTATTCCCACCTCTTTGTGAATAATAGAACACCCAGGGAGCACTGCAACTTACCTTCGGGCACTCCACTCGCGGCTCCTTCTCAGCTGTCAGACATGCTGTTCTGACCAAGCTATCTTCTGCACATGCGCGCCAACACAAAAGTAGCCGAGCAATTGGGACAGCGCGTCTGTCAGCTGAAAAAGAGCCGTGAGTGGAGCAGCGGTAAGGTAAGCGTTACAATGTTCCCCAGGTGTTCTATTATTCACAGGGAGGTGGGAATCAAGGTTCTCACTATGTACTATGTACTTTTAAAATCCGGTTTAGTGTCCTTTACCCTATTTTAACCTAGCTTACTGCGCCTTACCCTACTTTAACCTACATTACTTTACTTTACCCTACTCTAACCCATCTAACTGTACCTTACCCTTCTTTAACCTACTTTGCTGTACCTTACCCTACGTTAACCTACCTTACTGTACCTTACCCTACTTTAACCTACCTTACCCAACTTTAACATACCTTACTGTACCTTACTCTACTTTAACATACCTTACTGTACCTTACACTACTTTAATCTATCTTACTGAACCGTACCCTACTTTAACCTACCTTACTTTAGCTTACCCTACTTTAACCTATCTAGCTGTACCTTACCCTACTTTAACCAACCTTACACTACTTAACCTACCTTACTTTATTACCTTACCTTCTTTAACCTACCTTACTGTACCTTACACTACTTTAACCTACCTTACTGTACTTACACTACTTTAACCTACTACTGTACTTACCCTACTTTAACCTTTTACCTGTATTTTACCCTACTTTAACCTATCTAACTGTACCTTACTTCTTTATTCTACCTTACTGTACCTTGCCCACTTTAACCTTTCTAACTGACTTTACCACTTACTGTACCTTACCCTACTTAACTATCTAACTGTACCTTACTCTACTTAACCTACTTACCTACTTTAACCTATCTAACTGTACCTTACCCTACTTTAACCTACCTTACTGTACCTTACCCTACTTTAACCTATCTAACTGTACCTTACTCTACTTTAACCTACCTTACTGTACCTTACTCATACTTTAACCTATCTAACTGTACCTTACCCTATTTTAAGCTATCTAACTGTACCTTACCCTACTTTAACCTACCTTACTGTATCTTACCCTTCTTTAACCTACCTTACTGTACCTTACCCTACTTTAACCTATATAACAGTACCTTACCCTACTTTAACCTACCTTACCCTACTTTAACCTATCTAATTGTACCTTCTTTACTTTAACCTACCTTACCCTACTTTAACCTACCTTACCCTTCTTTAACCTACCTTACTGTAACTTACCCTACTTTAACCGATCTTACTGTACCTTACCCTACTTTAACCTGTCTAAATGTACATTACTCTACTTTAACCTACCTTACCCTACTTTAACCTACCTTACTCTTCTTTAACCTACCTTACCCTACTTTTACACCTATCTTACTGTACCTACCCTACTTTACCTATCTTACTGTACCTTACCCTACTTTAATTACCTTACTTTACCTTACTCAACTTAACCTACCTTACTGTACCTACCCTACTTTAATCTACCTACCCTACTTTAACCTACTTACTGTACCTTACCCTTCTTTAACCTACCTTACTGTGCTTAACCTACTTTAACCGTCTTACTGTACCTTACCCTACTTTAACCTACCTTACCCTACTTAAGCTGTCTAAATGTACATTACTCTACTTTAACCTACCTTACCCTACTTTAACCTACCTTACTCTCTTTAACCTACCTTACCCTACTTTTACCTATCTTACTGTCCTTACCCTACTTTAACCTACTTACTTACGTACCTTACCCTACTTTAATTACCTTACTTTACCTTACTCAACTTTAACCTACCTTACTACCTTACCCTACTTTAATCTACCTTACCCTACTTTAACCTACCTTACTGTACCTTACCCTTCTTTAACCTACCTTACTGTGACTTACCCTACTTTAACCTATCTTACTGTACCTTACCCTACTTTAATTACCTTGCTTTACCTTACTCTACTTTAAACTACCTTACTGTACTTACCCTACTTTAACCTACCTTACTGTACCTTACCCTACTTTAACCTACCTACTATACCTTACCCTTACCCCACCTCCCCCCAATATCTTATTGAATATAATACTATTCTGCTGAAATTCTATTTCGATATGTAGGTGTTTGTTAAATGTTTCTGTGTGTAACTTTCCATGGGCTGAGTGTGCTGTGTGTTTAGTCACATTCTGTAGATACATATACAATGTAAAATAACTTACATTCCTCTATGTTTTGATCCTTTATTTATTTATTTTATATATGAAACCTTTTTAAGGCTAGGTACATAGCAGCAGATATTTCCGCCGATCGTCTGATCCCAGACTGATCCATCGGTCAGTCACCTGGAAATATCTGCTGGTGTGGGCCGGCCGCCACAACCGAGCTCGGTTTCCCCTTTGTCCGAATTGGATGAACAGGCGATTGGCCCTTGGTAAATCACGGTCGATTGTGTGGTTCCCTATGGGCCACTATTGCCGCAACCGACATTCATTGTACTGGCTGAGCGCTCGCTCACAGCGAACGCTCTTTGGGACAAATAATAGGCCGGTGGTACTCAGCCTTAAACACTGAAAACCAGAGTGGAAACATTATTTTGATGTGAGGTTGGACCCCCGGGTGTTTAAAAACTGCAACCCCCAGCATTCCCTGACTGCAGATTTGACTTCCCGTGCTGGACATACAACTCTAGAGCTTGCTCCATGTTACTTTCCAATGCTCAGATCCTGGAGGTAGAGCAGTAAATGATTTCGCCTGGTTCTTTCAAGGTATCATCGGCGCAGGGTACTGGTAAGCACCTTACTGATTTCAGCCATGGGTTACTGGTAAGCACCTTACTGATTTTAGATGGGTACTGGTAAGACCTTACTGATTTCAGCCAGGTTATGGTAAACCTTACTGATTTCAGCCATGGGTTACTGGTAAGCACCTTACTGATTACAGCCATGGGATACTGGTAAACACCTTACTGATTTCAGCCAGGGTTACTGGTAAGCACCTTACTGATTTCAGCCATGGGTACTGGTAAGCACCTTACTGATTTCAGCCATGGGATACTGGTAAGCACCTATGATTTAGCCATGGGTACTGGTAAGCACCTTACTGATTCAGCCACGGGTTACTGGTAACACCTTACTGATTTCAGCCACGGGTTACTGGTAAACACCTTACTGATTTCAGCCATGGGTTACTGGTAAGAACCTTACTGATTTAGCCATGGGTTACTGGTAAGCACCTTACTGATTTTAGCCACGGGTTACTGGTAAACACCTTACTGATTTAGCCAGGGTACTGGTAAGCACCTTACTGATTTCAGCCACAGGGTTACTGGTAAACACCTTACTGATTCAGCCACGGGTTACTGGTAAACACCTTACTGATTTCAGCCAGGGTACTGGTAAGAACCTTACTGATTTAGCCATGGGTTACTGGTAAGCCACTTACTGATTTCAGCCACGGGTTAACTGGTAAACACCTTACTGATTTCAGCCATGGGTTACTGGTAAGCACACTAGATACAGCCATGGGATACTGGTAAACACCTTACTAATTTCAGCCATGGGTTACTGGTAAGCACTTACTGATTTACAGCCATGGGTTTTGGTAAGCACTTATGATTTCAGCCTAGGGTTACTGGTAAGCACCACTATGATTTCAGCCATGGGTTACTGGTAAACACCTTACTGATTTCAGCCATGGGTTACTGGTAAACACCTTACTGATTTCAGCCATGGGTTACTGGTAAGCACCTTACTGATTTCAGCCATGGGTTACTGGTAAGCACCTTACTGATTTCAGCCATGGGTTACTGGTAAACACCTTATTGATTTCAGCCATGGGTTACTGGTAAGAACCTTACTGATTTCAGCCATGGGATACTGGTAAACACCTTACTGATTTCAGCCATGGGTTACTGGTAAGAACCTTACTGATTTCAGCCATGGGATACTGGTAAACACCTTACTGATTTCAGCCATGAATTAGTCTATTACACTACGTAACATACAAGCACATGTAATCAGTAAATCAAGCTAATATTTAGGATCATTTATGTATATGTTATAATAATAAGAAATTAACAATTAGCCCATGCTCATAAAATAACAAAAATAACTACAATATGTAATACTGCTTTATACCATTGATATTAATGATTATTTTGCGCTTGCTGTTCATCTGTAGCAACCAATCGGATGTTATCAAATGTTTTCTAACTGTAGCATGTAAGTCCCTCTAGTTCATATTGTTCATTAAAGCTTTCAATCGTTTAGCGTTTTGGGTTTTTGGAGGCAAATTTAAATCTGGGCTGCCTATCAGAGTCCTCTGTATCCTTTTTGCTGCTGTGATTGGTTTCTGTTCTCTATTTTACCTCCTGCCCTTCCTAAGTTCCTTGCCCGTTATAGCCTGTGTTTTATCCCTTACTCATGCTGTGATCTTGTTTGTGGTCACACAAAGCCAGAGTTAATGTTAGAATAAGCAATAATGTAGACCATGCACATCAGTCTTGCAAGCCCATGTATTTTATTGTGTCATACAGAGGTACACAGAAGTGTAACGTTTCGGTACACAGCAGTACCTTCTTCAGACAGACATATGTTAGAATACTCACCAAATCCAGAAACAAAGGAGGTCTAGGGTTACCAAATATGTTACATTACTATGTAGCAGCACAACTTACAGCAATTCAACAAATAACCAAAACTCAAAGCAGATAATACTGGTCTCAAATACCAAACTCACTCTTTAAAGGGTCACTATACTCACTCAAACAACTTAACATTTTCTTGTGGTTCTGCACAGCCTCACCATGTACCCTGCTCTACTTACACTCCCTCCCCCTGCATTATTTTCTCTGCTTATTCTCATAATTGTTGCAGAAAGTGTGCTGTAAATGCTGTAATTAAAATGATGATTTCTCAGGAGTATAGATACCCTTTAAAGACATTCCTTGGTACATCTATATTTGGATACCACCACAAAAACGTGAACTCCTAAAACAACTACCACCATCTATACTTTAAACCTCCTCAATATGGGACAGAATCATTAAACAACTCAATCCAACTTCTCTACCCCCAACGCTACACATATTCTTTAACAAAGACTTCCCACCAGGACTCTCACCGACTCCCAAAAACCCATGGCTTTCCAACAAAATCTGGCAATTTGGACAAATACTAAACAAAGAAGAAACATTTATCTCATAGATCAACAAAAATCCAACCAGCCACCACATGCAGAATTTCAATACCGCTAAATAAAAAATGACCAGAACCAACAAATGACAAACCAAATTAACTACCTACAGGAAATAATCAACCTCTCCATGGCTGACAAAACTAATATCAAAACAATACCAAATGCTTTCAGATTACAGCAACCTCCTTCCCCCTTTTATTTCCCCCCCACACCTCTACTTCCTCTAACCCCCAACACACATAAATCATTTTTAATGTAATGTTTAATGTTTCACACTTCAATAAATCCTTTATATCAATGTTAAAAATGAAAGCACTATCAGAGAAATTCAATAAAAGTTCTTATCATTATAAATGGTGCTAATTTTGCCCCAACCAATCAGATGTTAGCTTTTAAATGTTAAATAACATCTGATTGGTTTGGGCAAAATTAGCACATTTTTAACGATAAGAACTTTTATTGAATCTCCCTGTATACTTTTATAATACAATAAGGTACGTAAAATGCGTAAAATGGATTTATGTAACAGTGCCTTAAATAAAAAATCTTACTGAGAAAAAAGAAATACCTTTTTGTGCAAATTTACAAAGACTCCTTACTATATATACCGTACCCTCAAGGCGTGAAGTTCATCTGTAGATATTACATTACGTAACATGTTACACATGGACAAACGTTGAGATTAGAAGAGGACAGGTTTCATTTCAGTTTTGTAGAGGGATATTTACCGAACTGAAACTGCAAAACTGTCTTCTGAATAGACTGGATTAGCAGATTTGATTAATAATTTTAAGTAGGACTTGATGTCTATTAAACTAAGTAATCATGTATATACAGTGTATACGTTATAGTTTATGTTGATCTAGTGATTATCATTATCATTTTTACAAACCTCTATCCTAAACCCAGCTACCCAACTATATCCTAAACCCAGCTACCCAACTCCTCTATCCTAAACCCAGCTACCCAACTCTATCTTAAACCCAGCTACCAAACTCTATCCTAAACCCAGCTACCCCACTCTATCCTAAACCGAGTTACCCACCTCTATCCTAAACCGTTCCATCCTAAACCCAGATACCTAACTCTATACTAAAACCTAGCTACCCAACTCTATCCTAAACTCAGCTACACAACTCTACCCTTACCCCGCTACCCAACTCTATCATAAACCCAGCTAACTCTCTCTATCCTAAACCCAGCTACCCAACTCTATCCTAAAATCAGCTACCTCACTCTATCCTAAACCCAGCTACCCAGCTCCACCCTAAAACCAGCTATCCAACTCCATTCTCAATCTAGCTACCTAGCTCTATCCTAAACCCAGCTACCCAACTCTATCCTAAACCCAGCTACCTAACTCTATCCTAAACCCAGCTACCCAACTCTATCCTAAACCCAGCTACCCGAGCTCTATCCTAAGCTCAACTACCCAGCTCCATCCTAAACTCAGCTACCCAACTCTATATTAAGCCCAACTACCTAGCTCCATCCTAAACCCAGCTATCCAGCTCTATCCTAAACTCAGCTGCCCAGCTCTATAATAAACCTAGCTACCTGGGTCTATACTAAACCCAGCTACCCGCTACCCAGCTCTATATCAAACCCAGCTACCCAGCTCTATAATAAACCCAACTACCCAGTTCTATCCTAAATCCAGCTTCCAAGCACTATCCCAACCCCAACTACCCAGCTCCAGCCTAAACTCTATCCTAAACCTATCTACCCAGCTCCATCTCCATTCTAAACCTAACTCTATTGTATGCCCAGCTACCCAGATCTATCCTAAACCTAACTCTATCATATACCCAGCTCAATCATAAACCTAACTCTATGGTATAACCCAGCTACCCAACTCCATCCTAAACCTAATTCTAACATAAACCCAGCTACCCAGATCTATCCGTACCCACTACCTCTACCCAACTCTATCCTAAACCCAGCTACCCAACTCTATCCTAAGCCCAGCTCCCCAGCACTATCTTAAACTCATCTACCCAACTGTATTCTAATCCCAGCTACACAGCACCATCCTAAGCCCAGCTACCCAGCTCCATCCTAAACCCAGCTACCCAGTTCCATCCTAAACCCAGCTTCCCAACTCTATATTAAGCCCAGCTACCTAGCTCCATCCTAAACCCAGCTACCCAGCTCTATCATAAACCCAGCTGCCTTGCTCTATACTAAACCTAGATACCTGGTTCTATCCTAAACCCAGCTACCAATCTCTATAACAAACCCAGCTACCCAGCTCTATAATAAATCCAGCTACCCAGTTCTATCCTAAATCCAGCTTCCAAGCACTGTTCCAACCCCAACTACCCAGCTCCATCCTAAACCTAACTCTATGGTAAACCTAGCTACCCAGCTCCATCCTAAACCTAACTCAATTGTATGCCCAGCTACCCAGATCTATCCTAAACCTCTATCATATACCCAGCTCAATCATAAACCTAACTCTAACATAAACCCTGCTACCCAGAGCTATCCTAAACCCAGCTACCCAAATCTATCCTAAACCCAGCTACCTTAATCTATCCTAAACCCAACTACCCAACTCTATCCTAAACCCAGCTACCCTAATCTATCCTAAAACCAGCTACCCAGCTCCATCCTAAAACCAGCTATCCAGCTCCATTCTAAACACAGCTACTGTACCTAGATCTATCGTAAACCCAGCTGTCTAGCTCTATACTAAACCTAGCTACCTAGGTCTATCCTAAACCCAGGTACCCAGCTCTATAACAAACTCAACTCTATAACAAGCTTAGCTCTATAATAAACCCAGCTACCCAGTTGTATCCTAAATCGAGCTTCCAAGCACTATCCCAACCCCAACTACCCAGATCTATCCTAAACCTAACTCTATCGTATACTTAGCTACCCAGCTCCATCCTAAACCTAACTCTATTGTATTCCCAGCTCCATCCTAAACCTAACTCTATCGTATACTCAGCTATCCAGCTCCATCCTAAACCTACAGTAGCTCTATTGTATAACCCCTTTTGGTTAAGACTTCTGAGTTAATTTCCCCTTATCATTGCTTATCATTGCATGAATACATATATATATTAATTAGAAAATAATAAATAAAATCTACTTATTCAGGCCTTTCTCCCAGGATTTATGATGTTGGGGGCTGGAGGAGAAGGATGCTGTGCCAACAGGTGTGGGGTAAGGAAACAAACCCTAATACTACACAGACTTATAAGAAAGTGAATGATTTCAATTCAAGGGAATAAAATCACAAGGTTGTGAATTCTGTAGACCAGAGGAATTGTGGATTATAGTCTGGGGCACTGGGAACCTGCCACGTGGAAATTCTACAGAGAGGTAAAGCTGCTGAGCTTTCATGGCACCTATAGAGCTGTGCTGGTAGCAATAGATCACAAATAGATTAGTAAAACAGAGAGTATGGGTACGTTATCTCTCTTCCCTTACAGGGTGTAGGTACAGTTCAGACTAGAGATGGGCACAACTCTCCCAGCTAGAGATTACAGAAGTTAAAAAATCTGGAGGTTCTACCTAAATTGAAGATCTAAATAGTAATGGTAACTTACTGTAAATGTCTCAGGGACCTGGGAAATAGTCTAGTCAATAACCAAAATCTTTAAGAAAAAACACCACCCAGTAACGGAAACTTTACTAGCTTCCTGTTTTGGCATTCCGTGTAGTATTTTCCAAATTTCTAAAATTTTCAATTTTGTTAATTCGAACATTTTTAAACATACGAAGCAGGGTTATTCAATAAAAGTTCTTATTGTTTAAAATTGTGCTAATTTTGTCCCAACCAATCAGATGTTAGCTTTCAAATGTTAAATAAGATCTGATTGGTTGGGGCAAAATTAGCACCATTTTAAACAATAAGAACTTTTATTGAATCTCCCTGAAGGAGAATTTTCAAAAACAGTTCCGTGGTTCGGAAAATGTAAAAAAAAATGAGAGATCCTTGTTTCGGCGGATTTGTTGAATCTGATTGGGTCCATCTCTACCACCATGTGTATCTACTAACATCTTCCTCCTGCAACAGAACTGATCAATATGTTTCCAAGCAATAGATATTTATTTCTGCATCAAGTTTTTCTACGTAACCCTGTGTATATTTAGTAATAGCCATTTCTTGTTTACTGTGAATTTGCATCTACAGATGTTATTATCTGTCCTGCTGTCTGCCCTGGGGGCTGCTGGGGGAGTCTATTGTGTGATTATCTCAGCCTTGGGTTTAATACATGGACCATGCTGTGATACCGGAAATGGGACTTATGTGTATCCATTCAGAAAGGACACCCAAGAGTAAGTCTGCAATGGATTTTGTTCATCTTACCGTTGGATGTTTGTTATAGTAGAGAACAAATACTACATTATATAGCATGTGTCAACTAATAACAGCTGTTTCTAGTGGATTCTTCAGTTCAGATTTACAAATTAACACATCCTGTCCTGTGTCCTGGTGTCCTTATACGTCCTCATACAGCCAATCAGCACCCAGGAAGGCCCCTTAATAAATTACTGTACTTCCAATCCATTTGCTTGGTAGAAATCAAGAGATCTCTAAGATTTGTGTTTTAGAGACTGGTTCCCATTCATTTCCACTCATAACCATGTTCCCTTATGGATCTCACTTAAAATATATCTAGGAAAAAATGCAACCCAAATGTTCTATTTCTCCTTTCTGCAGGAAGAACTATTTGTTTGATCTGAATTCTTGGAATATCTGCCGGAAACCTGAGAATATTGTTTTGTGGAACATTGTCTTGTTCTCCATTCTGTTGATCATTGGGGCGATCCAGGCTGTGCTATGTTTCGTTCAGGTCATTAATGGACTTTTTGGATTTCTGTGCGGGACATGCATGAGAAAAAGAAGGGTCAGTTACACTTAACTAATGGGGTTCCTCCAAAGAATATTATAGGTGTCTGTACTCTGCTGGAGGCCTTTATTACAGTCTGATTTCTTCATTAATAAATGACTAACTGCATGTTTGAAAACCAGTTTATTGTCACACACAATAAACACACAAACACACCATGTTGCAGAGGACAACACATTTTTGAGGTAGACAAAAGGTGTGAATTTTCCTGGGATTCCTCCATTAGAGATTTATGTTATTGTACCTCAACTGTGCTCTCCCATTGGTCAAATAAGACTATTAAAGGGTATGTCCACCCCCAACCCTAAATCAGCAATTCACACAAGTCCCCAGGTAATAACTTTCTTACTCCACACCTGTGAGATGTGTGAGTATTACAGACTTGCAGTAGAATTCAATATAAGTTCTTATTGTTAAAAACGGTGCTAATTTTGCCCCAACCAATCAGATCTGATTTAGATTTTTAAAGCTAACATCTAATTGGTTGGGGCAAAATTAGCACCATTTTTACTTTTATTGAATCTTCCTGAGTTTGAGGAATGTTTTACTAACAGGAAAAATTTAGGTTAGGGGTGGACATGCCCTTTCAATAGGATATTCATGAATGTAATCCACATTGCCTATTTTCATTATTCAACCCCCTATTCTACCTAAGACACTAATTACTTGCAGCTATGGAATGCTGGGATTTGTAGTTTTCTAAACATATGGATAAATAAATAGATATATCTTGTAGTTTAACTGTGTTAGAAAGAAAAAAAAAATGTTTTTTCCTGTTTCCTTTCTGGACTGGAGTCGACTGATTTACAGTTTGAAAAACAGAAGTGAAGCTGAAAAAGTGTCTCTTTACACATGGAATGTGTGTTTAAAGGAGAACTAAAGACTAGAATTACATTTATCTCAGTTGTTTCCTTCAATCACAATACACAACGCAGGCCAGAAAATGCTGATTAAAACAATGTATCATTTGTCTTTCTATGTAATTCCCACTCAGAGATACACAGTATAACCTTACAGTACACAGATCCCTGCAGTTACTGCCCTCTCCCCTACCTTGGTGAGCTCAGACATGCTCAGTGATTCACCCAGGAAGAGAGAGAGGTAAATTCTCCAGTCATTTTCATATAAAAGTGGAAGGAGGAGGGCTCTCTATAAGGAAAGATTTTATTGAATTCGAACAGGAATATTATGGCTGGTATTTTGACCTGATCAACCCCAATATTGGTTGTGGCTGTTGATCAGTCTAAATAATAAACCTGTCTATGTCTAGACTGGTTGACATTATTGAAATAAGAACTTGTTATTCAATGAGATTGTATTACCTATCAACGACCTTTATATGTAAATAACAGACAATAACATATGTGTGTCACAGCCAAAAAATGCGGTACACAGATCCTTCCAGTTATCGCCCCTTCACAGCCCGTGAGCCATGCTCAGTGCTATTCCCCCAGGAAGAGACAAAGGAATTCTCCAATCAGCTACTAACTCTCCCCCAAGTGCTTATGGGAAGTGTGAGTATGACATAATGTGAAAGTAACAAAGATTTTATTTTGACATCCAATTAAATCTTTTCATACAAAAATAAAATAAATGGGCTCCTAAAATGATAGATATGTATTTTGATAATAGTAACATTTTCCTATATTTTACTACAAAGAATTTTTTTGTGCCAGAGTGCAAATGTAGGGTTTATCGGCAGTCTGGTAGTCACACATTAAAGGAGAACAATAGTGCAGATAATGTTTTAAGAAAAAAAAAGTAAAGTACCTGGGGAGGGAGGTAGGATTGATAATTTCTACCTCCCAATATTGTTTCAATGAGGAAAACCAGCACAAAGAAAACTGCTTCTGCCAGGCTACCTCAGTGTGCTGGCACCCCTAAACAATATTGGGAGGTAGGAATAAATCAATCCTACCTCCCTGCATCTGGTACATCATCTTTTGTACTTGTATAAAATGTTTTTCATCCTTATTTAATAAAGTAGTTTCTCCATCTCAAGATTTGTAACTGGTTTCTTTTCTATCCGGTGACGGATCAGTCAGTCATTCTGGTTTACTCCTTTATTGCTTGGTACCTTTGCCTGGGTCTCATCTTCCCACAAGTTCAGTCTTTACTAGGATCATAAAAAGGAAGAGGACACCATGCAGTCTCGCTACTGATAATACAACTTTATTTTAACATGCCTGTGAAGGTTCTCATTCATCCAGGTCATGCTACAATTGTTGTATTCAATTAGATCAACTGGACTTGAAGTTTAGTTCTTGAAGACATTTCGCTAGTCATCCGACTGGCTTTCTCAATTCAGAATGACTTGTACAAGAATCTGTGGCAATTATGTACCCTGGAAAATCCCAATTAGCATATCACAGCCAGGTGTTAAGGGTGTGATTGCATAGTGGCTAAGAGGTGTTATAGGAACGCCCAGGGTAAGGTGTCAAAACAGCATGGCAGATATACAGACTGTTCCTTACTGGATTTGTGCCTGAATACCACCTATTTTAAATACAGGGATAAGTTCTATAAGCAAAAACATAGATGTGCTATGGGATCTCCAGTTTCACACATTGTGGCCAACCTTCACATGGAGGAGGTAGAAAAACAGGCGCCTAATACCTTTAAGGGCATAGCACCCAGCCACTGGTTCAGATATGTGGATGACACCTGGTTTAAAATCCACCAGAAGGAAGTACAAGCTTTCACAGAACACATTAATGAGGAAGACGAAAACAACAAATTTACAAGGGAAGATACAAAACAACAAACTGGCTTTCTTGGACTGCTTGGTAGAAGTTAAGGAAAATGGTAAACTGGAAGTAGAGGTTTACAGAAAACCAACCCACACAGATCAATATTTGATGTTTGACTCCCACCACCCTTTAGATCACAAGCTGGGTGTCATCAGAACCCTGCAACACAGAGCCGAGAACATCCCCACTAGCACAGAGGTGAAGGCTAAAGAAATGAAACATCTCAGAGGAGCCTTTAAAACGTGTGGATATCCAGACTGGGCCTTTGTCAAAAGAAGTAGAAGGAAAGAAAAGAACACAAATACCAACAGTGAAGGGGAAAAGCAAGACAGGAGGAAGAACATGGTCATCCCATATGTAGCAGGGGTCTCAGAGAAATTAAGAACAATTTTCAAAAAACATCGTATCCCTGTCTGCTTTAAACCGAACAACACACTGAGGCAGCAATTGGTACATTAGAAAGACCCAATACCAAAACACAAGAAAAGGCGACATCATATACGCAGTGCAGTGCAGTGAAGAATGCTCTGATTTGTATGTGGGGGAGACCAAACAGCAACTGCATCAACGTATGGCCCAGCACAGAAGAGCCAATTCGTCGGGTCAGGACTCAGCCGTGTACTTGCATCTTAAGGATAAAGGACTTTGAAGATTGTAATGTTAACATATTGGCAAAGGAAATCGACTGGTTCAAGAGAGGTGTCAAGGAGGCCATTTATGTGAAAATAAAGAAACCAAGCCTAAATAGAGGTGGGGGGTTCAACACCAAACACCAACTGTCTGCCATGTACAATGCTGTTTTAACACCTTACTCTGGGCGTTCCTATAACACCTCTTAGCCACTATCCAATCACACCCTTAACACCTGGCTGTGATATGCTAATTGGGATTTTCCAGGGTACATAATTGCCACAGATTCTTGTACAAGTCATTCTGAATTGAGAAAGTCAGTCGGATGACTAGCAAAACATCTTCAAGAACTAAACTTCAAGTCCAGATATTTATTGTAACATGTTTTGGACCACAGACGATCTTTTGTCAAGGTTAAAAAAAAGATCATCTTGACAGAGGGACAGCCAGTTAAGGTCATGTGCTCAGGTGAGTAAACTACTTATAGCAGGAGAGTTAGTCCCAAGGAAGCCAGCTGCAGTGCAGCAAGTACTGATAGCGTAGGACCCAGCTGAAAAAGCAAACCTTGAAGTGGTGGCTGGGATTGAAATAATTTGGCCAAGTTATTGAACTAATTGCTTTTATTTATCCATAGAGAAGGGCAGGCTTTTAAAAGCAGCATCATAGAGGGAATAAACATGTAAGCAAATTGAATGGGGTGTGCGCTAGGCTTCTATTTTGTATCTCCAAAAAACATTACTAAGGTAACCTCCACCTAGGAATCAGAGGTGAGGAGGAACAGAAGATGAAGGAATGGTAGGAATCCCATTATAGTAGCAACATAGAGTTAAAATTGAATGTCAAACCCTAAGCCAAGAGAGAGAAATGATGTGGATTCAGTATGGACGACGCTGCCTACTCCTTTGGCTCCTTACCAGGTATACAGATGTTTTCCCCCCTTCTTTCCCTTTTAAACGTTTGGAACTTTTTTGTGATCATGGTTGAAAAGTTCTTTACTTTTCCCAGAATATCCATTATTACTGCAACAATATTCATCCTGTTCTCTCCTAATTGGGTGACATGTGTATGGTTTTATTTGGAGAGGGTCATCACACAGGTAGGGCCTAGTCACAACCTGTTAAACTTTACTGGCAGACATTAAAGGAATTGTACACTGAAAAAATGACGTTGCCTCATTTCAATCTATAAATGAATAAAAGAATCACTTACTCTGATGTGTTTGTGTTGCTGAATGATTTCAATACAGTACTTGATTTGCTCAAGCTCAGTCCCTCAGTCCCCCAGCCCCCTACCAGAATATCTGACTTTCTGTGAGGGAAAGCATGCTCTGTAATTCTTTGAGGCAGCATGGGGAGAGGGAATTTCCCACCAAGCAGTTCACATACTAACTGTCACCATTCCAGCTACAGCAAAACTATACATAACAGAAGAGTTTATGATTCAAAGGCACCTGATTGACAGCTGAAAGGAAAGATGTTTCAGACTGGATAACTAAAGAAATAGGAGATAGATCAACAAAAACATGGTACAATAATAGTTGGGAAGAATTATAGTTTCCAGTAATGGGCAATATTAAAAAACTCATTTCCCAGTGTACATATCCTTTAACACCACAAAAGGGAGCAGCGCCCAAGCTCTTCTAAGACAAGAATTGAGGAACCAGGACGGTAGGACAGGCCCCTAAAAACAAGACTGACCTGCAAGAACCATGACAGTTGGGAGTTCTGTGGGTTTACTTTGCATTGCTACGGTTAGTTGACACACGTACAGAAATATAAACCAGTCAATGTGGAACTTTGTTTAAGTCGACTTCGTATAAGAAGGTTTTCCTATTTATAACTCCTCTAACCTGGTGAGATATGAACCTATGTAAACCCATCAGGCATTAAGTCATGTGTTTTCGTTATGGGGAAATGATATGGAGTCTTTAATGCAGGACACAATGTTTTTGTGTTTGAATAATACATCAGGCACATGTTACATTTAACATCCCTTTCTTTTACAATTGCAAATGGGGGGCAGATCTCATGCCATTGTTAACAAGACAATTTGCACAATCTTCATCCAATATTACCACAATTAAGCAGAATAAGGGTCTGCCTACTAAAATGTTATTTGGCCAAGTTATTTATACATGATTAGGCCTCCATTTCTTGTAACAATCCTACTTTCCCTGCTTGCACTGCACACACATGATCTTCCTGTTGGGGGCGCTTATCGTCCATAATAATAAAAATCCAGAGTGAGCTAGAGAGGTCGGTGAAAATGAAATTTGTAGGCAATTAGAAAGTTAGAAAACCTTAATCCACCAGAATAAAGGAATAATGTTAATATTTTATAATAAGTGATTTGGATATACGGTAACTTGGGTTTTCACCTCTATGGGACCACTATAACAATTTATTTCGGGGGGTTGCCTGCATATAACAATGCTATGGGAGGTTAAAAAATTTTTTTGGTTTAGTGGTCCTTTAAATGCATGTTGTATGGCTACTAAAAGTTCAGTAAAAGTTTGGAAGTTCAGAAACAAACCCATTAAAGTCGAGGGGAGGAAATAGTTTGAAAAGTTTGGATAAATTACAGATAACAATGGTAACTTACTATAAATGGCTGTGGCACCTGGGAAATGGTCTGGGGAACACAAACATATCACTAAAACGCATTTAAACACTTCCTCACCCCATGATCGGGCAATTGTCAGGTTTCCACATGCTACATTTGAGGGTTATGGCCAATTTGAGGGTTACCAAAAAATACATTCGAGGGTTACATTTTACCATGCCCTGCCCTGAAGAGCTTACAATCTAAACACCTTATCACACACACACAGGACTCCAGCTCTGAAAAGCCGCAGTGCAAACCACTGAGCCACCATCTTGTTTTCTTGTTTGTTTCATGGGATGCCCAGTTTTCTTTATACACTTATCTGATTTTTTCTTTATGTATTGAGGTAATGGGGATGTATTTTTGTGTAATATATAGATATGCATTGTTTATTATAGATGTATTTATTATATAGAGTAATAAAGATTTATGTGCTTTGGTGGTAGTAATTTATCGTTTCCCCTTTTACTATTCCAGATTTGTGCCTCCCTTTAAGGGGAATAAATTGGATGTACTTGACCCTTTGTGGCCTCCCCTCTTTTTAGCTAATGTCCAACCTCGGATCTGCCATACTGATTTGTTTTTCTCAGGGGGAGGAGTAGATAAGCATGTAAAAGTAAAATTTTAATATCCGTTTAATTGTCTATATTCCTTAAAAAAAAACCTTTGTTGCCCTTTAAGGAATTTACTTTGAGGGATTCAGTTTCAGTTCTGATTTTCATAATTTCTAGTTTATTTAAGAAAAAAATAAAAACAAATTTACATCAGGAGAAAGGAAGCACATGGCTTGTCACAAGATTGCGTTGTTATAAAAGTTCTACCCTGACCTCAGATTCAGAACATTCATTGTTCCGATGGCTCTTAACATTCCAGCGTTGGTATCTGTGATTATTTTCTATATAGTGACCCTTGCAATAGGTGTATGGGCTGCAAGAAAGACCAAAAAGCTTGAGAGGGATGGAAACCAAACGGAGGTGACCATAGTGGGTGGAAGGAGCATGAATATGTTTGTCGGCCTGTTCACATCTACTGGTAAGTCTGAGCCATTTCTTCTCATGGAGTCAACAATGGACTTTAGGTCAAGATTAAAAATTCTATTTCCAGGGAAAGTTTTAGGACTAGAAAATGCCATAATGTATGTCCAAAATGGTCTTCAATTTGAAGTAAAGTTCTTAAAGGGTATGGCCAACCTTAATTTACATTTTTAGTATATAATAGTAAATGTGCCCCCAGCCCCAATCGCTATAATAATTTTCTTAGAAAGTCCTCCGATCATTACTTACCATGCCTCGCTCCTTCGCCGCACTGCCCTGCAGAGGGCTGGGGCAGACACGTCTGTGATTGGCTGCGAGGCAGCCAATCATGGGCGCAGCTGCCGGCTTCTCAGTGCAGCGAAGGAGCGAGGCATGGTAAGTAATTATCTGGGGACTTTCCAATAAAATTATTATAGCGGTTGGGGCTGGCACATTTACTATTATATACATAAAGGGATTTATGCTAGGGGGAGGGAGACCAGAGCGGGTGGGAGAGGGAGGGGGAGAAGTGCTGCACTGCGCATGGCAAAATTCTCCCAGAGGGGAGACAGGAGGCAGAGTCCTCATGGTGGGCAGTTATTTGAACTTTGTGGGGGGATTACTGGAGAACCACTTGGAGCTGGGATGTGAGGTAAGGATTTTATTGCACTACACATTGGGGCCAGTAGTGGGGGGATTATAGTTTTGGGGGTGGACATGCCCTTTAAATGGTCACTATACTCACTCAAACAACTTTACATTATCTGAAACTAAAATTTGAGAGAAGTAAATGGTGGTACTCACATATTTATCTGTGCTTGCTTTGTCATCAAAATATTAATGTTTAGTGAGTGTTACTAATTGCCACAACCCTGCCTTACTCACTGCCTTCTTGTAGTGTCTGTGACACTTATAACTTCTGCACAGCCTTACCATTGACACTGATCTGCTTACACATCTCCCCCTCCCCTCTTCTTTCTTTTCTCTGCTGATTCTCTTAATTGTTGCAGAAACTGTGCTGTCAGGCAGCCAAAGGTCTTACAGGCAGCCAAAGGTCCTAGTAAGAGGTCAGGGATGGGTCACATATTATAATTTCTGCTTTTGGAGTGACAGGTCTTTCCCTGTTAATGTTGTGATTTCAAATGATGAATTCTCAGAATCTACAGTTCAGATTAAAATGCGAAAAAAAGTTTTGGACCAGTTGCTTTATCTAAATTTATCTAAATTCGATTTAAAAATTCATCGATTTTTTGGGAATAGAGGTACCCTTTAACATTACCCCTCTTGTTAACTAAGCATATAAACTATAAATCTCTAAACTATAAATCTCTAAATGTCAAATGTTATACAGAACAAATAACATTATTTCTAAGTATTTATAGATTTCTTTCCATCCAGGCCTTTTCAGATATCTTTCTTAGCTGCAACAATTTTATTATGCAAAATAATATAGTAGCTGATTATATGGTAGGGTTCTATGGCTGCTAGACTTCATTTTAAATACTGACTATAACATTGGTATTGGGCTTCATCTTTGGAAACAAAGTCCCAGAAAACCAACTGGTAATTTCTATTGAATATCTCGGATTCTGAGAAAACTCAGGTACATGCAAGGGGTATCTTATCACCCTAGTTATGCAGTACTCAGGAAATATGATTATGGCTTTGATGAATACTGCTCCTCATTGGGAAGCCATAAGTTATTATTATTATGGATTTATACAGTGTCAACATCTTCCGTGGCACTTTACACAAAGTGATGAGTTCATATACAGCAATACCATGATACACAAGGAAAGTGGACCCTGCCCAGTGTGCTTACAGTCTAGAGGAAACTTGAATGAAATTCCCATGCAGCACAGCATAAAATACAGTATGTATTAAAGGGCATGTCCACCACTAAAACTAAAATATGTATTAAAGGGCATGTCCACCCCTAAAACTAAAATATGTATTAAAGGGCATGCCCACCCCTAAAACTAAAATTTTAAGTTTTTAATTTAATTTTTTAGATTAAAAAATTTTTAATCTAAAAAAACAGCATATTGGCCCAATTGTGTAGTGTTAATAGATCCTTACTTTACTCTTCTGCTCCAAATGGTTCTCCTTCCGTGCTTGCCCAAAGTCCAGTAAAGTGAGAGTATGAGCTGTCTTCCTGTGTAAAGGTTTCTGCCTATTCTCTTGCCTCCGGGAGTTATGCAGACATGCGCAGGGGAGCCGATTCCCTCCCCCCCACCATCCACATCCATTTGCATTAAACCCTTTTGCTGTAGTGTAGTCTCCCCCCTCCCAGCCCCTACCGCATTGTCAATTTGTAAAAAAATAGTAGGTTACTTACTTACCAGCCTTTGATCCAGCGGCGTTCTCAATAGCCGGCAGATGCATCTGTGATTGGCTGCCTTTGCAGCCAATCACGGACACGGCTGCCGGTCCGCCCCCTAATGTTACTTCCTTCGCAGAAGTAACATTTTGGCAGAGGCCGCGGGAACGAAGGTTGGTAAGTAAGTGATCTGATATTTTTTTTAGAAATGGACATTGCAGTTGGGGCTGGGAGGCTACACTACAGTAAAATAGGCATTTTAAGGTGGACATACCCACAATATATGTATTACAATATAATACAATACAATAACATTTGTAAAGCGCTTTTCTCCTAAAGCACTCAAAGCGCATAGATATGTCTCCAATCAATACAGCCTGTGTTACAGAGGGAATAGTCAGGTGTTCATTAATGTCAGACTAAACAGGTGGCTTTTCAGTTTGGATTTAAATGTTTCCAGGGATGGGGATGTCCTGATTGGCTGTGGCAGGGAGTTCCATAGTGTAGGGGCAGCATGACAGAAGGTTCTGTCTCCAAACGTTTTGATGTGGACTCTGGGGATGACCAAGTTATTGGATCCTTTTGATCTAAGACTGTGGGGGGGTTGCAGCAAGTCCTTCAGGTATCCAGGAACCAGATTGTGCCAGGATTTGACTTTAATGACATTTAGAACATGGTGACTTTATACATCTTGTTTTTGATGGGAGAGATCCTGCCCGAAGCCAATATATATCCCAGAAGTCTCCTTGGTTGCCTTCATGTGCTAATGAAGTACATTCCCCAGCATCGCTCAAGGAAGAGCACAAACTAGACAGCTCTGTTGTAAACCCTTCCTTGTGCTTTATGCTATGCTTTATTAATAATACATTTTAATGATGGTTATAATATTGCTTTAATACTGAATGGGTACAATCATACCGTGCTATTGTCATTATTATAATAATTAATATTTGACCATTCTTGTTCTCTTTTTCAGCAACCTGGGTTGGAGGTGGCTACATAAATGGAACGGCAGAAATTATCTACCTGCCAGATAGAGGTCTGGTGTGGCTTCAAACTGCACTGGGGTTTGCACTGGGGCTAATTCTAGGTAACACCATCACTTGTGTAGACAATTAATATTGCAGTTTGTATATTTAGTAAATAGAATGTATTTAATGTTATTTCTGGAAACAGATAGGATATTGGCAATCCTAGACTAAGCTAGATTAGATGAACGTTTGAGTTTGGAAGGGTCAAGGACTTCAGGGCTCATCACTCAACATGGATTCCAGCCATTTATCTTTTCCTGCCATTTTTCTAAAGCCAATATAATATGAACGAGGGCTCGGCCAGTAGGAAATCATATACAAATGGTTAACACTGCCCAGGGGAACAGTGAAGAGAAATGTTCCCTTCATTTGTTCATTTCTTGGGGAGAGACAACAGAGATACAGGACAATGGGATCCCACAGTTACTACCACTTTGAACTTCACACGTATTTCCAAAATAGATTTAGGCTGAGGCCCCACTACAAGGCATTAAATCGCGCACGCAAGCATGAGCTTTATCTCGTGCGATTGTGCGCGCAATTCTTGTGCGTTTTTGACATTTTCCGTTATGGAAATGCATGCGTTAATGCACCAAAAATGGTCAACGCATGCTTTACCAAAATGGAAACTTATGCACAATCGAATGGGCATCGGAAATTGTGGGGATTTTTGCGTTCCCGCGATTTCCATTATAACCAAATCACATGCGCAGTCGCAAGCGCCAAAAAATGCGCAAGTGTGGCCTAGCCCTGAAAAACACAAAGAACTAGCTTAGCTTGGCTTAGATTTCCATTTTACTTGTTTTATAAAATACCCAGAAAACTATTAAAAAATTTGACAGTTGTCAAATAACTAATGTATTTCACTCTCAACAAAACATATCCAATAACAAATGCATTCTGTGGAGCAGGAGCGATATTCTTTGTTGCACCAATGAGATCCAAGAAGTACCTGACCATGATGGACCCCATCCAAGAAGCTTATGGACACACCATGACAAGCCTTCTCTTCATCCCTGCACTCATTGGAGATATCTTCTGGTTTGCAGCCATTCTTGCGTCATTAGGTATGCAATGCTGGTCTTATTTCACTAAAAGTTCGTACATACGTCTGATTTTGCAGCAGACCTCCATTCAGTCAGGGGTCGTTTGTCGATCCGCCTGGTCGAAACGGACGTTCGTCGCGGGTGTGAGTCTTGATCAGGGGTCAAAGGTCTGATGCAAAATCATACGTATGTATGAACTGTAAGACTACAGACTGTCTATAGATTAAGCTATAAAGACCAGATAACAACAGTATAAAAATTTAAATTTAGAGAGGGCCCTGGGGGCAAGCAGACAGAGCGCCATATGTCTTCTAGTGATCCAGTCTAGGCACCAATACATAGTAATACTTCTGATAGTGAAGACAAAGATTCACAGGAAAATTGGCTAGTAGTTGCAATAAACTACTAGCCAATTTTCCTGTGCTTCTTTGTCTTCACTATCAGAAGTATTAGTATAAACATGTAATCAGGTACAATCAAAGAAATGATGTGATCAATACACATCCCAGTGCCCCATCTTGTATCATATAGTAAAAACATCAGTGCCTAGAACTACAAAAAGTTATTGTGTAAAATTGCTACTGCACTCTCTTGTGTAAACATATTTACAAACATAGCTAAATCACACCACATAGATACACAATAAAGATTTTGCCACAAGAAGAATTATAATTTATATTTATTTATATTAGGTTTTCTGACTGCTCAGCCTTGATTGCAGAGAGGTCTACAGGAAACTTAGCTAGGAGGAACTTAATTGAAAGAGACAGAGTGGGGTTAAAAAAATTCTCTGAGCATGTGCAAATGTGTAGAAGTGTCCAGGACACATTGTGAAAGTAGGGATGCAGAAACCTGCACAATGAAATAAATAATTTTTCCAAAATGCTGGTAATCTGAGAGGTAAAATAATCATATATTGGCTGGCTAGTTAGGAATTATTTAATCTATTCAGGGTTATTTTTATGTTAACTTTAATTCTACTGGGATACAGTGATTATTCAGATGAGAAGTCTGTCTGTTTTATAACCACTGCTGGAATAACCATTCTAAATGATGGATGGTATTTTGCTAGATTCTTCTTATGGCATAAATGGGGACATTCATTATCAGAGCTTAAAAAAGTATTACTGTGAAAAAACCTTGCCCTAAATATACTATTACTAGATGAACAATGTAGTGTTTGCAATGGAATAACTTAGATTTCACTGTTCTGTCCTAATTTAGCATTTTTTGAATTAATCTGTGCATGACTT
This sequence comes from Hymenochirus boettgeri, assembly GCA_019447015.1. Lineage (NCBI taxonomy): Eukaryota > Metazoa > Chordata > Amphibia > Anura > Pipidae > Hymenochirus > Hymenochirus boettgeri. The sequence continues at coordinate 321,689,625 of CM033470.1, read as the reverse complement.
GGCCTGCTATGACCTGGTATATCTTTTCGTTATAGTCTCTTACTTGGCTCTTTAAATGATTATGTCAGGCTGTGATCGGGTCAAACAGGTTCTGTTCCTTTTTTTCCCATTTAAATAATTTTTTTTGGTTTGTTTTAAAGGCACACACAATTTGTCCCCAATTTGCCATATTCGGTGCCCAATCTATTCTTCGTGTAGAGTTTCTACTTATTAGAGTTTTCAAAGATCCCACCTTTTATAACCAGCTTCATTTATGGAAGAGCTGAGATCCAACTAGTATTCCTGCTTAGGCATAAGCACTAGCACTTGGATATCCTCAGGCCAAGTATAAATGCAGTTAGCATGTGTAAGAATCATCAGAATTTCTCTGGCCATGAGCAAAGCAGATTGCCAAAGGTGAGACCTTTGAAAATACTACAAAATGTAATGTAGAAATGGCATCTACGACCTCCCATACTGTAGTTTTATCAATCTTACTGGAAACCTTTCAAGAATAATATTTTTGGACAGAATAGTGGCGCATTAAAAACCTGTGGATTACCTCTTTTAATTTCTAGCCTTTCATGGCCTTCTCTAAATTACCTAAATTTCGCTTCAGTTTTTCAATTACTTGGATGAGATGGGACTTCTAATTAATGATCATTTAATTCTTGGTTTTTTGTTTATGAGGTAACCTTATGGTAGCTCTGTTGAGGCTAAAAGTAATATCAATGCTTATAACATATTGGTTGTTATCTCTGAAATCCAGGAAGTCTCAGTATGTTTAAGAGGTGCCAGCGGATACACATGAGCGGATATTTTGACCTGATTGACCAGACAGCACAACAGTTTGGGTAGTCGGGTCAAATTATCAGCTATCCCATTGAAAATAGCCACAGACAATATTTTGGTGCAATCCATCAAACAGTCCATGGAAAACTACTCAATTGGCCAAAATTTTGTCTTGTGTGTGCCTAGCCTTATTGAGGCCCAATCAATGGCCCCTCTGTTGATGGATCTGAAAGAGAAATACGGTCGGCCAATGGATACCTTCAGGTCTATGATGAATTTCCAGTTTTTGGTGGTAAAATAGTGGTCAAGAGTGATCGTCTAGAAACGAGAAATATCTTTTGTCTTATCTACACAGCACGGTAAAGGTTCTTTATGTTTTCATTTCATTGAACAGTTAATGAAGTTAACGTGTAACATATGTATGTGTTTTCCTGTACAGCGTCCACAATGAGTGTCATCTTGGATATCCAAACATTCCTTTCCATCATAATATCTGCCCTTATTGTTATCATCTACACATTCTTCGGTGGACTCTACTCCGTGGCTTATACCGATGTCATTCAACTTCTCTTTATTATATTTGGTTTGGTGAGTTATTAGCATTTGGATGAGATAAAGCAGTTGAACGTTTTTAAAATGTGCGATCACACACACTGCAATTGTTTTTCAGCTTCCTCTAATTTAGTTTAGCCAAAACTGACCAATCCTGTAGCCAAGAGGGATGGTTTGTCAGTGGTGGTGTTGGTTTTTTTCACACCATATATACAGTAAATGGCTAATAATTGTAAAATCCTATAGGATCTGACAAGATTGCTTGCTGGGTACACACATGCAATTACATATGAAATGGCTGACAGATAGAAAAAATGGGTTCTAAGACAAGAAAAAAACATTGAGAATGTCCCTCTAAATCCACACCTGTTCTGTGCACAGATACACCACCAAACATGGCCATGCACTGAATTCAAAGGAGCACATATTTATACGTATACTAAGAATTTAGACGAACAGGGAATTTCATTAGATTATCCTCACTTTAATCTTCCAGGCTTCTTCTCAAAATATTCCCATGTCCAACAACCTTAAGGGCCTTATTCATTTTGTTTAAGGCTTTAGTGCAGAGCATCTTAATCTGAAAACAGGAAACAAGACTACACATGTGACATATTATCAGAAAGTTTTCCCTATTTATATTTACTTTATACATAGAATGAAACATACTGTATTCTGAGCAAGACGCATGAGATCTTGCCAGAAGACCTTACAATCAAAGCAATGTAATTCACACATACAGTACAACATATAAGTATGTCTTTATGATTGTGGGGGAAACCGGCGTGCATGGAGGGAACCCAAGCAAGCACAGAGAGAACATAGAAAGGACGTGATATACATCATCAATGGATTTAAACCTCGTACAAAACCATTCACTGAGCTAACCACCTTTTCCATTAGAATGTCTGGTGAAATAGTCACAATAACTTGTTCAAGTCTATTTCTATTTGATGGATAATTGTTTAATCTAAAGTTTAGTTGGAACTCTTAGTGGGAGCAGGTGAACTGTCATGGTTTTGACCCTCTCTTGGTGTAAAACCTATAAATAGGTCATATTGTTTACACACCAGTTATGTTATTTCACGGACTTGTGACGCCCTAGAATACAGGGCACATATGATAAAGTCGTATGGACATTTTCATAACATTGTTCGTTTTCCTCCCAGTGTCTCTGCTTTCCATTTGCTATGATGAATCCTGCCTCTGTGAGTATCGCCCGCACTGCAGTAGAGGAGGTCTTCCAGTCTCCGTGGCTTGGGAAATTAGATTTAAAATACACTGGAGTGTGGATAGATAACATGCTGTATGTGGTGAGTTTATATTACCGGTAATGACGGTTTCTGACAACTGGAGACGGGAGGGGACTTTGTACAGATTTCAAACTTGGGCTTTGCAGATTAGGGAAGATACACTGGACATTTATTTCCAGTGCTGCTCCAGATAATACCTTATAAAGGCCTATTGCCACCTTACTGCCTGTTAAACTTGTTCGTAGTGTCCAATGGGAAGACTCTCTCCTTTCCATTGAATGAGTGCCAAACTCTGTGCAGGGATAGATTATTGAAATCCAGTACAGTGTATCTGATGTAGAGCGTACACAGTGGGTATCCTTGTCCAGGGTACTATTAGTGGATGGGGGTACTTTAATCACACTATAGTTCCCCTTTAAACACATACAGGGTGATGAACTGGGAATATAAAGCCATGCTAACCAACGTAATAAAGGTTTTGCAGTGGCTGCGTCTCTTTGAAAACCTTCTTATACTGTGCTCATTATTATATCAGGACAACGGTGTGATTCCATTTTGCAGTGTCTTGGAAGTATTCCCTGGCAGGTGTATTTCCAGAGGGTGTTATCTGCTGCTACAACAACTCAGGCGAAAGTCACATCAGTATTGGGTGGATGTGCCACCTTGATTCTAGGAACCCCTTCCATTTTAATTGGAGCAATAGCAGCTTCTACTGGTGAGTAAATTCGCCCACCAACTCCTTAGTATTCACACGTCTATTTACCATTAGCAAAGTTGGTCTTTCATTTTATTCTCTATCGATTTCTTGGTGATAACTGGGGCTGGACCAAAAAGGACTTCATCATGTGAATACTTATTTTTAACAACAAACTGCTGTGCAACTGCATCCTTCAGCTTTTATTTTATTGGTAATATACAGCACTGAAAATTGACACATAAGGACCAATCCCGCAACCGGAAATGATTTCTTAATCTTCCCAATATTTTTTAAGATTTTTACCATTTTTCTTAAGTTCCTCCTCCTACTGCTCCATTGCACAGCGGGGGTGTATGCAGTCAATCTCGGCCCTATGTAGATAGGTTTTCTCCCTCCCCATTTATCTTATTTATTTGAATTTGTGCAATTTACAGTATTATAAGGTGTAACCTAGATTTACTAGTAAGGAAAATCTTGTTGTATTTAGACTGGAATCAGACAAGTTATGGTTTGCCTACACCATATGAAAGGGGAGAGGCCAGCATGATCCTGCCTATCGTTTTGCAGCACTTGTGCCCCCAGTATGTGGCGGTCGCTGGTTTGGGGGCTGTGGCAGCAGCAGTTATGTCTTCGGCAGATTCTGCTCTTCTGTCGTCCAGCTCTATGTTCGGCTACAACATATATAAGAAGATTTTGAGAAAAAAGGTCAAGTATCTCCCCAGATGCACATTTATGTATTGTTAGGTGTATTTTACTCTTCCAGATATTTAGGACACTGGTTTGTTCAGCTCCCTGCCTATATAATGATTGATAGTTATTAGAGGCTCAAATCTAGGCCAGTCATTCTGTGAACAGTTGGATGCCATTTAACATCAGCCAGGTCTGTCTGATTTCTTCAGTGACAAGTCTATTCATTTCAGTAACAGCCCCTATTCCGACGTAACATGTAACATGTAACATGTTCTATGGCCTACACCTTTTACATATTAATTTATTTGGCCCAAGTTATTATTGGTCCTGCTGTCTAGGAAGCTCTTTGTTTAGCAAAATAAAACAAGTTCCAGGCCTAAAGAACTACAGTTGGGTACACACATGGCCAATAAATGACAAATCCCACCAATTATTATCCATGTGTGTTGACAAACTTGCACCATTAGGATTGGTTGGTTAAATTTCTGATATTCACAATCAGTTCCCGATACTAGGATTACTGATGGAAATCATTTACATGTGTGGCCAATGGAACAATCATATCAATACAGAACATATTCAGGATCCAATTGGGACTGTGTATGTGGTACTGGGACTGTAGTAGATTACAGACAGAATGCAATGGAACCGGTTTATAATCTGCTACAGATGGATGATAAAGGGTGTAACCATCTTAACATATAAACTATTATAATGGATATATGTGTATATGTGATGCATTGTAACAACTGACAAGTGTTGGACTGACTGCTCTAGTAAATGGTTTCAATGTCTTTAAAGGGTATGTCCACTTGTCATTTATTTGCCCATAACTCCAACTGCTATTTTAGCACTTTATTACATTAATTTCTAACCAGATATTTAATGCCAAGTTTTTCCCTTTGTGGCAAAGGTTGGTGCCTCGTCCCTCTGATCAATGAGCTTTTCTTAAGCTTGAGCATGTGCAGAGGAGGCAGGAGGGGAAACAAAAGCCAATCATTGGTTGTGATGTCAGTTGTCACAGCCTTGATTGACTGCATGGAGGGAGGAGCCAGCTTACTCAGCCAGAATGGGGATACTAATTATCCTTAAATATCTGGTTAGCAATACATCTAATAACAGGATGAATATATTGGTTCGAATTAGGGGCGGTTAACTGACAAGTACCTAGATTTTTGTTTTTAGGCTGAACATGCCCTTTAAAAAGGTTTAATGAAATCCCTTTACAGTGTTACATAATTTAAAAAATGGGGCTTAGCATAAACTTTTCTTTTAGGGAAAATAAAATGAATAGATTCCTTCCCAATGTAAACAATGCAATTTCTATATCGTAGAGTAATGTTTCTAATTTGTTGTATGTAGGCTACAGAAAAAGAAGTCATGATTGTAATGAAAATCGCAACTGTTGTGTTTGGCTCATCAGCCGCTGGCTTCGCCTTCTTATCTAACTCAATCTACGACCTTTGGTTCATCTGTGGAGAACTGGTGTACGCTCTACTCTTCCCTCAGCTGGTCTGTGCCCTTTTTGTTCCTGGGACAAATACATATGGATCAGCCACTGGGTTCCTAGTGGGGCTCATAATGAGAATCTTGGGTGGGGAGCAGATTCTCCGAATTCCCCCCATTATTCATTATCCCTGGTGTACAATCATCGATGGACAATATGTGCAATTGTTCCCTTTTAAAACCGCAACAATGCTGATTTCTTTGGCCACATTGATTCTTGTATCGTATTTCTCCACATTTTTATTTAGAAGATCCATCTTGCCAGCACACTGGGATATCTTTAATGTGTTGAAAGTTGAGGATACAACACGTGGACCATCAAATGAGCCAGAATTGTTTCAGCTAAGGCGCATTGACAATAATGCTCTCCAGGCAGAACGATGATTATTTACCCCTCACGGAGTGTCAGTACTGCAAGGATTCCTAGTTATTATATTTGGTTCTAAGAGATGTTTAGCACAACATCAATGTACCACATGAATCAGAGGTTTTAGGCACCAAGACAAACAATGACACTATGTATGTCACAACCCAACTTGGGCCATATTGATAGAAAATAAAGAACAAACTGTGAATACAATGGCATTTGTATAGTGGGGTAAGCAGGGAGGGAGACAAAGAATCTGATTGCCCTATTCAAAATTTTGCCCGCGCTGTTAATTTGCCCCAACCAATCAGATGTTACCTTTTTACTCTCTACTAGAGTTAGAAAATATTTAATAACATTTGATTGGTTGCTGTAGATTTAAAAGAAGGGCAAAATTGTGTCCATCTTTTTGTGCAGTCTCAGTTTTCCTCACTGATTCCTACTAGCCAGTCATCAACTTGTTGGTTAGGAAGAGTTGTTGTCCATTGAAGTTTGGATACAAATGAGCAAAATACATAGAACAGACAAGATAAACTCAAGCCAAAAAAAAGACAAAACCAACCTTGCAGCACAGCAATGTATACTATAGATTTCATAATGTTGGTGGTTTGCTATCAAGGTAAAAAAGTCAAGACCTAAAGGGCATGTCTACCCCAGAACAAATAAATGTTGGTTACCCACCCCCAATCACAACTAATAAATTTAGCACATTGTTAGATTAATACTAGCAAAGCCTGCGGCGCATGCAGAGTTATGGCTCCTCCCTCCATACAGTCAATCAACTGCTGACGAATGATTGACTGCTGTTTCACCTGCTGCCTTCTCTGCACATGCTCAAGCTTATAAAAAGTTCATTGAGCAGAGGAAGGAGGCAGATACCTTTGCCAGTAACATGGAATTACTAAAGCAGTCAACACTTCCATTTCAGATGGCAGAAGCAAAGCTATTCTGTTGTGATATTGGATTTTATATAAAGAGCAAAGGGGTGTATTTATAAAGGCCTGTACCGGCATTGTAAACTATTGTTAACAATTGTTCGTTTAAAATGGCTTCCTTATCTTGCACAGCATTCCATAGAATACCGCAGTGGTCTTTAAAGGGAATGTTCAGTGGAAAATATTAATATTTTAAAAATTATTGGTTTATATTATACATACCTAGTTATTCTAGATATTCTCTCCCATTTTGAAAAATCAGTTGAATTTTTACCCCTTGCTATTCCCTGCTGTTGATATTATTGAGCTGCCATTTCAGGTTCTAACCCTTTAAAGGACATCTATATTGAAAAAAAAACACATTGCCCCTGTGCAAAGTTAAATTCATGTACTCTGTGCTGCCTTAATCCTATCTCTATGCAGCACTCCCCCCTTCCCCCTCCCCTCTGTTACCTCCTCCATGTATCAACTCCGGCTAACCGACAAGCTTATCATGTGCAGTAGGAGTGGCCAATAGAAAGCAAGCTATCCTGGAGACAGGAAGAAGGAGAACAGTACTGTTTATGATCTCTCACTTTGTGACCCATCATCAATCAGTGAAAGCTATTAAGAAGGGGGGTCAAGTGCAGCCTTATATCTACCATCAAAGCTACCTCTCTCCCCCTGCTAATGCTCTTATCTCTATGTATATTACAGAGCAGGGAGGGTCGATCAGTCACAGGGATTTGATTGACAGCCCAAGTAGGAGTAGAGGATAGGAGTAGAGGAATGCAATCACGTATTCTTCTAACTTGTGTATCTCAGGACAGAGAGGGAATCTGAACAAAGTGATGACACTCTGGGGGTTGTAGGGAATTATAGAACACATGGAAAGAAAGAAAAAAAAGTTCATTTTCCCACCATAGATGCCCTTTAATTCTTAAATATATATTTAAAAGGGAAACTCCATACCAATCTCCATAACAGTGCCCTCTATTAAAAAGAGCACACTACTAACTTCAATATCTGTTGTATTCAATTAGATCAACTGGACTTGAAGTTTAGTTCTTGAAGACGTTTCGCTAGTCATCCGACTGGATCTCTCAATTCAGAATGACTTGTACAAGAATCTGTGAGCCGTGGCATCACCAGCACCAGCAAGCCCTTGGCTTAAGCATGCCCACTTGTGCCCTACAGCTGGGCATAATTTATTAACCCGTAATTGTAAATGTATAATTACAATCGTAATTGTATGATCGTGGCCGTAAAATTTACGATTTTTAAAGGCGCCTTTAGAATTTGGCCTTTCTCCACTAAAAGTGGGAGAAACTGCATGGTGTGGTGTAGTAAAAGATTTTGCTTTATTATCAAAGTGTGCCTTTAACTTCATGGAGAAGGCGACTTTGTCCTGCAAACTCGAATTATGTCTTAGAATACTTACATATGATTATAATTAGGGCTAATGAGATTTTATTTCTCACTAGAAAAATATTGATTATAACAGTAATTCCCAGAAAGCTTTTCATACTGTAAATTATTATTAATAACTGAAAATTCCCCCCATGCCACATACAATAATCTATTAATTCCCAGTAAGGCTGAGGCCCCACTGCAACACGCTACTGCACACACAGAAGCGTGCACGTTAACGCTCGTGATTTCCCGGTGCGCGAAAGTGCGTTGCAGTGCACAAGCGATTGCGATCTGATGTTTCACAACATGTTTTGCATTTACACAAAAAAAGGTAGATCTCATGCACTCCAATTAAGGGATCGCATCCGCAGCACTCAGTTGCACACTAGTGTGATCACATCAATTGGGCCACGCTAATGTGCGCCTTTAAATACACAAATGGATTGCGCATAAAAGCGCATCAGTGTGACCTAGCCCTAAAGGAGATAAAAGGGTGAATTTTAATGCATAAGAGGTTGGACCTACACCTGTCAGCTTTCTAACTATTGTGGTTTGTAGCGTGATCTGCCTATATAGACGTTTTTTAAGGAGAGAAAAGGCCTACCCTTTACTGTAGGGGTTTTGTATATAATAAAAATAATATCATCTAAATTGCTTTTTTTTTTGCTCTCTCACAGTTTTATAAACCTTTAAATCTCATGTAAAACCAATGGGGGGCAATTAGGGGTTACTAGCAACTGCTGCTTTTCCTGGAAAAAACTAATTCCACATTAGACATTTAAACCTTCTTTGTGATATTATCCTTAAATCCAAGGCACAATCAGCTAAGAAACCATTAAGAGTTGATTTAATCTGCAGAAATAACCACTGTCTGGGCCATTTTATTATATGTTATTTTTATTGAATGAATGTGTTGGTAGTCTGCATTTAAGAAACACATATTAATTATCGGCTTTGGTAGATGTTGCACAATGTTGGCCCTTTTAACCCTTTGCAGGTAAAGGCTTATAGCAACAAGTCATAAATACAGAATTTCTTAGTAAAAAATACAAAATGAAATAGCAAAATACCGTCCCATCTGCTAGGCCATTAACTTTTGTTACAGCTGATCGCGCCCTTGCCTCCTCTTTTGCATTTGTGATCAGCTGTTTAAAATAGATGATACTAACCCAATGCACTGCAGGAATGCTAGGGCCGTATTTATAAAGGCGTGGTATCGCTATTTTGTGATACCGCACCTTTAATGATCATTACCGTGAATGTAATGTAATAGTACGTTTATGATTGCAGTCATACAATTATGATCGCCCATACAATACCATTGCGGTAGTCTATTACTCTACTTCTATTGTACAAACAGGCGGCTGTATAATTACGATCAATTACGATTGTGGCCGCAATCATTGTACTCTTACTATAACCCACAGCAGCAGAAGTTGCCGATACTGCGGGTCATTGAATATGTCTATTACGTCTATTATCTTTTCCCCTTTATACACCACAAGTGTATAGCGATACATGACAAATGAAAACAGAAGCTTTGCACTATATTTTCTATGTCAGGCAACATTACATTTGGGAATAACTTTCTTCTTCGCCTATGTTTCAAGATACTTATGGACTGACACAATAAAAAGGTGCAAACGTATTCCTGTGTTATAGATGTGCAGCAGCCAATCTGATGTTAGCTTTTTACTATGTTACTGCAGTCAGATAACATCGGATTGGTTGGTGCAGGTTAATAGCATGGGCCAACTTTTGTACCTTTGGTTACATAACCCCCCTTAATTTTTTTGTAGACTTATCTGTTCCTCCATCTCCTGGGGTTGCAGATGAGATGAGTCTTTCCTAAATACATGGCAAACATCCCACTGAATGGGCAAGATTTTTTTCATAAACAAAAACTGAGCTAGATAGGATATTACAATAATTGTGCTCAAGCTTACAGTCATAGTGAATGTTTTGAATGGAAACAGTTGGACATAGTTGCCATCTACAAGAGTACATCCGGGGTAATAGATCATAGGAGGGATCTTCAAAGCTCTTTCACCTCCCAAAAGTCTAAGAACGAATCCTACAAGGAATCCAGCTGCTGAGCCGTACGTGTTAGTGCTTGGGACAAAGAGAGCACAGCAAAGCTGAGGGAATAGGATGGAATATACCAGCTCTCCACTCAGAAACCACAAATCATAGACGGAGTTGGACAGGAAAGCTAGGCCCGTGCCAGCAGATCCCAGAATAACCATAGAAATGCGCATTACCCAGAGAACTTCTCTTTCAGAGGCCTGAGAAATATCAAGATAAAAATCATATTAAAACATGAGGTTAGTTGGAAAGGACTTGGAAAAACTCAACATGGTATTAAGGTTTGTATTTGTTATTATACCTTTAACAATGCTCTGTTTGCAATTATACTTAATTTTTAATCTTCTGTTTTCATTTTTACCTATAAAATATTATTTATAATATTAAATTAAAATATTGCATCATTCCTCCACCTTAGCATCATTCCTCCACCTTAGCATCATTCCTCTACTTAGTATCATTCCTCCACCTAAGCATCATTCCTCCACCTTAGCATCATTCCTCTACCTTCGCATCATTCCTTCACCTTCGTATCATTCCTCCACCTTAGCATCATTCCTCTACCTTAGCATCATTCCTCCACCTTAGCATCATTCCTCTACCTTAGCATCATTCCTCCACCTTAGCATTATTCCTCTACCTTAGCATCATTCCTCTACATTAGCATCATTCCTTCACCTTAGCATCATTCCTCTACATTAACATCATACCTCTACCTTAACATCATTCTTCTACCTTGGCATCATTCCTCTACCTTAGCATCATTCCTCTACCTTAGCATCATTCCTTCACCTTAGCATCATTCCTCTACATTAACATCATACCTCTACCTTAACATCATTCTTCTACCTTGGCATCATTCCTCTACCTTAACATCATTCTTCTACCTTAGCATCATTCTTCTACCTTAACATCATTCCCCTACCTTGGCATCATTCTTCTACCTTAGCATCATTCCTCTACCTTGGCATCATTCTTCTACCGTAGCATCATTCTTCTACCTTAGCTGGTTTATTTATTATTACAACATGAATTAGACCATTCCACAATACAAATACAATAACATGTTGACTGGATTTCTAGTAAGTCATCTTTGTACCATATTGCAGGGTTACATGGTAATACAAGAAGTTGTTTAGGGGATATGAGTAATGGCTAACACTTATGATAATAATAGTATAGTATAGTAGTAGTATTTGAGGCAGGGACAGATTAACACCTCCGGAGCCTGTAGGTACAAAAAGCCAGATGTCCTTAGCTCCACCCCTAAACACAGACCACACCCCAAACCACACCCATTTACCCTTGTTTTGGGGAAGAAAATAGAACATTCCATCCATGGATCAATTCCTTCCTAACTCCAAGAGGCAATTGGAAATATCCCTAGATCAACTCTACTTTATGTATCGATAAGTTTTATCCTATAACCGTTCTATGACTTGGTAAATGATGTTATTTTAAAGGCAGTTTACTACAATAAGAAAATATATAAATATCTCACCTTTTTCCTGAGCATTTTTTTGTAGATGTTATAAGCAAACATGGAGCTGGCTGACAAAAGTGACGAATCTGCAGACGACATAACAGCAGCTGCTATAGCTCCTAGACCAGCAACAGACACGTAGGTAGGACAAAGATACTGCAGGACCAGGGGCAATATCATGTTCGACTCTCTTCTCTCGAAAGGTGTTGGCAAACCATAGCTTGTCTGGTTCCAGTCTTAAACAAACATGACAAGAACAAGTGTAAGTTAGGAAACGATTGAGCTAACTTAGGGGTCAATCACTAAGAATCCCTATTGCTAAGATTCCGATTGCTGAGCCCTGAAAACCATATTGACCAAATTTAAATAAGATTTTGCTTTTCGTGCTTAGCTACATTTTTGAAAATTGTCGCTATAGGAAATGGAATAGTTTACTTACCTGTAGAGACAGCAACTGCTCCAATGAGAATGGATGGAACACCCATGATGGCACAAAGCACTCCTGAAAGGTACGAAGTTACCATGGCTTGCTTGGAAGAGGAAGCAGCAAGGACTCTCTGGAAATATGTTTGCCATGCAATGCCTCCCAGACTCTGAAATGACACAATGTGATGCATTAAATGGGAGATTTACAAGGTGAATTGAAATCTTGATCAAAGCCCAAGTAAAGCGTCAAAGTCCTATTTTCTTTTTTAATAGAATTCATAGTGGACGCTCACAAAATGACCTTTTTATCACCAGATATGGTCCACAGCACAAGTAATTTGGGCAGTAATACCATAAAGTGCATGTCCACCCGTAACACAATAAATGGTCAGATGTCCATTACCTGCCCGCAACCCCAACTGATATATTAAGCACATTATTAAATGTATTATTAAACAGATATTTAATATAGTAAGCTAGCTCCTCCTTGCAGTCAATCAAGGATGTGACTGCTGACATGATTGATTGACGATTCTTCTGCTTCCTCCTCTGCACATGCTGAAGCTTACAAAAAGCTTTCTGCGTAGAGGGAGGAGGCGGACACCTTTTTCATAACAGAAAAAATCTTATGACAAAATATCTGGTAACAAATGCATGTAATAAACGGGTAAAAATAGCAGTTGGAGTTGCTGGCAGATAAGTGACAAGTCATCCATTTTTAGTTTCAAGGATGGACATGCCCTTTAAGAATTTTTAATCATAAAGTGAGGTGGGGTTAAAATAGTCTAAAAGAATGAGGGCCTAGCTTTGTATGTGCTCATCTCAAGTCTATAAAAATGAAAATGGGGGATAGTTTAACGCTATAGTTCTCTCTTAAAGGCAACTATTTCAACTACAGACATAAGTAAAACATCTTACCAGGTAAGCCAGATCATCCAGCCATCTTGCAATGTCTCCTGGATGTATTTTACCAACCCATGGAGCTTGGTACAATTCGTTCACTGCTGTGTAAGCAATGTTTTCAGATGCTGAGTTTAGAAGAGCAAATGGTACACAAATCCACTATGTTCAAAATAAGAAATGATTAGTATGTCACTTCACATTTTATAAAACTCAAAAGCAGTATGGCGATTAGTTCTATGGTTCCTGCACAGAAACAAAATGGAACCCTACTCTAAGTGCAAGGCTTATTGAAAAGAGGTGCACAAATATGCCTGAGCTGTTAATTTGCCTCAACCAATCAGATGTTACCTTTTAACTGGTATCATCTGATCGGTTACTGCAGAAAACGGGCACAATTTTGCACCTTTTATTGAATAAGGCCCGTAGACTTGATACACAAATGTGAGTATTGTTCTTCATTCAACATGAAAAGGAACATAACATGTCCTGGTCCAGTTTGTAGTTATGCTGAAGATGTAGATTTTTGGACTAAATCATTATTAAAACAATAAATCCATATATTGCATAAAAAACTTAAAAATCTTCAATTCTATGAGGTTGTGAACGTTTATAATCACCAGAGCAGCCACTGCAATAATAGGCATCACCTGCGTGGTTTGAATTAGGATCATTTTGTAGACTTGGGTATGAATGTTTCTTATCTCATAAGCCTTTTTTTGACTGCCATTAAAGGTCAGATAGGAAGCTGAGACCATGGCCAGGATAACCAATCCATTAGATAGCAGCTTTAACAGGCAGACTGATTAATAAAGGGTGTCGTGAGTATACATGGAGCTTGGTAACATCTTGATCAGTACAGCACTAATATTCCTCAGCTTTGATAAATCTTTCTAGACTTTGACTGGTGACCTGGCCTGTGAAGGGTGACCTCATGCCAGTGTTAGAACCTGGGATCACCCCTGAGGCATGTATGTGTTTTCTTCTTTATTTTATATCTATCAGTTGCCATACAACATTTTGAAAGACTGATTGGAGGGGGCTAGTCTATGTTCTCACTGCCCATCCCACACGGTACATACTGAGAACCTGTATCTTTCTAGCCAGATGAAAACAAGAAGGTCAAAGCAGAACCTTAATCTGCCTGAATAGAATTGAAAGGGGAGACAGAAAAGAAGGGTGGAGGGGGTCATCCTCAGACATCCCACCCTGCCAGATGTGGCTTCCAAGAAGGGTGGGGAGAAGGGGCAGGAAAAGTGCGTGCCAGGCCGGAATGATGTCAATGACATCATCAAAGTGGCAGGGCGGAGGCAGAGTTACGGGCAAGGGGGGCCGTATGCCATGTATTACATCATAAAAGAGGCGTGGCTAGGGTGTGGAGGTCGGAAAAGGGTGTTCTTGAGGCGGAAACTCCTGGGTCATGGGAGTTTGTGGTGGTCTTGTGGAAGTGCGGAAGACCACCCCAAAATCCGAGAGACTCCCGCGACTCCTGGTGGGGGGATACCTGCATGCTACATGAACATTGTACCTGAACAATCAGATCCTTGCCAGACCCAGAGAGGTTTTGCACTTTAAACTCTTAAAACAACAAAGAATTATATATAACAAAGAAGCAGCAGGTTAATATTAGTAAGACTTGGCCAATAGGGCAGTTTCCATTAAAGACACACAAAATAAATAGGATCTTACCAAACTGATCATCATAAAGAGAAGCTGGATGACATCCGTGTAGGCGACTGAATATAACCCCCCTAGTAGGGTGTATAGTATAACTGTACAGGCTGATATGATAATGGGAATGTAGCCTTTCACGTCCAGAATTACACTCACAGTGGCTCCTGTGCAGAGAAATTTACATCATTATGTTCACAATGCCCATTTCTTCAACACAATAAATCACCACAATAAATCGTTTCCTTGTCGTGCTTTATTTCTTTACATTACTCTGCGGTATAAATTGAACTGACAAGTTCCAATATCATATGGAAATTGTCAGAATCTTATACAATGCAGTCAAATGCTGTGTATTTTTATTACACTTCCTACAATATGTATTGCCTTGTCTTATAATAATACTGTCTGTCAATATGGACACTGGGCTGGGAGCAATGAGATGTGCTGATTGGCTGATGATACCGTTTTCATTCTACAGCAGCCTATTAAATTCTCACACTAATCTGGTCTTTTGTATTTTAGGGTCTGTACACATGCTGGATGGAATCCATGACCCCCAATGAATGAGTGTAGACAGAGCAAGCAAATAACAGCCATTTTGGCCAATAATCACTTGAGTGTGGCTATTTGGTCAGGTGTGGTTCATTGATCTGCCGGGTCGGATCATCAATGACGCCCAACACACGAGCGATTATCAGCTGAGATGCCCGTTAATCGTACACTCTACATGGGGCATCATATTATTCATTGTGCGTGTGTACAAGGATTTAGTCCTTTATTCAGCATCACAGTGGTAGAACACTAAGGCAGTAACACATGGCTCTGATTAATGTGATGTTCTACTTGTATTACTGATGTAGCCTATCAGAGCATTCCGTGCGGTGGAAAAGATCAGCATAACAGGAACTATGGGCCATCATATCACCAGGGCTCAATATTTCATATGATGGCCTAGAGAAAGACATTTAAAAGAAAAAGAACAATGATATAATTGAACTAATATTTTCCTAAACCCAGGTTTTTAAATGTGTAAACCCCTTGGATAGGAGAGATTAAAGAGAGATGAAGAAACATCTGGGAACATTACAGAATCCACTCACCTAATGAAGCAAGAATAGAGGCAAACCAGAAAACATCACCTAACAATGGCGGGAGGAAAAGGATGCTCCCCATTGTATTCCCAAATGTTTCCTGTAAGGGATCCATCATTGTCACATACTTTTTAGACCTCATTGGTTTGACGAAGAAAAAAGCCCCTGCAAAATATAACACTATCGTAAGAATTCAAAGAAGGAGCAAAAAAGGCCTTTAATGTTAAAGGGATGGGCTAATAAAAGTACAGGGTTGTGTTTTTCCACCAAATATCTTTTTGAAGTAAGCACATAGTTTTGGTCAGTCTAAGGTTGAATTGTTCAACTGGCACTTTGACTGCGGTAATTTCCTTGGTAAAATTATTTTCAGATTTTTTGCCGTTTTGTCCTGATTATCCTCTAGGTCAGCACCTCAAACTTTTTTAAAACCATGAACAAGTTCCATTATTAGACAATTTTCCAGGGACCGACCATTGCAATATATCTAATATAATGCAGAATACACTATACTGTACAGATAATCTGTGTGACCAGGTACCAACTGGTACGCACTAGGTTACATTTCTCCTCCAAGAACCCCAACATGTATGGAGACAATTCCAGTAACTTTAAAGATTCTCAGTCAGAGCTTCCCCTAATCCAACATAACCTATTATTGGGCACAAGAAGGAAATGCAGTTCCACATATGTTTACATATACACTAAATTCAAATCCTGTAAATATAGTTTTATAGATTCTTTAAATTACTTATGTAAAAGGAAATCAAAGGTTTACATTGGTCATGTAACTGATATCTACTCAAAGCCCTTCAGGCTTATCATCTGTTCATAACACACACGGTTGTTCAAGAAAGCTGTAGATTTCTATCTATTTATAAATACATTTGCTTCAAAGAAGACAAAGAGATAATTATTTGGTATTTAGTTAGATCAACTCCAAGTTTAGTTCTTGGAGCTAGTTTGTTAGTCATCCAACTGGATCTCTCAATTCAGAATGACTTGTACAAGAATCTGTTCAATAGAAAAATACCCTGCAATAAATATGCTGGAAAGTGTCCCAATCAGCATATGACAGCCAGGTGTTGGGGACCTCCTGAATGCAAGGTGTGGATGCATTGTGGCTATGAGGTGTTATTGAAACTGTCCAGGGTAAGGTATCAAAACAGCATTGTACATTTCAAGCAACTGGTGTAAAAAGTTACATCTTTGAATTACTTTTTAAAGATGCTTTTTTAAAAACAATCTACTTTTTTTTAATATAAACACTATTCCATTTATGGGCTGCACGGTGGCTCAGTGGTTATTACTGATGCCTTGTCGCAATGTTAAATTCCACCCTTGGACACATCTGCAAGGAGTTTGTATGTTCTCTCTGTGCTTGTGCCGGTTTCCTCTGGGCACTCTGGTTTACCCCACAATCATAAAGACTTACTGATAGCTTGTATGTGTCATATAAATGTGCTTAGATTGTAAGCTCTTTGGGGCAGGGCCTGAAGTGTATGTATCCATGTAATTGTAAAGCGCTACGGAAGATAATAATATTATTATAATAATAATATTCCATTTGTATTGTTTGCAGCATGAAGTCCAACATTTTGGAGAGAATAAGTCCTGTGCCCCTACTATCCCTATAGGTAATACCAACAGGTTGGTTAATATACCTTTTCTTAAAAAGGGAACTAAAGTCTCTGGACAATTTGCCCTCTACCTGTGGGTACAGCTCCCATAATCCACTTCTTTGTTTTGCTGAAAGTCTAATTGGTTTAAATACACTTCACATGCTCTCTAGTAAACAGAAGAACAAAACAAGAAAGCTACAGCATTGCCCTCTAGAAGCTGACAGGCAATCACATTACAGCACTCTGTTAGTCACAGTTCATACTACAGCAGATCACACCTCACAGACACAGAACAGAGATTTAACAGTGTAAATTTTTTTTAAAATGAGCCTCCCCCTCCCCCCCCCCCAGAAACACACACTACTTTGCTTTTCTTAAAAAATAACAGTGTTTAACCTGTTACCTCATGGGCAGTGTGTTTCCTAAAGTGGAGCATTTGTCTGCTAAGCCTCCATAGGTAACACAAAGAAAATAGATACATTAAGAAACTTCGGGGGAGATTTAATTAGCCAGCTATTAACTGGTGTTAAAGAGCCATGCTAAAAGTAGCACAAATACTGAAATACTTTTGCAATACCAGCAGATCCAGTAGGGGGTTAAACTCATGTTAGCTGCTATTGAATGGGTTAACGCTAGTTTAACCCTTTATTTTACTGCTGTGGCTGTCAGTAAATTAGGCCGTCTTTTGCTAGGAACATAATGGAAGCAAAAAAACCCCACAAAAAGCAGTAAAATCAGCCAAATATTTTGTATTGCCCCCCGGAAGGCTTTATGTAATTCACACTTACATGTAAATAAACTGTAGCATTCACATTGGGATAAAAAAAATGTAGGTTTAAATTCCTAAACCACTGTATAAGAGAAGGTTTACTGTACAAGATATACCATTGGCGAATCATTTATTATCTGTCTGTTAAATAAACGTTACATCAATAAATACACAAAACAATTAGCAAACTCTGTCTTTTTTGGCTTTTTAGCAAGATGCATAGAGAGTTGATGGAACTTTACGAATAGCTTCCTACAGATCTGATTTAAATGGCATATTGCTGATGCACAATTTGGGCCAATCAACTCTCTGACCTCAATAGCTTTCCCATGGTGCAGCAGGAGAACTCATGCTGTCTGTCATGGACTATTAGCAGGGAGTCAATTGTTTAACCAGAAAAAATGTGGGTTTAAGAAAGTTCACAAAAAATGATTAAATCAAACCAAAAGAAAAACACAATAAAGAATTATAATAATAATGATCACCTACTAAAGCCTAGTGGGGTTTCCCATAAACCCACCCATCCTACAGTACATCAGTACAGTCTCAGCCTGTATAAATACTATTCCTATCATAGTATAATAAACATACAGGGCTATGAAATAAAAGTCCCAACGTTAAAAATGGTGCTAATTTTGCCCCAACCAATCAGATGTTAGCTTCCATTTGACAACTGTGCAAAATTAGCACAAATTTTAGCCATAAGAACTTTTATTACATTACCCTGATAGTATCTGAAACATATTTGGGATATTTATAAGGGTTAATATATGTAGATATTGCTTTAATTTGTATTTGAATAAAAAAAAGGATCTACTTCCAGTTAAAAGGGCATAGGGCCTCTGTCTTGTATATAGACACTCACCCTGGTACTGCGGTGGAAAGCTTTAGGTATGAGAGTATGAGGATCTAGAATCTTCCATACAGAAGATGTTTTATGTCATTCAGAGCTGTGAAGTTGAGTAGAGACAAGGACAAAGCCAAGTATATGAACATGGACATTTAAAGCTGCCAGAAGGCGGATTCTTTTAAGAAAAAAGCTGTTCAGAGTCAGTGATCCTGTTTGAGCGAGTGGCCTAAAAAACCTTTCTGCTCTGTGTGATGGGCAGAGACCCTGCAGCTTTAGCTGAACAGCACGACAGCAGAGGAGACAGCAAGGAAAACAAGTACAATCTGTTCTTAATCTGTAAAATAATAACATGGACCCCAAATGGACTGTTCAAAGTCATTTTAATGTTTCCTTTTAGTTTACCGAGAGATTAACATTTTTAAATACGGTATCATTTTAATTATTAACTTAAATTTATTTTCATTATTAACCAGAACCAGTCCTTTTTGCAGGTAGGTTGAGTTCCCAGTAGGTTGAAGACTGACCTAATTTGGAGAACCTCTTCTTAGAGCTCTTAAAAAAGAATGGAAGTTGAAATATAAGAAATCTTAATAGATTCTACCACTGTTTCTAAAATGTATAGGGTTCTTTTTCTTTCTTTCTTTCTTTCTTTCTTTCTTTCTTTCTTTCTTTCTTTCTTTCTTTCCTTCTATTATCTATCTAAAAACAGAAGCACTTAAAGGAGTAGCCCACCCTAAAACACATTTCTTCCTGACAAAAAGGTCAGAAACTACCGATTGAAATGCTTTATCACTTGTCTTTCTATGTTATTCCTAACTAAAAATATATCTATTTTAATTCAATAAAATCTTTCACTACTGAATGCACTTCCTCTTCTACTGTATTTACTGTAGAATCCTCCCCTTTTAGCTGATAGGAGAATTCACCTTTCTCTTCCTGAGCGAATCAGACTGGGCATGTCTGATGGCTGATCTTAATAATCTAGTAGAGGAAAGTAACGGCAGTGCTTTCAGTTCTGTAAAATCTTAGTTTGTATTTTTACTTAAGCATGACAGAAAAAGACAAGTGATGCCATGTTTTAATTAGCAGTTTCCAGTTGGCAATTTGGGGAAAAAATGTGTTTAAGGGTGGACTCCATTTCTGATGTCACTAAAACCAACTCCCTATTTGTCACAGACAAGATACAAACTCTACATAAGGTCAGTGAGTGCTCTCAAACTTAAACTGCATGCATTATGTATGTAATCATAAAGAATGTGTGATATTTACAATGTAAAAAGGTGTTAGAAACTTAATAATAAACTGAAATGCTGTAAAAGATTTCCAGGACTCTAAAGATATTTATCACCTTTTTATGAGTTTTTATGAGTTTTCCCTTTATATGATCCACCCTATAATGGTTTGATTGGTTAACTCCAGCAATTATAAATAGCAATTGTGGTTTACTCACCAATAAAAAAAGTCGCTGCAAACCCCAATGGGGCATGAACCCAAGCCAGCCCTCTGGAAGGTAGATAGACAATTTCTGCTGTGCCATTGATGTAAGCACCTCCAACCCATGTGGCTGCATAAGGTAAAAGGATATGTTGGTAAAACTGAAATCCCTTATTTGGCTGACAAAGAACATGGAATTTTATATTCCATCTCAATCATATAAAAACATAAAATAATATAAATATAACAATATAATCTATAAGGATACATTGGGTTCATATAGTGTTTGTCTATTATATTCTCAAGGGAGCATTTTAGTTGAAACCAGTTGGAAATTTGCCAGAGAAAAGTTGAGTACCTAAACTGCCAGATCCTCACCACTGGGTTCGTCTTCTATGATTTTAAATACTTACTTGAAATTTGCTTCACTGCTCTGACTCCCACCTTAGCAATCTTGGCCATTGAGAAGACACACTTCTACAAAGCGGGCTCTAACCATCAATAGACAGTGGGTAGGGTATAGTTGTACTGTGTCCGTGCATGTGTGTGTCTTCCTCTAGTAGTGAATCCAAAGTCACTGCAAGAACACTCACAAGGAGGTATCAGGGTTTTATTATATAGAAGACCTGCCTAGATTTAAGTTGTATTAACCTGTGTGTAAAGCAACACTCCACCAGTTTTCACCTCCATCTACTTATTTTTTCTGTTTTTTCCCCCATGCTCCTAATATTATTTAGGAACAAGTCATAACTATGTTTTCATAAATTATCCTTTAAACACAAAAGTGTCTTTAACTCCAAATATATCCTTTCATGCCATGGAAAGGTCTACAGGTCCCATGACCTTGCAAAGAAAGGACAAGTAATGGCACAATCTACACAAAATCTTGTGGGCTGTAAGAACTTAGTCATTGCCTTGATTTCCTGGTAGGAGAACAAATGGAGTCTTATTCTTCTCATCCACATACCCACATACACCCAACCTATTTTAGGATACACCGAGGAGCTGAGGAGGAATGATATGCTCAGTACAGGAGTAGACACATTGCACCCATTTAATAAATGTGTCCAACCTATAAATAGATAAACACATTTTCATATAAATAAAATACAAAAAATCCAATATTTGAACCACTAAGAATAAATTAATTACCAATGTACATTAACTAGTATTGTAGGTGGCAGCCATAGACCTTTATCCCTCAAGGCAAAAATGGAATTTTATGTCCAGAGGTAAAATAGAACCCTTCCATGGAAAGGAAAAAGATGGTGGCTTGACTAGGTAGTAACAAATTAGATTTACAACTTACCATATCATATGTGTAGCTTGTGAATGACACAAAGTACCAATGATAGGAATCCCTGAATCAATGTAAGGATAGAATGTTACTTTAATTCAAAGTAATAAGACTGATAAAAAAAACATTTCCACTGGAGAACGAGCTATGGCAATCTATGGAAATGAATCCTACTACTTGGTGAGATATTTACCTTGTCACTGACCAGCTGACCACAGTTTCTACAAAACAGATCCATAGAGTTTTTACTCGTGGTTGGAAAAGGAAGTGATAAAAGAATCAATAGTCTTTCCTAACAAGCTGTTGGAAACTGGAGGGAGTAACTCAACTCATATCCTTAATTAATGATTTATTCAAGAAAAGATTTCAACTGGGGGCTCTTAGAGGATGCAATGGGTTCCAGCTTATCTACAGATATCAAACCACAGGTATGAAGCCAAAGGTTTAACACAAGAAAATGAAAAACTAACCCACTGCAGCGATTAATGTTTAGAATTCTGAAGTTCTTCTTACCAGTGGTGGTGAACAATCCAACAAATATATTCAAGTTCCGACCTCCCACAATAGCAACTTCTGTTTGCTTTTTGTTCTTTTCACTCTTCTTGGCTTTCCAAGCAGCCCAGAGCCCAGTAACTAAAGTCAGTGCATAAAAGATGATCACCGCTATCAAACCAGGGACATTCAGAGCCATTTTACTCAGGTGATACAAGTAGACTTCAGATTGTGTTACAAGTTGAAACCATACTAAATTTAAAGGAAAGTCCTAGGATCAGAAGGGCATTGCATTGCAGAAATGATCTCTATATATCGGGTCTCTCCATACATCCTAGAAGTGCTGGGTCAGCTTGGCTTGTGAGACCTCCTGTTTCTCTGAAAAACTTTTCTTGTCTGTCCAACAACAACTTGCTGAATGGGAGGTGTCTGGCTTTATTCCCCCGGAGTTTCATTCAGATGTGAAAGGAATAGAGAGAGATAAAGCTCTGTGTTGAGGAACGTAACTGTATTATTATTGGTGTATGTGTGTTCTGTCCTAATACTGAATCTGCTGAGGGTGGCAGATCGAAATTGAATTCCTGCTATCATTATGGAGATTCTCTCAGTTTGAGTAGGCAAATTACAATGACATTTTTTTCCATGAAGGATCTAAATGAATGTCTTGATTAAAATCTACATTATCTTCAGTAATTATAGGCCAAAAGAGGTTTGAGGTTCAGTTTCCCCACAGTGTGCAAAATATGTAGTAGTATTTGCTCCAATTTCTACATAGCATCTACCATAATTCTTCGTTGAGGCCAAACATCCATCCATGTAATGAATAGGCTTTTCTGGTTTATGATGGGAGTATCCATAAAGTCTCATGTACAATGATCAAATAAATGAATTATGAAATTAACTAATAATATGTACAGAATTGAATATATTTTTATGGATTTATTTAAATCTACGGTCCAGACTTGAAGGTCTTCTTCTCTAATGAGGCAGAGTGAGACATTTGCCTCATGTGGCACCTCTGGGCTAAAGGGAAAGGGGCATAATAGTTATCTGTGTGGGGACCATTTCTATTACAATTGTCTTCTTCTTTACTTTCCCCATTAACCACCAGTGTCTCTTTCCCAGTTATTCAACTGTTCCTTTCACTGTTATCTGCTGTCTATCAGCATATCTGATTATCTATCTATCTCTAAGTGTTTAGCCACGGCCACAACCGGAAGCCACGCCCACAAGCAGAAGCCACACCCACCTCACCACGACAGCCTAATACAGCTGGGATGCACCTTTTTACAAAGTTTGACTCAGGTGGCAAAAACCCTAGAAGTGCCCCTGCAGACATGAGAAGTATGTTCAAAACTGACCTAATTGGGTGCTACATACATTGGATAATCTATGTTGATTATGGGATAGCAGTAAACAATCCTTTATGATGTGGCAGGTTCTTTGCAGTGCCCATAATTAGAAACAGGAAAGGTGTATAATATGTCTGTGGCTTTTCCAGCCTTTATTAATAAACAGACAGTACTTAGAAGCTAGAACTGTCAAAAAACCCTGTTTATTACTGATTGGAAAATAGACTGTAGAAAACTAGGTTTCCCCCTCACTCTAGAGTCGTATGGGCCATTTTTATTAGGGTGCAGAATCACTAAAAAGCAACACAGGCCTTTTACGGTCACAATAATAATCATAATTTTATAACCGTGATCGTACAAATTCATTCACGGTTGTAATTGTACGGTCGCCCATACAAGACTATTGCGGTAGTCTACTACCAAAGCGTGTTGTAGGAATGTATATTTACGGTGGTGGTCACACATTTACTATAAGTTTACGAGACCGCGTGTTATTGAACATGGCCCTAAAACATCCATTTTATTTCGGTCACTAAAAGGGCTTCCTTGAGTTAGAAAGATTATTGAAAAAGCTAAAAAAATATGTCAAATGAAAGCAGAAAGGAATATTACTGTGTGGCGATATACAGGGGAAAGACTCAATGATAGAACTGGGAATTATGGGACAGAACATGGAGTCACATTTGTATGATTCAGAGGCAGTTAGGAGACATGCCCTAAAGAACAGTTTATAAATAAATACACCTGTTTAGTGATTACTGGGGGGTTTGTGGGGGGGGGGTGTTATTAATAGAAACCTATTCATGTGAACTTTTCTTGCCAGTTTTTCATACCATGACAGTTATGCTGTTTCATTACAGTTTCTTGGTGCATTATGATGGACTTTATTTTGGGATTAATTAAAAAGTAGCCTGTACAGTTTGGTAACTTTGTCGTGGTCTTTGCTATAAAAACACCCATTTCCAATGACATTGATAGCTAATTAATATTGTTTCGTGCCATTGTAACAGTAATTATTATATTCCAGTTGCTCAATGGCATTTGGCACCAAATACAAATGTATTACTATTATTGTTGCCTGTGCCCTGTGCTGTTGAATATGAAATTAGGTTTATACTGAAAGACGTTCTTGTTTTATCCACAATCAGGCTCATTTACCTAGAGCCGCTGGGCAATAATATGGAGTTAAAGTCCCGCTAGCCGGTTCGCTATTGGCTAGCGTGAGTAAGCGTGACCTTAACTCCATGTTAGCGGTGGATGTGTGGGTTACACAAAAGACACCCTGAATGAGTCTGAATGTTTGTCTTAAAAAACTGCTGACGAAAGGGATATATCACTTGCCTTTGTATTTAATTCCTAAATAAAGATAGGCCAATATAAAGTCAGACATATATTTGCCTACAAGAAGCCCTGCGTTATTTTTAATTTCACTCTTCCTCCTCCTCCCTTAACTACAAGGAAGCTGATTGGAGAAATCTGAGGATGCGGACACTGAGCATGCCTAAGCCAGTGACTTTGAAAGGAGGATGGATTAAGAGTGACCTAATGCATGTAATAAATAGGGTTTAATTAGACATTACTGGGCTGTAAGCCAAGAAAATGTGGGCTGAACAATAGGTAAAAGTACTGAAAAGTATACAGTATTTTTAGAAAGGGAAAAAAGTCCCTTGGTCACTTTAGTTGCCTTTTAAAGTAAGTGAATTCCGTGAGTAAATTATGTCAATATGTAACCAAACTACTTATTTTCTTTATTTGTAATAACACTACAACAATTTCCTATCATATACAAGAATGATCCAACAAAACCATTATAGAGACTTTACACAACCACAAAATAATTACTACATTAGCACAAAATAGCTTTGCAGTCGAGGATACTGAGTAATTATCGCCTTTGAGTAAATATTGAGAAGAGTATTTTGGTAAAAGATTAACTTCCTAATCCAGTGCCAGATCCTGCAGAATCACAAGAAAAGAGGAACAGACGGGAATGAAAAGGGTTTGTACTGGGGGAACCAAACAACAGAACGATCCCTCACAATCAGCTTTTTAATAGATTGTTTGGCCTGACACCAGGACCAGAGCTCGCTTGGAAGCAAACGCATTTGAAAGTGGCTCACATGCTCGTTAGCTGTACGGTTTCCCCAACTATACTTGGACCATTTCCTTGTTTATTTTTGTTGGATGTGTCTCCAGTACAAAGAAATAATACGTATGGTTTCTCAATGGACTTGAACGGACTGAACTTGTGACTGTACAAAGTACACAAAAATATTGTGTTCTCACTTCATAACTAAACAAACACAATAACATTAATAAATAAACAGTACTTTACAGTTGGTGAATTGAAGAACAAGTTTCCTACTGCCCATAGATATTGGATGTGTACATTTTACATAGTAACTTTTTAAATTAGTTACAATTGAAAAAACACCATCAACGTATCAAGCTCAGTAATGTAAATTCTAATTGTTATACCGGCCTATCTAGGTACTGCCCCACAAACCCACTTTATCAAATAAAGGGTGCATTTCCTGCTGTGAATATCCTCCCTAGGTATCCTAGGTATAGGAACATGTTGAGCCCTTCTTTATATTTACCATGTTCAGGACCAATCAAGGGATTCGGGGCCAGTGGTCCCCGCACCAGTTACAAGGAGCAGTGAGTGCTGTAGATAAGTTTGACGTTTTCAAGATAGAAGCAGTATTGGATCTCATCAAGTGACTGGCTCGGGACACCTGAGCCCCTACTATTAAAAGTGATATAATTTGTTATTCTTGTAAGAGGATGTTTCCCTCTTATTCAGTCCAACTATTTATTAGTTGGTACTTTTACCAGCTATGTCATGGTATTTATTAATATAAATATCCTCCTGCCCCTAATAAAGATGCATCCCTTTTATCAAGCTGCAGTGTTCTACATAGTAACATAGTATTGGAGGTTAAATAAAAATATCCATCTAGTCCAACCTTTATACCCTACCCATATCGCCTGTCTAAATGTTACATAGTAAACTGGAGGTTGTATAAAGACATACGTCCATCTAATCCAACCTTTATACCCTACCCATAATGTCTGTATAACAGTTACATAGTAACATAGTATTGGAGCTTGTATAAAGACATACGTCCATACTAGTCCAAACCTTTTCCTACCCATAATGTCTGTATAACAGTTACATAGTAACATAGTATTGGAGGTTGTATAAAGACATTCATCCATCTAGTCCAACCTTTATACCCTACCCATAATGTCTGTCCAACAGTTACATAGTAACATAGTAATTGAAGTTATATTAAGACATACATCCATCTAGTTCAACCTTTATACACTACCCATAATGTCTGTCTAACAGTTACATAGTAACATAGTATTGGAGATTGTATAAAGACATACATCCATCTAGTCCAACCTTTTTATCCTACCCATAATGTCTGTATAACAGTTACATAGTAACATAGTATTGGAGGTTGTATAAAGACATACATCCATCTAGTCCAACCTTTATACTCTACCCATAATGTCTGTCTAACAGTTACATAGTAACATAGTATTGGAGGTTGTATAAAGACATACTTGCCTAATTGTTGATCCAGAGGAAGGCTAAAAAAAACACAGCTGGGAAGAGGAAAAAAGTCCTTCCTGACTCCAGTCCAAATGGCAATTGGAAGGATCGCTGGATCAACCAGAGCTATATGGATAAATACCATTTATTTTCAATATTTTCAGTTGTAGCTCCTTTTGTAGGTATAGGTGGAGCAAATGGTTTGGTCCGAAGCCCAGATTCTAGATAATATAAGTAGGAGTATTTGGAAGCCCTCTGTAATTGTTACTGTATTGTGGATTTATATAGCACCAACATCTTCCGTGGAGCTTTACAGTTGCATTAATATACATGAGGAAAACATACATGTTACATACAAGGGTAGTGCAAGTAATACAAAGTGCAAATAGTTTAAGTGCTGGTCCATTCAGTGTGTTAAGTTACAGCATTGCTGGGGTACAATAGAATGGAGGGCCCTGCCCAAAAGAGCTTACAGTCTAGCGAAGATGGGGATGAAACATAAGGTGAAGCAGATCAGTAGCTGTAACTACTGTAAGTTGTCAGTGGATTTTAACTAGTGGGTCTGCGATGGGTCAGTAAGAGGGTTAGAAGTGTCCAGGCCCAGATTGTGACCTTGCCTGAAGAGATGAGTTTTGAGGTTGCGTTTGAAGATATGAAGTGATGGCGAGTGACGTATAAAGCGAGGAAGGGAGTTCCAGAGCAGAGGGGCAGCACGAGAAAAGTCCTGTATACGGACGTGGGAGGAGGTGATTAGAGCGGATGAGAGGAGAAGATCATTAGCAGAGAGGAGGTTACGCCTTGGATGGTACATGTTTATCAGATCAGAGATGTATGGGGGACTGTATTGGAGAGAGCCTTGTAGGATAAGGTTAGCAGCTTAAATTGGATCCTTAGTGTAATGGGAAGCCAGTGGAGAGATTGACAGAAAGGGGCAGCATTTGAGAAGGGGGAAGAGAGGTGAATGAGCCTGGCAGCAGAGTTAAGGATTGATTTAAGGGGTGCCAGTCGATTGCTTGGTAAACCACACAGTAGGATGTTACAGTAGTCCAGCCGAGAGATGATAAGGGATGAACTAGAATTTTGGTAGTGTTCTGTGAAAGGAAGGGACGAATGCGTGAAATGATTTTGAGCTGTAACAGACAGGAGTTGGACAGGGTATTAATGTGGTGTTTAAAGAAAGTTTTGGGTCAAAAGTTACTCCCAGGCATCGCACGTAGGGTGTTGGGGGCATTGGTGAGTCATTGATGTGGATAGTAGTGTTAAGTAGGGGGGTAGATTAAGGTAGTGGGAAAAAAGTTTTGAGGAAGTGGGAGGACATAAAAGCAGACATGGCATTTAGGCAGTCAGGGACCTGGCATGTCAGAGTAAAGAGGTCAGGGGCGGAGATGTAAATTTGGGTATTATCAGCATACAGGTGGTATTGGAATCCAAAGGAACTAATGAGCTGACCTAACCCAAAGGTGTAAACGGAGAAGAGAAGAGGGCTGAGTACTGAGCCTTGTGATACCCCCACAGGGAGGGGTGAGTGGTGGAGTGGGAAACACTGAACATCCTACCTGAGAGGTAGGAGGACAGCCAAGAGAGTGAAGAACCCTGGATACCTAGGGAGGATAAGATGTGAAGCAGTAAAAGGTGATCCACTGTATGATAGTCAATATTCAATATTACCCAATAGTCAATATTAATAATGAATAATAAATTTAAATTGGGTAATACTGACTATGCTCCAGTGTGGTGGGATCCAACGTGGCCATCACTTGGTAAAGGAAGCAGAGCTACGAGAAATGAATTAGTAAGATTTCCCACTATTAAAGGTGAATACAGGAGTGAGGATCTAGTGGTTGAGGTTATCACCCTGGTTAGTCTTTATGGGAGTTGGTGGTGGACAGGGCAGAGGCTATTCAGACAAGTGGGTGATTTGTAGTGTTAAAGGGAAAACAAACCTATTAATGTAATTGCACTGCTTATTGTATCTGGATACCATTGTATCCGTTTGGGATTTACAAGATATTTTAACGCTTGAGCCGAGGCAAATCAGTTACACATCATGCAAAGCCTGGTTTAAACCCTAACTCTTTACTACACTGCCGGAAAGCAGTTAGCAATGGTCTAAGATTAGCGCCAAATACTGCATCGCAATTGTTATGTGCAAGGCAAATCAGTACGCAGATATTATAGGGCTCCTCCTCATTAGCACTTTGTCTACCCAAGGTTGCTCTGGGCTCCTTATGGGCTAGGCCACACTACCGTGTTTTAACGCGTGATCCGATCGTGCATTAAAAAGCGCACAAGGTCTGCGCTGCTGTCCACTGCAATCCACTTTTCTGAGCGCATGTGGTCAGCGGCGCACAGCAATGCGCATGGGAAAAGCAAACGCAATGGCGCGTATCAACGTGCCCGATAGCGTGCGTGTTTCCGTTGCGCTAGTACGAGTTGCATTGTGGCCTCAGCCTATTTGATGGTTTAAATGTTTGTTACACTTCATAGGTTCTTATTATGAAAAAGAAAAATCGTGGACAATTTCATCGTTAACCTTTCGTCTACCTTAAGAAGCAGAAACATACCCGACAGAGAGAACCTCACATCATAAAAATGCACAGGAACAAAGGAACCAGCCAAACAGTCAATTAGTGCCCAGCATTTGAGATTCCCCGCAGAGACAAAGAAGTTCTATTGTAGGTCAGAACTAGAGACTAATCACATGGACTCAGCGGTAGACTTTACAAAATAAATAAAACATTAGTCGTTTCCAATGAAGGTAACGCTGGATGAAAAGAGGACGAAATCTGAAAAACATTTCCCTTTCAATGCAGAATAACACTCTACCTGGGGTGACCGAGTCTAATAAATTGTGATTTTCTTTTGAAGCGTTTGGCTACTCCCCCGCACTTGCAGGTAGCCTATTATTTCCAATGCATTGATGGCTCTGGTGTGGGATTTCTATGATATAGTCTACAAATATGCACATTGTTGGTGAAAATGAACCACCCTTGGGGAGCCGGGGGCTTGGATTGGACGTTAACAAAATATGGCAGGACGGGGAAAGTACATTGACTTCGCTGATGTTTGAACAGATGCCTCAACCTCACGGGCTAAAGAGAAAATATTTTTTAACACTATGAGGGTAAGTAGGAAATTATACCGTGGGAGTTTCATAGTGATTACAAGAAAGGAAACATTATAATAGATGTTTGGCTTAAAGGCCATTTCAATATGTGAAAGCTCTTTAATAGAGACGGACGAACTTACTGAAGTAATGAACCCATTAAAGTCAATGGGGAGTGATAGTTTGAAAAGTTCGGATCAATAACAGCTAAACTAACAGTGGTAACTTACTGTAAATGGCTGTGGCACCTGGGAAATGGTCTGGGGAACATGTCACTGTCACCAAAACTTGTTTAACTGATTGGGTTATTGTCGGATTTGCACAAGCTAAATTCGAGCGTTACAGCCAATTCGAGGGTTACGGAACGATACATTAGAGGGTTACCGAAAAACGAACCATACATTCCAGGGGTTAGTGAATAATACATTCAAGGGTTAGTGAAAACATATGATACATTCCAGGGGTTACCGAAAATAGAACTATATATCCGTGGGTTATCAAAATCGAACGATAGATTTGAGGGTTACTGAAAGTCGAAGTCTTCATTAGAGGGTTAGCGAACGATACATTCGAGGGTTGGCGAAACGGAACATTACAATCAAGGGTTACCAAAAACGGACGATACATTCGAGGGTTAGCACAAACAAACATTACATTTGAGGATTATCGAACGATACATTCGAGGATTAACGAAAACAAACCATACATCGAGGGTTAGCTAAAACGAACATTACATTAGAGGGTTACCAAACGATACATTCTAGCGTTAATGAAAACGAACCATACATTGAGGGGTTCATGAAAATAAACATTACATTTGGGGTTTACTGGACGATAAATTCGAGGGTTAATGAAAATGAACATTACATTAGAGGCTTACTGAAATGTATGATACATTAGAGGGTTACACGAAAACGAAACATACAATCGAGGGGTTAGCGAACATTACATTCAAGGGTTAGTGAAAACATATGATACATTCGAGGGGTTAGCGAACAATACATTCAAGGTGTATGAAAAACATATGACATTCGAGGGGTGTCGAACAATACATTCAGGGTTAATAAAAAACATAGATACATTCGGGGGTTAGCGAACAATACATTCAAGGGTTAATGAAAACATATGATACATTCGAGGGGTTAGCGAACATACCTTCAGGGTTAATGAAAACATATGATACATTGGGGTTAGCGAACAATACTTCAAGGGTTAGTGAAAACATATGATACATCTCAGGGTTAGCGAACATACATTCAAGGGTTATGAAAACATATGATAATTAGAGGGGTTAGCGAACAATACATTCAAGGGTTAATGAAAACATATGATACATTTGAGGGGTTAGCGAACAATACATTCAAGGGTTAATGAAAACATATGATACATTCGAGGGGTTAGCGAACAATACATTCAAGGGTTAGTGAAAACATATGATACATTCGAGGGGTTAGCGAACAATACATTCAAGGGTTAATGAAAACATATGATACATTCGAGGGGTTAGCGAACAATACATTCAAGGGTTAATGAAAACATATGATACATTCCAGGGGTTAGCGAACAATACATTCAAGGGTTAGTGAAAACGAACATTACATTCGACAGTTACTGAACGATACATTCAGGTTATTGAAAAACATATGATCCTTCGAGGGGTTAGCGACAATACATTCAAGGGTAATGAAAACATATGATACATTCAGGGGTTAGCGAACAATACATTCAAGGGTTAGTGAAAACATATGATACATCGAGGGGTATCGAACAATACATTCAAGGGTAATGAAAACATATGATACATTCGAGGGGTTAGCGAACAATACATCAAGGGTTATGAAAACATATGATACATTCGATGGGTTAGCGAACAATACATTCAAGGGTTAATGAAAACATATGATACATTTGAGGGGTTAGCGAACAATACATTCAAGGCTTAATGAAAACATATGATACATTCGAGGGGTTAGCGAACATTACATTCAAGGGTTAATGAAAACATATGATACATTCGAGGGGTTAGCGAACAATACATTCAAGGGTTAATGAAAACATATGATACATTCGAGGGGTTAGCGAACAATACATTCAAGGGTTAATGAAAACATATGATACATTCCAGGGGTTAGCGAACAATACATTCAAGGGTTAGTGAAAACGAACATTACATTCGACAGTTACTGAACGATACATTCTAGGGTTAGCGAAGGGCTCATAATAATTATTGATAACTATTGAAAATACAGCCATGATTCCAGAAAACCGAACTAGTTTGAACCTGAGCTAGTTCGATTAGTTCTAGTTCGTCCGAACTCATAAACTTCGTCCCCCACTGGTGCGTTGCAGTTCGTCCCCCTGATTGTGCGTGTTTACGGAGCTTTAGAGATAAGATGTCCCCAGTTATATGCTTACTCAGCAACCTTGTACACTGGGAGGTCAAGGGCACCATATTAGAGAGATTGGTTCCTCTTTCTTTTGATGCTTCGAAATAAAGTGCCCATAACAAGATGCTTCATAGCAGCCCAGGAAGGGTAGAAGGGTAGATGTACATTGTCTACTAGAGGGTATTTCTGGTCCATTCAGACAGTGTAAAGATTTCCTTTATTTTCCGTAAACCCCAGACCATCATATTCTATGTAAATACAATGTATACGCTGGCTCCATTCCTAGTATAACGGGTTGTGTCTATCATCCTATGGTTTGAATTACCTAGAGGTGCTATTGTTTCTTCCAGAATTTCTATGTTATTTCCACGATAATTCAAGTCCTGACAACAAATGTCATTTACCTTCAGTAAAACCTGACACTGTGTAAAGCAAGAACTGTACTACCGGTAATTATCTACAACAAGAAAGCCACCAGGTCATAAGGTCAGGCAGCGCGTGCTCTCTGTTATTGAAATAACGCACACTAACACCAGTGGAAACTAAAGTGAAAAAAACCAACTTGGACTAGAAACAATAGTGCACATCTCACCGTTCCATTAGCCCAATGACAGTGAAGATACATAAGGGGAGATTTAAGGAGCCGACTTTTTATGTCTTAAAGCCGCGTTAACTGATGCACTAATAGTTTCAACCTTAAAGAGCAACTTAATGCAACCAATGCACCAAGCCAATAGTCGCTCTTAAGAATGGAATCTATAACTGGAAGGGTGAACTATTCCTTTAACGTATTGATTGAAGACCGGGAGGTTAAGGAGCTATGCATTACCTTCCTTTCTTCAATCAATTGATCAGGACCAATGGACGAAGAAAGAAGATATTTACCTTACTCGCGATCCTTCGCTGCAGCAGTGAAAATTCTTGTGCATGCGCTATAGTTACTCTGAACAGGAGGCGGTCAGGAATTTTCACTGCTGCAGCTGAGGATCGCGTGTAAGGTAAATACGGTATCTTCTTTCTTCATCCGTCACTCCTGGTCAATTGATTGAAGAACAGAAGGTAAGACATTGCTCCTTAAAGGAACACTAAACCGATAAAACCATCTATTTGCCATTCGTTTCTATTATTCACAGGGAGGTGAGAAAGCTTATTCTCACCTCCCTGTGAATAATAGGACGCTCGGGGGACCTGGAACTTACCTTGGCTCTGCTCCACTCACAGCCACTTCTTCACTGAACAGCTGTTCTCTCTGATCGCGTGCCCTATCTTTTGTATTGGCGCGCATGTGCCTAAGATAGGGCGCGTGGTCGGGACAGAGCGGCTGTCAGTGAAAGAGCGGCTGCGAGCGGAGCGAAGTTAAGTTCCAGGTCCTATGTGTACTATTATTCACAGGGAGGTGAGAATAAGCCTTCTCACCTCCCTGTGAATGATACAAACGAATGGCAAATAGTTGGTTTTCCAAATTATGGGAGTTTAGTGTCCCTTTAAATTCCCGGTCTTCTATCAATACGTTAAAGGGATAGTTCACTATTCGAGTGAACTATTCCTTTAACACCAGCTATTTAAAGGTTCGGAATGGGTTAACCTCATTCATGATGTATAGAGAGCCGATATTGGATCAGAGCATTGCCTTAAAGGGGGCAATAGAGGCGATAGTGGCTTGGTAAATATTTATAAAATATAGTTATGGTTGCTTGTTTTGTTTTTACTAGGTAAGCTGAACAAAGTGACTTTTTTCCTTGAAACTTGTATCTTTTAGGGCTAACACACTTATTTTGTGGTCCAGGTTAAGTATAGCCCCCAAAAATTTCCGTGCTAAAATGACTGTAGCCCTGTAATTAATTTGGTTTGAAAAAGCCAAATTCCTGTTCTTTCTATTTCTTCTTCTTCTTTTTCTTCTTCCGTTTTATTCTTCCGCTTTTTTGGACCGTATCTCCTCCCACAGTTTTTGAGCTAGACATGAAATTCGGTATAGACGTGCGGGGCATATAGGAGAAGTGTGCTGTCTTCTAGCTAAGGAATCCGCGGAAGCGTTACGGCGTTATCGGTGAATTTCCGGACATTTTTTCCCATAGACTATAATGGTAATAATCCTCAAATGTGGATATTTCAAAACAGTTTTTTTCATGGTCATAAATACAAATGGTGATACCCCCAACCCCCCACACAGATCCAGGTACACCTACCTACTGATCTACTTATCCATTATGGTGGAAGCCATATTTAAAGGATAACTAAAGTAAAAAAAACTCATTTAGATTTATCCTCAATAAAAGATAGTTTTATGGTTGTAAACACAAAAAAGACATACCCCCTCAACCAGACCCACGTACACACACTACTGATCTACTTATCCATTACTTGTGCAGCCATACTTAAAGGGTAACTAAGTCAAAAAAACTAATTTAGATTTATCCTCATAAAATATAGTTTTATGGTTGTAAACACAAAAAAGACTACCCCCCAACCAGACCCAGGTACACACACCTACTGATCTACTTCCATTACTGTGGCAGACATATTTAAAGGGTAACTAAAGTCAAAAAAACTAATTTAGATTTATCCTCAATAAAATATAGTTTTATGGTTGTAAACACAAAAGACATACCCGCTCACCAGACCCAGGTACACACACCTACTGATCTACTTATCCTTTACGGTGGCAGCCATATTTAAAGGGTAACTAAGTCAAAAAAACTAATTTAGATTTATCCTCAATAAATATAGTTTATATGGTTGTAAACACAAAAAAGACATACCCCCTCAACCAGACCCAGGACACAACACCTACTGATTTATTTATCCATACTGGGGCAGCCATACTTAAAGGGTAACTAAAGTCAAAAAAATAATTTGATTAATAATAAAAAGGTTGTTTTTTTAACCCCCATGTGGCACTTACTACTACTACTGACCTACCCCTCCATTACTGTTGCGCCTACCTAAAGGGTACTAAAGTCAAAAACAAATTTTGACTAATCATCAAAAAAGTTTGTTTTTTTAAACCCCCAACCTGACACAGGTACATACACCTACTGATCTACTTATCCATTACCTGTCACAAGCCATACTTAAAGGGTAACTAAAGTCAAAAAATAAATTTTGACCATTCATCAAAAAGTTTGTATTTTTAACCCCCACGTGGTACAGTTACATACACCTACTGACCTATCCCTCCATTACTTGTGCAGCCATACTTAAAGGGTAACTAAAGTAAAAAAAATGTTTTTGACCAATCATCAAAAAAGTTTGTTTTTTTAACCCCCACATGGCACAGGTACATATACCTACTGACCTACCTCTCATTACTGTTGCAGCCATACTAAAAGGGTAACTAAAGTCAAAAAATTTTTTTGACCAATCATCAAAAAAGTTTGTTTTTTTTACCCCCCACCTGATCCAGGTACACATGCCTACTGACCTAACCTTCCATTTTCATGGCAACCATATTTAAAGGGTAACTATAGTCAAATACAAATGAATACTAACAAAGTTTGTTTTTTTAACCCCCAACCTGACACAGGTACACACACACCTACTGATCTACTTGTCCATTACTGTGGCAGCCATACTTAAAGGGTAAACTAAAGTAAAAAAAATTATTTGATCAATAATCAAAAAAGTTTTTTTTTTAACCCCCACGTGGCACAGGTACATACACCTACTGACCTACCTCTCCATTACTGTTTCAGCCAACTTAAAGGGTACTAAAGTAAAAAAAATAATTTTGGTCAATAATCAAAAAAGTTAGTTTTTTTAACCCCCACGTGGCACGGGTACATACACCTACTGACCTACCTCTCCATTACTGTTGCAGCCATACTTAAAGGGTAACTAAAGTAAAAAAATAATTTTGGTCAATAATCAAAAAAGTTAGTTTTTTTAACCCCCATGTGGCACAGGTACATACACCTACTGACCTACCTCTCCATTACTGTTGCAGCCCTACTTAAAGGTAACTAAAGTAAAAAAAATAATTTTGGTCAATATCAAAAGTTAGTTTTTTTAACCCCCATGGGGCACAGGTACATACACCTACTGACCTACCTCTCCATTACTGTTGCAGCCATACTTAAAGGGTAACTAAAGTCAAAAATGTTTTTTGACCAATTATCAAAAAAGTTTTTTTAACCCCCAACCTGACACAGGTACACAAACCTACTGATCATTATCATTGAAATGCCACTAATTTTGCCCTAACCAATCGATGTTAGCTTCTGATTGATTAGCACCACTTTGGGCTGGGTCACACAAAAGTTTTTTTTTGTCCCAAACAAGCGTTCACTAACAACTCATCATTCCCATTATGAGTTTTAAAATCTGCACCAAACACACATATTCCCTTCCAAAATGCAGCCCTTCAAGCCAATTCAAAGTTTATACTTAAACTTTCCTTTCTAGTTAGTATTTTTCCCTTTAAATTGTGTTCCAGGTGTATAGTTTAGCACACCCCGCACTGCACGTTTACCTTTGTCCTTCTCCTGAAATTGAATTTAAAGGGGTGACTTTTAACTGCTAGCCGTGGCCTCAAAATCAACTGAATGGCCAGCAGCAATATCTTAAAGGAAAACTAAAGCATTTTTCTGCATTTAACTGATGTAAGCCACTGATCATTGACTTACCTTCTCTAAACTATCCAATATAACAGTATAAAGGTCCAAAGTCCCCTATTGGGGTAGAGATGAAGTCACACTAGCCAGTGACCCTCAGTGGAGTGTCCCTCAGTGATTGATCTGAGATGTTTGAGATGTTGAATTGGTGTGTTTCACTCCCATTTACCCCCCCAGGTCACCACTTGATCCTACTCTAATGGAGTATCTTAGAGAAGAAAGTGCCATTGATCAGTGTGCGGAATCCTTTATAGGCTTTATCTGTCCTTTAAACTGGGTGACTATAACCAGACTGACATTACACTGAACACATTTACAATTCAAATCCAAACACACCCATATATTAAGGTGCTGGATGTTCCACCTTGTATGTAATGTTTGGGATCGTAGTATTTCTATTAGCAATGGATCATTTTATATGGTACGTTAGGTTTTGTGCCTAATTGTGGAAAAATGGAAAATATACACAGTTTTTCCAGATGTAAATCTACTGACTCGTGCATACAATTACATTTCCCTAGGATTAATCTCTCACACCCATAGAGGGAAAAGAGGCAGACATTCCCTGTACAAGGTGCAGCATATGTTGCCACATGTTGGTTGGTGGAGTCCCCGAAGTCTCCCAGCAAAGGGAGGTCCTATGGATCTCCACTTGGTCCGTCCGGCTTTGGCCAAAGATTAAGTGTAAAGATGTTTCCTGACCACCGCGGCACTTCTCTGTGGTATTGGGCATGAAAGCACCGTCCCCAGACTCTCAGTACAAAAATCAAGCGTAGGTTTGGTCCACCCATAGATCTAGGATGTCCAACCTGCAGTACCGAGAGCCGTTATCAATTATTTGTGTCTTAAAGTCACGTTAACCAATGTACAAGTGTTAACGTGATTTAAGACACAACGGCAGTTGCGACATTATGCAAAAACTGTGTTGCGCAACTGCCGCAACCAATGTACCGAGCAGTTAACACCTTTAGGTTGGGTACACACAGCCGATATTTTCAGCCGACCGACTGTTTCATGGCACTTTCGGTCGGTTGGCCAAAAACAGCGGCTGGTATTGGGCGAGCGGCCGCGACCGCCTCGATCATTCGTTCTACCAGATCGTACGAACGAATGATCGGGTGTGTCGCAAAATTATGATCGATCGTGCGGTTCCTCATGGATCGTTTGCATTTTGGGCCATGGCAGAATTTGCTGCGACCACATTTGTCCCTGACGAGCGCTCGCTCAGGACAAATAGTCCCTCGGTGTGTACACAGCCTTAGACGTAATCTCTAATGCTAGCAGATAGCTGGAGTTAAAGATTCACAAAAGGCAAACTCCATTCGCAATGCACAGAAAACCACTATCGGCTCAATGCATGCCTAAAGGGGGCAATAGAGAGTGATAGCGGCTCTTGGTACATAGCCCTGTATAACGCCCAACAATAAAATGTTTCATTTAAATCATTAACTATAACGGTTGGGGGCAACGGTTTGGTGTCTGGGAATTGGAACTGATGCAATTGAGGGTGCAAATGTTTGCCCGTGATATTAATCTGCAGCAGCCAATCGGATTTTTGATCTTTATAAATAACCTAACATCTGATTGGTCCCACAGGACATTTCTGCACCTTAATAATTGCATTAGAATTGCCAGTAAATTCCTATGACCTCATAAGGAAGGGAAGTGGCGCCATTAATTCGATTTCCATAAGTAGATTTTGAATAAAGGATCTTACAGCAGGGTAGCGTATTACACTGTAATAGTAAGACGTGTGTTCCAAAATGCTATCAATGTTTTGTTTTGTTTCCTTATTTTGTCTCCATGTTATTATGATAACGACTGATCTCCTGATACCAGACCCCAGCCTGTCCATCAGGTATCCCTGTCCTCCTATCGCTGGGCTACTCTCGGTGCTCCGGCGCTCTCCTACCCTGTCATTCCCCACTATACTGGCATCAATTCAAATGTTGGTAAGATTGGTCTGTACTCCAGCCATCAACCCCATAAATCAATATCAGAGCATGTGCTGTAGATATCTCTAGCTGCAATTACTCAGTGAGTTCCTGTTTCTTTTAAAGGGAAGTGACTATGGAAAACTGGTTGAGCCAGCGAGAGAGCTGCAAATTAAA
Organism: Hymenochirus boettgeri; assembly: GCA_019447015.1. Classification (NCBI taxonomy): domain Eukaryota; kingdom Metazoa; phylum Chordata; class Amphibia; order Anura; family Pipidae; genus Hymenochirus; species Hymenochirus boettgeri. The sequence continues at coordinate 321,650,211 of CM033470.1, read as the reverse complement.
GTGCTGGGAGACTCTCGCCTTCCATGGATAAGGATGGTCAGTCCCACTCCAACAGGCACAGGGGGAACATGAAATGAAGGCTGCAGATATAACCCTCACTCCCATGAAGACTCCAACAGCCTGGACAGAAGGAAGATCTTCTGCGTTGCTATTCGCCGTGATCTTACTTCATCAAGTCTGTCATAAGTGCACATTGTCTATAGGGCAGACCCAGGGAGGATGTATAAGATGCTGGCAGGCTGCAATCATCATTAACCACCCGGGTTTAAATTCCTTCACGCCGGCTGTGCTGTATAATGCACTAGGGAAGGGAATGCATGGGGCAGGCCTGTTCTCAGTGATTCTGGGAGTTGTAGTCTAAACAATATTATATTTTTTAATGTTTAATGTAATAATACAAAGCCTGAGCCATAGCGGTGGATCTGTATGTTTAACCACTTCTTGCTTTTATGTTCTGAAAGAAAATGACAACCCAGTGTGTGTCATTGTCTCTGTAACTGTCATCAGTGTGAATTACGTCCATCAATCAGGTAGAACTGCCTGTCGAGGAATTTAAACCCTTGCATACCAGTAGTACAAAAGGGAATAAAGGCCAGCATCCCCTCCAGGCCTGTATCGACTGCAGTTTTGCAATTGCTCTTGGACTACATCTCCCAGCAACCCCTGGCCCTTTGTTTTGCAGCTCAACAAGTTGCAGGATAGAATATTCTTATTAGACACATTGCAGCAGATACTGTACTCTGTCTTTGACAGCGGTTAATCCGGGTAATCCCAGCATTACGTATAGAGTGATATTTTTGTACTGTATATTAAAGGGCTACATACCATGAAAGGTTTAGCCTGCACTGGTGACTGATAATGTATCACGCTCATATTTCAGGACAGGCGGACTGTTTTGCAGCCTAATGTATCTGTAGAGATTCCTTTATGGTACATCCAACAAAAGCTTTCATTGATTATAATAGAGAAGATTAATTGTGAGCTGATACTGATCACTCGCGTTAAGGTGGCCATAGACGTACCAATCTCAGTTGTAGGTGCGGAGATCAAACGATCGTATGGCCAACAAAAACTATAGGGGAAAAAATTGTCCAATCAGACTGACAATCATAGTATACCTGCGATCGCTGTGTGTATGGTCACCATAGCTTAATTTAAAATGATTAAAAGGACAAGTTAAATCTCTGAACTACACAGAATCAGAAGACAGGTGAGACGCAGATTTGGGCTTTTATATCAATGTCATTTGCTGTGGCTGGTGGGAAATGTGCCTTATTAGCATGGGACTTCTACCCACACAGTTTAGTCACTGACTGTTATGTTTCTTGCACATGCTCAGTCCTGAATACTATCACCGCAGGTTACTGCCCACTGGTGACTATTTGTGTTAAACAGATGATCGAATGCACTTGCAACTGTTAAAAACACCGATTGCTGGTTTGTGAGGGGGGACCAGAGCCAAGGCCAAGGCCACACTCCAGGTGTCTTAGCGCATTGGACGTGCATGCACAAGTGGGCACGTTAATGGTGTGTTTGGCGTGCCCTCCAATTTGACAACATTGTGCTTGTAATTAAACGCATTGCGGAAAATGCAGGTTGCATGTGCAGCACACCGCAGGGGAGTGCCCTGGTGTGTGATCGGATCGCATGTTAAAACGTGGCTCTGTGGCCTAGCGATTTCCTTACATTTCGAAAGCATCAATGTCCGGGTGTTTTTGAAGTGTGCATGCGTTTGCATTTTTTTGCACAATCACATGCGATTTCCCATCTCAAAAGAAGAAATCGCAAGTGCAAACCGTACAGAAATCGCATGCAAATCGCACGTAATCACACGTGCAATTGGGTGCACCTTGCGTAAGTGCTTCCTGTGCGATGCAGTGTGGCTGTGCCCTAAGGTGGGGCCTGATAGGCATGTTTATAGATTAAAACCCATGTCTCACCAGCAATAGACAAGGTAGTGCCATGTTTGTTACCATGTGGTTCAATATATAATATGTTTGGAGAGGATCTATAAGCTCCGACCTGTGTCCAGGTAACACCAGCCTTTCTAGGTGCTTCCTACTCATTAAATGAAGACAGTCACTTCATCGCCCCCAGCCTCCCTGATGGAACAAATAAGGTCATAAGGGCATGGCCCCACTACAGCGCACGCAATCACGACGTTATCGAATGCAATGGCGTGCGCGATTCTTGTGCGTTTTCAGAAACGAAGCGATTTGCCGTTTTGCTTTATGGAAACAAATCACAGTCAATTACAAATATATAAATTACTAGAACAGATTTACATCCTTTTTCCCAACAGCTGGTGTTGCCACTACCATATTGCTCCTTTCAGGTTTTTGTTGCTCAAATCAATATCATTATTTTTTAGGGGTTTAACTGTTACACATTAGAAATATCATACTTCTGTAAAAGATTTGTAGCCTGCCCACCATGTCAAGGTAGATTCTTTCAGCAGGCCCTAACTAACCTAACCAAGCCTAACAAACTAACTAAAGCTAACCCAACCAAACCAAATTAAATTAACAACATCATATCTGTTACTAGGGAAATACTTTTTTTCTTAACCGTCAAGGTAAAAATTTACTGCCTTTTGCCGCCTTCTTCTTCAGTCAGGGGTGCCGCCTGAGACAAATGTTTCACTCTTCCTAATGGTAGATGTGGCCCTGATCAAGCCGTTGAAAATCACATTGAAAGCACATTGACAGAAAGGTTATAGTAAGTGTAAATAGTGATCACTTGTTTTGGTGCACTTGACAAGGGTAGATTTCCCAAAAACATGCGGTACTAGTGAACCAATCCCCCCCCCTTCTCTTTCTCTTTTCATTCACTCTCCTCCTCAGCAGTGTCATCATCCATCCTCGCACAGGACAGGAAGAGGGGTTCATGATGCAGCACTCGGCTCCGCGTCCGTGATCCACATGCTTTACATCTGCCGTTGTATAATATGATAAACCTTTCACGTCAAACCTCCCTGCTTCCTGATCTACGTTGATGGTTTTGTATTGATGTCCAAAATGCAGAAGGCAGCATAACAGCGGAAAAAGTGGGAATAATTTTATTCAGAATTGATTTCCCTGATTTAAACTTAAAGGGGAACTGTGGTCTCCACCGTAGTTTTTAATGAAAGGCCAGTTTCCTACCTTTAAAACGAGCGATCAACCCCCTCTCTACGTGCTCCACAGCCCAAGTATACAGAAATGACTGACCAGAAAGTTAATGGTTCTCTGCACAGTGCCGCGGGCAAGCACAGACTCAGACACGCTCAGTGTGTGAGGGAGACAGGAATTCCCCCTCCTCGCGAGCACCCGCGAGTGGGCGGCGACATGGGGTGTAACATAATGGGTCATGGCAACTAGGGACCATGGGTCCATGAGTGGAAGGGACCGGGGGGTGCAAAGGGGAGGAGGAGACACAACAGATTGACTGACAGTTTCAGAGCAGGAAGTGTAGGGGACCTGTGATGCTGCTGCCATATCACACACAAAAATGTAAATATCTTCAAACTATGCAAAATATACGATGGAATATTGCAAAAATTCTCAGGGAGCAATTCCTATCAATTTACCTAAAGTCATTTTTGGACCACAGTTCCCTTTTAATGACTTAATAGGGCATAAGTTTTATGGCCAAATAATAACTTATTTTACATTACCACCCACTAAAACTCACTCACAGGACACTGTCTTGTACTGTTTAATACAGTTATACACAAAGACACTTTACAGCAATTGAGTTGTGCCCACTCACACCTTCACTACTGTTTTCCCAACCCTGCTAGCTTAGTCTACTGCTATTACTGTGTGTGTTATTACTGCTGGATCAGTCTTACGTGTGTGCCATTACTCTGCTGGATCGGTCTACTGTGTGTGCCATTACTGCTGATCGATCTTACTGCGTGTGCCATTACTGCTGGATCATCTTACTGTGTGTGCCATTACTGCTGGATCGATCTTACTCTGCGTGTGCCATTTCTGCTGGATCGGTCTTACTGTGTGTGGCCATTACCTGCGGCTACGGTCTTAATGCGTGTGCCATTACTGCTGGATCGATCTACTGTTGTCCATTACTGCTGGATCGGTCCTTACTGCGTGTGCCATTTCTGCTGGATCGGTCTTACTGTGGTGCCATTACTGCTGGATCGGTCTTACGTGTGTTGCTATTTGCTGGATGATCGGTCTACTGTGTGTGCCATTACTGCTGGATCGTCTTACGTGTGTGTGCCATTACTGCTGGATCGTTCTTACTGTGTGTGCCATTACTGCTGGATCGGTCTTACTGCGTGTGCTATTACTGCTGGATCGGTCTTACTATGTCGTGTGCCATTCCTGCTGCATCGGTCTTACTGCGTGTGCCATTCCCTGCTGGTCAAGTCTTACTGCGTGTGCCATTACTACTGCTGGATCATCTTACTGTGTGTGCCATTCCCGCTGGATCAGTCTTACTTATCTTCATTCCGCTGATCAGGTCTACTGCGTGTGCCATTCTCTGCTGGATCAGTATTACTGCTGTGTCATACTGCTGATCAGTCTTACTGCGTGTGCATTACTGCTGGATCAGTCACTGCGTGGGCCATTCCTGCTGGATCAGTCTTATGCGTGTGCCATTCCTGCTGATCAGTCAAACTGCGTGTGTGCCATTCCTGCTGATCGTCTTACTGCGTGTGGCCATTCATGCTGGATCAGTCTTCCTGTGTGTGCCATTACTGCTGGATCAGTCTTAACGTGTTGTGCTATTACTGCTGGATCAGTCTAACTGCGTGTGCCTTACTGTTGGATCAGTCTTACTGCGTGTGCCATTCTGCTGGATACAGTCTACTTGCGGTGCCATACTGCTGGATCAGTCTAACGTGCTTGTGCCATTCATGCTGGATCGTCTTACTGCGTGTGCCTTCATGCTGGATCAGTCTAACTGTGTGTGCCATTCATGCTGGATCAGTCTTACTGCGTGTGCTATTACTGCTGCTCAGTCCTACGGGCGTGTGTCATTCCTGCTGGATCAGTCTAACTGTGTGTTCCATTCATCCTGATCAGTCTTACTGCGTTTGCCATTCACTGCTGGATCTTCTTACTGCGTGTGCTATTACTGCTGGTCAGTCTAATCGCGTGTGCCATTCATTCTGGATCATCTTATACTGCTTTGCCATTACTGGCTGGATCAGTCTAACTGCGTGTGTCATTACTGCTGGCTCAGTCTTACCTGCATGTGCCATTACTGCTGCTCGGTCTTACTGCGTGTGCCATCTGCTGGCACGTCTAACTGCGTGTGCCATTAACTGCTTGGATCGGTCTACTACTGCGGTGTGCCATTACTGTACTGCTGAGTCCTAACTGCGTGTGCCATTACTGCTGGATCGGTCTTGCTGCATGTGCCATTACTGCTGGCTCAGTCTAACTGCGTGTGCCATTACTGCTGGATCGGTCTTACTGCGTGTGCCATTACTGCTGGCTCGGTCTAACTGCGTGTGCCATTCTACTGGCTGGATCAGTCTTGTCTGCGTGTGTCATTACTGCTGGATCGGTCTTACTGCGTGTGCCATTACTGTTGGATCGGTCTTACGCTTGTGCCATTGCTGCTGGCACAGTCTAACTGCGTTGCCATTACTGCTTGGATCGGTCTTACTGCGTGTGCCATTACTGCTGAGTCTAACTGCGTGTGCCATTACTGCTGGATCGGTCTTGCTGCATGTGCCATTACTGCTGGCTCAGTCTAACTGCGTGTGCCATTACTGCTGGATCGGTCTTACTGCGTGTGCCATTACTGCTGGCTCGGTCTAACTGCTTGCCATTCCTGCTGGATCAGTCTTACTGCGTGTGCCATTACTGCTGGATCGGTCTTACTGCGTGTGCCATTACTGTTGGATCGGTCTTACTGTCTTGTGCCATTACTTGCTGGATCGGTCTCCTGCATGTGCCATTACTGCGGCTCGGTCTTCCAGCGTGTGCCATTACTGCTGGCCTGTCTTACAGCGTGTACCATTACTGCTGCTCGGTCTTACTGCGTATGCTAGAACTGCTGGATAGGTTCTTACTGTGTGTGCTTACTGCTGGATCATCTTCGCGTGTGTATACTGCTGATCGCTTACTGCTGTTCATTACTGTTGGATCGGCCTTACTGCGTGTGCATACTGCTGATCGTGCTGCATTACTGCTGGATCGGTCTTACTGCGTGTGCCATTACTGCTGGCTATTCTTACTCGTGTGCCATTACTGCTGGCTCTTCTTACTGCGTGTGCCATTTACTGCGGTCATCTACTGCGTGTGCCATTACTCTGGCTCATCCTTACTGCTGTGCCATTACTGTGTGCTCAGTCTACTGCGTGTCCTTTCTGCTGGATCGTCTATGCGTGTGCCTTACTGCTGGATCCGTCTATAGCTGCGTGTCATTACTGCTGGATCGGTCTTACTGCGTTGCTTACTGCTGGATCGGTCTTACTGCGTGGCCATTACTGCTGGATCGTCTTACTGTGTGTGCATTACTGCTGGATCGTTTACTGTGTGCATTACTGCTGATTTGACTGGTGTGCCATTACTGCTGGATCGGTCTTACTGTTGTGTGCCATTACTGCTGGATCGGTCTTACTGTGTGTGCCATTACTGCTGGATCGGTCTTACTGTGTGTGCCATTACTGCTGGATCGGTCTTACTGTGTGTGCCATTACTGCTGGATCGGTCTTACTGTGTGTGCCATTACTGCTGGATCGGTCTTACTGAGGCAACTTTAATGAGCTCATTGTTTGAATGAAGGGAAAGGTTTTGCAGGCAAAGAGTAGATTAAAAAGCACAAAAACTTATTAATGATGGTAATGACTAGTGTCATGCTGCACCCTACTTCTAGGATAATTCGATGGTCGTGCAACAGGACCCCAGTTACAACCCGCCCATTTGAACTGTAGGGATATCCAACTCCTGACCTTTATATTCACATTGACTCACCAGGTGGAGATCTGCTGCTTGTTCTAAGATAATCTAATCAGCTATAAGATTCCACACCCATCCTCAAATATATACCAATCCAAGAATAATGTGTCTAGGGCTAGGCCACGATAGCGCATTTCCCACGTGCTTACGATTGTGTTTTGCTTTCGTTCAAGAAACAACTGTCGTGCATTGCAATAAGTGTGGCCACATTGCATTCATTTTCGGAGGGCATGCGATCACTAATATTGCAAAGTTCACGTAACGTGTGTAAAGCGCATTGCCGCCATCAGACTTTTCTGGGCCCCATACTGGCTAAATTACTGGGCCCCCGACCATAACATATACCAACTCAAACACATTACACACCAGACTAGAACACATATTAAACAGACACACTGTAGCACACACAATTACTTATTATTCCACTTAATTTTGGACTCCTACACTGGTAAAATCATTGGCATAGACTTCTAAGGTTGGAACCCAGACACATGTAAATCATTGGCACAGACTCTGAATAAAGGTTAGCACAAAGACTGATAAAATAACTTGCACAGACTCTGATAATGGTTGGCAAACAGACTGATAAAATCATTGGCACAACTCTGTAATGGTTGGCACAGACTGATAAAAATCACTGGCAAACTGATAATCTGGCCATAGTTAATGTTTGCACCCAGACTCTGGTAAATGGTTGGCACACAGACTGTATAAATCATTGGCACAGTCCCTTATAAATGGTTGGCACACAGACTGATAAAATCATTGTCACGTCCCTGATAATGTTTGGCCACCAGACTGATAAAATCATTGCACAGTCCCTTATAAATGTTTGGCACACAGACTGATAAATATCATTGTCACAGTCCCTGATAATGGTTGGCACACAGACTGATAAAATCATTGTCACAGTCCCTGATAATGGTTGGCCACCAGACTGATAAAATCAGTGGCACAGTCCCTGATAAATGGTTAGCACACGACTGATAAATCATGTGGCACAGTCCCTTATAAATAGTTGGCACACAGACTGATAAAATCATTGGCACACGTCCCTTATAAATGGTTGGCACCAGACTGATAAAATCATTGTCACAGTCCCTGATAAATGGTTGGCACAGACGATAAAATCAGTGGCACAGTCCCTTTAATGGTTGGCACACAGACTTGATAAATCATTGGCACAGTCCCTTATAAATGGTTGGCACACAGACTGATAAAATCATTGTCACAGTCCTGATAAATGGTTGGCACACAGACTGATAAAATCAGTGGCACACAGTCCCTATAAATGGTTGGCACACAGACTGATAAATCATTGGCACAGTCCTTATAAATGGTTGGCACACAGACTGATAAATCATTGTCACAGTCCCTGATAAATGGTTGCACACGACGGATAAAACAGTGGCACGTCCCTTATAAATGGTTGGCACACAGACTGATAAAATCATTGGCACAGTCCCTTATAAATGTTGGCACACAGACTGATAAAACCATTGTCCACAGTCCCTGATAAATGGTTGGCACACAGACTGATAAAATCATTGTCACAGTCCCTGATAAATGGTTGGCACACAGACTGATAAAATCATTGGCACATGCCCTGATAATGGTTAGCACCGACTGACTAAACATTGCACAGTCCCTTAAATAGTTTGGCACACAGACTGATAAATCAGTGGCACACAGTCCCCTGATCAATGGTTGGCACACAGACTGATAAAATCATTGTCACAGTCCCTTATAAATGGTTGGCACACAGACTGATAAAATCATTGTCAGTCCCTTATAAATGGTTGGCACACAGACTGATAAAATCATTGGCACAGTCCCTTATAAATGGTTGGCCACCAGACTGATAAAATCCTTGTCACAGTCCCTTATAAATGGTTGGCACACAGACTGATAAATCATTGTCACAGTCCCTGATAATGGTTGGCACACAGACTGATAAAATCCTTGTCACGTCCCTTATAAATGGTTGGCACCCAGTCAGATAAAATGATTGGCAAAGACTCTGAAAAGTGGTTGGCACACACCCTGATGAATCATTGGCACAGACTCTGAAAATGGTTGACACACAGACTGATAAAATCTTGGCACAGTCCACTATAAATGGTTGGCACAGACTGTAAAATCATTGTCACAGTCCCTGATAATGGTTGGCACACAGACTGAATAAATCAGTGGCACAGTCCCTTATATGGTTGGCACACAGACTGATAAAAATGATTGGCACAGTCCTTATAAATGGTTGGCACACAGACTGATAAAACCATTCTCACAGTCCCTGATAAATGGGTTGGCACACAACTGATAAAATCTTGTCACAGTCCCTGATAAATGGTTGGCACACAGACTGATAAAATCAGTGGCACAGTCCTGATAAATGGTGGCACACAGACTGATAAAACTTGCACAGTCCCTGATAAATGGTTGGCACAGACGGATAAAATCATGGCACAGTCCCTGATAAATGGTTGCACACAGACTGATAAAATCATTGGCACAGGTCTTAAAATAGTTGCACACAGACTGTAAATATTGGCACAGTCCCTATAAATGGTTGGGCACACAGAGATAAAATCTTGTCAGTCCCTTTAATGGTTGGCAACCCAGTCAATAAAATGATGGCAAAGACTCTGAAAGTGGTTGGCACCACACTGACTAAAATCATGGTAAAGCACTCTGATAATGGTTTGGCACCCCAACCCCAAGCAAAGTAGGCACAGCAAATTTTACTAAATTAAATTCATACATACAATTTGTGATTTGCAACAGAATACCGTCTGTCTTGGCTTCTGGCTGGATCATGGATGGAAGGGATACTTTCCATGATTCTAGTCCTGGCAACTTCCCCTACGTTGCGACTCTGCTGACTGCACCAATAGCTTGGGCTGGACTTGATGACGCGCATGGGCACTGAACAACATGGTAGAACTAGAGTAGTTCTGGACCGCTCCGCAGGGGACGGCTTTAGTGGTTGCTCATGAAGCTGCGACGTCTTTGTAACTTAGGGCCCGATGATTTACTTCCAAGTTTCAGTAAGTCTTTAAAGTTAAATTAATATTGCGGGCCCATTTATTTTTTGATACTTGGGGTCTCTGGGCCCCAAAAGCTCTCGGGCCCGGTACAATTACCTCATTACCTCCTTTACCCTCCACTGGCGGTCCTGTAAGCGTGTTCAATTTCAGCCTTACTCTGAATATCAGAATGAACGTCACATATATAGCAATGTGTCTATCTATATAATGTATAGGAACCCAGTACAATATGTCTGGGGGTCCAATGATTGTTGTGTATTTGTAATGTTCCTGAGATACAGGATGAACTACCCTCTAACATCCCCCTATATATGAGAAATACACTTCCAAAGTGCTAGATCAGTTAACTTCACTGTCCTCCCCCTACAGCTCTGTACTTGTTGTTTTACAAACCTCCAACATTCCCCTTCCCAGGATGAACTACCACCTCCAACATCCCCCTATATCTAAGAGAAATACCTGCCCAAGACTGTGCTAAGATCAGTTCAATTCACTATCCCTCTCCTGCAGCTCTGTACATGTTGTTTCAATAAGGTGACCTTTAATTGTCGATGTTGGAGGGTAATGATGACCGCAGGCGAAGGTCTATCACTATCTTACAATGCAGGTTATATGTTCAGAAAAGAAGTAGTCTACCTGTATGGAATCCATGGTTATATCACATAAAGAATACAGCCTATAAATTAATAAAGAGTTTTCTGAGGGACAACATGAATCACAATTCTGTTATTTGAAAACTAATAGGAGGTTAAATATCCACAAACACTGTCCAATGTTTAGTTTACCTCCTGTAAATACATTGAATGCAGTCCTCCACCTGTCCCATTCATATTTATTCAGTTAGTGATAAAATGGTGGCATGTGTTTAGAGCAGGATTTCTATGAGATGGTTTCATTATTATTGTATTTTGTGCAAGATCCAATACCAAGATGGTAAACTAGGGATGAAAATGTTCTTCAGGTCAGAAACGGGGAAGAAATCCATGGAATGCAGGACGATTGGCTTTACAACTGTCCAACATCATATGATGTCAGAAATATCCCGATATTTTGTCTGTATTGGTGTGTATAGGCCCCTTTATAAAACAGAAACATGGCAAAAAAAGGCAACCCCATTCCATGCATTCCAGTGGGCCCTCGTCTTTAATAAAAACACAGGGATAGAGTCCACCTTGATTTATTATAGTTATAAAGGAAAGGTTTGGTGAACATTCCCTTTTGTGACAGCGGTCTGGATTCTGACAGAATTCACTTGTTTGGATTATACTGGCTAAATTGGAATATCTCCAAATATCTGTCTTTGACCTATTTGACAGATGCTGATTCCATCTATACAGATTTCTACTGGATACTTCCGCAGAGCGACATAAGGATATTATAACTTGGAATAGTTTTCCATGGTGCTTATACCGACTACAGAATGTTCCAGATACTGTTTGCTCTTCATGGACCTTATCTTATAGAATGATACTGTTTTTGTTATTAACATGGATAATTTTGTTGCCCAATATGAACAATACTATTTATTAGAACTCCACCTGATGTTTAACTCTTTATAACTCGAGGCTGATGATGCCTTGGCACATTTATCTGGTTTATATCCTATAGGCATCGGTATTTTATGCACCATTATATAATTTGTCATTTACTTTGTTTTGGCCCTTCTTGCCTTCTTTTTTTTGGGGTGTGACTAAGCTGACCTGTTACTTTACTCTGCATTACTGCCGTGCCTTATTATGACCAGCTCCTTTGCCCGATCGCGCACGTTCCTTACGCTAATTGCCAGGACTTGGTTACGTCACTGGCATCCGTCAACGCGATGACGTAATGCGTTGACGGCCGGTACGGTATAAACGGTCCAACCCCTCCCGGGCAGTTGCACACCTGTTGAAAGCCCTTGTTCAGGCGAAACGCGTCCGGCGTCTCTGGGTCATCACCTGCTCCCTGACCCGTGCCCTGCTGTTAATGCCATTTTCCACATTGACTGACTACCATGACTTGAATGTTACATTCGTTCAAGATAAGTGTATGGTGTTCCTAATATGGAGTCTTACATGCTAACATTTGTTTTGCTTTTCAGTGATGGAGGGCTGCTGCACTTGTACTAGGCACTTTATATTTATATCTTATTTATGAGTGCTTTGGTTTACTTTATTATCTGTAATAGTCGTATTTTTATTTAATTGTTTTTTACTTGATTCGTTTCATATTATCCACCAGGCTTATCTCTATAGAAAGACATACCCCCTCAACCAGACCCACGTACACACACCTACTGATCTACTTATCCATTACTGTGGCAGCCATACTTAAGGGTACTAAGATCAAAAAACTAATTTAGATTTATCCTCATAAAATATAGTTTTATGGTTGTAAACACAAAAAAGACTACCCCCTCAACCAGACCCAGGTACACACACCTACTGATCTACTTTCCATTACTGTGGCAGACATATTTAAAGGGTAACTAAAGTCAAAAAAACTAATTTAGATTTATCCTCAATAAAATATAGTTTTATGGTTGTAAACACAAAAGACATACCCGCTCAACCAGACCCAGGTACACACACCTACTGATCTACTTATCCTTTACGTGGCAGACATATTAAAGGGTAACTAAAGTCAAAAAAACTAATTTAGATTTATCCTCAATAAATATAGTTTTATGGTTGTAAACACAAAAAAGACATACCCCCTCAACCAGACCCAGGACACACACACCTACTGATTTATTTATCCATTACTGGGGCAGCCATACTTAAAGGGTAACTAAAGTCAAAAAAATAATTTTGATTAATAATAAAAAGGGTTGTTTTTTTAACCCCCATGTGGCACTTACTACTACTACTGACCTACCCCTCCATTACTGTTGCAGCCATACCTAAAGGGTAACTAAAGTCAAAAACAAATTTGACTAATCATCAAAAAGTTTGTTTTTTTAAACCCCCAACCTGACACAGGTACATACACCTACTGATCTACTTATCCATTCCTGTCACAAGCCATACTTTAAAGGGTAACTAAGTCAAAAATAAATTTTGACCAATCATCAAAAAGTTTGTATTTTTAACCCCCACGTGGTACAGTTACATACACCTACTGACCTATCCCTCCATTACTGTGGCAGCCATACTTAAAGGGTAACTAAAGTAAAAAAAATGTTTTTGACCAATCATCAAAAAGTTGTTTTTTTAACCCCCACATGGCACAGGTACATATACCTACTGACCTACCTCTCATTACTGTTGCAGCCATACTAAAAGGGTAACTAAAGTCAAAAAATTTTTTTGACCAATCATCAAAAAAGTTTGTTTTTTTTAACCCCCACCTGATCCAGGTACAATGCCTACTGACCTAACCTTCCATTTTCATGGCAACCATATTTAAAGGGTAACTATAGTCAAAAACAAATGAATACATAACAAAGTTTGTTTTTTTTAACCCCCAACCTGACACAGGTACACACACACCCTACTGATCTCCTTGTCCATTACTGTGGCAGCCATACTTAAAGGGTAACTAAAGTAAAAAATTATTTTGATCAATAATCAAAAAAGTTTTTTTTTTAACCCCCACGTGGCACAGGTACATACACCCTACTGACCTACCTCTCCATTACTGTTCAGCCAACTTAAGGGTAACTAAAGTAAAAAAAATAATTTTGGTCAATAATCAAAAAAGTTAGTTTTTTTAACCCCCACGTGGCACGGTACATACACCTACTGACCTACCTCTCCATTACTGTTTGCAGCCATACTTAAAGGGTAACTAAAGTAAAAAAATAATTTTGGTCAATAATCAAAAAAGTTAGTTTTTTTAACCCCCATGTGGCACAGGTACATACACCTACTGACCTACCTCTCCATTACTGTTGCAAGCCCATACTTAAAGGGTAACTAAAGTAAAAAAAATAATTTTGGTCAATAATCAAAAGTTAGTTTTTTTTAACCCCCATGGGCACAGGTACATACACCTACTGACCTACCTCTCCATTACTGTTGCAGCCATACTTAAAGGGTAACAAAGTCAAAAATGTTTTTTGACCAATTATCAAAAAGTTTTTTTAACCCCCAACCTGACACAGGTACACAACCTACTGATCATTATCATTGAAAAGCCACTAATTTTGCCCTAACCAATCGATGTTAGCTTCTGATTGATTAGCACCACTTTGGGCTGGGTCACACAAAAGTTTTTTTTTGTCCCAAACAAGCGTTCACTACAACTCATCATTCCCATTATTGAGTTTTAAAATCTGCACCAAACACACATATTCCCTTCCAAAATGCAGCCCTTCAAGCCCAAATTCAAAGTTTATACTTAAACTTTCCCTTTCTAGTTAGTATTTTTTCCCTTTAAATTGTGTTCCAGGTGTGGTAGTTTTAGCACACCCCGCACTGCACAGTTTACTTTGTACTTCTCCTGAAATTGAATTTAAAGGGGTGACTTTTAACTGCTAGCCGTGGCCCTCAAAATCAAACTGAAGGCCAGCAGCAGATATCTTAAAGGAAAACTAAAGCATTTTTTCTGCATTTAACTGAATGTAAGCCACTGATCATTGACTTACCTTCCTCTAAACTGATCCAATATAACAGTATAAAGGTCCAAAGTCCCCTATTGGGGTAGGATGAAGTCACACTAGCCAGTGACCCTCAGTGGAGTGTCCCTCAGTGATTGATCTGAGATGTTTGAGATGTTGAATTGTGTGTTTTCACTCCCATTTACCCCCCCAGGTCACCACTTGATCCTACTACTCTAATGGAGTATCTTAGAGAAGAAAGTGCCATTGATCAGTGTGCGGAATCTTATTTAGGCTTTATCTGTCCTTTAAACTGGGTGACTATAACCAGACTGACATTACACTGAACACATTTACAATTCAAATCCAAACACACCCATATATTAAGGTGCTGGATGTTCCACCTGTATGTAAATGTTTGGGATCGTAGTATTTCTATTAGCAATGGATCTTTTATATGGTACGTTAGGTTTTGTGCCTAATTGTGGAAAAATGGAAAATATACACAGTTTTTCCAGATGTAATCTACTGACTCGTGCATACAATTACATTTCCCTAGGATTAAATCTCTCACACCCATAGAGGGAAAAGAGGCAGACATTCCCTGTACAAGGTGCAGCATATGTTGCCACATGTTGGTTGGTGGAGCTCCCCGAAGTCTCCCAGCAAAGGGAGGTCCTATGGATCTCCACTTGGTCCGTCCGGCTTTGGCCAGAAGATTAAGTGGTAAGATGTTCCTGACCACCGCGGCACTTCTCTGTGGTATTGGGCATGAAAGCACCGTCCCCAGACTCTCAGTACAAAAATCAAGCGTAGGTTTGGTCCACCCATAGATCTAGGATGTCCAACCTGCAGTACCGAGAGCCGTTATCAATTTTGTGTCTTAAAGTCACGTTAACCAATGTACCAAGTGTTAACGTGATTTTAAGACACAACGGCAGTTGCGACATTATGCAAAACTGTGTTGCGCAACTGCCGCAACCAATGTACCGAGCAGTTAACACCTTTTAGGTTGGGTACACACAGCCGATATTTTCAGCCGACCGACTGTTTCATGGCACTTTCGGTCGGTTGGCCAAAAACAGCGGCTGGTATTGGGCGAGCGGCCGCGACCGCCCTCGATCATTCGTTCTACCAGATCGTACGAACGAATGATCGGGTGTGTCGCAAAATTATGATCGATCGTGCGGTTCCTCATGGGATCGTTTGCATTTTTGGCCATGGCAGAATTTGCTGCGACCAGCATTTGTCCCTGACGAGCGCTCGCTCAGGACAAATAGTCCCTCGGTGTGTACACAGCCTTAGACGTAATCTCTAATGCTAGCAGATAGCTGGAGTTAAAGATTCACAAAAGGCAAACTCCATTCGCAATGCACAGAAAACCACTATCGGCTCAATGCATTGCCTAAAGGGGGCAATAGAGAGTGATAGCGGCTCTTGGTACATAGCCCTGTATAACGCCCAACAATAAAATGTTTCATTTAATATTAACTATAACGGTTGGGGGCAACGGTTTGGTGTCTGGGAATTGGAACTGATGCAATTGAGGGTGCAAATGTTTGCCCGTGATATTAATCTGCAGCAGCCAATCGGATTTTTGATCTTTTAAATAACCTAACATCTGATTGGTCCCACAGGACATTTCTTGACCTTTATTGCATTAGATTGCCAAGTTCCTAAATTGTGACCTGCACTAAGGAAGGGAAGTGGCGCCATTAATTCGATTTCCATAAGTAGATTTTGAATAAAGGATCTTACAGCAGGGTAGCGTATACACTGTAATAGTAAGACGTGTGTTCCAAAATGCTATCAATGTTTTGTTTTGTTTCCTTATTTTGTCTCCATGTTATTATGATAACGACTGATCTCCTGATACCAGACCCCAGCCTGTCCATCAGGTATCCCTGTCCTCCTATCGCTGGGCTACTCTCGGTGCTCTCGGCGCTCTCCTACCCTGTCATTCCCCACTATACTGGCATCAATTCAAATGTTGGTAAGATTTGTCTGTACTCCAGCCAGTCAACCCCATAAATCAATATCAGAGCATGTGCTGTAGATATCTCTAGCTGCAATTACTCAGTGAGTTCCTGTTTCTTTTAAAGGGAAGTGACTATGGAAAACTGGTTGAGCCAGCGAGAGAGCTGCAAATTAAAGTGCTGGGAGACTCTCCGCCTTCCATGGATAAGGATGGTCAGTCCCACTCCAACAGGCACAGGGGAACATGAAATGAAGGCTGCAGATATAACCCTCACTCCCATGAAGACTCCAACAGCCTGGACAGAAGGAAGATCTTCTGCGTTGCTATTCGCCGTGATCTTACTTCATCAAGTCTGTCATAAGTGCACATTGTCTATAGGGCAGACCCAGGGAGGATGTATAAGATGCTGGCAGGCTGCAATCATCATTAACCACCCGGGTTTAAATTCCTTCACGCCCGCTGTGCTGTATAATGCACTAGGGAAGGGAATAGCATGGGGAGGCCTGTTCTCAGTGATTGCTGGGAGTTGTAGTCTAAACAATATTATATTTTTTAATGTTTAAGTAATAAATACAAAGCCTGAGCCATAGCGGTGGATCTGTAGATGTTTAACCACTTCTGCTTTTTATGTTCATGAAAGAAAATGACAACCCAGTGTGTGTCATTGTCTCTGTAACTGTCATCAGTGTGAATTACGTCCATCAATCAGGTAGAACTGCCTGTCGAGGAATTTAACAACACCCTTTGCATACCATAGTACAAAAGGGAATAAAGGCCAGCATCCCCTCCAGGCCTGTATCGACTGCAGTTTTGCAATTGCTCTTGGACTACATCTCCCAGCAACCCCTGGCACCTTTGTTTTGCAGCTCAACAAGTTGCAGGATAGAATATTCTGATTAGACACATTGCAGCAGATACTGTATCTCTGTCTGTGACAGCGGTTAATCCGGGTAATCCAGCATTACGTATAGAGTGATATATTTGTTACTGTATATTAAAGGGCTACATACCATGAAAGGTTTAGCCTGCACATGGTTGACTGATAATGTATCACGCTCATATTTCAGGGCAGGCGGACTGTTTGCAGCCTAATGTATCTGTAGAGATTCCTTTATGGTACATCCAACAAAAGCTTTCTTGATTATAATAGAGAAGATTAATTGTGAGCTGATACTGATCACTCGCGTTAAGGTGGCCATAGACGTACCAATCTCAGTTGTAAGGTGCGGAGATCAAGACGATCGTATGGCCAACAAAAACTATAGGGGAAAAAATTGTCCAATCAGACTGACAATCATAGTATACCTGCGATCGCTGTGTGTATGGTCCACCATAGCTTAATTTAAAATGATTAAAAGGACAAGTTAAATCTCTGAACTACACAGAATCAGAAGACAGGTGAGACGCAGATTTGGGCTTTTATATCAATGTCATTTGCTGTGGCTGGTGGGAAATGTGCCTTATTAGCATGGGACTTCTACCCACACAGTTTAGTCACTGACTGTTATGTTCTTCTTGCACATGCTCAGTCCTGAATTACTATCACCGCAGGTTACTGCCCACTGGTGACTATTTGTGTTAAACAGATGATCGAATGCACTTGCAACTGTTAAAAACACCGATTGCTGGTTTGTGAGGGGGGACCAGAGCCAAGGCCAAGGCCACACTCCAGTGTCTTAGCGCATTGGACGTGCATGCACAAGTGGGCACGTTAATGGTGTGTTTGGCGTGCCCTCCAATTTGACAACATTGTGCATTGTAATTAAACGCAATTGCGGAAAATGCAGGTTGCATGTGCAGCACAACGCAGGGGAGTCCCTGGTGTGTGATCGAGATCGCATGTTAAAACGTGGCTCTGTGGCCTAGCGATTTCCTTACATTTCGAAAGCATCAATGTCTCGGGTGTTTTTGGAAGTGTGTCATCGTTTGCATTTTTTATGCATCAATCACATGCGATTTCCCATCTCAAAAGAAGAAATCGCAAGTCAACCGTACAGAAATCGCATGCAAATCGCACCGTATCACACGTGCAATTGGGTGCACTTGCGTAAGTGCTTCCTGTGCGATGCAGTGTGGCTGTGCCCTAAGGTGGGGCCTGATAGGCAGTTTATAGATATAAAACCCATGTCTCACCAGCAATAGACAAGGTAGTGCCAGTTTGTTACCATGTGGTTTGCAATATATAATATGTTTGGGAGGATCTATAAGCTCCGACCTGTGTCCAGGTAACACCAGCCTTTCTAGGTGCTTCCTACTCATTAAATGAGACAGTCACTTCATCGCTCCCCAGCCTCCCTGATGGATACAAATAAGGTCATAAGGGCATGGCCCCACTACAGCGCACGCAATCACGAGCGTTATCGAATGCAATGGCGTGCGCGATTCTTGTGCGTTTTTCAGAAACGATGCGATTTGCCGTTTTGCGTTATGGAAACAAATCACAGTCAATTACAAATAATATAAATTACTAGAAACAGATTTACATCCTTTTTCCCAAACAGCGGTGTTGCCACTACCATATTGCTCCTTTCAGGTTTTTGTTGCTCAAATCAATATCATTATTTTTTATGGGTTAACTGTTACACATTAGAAATATCATACTTTCTGTAAAAGATTTGTAAGCCTGCTCCACCATGTCAAGGTAGATTCTTTCAGCAGGGCCCTAACTAACCTAACCAAGCCTAACAAACTAACTAAAGCTAACCCAACCAAACCAAATTAAATTAACAACATCATATCTGTTACTAGGGAAATACTTTTTTTCTTAACCGGTCAAGGTAAAAATTTACTGCCCATTTGCCGCCTTTCTTCTTCAGTCAGGGGTGCCGCCTGAGACAAATGTTTCATCCTCTTCCTAATGGTAGATGTGGCCCTGATCAAGCCGTTGAAATCACATTGAAAGCACATTGACAAAAGGTTATAGTAAGTGTAAATAGTGATCACTTGTTTTGGTGCACTTGACAAGGGTAGATTTCCCAAAACATGCTGTACTAGTGAACCGAATCCCCCCCCCTTCTCTTTCTCTTTTCATTCACTCTCCTCCTCAGCAGTGTCATCATCATCCTCGCACAGACAGGGAAGAGGGGTTCATGATGCAGCACTCGGGCTCCTGCGTCCGTGATCCACATGCTTTACATCTGCCGTTGTATAATATGATAAACCTTTCACGTCAAACCTCCCTGCTTCCTGATCTACGTTGATTTTTGTATTGATGTCCAAAATGCAGAGGCAGCATTAACCAGCGAAAAAGTGGGAATACAATTTTATTCAGAATGATTTCCCTGATTTAAACTTAAAGGGGAACTGTGGTCTCCACCAGTTATTTTAAATGAAAGGCCAGTTTCCTACCTTTAAAACGAGCGATCAACCCCCTCTCTACGTGCTCCACAGCCCAAGATATACAGAAATGACTGACCAGAAAGTTAATGGTTCTCCTGCACAGTGCCGCTGGCAGCACAGACTCAGACACGCTCAGTGTGTGAGGGAGACAGGAAGTCCCTCCTCCTCGCGAGCACCCGCGAGTGGGCGGGACATGGGGTGTAACATAATGGGTCATGGCAACTAGGGACCATGGGTCCATGAGTGAAGGGACCGGGGGGTGCAAAGGGGAGGAGGAGAACAGACAGATTGACTGACAGTTTCAGAGCAGGAAGTGTAGGGGACCTGGTGATGCTGCTGCCATATCACACACAAAAATGTAAATATCTTCAAACTATGCAAAATATACGATGGAAATATATGCAAAAATTCTCAGGGAGCAATTCCTATCAATTTACCTAAAGTCATTTTTGGACCACAGTTCCCTTTTAATGACTTAATAGGGACATAAGTTTTAATGGCCAAATAATAACTTATTTTACATTACCACCCACTAAAACTCACTCACTAGGACACTGTCTTGTACTGTTTAATACAGTTATAAGGACAAAGGACACTTTACAGCAATTGAGTTTGTGCCCACTTCACACCTTCACTACTGTTTTCCCAACCCTGCTAGCTTAGTCTAACTGCTATTACTGTGTGTGTTATTACTGCTGGATCAGTCTTACTGTGTGTGCCATTACTCGCTGGATCGGTCTTACTGTGTGTGCCATTACTGCTGGATCGGTCTTACTGCGTGTGCCATTACTGCTGGATCGATCTTACTGTGTGTGCCATTACTGCTGGATCGATCTTACTGCGTGTGCCATTTCTGCTGGATCGGTCTTACTGTGTGTGCCATTACTGCTGGATCGGTCTTACTGCGTGTGCCATTACTGCTGGATCGATCTTACTGTGTGTGCCATTACTGCTGGATCGGTCCTTACTGCGTGTGCCATTTCTGCTGGATCGGTCTTACTGTGTGGTGCCATTACTGCTGGATCGGTCTTACTGTGTGTGCTATTACTGCTGGATCGGTCTTACTGTGTGTGCCATTACTGCTGGATCGGTCTTACTGTGTGTGCCATTACTGCTGGATCGGTCTTACTGTGTGTGCCATTACTGCTGGATCGGTCTTACTGCGTGTGCTATTACTGCTGGATCGGTCTTACTGCGTGTGCCATTCCTGCTGCATCAGTCTTACTCTGCGTGTGCCATTCCCTGCTGGTCAGTCTTACTGCGTTGTGCCATTACTACTGCTGGATCAGTCTTACTGTGTGTGCCATTCCCGCTGGATCAGTCTTACTATGCTTTGCATTCCCGCTGATCAGTCTACTGCGTGTGCCATTCCTGCTGGATCAGTATTATGCTGTGTCATACTGCTGATCAGTCTTACTGCGTGTGCCATTACTGCTGGATCAGTCACTGGCGTGGGCCATTCCTGCTGGATCAGTCTTATTGCGTGTGCCATTCCTGCTGATCAGTCAAACTGCGTGTGCCATTCCTGCTGATCGTCTTACTGCGTGTGCCATTCATGCTGGATCAGTCTTCCTGTGTGTGCCATTACTGCTGGATCAGTCTTACTGTTGTGCTATTACTGCTGGATCAGTCTAACTGCGTGTGCCATTACTGTTGGATCAGTCTTACTGCGTGTGCCATTACTGCTGGATCAGTCTACACTGCGGTGCCATTACTGCTGGATCAGTCTAACTGCGTGTGCCATTCATGCTGGATCGGTCTTACTGCGTGTGCCTTCATGCTGGATCAGTCTAACTGTGTGTGCCCATTCATGCTGGATCAGTCCTTACTGCGTGTGCTATTACTGCTGGCTCAGTCTACGTGCGTGTGTCATTCCTGCTGGATCAGTCTAACTGTGTGTTCCATTCATCCTGGATCAGTCTTACTGCGTTTGCCATTACTGCTGGATCAGTCTTACTGCGTGTGCTATTACTGCTGGTCAGTCTAACTGCGTGTGCCATTCATTCTGGATCATCTTATACTGCATTTGCCATTACTGCTGGATCAGTCTAACTGCGTGTGTCATTACTGCTGGCTCAGTCTACACTGCATGTGCCATTACTGCTGGTCGGTCTTACTGCGTGTGCCATCTGCTGGCACGTCTAACTGCGTGTGCCATTAACTGCTTGGATCGGTCTATACTGCGTGTGCCATTACTACTGCTGAGTCTAACTGCGTGTGCCATTACTGCTGGATCGGTCTTGCTGCATGTGCCATTACTGCTGGCTCAGTCTAACTGCGTGTGCCATTACTGCTGGATCGGTCTTACTGCGTGTGCCATTACTGCTGGCTCGGTCTAACTGCGTGTGCCATTACTACTGCTGGATCAGTCTTGTCTGCGTGTGTCATTACTGCTGGATCGGTCTTACTGCGTGTGCCATTACTGTTGGATCGGTCTTACGCTTGTGCCATTGCTGCTGCACAGTCTAACTGCGTGTGCCATTACTGCTTGGATCGGTCTTACTGCGTGTGCCATTACTGGCTGAGTCTAACTGCGTGTGCCATTACTGCTGGATCGGGTCTTGCTGCATGTGGCCATTAACTGCTGGCTCAGTCACTGCGTGTGCCATTACTCTGCTGGATCGGTCTTACTGCGTGTGCCATTACTGCTGGCTCGGTCTAACTGCTTTGCCATTCCTGCTGGATCAGTCTCTACTGCGTGTGCCATTACTGCTGGATCGGTCTTACTGCGTGTGCCATTACTGTTGGATCGGTCTTACTGTGCTTGTGCCATTACTTGCTGGATCGGTCTCCTGCATGTGCCATTACTGCGGCTCGGTCTTCCAGCGTGTGCCATTACTGCTGGCCTGTCTTACAGCGTGTACCATTACTGCTGCTCGGTCTTACTGCGTATCTGATACTGCTGGATAGGTTCTTACTGTGTGTGCTTACTGCTGGATCGTCTTACGCGTGTGTATACTGCTGATCGGCTTACTGCTGTGTCATTCTGTGATCGTTACTGCGTGTGCATACTGCTGGATCAGTCTACTGCGTGTGCCATTACTGCTGGATCGGTCTTACTGCGTGTGCCATTACTGCGGCTATTCTTACTCGTGTGCCATACTGCTGGCTCTTCTTACTGCGTGTGCCATTACTGCGTCAGTCTACTGCGTGTGCCATTACTCTGGCTCATCTTACTGCTGTGCATTACGCGCTCAGTCTCTGCGTGTCATTTCTGCTGGATCGGTCTATGCGTGTCCTTACTGCTGGATCTCGTTATAGCTGCGTGCATTACTGCTGGATCGGTCTTACTGCGTTGCTTACGTGCTGGATCGGTCTTACTGCGTGGCCATTACTGCTGGATCGTCTTACTGTGTGTGCATTTGCTGATCTACGTGCATTACTGTGATTGACTGCCATTCTGCTGATCGGTCTTACTGTTGTGCCATTACTGCTGATCGGTCTTACTGGTGGCCATTCGCTGGATCGGTCTACTGTGTGTGCCATTACTGCGGATCGGTCTTAACTGTGTGTGCCATTACTGCTGATCGGTCTTACTGTTGTGCCATTATGCTGGATGTCTTACTGAGCAACTTAAGAGCTCATTGTTTGAATGAAGGGAAAGGTTTTGCAGGCAAAGAGTAGATTAAAAAGCACAAAAACCTTATTTAATGATGGTAATGACTAGTGTCATGCTGCACCCACTCTCCTAGGATAATTCGATGGTCGTGCAACAGGACCCCAGTTACAACCCGCTCCATGTGAACTGTAGGGATATCCAACTCCCTGACCTTTTATTCCATGACTCACCAGGGGAGATCTGCTGCTTGTTCTAGATAATCTAATCAGCTATAAGATTCCACACCCATCCTCAAATATATACCATATCCAAGAATAAATGTGTCTAGGGCTAGGCCACGTAGCGCATTTCCCACTGCTTACGATGTGTTTTGCTGATTCGTTCAAGAAACAACTGTCAGTGCATTGCAATAAGTGTGGCCACATTGCATTCATTTTCGGAGGGCATGCGATCACTAATATTGCAAAGTTCACGGTAACGTGTGTAAAGCGCATTGCCGCCATCAGACTTTTCTGGGCCCCATACTGGCTTAAATTACTGGGCCCCCGACCATAACATATACCAACTCAAACACATTAACACCAGACTAGAACACATATTAAACAGACACACTGTAGCACACACAATTACTATTATTCCACTTAATTGTTGGAACTCCTACACTGGTAAAATCATTGGCATAGACTCTAAGGTTGGAACCCAGACACATGTAAATCATTGGCACAGACTCTGAATAAAAGGTTTAGCACAAAGACTGATAAAATAACTTGCACAGACTCTGATAATTGGTTGGCAAACAGACTGATAAAATCATTGGCACAGACTCTGGTAATGGTTGGACACAGACTGATAAAAATCACTGGCCAAACTGATAAAATCTTGGCACATAGTTAAATGTTTGGCACCCAGACTCTGGTAAATGGTTGGCACACAGACTGATAAATCATTGGCACAGTCCCTTATAAATGGTTGGCACACAGACTGATAAAATCATTGTCACAGTCCCTGATAAATGTTTGGCACACAGACTGATAAAATCATTGGCACAGTCCCTTATAATGGTTTGGCACACAGACTGATAAATATCATTGTCACAGTCCCTGATAATGGTTGGCACACAGACTGATAAATCATTGTCACAGTCCCTGATAAATGGTTGGCCACCAGACTGATAAAATCAGTGCACAGTCCCTGATAAATGGTTAGCACACGACTGATAAATCATTGGCACAGTCCCTTATAAATAGTTGGCACACAGACTGATAAATCATTGGCAACGTCCCTTATAATGGTTGGCACACAGACTGATAAAATCATTGTCACAGTCCCTGATAAATGGTTGGCACCCAGACGATAAAATCAGTGGCACAGTCCCTTTAAATGGTTGGCACACAGACTGATAAATCATTGGCACAGTCCCTTATAAATGGTTGGCACACAGACTGATAAAATCATTGTCACAGTCCCTGATAAATGGTTGGCACACAGACTGATAAATCAGTGGCACAGTCCCTATAAAAATGGTTGGCACACAGACTGATAAATCATTGGCACAGTCCTTATAAATGGTTGGCACACAGACTGATAAAATCATTGTCACAGTCCCTGATAAATGGTTGGCACACAGACTGATAAAATCAGTGGCACGTCCCTTATAAATGGTTGGCACACAGACTGATAAAATCATTGGCACAGTCCCTTATAAATGTTGGCACACAGACTGATAAAACCATTGTCACAGTCCCTGATAAATGGTTGGCACACAGACTGAGTAAAATCATTGTCCACAGTCCCTGATAAATGGTTGGCACACAGACTGATAAAATCATTGGCACAGTCCCTGATAATGGTTAGCACCGACTGACTAAAATCATTGGCACAGTCCCTTATAAATTTGGCACACAGACTGATAAAATCAGTGGCACACAGTCCCCTGCGAAATGGTTGGCACACAGACTGATAAAATCATTGTCACAGTCCCTTATAATGGTTGGCCCACAGACTGATAAAATCATTGTCAGTCCTTATAAATGGTTGGCACACAGACTGATAAAATCATTGGCACAGTCCCTTATAAATGGTTGGCACCAGACTGAAACATCCTTGTCACAGTCCCTTATAAATGGTTGGCACACAGACTGATAAATCATTGTCACAGTCCCTGATAATGGTTGGCACACAGACTGATAAAATCCTTGTCCGTCCCTTATAATGGTTGGCACCCAGTCAGATAAAATGATTGGCAAAGACTCTGAAAAGTGGTTGGCACACACCCTGATGAATCATTGGCACAGACTCTGAAAATGGTTGACACACAGACTGATAAAATCATTGGCACAGTCCCTATAAATGGTTGGCAACAGACTGTAAAATCATTGTCACAGTCCCTGATAAAGGTTGGCACACAGACTGAATAAATCAGTGGCACAGTCCCTTATAATGGTTGGCACACAGACTGATAAAAATGATTGGCACAGTCCCTTATAAATGGTTGGCACACAGACTGATAAAACCATTTGTCTCACAGTCCCTGATAAATGGTTGGCACACAGACTGATAAAATCATTGTCACAGTCCCTGATAAATGGTTGCACACAGCTGATAAAATCAGTGGCAACAGTCCTGATAAATGGTGGCACACAGACTGATAAAACTTGTCACAGTCCCTGATAAATGGTTGGCACAGACGGATAAAATCATGGCACAGTCCCTGATAAATGGTTGGCACACAGACTGATAAAATCATTGGCACAGGTCTTATAAATAGTTGCACACAGACTGTAAATATTTGGCACAGTCCCTGATAAATGGTTGGCACACAGACGATAAAATCTTGTCAGTCCCTTATAAATGGTTGGCAAACCCAGTCAATAAAATGATTGGCAAAGACTCTGAAAGTGGTTGGCACCCACACTGATAAAATCATTGGTAAGACTCTGATAATGGTTGGCACCCCAACCCAAGCAAAGTAGGCACAGCAAATTTTACTAAATTAAATTCATACATACAATTTGTGATTTGCACAGAATACCGTCTGTCTGGCTTCTGGCTGGATCATGGATGGAAGGGATACTTTCCATGATTCTAGTCCTGGCAACTTCCCCTACTTGCGACTCTGCTGACTGCACCAATAGCTTGGGCTGGACTTGATGACGCGCATGGAGCACTGACAACACTGGTAGAACTAGAGTAGTTCTTGGACCGCTCCCGCAGGGGACGGCTTTAGTGGTTGCTCATGAAGCTGCGACGTCTTTGTACTTAGGGCCCGATGATTTACTTCCAATTTCAGAAGTCTTTAAAGTTAAATTATATTGCGGGCCCATTTATTTTTTGATACTTGGGGTCTCTGGGCCCCAAAGCTCTCGGGCCCGGGACAATTACCTCATTACCTCCCTTTACCCTCCACTGGCGGCCTGGTAAAGCGTGTTCAATTTCAGCCTTACTCTGAATACAGAATGAACGTCACATATAAGCAATGTGTCTATCTATATAATGTATAGGAACCCAGTAAATATGTCTGGGGGTCCAATGATTGTTGTGTATTTGTAATGTTCCTGGAGATACCAGGATGAACTACCCTCTAACATCCCCCTATATATGAGAAATACACTTCCAAAGTGCTAGATCAGTTAACTTCACTGTCCTCCCCCTACAGCTCTGTACTTGTTGTTTTACAAACCTCCAACATTCCCCTTCCCAGGATGAACTACCCTCCAACATCCCCCTATATCTAAGAGAAATACACTGCCCAAAGCTGTGCTAAGATCAGGTTCAATTCACTATCCCTCTCCTGCAGCTCTGTACATGTTGTTTCAATAAGGTGACCATTTAATTGTCGATGTTGGAGGGTAATGATGACGGCAGGCGAAGGTCTATCACTATCTACAATGCAGGTTATATGTTCAGAAAAGAAGTATCTACCTGTATGGAATCCATGGTTATATCACATAAAGAATACAGCCTATAATTAATAAAGAGTTTTCTGAGGTACAACATGAATCACAATTCTGTTTTTGAAAACTAATAGGAGGTTAAATATCCACAAACACTGTCCAATGTTTAGTTTACCTCCCTGTAATACATTGAATGCAGTCTCACCTGTCCCATTCATATTTATTCAGTTAGTGATAAAATGGGGCATGTGTTTAGAGCAGGATTCTATGGAGATGGTTCATTTATTTTGTATTTTGTGCAAGATCCAATGACCAAGATGGTAAACTAGGGATGAAAAATGTTCTTCAGGTCAGAACGGGGAAGAAAATCCATGGAATGCAGGACGATTGGCTTTACAACTGTCCAACATCATATGATGTCAGAAAATCCCGATATTTTAGTCTGGTATTGGTGTGTATAGGCCCCTTTATAAAACGAAACATGGCAAAAAAAGGCAACCCCATTCCATGCATTCCAGTGGGCCCTCGTCTTTAATAAGAACACAGGGATAGAGTCCACCTTGATTTATTATAGGTTATAAAGGAAAGGTTTGGTGAACATTCCCTTTTTGTGACAGCTGTCTGGGATTCTGACAGAATTCACTTGTTTGGATTATACTGGCTAAATTGGATTCTCCAATATCTGTCTTTGACCTATTTGACAGATGCTGATTCCATCTATACAGATTTCTACTGGATACTTCCCGCAGAGCGACATAAAGGATATTATATACTGTGGATAGTTTTCCATGGATGCTTATAACCGACTACAGAATGTTCCAGATACTGTTTGCTCTTCATGGACCTTATCTTATAGAATGATACTGTTTTTGTTATTAACATGGATAATTTGTTGCCCAATATGAACAATACTATTTTTAGAACTCACCTGATGTTTAACTCTCTTATAACTCGAGGCTGATGATGCCTTGGCACATTTATTCTGGTTTATATCCTATAGGCATCGGTATTTTATGCACCATTATATAATTGTCATTTACTTTTTTGTTTAATGGCCCCTTCTTGCCTTCTTTTTTTTGGGGTGTGACTACTGACCTGTTACTGTTACTCTGCATTACTGCCGTGCCTTATTATGACCAGCTCCTTTGCCCGATCGCGCACTTCCTTACGCTAATTGCCAGGACATTGGTTACGTCACTGGCATCCGTCAACGCGATGACGTAATCGCGTTGACGCCGGTACGGTATAAACGGTCCAACCCCATCCCGGCAGTTGCACACCTGTTGAAAGCCCTGTTCAGGGAACGCGTCCGGCGTCTCTTGGGTCATCACCTGCTCCCTGACCCGTGCCCTGTCTGTTAATGCATTTTCCACATTGACTGACTACCATGACTTGAATGTTACAATCGTTCAAGATAAGTGTATGGTGTTTCCTAATATGGAGTCTTACATGCTAACATTTGTTTTGCTTTTCAGTGATGGAGGGCTGCTCACTTGTACTAGGCACTTTATATTTTATCTATATTTATGAGTGCTTTGGTTTACTTTATTATCTGTAATAGTGTATTTTTTTAAGTGTTTTTTAACTTGATTCGTTCATATTATACCCAGTCTATCTCTATAGTTTATGGTTGTAAACACAAAAAAGACATACCCCCTCAACCAGACCCACGTACACACACCTACTGATCTACTTATCCATTACTGTGGCAGCCATACTTAAAGGGTAACTAAAGTCAAAAAAACTAATTTAGATTTATCCTCAATAAAATATAGTTTTATGGTTGTAAACACAAAAAAGACATACCCCCTCAACCAGACCCAGGTACACACACCTACTGATCTACTTATCCATTACTGTGGCAGACCATATTTAAAGGGTAACTAAAGTCAAAAAAACAATTTAGATTTATCCTCAATAAAATATAGTTTTATGGTTGTAAACACAAAAAAGACATACCCCCTCAACCAGACCCGGTACACACACCCCTACTGATCTAACTTATCTTTACGTGGCAGACAATTGTAAAGGGGTAACTAAAGTCAAAAAAACTAATTTAGATTTATCCTCAATAAAATATAGTTTTATGGTTGTAAACACAAAAAAGACATACCCCCTCAACCAGACCCAGGTACACACACCTACTGATCTACTTATCCATTACTGTGGCAGACATATTTAAAGGGTAACTAAAGTCAAAAAAACTAATTTAGATTTATCCTCAATAATTGTTTTTGTAACTGTGAGTCTGTCAGTGTGTTTGTGTAATTGTTTTTGTAACTGTGTGAGTCTGTCAGTGTGTTTGTGTAATTGTTTTTGTAACTGTGTGAGTCAGTCAGTGTGTTTGTGTAACTGGAAGTCTGTCAGTGTGTTTGTGTAATTGTTTGTGTAACTGTGAGTCTGTTATTTGGGTCCTACAGCAATCTTTACTAGCCTGTCGCACTGCAACTGTATGTATGCATGTATAATTTTATTTATAAAGCGCAACTTGGGTACGCAGCGCTGTACATTAAAAAATACAGAGTATACAAACAAGGGGATAAGTGCAAGCCATTAAACAGATAGATTTAAGTTAAATACAACTGCATACATCAGTTAAGAAAGCATATATATCTATCTATCTACTATATAAAGCAGAAATCTTGTATGTATGTATGTATGTATGTATGTGCTCACCTCACAGCCACACCCCTGAATGACTCAACATAACGGCGACGCCCTCTGAAAGGGACGACGCCCATGGAGTCCAGTTTGACCAATAAAAATCCTGCACGTCACTTGCAGAGTGTAATTCCCCAATTCATTAACTCAGATGAAGGGCCTGGGCTCTGTGTGCTGCCCGACTTTAACAACACAGACACAGAGTCCACTTCAGTGACACAACAACAGCGTAATGTACGGCTACACAACTGAGAGATCTGCACACACAGAACAACAGCTTCTATAACAGAGAGAATGAGACATTTCCCTTATGGCTAGGCCACACTAGTGCAATTTTTTTGCGTTCACGCATGCTATTTTTGCTAACATTGCAATTGCGGCAACGTATGCGATTTCGGATCTCAAAAGGAGAAATCGCATGTGTATGCTCCTGGAAGGTTTTAAATATTAACCTTGGAAAGACTGTGTTACTATTGGTGATATGAACCACATTTGCGGTTATTGTCATGCTAAGAAATTTAAAGCAGAGTCTCCTGGAATGTGACCCCGCACCCAGATATTGCTGTCATGGCCACACCACCAAACATCACGGTCACGCTCATACCTAAACCATCAAGGCCACGCCCCCAAAGATAACTGCCATGCATTGCAACCATGACCCTAAATGTTGTGACCACGCTACCAGATATTGTGGTCACCCCCCCAAAACATGGCCCACCCCCATACATCATGGCCACACCCCCAAACATCCCAGATCTGTTCCCGAATCACACCCACATACACAAACATTCTGTCCATTCCCCCAAACATCACAGGCACAACCCCAAACACCACAACCATGCCCCTAAATGGCACAACCACGCCCACGCTTTGAAACAGCATGGCCATGCCCCCAAATATTGTGACCACCAAACATCACGTCCAACCCTCCTGGACACCACAAAATCACAGACACGACCCAGACACCCTAGAATGCCGTGCTCCCACCCACCGCAACATCGCAGACATGCCCCATCCACCTATTTAAACCGGGACGGTTGGGGGTATGGACTACACAGGAATTACCTGCATTACCTGGGCTTAAGAAACAGACACACACTGCCCACATGTCACACACTTCACAGATAGTTACAACTAAAAGAACAAAGACATCATGGCACTTTCAATTCGGACCAGAAACAAACTTTATTGATTGGGATCTAATAGTCAATATAAAGCAGTCCTTAAAGGGACAGTTCAGTGGAAATCATCAATATTTGTTTAATTGTTAGTTTGTGTAACGACTTCTTAGTTATTCTACATATTCTCTCCCATTTTGAAAAATCAGTTGAATTTCTACCCTTTGCTGTTCCCTACTGTTGATATTAGAGAGCTGCCATTTCAGGTTCTAACGGTCCTTCTTCTTCCCAGAATGCACCACTTTTTTGGGATGTTCCTAACAGTTATTTTCAAGCCAAATTATTGTTCTTTCTATTTCTTCTTCTTCTTTTTCTTCTTCCGTTTTATTCTTCTGCTTTTTTGGACTGAATCTCCTCCCACAGTTTTTGAGCTAGCGACATGAAATTTGTGCGGGGCATATAGTAGAAGTGTGCTATCTTCTAGATAAGGAATTAGCGGAAGCGTTACGGCGTTATCTGCAAATTTCCGGACATTTTTTCCCATAGACTATAATGGTAACAATCCTCAAATGTGGATATTTCAAAAAAGACATACCCCCTCAACCAGACCCAGGTACACACACCTACTAATCTACTTATCCATTACTGTGGCAGACATATTTAAAGGGTAACTAAAGTCAAAAAAACTAATTTAGTTTCATCCTCAATAAAAGATAGTTTTATGGTTATAAACACAAAAAAGACATACCCCCTCAACCAGACCCAGGTACACACACCTACTAATCTACTTATTCATTACTGTGGCAGCAATACTTAAAGGGTAACTAAAGTAAAAAAAAAAACTAATTTAGATTTATTCTCAATAAAAGATTGTTTTATGGTTGTAAACACAAAAAAGACATACCCCCTCAACCAGACCCAGGTACACACACCTACTAATCTACTAATTCATTATGGTGGTAGCCATACTTAAAGGGTAACTAAAGCCAAAAAAACTAATTTAGATTTATCCTCAATAAAATATAGTTTTATGGTTGTAAACACAAAAAAGACATACCCCTCAACCAAGACCCAGGTACACACACCTACTGATCTACTTATCCTTACGGTGGCAGACATATTTAAAGGGTAACTAAAGTCAAAAAAACTAATTTAGATTTATCCTCAATAAAATATAGTTTTATGGTTGTAAACACAAAAAAGACATACCCCCTCAACCAGACCCAGGAACACACACCTACTGATTTATTTATCCATTACTGTGGCAGCCATACTTAAAGGCTAACTAAAGTCAAAAAAATTAATTTTGATTAATAATAAAAAAGGTTTGTTTTTTTAACCCCCATGTGGCACAGTTACATACTACTACTGACCTACCCCTCCATTACTGTTGCAGCCATACCTAAAGGGTAACTAAAGTCAAAAAACAAATTTTGACTAATCATCAAAAAAGTTTGTTTTTTTAACCCCCAACCTGACACAGGTACATACACCTACTGATCTACTTATCCATTACTGTCACAGCCATACTTAAAGGGTAACTAAAGTCAAAAAAATAAATTTTGACCAATCATCAAAAAAGTTTGTATTTTTAACCCCCACGTGGTACAGTTACATACACCTACTGACCTATCCCTCCATTACTGTGGCAGCCATACTTAAAGGGTAACTAAAGTAAAAAAAATGTTTTTGACCAATCATCAAAAAAGTTTGTTTTTTTTAACCCCCACATGGCACAGGTACATATACCTACTGACCTACCTCTCCATTACTGTTGCAGCCATACTAAAAGGGTAACTAAAGTCAAAAAATTTTTTTGACCAATCATCAAAAAAGTTTGTTTTTTTAACCCCCAACCTGATCCAGGTACACATGCCTACTGACCTAACCTTCCATTTTCATGGCAACCATATTTAAAGGGTAACTATAGTCAAAATACAAATGAATACATAACAAAGTTTGTTTTTTTAACCCCCAACCTGACACAGGTACACACACCTACTGATCTACTTGTCCATTACTGTGGCAGCCATACTTAAAGGGTAACTAAAGTAAAAAAAATTATTTTGATCAATAATCAAAAAAGTTAGTTTTTTAACCCCCACGTGGCACAGGTACATACACCTACTGACCTACCTCTCCATTACTGTTGCAGCCATACTTAAAGGGTAACTAAAGTAAAAAAAATAATTTTGGTCAATAATCAAAAAAGTTAGTTTTTTTAACCCCCATGTGGCACAGGTACATACACCTACTGACCTACCTCTCCATTACTGTTGCAGCCATACTTAAAGGGTAACTAAAGTCAAAAATGTTTTTTGACCAATTATCAAAAAAGTTTTTTTAACCCCCAACCTGACACAGGTACACAAACCTACTGATCATTATCATTGAAAATGCCACTAATTTTGCCCTAACCAATCAGATGTTAGCTTTCTGATTGATTAGCACCACTTTGGGCTGGGTACACACAAAAGTTTTTTTTTGTCCCAAACAAGCGTTCACTACAAACTCATAATTCCCGTTATTGAGTTTTAAAATCTGCACCAAACACACATATTCCCTTCCATAATGCAGCCCTTCAAGCCAAATTCAAAGTTTATACTTAAACTTTCCCTTTCTAGTTAGTATTTTTCCCTTTAAATTGTGTTCCAGGGTGGTAAGTTTTAGCACACCCCGCACTGCACAGTTTACTTTGTACTTCTCCTGAAATTGAATTTAAAGGGGTGACTTTTTACTGCTAGCCGTGGCCTCAAAATCAGAACTGAATGGCCAGCTAGCAGATATCTTAAAGGAAAACTAAAGCATTTTTTCTGCATTTAACTGAATGTAAGCCACTGATCATTGACTTAGCCTTCTCTAAACTGATCCAATATAACAGTATAAAGGTCCAAAGTCCCCTATTGGGGTAGGATGAAGTCACACTAGCCAGTGACCCTCAGTGGAGTGTCCCTCAGTGATTGATCTGAGATGTTTGAGATGTTGAATTGTGTGTTTTCACTCCCATTTACCCCCCCAGGTCACCACTTGATCCTACTCTAATGGAGTATCTTAGAGAAGAAAGTGCCATTGATCAGTGTGCGGAATCACTTTAGGCTTTATCTGTCCTTTAAACTGGGTGACTATAACCAGACTGACATTACACTGAACACATTTACAATTCAAATCCAAACACACCCATATATTAAGGTGCTGGATGTTCCACCTGTATGTAAATGTTTGGGGATCGTAGTATTTCTATTAGCAATGGATCATTTATATGGTACGTTAGGGTTTGTGCCTAATTGTGGAAAAATGGAAAATATACACAGTTTTTCCAGATGTAAATCTACTGACTCGTGCATACAATTACATTTCCCTAGGATTAAATCTCTCACACCCATAGAGGGAAAAGAGGCAGACATTCCCTGTACAATGGTGCAGCATATGTTGCCACATGTTGGTTGGTGGAGCTCCCCGAAGTCTCCCAGCAAAGGGAGGTCCTATGGATCTCCACTTGGTCCGTCCGGCTTTGGCCAGAAGATTAAGTGGTAAAGATGTTCCTGACCACCGCATGGCACTTCTCTGTGGTATTGGGCATGAAAGCACCGTCCCCAGACTCTCAGTACAAAAATCAAGCGTAGGTTTGGTCCACCCATAGATCTAGGATGTCCAACCTGCAGTACCGAGAGCCGTTATCAGATATTTGTGTCTTAAAGTCACGTTAACCAATGTACCAAGTGTTAACGTGATTTTAAGACACAACGGCAGTTGCGACATTATGCAAAAACTGTGTTGCGCAACTGCCGCAACCAATGTACCGAGCAGTTAACACCTTTTAGGTTGGGTACACACCAGCCGATATTTTCAGCCGACCGACTGTTTCATGGCACTTTCGGTCGGTTGGCCAAAAACAGCGGCTGGTATTGGGCGAGCGGCCGCGACCGACCTCGATCATTCGTTCTACCAGATCGTACGAACGAATGATCGGGTGTGTCGCAAAATTATGATCGATCGTGCGGTTCCTCATGGGATCGTTTGCATTTTTGGCCATGGCAGAATTTGCTGCGACCAGCATTTGTCCCTGACGAGCGCTCGCTCAGGACAAATAGTCCCTCGGTGTGTACACAGCCTTAGACGTAATCTCTAATGCTAGCAGATAGCTGGAGTTAAAGATTCACAAAAGGCAAACTCCATTCGCAATGCACAGAAAACCACTATCGGCTCAATGCATTGCCTAAAGGGGGCAATAGAGAGTGATAGCGGCTCTTGGTACATAGCCCTGTATAACGCCCAACAATAAAATGTTTCATTTAAATCATTAACTATAACGGTTGGGGGCAACGGTTTGGTGTCTGGGAATTGGAACTGATGCAATTGAGGGTGCAAATGTTTGCCCGTGATATTAATCTGCAGCAGCCAATCGGATTTTTGATCTTTTATAATAACCTAACATCTGATTGGTCCCACAGGGACATTTCTGCACCTTTAATTGCATTAGCCCCTAAATTGTGACCTGCACTAAAGGAAGGGAAGTGGCGCCATTAATTCGATTTCCAATAAAGTAGATTTTGAATAAAGGATCTTACAGCAGGGGTAGCGTAGTACACTGTAATAGTAAGACGTGTGTTCCAAAATGCTATCAATGTTTTGTTTTGTTTCCTTATTTTGTCTCCATGTTATTATGATAACGACTGATCTCCTGATACCAGACCCCAGCCTGTCCATCAGGTATCCCTGTCCTCCTATCGCTGGGCTACTCTCGGTGCTCTCGGCGCTCTCCTACCCTGTCATTCCCCACTATACTGGCATCAATTCAAATGTTGGTAAGATTTGTCTGTACTCCAGCCAGTCAACCCCATAAATCAATATCAGAGCATGTGCTGTAGATATCTCTAGCTGCAATTACTCAGTGAGTTCCTGTTTCTTTTAAAGGGAAGTGACTATGGAAAAACTGGTTGAGCCAGCGAGAGAGCTGCAAATGTAAAGTGCTGGGAGACTCTCGCCTTCCATGGATAAGGATGGTCAGTCCCACTTCAACAGGCACAGGGGGAACATGAAATGAAAGGCTGCAGATATAACCCTCACTCCCATGAAGACTCCAACAGCCTGGACAGAAGGAAGATCTTCTGCGTTGCTATTCGCCGTGATCTTACTTCATCAAGTCTGTCCAGGTAAGTGCACATTGTCTATAGGGCAGACCCAGGGAGGATGTATAAGATGCTGGCAGGCTGCAATCATCATTAACCACCCGGGTTTAAATTCCTTCACGCCCTGCTGTGCTGTATAATGCACTAGGGAAGGGAATAGCATGGGGCAGGCCTGTTCTCAGTGAATGCTGGGAGTTGTAGTCTAAACAATATTATATTTTTTAATGTTTAATGTAATAAATACAAAGCCTGAGCCATAGCGGTGGATCTGTAGATGTTTAACCACTTCTGCTTTTATGTTCATGAAAGAAAATGACAACCCAGTGTGTGTCATTGTCTCTGTAACTGTCATCAGTGTGAATTACGTCCATCAATCAGGTAGAACTGCCTGTCGAGGAATTTAACCCTTTGCATACCAGTAGTACAAAAGGGAATAAAAGGCCAGCATCCCCTCCAGGCCTGTATCGACTGCAGTTTTGCAATTGCTCTTGGACTACATCTCCCAGCAACCCCTGGCAGCCTTTGTTTTGCAGCTCAACAAGTTGCAGGATAGAATATTCTGATTAGACACATTGCAGCAGATACTGTATCTCTGTCTGTGACAGCGGGTTAATCCGGGTAATCCCAGCATTACGTATAGAGTGATATATTTGTTACTGTATATTAAAGGGCTACATACCATGAAAGGTTTAGCCTGCACATGGTTGACTGATAATGTATCACGCTCATATTTCAGGGACAGGCGGACTGTTTGCAGCCTAATGTATCTGTAGAGATTCCTTTATGGTACATCCAACAAAAGCTTTCCGTGATTATAATAGAGAAGATTAATTGTGAGCTGATACTGATCACTCGCGTTAAGGTGGCCATAGACGTACCAATCTCAGTTGTAAGGTGCGGAGATCATACGATCGTATTGGCCAACAAAAACTATAGGGGAAAAAATTGTCCAATCAGACTGACAATCATAGTATACCTGCGATCGCTGTGTGTATGGTCACCATAGCTTATTTTAAAATGATTAAAAAAGGACAAGTTAAATCTCTGAACTACACAGAATCAGAAGACAGGTGAGACGCAGATTTGGGCTTTTATATCAATGTCATTTTGCTGTGGCTGGTGGGAAATGTGCCTTATTAGCATGGGACATTCTAGACCCACACAGTTTAGTCACTGACTGTTATGTTTCTTGCACATGCTCAGTCCTGAATTACTATCACCGCAGGTTACTGCCCACTGGTGACTATTTGTGTTAAACAGATGATCGAATGCACTTGCAACTGTTAAAAACAGCCGATTGCTGGTTTGTGAGGGGGGACCAGAGCAAAGGCCAAGGCCACACTCCAGTGTCTTAGCGCATTGGACGTGCATGCACAAGTGGGCACGTTAATGGTGTGTGTTGGCGTGCCCTCCAATTTGACAACATTGTGCAATTGTAATTAAACGCAATTGCGGAAAAATGCAGGTTGCATGTGCAGCACAACGCAGGGGAGTGCCCTGGTGTGTGATCGGATCGCATGTTAAAACGTGGCTCTGTGGCCTAGCGATTTCCTTACATTTGCGAAAGCATGCAATTTCGGGTGTGTTGGAAGTGTGCATGCGTTTTGCATTTTTATGCACAATCACATGCGATTTCCCATCTCAAAAGAAGAAATCGCAAGTGCAACCGTACAGAAATCGCATGCAAATCGCACCGTAATCACACGTGCAATTGGGTGCACTTGCGTAAGTGCTTCCTGTGCGATGCAGTGTGGCTGTGCCCTAAGGTGGGGCCTGATAGGCAGGTTTATAGATATAAAACCCATGTCTCACCAGCAATAGACAAGGTAGTGCCAGTTTGTTACCATGTGGTTGCAATATATAATATGTTTGGATGAGGATCTATAAGCTCCGACCTGTGTCCAGGTAACACCAGCCTTTCTAGGTGCTTCCTACTCATTAAATGAGACAGTCACTTCATCGCTCCCCAGCCTCCCTGATGGATACAAATAAGGTCATAAGGGCATGGCCCCACTACAGCGCACGCAATCACGAGCGTTATCGAATGCAATGGCGTGCGCGATTCTTGTGCGTTTTTCAGAAACGCATGCGATTTTGCCGTTTTGCGTTATGGAAACAAATCACAGTCAATTACAAATAATATAAATTACTAGAAACAGATATTACATCCCTTTCCCAAACAGCTGGTGTTGCCACTACCATATTGCTCCTTTCAGGTTTTTGTTGCTCAAATCAATATCATTTATTTTATGTTGGTTTAACTGTTACAATACATTAGAAATATCATACTTTCTGTAAAAGATTTGTAAGCCTGCCACCATGTCAAGGTAGATTCTTTCAGCAGGGCCCTAACTAACCTAACCAAGCCTAACAAACTAACTAAAGCTAACCCAACCAAACCAAATTAAATTAACAACATCATATCTGTTACTAGGGAAAATACTTTTTTTTCTTAACCGGTCAAGGTAAAAATTTACTGCCCATTTGCCGCCTTTCTTCTTCAGTCAGGGGTGCCGCCTGAGACAAATGTTTCACTCTTCCTAATGGTAGATGTGGCCCTGATCAAGCCGTTGAAATCACATTGAAAGCACATTGACAGAAAAGGTTATAGTAAGTGTAAATAGTGATCACTTGTGGTTTGGGTGCACTTGACAAAGGGTAGATTTCCCCAAAACATGCTGTACTAGTGCGAACCGAATCCCCCCCCCCTTCTCTTTCTCTTTTCACTCACTCTCCTCCTCAGCAGTGTCATCATCCATCCTCGCGCAGACAGAGGGAAGAGGGTTCATGATGCAGCACTCGGGCTCCTGCGTCCGTGATCCACATGCTTTACATCTGCCGGTTAGTATATAGGATAAACCTTTCACGTCAAACCTCGCCTGCTTCCTGATCTACGTTGATTGTTTGTATTGATGTCCAAAATGCAGAGAGGCAGCATTAAACAGCGGAAAAAGTGGGAATACAAGTTTATTCAGAAATGTATTTCCCTGATTTAAACTTAAAGGGGAACTGTGGTCTCCAAGCCAGTTAAGTTTAAATGAAAGGCCAGTTTCCTACCTTTAAAACGAGCGATCAACCACCTCTCTACGTGCTCCACAGCCCAAGATATACAGAAATGACTGACCAGAAAGTTAATGGGTTCTCCTGCACAGTGCCGCTGGCAAGCACAGACTCAGACACGCTCAGTGTGTGAGGGAGACAGGAAGTCCCTCCTCCTCGCGAGCACCCGCGAGTGGGCGGGGCTACATGGGGGTGTAACATAATGGGTCATGGCAACTGGAGGGACCATGGGGTCCATGAGTGGAAGGGACCAGGGGGGGTGCAAAGGGGAGGAGGAGACACAGGACAGATTGACTGACAGTTTCAGAGCAGGAAGTGTAGGGGACCTGGTGATGCTGCTGCCATATCACACACAAAAATGTAAATATCTTCAAAACTATGCAAAATATACGATGGAAATATATTGCAAAAATTCTCAGGGGAGCAATTCCTATCAATTTACCTAAAGTCATTTTTGGACCACAGTTCCCTTTTAATGACTTAATAGGGACATAAGTTTTATGGCCAAA
Organism: Hymenochirus boettgeri; assembly: GCA_019447015.1. Lineage (NCBI taxonomy): Eukaryota > Metazoa > Chordata > Amphibia > Anura > Pipidae > Hymenochirus > Hymenochirus boettgeri. The sequence goes on along the minus strand of CM033470.1, from coordinate 321,610,479 downwards.
TAATAACTTATTTTACATTACCACCCAGACTAAACTCACTCACTAGGACACTGTCTTGTACTGTTTAATACAGTTATAAAGGACAAAGGACACTTTACAGCAATTGAGTTGTGCCCACTTCACACCTTCACTACTGTTTTCCCAACCCTGCTAGCTTAGTCTAACTGCTATTACTGTGTGTGTTATTACTGCTGGATCAGTCTTACTGTGTGTGCCATTACTGCTGGATCGGTCTTACTGTGTGTGCCATTACTGCTGGATCGATCTTACTGCGTGTGCCATTACTGCTGGATCGATCTTACTGTGTGTGCCATTACTGCTGGATCGATCTTACTGCGTGTGCCATTTCTGCTGGATCGGTCTTACGTGTGTGAGCCAATTACTGCTGGACGGTTTTTCTCTTTACTGCGTGTGCCATTCTGCTGGATCGATCTACGGTGTGTGCCATTACTGCTGGATCGGTCTTACTGCGGTGTGCCATCTTACTTGGCTGGATCGGTCTTACTGTGGTGTGCCATTACTGCTGGATCGAGTCCTTACCTGTGTGTGCTATACTGCTGGATCGGTCTTACTGTGTGTGCCATTAACTGCTGGATCGGTCCTTACTGTGTGTGCCATTACTGCTGGATCGGTCTTACTGTGTGTGCATTAACTGCTGGATCGGTCCTTACTGCGTGGGTGCTATACTGCATGGATCGGTCTACTGGTGTGCCATTACTGCTGAATCGGTCTTACTGCGGGTGCCATTCCGCTGGATCAGTTCTTACTGCGTGTGCCATTACTGCGGACTCTTACTGTGTGTGCCATTTCCGCTGGATCCGTCTTACTGCGTTGTGCCATTCACCGCTGGGATCAGTCTACTACTGCGTGTGCCATCCGCTGGATCAGTAGTAATGCGGTGTCATACTGCTGGATCAGTCTTACTGCGTGTGCCATTACTCGGATCAGTCTACTGCGTGTGCCATTCCTGCTGATCAGTTTATTGCGTGTGCCATCCTGCGGATCAGTCAAACTGCGTGTGCACATTCGCTGCTGGATCAGTCTTACTGCGTGTGCCATTCATGCTGGATCAGTCTTACGTGTGTGCCATTACTGCTGGATCAGTCTTACTGTGTGTGCTATTACTGCTGGATCAGTCTAACTGCGGTGTGCCATTACTGTTGGATCAGTTACTGCGTGTGCCATAACTGCTGGATCAGTCTAACTGCGTGTGCCATTACTGCTGGATCAGTCTAAACTGCGTGTGCCATTCAGCTGGATCGTCTTACTGCGTGTGAATTCATGGCTGGATCAGTCTAACTGTGTGTGCCATTCATGCTGGATCAGTCTTACTGCGTGGTGCTATTACTGCTGGCTCAGTCTAACTGCGTGTGTCATTCCTGCTGGATCAGTCTACTGTGTGTGCCATTCATCCTGGATCAGTTTTACTGCGTTTGCCATTACTGCTGGATCGTCTTACTGCGTGTGCTATTACTGCTGGATCAGTCTAACTGCGTGTGCCATTCATGCTGGATCAGTCTTACTGCATTTGCCATTACTGCTGGATCAGTCTAACTGCGTGTGTCATTACTGCTGGCTCAGTTCTAACTGCATGTGCATTACTGCTGACGTCCTTACTGGTGTGCCATTGCTGTGGCACGTCTAACTGCGGTGCCATTACTGCTTGGATCGGTCTTACTGCGTGTGCCATTACTGCTGAGTCTAACTGCGTGTGCCATTACTGCTGGATCGGTCTTGCTGCATGTGCCATTACTGCTGGCTCAGTCTAACTGCGTGTGCCATTACTGCTGGATCGGTCTTACTGCGTGTGCCATTACTGCTGGCTCGGTCTAACTGCGTGTGCCATTACTGCTGGATCAGTCTTACTGCGTGTGCCATTACTGCTGATCGGTTTACTGCGTGTGCCATTACTGTTGGATCGGTCTTTACTGCTTGTGCCATTGCTGCTGGCACAGTCTAACTGCGTGTGCCATTACTGCTTGGGATCGGTCTTACTGCGTGTGCCATTACTGCGAGTCTAACTGCGTGTGCCATTACTGCTGGATCGGTCTTGCTGCATGTGCCATTACTGCTGGCTCAGTCTAACTGCGTGTGCCATTACTGCTGGATCGGTCTTACTGCGTGTGCCATACTGCTGGCTCGGTCTAACTGCGTGTGCCATTACTGCTGGATCAGTCTTACTGCGTGTGCCATTACTGCTGGATCGGTCTTACTGCGTGTGCCATTACTGTTGGATCGGTCTTACTGCTTGTGCCATTACTGCTGGATCGGTCTCACTGCATGTGCCATTACTGGCTGGCCGGTCTTCCAGCGTGTGCCATTACTGCTGGCTCTGTCTTACAGCGTGTACCATTACGGGCTGGTCTTACTGCGTATGCTATAACTGCTGGATAGTCTTACTGTGTGTGTCATTACTGCTGGATCAGTCTTACTGCGTGTGCTATTACTGCTGGATCGGCCTTACTGCGTGGCTATACTGTGATCGGCCTTACTGCGTGTGCTATTACTGCTGGATCAGTCTTACTGCGTGTGCCATTACTGCTGGATCGGTCTTACTGCGTGTGCCATTACTGCTGGCTCATTCTTACTGCGTGTGCCATTACTGCTGGCCTCACTCTTACGGTGTGTGCCATTACTGCTGATCCAGTCTTACTGCGTGTGCCATTACTGCTGGCTCAGCTTACTGCGTGTGCCATTACTGAGTTGCTCAGTCTTATGCGTGTGCCATTTCTGCTGGATGGTCTTATTGCGTGTGCCATTACTGCTGGATCGGTCTTACTGCGTGTGCCATTACTGCTGGATCGGTCTTACTGGTGTGGCATACTGCTGGATCGTCTTACGCGTGTGCATGTACTGCTGGATCGGTTCTTACTGGTGTGCCATTACTGCTGGATCGGTCTTACTGGTGTTCCATTACTGCTGGATCGGTCTTACTGTGTTGTGCCATTACTGCTGGATCGGTCTTACTGTGTGTGCCATACTGCTGATCGGCTTACTGGCTTCTCTCTTTACTGTGTGCCATTACTGCTGGATGGTCTTACTGTGGTGCCATTACTGCTGGATCGGTCTACTGGTGCCATACTGCTGGATAGGTCTACGAGGCAACGTTTAATGAGCTCATTGGTTAATGAAGGGAAAGGTTTTGCAGGCAAGAGGTAGATTAAAAAGAACAAAAACCTTATTAATGATGGTAATGACTAGTGTCATGCTGCACCCATCTTCTAGGATAATTCGATGGTCGTGCAACAGGACCCCAGTTACAACCCGCTCCATGTGAACTGTAGGGATATCCAACTCCCTGACCTTTATATCACAGTGACTCACCAGGTGGAGATCTGCTGTGTTCTAGATAATCTAATCAGCTATAAGATTCCACACCCAATCCTCAAATATATAACAATATCCAAGAATAAATGTGTCTAGGGTAGGCCACGATAGCGCATTTCCCACGTGCTTACGATGTGTTTTGCGATTCGTTCAAGAAACAACTGTCAGTGCATTGCAATAATGTGGCCACATTGCATTCATTTTCGGAGGGACATGCGATCAAATATTGCAAAGTTCACGGTAACGTGTGTAAAGCGCATTGCCGCCATCAGACTTTCTGGGCCCCATAATGGCTAAATTACTGGGCCCCCGACCATAACGATACCAACTCAAACACATTACACACAGACAGACACATATTAAACAGACACACTGTAGCACAACAATTAACACTTATATTACACTTAATTGTTGGAACTCCTACAACTGGTAAATCATTGGCATAGACTCTAAATGGTTGGAACCCAGACACATGTAAATATTGGCACAGACTCTGATAAAAGGTTAGCACAAAGACTGATAAAATAACTTGCACAGACTCTGAAATTGGTTGGCAAACAGAATGATAAAATCATTGGCACAGACTCTGGTAAATGGTTGGCACACAGACTGAAAAATAACTGGCCAAACTGATAAATCATTGGCACATAGTTAAATGTTTGGCACCCAGACTCTGGTAAATGGTTGGCACACAGACTGATAAAATCATTGGCACAGTCCCTTATAAATGGTTGGCACACAGACTGATAAAATCATTGTCACAGTCCCTGATAAATGGTTGGCACACAGACTGATAAAATCATTGGCACAGTCCTTATAAATGGTTGGCACAGACTGATAAAATCATTGTCACAGTCCCTGATAAATGGTTGGCACCAGACTGATAAAATCATTGTCACAGTCCCTGATAAATGGTTGGCACACAGACTGATAAAATCAGTGGCACAGTCCCTGATAAATGGTTGACCACAGACTGATAAAATCATTGGCACAGTCCTTATAAATAGTTGGCACACAGACTGATAAAATCATTGGCACAGTCCCTTATAAATGGTTGGCACACAGACTGATAAAATCATTGTCACAGTCCCTGATAATGGTTGGCACCAGACTGATAAAATCAGTGGCACAGTCCCTTATAAATGGTGGCACACAGACTGATAAAATCATTGGCACAGCCCTATAAAATGGTTGGCACACAGACTGATAAAATCATTGTCACAGTCCCTGATAAATGGTTGGCACACAGACTGATAAAATCAGTGGCACAGTCCCTTATAAATGGTTGGCACACAGACTGATAAAATCATTGGCACAGTCCCTTATAAATGGTTGGCACACAGACTGATAAAATCATTGTCACAGTCCCTGATAAATGGTTGGCACACAGACTGATAAAATCAGTGGCACAGTCCCTTATAAATGGTTGGCACACAGACTGATAAAATCATTGGCACAGTCCCTTATAAATGGTTGGCACACAGACTGATAAAACCATTGTCACAGTCCCTGATAAATGGTTGGCACACAGACTGGATAAAATCATTGTCACAGTCCCTGATAAATGGTTGGACACAGACTGATAAAATCAGTGGCACAGTCCCTGATAAGGTTAGCACACAGACTGATAAAATCATTGCACAGTCCCTTATAAATAGTTGGCACACAGACTGATAAAATCAGTGGCCAGTCCCTGAAAATGGTTGGCACCACAGACTGAAAATCATTGTCACACTTATAAGGTGGCCACAGACTATAAATCATTGTCAGTCCCTTATAATGGTTGGCACACAGACTGATAAAATCATTGGCACAGTCCCTTATAAATGGTGGCACACAGACTGATAAATCTTGACCGGTCCTTAAATGGTTGGCACACAGACTGATAAAATCATTGTCACAGTCCCTGATAAATGGTTGGCACACAGACTGATAAATCCTTGTCACAGTCCCTATAAATGTGTTGGCACCCAGTCAGATAAAATGATTGGAAAGACTCTGAAAAGTGTTGGCACACACACTGATGAAATCATTGGCACAGACTCTGAAAAAGGTTGACACACAGACTGAAAATCATGGCACAGTCCCTTATAAATGGTTGGCACACAGACTGATAAAATATTGTCACAGTCCCTGATAAATGGTTGGCACACAGACTGATAAATCAGTGGCACAGTCCCTTATAAATGGTTGGCACACAGACTGATAAAATGATGGCACAGTCCCTTATAAATGGTTGGCACACAGACTGATAAAACCTGTCACAGTCCCTGATAAATGGTTGGCACACAGACTGATAAAATCATTGTCACAGTCCCTGAAAATGGTTGGCACACAGATGATAAAATCAGTGGCACAGTCCCTGATAAATGGTTGGCACACAGACTCATAAAAATCATTGGTGGCACAGTCCCTGATAAATGGTTGTCACACAGACTCATAAAAATCATTGGTGGCACAGTCCCTGATAATGGGTGGCACACAGACTGATAAAATCATTGGCACAGTCTTATAAATAGTTGGCACACAGACTGATAAAATCATTGGCACAGTCCCTGATAAATGGTGGCACACAGACTGATAAAATCATTGTCAGTCCCTATAAATGGTTGGACCCAGTCAGATAAAATGATTGGCCAAGACTCTGAAAAGTGGTTGGCACACACACTGATAAATCATTGGTAAGACTCTGATAAATGGTTGGCACCCCCCACCCCAAGCAAAGTAGGCACAGCAAATTTTACAATAATTCATACATACAATTTGTGATTTGCACAGAATACCGTCTGTGGCTGGCGTTCTGGCTGGATCATGATGGAAGGGGATACTTCCATGATTCTAGTCCTGGCAACTTCCCCTACGTGCGACTCTGCTGACTGCACCAATAGCTTGGGCTGGACTTGATGACGCGCATGGAGCACTGACAACATGGTAGAACTAGAGTAGTCAGTGACGCGCTCCGCAGGGGAAGGCTTAGTGGTTGACGTCATGAAGCTGCGACGTCTTGTGTAACTTTGGGCCGATGATTACTTCCAAGTTCAGAAGTCTTTAAAGTTAAATTATATTGCGGGCCCAGTTTATTTTTTGATACTTGGGGTCTCTGGGCCCAAAAGCCTCTCGGGCCGGGACAATTACCTCATTACCTCCTTTACCCTCCACATGGCGGCCTGGTAAAGCGTGTTCAATTTCAGCCTTACTTTGAATACAGAATGAACGTCACAATAGAGCAATGTGTCTATAATATATGTATAGGAACCCAGTATAATATGTCTGGGGGTCCATAGTGATTGTTGTGTATTTGTAATGTTCCTGGAGATACCAGGATGAACTACCTCTAACATCCCCTATATATGAGAAAATACACTTCCCAAGTGCTAAGATCAGGTTAACTCACTGTCCTCCCCCTACAGTCTCGTACTATGTTGTTTACAAACCCTCAACATTCCCTTACCAGGATGAACTACCCTCAACATCCCCTAATCTAAGAGAAATACACTGCCCCAAGCTGTGCTAAGATCAGGTTCACTTCACTATCCTCTCCCTGCAGCTCTGTACCATGTTGTTTCAATAAGTGTGAACATTTAATTGCGATGTTGGAGGGTAATGTGACGGCAGGCGAAGGCTATCTATCTACAATGCAGGTTATATGTTCAGAAAAAAGAAGTATTCTACCTGTATGGAAATCCATGGTTATATCACATAAAGAATACAGCCATAAATTAATAAGAGTTTATCTGAGGTACAACATGAATCACAATTCTGTTTATTGAAAACTAATAGGAGGTAAATATCCACAACACTGTCAATGTTAGTTTACCTCCCTGTAAATACATTGAAATGCAGTCTCACCTGTCCCATTCATATTTATTCAGTTAGTGATAAAATGTGGGATGTGTTGTAGAGCAGGATTTCTTGGAGATGGTTCATTTATTTGTATTTTGTGCAAGATCCAATGAAAGATGAGGAAACTAGGGATGAAAAATGTTCTATCAGGTCAGAAGGGGAAGAAATCCATGGAATGCAGGACGATTGGCTTTACACTGTCCAACAATCATATGATGTCAGAATATCCCGATATTGTATGTCTGGTATTGGTGTGTATAGGCCCCTTTAATAAAACAGAAACATGGCAAAAAAAAGGCAACCCCATTCATGCATTCCAGTGGGCCCTCGTCTTTAATAAGAACACAGGGATAGAGTCACCTTGATTTATTATAGGTTATAAAAGGAAAGGTTTGGTGACATTCCCTTTTGTGACAGCGTCTGGGATTCTGACAGAATTCACTTGTTTGGATTTACTGGCTAAATGGATTCTCCAAATATCTGTCTTGGACCTATTTGACAGATGCTGATTCCATCTATACAGATTTCTACTGGATACTTCCGCAGCGACATAAAGGATATTATATATCTGGGATAGTTTTCCATGGATGCTTATACCGACTACAGAATGTTCCAGATACTGTTTGCTCTCATGGACCTTATTATAGAATGATACTGTTTTTGGTATTACATGGATAATATTTTGTGCCCAATATGAACAATACTATTTTATAGAACTCACCTGAGTGTTTAACTCTTATACTCGAGGCTGATGATGCTCTTGGCACATTATCTGGTTATATCCTATAGGCATCGGGTATTTATGCACCATATATATAATTGTCATTTACTTGTTTATGGCCCCTTTTGCCTTCTTTTTTTTTGGGGTGTGACTAATGACTGACCTGTTACTCTGCATTACTGGTGCCTTATTAGACCAGCTCCTTTGCCCGATCGCGCACGTTCCTTACGCTAATTGCAGGACTTGGTTACGTCACTGGCATCCGTCAACGCGATGACGTAATCGCGTTGACGCCGGTACGGTATAAACGGTCAACACACATCCCCGGCAGTTGCACACGCTGTTGAGAAAGCCCTTGTTCAGGGCGAAACGCGTCCGGTCTCTTGGGTCATCACCCTGCTCCCTGACCGTGCCCTGCTGTTAATGCATTTCCACATTGACTGACTACCAGACTTGAATGTTACATCGTTCAGATAAGTGTATGGTGTTCCTAATATGGAGTCTTACATGCTAACATTTGTTTGCTTTTCAGTGATGGAGGGCTGCACTTGTACTAGGCACTTATATTTATATTCATATTTATGAGTGCTTTGGTTACTTATTATCTGTATATAGTGTATTTTTTAAGTGTTTTTTAACTTGATTCGTTCATATATACCCCAGTCTATCTCTATAAAAGGATTGTATATAGTTTGGCATATTTGTGTGTGGTACCTTCTTTCTTCTTTTGTTTGTAGTATAGTATAGATAGATAGATAGTAGTATTTGAGGTTGAATAAAGACATACGTCCATCCAGTCCAACCCATCTAGCAATGTCCTTCTTCCTGTCTAACTGTTGATCCAGAGGAAGGCAAAAAACCCCACCAAATTTATGAAGGGGGAAAAAATTCCTTCCTGACCCAAGTGCAATCGGAAATTTCCCTGGATAACTCTACTTTATGTATCAATACCAGTAACTTGTAACATTCCTTGTTTGCAGAAACTCATCCAGCTTTTTTTAAACTGACCAATGAACCTGCCATAACAATGTCCACTGGAAGACAGTTCCATAGCTTTACGTTCTCACAGTGAAAAACCCTTCGAGCTTGAAGCCTAAACCTTTTTCTTCATGTCATCGTGTCCTTTGACATGTTCTATTGGTGAACAATGCCCCAGATAGTTTATTGTATAGCCCGTTATGTATTTATACACAGTAATCATATCCCCACGCAAGCGCCTTTTCTCCAGGTCCATAGTTGTAACTTCCCGTCTTTCTTCATATCAAGCTCCCCAATCCCCTTATTAATTTAGTTGCCCTCTCTGAACCCTTCCATTCAAAGATGTCCTTTTGTACACAGGATCCAAATTGCACTGCATATTCCAAATGAGGCATTACCAATGCTTTGTAAAGAGGGAGAATTACATTTTCCTCCCTTGAATCCATACCTCTCTTGATTTGATGTTACTGTTCGATTTTGGTACCTGCACCTGATCTCATTTGAGCTTTACTATACAAACTATTGGTCCTTGTGCCTCAAACACACTGTATGTTAACATTCCTTTAAGAACCAGGCTTGGATAACAGCCATAAATAATGCATAACAAGGGAAACAACACAAGCACAATATAGTAATATAACGTTGATTGGGCATATACAGTAGACTTGTACTTTAATGGATAAAATCACACAACTCCCAGTAGCTTGCAAATAAGGGGATATAGTAATAAAGAGAGTGTGATTTTACAGGGGGTTGTGTCTTTTGTTTGCAGACCAAGGAGCCATGTTGTACATCCAAGAACCAATTATAAACACCAAGTATCCCAGGACATTGTTTTCGCTGTGGAATGTCTATGTAATGGAACACCAGCCATCAAATGGGAACACGTGTCCAGTCGTGGGATCCAACACATTATGAATGGAAGATGGGATATTACCTCAATGTCTCCAAAAATTACAACTATAGAGTTTATAATTACCAGAACGGTTCGATAAAACTGCTAAATGTTGGCGTGAAAGACACGGGTTTTATGTGGTTACCATCACTGAAGATATTGGAAGTATCAAAAATGGCACTATTGTCTCAACGTACATGGTATGTGAAAGGGTCTGGAATGTACTGTATATTAGACTGTGAATAATGCACAACATAGTGTAGAATAGAAGATAGAGGTCCCAGTGACTTCCATAACCATGTAAAGTGATGTCTCCACTTGTTATAGGTGGATTCTAATATTCTTATCATTCAAAGTAGAGAAAACATTATCTTCATAATACATTCTATGCATATATCGCTCTCCTCCCGTCGCTTCCTTCTAATGTACGCACCCGTGAGTACACTGCAAAGGCATGTTGGGACCTGTCAGCAGAACAGCGGAGGAGCGCGATCCCAGGTAATTTCAGGTAACTTCGCTCCAATCTCCTGCAAGTTTTATTGAAGAACTGGGGGTAAGACATTGCTCCTTTACCTCCCATTCTTCAGTTAAACTGAAAAAAGGGAAGTTACTTTTTTGTGTTAAGACCAATCAGATTTAGCAGTTAGAGATCATATGATTGGTTTCTGCAGATTAATGTGCCTTTGGTACATAAGCTATATGTGCTAGAGCAGAGGAACAGTATTTTGGTTTTCAGTAAAGGCTTGCCACACACCGTACAACATTTTTACTCACTAACACATGTAAAGCATTATCAGTTTATCTAAGGTCCCCTACAAAGAATGACTGCACAGGGAAATTCAGCTGATGTGTCCCTACAGAAAAGAGTGTGATGTACAGAAATGAGGATGGTAACAAGCAACAGAATGAACAATATATTTTGATAATCACCACATAGCACAATCTTTACCCTAAACCCTAACAACATAATCCCAAGAAGAGAGACAATGAAATTAGCCATTTGTGTGATCTAGTTCATGGGAAACGCGCAGGGAGCTGGGTATAAATAGAGATTTCCCTGCCGCATCCCCTGACACGTATAGAGGTGGCATGGTCTCTTGTAATTGTTTTTTCACACCATTCTATAACCACACGGAATGTGGTCCATTTCTTAATTCCTTAAATCAGCCACCTACAGAATCAGAAAATAAGGCCAATTAGGTTTATGTCAAATTATTTTTTTGTCATTTTCTTTCTTTTAGAAATCCTCTATGAAACTTCTATTTGTGGCGGTGTTATTGCCTTTCTGGCTGCAGGTTCAGCTGTATTTGGTCTGTTTTTGTGGTTTTGTAACAAATGTGGCAAATATTTACCAGAAGAAAAGGCAACTGCAAAGAGGTAATAATATTCCTTACTCTGTACACATGCTTAATTCCAACCATGCCGCACATCAAAAGAGCAGGGGATCAATCTCTTTTTAGATGTAAATCCACGTTTGTGGCCGTTTGGTTGGGCATCGTTTGTTAAAGGACAAGCAAAGATGCCCCACCAAATGGCAGCCACGGATGCAATACGGTAATCGGACGAAATAGAAGTAATTGCCCATTATTTGAGGCTGAAATTGAGCATATGTGCTGTGCTTTAGAATTTTGTGAAGTCTTAGCAACCTTTAACCAGGAGCTCAGTTTGACCTCACTGATACAATAATGCAGTTGCATAGATCTTTTAAACAAAAGTACCCAGCAAACCCAACTAGGCAGACACTTAGAGATGCAGTCTGAGGCTCTACTTCTATTTGTCTTCCAAATAGAAGATCATAGTGGCCTACTATGTCTTATAAAAGCTATTAAATCTTAACTAGCCTACTTAATATTATAATATTGTGTATTTATAGCACCAGCATCTTCCGTAGCGCTTTACAATTTCATGTATACATTGACATCAGGCCTGCCCTGAAGAGCTTACAATCTAAGCACATTTATTTGACTCATACAACCTATCAGTATGCCTTTATGATTGTGAGAGAAACCGGAGTGCCCGGAGGTAACCCACGCAAGCACGGGGAGAACATACAAACTCCTTGCAGATGTGTCCAAGGGTGGATTTGAACCCAGGACATTAGCGGTGCAAGGCATCAGAGCTAACAGTGGCGTAACTACAGCCCCCCGCAGGGGGCCCGGATGGCAGCAGGGCCTGCCACAAGCTCACAAACTCTTCCGCAATCAGCCGCTGTAAATATCTGATCGCACGTATGTTTCATTCATACACGCGATCATCAGATGATTTACAGCGGTGATTGCAGAAGAGTTTGTGAGCTTGTGGCAGGCCCTGCTGCCGTATAAAAATGGTTGATCATGAAAAGTTTGTGATCGTGGAGGAGGAAGGGGGGGTGGTCAGGGGCCCGGATTCCAATCTCGCGGGGGCCAAGGCCCCTGCCAGTTATGCCCCTGAGTGCTAACACCTGAGCCACTGAGCTGCGGTTAAGAGCCAAATAAAATAGTATAGCATCACTTAAGGGGTGCCGTGGAAATGTAAAAGTTACCCAAATGTCTCCATGTGTGTCAAATAAATACTGTAATCTGAACACTGCGTTTTACAATGACAGCTTATCCAAGTATTCTAATCTGTCCTTATAAAATATTCATCACTCTGTAAATTGATAATCTGTAGATAATTACAGTATTTGGTGTGTATAATAAAAGGGTATAGAGCTCGATCTGGTTGGACCACATAAAAGGAATTTTTTGGTATATGTAATGAATTCAATTGCACAAGTAGTGTTGACTTTGTTATTTTAGTGAATATATTGCTGTCGTGTTGTTTATATTGTTCTGCAAAATGTAAATGCCCCAGTGTAATGCTTGGAATCCTGGTTTTATCTCTGTTCACACCGTTTTTGGTTACCTGGGTCAGAAACACCTAGCAACCAGTTAGGCTGGGTACACATGGTATGATATTTCCATCCGCTGACTAGTGGTGTGTATTCGCCAGCAGAAATATTTGATGGTGTGGGGCGGCTGGCCAGGACCGAACCGGTTGCCTGTTTGTCCATATCGAACGATCAGGTGATCGGCACTGTCTGTAAATCAGGGTGACAGTCGCTAGTATCGAATGCTCGGTCAGGACAAAAGCTGGTGTGTACCAGCCTAAGCCTTTGAATTTCAGGTTGGATACAAGCGATACAAGCACATAAAAATATAAATATATCCCAAAAAATGTGCACAATTTAAGGTCCAAATCCGATCTTAAACAGGATGGCCTGCTAGATGGCATGGCATTTAACGTGAACCCTAATGGCATTCACACTAGGAACGGAAAAAACACAGCTTAAAAACGCAGTGTGTTTAGTGACGTTTTAACACATTTTGTATTGTTGCTAAACGTTGCGTGTGCGTAATAATAACCGTTTTTTCTGCATTCTTTCCATTGCATTTTAAGGCGTTTGACCACAATTTCAAATTTAAGGGGGCAGGACCAAAGAACACATCACAAAAAAGTATCAGGAGCTTTTGGAGAGGGAGTAGCAGAGGGTAGCAGAGGGTAGCAGAGGGTTTTTGGAGAGCGATCTGCCATTTCTTCGGATTTTGCGATTCTTCAGCGCGTTTCCTATAGCCCGCGGACCTGAAATGACATCACAGGAACTCCCAGGCATGCTTTGCAAAAAATGGACGGAAACGCACGTGTGTGTGCGTGGTTATCCGTTGTAATGCGTTTCATGCATTTTAGATGGACAAACGCTTGCAGCAATGCGGTTTTTAAACGAACAGTAGACGAACAAGTGTGAACGATAGTGTGAAATCCTATGGGTGGTACTGTCTGTCCATTTTTTAAAACGCACCTGTGTTTGAAAAACAGATACAAACTGATGTAGTGCGAACAGCAGCACTAAGAAACACACTGTAATAGGTTATATTAAGCTAGCACTACAGGGAAAAGATTTTTAATAGGCCGATTGGTCTATGGAAAATACGGATAAATGTCTTCAATATTCCGATCAAATTTGCGGAATGATCTGAATATCGATGCCGTGTATGGGGCCTTTAGTCTGTCACACCCCCATTGACCATAACTACCATAGCAATTAATACACTATACACATATGGAGGAATGTATACAATCCAGCGGTTATATTGTGTAAATGTCACAGTAGTCACGCCCAGTGCCTTCAGCATTTTTTTGATTCAACAAGGAGACAATGAGTATAGAATATGTATGTGTCCTAGTAACAGTGCATTTGAAGTTATAGCAGACACAACCATAGTGGGGAGATTTACCAGCCCGGCGCTGGGCAGGCTAAGCGGTTCGCTACCATTTAGGGGACTCCACGTTAGAGGCGGATGCGCGGGTTACATAGAAGACACCCGCAAATCCAGCGCTCGCCATTCAATATGCATTTGGGCTAGTTTTAGCGCAGGATTTTAACACCGGCAAAGAAAAAATTTTGGGAATTTACCCACGGGCGCAATTGAATCGTGTTTGCAGATTTACCCAAAGAAAGTGGCTCTGGTAAATCGCCCTGTAGAAATTTACAGAAGAGAAATCATAAGAGGGAATACGATTTCTGCACGGCCATTGTGGGAGTTTATATAGAATTTGTTCCATTTTTCAAATTTTTGGTTTCAGTAGTTTAGATTTCCACTTAGAATAACCACTGTTGAAATGTTTTATTTATTTATAAAACACCTAGGTATTCTACATACAGGGGAGGACTGGGACTTTTTGGCCTGGGGGCAAATACAACCAAGTGGCCCTTTCATGTAGATTGCAAAATGTTTGACCACGCCCACTTTGCTATGGTCACCCACACTTTGTTTAAGTTAAGCCCATTTAAGACTACTATTCGCATTTTACAGGTTGCCTGCATACATTTTCAAGTGTATGATGTGGTAAGATAACTAACAGACTAAAAAATCTGAAGGGTGATTTAACACTGGCTAATGATCTGAAGGGCTGACTTAAACACTGGCTAATGATCTGGAGGGCTGACTTAACACTGGCTAATGACGGAGGGCTGGCAATACTGGGTATGAACTGGAGGGGCTGGCAAAAAAAAATGTGATATATACCTGAGACCCCATATATTGCTCTGCTCTCAGCTTTCTGCCCGACTGTCAGTAAGTAATCTGCTAAACACTGCTGTGCTGCTTCTTTAATCTGATAATGGACAGTCTGGGCAGGAGTTTGAAGGGAGCCAGAGCAGACAGAACATTTATGTAGTCTCATAGACAATGTCTCCAAAACCTCATTAATGACCTCCCATCCTCAAAACCCCTTAGTTTAGGTTGTGGTGCATGTCAGCTCCCAGTGTCAGTAAATGAAAAAAGTTCAGCAGCAGAGGAGGAGGAGGAGTTTTCTGTTCCTTGCCCATGTTAGAGCTAGAGGCGCAAGCTGTGCCATTTAAGGTGCATAACTTTCTAATAGCTTCATCGGCAGCCCAATTTTTTCTTGGAGAGCAGCCCAAGGGCTCACTGGGCCAGTCCTCCACTGTCTACATACGGTCTTTATTATTTAAAAAAAATATTGATTACATACCCCGCTATGTTTTTGTATTCAGTAGTGAGCTGCCATTTTATGTCCTGCAATGGCTCCTTCCCAGGATGCAGCATTTCCTTAAGGGCATGTCCCCCCAAAACTAGAATTTAACCCCTTACTGCCACATCAAGTAGTTAAAAACATCCTACCTTACATTCCTGCTCAAAAATAGTTCCCCTGCTGTGCCCCTCCAAAGTCCAGGAAACTGCTGTGAGGAGCAGTGTGTGACTCATGCTGCGCCTGAGACTTCCTCAACCTCATCAAGGTTGAGGCATGCTCAGTGCAGCCCTCCCTGCCTCTAGCAATCGCGGCGCGGTGCCGGTCCCGCCCCCTGCTTTCAATTCCATGCAAGCAGAGGGCTGAACACTGCGCGGCGGAGAGAGGGGCAGGTAAGTAAGAATCGGGGACTTTCTAACAATTATATAATGCGGTTGGGGCTGGGGAGCATGCCCACCACATATCAAAGTTAAATTCGGGGTGGAATGCCCTTTAAAAGTTCCTTACAGTAATTGATTGGGTGGGATGTATAGACTTGTCAGATGTTTACTGAGCAGCTGAATTAACCCAGGCAGGGACTGAAACCATTATGGACACTATGGGCCAAATTACTAAGGCGTGGTTTCGCTATTTCATGATAACCGTATTTAATGGCGCTATGTGCGCCCCGATCAATAAATATTGTATGATGGTTATACAATAACATTGTGGTAGCCTATTACAGCTTGGTATCCACACCTAATATTAGACAGTAATGTAACGCTAACCTGTGGTATTGGGGTACTAAATAGTCCCTATTGAAGCCACTGCAAAATTCACGGATAGGCAGATTAGTCATTAAATGAGAAAATGATACTATAATATTAATTTGCGTGGAACTTCCCATTTTAACATAACCTACATTTTGCACAGTTGTTAATATAATCTATGTTCTCTCTTTCCAGCAGAGGAAATTGAGATGCGAATGATATCCGACTAATCAAGCGCTACTCTACAATTCTACTCGAGACGTAGTGGTGATTCTTTTTCAGACTGCAGGCGGCGAAACACGTTACCTACTAATGAATGGACTCCACGGGAGAAAAAGATTATACACGTTTTATATGCACTGAAAGCACCAGTACAGTTAGTCGTGGCAGTGGCTACATATTGTCCAACAGATTTTTATTAACTTATCCGTTAAGCAACACATCATGCATCGGTAACTGGTTGGATGATGGAACTTACTTTAACAATTGTTGAGGACCACAAATAGCCCATCCATAGAATTCAGTATTAAAGCCCTCATTACAGAATGGGGGGAACTTCTGTAATGCATTTGTGTACTTGGGAGAAAACACTTGGCATTAGTGAATGTTTGTACACAGGTAATGTTGAGCAATACCTCACATGATATAAAACCAGTTTGATCAGATGCGCAGGAGAAAGTTTAAAAAAGGAACAAAATTAATTCTGCAACAAGTTGCAACCTGCTCCACGCCTACAACATACAGATAAATGGATTGAAGGATTATTTATTATTATTGTTGTGTCGCGGTTTACATTCACCATTATAATTCTTACTGTTTTAAATTAAATAAATGAATCTGTGTCAGTGATTTTTGCTCTACCTTCATTTCTGGCTCCAACATGCATTGAATGAAGAACGGGAGGTAAGGACATAGCCCTTCTATCCCGGCATGGGCGTCCACAGAAAGTTTACTGGGGGGGCAGGGACAGAATTATAGTGCGTAGCGCACTGCTAGACATAGTGGGGGGGTATTGTGTGGGGGATGTTGTTTTGTGAATGGGCAGTGCTTAACCTACATAGGGGTGCTAGGTGGGGGGGGGAATTCTACTGGCCAGAGTGGGTGGGAAATTACAGTAGCTTACAGTCTAGAGGAGATGAAACATAAGATGCAGCAGATCAGTAGCTGTAACTAAGCAGCCGTAAATTATAACTAGCGGGTCTGCAATGGTTCAGTAAAAGGCGTACGTAGAAGTGTACAGGTTGTACTTGCCGGAAGAGGTGAGTTTGAGGTGCGTTTGAAGATACAAAGTGATGGCGAGTGACGTATAAGCGTGGAGGGGGTATCTGTTTACAGATCAGAGATGTATGGAGAGAGACTTGTAGATAAGCTTAAAATTGGATCCTTTGGGTAATAGGAAGCCAATGGAGAGTTGACAGAAAGGAGGGGCGTTTGAGAAGCCTGGAGAGGGAATAAGCCTGGAAGCAGAGTTAAGGGTTGATTTAAGGGTGCCAGTCCGTTGCATGGTAACCAACAGTAGGATGTTACAGTAGTCAGCCGAGAGATGATTAAGGGCATGAACTCGAATGCACGAGAGATTATTTGAGCTGTAACAGGACAGGAGATTAATGTGGTGTTTTAAAGGAAAGTTCTGAGTAAAATGTTACTCCCCAGGCATCACATGTAAGATGTTGGGGAGATTGGTGTGTCACGGATGTTGATAGGTAGGGGGTAGATTGAGGAGGGTGGGAAAATGACAAGTTTTGTCTTATTATGTTGAGTTTGAGGAAGCAAGAGGACATTAGAGTAGAAATGACATTTAGGCAGTCAGGACCAGGGATGTCAGAGTAACAAAGTCAGGGATGGAGATGGAGAATACAGGTGTTATTGGAATCCCAAAGAATTATGAGATGACCAAGCCCAAAGGTGTAATGTAGAAAAGAAGAGGGCAGAGTACTGAACCTTGTGGTACCCCAGGAGAGAGGAGGAGATGGAGCCAGAGTGGGAAACTGAACAGCCATGTGCACAAGGTAAGTAATGGATATACAATACCAGTATTACAAAGGGTAAAAGCAAAGTCCACCTTATAACAATCTTTTAACCCCTACAGCCGGACACCTTCATACACCTATTTCACAATAATTACTTTTCCTCGAAGCTCCGCAACTCGATATTTAGCTCGAAGGTCAATGATCTTTGGTGTGTTTTCTAGCTCAAATAAGATGATTCTCGCAATGCTGATTAGTCAGGAATTAAAGAATTTTGACATAATTTATATTTAATGTTTAGTTCCCTTTAACTATACCTTCTTGAAACTACACACAGAACCCATTACCTGGTTCCCAAATGAAAATGATGTCTCCTATTGATAACCACACACGTGATATCACTGCTTAGCCGCAGCCCCAAGTTGGATTGAAAAGATTTAATTTTGTGCTGCGATATGAACTGGTCAACTTCAGCCCCACACAGATGTTAAAATATTTTCTTTAGAACATCCTGATTATTTGTTGATGTATTTACGCACATAGTCTGGCCCAGAGGAAGACAATGATCCAGATTCCAAAAACACCAAGATATGGACACATCTCCAAGCCATGTGCAATAAATATGGACACATTTCTAGTCTGTGTGCAATAAAATGAAAACTCCAGCCATAGAGCAATATAGACAAGTCTCCAAGCCAGACCAATAAATATGGCACGTCTCCAAGCATGTGAATAAATATGGACACATTTTATCTGTGTGCAATAAATAGAATAACTCCAAGCATGAGTTATGAGTCTCAAAGTCATGTGCAATAATAGACCTTCGAGCATGTACAATATAGACAAGTCTCCAAGCCATGTGGCAATAAACATGGACATGTTCCAATCTGTGTGCCATAATATGACAAGTCTCCAAGCCATGTACAATATAGACAAATCTCCAAGCCATATACAATAAATATGGACACGTCTCCGAGCCTGTGCAATAAATATGACACGTCCTGAGCATGGCACTAATATGGACATGTCTCCAAGCTATGGCATAATATGACACGTCTCAAGCCAGTACAAAGACAAGTCCCAGCCAATGACCAATAAATATGGATACGTCTCCGAGCATGTGCAATAAATATGGACAGTCTCCGAGCCATGTGCAATAAATATGGACAGTTCCAAACCATTTGCAATAAATATGGGACACGTCTCCAACCAAACCATTGCAATAAATATGGACACGTCTACAACAATTGCAATAATATGGACAACGTTACAAGCCATTTGCAATAAATAGGACACTTCTCCAAGCCATTTGCAATAAATATGGACACGTCTCCAGCCATGTGCAAAATGAAAACTATGGCAAGTCTACAAGCCATTTGCAATAAATATGGACAAGTCCCCAAGCCATGACAATAATATGAGACGCTCTGAGCCATGACCAATAAATATGGAGACGTCTCAGAGCCATGTGCAATAAATAGACACGTCTCCGAGCCATGTGCAATAAATATGGACACATATCCCAAGCCAAGCAATAAATATGGACACGTCTCCCAGCCAAGTGCAATAAATATGGACACGTCCTCCAAGCCATGTGCAATAAATATGGACCGTCTCCGAGCCATGTGCAATAAATATGGACCGTCTCGACCATGTGCAATAGACAGTCCAAGCCATGGCCAATAAATATGGAGACGTCTCGAGCCATGACCATAAATATGGAACGTCTCAGAGCCATGTGCAATAAATATGGACACTCTCTGAGCCCGTGCAATAAATATGGACACGTCTCAAGCCAAGTGCAAATAAATATGGGACAGTCTCCAAGCCTGTGCAATAAATATGGACACGTCTCTAAGCCATGTGCAATAAATATGGACACGTCTCCAAGCCATGTGCAATAAATATGGGACATGTCTCCAAGCCATGTGCAATAAATATGGACACGTCTCAAGCCATGTGCAATAAATAGACACGTCTCAAAAAAAACCCAACCATTTGCAAAATATGGACACGTCTCCAAGCACATGTGCATAAATATGGACACGTCTCCAACCATTGCAATAAATATGGACACGTCCCAACCATTGCAATAATATGGGAGCAGTCCAAGACATGTGCAATAAATATGGACACCGTCTCCAAACCATTTGCAATAAATATGGACACGTCTCCAAACCATTGCAATAAATATGACACGCTCCAAACCATTTGCAATAAATAGAACAGTTCCAAGCCATTGCAATAAATATGGGCACGTCTCCAAACCATTGCATAAATATGAACAGTCTCCAAGCCATGTGCAATAAATATGGACACGTCTCCAAGCCATGTGCAGGTAAATGGCTTAACACACT
Source organism: Hymenochirus boettgeri (assembly GCA_019447015.1). Classification (NCBI taxonomy): domain Eukaryota; kingdom Metazoa; phylum Chordata; class Amphibia; order Anura; family Pipidae; genus Hymenochirus; species Hymenochirus boettgeri. The sequence goes on along the minus strand of CM033470.1, from coordinate 321,590,134 downwards.
CGCACTTAATAAAAATTGCCCAGCGACAACGATGTGTTTAAACTATTACGGGATGAAGGAGACCTAATTTCTTATCCCTAGCAAATTCTTACCGATCTAATTGTTTGAAGGTTCTGGATCATGCAAGCAGTGTAATATGAGGAGGAGTAAATACAGCAACAGTGAGAAAAGAGAGCACAATAAAATAAAATCCCCAATATGGAAAAACACAGCAGCATGGAATTTCATTGAAAAACCATAATACGTTCCCATTATCCATGGTGCAGTAGAGTGTGTTAAAAAACATTCATATCCAGAAACCATTTTTTCTTTTATAGATATTGAAAAAAACGCACGCAATTAGCATTTTTGGTGGCATTGCATGCTTTGGTACTAAGGGGCACATCCATAAAGGTGCGGTATTGCTGTTTAGCAATACTGTGCCTTAACGCTCAGTTTAGGATCATTAAATACGATTATTAGTAGTCTGCATGGATTTATGAGAAATAGATTGGCCAGACAAATTACCTGGCAGTGAGTAAGAATTTAGATTCTGGCACAGCAGTAGTAGATGCGGTGTACTGGAGAATGGTTATTGGATCGCGTACAGAGAGGTGGTCAATGGGGCTCATTATGTGGGCTAAAGTACTAAGTGGAGTGCTCAGGGTTCAGTACTGGGGCCACTTCTGTTTAATCGTTTATAAATGACTTAGAAGGGGCATTGAGAGCAAGTCTCTGTGTTTGCTGATGACACTAAACTATGCAGAGCTTTGGAAACTTCCAATGATGTGCAAGGCTGCAAGCAGAACTAGATAGATTATCAAAATGGGCGAGTAGAATGGCAGATGAGATTCAATGTTTATAAATGTAAGGTGATGCATGTTGGTTTGCAATCCTGGGTCACTAAACCATAAATAACTCGTGTTAAGTGCATCTGTAATGGAGAAAGGGGGATCTGATCGGTTTTCCATCAGGTTGAGAGGAAAGACTGAACTGGCAAAAATTGTGAGCGAGGATGAAAAAAAACAGAAAAGCTTTTCATTGTGTGTTCTATAAAACAAACGGAGAAATATAGAAAAAGATTTATTACATCAGAAAAAATACATTGAAGTTGGCTGATGTCATTACTGATATCCTTGTATAATCATTTACAATGCCTGTGATTCACTGTTCACGGACTGTCTGCTCTAACAGGCGTCAGGGGGCACCATATAACTCATTTTTATACAAAATTCTTGCCATCCATTTTGTTCCATTGGACTTCCTTGAAAGGTCCTAAGGTAATGCCATTTGTTATTCCTGCAGAACGTCACCCTTGGGGAGATCTTTGCACGACTTCTGGGAAACTGCACCATCACCTTACTTGCCACTTCCTGGACCGTTCCAACGCAAAATAATGGCCAATGATCAAATTTAATTTAAGTAATTACTAGTATGCTGCAAAGGACAATAATCAGCTGTAAAAATGTACCAGAAATATACCATATATATACCTTCAATTTAAAGAGCATTCCCACCGCCGAAAACAAAAACGTTTCTTACCTCCAAAACGGTTATAGTTACTATCTTCACCCACAGTCCCTGATTCATAATCATTACCTTTCTAAACAGATGCTGGCTTATTTCCGGATGGCAGCAGTCTGTCCTTGCCCATGAAAGTGATGGCCTAGAAAACAATGGGCTGCCATTTTGGTGCACCTCCATGTCCTGGGTTCACTCTCTGAGCTACAGAGGAGGTAAGGACCGTATAGTTACTCCCCATGGTAAGGAGTGCATGTCGGTGAAAGAGGAAACTGTGGTCCAAAAATGACTTAGTAAATTCTAGGAATTTCAATTGCAATTTATTCCATGTGTATTTTACATAGTTTTGAAGATATTTACATTTGTGTGTGATATGGCAGCAGCATCACCAGGTCCCTGCACTTCCTGCTTTGAAACCCATAGTCAATCTGCCCTGTGCTCCCACTCCCTGGTCCCTCCCCCTCATGGACCCCATGGTCTCTCCAGTTGCAGGCACTTACAGCCCCATTGGCCGCCAATGTGGGTGCAGTGGCCCTGCCCACCCATGGATCCCTAAGCCGCCCTTTGCAGATCCCCTGGTCCCCGCCCACTCACGGACCCCATGGTCCCTCCAGTTGCAGGCCCCCCACGGCCCATACCCTTACAGGCCCATGTGGCCCCGCCCCCACTTGCGGATGCAGTGACCCCACCCACCAAAGCCCGCCCACTCACGGGTGCCTTAGCCCACCCGCTCACAAGTACTGGGGCCACTCTGACAACCCCCCAACGAAAACTCTGGAAACAAGCCTTTTCAGGCAGAGTGAGAACTCTGCCTGAAAGGTGTTTTCACATAGTGAGAGAGAAGGGCTGTAGATTCACTTTCTCTGCAGCTGCAGGTCTATACAAGCAGAGAGGAGGAGGGACTTCCTGTCTCCCTCACACACTGAGGAAGTCTGAGGCTGTGCTCGCCAGAGGCACTGTGCAGGGAGAAGCACTTAGGAAGTCGTCAATGTCAGCCTCCCACCCATTAACTTTCTGGTCAGTCATTTCTATATATTATCATATCATTCATATATCTTGGGATGCGGAGCACGTAGAGAGGTGGTTGATGGCTCGTTTTAAAGGTAGGAAACTGGCCTTTATTTAACCAACTTGTTTGGAGACCACAGTTCCCCTTTAAGGAGTATGAGCTTCAGGGACTGCGGGGAAGTAAATATACTGTAAATACCACGAACACGTATTACAGACTGAATAAATAAAGTTCAGACTGACCTGAATATCATAGTCACCATTCGGAGATGGCCACAGTTATTGAAGATGCATTTCCTATGCTCTCTACTGGTCCAAGGCCAACATGATTACTGAAGCTGAGAACGTGCCAACCCATCACTTTGGCCAATTGCTGGACAGCCAATACTGATGCTGAGACACTGGCAGAAAAACAAAAGATGAGCAATGGGTGATCAGGAGTATTCGATCTATAGTCGCTGTATTAATCCCCATAAAGAACTTCGACATTCAAGACAAATGGAGATTATAAACATTATATTGTAACCACTGTAACAGCACCTAACACACAAAAACAATTTCAATTACAACAACGAAATTACCAAAAGCCCCAGTCCTGCCGAGATTAGTTTGGTATTAGTATATATAGTTATGTATGAGCCAGACGGATTCAGTGTAATAGGGGGACGGTGCAAAAATTCAAGAATTAGGAAGGAGCAGTGGCTAGAGGGGATTCTTTGCACAGCTGCAATGCCATTCCCACTATGGACTTCACATTGAACAGTACCACAGAAAACATATCACAATTTTATTTGCATAAATCAGGCCTAAAGGCTAGTACGCACAACGATTTTGGCCACGCAGCAAGCAAAACGGATACCCATGACGAACAGGCGCTTCGGGCGTAATTGTGCGTGTATGAATTCAGTTGGGGGTCATTCGCCATGGCGGTATAACAATGACCCTTGACCAAACAATATACACGCAGGATATTCGCCACGCGTGAAACACGTTCGGGGGGTGTGGCCCAAAATCGTAAATGGCTTTAAAAACATCTTTCCAGACATACAAACCAGAAGATAAAGGACATGTCCACATTTGGTCCACCCATGGTTACCATTTTCCCCCTTTCAGGCAGAGGTTGTTGCCTCCTACCTTGCTCAATGACCCTCCTCCTGCTCAATGACCTTTTATGAGCTTGAGCATGTGAGAGGAGGCAGAAGGGGAAAGTCTTTTATGTGGTGTGATGTCAGCAGTCACATCCTTGACTGACTGCATGGGGGGAGGAGACAGGTTCCTCTGCCAAAACGGGCGCAATATTGATCTTAAATATCCGATTAGTAAACATCTAATAATGTGCTGAATATATTAGTTGGAATTGGGTCAGGTAACCAACAGTGACCATTTTTCGTTGTATGGGTGGACATGTCAGGGTGAATTACCCAGAGACTTTTGTATCTACCTGTGATTAAGAGGATGATTAGGCATTACAGCTCCCCTTCAGGCTCGTTCCTTACTTGCACATACTGAGGGGAGATGCAAATCTGTATTCTCTCCCTATTTATTTATTAGTGACGTCTGCCTATGGGCGCTCCACATTGCAAAAACAGAGGCCTGCACTACAATAACGATGGCTCAATAAAGCGAACCGGTTCTCAAGCTGGTTCTCTGGTTTTGCATTTAGTGGAATGCTGTAAAAACTTTATTGGTATTGAATTTTAAAGGTACCATGGAAACAGGAAAAATTACCCAAAGTCTCCGCTTCATATTTAAAAGGAGGGGAGTAAAAAACTAAAAAAATAATAGTAATTCTGCAGTGAAATATTTTATGGATTCCATACAGGTATAACTGGTTAGGAATAACAAAGAAAGATACATTTATGTATTCCTGATTAGAAGTACATAGTCAATGTGTTTAGGCTGAATAGTTTTAAAGGGGGAAGGTGTTTAAAAAAAGCTTTAAAAAAAAGGCCTTTTCTTTTTTAGGGCCATCCCTTAATGGTGTCTTCAGAGAATATACCACAAATAAATGGATTAAAAGGTAAACACCTAGGAGATGGGGGTAAAGACATTTTCCTGTCTGCACTCATCATGATTGGATATTCCCTGCTGGAGATGATGTGCAGCCTCAGCCAATGATGCATGCTCTACATATACATTGAAGCAGCAAAGTATGGGCGAGGCACCAGGCACTCTCACTTTACATGGCAGCTCCTCCTATAGGGAGAATAAAGGAGAAACAGGGCTGAACGTTGTTTTAACTCTTTCACAAAGAAGCCAGAATGGTCAGTACACCCTAGGAAGCGTTTTAAATTTTACCACAGTTCCCCTTTAAGAGTAAGAACCATATTACCTGGGAGAGAAGGAGTCCTGAAGCTCCTGGCTTGATGAGTAACGTGATCATCTCGACCATCTCTGTGCACCACGTCTTATCTGATCAACAGCGATGTTTAGCTGTAGCTGATGGATCTGAGAAGAATAAGCACAGCAAAGTGGAATGGAAGCATTACAGGCAAGTTATAACCTCAAGTTCATCTCTTAACCATTAATAGTACCACTAGTCCTTACCTTGGATACTTTACAGAACAGTGGTTATACTTACATGAAGGTTCCTCTGCCACTCTCGTCCTGTCAGTTTATCTGCAGTCATGATGTAGCGAATAGAGACGACTCTGCAAAGAAGCATGTATTCCCATTGGCCACTGACTGTATTACAGGGGGCAGAGGGCAAGGGAACTTACATATAGGATAACAGCTGATCTGTTAAGTACCCAGAGGTTTAGGTCTCACTAGGGTTGGGGTTTCAGGTTTCTATCGAAGTTCAGTAGAAACTTTTTGGAATTCTGAGTTTTCTTTCCCGGATTCAATACTGATATCGAATATTCATACTGTTGTATACTTAATATTAAAAGTATTCAATATCAAATATTCCGGTTTCCCATTGACTTCTATTGGTTAGTTTCAAATTTCAAAAACATTTTTCGAACATCAGATTTTATAACAAAAACCGGTTTTCAAATATTTCTAGCCCTCCCCTGGGTATGATTAGGTGTGGAGAGGAGCGAAGGTGAGCAAATGGTTTAAAATAACAATTTAAAAAAAGAAAAAAAAAGATATATTCTATTAAAGTTTCACATTCTGGGGAGTTAAGGCAAGACTATGTAATATTTATTAAAACGAGTTTCGGTTGCGTATACACAATATAAAAAGGTATACAATGTGCAAGCACAGAGAAAAATATCAACACAAACTGCTTACTAATTGCACAAATGTCATAAAATGAAACAGGGAACAATTTTATAGATCGGTGGTCAATAGGTTGTGTGATCTCATATTTAGGGCAAACCATTTCTGCTTTAAATCAGTACAGAGATCTGCTCTGCACACTGACCGGTCGTGCGTGTACAATTAAATCAGTTAACTGGGAACGCACGTGAAAGAGAAAGGGACGATTCCTTTCGGAATTCTCAGCAATTGTATGTATCGGATGAATGGCGGTCATGGAAACATGTCAGTCCCGAACTTTCTCCCTATACTGTGTATAAATAACGCTGGAGGACTGTGTGTACATCTTCGAAAAAAAAAAATCGTAAATTCCGTTTCTTTTAGAGATTGGTACTGTGCGTACCCAGCTTTAACTTTAACCTACAGCACTGGTGCTTGTTTCCATTAGAGAAAGAATCGCCTTGATTCATTAAATTGTACACGGGTAACTATATGGCCGTTACGCTGCAAAAAATTGAAGTACACTGCACTTGCAGATCTGTTAATAAACCCAGATGTGATTAACACTTACACACTGGACTCGTAAACATCATTGATAACTGACCAATGACTTGGATCGTGGGATCTTCAATTCGGACGTGCGCAGGCGTGTCCGATAGTTCGCTGCGTTCTAAAAGTAAAACTAGACCATGAGAAAGAACAGTTTAGAGAGAAGCAGAATGCTTTCGTCCGTCACATAAGAATTATCTAATCCTATTTAAAAATGGGAATAAGACGGTTTGCATGTATAAGATTAATAGCAGCAGCAAGGTACATGTGTCCCTACTATAGGCACCCTTCTACACATACATCTATTGCCAGCAGATCACATCAGATGCAGCCTGCCCCCCCCCCACCAAGAAAGACAGCCAATTGTTGGCAGCATAGAGATCGCTTCCTGCACAATCACACATTCCATACAAAAAAAGCAAAATAGAGTTTGGGGGATGTAACCCATAACCTCACAAATTCTGATAATAAAAAGTATAGAGCATTAGTCCACTAAACCACATAGCTATTACTCATAGGACACGTACAGTTGAAATGTTAGATTTTGCTAAGAACATATGGAGCAGCTAATACTTAGTATTGTCCGTCGTAATTTCGTCTTTTTTTGCCATTGATGCCAACTTTAAAAGCTTATCAGGGGCCTTACATATGGTGGATGCAGACATCTGTAAAGAAAAATACTCAGTGAAAGAGGACAGTGAATACTGTGGTTCGCCAATAGGTGGATATGCTCAAAAGGTTGTTTTGGAGACTACATGGGCTGTAATGGCCGACAACATGGAATGCATTCAACTTCTTACATGGAAGTAAATGCAAACTTCTAAAATTATTTTATTACCTTGCATGGGTTGTACTTGAATAAGGTTTAGTCTCATTTTAAACCACGCAAAAGTTTGCGATTTAAATTGCTCCAAGGGAAGGCAAATTTATTAACACTTCAGGCACGATTAATGGAATCTTGGTACAAACTTTTTTTAATTTTAAAGGGATCTAAATTTTTATGTTACAGTACATACCTTCGCTAAGGTAGACCAGTTTAGCTGTGTTGATGACTTTTTTCCGTAGATATGACCTTCATTTGCCTGCATGGACTGATTTCACTTTTTCAATGAGCCCGTGTGGTCCGCACAGTCGCATTCTTTGTGGCCAAAAGGCGCGCTCGCTGGGTGCGGCATACAATATTGCAAGTCTGCTGTGTGGAACTGAGACAACAAAAGGTATTAACACAATGTAGACAAATCCACTGGTAACAAGTATTAGTTCTAGAAAAAACAGAGGGATCGTAGGACAGATAAGAAAGGATAGCAGAAACCATCAAAAATCCATCTACAGGTGGAGAGCATGAAATGGTTTGTTCTGCATTATAAAACAATTGTTACAAGGGTAAAGCTAAACTCAATATTTATATACAATATGCATTTGTATCAGGATGAAATTTGCCAGAAGAACCATGAACGTGTACATCACATTACACATTAATAACACTAAATACATTGTAGAGAAAGGCTAAATTGGTACTATACATCTGGAAGCTATGTAAACATAGGTTATATTCCCATAGATCTGAACAATAGTAGTTTGACAAGCTTCCTGGGGCAAGACAAAATAGTCAGGCTCATTTACTGACTTTTTTTCTGTCCTAGCAAAATAGATTTTTTATTGAAATTACTAAATGTGCCTGCATTTCCTTGCAATGCAGGGTGGGGCCCAGTCAAACTACAGTTTAGAAAAACAACAGCCCATGAGGGTCATCCGTTATTAACCCTAGAATTAATGTTTTTAAGCAAAAGTTTCTACATGACACTAAATGAAAATATGGTAGCTCTTTGAGATAGCGGGTATAAAAGCTTTGCTTTTACAAAGAAAAATAAACATGAAGGTTGCAGTTCAATTCCCATACATATTTATACTTCCACTAGAAATTAAGCCCGGACAATAATGGGTGCTAGAGCCCAGAGTGCCCCTAGTGTACCAAGGCAATAGTCCTCATGTACCAGGCAGAGTACCATATAGTGTTCCAAGGCCAGGGGCCCCCTCCTGTGGTCCCAAATACACACCCCACCCTGTGTCCCAAAATCCAGGGATCCCCCTCTGTCCAAATCCAGGGCTCCCCCTCTGTCCCAAATCCAGGGCTCCCCCTCTGTCCCCAAATCATGGGCTCACCCTCGTACCAAATACAGGGCTACCCTCTCCTCTGTCCCAATCCAGGGCTCCCCTCTGCTCCAAAATCCCAAGCAACCTAACGCGGTCGTTTAATTGAATGTTCTCCCTCTGTGTGTTTCATGTGTTCTCCCTAGAGTGGGAGTAATAGGAATGAAGTACACTCTCCTCTAGATGGTGAGTCAATAGGAACTGAAGAGACTCTCCCTTAGGTGGGAGTCCAAGGACCTGCAGGGACACACACCTTGGGTTTTATTATATAGATTGAATTTTTACAAAAAGATTATATCGTTTCTACACCCATTGTTATCTAGAGGAAATCCAGTGGCCCAAGATTGCTTTTCTGTGTGAAAAGCAACGGAATCATTTCGCTAAACAGTAAGTTGTATATTCTACATCTCTTATCGTTGGTGCAGTTATGGTCAGAAAATAACATAGAGATGATCTTCATGCTCCCATTTTTTTTCATTTGCAGATTTCTGGAACTGTGTTGTCATAGAGGCAGTGGCACAAAGAGAAATGGACAAAACGAAAACCCTAGGGGGAAAGAAAAGATACATTTAATCACCCAAAAATATATTAATCCACATGACAATGTGATAAGATATGACAAAGACGGTACAAGTTAAGCTTTGGCCACAAGTCCATAGGAATGCATACATTTTGGAAACCAGTTTTAGCCATACAGACCCCACCAGTATGATGGCATCTAAACAGTAATGGTTTTAAAAATAATGCACTAAAATGAAAAAATATTCAAGAGATTCTAATGAAGTTCTTATTGTTAAAAATGGTGCTCAATTTGCCACCACCCATCAGATGTTGGCTCTTCAAAGGTAAATAACATTCTGATTGGTTGGGGCAAAATTATCACCATTTTGTAACGAAAAAAACTTTATTTGAATAAAAACCCGTACGTCTATATTAGAGGGGGAGTAGGCTTACCATACTGTTAAATTGCTCTCCCTCTGTTGTTGCCTAGTTTCCATACCGTTACCAACATTTTCCTCTCACAATATTAATTCATACAGGATGTAAAATATGGACTGGCTCCTTAACCACAAAGCAGCACCACTGGACATATAGATATACATAAAAAAGATTAAAGAAACAGATTCACGAAAAAGTGAACTATCCCTTTAATACATGATTGAAGAAAGGTAGGGTAAGGCAGAGGCTATGGTGTATTAACTCTGTCCTTCAAGTCATTTAAACTTCTGCTACCGGAACGACATGTAAGATATATAAAATGATTGTAAGGACGGAAGGTATTATAGATTGTTTACTTAAAAATTTTAAGTTAAAAGTACTGCATTAGAAACCATAATAAAACAAGCCAAGCTGCAGATTTCCACTACGCAATGAAGGATATAATTCCGCTGCAACAGATGGGGGGGTGAGGGTTTCAGTTCTAGTTTTATATATCAGGAGCAATACATCACTATTTTTTGTTCTATCTTTAGCTTATTAAGGAGGAACAATAGCGGACTTCATCTAACCAAAAAAACCCCTTCCCTAATAGTACCCAGCAGTGAGGAACCTAGTTGGTTTGCACTAAATCAGGACTTGCCATGCTGTCAGCCTGGACTTCAATGGCAGCACCCCACCCTTTGACACCACGAGTCCCAGGAGTTGGTTCAGTGGGGACCTAAAAAGGAGGGATGGACTAGGGCAAGCGACTGTGATGAACTATGACAAATTGTTGGATTAGGGGAGGGAGGGTGGCTTGGGGCAATTACCGTTGCCCTTAAACCCCCATGTTAAACAAATTTCACACAACGGAAAGGTAGTTAGTATTGGCAACGAGTAAAACAACAAGAAAAACAGATAAGCAGCCCATTGCACGCTCCAGAATTGACCTACAAGATAACCCGGCTTATTTCCAACCATAACAAAAGAAGAAACTTATTACCGTCCTTATATTTTTTACTCAGGGGATCCACCTGGAAACAAAATATTTTCTACTGACAACAACCTCGCATATAATTAGTAACAATTGGCTTAGAGCACAGCCCACGCCTAAGACGTAATATGTCACTGGCCATTGCCAATCTCTTAAATAGGCTTTTATACAATTATCTGGTAAATCAGCTGTAAAGAGGAACTGGGTACAAAAAATGAGTTAGGTGAATGAATAGGAATTGCTGCCCATGAGAATTTTTGCAATATATTTCCATCTGTTATTTTGCATAGTTTGAAGAATATTACATTTGTGTGTGGATATGGCCAGCAGCAGCACCAGGTCCCCTCACTCGCTTCTGAAACTGTCAGTAATTGTCCCTGGGTCTCCTCCTCCCCTTTGCACCGCCCCACTGGTCCCTCCACTCATGGACCCCATGGTCCTCCAGTTGCAGGCCCCCCATGGCCATTATCTACAGCCTCATGTGGACCCCCCACCTACAGGTTGCCGTGGGTTACTCAGATCCACCCCCCCTACAGAAAACTCGAAAACAGCCTTTCAGGCCAGAGTTGATTCCTTACCTTCTCTGTCAGGGACTTAACGCCGAGAGGGGAATCTGTCTCCCTTCACACCACTGAGGAGTCTGGAGGTGGCTCTGCAGTGCACTGTGCAGGAAAAGCATTAGGAATGTCACAGTCAGTCTCCCACCAGTAATATACAGTCATTTCTGTATATCTTGGGCTGTGGAGCAGTTTTTTAGGGAGAGGTGGTTGAGGCTCGTTGTAAAGGTAGGAACTGGCCTTTTATTTAAAAATATTAAATGTGGAGACCACGACCTTAAATTAAAGGGAAAGAAAAAAAAAATTCTCAGCCCATATAGTGCAAAGTCATTTTCAATAGGCCTTATCTCTGAATAAATACGGTCAAGATGGCCAACAAGAACAGTTTCCAACCCCCCCATAAATACATGATCCACTGAACGCAGACACTTCCGCATAAAAATGAAATGAGACAAAATGCGGTGGAAGTGATAGGCTGGAGAGCCAGGGGAACATGCTGTGAGCAATGAAAGATGGATGTTAGTTAAGCACCAATACAAAAAGAACCAGGGCAACAGTAAATGCCTCTCCCGTTAACTGGGCTTCTATATCTGGTAGATAAAGGAAAAACATTCTGAACCTTATCAGGAGTGCAGAGCTATAAATAAAAACTCGCGTTTCTGCCGTTTAGAAAATGGACATGATTACTGGGGAACTTAGGATTTTACAAGCCAAGTAAACAGAAGGGTTGAAAGATAAAACAAACTATCAGCTGAATTATTGTAGCTTTAAACCCTTTGAGTGGGTGCAGAGAACCAATAAAAATCACGTCGCTCAAAGACAACACAAGTTCCAAAGGAAAATTGGGAAAGGAATCGCCTTACCGCAAACCACAAGGGCTTTGAGCCATGGTGATGGTGATCACGGTTGTCGCTGTAGAAATCCCACTGCAAAGTGATGATGGAGCTTTTGTCCAGTAAAACTCATAAACCCATTTATAAAAGCTGAATAAACTGTGTTCCATTACTAATTCTTCTGTTTCTGCTTCAAATATTCTGGAAACACACGAATTTTAATTCGAAATTGTTTAGACTGTGTGGGACATAGAGATCATGCGGTCCCGTCTTGGAGATTTCGAGTGTTGAACTTTCCAGTCATTTTGAAAAAGACATTTTACTACAGCCCACTGACACTTCTTGATTAAGTGCACCTGAGGGGTAATAAACGCTGATTACTAATGTCTTTTATTAAAAGTTCCTGATTGGAGGGTAAATATCAGTACCCACTCAAAATTTCAAGTTTGAAACAGACACACTCTTATCCATCACAAAGAAATGATAAGAGTTTTAACATTAATCAGTATAGACGGACAGGGACCACATTACATATAGGCTCTGAGCAACCATGGCACACTACCTTAATAAAGGGTAGATCAAAGTAATATTTCCCATATTAAGATAATTACTCACCCCCAATAGATTTTACTACGCACAGTCTTCAGCGGACTATCTGCGCACCCCAAAGCATCAGACAATAAATGGATAGTCCAAAATCTGTGCAGAATGGAGCCAAATTCAAGCAATTACCCACTTTCATTATTCATTCACTTAAAACAAGTGACACCCTGGGGATCACCTGCTGGCGGCAGACAGGACGGGGGGAGCACGGAATTATCAGCGCCAAAAAACGTAAATCACCCCACAGAACGTTCTAGGATTCAGGACGATAAACCAGCAAAATAGGTGCAATGGGCAGGACAATTCCATGATCAATTTACTACAGCTTTGAGATGACGTGAAGGATACATTCAATCAGTCCAAATTCTCTTACCAGGGAAAAGGGAGAGGGATAATTTGGTTCTTGACGACCCAAATGTGAATTGGATTGATTGCACAGCTTCACGCGGAGTGAGTGTGCAAAAATTTCCTAAACAGGAGAAACGTTTGAATAGCAGCTTCCAGTCTTGTCTGCCAATGGGTGTTCATGAAAGGAAAACAGTAAGGTTTTAACTCCCCGACCAGACATAGCTTAACGAGAAAGGAATCGGGGTTTTTAAACATAGCTGTGAGCATCTAAAATAAACAATTAGATGGTGGGGGACACGGCCCTCTACTCGCCAGGAACAGAGAAGCTGGAAAACACACTGAGAAGCAAAATATTAGGGGTTTGCATTGTACATTGTGCATTATAATTAAATATACCAATGCTCCAGCAGAAATTAATTTTAAAACTGGTGGTGCAAACTCCTATATTCCCTCTAACAGATGTCTAAAACCCCGTCAAATTACACCCTATTTCATTCTAAGGCAATGAAAACAAGCTGTTCAGTGTATTGCAGTAGCACCAAAACCAATGAGAATTTCGACACGGATTTAGCTTTAGGCCAATGGACCTTTTGAAAGATAACTGCCCAGGTCCCAATGTCTGGGGCGTGCTTTGAATGGTTGAAACCCTACAGAATGAGCAGAATCAATGTAAGTATAATTAACAATAAAGAACAGTTGACTTGTATGGACAGGACAATGGCTTTATTAACATAATTACTATGTACTATGTTATATGTAGATGCAATGATTGCATATAAAAACGGAGACGGGTACCTTTTAAATAGGCCGATCCTCCAAATTCACTGGGAATATGGAGGGGGGAGTCATCGAGTGGTGCAGTAATCCTACTGAACCTTTTTATCCAGATCTATATCAGTGTTTTTTAGACTTCCGAAGGTTCTCATGGGGTGAGGGAAGAGCGACACTTAATCAACAAGAGTAAATAAACTCTCATGGAAGTTACATAATTGCCTTAGATAACATGGTCTCAGTGTAATACCATAGTAACTATTATTTGGTGGTTTTGCATGTTTAAAAAATTGACATCCATGTGAAATTAGAGGTAGCAGTATTTCAATGGTCTAAATATGTCTGTTACAGCACAATGAATGTATAGATAAAGGATAGTTCAAGCAAGCCTCCTTCTGATGTCAGCAACGATAAGTAGGAAGCTTGCTCGCATATTAGTGGTTACTTGGTTAGTCGTGCGCTGACTGTAACACGCACATATATTGGTCACACCAGCCCATCCGAGGTGCCCTTGATAAAGAACTACTGTGCACGTTGCTAGCACAACTCTGCATTTGCGATTGCCAAATGGTTAAATTGATGGTGATTAATCAGGGATGTCAACCACAAAACAGTCTTGCCATGCGCAAGTTTCTTCAGATGAAAGGAGTATAACAAAAATAAGGAATTCCAGGATATCTAACGCCACATTTATACACAAGGGGAATAAATAATGTGCAAAAAGGTGGTAATCGATATAAGGTTCTAATGAGTGGGGTAAGCCACTCTCTTTAGGTACAGAGACTGAACACTGACTACAATGTTATTAATGTTTGCTCTGCTGACTAAACAGACGGTAAGGCTGGGAACACAACATTCCAGATGGTGAAAGATGACAGACAGGCCTGAAAAGATTTGTCGCATTTTTCAAAAATCACGATACACAATACAGGCCCGAGCATGCTCCTCTAAACACAGAAACACACACAGCATAGGGAGAAGGTTCGGGACGGTGTGGTTCCTCGGGACCGCGGGCCTACAGGGAGACGAACATAGCCAATGGAAATTCACCCAGTCCCGAACGCAGCTGGCGATCTGAATCGTTCGGGGAAAAGCTAGGACACACAGGCCGATACAAGCCCAGATACGTTGGATAAAAGTATTCAGGGCTTTATCCGGTCAGTGTGTACCTAGATTGGACAATGGGTAGAACACGGGTGGTTTATAGCCAGTTATACTACCTAACTAACATAACAACATTGGCCAGGTACAGATTTTTGTATCGCTGCTATGTTGTCCAGTCGTAGACCAGATTTTCCATTTCTACCAGCCACGTACGGGGTACTCAAGCCCCCAGGATTTTCGCCCCAAAATTTTGCTCCAGATTCAATGCTGACGTAAACCTACAGCAATTCTGAATTTAACAGTCTCTCGTGTACGTTTGTTATTCTTGGTTTCGCTACAAGATGGTCAGCCTTTCTGCTCCCTTTAAAAGAATCTGTGCAGCTCTGGAAGGACTTCTTCTTTGACACCAACAGCAACGCATGCTGATTCTGCACAAAATAATATGGACAGTCTTTGAATTTTGTCAACTGATATAGCAAATACTTTAGGTATAAAATATTATATAGCTAAACACCAGAACAGAAATCAAATAGAAAGGAGAGTTAAGTATAAATCTTTGATTGGCTTAAAAGGCCGAATTTGAAAGGATGTTGTTGGTTTGTGCTGCAGATTTTAGAAAGTTCAATTAATGGCAAATGATGAGAATTGTGTTTTTACTTACACTTAATATAGCTGTCACATGAATGAAGGGGATGTCCAATTGGTGTGTGTAGTACTCTGTCAGGTGGGGGGGGATAAGATAACTTTTTTGATGATTGGTCAAAATGGGTTTTTTGAGTATACTTGCCTTTAAATATGGTGCCACATGATGGAGGGAAGCTCAGTTTGGTGTGTACCTGGTCAGGTGAGACCTGTGTAAACTTTTTGATTATTGATCAAAACATTATTTGTTTTGACTTTAACGGTACCTTTAAGGGCATCTAATTGGGAAAATGAACTTTTTTTTCTTCTTTTCCAGGGGTTCTAGTAATCCCAACATACCCTACAGTGTCTGTCACTTTTTTGTAGATTCTCCTTGTCCTGAGATACACTAAGTTAGAAAAATACATAATGATCCTGCTATCCTTTGGACTGTCAATCAAATCCTGTGACGTGATCCCCCCCTACACGGCTCTGTACTCAACAGAGAGAATGCATTGCAGGGGGGAAAAGAGGTAGCTTTGCTGGTAGATATAAGGCTGCACTGACCCCTTTCGTAAAGCTTTCACTGATTGATGATGGGTCACAAAGAGAGAGATCATAATACTGTACGTTCTCCTTCTTCCATGATCTCCAGGACAGCTTTTCTTATTGGCACTATGCATGGTTGTGTTTGTCAGGATGGGATGTTGAACTTTTAACTCCTCGGAGTGAGACATGGGGGAGGGTGGGTAACAGAGGGGAGGGGGAAAGGGGGGAGTGCTGCACAGAGTGATCTGACACCATGGTTTGTTAAAACAGAGGTAACAGGCACAGGGATAGATTAAGGCAGCACAGTAGTAAGAATTTAAACTTTGTAAAGGGGGCAATGTGTCGGAGTCCACAAAACAAAAAAGGGTTTAGTCGAAATTTGAGATAAATCCGTACTGCTCCGTGGACTCCTGTAGCTAGGTACTAATCATTTATAAAAATAAAGGGAATAATTCTACTAAGCATTTATACATGAAAGGCATATTACTACTAATCGTTTATAAATATAAGAAATATTATAATTGTGATAAGTTAAAGGGAATTTATCTAATGTTCACTAAATGAAAGGAATTACACCAACCGTTATTAAATTAAAGGCATATTCTACTAATTGTTGAAATTAAAGGGATATTTCCACCGTAAAAATGTTTTTGACTCCAGAAACCACAATACAAAAGTAAGTAATGAGGAACCTATTGCTATTCATAAGTTAGTTATTGTAAAATACAAGTTCTACATGATGAAACTTAAACTGCCAGAAAAATGGACATATTCCAAGTAGTACCGTTGTAAGGTATATGATAGCCATAAACACGGCCCCAAGACAATGAGAAGCCAATTAATGGACATTCACCAAAAACTTATAAAAACCTTCATGGTGATCAATTTTAGTGGCATAACGGTCCAAAAAATCACAAAATGGCCACAGTCGTCAATTCTATTGTGATACAATGCGTGGTCAAAAAAAATTTGTGCAATACCATGCGGTGGTGTAGACTACAGCAATGGCTATTGTATAAAATAGATTACGGGCAAAGGATTGTACTTTCTCCAAAACCTGGTCTATAATATGGCCATAAAAACCTTAATGCCGGCTGATTGTGCAAAGTAATACACTGCAGTCCCTGGGAGAATCCTCTTATGATATTACATGACTGGTTTTGTTCGTATGGTCAACGATTGATGTTTATAGGGGATATCAAACCTACAGATGTTTGGGAAACTATAACCCCAGCATCCCTGGCTTGCAATGATAAGGGGTATAGTTTGCACACATATGGTGCGTAATTTTCTGGAGTGTTCGGCATTCCGATTTCTGTTATCCCTACTTCTTTGAAAAGATCATGTCATTCCATACATGGAATGGTACTTGGGTGGTTGTTTAAACTATAGTTCTCACCAAGCTGGCTCCCTTATCGGGATACCCTCTCTGTACATTCATTTTTTTTTCTTTAGGGCTTTATATGTTGCAGGGGGGCCTTATACATCAACCCCCGTTATGGAATCAGTTTCCCAGCATACTCCCTTAAAACTTTAACAATGAGCTCTTCTGGGAACTGTAGTTCATTTTGTGGTGGCAAATTATCTGGAAAGATTCCTGGTTTCATTTGTTTGTATGGGTGATTTTGGTCTTTTTGTTAGAGAGACAGCACAGGCTTCAGCTATTCTCTTTCTACGACAGTTCAATGGCTACAGGTTGTGCCAAGTAAGTACAATCAGCTTGCCGACTGCTGAGATGCGCAGAGTAGCTGACCGAACGCCTGAGCTGTGGAGTGTTGTGGTGTGTGGTGTTGTACCTGTGTGCGTGCGTGTGTGGAAGGTTTACAGAATCTATATTATACGGTAGGTAACGAGCGTGGGTTAGTTGCTGTATCCACATTTTACTTACAGAAATTTTCTTTGTGGTTATTGAGTAGACTATTTTATTGGTTAATAAAATTAAATAAATTTTTACTTCTTGTAATTTTTTTATGGCTCAAATCAACCAATCAATCTAATGACAGCCATACACATAGCAATATTATTGTCTGATCATTCCAATCGTAGTAAATGACGATATTAATACAAAAAATATTACCTTGACAGTCCAAATACGAAAATAGAATAACATGATGGGATTACCATAGAAATAATAACACAGCTGATAATATGGCCATTTGTTGCGGGCGTGTCTGATGGGATTATGGGGATGCTATGACTTCTCCAGCATCATTGCTTCTGGAAAAACGACCCTCCGACTTAATCTTCCAAGTGGGACTTGGGCTTCAAGGCTCATGTCTGAATAAAGTTTTACCAATACACAGCAATACATTAACATTATAATTCTGGACCCTGAACACACAGTTGACACTTATAATCTTTCACCGTAAGAGCAGTTATCTCAAGCTGAAGGCAGGCAAAACAACAGTACAAGCAATAAATAACAGTTAAGGAGGCCAATGGCAATACACCCTGACAATCCTGGGGGCCCGATATTGTACAAGATTGGATCGTTGCATGTGTGGCCCTTTGTAAGTATGCAATGTGGTTAACAGATACAGTCTTTTTTACGCCAAATATGCTGCCATTCTTAGTTAATCTTCCGCAGCCATGAAACCTTGTTACATCGCCATAAAGGCGGAATGGTGTCTTTAAGATTATAATAGCCAATAGCGTCTCTCAGGGAATGTCATCAAGGCATGGGACACAAAGGCCCAATATTTAAATTGATGTGGCGTGTAACAGTGAAATCAAAGTTAATCATGGGCCAGCAATAATATTGCAGTGAGACAGGGAAGTGCAGTTAGAATTACATATTGTGATTTTATATAGTGCAACATTTCGTAGCACTCATATCAGTATAATTCCACACAGGCCCTGCCCGAAGAACTTTACAATCAAGCAACATTTATTTGAACATTAAATTATCAGTATAATATGTCTTTCTGATTGTGGGGAGGAAACCGGGAGTGCCCCGGACAAAAAAAACTCACGCAAGCCCGGGAAGAACAGCAACTCTTGCAGAGTGGCCAAGGGATTGGAGTCAATCTTATGGACTTCAGTGCCTGCAAGGGATCAGTGTAACCACTGAGCCACCGTGCTATCATATAGGAGCATATTTTAAAAACCCGAGTGAGATAGCAAATTGTCAGTTAAAAAGTACGATCGTTAGCGTACACAGAGAAATATCGACATCATGGTATGGTATGGGCAATCTAAATCTACGAACTCAATCTTTACACATGCGATTGTAAAATAGCTATACCGCAGTCTTATAAATATGGCACATAATACCTAGGGGGAGGGACTTCTAATACGGTGTGTTCATGGGGTCTGCGCCATGGATTTTGGACAAGTCATCCGACGGAGGATTATTTAATGTAAGGAAATGTTTAAGTTTAAATATAGCATATAGGAATTACAGTATCAGCACGGCCCCACTCGCGACAGATAAACAGTTCTGTTGCAAATGCTTATGATTTATTATAGTAATAAGATAAATAAATTGTATTCTCTCTGGGGAGTTCCTACGTACAAGACAGAGACCCCAGGAACGAGTTCTAAAAACATAATTAAACAGATTCAGATTCATAGTGTCATATTAAACACTTTCCTGTACATGACCATTTGCAGCTTTAGATATCCGTCTCTAGGAAAGGAGAAAGAAGTAAATCTGAAATCTAATAAAAAGAAAGTCATTTCTTTGAATGGGAATGTTGGAAGGAACATTGGGCCATATTTATAAAGGGGAAGTCTAAACTAACTAAATCGTGGTTATTTTTATGGAGTGTTGTGACTTGCACAAGACGCAACGTATTTAATGAAGGATTTTACATTACTTGGGCCAATATTTATAAAAGGAGAAGTATAACTAAATCGTGGTTATTTGATGGCGAGTGTGATCCGCCCACCAATGACGCATAGTATATAATGAAGGATTTTTTTTGACCATTACTTGGGCCATATTTCTAAAGGGGAAGATAAACAAACGTGTTTGGTATTTATGGCGTGACCGCACAATGACGCACAGTATTATAACTGACGGATTTTACAGATTTGGCCATATTTTAAAGGGGAAGGTATAACTAAAATCGTTTGGTATTTATGGGCGTGTGACCGGCACAATGGACGAAACAGTATTATAATGAAGGATTTTAACATTAATCTGGGCACATAATTTTTTTTTTTTTAAAGGGGGAAGTATAACTAAACGTTGGTTAGTTTTGGGTTCGTGGACTGCACCATGACGCACAGTATTTTTTATAATGAAGGATTTTTAAATTATTGGGCCTATTTATAAAGGGAAGTATAACTAAATGTGGTATTTTATGGGTCCGTGTGTGTGAGACGACCACAATGACCGCACAGTATATAATGAAGGATTTTTACATATTGGGCCATATTATAAAGGGGAAGTATAACTATAATCGTTGTACTTTAGGGCGTGTGCCGAACATGATGAAACAGATATAATGAAGGATTTTTACATTAATTAGAGTTGCACACTCGGTCCGGTTATACGTTTGCGGTCTGGCATAGATGAACCTATGCCCACTTGTTGGTTTATTAGTGACCCGATAAACAGGTTAGGCTGAGCCACACGTGACGCGCCAGAATCACGCACGTTACCGTAGAGAGCGTTATAGTATGCGATGGTGGTGCAGATTCCTGGGCATTTTACGCATGCGATTTGAGTTTTCCTGTGATGTTGAACGCCAGGCGTTTTAACGCACCAAAAATGGTTGTGAAAGCACATTTTTGCACCCATGCGATTTCAATTTGAACCAAAACGATGCCCTTAAAGCATCTAGGTGAAAGCTGGGGCCATTTGAAGGTTGAGGGCACTACAGAACGACACAGAGAGTAATATACATAAATATTTGGGACTTACGTGGTATATGGATTGTTTCCTGATATAACGAAAGTGAAATATCTCACACACAATCTGTCAGCGGATGTCATTATTCACACTCGCTAATATTTTTTAATTTGACTTTTCTAACTGTCATGTTTTTTTAACTGACCATTTCAAAGTCTGGTTGGAAACTGAAGGGCCTAGTACCGCGAGCCGGATACCGCCTATATTGTCCCCCTTAGCAATGCCGTGCGTGATCGAATGGCTCTCGTGCATGTGCGGCTTATACCTGCCTGTGCGTCAGGTACGTGACACAAAATGTTGAGTAAGTCGCAAGTCGACGTAGTTGTGTCTGAAACAAGGAACGCTGGCACCCAATGCAGGTAGGGGAGGGGGGGGATAACAGAAATAAACACAACCCCGATTTCAGTATGATAATGCTACCCACGAACAGAAGTTGGAAATACGGTGGCTATCGTAAATGAGTCACAATGTAAAGGATCATGTGAATATAGTATGATAATTAGATTGTCTGGGTAGGATCAGGGATTGTGACCATGATATGTAATTAGAATGATATCAAAGTGTAGTGATCATGTGACCAAGGTAGGCACAAGTAGATGATTACATACAGATGAGTACAGAATGTGGGTATATAAACAAGGCGTCATGATATTTTAACGTCTTTGATCTTGCAGAAAAGTAAGTGATAATCGCTCCTGTAGTTATCACAGTGGGAAAAGAGGGTAAAGGGAAATTAGTTCTTACTGTGTGTGCCATTACTGCTGGATCGGTCTTACTGCGTGTGCTATTACTGCTGGATCGGTCTTACTGCGTGTGCCATTCCTGCTGCATCGGTCTTACTGCGTGTGCCATTCCCGCTGGATCAGTCTTACTGCGTGTGCCATTACTGCTGGATCAGTCTTACTGTGTGTGCCATTCCCGCTGGATCAGTCTTACTGCGTTTGCCATTCCCGCTGGATCAGTCTAACTGCGTGTGCCATTCCTGCTGGATCAGTATTACTGCGTGTGTCATTACTGCTGGATCAGTCTTACTGCGTGTGCCATTACTGCTGGATCAGTCTTACTGCGTGTGCCATTCCTGCTGGATCAGTCTTATTGCGTGTGCCATTCCTGCTGGATCAGTCTTACTGCGTGTGCCATTCATGCTGGATCAGTCTTACTGTGTGTGCCATTACTGCTGGATCAGTCTTACTGTGTGTGCTATTACTGCTGGATCAGTCTAACTGCGTGTGCCATTACTGTTGGATCAGTCTTACTGCGTGTGCCATTACTGCTGGATCAGTCTAACTGCGTGTGCCATTACTGCTGGATCAGTCTAACTGCGTGTGCCATTCATGCTGGATCGGTCTTACTGCGTGTGCCATTCATGCTGGATCAGTCTTACTGTGTGTGCCATTCATGCTGGATCAGTCTTACTGCGTGTGCTATTACTGCTGGCTCAGTCTAACTGCGTGTGTCATTCCTGCTGGATCAGTCTAACTGTGTGTGCCATTCATCCTGGATCAGTCTTACTGCGTTTGCCATTACTGCTGGATCAGTCTTACTGCGTGTGCTATTACTGCTGGATCAGTCTAACTGCGTGTGCCATTCATGCTGGATCAGTCTTACTGCATTTGCCATTACTGCTGGATCAGTCTAACTGCGTGTGTCATTACTGCTGGCTCAGTCTAACTGCATGTGCCATTACTGCTGGATCGGTCTTACTGCGTGTGCCATTGCTGCTGGCACAGTCTAACTGCGTGTGCCATTACTGCTTGTGCCATTGCTGCTGGCACAGTCTAACTGCGTGTGCCATTACTGCTTGGATCGGTCTTACTGCGTGTGCCATTACTGCTGAGTCTAACTGCGTGTGCCATTACTGCTGGATCGGTCTTGCTGCATGTGCCATTACTGCTGGCTCAGTCTAACTGCGTGTGCCATTACTGCTGGATCGGTCTTACTGCGTGTGCCATTACTGCTGGACTGCGTGTGCCATTACTGCTGGATCGGTCTTACTGCGTGTGCCATTACTGCTGGCTCGGTCTTACTGCGTGTGCCATTACTGCTGGATCAGTCTTACTGCGTGTGCCATTACTGCTGGATCGGTCTTACTGCGTGTGCCATTACTGCTGGATCGGTCTTACTGCGTGTGCCATTACTGCACTGCGTGTGCCATTACTGTTGGATCGGTCTTACTGCTTGTGCCATTACTGCTGGATCGGTCTCACTGCATGTGCCATTACTGCTGGCTCGGTCTTCCAGCGTGTGCCATTACTGCTGGCTCTGTCTTACAGCGTGTACCATTACTGCTGGCTCGGTCTTACTGCGTATGCTATAACTGCTGGATAGGTCTTACTGTGTGTGTCATTACTGCTGGATCAGTCTTACTGCGTGTGCTATTACTGCTGGATCGGTTACTGCTGGATCAGTCTTACTGCGTGTGCTATTACTGCTGGATCGGCCTTACTGCGTGTGCTATTACTGTTGGATCGGCCTTACTGCGTGTGCTATTACTGCTGGATCAGTCTTACTGCGTGTGCCATTACTGCTGGATCGGTCTTACTGCGTGTGGAACCCCAGTGGAGTGTCCCTCAGTGATTGATCTGAGATGTTGAGATGTTGAATTGTGTGTTTTCACTCCCATTTACCCCCCAGGTCACCACTTGATCCTACTCTAATGGAGTATCTTAAGAAGAAAGTGCCATTGATCAGTGTGCGGAATCACTTTAGGCTTTATCTGTCCTTTAACTGGGTGACTATAACCAGACTGACATTACACTGAACACATTTACAATTCAAATCCAAACACACACACACCATATTAAGGTCTGGATGTTCCACCTGTATGTAAATGTTTGGGGATCGTAGTATTTCTATTAGCAATGGATCATTTATATGGTACGTTAGGGTTTGTGCCTAATTGTGAAAAATGGAAAATATACACAGTTTTTCCAGATGTAAATCTACTGACTCGTGCATACAATTACATTTCCCTAGGATTAAATCTCTCACACCCATAGAGGGAAAAGAGGCAGACATTCCCTGTACAATGGTGCAGCATATGTTGCCACATGTTGGTTGGTGGAGAGCTCCCCGAAGTCTCCCAGCAAAGGGGGGTCCTATGGATCTCCACTTGGTCCGTCCAGCTTTGGCCAGAAGATTAAGTGGTAAAGATGTTCCTGACCACCGCATGGCACTTCTCTGTGGTATTGGGCATGAAAGCACCGTCCCCAGACTCTCAGTACAAAAATCAGCGTGGTTTGGTCCACCCATAGATCTAGGATGTCCAACCTGCAGTACCGAGAGCCGTTATCAGATATTTGTGTCTTAAAGTCACGTTAACCAATGTACCAAGTGTTAACGTGATTTTAAACACAACGGCAGTTGCGACATTATGCAAAAACTGTGTGTTGCGCAACTGCCGCAACAATGTACCGAGCAGTTAACACCTTTTAGGTTGGGTACACACCAGCCGATATTTTCAGCCGACCGACTGTTTCATGGCACTTTCGGTCGGTTGGCCAAAACAGCGGCTGGTATTGGGCGAGCGGCCGCGACCGACCTCGTCATTCGTTCTACCAGATCGTACGACGAAATGATCGGGTGTGTCGCCAAAATTATGATCGATCGTCGGTTCCTCATGGGATCGTTTGCATTTTTGGCCATGGCAGAATTTGCTGCGACCAGCATTTGTCCCTGACGAGCGCTCGTCAGGACAAATAGTCCCTCGGTGTGTACACAGCCTTAGACGTAATCTCTATGCTAGCAGATAGCTGGAGTTAAAGATTCACAAAAGGCAAACTCCATTCGCAATGCACAGAAACCACATTGGTTTAATGCATGGCCTAAAGGGGGCAATAGAGAGTGATAGCGGCTCTTGGTACATAGCCCTGTATAACCCCAACAATAAATTTTTTCATTAAATCATTAACTATAACGGTTGGGGGCAACGGTTTGGTGTCTGGGAATTGGAACTGATGCAATTGAGGGTGCAAATGTTTGCCCTGATATTAATCTGCAGCAGCCAATCGGATTTTTGATCTTTTATAATAACCTAACATCTGATTGGTCCCACAGGGACATTTCTGCACCTTTAATTGCTTAGCCCCTAAATTGTGACCTGCACTAAAGGAAGGGAAGTGGCGCCATTAATTCGATTTCCAATAAAGTAGATTTTGAATAAAGGATCTTACAGCAGGGGTAGCGTAGTACACGTAATGTAAGACGTGTGTTCCAAAATGCTATCAATGTTTTGTTTTGTTTCCTTATTTTGTCTCCATGTTATTATGTAACGACTGATCTCCTGATACCAGACCCCAGCCTGTCCATCAGGTATCCCTGTCCTCCTATCGCTGGGCTACTCTCGGTGCTCTCGGCGCTCTCCTACCCTGTCATTCCCCACTATACTGGCATCAATTCAAATGTTGGTAAGATTGTCTGTACTCCAGCCAGTCAACCCCATAAATCAATATCAGAGCATGTGCTGTAGATATCTCTAGCTGCAATTACTCAGTGAGTTCCTGTTCTTTTTAAAGGGAAGTGACTATGGAAAAACTGGTTGAGCCAGCGAGAGAGCTGCAAATGTAAAGTGCTGGAGACTCTCGCCTTCCATGGATAAGGATGGTCAGTCCCACTCAACAGGCACAGGGGGAACATGAAATGAAAGGCTGCAATATAACCCTCACTCCCATGAAGACTCCAACAGCCTGGACAGAGGAAGATCTTCTGCGTTGCTATTCGCCGTGATCTTACTTCATCAAGTCGTCCAGGTAAGTGCACATTGTCTATAGGGCAGACCCAGGGAGGATGTATAAGATGCTGGCAGGCTGCAATCATCATTAACCACCCGGGTTTAAATTCCTTCACCGCCTGCTGTGCTGTATAATGCACTAGGGAAGGGAATACATGGGGCAGGCCTGTTCTCAGTGAATGCTGGGAGTTGTAGTCTAAACAATATTATATTTTTTAATGTTTAACGTAATAAATACAAAGCCTGAGCCATAGCGGTGGATCTGTAGATGTTTAACCACTTCTGCTTTTATGTTCATGAAAGAAAATGACAACCCAGTGGTGTGCATTGTCTCTGTAACTGTCATCAGTGTGAATTACGTCCATCAATCAGGTAGAACTGCCTGTCGAGGAATTTAAACCCTTTGCATACAGGAGTACAAAAGGGATAAAGGCCAGCATCCCCTCCAGGCCTGTATCGACTGCAGTTTTGCAATTGCTCTTGGACTACATCTCCCAGCAACCCCTGGCAGCCTTTGTTTTGCGCTCAACAAGTTGCAGGATAGAATATTCTGATTAGACACATTGCAGCAGATACTGTATCTCTGTCTGTGACAGCGGGTTAATCCGGGTAATCCCAGCATTACGTATAGAGTTGATATATTTGTTACTATATTTAAAGGCTACATACCATGAAAGGTTAGCCTGCACATGGTTGACTGATAATTATCACGCTCATATTTCAGGGACAGGCGGACTGTTTGCAGCCTAATGTTCTGTAGAATTCCTTTATGGTACATCCAACAAAGCTTTCCGTGATTATAATAGAGAAGATTAATTGTGAGCTGATACTGATCACTCGCGTTAAGGTGGCCATAGACGTACCAACTCAGTTGTAAGGTGCGGAGATCATACGATCGTATTGGCCAACAAAAACTATAGGGGAAAAAATTGTCCAATCAGACTGACAATCATAGTATACCTGCGATCGCTGTGTGTATGGTCACCATAGCTTATTTTAAAATGATTAAAAAGGACAAGTTAAATCTCTGAACTACACATCAGAAGAACAGGTGAGACGCAGATTTGGCTTTATATCAATGTCATTTTGCTGTGGCTGGTGGAAATGTGCCTTATTAGCATGGGACATTCTAGACCCACACAGTTTAGTCACTGACTGTTATGTTCTTGCACATGCTCAGTCCTGAATTACTATACACCGCAGGTTACTGCCCATGGTGACTATTGTGTTAAACAGATGATCGATGCACTTGCAACTGTTAAAACAGCCGATTGCTGGTTGTGAGGGGGACCAGAGCAAGGCCAAGGCCACACTCCAGTGTCTTAGCGCATTGGACGTGCATGCACAAGTGGGCACGTTAATGGTGTGTGTTGGCGTGCCCTCCAATTTGACAACATTGTGCAATTGTAATTAAACGCAATTGCGGAAAAATGCAGGTTGCATGTGCAGCACAACGCAGGGGAGCCCCTGGTGTGTGATCAGATCGCATGTTAAAACGTGGCTCTGTGGCCTAGCGATTTCCTACATTGCGCATGCAGTTTTTGTTAACTTAATCATGCAATGCACGAAAGCATGCAATTTCGGGTGTGTTGGAAGAGTGCATCCATTTGCGGCATTTTTATGCACAATCACATGCGATTTCCCATCTCAAAAGAAGAAATCGCAAGCGCAACCGTACAGAAATCGCATGCAAATCTCACCGTAATCACACGTGCAATTGGGTGCACTTGCGTAGTGCTTCCTGTGCGATGCAGTGTGGCTGTCCCTAAGGTGGGGCCTGATAGGCGTTTATAGATATAAAACCCATGTCTCACCAGCAATAGACAAGGTAGTCCAGTTTGTTACCATGTGGTTGCAATATATAATATGTTTGGATGGATCTATAAGCTCCGACCTGTGTCCAGGTAAACACCAGCCTTTCTAGGTGCTTCCTACTCATTAAGAGACAGTCACTTCATCGCTCCCCAGCCTCCCTGATGGATACAAATAAGGTCAAAGGGCATGGCCCCACTACAGCGCACGCAATCACGAGCGTTATCGAATGCAATGGCGTGCGCGTTCTTGTGCGTTTTTCAGAAACGCATGCGATTTTGCCGTTTTGCGTTATGGAAACAAATCACAGTCAATTACAAATAATATAAATTACTAGAAACAGATATTACATCCCTTTCCCAAACAGCTGGTGTTGCCACTACCATATTGCTCCTTTCAGGTTTTTTGTTGCTCAAATCAATATCATTTTTTATGTTGGTTTAACTGTTACAATACATTAGAAATATCATACTTTCTGTAAAAGATTTGTAAGCCTGCCACCATGTCAAGTAGATTCTTTCAGCAGGGCCCTAACTAACCTAACCAAGCCTAACAAACTAACTAAAGCTAACCCAACCAACAAAATTTAAAAACAACATCATATTGTTACTAGGGAAAATACTTTTTTTTCTTAACCGGTCAAGGTAAAAATTTACTGCCCATTTGCCGCCTTTCTTCTTCATCAGGGGTGCCGCCTGAGACAAATGTTTCACTCTTCCTAATGGTAGATGTGGCCCTGATCAAGCCGTTGAAATCACATTGAAAGCACATTGACAGAAAGGTTATAGTAAGTGTAAATAGTGATCACTTGTGGTTTGGGTGCACTTGACAAAGGGTAGATTTCCCCAAAACATGCTGTACTAGTGCGAACCGAATCCCCCCCCCTTCTTTTCTCTTTCTCACTCTCCTCCTCAGCAGTGTCATCATCCACCTCGCGCAGACAGAGGGAAGAGGGTTCATGATGCAGCACTCGGGCTCCTGCGTCCGTGATCCACATCTTTACATCTGCCGGTTAGTATATAGGATAAACCTTTCACGTCAAACCTCGCCTGCTTCCTGATCTACAGTTGATGTTTGTTGATGTCCAAAATGCAGAGAGGCAGCATTAACAGCGGAGGGTGGGATACAAGTTTATTCAGAAATGTATTTCCCTGATTTAAACTTAAAGGGGAACTGTGGTCTCCAAGCCAGTTAAGTTTAAATGAAGGCCAGTTTCCTACCTTTAAAACAGCGATCAACCACCTCTCTACGTGCTCCACAGCCCAATAATACAGAAATGACTGACCAGAAAGTTAATGGGTTCTCCTGCACAGTGCCGCTGGCAAGCACAGACTCAGACACGCTCAGTGTGTGAGGGAGACAGGAAGTCCCTCCTCCTCGCGAGCACCCGCGAGTGGGCGGGGCTACATGGGGGGTAACATAATGGGTCATGGCAACTGGAGGGACCATGGGGTCCATGAGTGGGAGGGACCAGGGGGGGTGCAAAGGGGAGGAGGAGACACAGGACAGTTGACTGACAGTTTCAGAGCAGGAAGTGTAGGGGACCTGGTGATGCTGCTGCCATATCACACACAAAATGTAAATATCTTCAAACTATGCAAAAATATACGATGGAAATATATTGCAAAAATTCTCAGGGGAGCAATTCCTATCAATTTACCTAAGTCATTTTTGGACCACAGTTCCCTTTTAATGACTTAATAGGGACAAAGTTTTATGGCCAAATAATAAAACTTATTTTACATTACCACCCAGACTAAACTCACTCACTAGGACTGTGCTTGTACTGTTTAATACAGTATAAAGGACAAAGGACACTTTACAGCAATTGAGTTTGTGCACCTTCACACTTCACTACTGTTTTCCCAACCCTGCTAGCTTAGTCTAACTGCTATTACTGTGTGTGTTATTATGCTGGATCATTCTTACTGTGTGTGCCATTACTGCTGGATCGGTCTTACTGTGTGTGCATTACTGCTGGATCGATCTTACTGCGTGTGCCATTACTGCTGGATCGATTTACTTGGTGTGCCTTACTGCGTCGTCTAGCTTGCTTCTGCTGGATCGTCTTACTGTGTGTGCCATTACTGCTGGATCGGTCTACTCTTTGCCATCTGCTGATCTCTTACTGTGGTGCCATTCTGCTGATCGTTCTTACTGGTGTGCCATTTGCTGGATCGGTCTTACTGTTGTGCCATTACTGCTGGATCGGTCTTACTGTGTGTGCTATTACTGCTGGATCGGTCTTACTGTGTTGCCTTACTGCTGGATCGGTCTTACTGTGTGCCATTACTGCTGGATCGGTCTTACTGTGTGTGCCATTCACTGCTGATCGGTCTTACTGCGTGTGGCTATTACTGCTGGAATCGTCTTACTGTGTGTGCTATTACTGCTGGATCGGTCTTACTTGTTGTGCTATTACTGCTGGATCGGTCTTACGTGTGTGCCATTACTGCTGGATCGGTCTTACTGTGTGTGCCATTACTGCTGTATCGTCTTACTGTTTGTGCCATTACTGCTGGATCGTCTACTGCGTGCTATTACTGCTGGATCGTCTTACTGCGTGTGCCATTCCTGCTGCATCAGTCTTACTGCGTGTGCCATTCCCTCTGGATCAGTCTTACTATGCGTGTGCCATTACTGCTGGATCAGTCTTACTGTGTGTGCCATTCCCGCTGGATCAGTCTTACTGCGTTTGCCATTCCCGCTGGATCAGTCTAACTGCTGTGCCATTCTCTGCTGGATCAGTATTACTGGCGTGTGGTCCATTACTGCTGGATCAGTCTTACTGCGTGTCATACTGGCTGCGGATCGTCTACTGCGTGTGGCATTCCTGCTGGATCAGTCTTATGCGTGTGCCATCCTGCTGGATCAGTCAAACTGCGTGTGCCATTCCTGCTGGATCAGTCTTACTGCGTGTGCCATTCATGCTGGATCAGTCTTACTGTTGTGCCATTACTACTGCTGGATCAGTCTTACTGTGTGTGCTATTACTGCTGGATCAGTCTAACTGCGTGTGCATTATGTTGGATCATCTTACTGCGTGTGCCATTACTGCTGGATCAGTCTAACTGCGTGTGCCATTACTGCTGGATCAGTCTAACTGCGTGTGCCATTCATGCTGGATCGGTCTTACTTGCGTGTGCCATTCATGCTGGATCAGTCTACTGTGTGTGCCATTCATGCTGGATCAGTCTTACTACTGCGTGCTATTACTGCTGGCTCAGTCTAACTGCGTGTGTCATTCCTGCTGGATCAGTCTAACTGTGTGTGCCATTCATCTGGATCAGTCTTACTGCGTTTGCCATTACTGCTGGATCAGTCTTCTGCGTGTGCTATTACTTACTGCTGGATCAGTCTAACTGCGTGTCCATTCATGCTGGATCGTCTTACTGCATTGCCATTACTCTGGATCGTCTAACTGCGTGTTGCATTACTACTGCTGCTCAGTCTAACTGCATGTGCCATTACTGCTGGATCGGTCTTACTGCGTGTGCCATTGCTGCTGGCACAGTCTAACTGCGTGTGCCATTACTGCTTGGATCGGTCTTACTGCGTGTCCATTACTCGAGTCTAACTGCGCTGTGCCATTACTGCTGGACGGTCTTGCTGCATGTGTCCATTACTGCTGGCTCAGTCTAACTGCGTGTGCCATTACTGCTTCGCGCTCGGTCCTTACTGCTGTGCCATTACTGCTGGCTCGGTCTAACTGCGTGTGCCATTACTGCTGGTCAGTCTTACTGCGTGTGCCATTACTGCTGATCGGTCTTACTGCGTGTGCCATTACTGTTGGATCGGTCTTACTGCTTGTGCCATTACTGCTGGATCGGTCTCACTGCATGTGCCATTACTGCTGGCTCGGTCTTCCAGCGTGTGCCATTACTGCTGGCTCTGTCTTCAGCGTGTACCATTACTGCTGGGCTCGG
Source organism: Hymenochirus boettgeri (assembly GCA_019447015.1). Taxonomy (NCBI): domain Eukaryota; kingdom Metazoa; phylum Chordata; class Amphibia; order Anura; family Pipidae; genus Hymenochirus; species Hymenochirus boettgeri. Next base: position 321,559,099 of record CM033470.1, on the reverse strand, counting down.
TCTTACTGCTGTATGCTATAACTGCTGGATAGGTCTTACTGTGTGTTCATACTGCTGGACTAGTCTTACTGCGTGTGCTATTACTGCTGGATCGGCCTTACTGCGTGTGCTATTACTGTTGGATCGGCCTTACTGTCGTTGCTATTACTGCTGGATCAGTCTACTGCGTGTGCATTACTGCTGGATCGGTCTTACTGCGTGTGCCTTACTGCTGGCTCCTTCTTACTGCGTGTGCCATTACTGCTGGCTCATTCTTACTGCGTGTGCCATTACTGCTGTATCAGTCTTACTGCGTGTGCCATTACTGCTGGCTCAGTCTTACTGCGTGTGCCATTACTGCTGGCTCGTCTTACTGCGTGTGCCATTTCTGCTGGATCGGTCTTACTGTGTGTGGCATTACTGCTGGATCGGTCTTACTGTGTGTGGCATTACTGCTGGATCGGTCTTACTGTGTGTGCCATTACTGCTGGATCGGTCTTACTGTGTGCCATTACTGCTGGATCGGTCTTACTGTGTGTGCCATTACTGCTGGATGGTCTTACTGTGTGCCATTACTGCTGGATCGTTCTAACTGTGTGTGCCATTACTGCTGGATCGGTCTTACTGTGTGTGCCATTACTGCTGGATCGGTCTTACTGTGTGTGCCATTACTGCTGGATCGGTCTTACTGTGTGTGCCATTACTGCTGGATCGGTCTTACTGTTGGTGTGCCATTACTGCTGGACCAGAAGGTAAGACATTGTCCTTAAAGGAACACTAAACCGATAAAACCATCTATTTGCCATTCGTTTCATTATTCACAGGGAGGTGAGAAAGCTTATTCTCACCTCCCTGTGAATAATAGGACGCTCGGGGGACCTGGAACTTCCTTGGCTCTGTCCACTCACAGCCACTTCTCACTGAACAGCTTTCTCTCTGATCGCGTGCCCTATCTTTTGTATTGGCGCGCATGTGCCTAAGATAGGGCGTGTGGTCGGGACCGAGCGGCTGTCAGTGAAGGAGCGGCTGCGAGCGGAGCGAAGGTAAGTTCCAGGTCCCAGTGTAAATATTCACAGGGAGGTGAGAATAAGCCTTCTCACCTCCCTGTGAATGATACAAACGATGGCAAATAGTTGGTTTTCAAATTATGGGAGTTTAGTGTCCCTTTAAATTCCCGGTCTTTATCATACGTTAAAGGGATAGTTCACTATTCGAGTGAACTTTCCTTTACACCAGCTATTTAAAGGTTCGGAATGGGTTAACCTCATTCATGATGTATAGAGAGCCGATATTGGATCAGAGCATTGCCTTAAAGGGGGCAATAGAGGCATAGGGGTTGGTAAATATTTATAAAATATAGTTATGGTTGCTTGTTTTGTTTTACTAGGTAGCTGAACAAAGTGACTTTTTTCCTTGAAACTTGTATCTTTTAGGGCTAACACACTTATTTTGTGGTCCGGTTAAGTATAGCCCCCAAAATTTCCGTGCTAAAATGACTGTAGCCCTGTAATTAATTTGGTTTGAAAAGCCAAATTCCTGTTCTTTCTATTTCTTCTTCTTCTTTTTCTTCTTCCGTTTTATTCTTCCGCTTTTTTGGACCGTATCTCCTCCCACAGTTTTTGAGCTAGACATGAAATTCGGTAAGACGTGCGGGGCATATAGGAGAAGTGTGCTTCTTCTAGCTAAGGAATCCGCGGAAGCGTTACGGCGTCATCGTGTGAATTTCCGGACATTTTTTCCCATAGACTATAATGGTAACAATCCTCAAATGTGGATATTTTCAAAACAGTTTTTTTCATGGTCATAAATACAAATGGTGATAACCCCAACCCCCCACACAGATCCAGGTACCACACCTACTGATCTACTTATCCATTATGGTGGAAGCCATATTAAAGGATAACAAAGTCAAAAAAACTCATTGATTTATCCTCAATAAAGATAGTTTTATGGTTGTAAACACAAAAAAGACATACATACCCCATCACACCAGACCAGGTACACACCTACTGATTACTTATGCATTACTGTGGAGCCATATTTAAGGGTAACTAAAGTCAAAAAAACTAATTAGATTTATCCTCAATAAAAATAGTTTTATGGTTGTAAACACAAAAAAGACATACCCCTCAAACGAACCAGGTACACACACTACTAATCTACTTATGCATTACTGTGGCAGCACATATTTAAAGGGTATAAAGTCAAAAAAACTAATTAGATTTATCCTCAATAAAATATAGTTTTATGGTTGTAAACACAAAAAAGACATACCCGCTCAACCAGACCCAGGTACACACACCTACTGATTACTTATCCATTACGGGGGCAGCCATATTTAAAGGGTAACTAAAGTCAAAAAAAACTAATTTAGATTTATCCTCAATAAAATATAGTTTTATGGTTGTAAACACAAAAAAGAACTAACCCCCTCAACCAGACCCAGGAACACACACCTACTGATTATTTTATCCATTACTGTGGCAGCCATACTTAAAGGTAACTAAAGTCAAAAAAATTAATTTTGATTAATAATAAAAAAGGTTGTTTTTTAACCCCCATGTGGCACAGTACATACTACTACTGACCTACCCTCCATTACTGTTGCAGCCATACCTAAAGGGTAACTAAAGTCAAAAAAAAATTTGACTAATCATCAAAAAAGTTTGTTTTTTAACCCCCAACCTGACACAGGTACATACACCTACTGATCTACTTATCATTACTGTAGCCATACTTAAAGGGTACTAAAGTAAAAAAAATAATTTGATCAATAATCAAAAAAGTTAGTTTTTTAACCCCCACATGGCACAGGTACATAACCTACTGACCTACCTCTCCATACTGTTGCAGCCATACTTAAAGGGTAACTAAAGTAAAAAAAATATTTTGGTTCAATAATCAAAAAAGTTAGTTTTTTTAACCCCCACGTGGCACAGGTACACACACTACTGACCTACCTCTCCATTACTGTTGCAGCCATACTTAAAGGGTAAATAAAGTCAAAAATGTTTTTTGACCAATTATCAAAAAAGTTTTTTAACCCCCAACCTGACACAGGTACACAAACCTACTGATCATATCATGAAAAGCCACTAATTTTGCCCTAACCAATAGATGTTAGCTTCTGATTGATTAGCACCACTTTGGGCTGGGTACACACAAAGTTTTTTTTGTCCCAAACAAGCGTCACTACAAAATCATAATTCCCTGTATTGAGTTTTAAAATCTGCACACAAACACACATATTCCCTCCATAATGCAGCCCTTCAAGCAAACTTCAAAGTTTAACTTAAACTTCCCTTTCTAGTTAGTATTTTCCCTTTAAATTGTGTTCCAGGGTGTAAGTTTTAGCACACCCCGCACTGCACAGTTTACTTTGTACTTCTCCTGAAATGAATTTAAAGGGGTGACTTTTTACTGCTAGCGTGGCTCAAAATCAGAACTGAATGGCTAGCTAGCGATATCCTTAACGGAAAACTAAAGAATTTTTCTGCATTTAACTGAATGTAAAGCCACTGATCATTGACTAGCTTCTCTAAACTGATCCAATATAACAGTATAAAGGTCCAAAGTCCCCATTGGGGTAGGATGAAGTCACAACGCCAGTGACCCTCAGTGGAGTGTCCCTCAGTGATTGATCTGAGATGTTGAGATGTTGAATTGTGTGTTTTCACTCCCATTTACCCCCAGGTCACCACTTGATCCTACTCTATGAGTATCTTAAGAAGAAAGTGCCATTGATCGTGTGCGGAATCACTTTAGGCTTTATCTGTCCTTTTAAACTGGGTGACTATAACCAGACTGACATTACACTGAACACATTTACAATTCAAATCCAAAAAAAACACACCATATATTAGGTGCTGGATGTTCCACCTGTATGTAAATGTTTGGGGATCGTAAGTATTTCTATTAGCAATGGATCATTTATATGGTACGTTAGGGTTTGTGCCTAATTGTGGAAAAATGGAAAATATACACAGTTTTTCCAGATGTAAATCTACTGACTGTGCATACAAATACATTCCCTAGGATTAAATCTCTCACACCCATAGAGGGAAAAGAGGCAGACATTCCCTGTACAATGGTGCAGCATATGTTGCCACATGTTGGTTGGTGGAGCTCCCCGAAGGCTCCCAGCAAAGGGAGGTCCTATGGATCTCCACTTGGTCCGTCCAGCTTTGCCAGAAGATTAAGTGGTAAAGATGTTCCTGACCACCGCATGGCATTCTCTGTGGTATTGGGCATGAAAGCACCGTCCCCAGACTTCAGTAAAAATCAAGCGTGGTTTGGTCCACCCATAGATCTAGGATGTCCAACTGCAGTACCGAGAGCCGTTATCAGATATTTGTGTCTTAAAGTCACGTAACCAATGTACCAAGTGTTAACGTGATTTTAAGACACAACGGCAGTTGCGACATTATGCAAAAACTGTGTTGCGCAACTGCCGCACACCAAGTACCGAGCAGTTAACACCTTTTAGGTTGGGTACACACCAGCCGATATTTCAGCCGACCGACTGTTTCATGGCACTTTCGGTCGGTTGGCCAAAACAGCGGCTGGTATTGGCGGAGCGGCCGCGAACGACCTCGATCATTCGTTCTACAGATCGTACGAACGAATGATCGGGTGTGTCGCAAAATTATGATCGATCGTGCGGTTCCTCATGGGATCGTTTGCATTTTTGGCCATGGCAGAATTTGCTGCGACCAGCATTTGTCCCTGACGAGCGCGCGTCAGGACAAAAAGTCCCTCGGTGTGACACCCTTAGACGTAATCTCTAATGCTAGCAGATAGCTGGAGTTAAAGATTCACAAAAGGCAAACTCCATTCGCAATGCACAGAAACCACTATTGGTTTAATGCATTGCCTAAAGGGGGCAATAGAGAGTGATAGCGGCTCTTGGTACATAGCCCTGTATAACGCCCAACAATAAAATGTTTCATTTAAATCATTAACTATAAGGTTGGGGGCAACGGTTTGGTGTCTGGGAATTGGAACTGATGCAATGAGGGTGCAAATGTTTGCCGTGATATTAATCTGCAGCAGCCAATCGGATTTTGATTTTTATAATAACCTAAAATCTGATTGGTCCCAAGGGACATTTCTGCACCTTTAATTGCATTAGCCCCTAAATTGTGACTGCACTAAAGGAAGGGAAGTGCGCCATTAATTCGATTTCCAATAAAGTAGATTTGAATAAAGGATCTTACAGCAGGGGTAGCGTAGTACACTGTAATAGTAAGACGTGTGTTCCAAAATGCTATCAATGTTTTGTTTGTTTTCCTTATTTTGTCTCCATGTTATTATGAATAACGACTGATCTCCTGATACCAGACCCCAGCCTGTCCATCAGGTATCCCTGTCCTCCTATCGCTGGGCTACTCTCGGTGCTCTCGGCGCTCTTACCCTGTATTCCCCACTATACTGGCATCAATTCAAATGTTGGTAAGATTTGTTGTACTCAGCCAGTCAACCCCATAAATCAATATCAGAGCATGTGCTGTAGATATCTCTAGCTGCAATTACTCAGTGAGTTCTGTTTCTTTTAAAGGGAAGTGACATGGAAAAACTGGTGAGCCAGCGAGAGAGCTGCAAATGTAAAGTGCTGGGAGACTCTCGCCTTCCATGGATAAGGATGGTCAGTCCCACTCAACAGGCACAGGGGGAACATGAAATGAAAGGCTGCAGATATAACCCTCACTCCCCTGAAGACTCCAACAGCTGGACAGAAGGAAGATCTTCTGCGTTGCTATTCGCCGTGATCTTACTTCATCAAGTCTGTCCAGGTAAGTGCACATTGTCTATAGGGCAGACCAGGGAGGATGTATAAGATGCTGGCAGGCTGCAATCATCATTAACCACCCGGGTTTAAATTCTTCACGCCCTGCTGTGCTGTATAATGCACTAGGGAAGGAATAGCATGGGGCAGGCCTGTTCTCAGTGAATGCTGGGAGTTGTAGTCTAAACAATATTATATTTTTTAATGTTTAACGTAATAAATACAAAGCCTGAGCCATAGCGGTGGATCTGTAGATGTTACCACTTTGCTTTTATGTTCATGAAAGAAAATGAAACCCAGTGTGTGTCATTGTCTCTGTAACTGTCATCAGTGTGAATTACGTCCATCAATCAGGTAGAACTGCCTGTCGAGGAATTTAACCCTTTGCATACCAGGAGTACAAAAGGGAATAAAGGCCAGCATCCCCTCAGGCCTGTATCGACTGCAGTTTTGCAATTGCTTTGGACTACATCTCCCAGCAACCCCTGGCAGCCTTTGTTTAGCTCAACAAGTTGCAGGATAGAATATTTGATGATTGACACATTGCAGCGATACTGTATCCTGTCTCGTCTGATGACAGCGGGTTAATCCGGGTAATCCCAGCATACGTATAGAGTGATTACTTGTTATCTATATATAAAGGGCTACATACCATGAAAGGTTTAGCCTGCACATGGTTGACTGATATGATCACGCTCATATTTCAGGGACAGGCGGAATGTTTTGCAGCCTAATGTATTGTAGAGATTTCTTTATGGTACATCCAACAAAAGCTTCCGTGATTATAATAGAGAAGATTAATTGTGAGTGATACTGATCACTCGCGTTAAGGTGGCCATAGACGTACCAATCTCAGTTGTAAGGTGCGGAGATCATACGATCGTATTGGCCAACAAAAACTATAGGGGAAAAAATTGTCCAATCAGACTGACAATCATAGTATACCTGCGATCGCTGTGTGTATGGTCACCATAGCTTATTTAAAATGATTAAAAAGGACAAGTTAAATCTCTGAACTACACAGAATCAGAAGACAGGTGAGACGCAGATTTGGGCTTTTATATCAATGTCATTTTGCTGTGGCTGGTGGGAATGTGCCTTATTAGCATGGGACATTCTAGACCCACACAGTTAGTCACTGACTGTTATGTTCTTGCACTGCTCAGTCCTGAATTACTATCACCGCAGGTTACTGCCCATGGTGACTATTTGTGTTAAACAGATGATCGAATGCACTTGCAACTGTTAAAAACAGCCGATTGCTGGTTTGGAGGGGGGACCAGAGCAAGGCCAAGGCCACACTCCAGTCTTAGCGCATTGGACAGTGCATGCACAAGTGGGCACGTTAATGGTGGTGTGTGGCGTGCCCTCCAATTTGACAACATTGGGAATTGTAATTAAACGCAATTGCGGAAAAATGCAGGTTGCATGTGCAGCACAACGCAGGGAGCCCCGGTGTGTGATCAGATCGCATGTTAAAACGTGGCTCTGTGGCTAGCGATTTCCTTACATTGGCATGCAGTTTTTTGTTTAATTAGAATCATCGCATGCCGAAAGCATGCAATTTCGGGTGTGTTGGAAGAGTGCATCCATTTGCGCATTTTTATGCACAATCACATGCGATTTCCCATCTCAAAAAGAGAAATCGCAAGGCAAACGTACAGAAATCGCATGCAAATCACCGTAATCACACGTGCAATTGGGTGCACTTGCGTAAGTGCTTCCTGTGCGAGCAGTGTGGTGTGCCCTAAGGTGGGGCTGATAGGCAGGTTATATAGATAAACACCATGTCTACACGCAATAGCAAGGTAGTGCGCAGTTTGTTACCATGTGGTTGCAATATATAATATGTTTTGATGGGGATCTATAAGCTCCGACCTGTGTCCAGGTAAACACCAGCCTTTTAGGTGCTTCCTACTCATTAATGAGACAGTCACTTCATCGCTCCCCAGCCTCCCTGATGGATACAAATAAGGTCATAAGGGCATGGCCCCACACTACAGCGCACGCAATCACGAGCGTTATCGAATGCAATGGCTGTGCGCGATTCTTGTGCGTTTTTCAGAAACGCATGCGATTTTGCCGTTTTGCGTTATGGAAACAAATCACAGTCATTACAATAAATATAAATTACTAGAAACAGATTTACATCCCTTCCCAAACAGCTGGTGTTGCCACATACCATATTGTCCCTTTCAGGTTTTTGTTGCTCAAATCAATATCATTATTTTATGTTGGTTTAACTGTTACAATACACTTAGAAATATCATACTTTCTGTAAAAGATTTGTAAGCCTGCCACCATGTCAAGGTAGATTCTTTCAGCAGGGCCCTAACTAACCTAACCAAGCCTAAACAACTAACTAAAGCTAACCCAACCAAACAAAATTAAATTAACAACATCATATCTGTTACTAGGGAAAATACCTTTTTTCTAACCGGTCAAGGTAAAAATTTACTGCCATTTGCCGCCTTTCTTCTTCAGTCAGGGGTGCCGCTGAGAAAATGTTTCACTTCTTAATGGTAGATGTGGCCTGATCAAGCCGTTGAAATCACATGAAAGCACATTGACAGAAAGGTTATAGTAAGTGTAAATAGTGATCACTTGTGGTTTGGGTGCACTTGACAAAGGTTAGATTTCCCCCAAAACATGCTGTACTAGTGCGAACCGAATCCCCCCCCCTTCTCTTTCTCTTTTCCTCACTCTCCTCCTCAGCAGTGTCATCATCCCTCGCGCAGACAGAGGGAAGAGGGTTCATGATCAGCACTCGGGCTCCGCGTCCGTGATCCACATGCTTTACATCTGCCGGTTAGTATATAGGATAAACCTTTCACGTCAACTCGCCTGCTTCCTGATCTACGTTGATTGTTTGTTTGATGTCCAAAATGCAGAGAGGCAGCATTAAACAGCGGAAGAGTGGGAATACAAGTTTATTCAGAAAGTATTTCCCTGATTTAAAACTTAAAGGGGAACTGTGGTCTCCAAGCCAGTAGTTTAAATGAAAGGCCAGTTTCCTACCTTTAAAACGAGCGATCAACACCTCTCTACGTGCTCCACAGCCCAAGATATACAGAAATGACTGACAGAAAGTAATGGGTTCTCCTGCACAGTGCCGCTGGCAAGACACGACTCAGACACGCTAGTGTGTGAGGGAGACAGGAAGTCCCTCCTCCTCGCGAGCACGCGGAGTGGGCGGGGCTACATGGGGGTGTAACATAATGGGTCATGGCAACGGAGGGACCCTGGGGTCCATGAGTGGGGAGGCCAGGGGGGGTGCAAAGGGGAGGAGGAGAACAGGACAGATTGACTGACAGTTTCAGAGCAGGAAGTGTAGGGGACCTGGTGATGCTGCTGCCATATCACACACAAAAATGTAAATATCTTCAAAACTATGCAAAATATACGATGGAATATATTGCAAAAATTCTCAGGGGAGCAATTCCTATCAATTTACTAAAGTCATTTTTGGACCACAGTTCCCTTTTAATGAATAATAGGGACTAAGTTTTATGGCCAAATAATAACTTATTTTACATTACCACCCAGACTAAACTCACTCACTAGGACTGTTGTACTGTTTAATACAGTATAAAGGACAAAGGACACTTTACAGCAATTGAGTTTGCCACTTCACCCTTCACTACTGTTTTCCCAACCCTGCTAGTTAGTCTAACGCTATACGTGTGGTATTATGCTGGATCAGTCTTCGTGTGTGCATTACTGCTGGATCGGCTTACTGTGTGTGCCATTACGCTGATCGATCTTACTGCGTGTGCCATTACTGCTGGACGATCTTACTGTGTGTTGCCATACTGCTGGATCGATCTTACTGCGTGTGCCATTTCTGTGGATCGGTCTTACTGTGTGTGCCATTACTGCTGGATCGGTCTTACTGCGTGTGCCATACTGCTGGATGATCTTACTGTGTGTGCCATTGCTGGATCGGTCTTACTGCGTGTGCCATTTCTGCTGGATCGGTCTTACTGTGTGTGCCATTACTGCTGGATCGGTCTTATGTGTGTGCTATTACTGTGGATCGGTCTTACTGTGTGTGCCATTACTGCTTGGGTCGGTCTTACTGTGTGTGCATTATGCTGGATCGGTCGTATGTGTTGCCATTACGTGGATCGGTCTTACTGCGGGTGCATTCTGCTGGACGTTATGTGTGTGCTATTACTGCTGGTCGGTTTACTGTGTGTGCTATTCTGTGATCGGTCTAGTGTGTGCCATACTGCTGGATCGGTCTTACTGTGTGTGCCATTAATGCTGGATCGGTCTTACTGTGTGTGCCATACTGCTGGATCGGTCTTACTGCTGTGTGCTATTACTGCTGGATCGGTCTTACTGCGTGTGCCATTCTGCTGCATCAGTCTTACTGCGTGTGCCATTCCCGCTGGATCAGTCTTACTGGTGTGCCATTACTGTGGATCAGTCTTACTGTGTGTGCCATTCCCGCTGGATCAGTCTTACTGGTTTGCCATTCCCGCTGGATCAGTTACTGCGGGTGCCATTCCTGCTGGATCAGTATTACTGCGTGTGTCATTACTGCTGGATCAGTCTTACTGCGTGTGCCATTACTGGGGATCAGTCTATGCGTGTGGCATTCCTGCTGGATCAGTCTATTGCGTGTGCCATTCCTGCTGGATCAGTAACTGCGTGTGCCATTCTGCTGGTCAGTCTTAATGCGTGTGCCTTATGCTGGATCAGTCTTACTGTGTGTGCCATTACATGCTGGATCAGTCTTACTGTGTGTGCTATTACTGCTGGATCAGTCTAACTGGTGTGCATACTGTTGATCAGTCTTACTGCGTTGCCATTACTGCTGGATCAGTCTAACGGTGTGCCATAATGCTGGATCAGTCTAACTGCGTGTGCCATTCATGCTGGATCGGTCTTACTGCGTGTGCCATTCATGCTGGATCAGTCTTACTGGTGTGCATTCATGCGGATCAGTCTTACTGCGTGTGCTATTACTGCTGGCTCAGTTAACTGCGTGTGTCATTCCTGCTGGATCAGTCTAACTGTGGTGCCATTCTCCTGGATCAGTCTTACTGCGTTGCCATTACTGCTGGATCAGTCTTACTGCGTGTGTGCTATACTGCTGGTCAGTCTAACTGCGTGTGCCATCATGCTGGATCGTCTTACTGCATTTGCCATTACTGCGGATCAGTCTAACTGCGTGTGTCATTACTGTGGCTCCGTCTAACTGCAGGTGCCATTACTGCTGGATCGGTCTACTGCGTGTGCCATTGCTGCTGGCACAGTCTAACTGCGTGTGCCATTACTGCTTGGATCGGTCTTACTGCTGTGTGCCATTACTGTGAGTCTAACTGCGTGTGCCATTACTGCGGATCGGTCTTGCTGCATGTGCCATTACTGCTGGCTCAGTCTAACTGCGTGTGCCATTACTGCTGGACGGGTATTACGGCGATGCGCATACTTGCTGGCTCGGTCTACTGCGTGTGCCATTACTGCGGATCAGTCTTACTGCGTGTGCCAATACTGTGGATCGGTCTTACTGCGTGTGCCATTACTGTTGGATCGGTCTACTGCTTGTGCCATTACTGCTGGTCGGTCTCACTGCATGTGCCATTACTGCGGGCGGTCTTCCAGCGTGTGCCATACTGCGGCTCTGTCTTACAGCGTGTACCATTACTGCTGGCTCGGTCTTACTGCGTATGCTATAACTGCTGGATAGGTCTTACTGGTGTGTCATACTGCTGGATCAGTCTTACTGCGGTGCATTACTGCTGGATCGGCCTTAATGCGTGTGCTATTACTGTTGGACGGCCTTACTGCGTGTGCTATTACTGTGGATCAGTCTACTGCGTGTGCCATTACTGTGATCGGTCTACTGCGTGTGCATTATGCGGCTCATTCTACTGCGTGTGCCATTACTGCTGGCTCATTCTACTGCTGTTGCCATTACTGCTGCTATCAGTCTTACTGGTGTGCCATTACTGCTGGCTCAGTCTACTGCGTGTGCCATTACTGCTGGCTCAGTCTTATGCGTGTGCCATTTCTGCTGGATCGGTCTTATGTGTGTGCATTACTGCTGGATCGGTCTTACTGCGTTGTGGCATTACTGCTGGCTCGGTCTTACTGGTGTGGCATTACTGGATCGGTCTTACTGTGTGTGCCATTACTGCTGGATCGGTCTTACTGTGTGTGCCATTAATGCTGGATCGGTTTACTGGTGTGCCATACTGCTGGATCGGTCTTACTGTGTGTGCCATTATGCTGGATCGGTCTTACTGTGGGCCATTACTGCTGGATCGGTTTACGTGTGTGCATTACTGCTGGATGGTCTTTGTGTGTGCCATTACTGCTGGATCGGTTTACTGTGTGTGCATTACTGCTGGATCGGTCTTACTGTGGTGCCATTACTGCTGGATCGGTCTTACTGAGGCAACTTTAATGAGCTCATTGTTTGAATGAAGGGAAAGGTTTGAGGCAAAGAGGTAGATTAAAAGAACAAAAACCTATTTAATGATGGTAATGACTAGGTCATGCGTGACCCATCTTCTAGGGTAATTCGATGGTCGTGCAACAGGACCCAGTTACAACCCGCTCCATGTGAACTGTAGGGATATCCAACTCCCTGACCTTATATTCACAGTGACTCACCAGGTGGAGATCTGCTGCTTGTTCTAGATAATCTAATAGCTATAAGATTCCACACCCAATCTCAAATATATACATATCCAAGAATAAATGTGTCTAGGGCTAGGCCACGATAGCGCATTTCCCACGTGCTTACGATTGTGTTTTGCGATTCGTTCAAGAAACAACTGTCAGTGCATGCAATAAGTGTGGCCACATTGCATTCATTTTCGGAGGGCATGCGATCACTAATATTGCAAAGTTCACGGTAACGTGTGTAAAGCGCATTGCCGCCATCAGACTTTTCTGTGCCCCATACTGGGTAAATTACTGGGCCCCCGACCATAACACGTACCAACTCAAACACATTACACACAGACTAGAACACATATTAAACAGACACACTGTAGCACACACAATTACACTTATATTACACTTAATTGTTGGAACTCCTACACTGGTAAAATCATTGGCATAGACTCTAAATGGTTGGAACCCAGACACATGTAAAATCATTGGCACAGACTCTGATAAAAGGTTAGCAGCCACTCTGATAAATCATTGGCACACGATAAATGTTTGGCACCCAGACTATGATAAAGGTTAGCACAAAGACTGATAAAATAACTTGCACAGACTCTGATAATTGGTTGGCAAACAGACTGATAAAATCATGGCACCAGACTCTGGTAAATGGTTGGCACACAGACTGATAATAACTGGCACAAATGATAAAATCATTGGCACATAGAAATGTTTGGCACCCAGACTCTGGTAAATGGTTGGCACACAGACTGAATAAATCTTTGGCACAGACTCTGGTAAAGTGGTTGGCACACAGACTGTAAAATCATTGGCGCACAGTCCCTGATAAATGGTTGGCACACAGACTGATAAAATCATTGTCACAGTCCCTGATAAATGGTTGGCACACAGACTGATAAAATCATTGTCACAGTCCCTGATAAATGGTTGGCACACAGACTGATAAAATCAGTGGCACAGTCCCTTAACCATTATCAGGGACTGTGCCACTGATTTTATCAGTCTGTGGCCAACCATTTATCAGGGACTGTGACATGATTTTATCGTCTGTGTGCAACCATTACAGGGACGTGCCAATGATTTTATCAGTCTGTGTGCCAACCATTTATCAGGGACGTGACAATGATTTTATCAGTCTGGTGCCAACCATTTTATCAGGGACATGTGACAATGGTTTTATCAGTCTGTGTGCCAACCATTTATAAGGGACTGTGCCATCATTTTATCAGTCTGTGTGCCAACCATTTATAAGGGACTGTGCACTGATTTTTATCGTCTGTGTGCCAACCATTTATCAGGGACTGGACAATGATTTTATCAGTCTGTGTGCCAACCATTTATAAGGGACTGTGCCAATGATTTATCAGTCTGTGTGTCAACCATTTTTCAGAGTCTGTGCCAATGATTTCATCAGTGTGTGTGCCACCACTTTTCAGAGTCTTTCCAATCATTTTATCTGAATGGTGCCAACCATTATAAGGGACGTGGACAAGGATTTTATCAGTCTGTGTGCACACCATTATCAGGGACTGTGACAATGATTTTATCAGTCTGTGTGCCAACCATTATAAGGGACTGTGACAAGGATTTTATCAGTCTGTGTGCCAACCATTTATAGGGACTGTGCCAATGATTTTATCAGTCGTGTGCCAACCATTTATAAGGGACTGACAATGATTTTATCAGTCTGTGTGCCACCATTATAAGGACTGTGACAATGATTTATCAGTCTGTGTGCCAACCATTTATCAGGGACTGCCATGATTTTATCAGTCTGTGTGCCAACTATTTAAGGACTTGCAATGATTTTATCAGTCGTGTGCTAACCATTATCAGGGACTGTGCCATGATTTATCGTCTGTGCAACCATTATCAGGGACTGTGACAATGATTTTATCAGTCTGTGTGCCAACCATTTATCAGGGACTGTGACAATGGTTTTATCAGTCTGTGTGCCAACCATTTATAAGGGACTGTGCCAATGATTATCAGTCTGTGTGCCAACCATTTATAAGGGACTGTGCCACTGATTTATCAGTCTGTGTGCCAACCATTATCAGGGACTGTGACAATGATTTATCATCTGTGTGTGCCAACCATTTATAAGGGACTGTGCCAATGATTTATCAGTCTGTGTGCCAACCATTTATAAGGGACTTGCCATGATTTTATCAGTCTGTGTGCCCAACCATTTATCAGGGACTGTGGACAATGATTTATCAGTCTGTTGCCAACCATTTATAAGGGACTGTGCCAATGATTTTATCAGTCTGTGTGCCAACCATTTATAAGGGACGGTGCCACTGATTTTATCAGTCTGTGTGCCAACCATTATCAGGGACTGTGACAATGATTTATCAGTCGTGTGCCAACCATTTATAAGGGACTGTGCCAATGATTTTATCAGTCTGTGTGCCAACTATTTATAAGGGACTGTGCCAATGATTTTATCAGTCTGTGTGCTAACCATTTATCAGGGACTGTGCCACTGATTTTATCAGTCTGTGTGCCAACATTTATCAGGGACTGGCAATGATTTTATCAGTCTGGTGCCAACCATTTACAGGGACTGTGACAATGATTTATAGTCTGTGTGCCAACCATTTTAAGGGACTGTGCCAATGATTTTATCAGTCTGTGTGCCAACCATTTATCAGGGACGTGACAATGATTTTATCAGTCTGTGTGCCAACCATTTATAAGGGACTGTGCCAATGATTTTATCAGTCTGTGTGCCAACCATTTACCAGAGTCTGGGTGCCAAACATTTAAATATGTGCCAATGATTTATCAGTTTGTGCCAGTTATTTTATCAGTCTGTGTGCCAACCATTTACCAGAGTCTGTGCCAATGATTTATCAGTCTGTTTGCCAACCAATTATCAGAGTCTGTGCAAGTTATTTTATCAGTCTTTGTGCTAACCTTTTATCAGAGTCTGTGCCAATGATTTACATGTGTGTCTGGGTTCCAACCATTTAGAGTCTATGCCAATGATTTACCAGTGTAGGAGTTCCAACAATTAAGTGTAATATAAGTGTAATTGTGTGTGCTACAGTGTGTCTGTTTAATATGTGTCTAGTCTGTGTGTAATGTGTTTGAGTTGGTATCTGTTATGGTCGGGGGGCCCAGTAATTACAGCATGGGGCCAGAAAAGTCTGATGGCGGCAATGCGCTTTACACACGTTACCGTGAACTTTGCAATATAGTGATCGCATGCCCTCCGAAATGAATGCAATGTGGCCACATTATTGCAATGCACTGACAGTTGTTTCTTGAACGAATCGCAAAACACAATCGTAAGCACGTGGGAAATGCGCATCGTGGCCTAGCCCTAGACACATTTATTCTTGGATATGGTATATATTTGAGGATTGGGTGTGGAATCTTATAGCTGATTAGATTATCTAGAACAAGCAGCAGATCTCACCTGGTGAGTCACTGTGATATAAAGGTCAGGGAGTTGGATATCCCTACAGTTCACATGGAGCGGGTTGTAACTGGGGTCCTGTTGCACGACCATCGAATTATCCTAGAAGATGGGTGCAGCATGACACTAGTCATTACCATCATTAAATAAGGTTTTTGTTCTTTTTAATCTACCTCTTGCCTGCAAAACCTTTCCCTTCATTCAAACAATGAGCTCATTAAAGTGGCTCAGTAAGACCGATCCAGCGTAATGGCACACACAGTAAGACGATCCAGCAGTAATGGCACACACAGGAAGACCGATCCAGCAGTATGGCACACACAGTAACCGATCCAGCAGTAATGGCACACACAGTAAGACCGATCCAGCAGTAATGGCAACACAGTAAGACCGATCCGCAGTAATGGCACACACAGTAAGACCGATCAGCAGTATGGCACACAGTAGACCGATCCAGCAGTAATGCACACAGTAGACCGATCCAGCAGTAATGGCCACACAGTAAGACCGATCCAGCAGTAATGCCACAAGCAGTAAGACCGATCCAGCAGTAAGGCACACTAAGTAGACCGATCCAGAGTATGGCACACGCATAAGACCGATCCAGCAGAAATGGCACACGCAGTAAGACTGAGCAGCAGTAATGGCACAGCAGATAAGACTGAGCCAGCAGTAATGGCACACGCAGTAAGAATGATAGCAGTAATGGCACACGCAGTAAGAATGAGCCAGCAGTAGGCACACGCAGTAAGATGAGCCAGCAGTAATGCACACGCAGTAAGACCGATCCAGCAGTAATGGCACACGCAGTAAGAATGATCCAGCAGTAATAGCACACGCAGTAAGGCCGATCCACAGTAATAGCACACGCAGTAAGGCCGATCAGCAGTATAGCACACGCAGTAAGACTGATCCAGCAGTAATGACACACAGTAAGACTATCCAGCAATTATAGCATACGCAGTAAGACCGAGCCAGCAGTAATGGTACACGCTGTAAGACAGAGCAGCGTATGGCACACGCTGGAAGACCGAGCCAGCAGTAATGGCACATGCAGTGAGAACGATCCAGCAGTAATGGCACAAGCAGTAAGACCGATCCAACAGTAATGGCACCGCAGTAAGACCGATCCAGCAGTAATGGCACACGCAGTAAGACGATCCAGCAGAGTAATGGCACAAGCAGTAATAGACCGAGCCAGCAGTATGGCACACGCAGTAAGACCGATCCAGCAGTAATGGCAACGCAGTTGACTGAGCCAGCAGTAATGGCACATGCAGCAAGACCGATCCAGCAGTAATTGCACAACCGCGAGTAGACTCAGCAGTAAGGCACACGCAGTAAGACCGATCCAAGCAGTAATGGCACACGCAGTTAGACTGTGCCAGCAGCAATGGCACAAGCAGTAAGACCGATCCAACAGTAATGGCACACGCAGTAAGACCGATCAGCAGTAATGACACACGCAGTAAGACTGATCCAGCAGTAATGGCACCACGCAGTTAGACCGAGCCAGCAGTAATGGCACACGCAGTAAGACCGATCCAGCAGTAATGGCACACGCAGTTAGACTGAGCCAGCGATAATGGCACATGCAGCAAGACCGATCCAGCAGTAATGGCACACGCAGTTAGACTCAGCAGTAATGGAACACAGCAGTATAAGACCGATCCAAGCAGTATGGCACACGCAGTTAGACTGTGCCAGCAGCAATGGCACACGCAGTAAGAACGATCCAGCAGTAATGGCACATGCAGTTAGACTGAGCCAGCAGTAATGACACACGCAGTTAGACTGATCCAGCAGTAATGGCACAATGCAGTAAGACTGACAGCATGAATGGCACAGCAGTTAGACTGATCCAGCAGTAATAGCAAACGCAGTAAGACTGATCCAGCAATATGGCAAACGCAGTAAGACTGATCCAGGAGAATGGCACACCAGTTAGAACTGATCCAGCAGGAATGAACACGCAGTTAGACTAGCCAGCAGTAATAGACACGCAGTAAGACTGATCCAGCATGAATGGCACACACAGTAGACTGTCCAGCATGAATGGCACACGCAGTAAGACCGATCCAGCATGAATGGCACACGCAGTTAGACTGATCAGCAGTAATGGCACACGCAGTTAGACTGATCCAGCAGTAATGGCACACGCAGTAAGACTGATCCAACAGTAATGGCAACAGCAGTTAGACGATCCAGCAGTAATAGACACACAGTAAGACTGATCCAGCAGTAATGGCACACACAGTAAGACTGATCCAGCATAATGGCACACGCAGTAAGACTGATCCAGCAGAATGAATGGCACACCAGTTTGACTGATCCAGCAGGAATGGCGAACACGCAATAAGACTGATCCAGCAGGAATGGCAACACGCAGTAAGACTGATCACATAGTAATGGCACACGCAGTAAGACTGATCCAGCAGTAAAGTAATTGACACCGCAGTAATACTGATCCAGCAGAATGGCACACGCAGTTAGACTGATCCAGCGGGAATGGCAAAGCAGTAAGACGATCCAGCGGGAATGGCACACACAGTAAGACGATCCAGCAGTAATGGCACACGCCAGTAAGACTGATCCAGCTGGGATGGCCACACGAGTAAGACCGATCAGCAGAATGGCACAAGCAGTAGACGATCCAGCGTAATGCACACGCAGTAAGACCGATCCAGCAGTAATGGCACACACAGTAAGAACGATCCAGCAGTAATGGCACACACAGTAAGACCGATCAGCAGTAATGCACACACAGTAGACCGATCAGCAGTATAGCACACACAGTAAGACCGATCCAGCAGTAATGGCACACACAGTAAGACCGATCACAGCAGAAATGGCACACGCATAAGACCGATCCAGCAGTATGGCACACACAGAGATCGATCCAGCAGTAATGGCACACGCAGTAAGACCGATCCAGCAGTAATGGCACACACAGTAGACCGATCCAGAGAATGGCACACGCGTAAGATCGATCAGCAGTAATGGCACACACAGTAAATCGATCCAGCAGAATGGCACACGCAGTAAGATCGATCCAGCAGTAATGGCCACACAGTAAGACCGATCCAGCAGTAATGGCAACACAGTAAGACTGATCCAGCAGTAATAACCACACAGTATAGCCGTTAGACTAAGCTAGCAGGGTTGGGAAAACAGTAGTGAGTGTGAAGTGGCACAACTCAATGCTGTAAGTGTCCTTTGTCCTTTATAACTGTATTAAACAGTACAGACAGGTCTAGTGAGGAGTTTGTCGGGTGGTAATGTAAAATAAGTTATTATTTGGCCATAAAACTTAGTCCCTATTAAGTCATAAAGGGAACTGTGGTCCAAAAATGACTTTAGGTAAATTGATAGGAATGCCCCCTGAGATTTTTGCAATATATTTCTCGTATATTTTGCATAGTTTTGAAGATATTTACATTGTGTGTGATATGGCAGCAGCATCACCAGGTCCCCTACACTTCCTGCTTGAAACTGTCAGTCAATCTGTCCGTGTCTCCTCCTCCCCTTTGCACCCCCCCTGGTCCCTTCCACTCATGGACCCCATGGTCCCTCCAGTGCATGACCCATTATGTTACACCCCCATGTAGCCCCGCCCACTCGCGGGTGCTCGCGAGGAGGGGACTTCCTGTCTCCCTCACACACTGAGCGTGTCTGAGTCTGTGCTCGCGCGGCACTGTGCAGGAGAACCCATTAACTTGGTCAGTATTCTGTATATCTTGGGCTGTGGAGCAAGTAGAGAGTGGGTGATCGCTCGTTTTAAAGGTAGGAAACTGGCCTTTCATTTAAACTTAACTGGTTGGAGACCACAGTTCCCCTTTAAGTTTAAATCAGGGAAATACATTTCTGAATAAACTTGATTCCCAATTTTCCGCTGTTTAATGCTGCCTCTCTGCATTTTGGACATCAATACAAACAATCAACGTAGATCAGGAAGCAGGCGAGGTTTGACGTGAAAGGTTTATCCTATATACTAACCGGCAGATGTAAGCATGTGGATCACGGACGCAGGAGCCCGAGTGCTGCATCATGAACCCTCTTCCCTCTGTCTGTGCGAGGATGGATGATGCACTGCTGAGGAGGAGAGTGAATGAAAAAAGAAAAGAGAAGGGGGGGGGATTCGGTTCGCACTAGTACAGCATGTTTTGGGGGAAATCTAACCCTTTGTCAAGTGCACCCAAACCACAAGTGATCACTATTTACACTTACTATAACCTTTCTGTCATGTGCTTCAATGTGATTTCAACGGCTTGATCAGGGCCACATCTACCATTAGGAAGAGGAAACATTTGTCTCAGGCGGCACCCCTGAATGAAGAAGAAAGGCGGCAAATGGCAGTAAATTTTTACCTTGACCGGTTAAGAAAAAAAGTATTTTCCTAGTAAACAGATATGATGTTGTTTATTTAATTTGGTTTGGTTGGGTTAGCTTTAGTTAGTTTGTTAGGCTTGGTTAGGTTAGTTAGGGCCCTGCTGAAAGAATCTACCTGACATGGTGGCAGGCTTACAATCTTTTACAGAAAGTATGATATTTCTAATGTATTGTAACAGTTAAAACAACATAAAATAATGATATTGATTTGAGCACAAAAAACCTGAAAGGAGCAATATGGTAGTGGCAACACCAGCTGTTTGGGAAAGGGATGTAATATCTGTTTCTAGTAATTTATATTATTTGTAATTGACTGTGATTTGTTTCCAAACGCAAAACGGCAAAATCGCATGCGTTTCTGAAAAACGCACAAGAATCGCGCACGCCATTGCATTCGATAACGCTCGTGATTGGTGCGCTGTAGTGGGGCCATGCCCTTATGACCTTATTTGTATCCATCAGGGAGGCTGGGGAGCGATGAAGTGACTGTCTCATTAATGAGTGGAAGCACCTAGAAAGGCTGGTGTTAACTGGACACAGGTCGGAGCTTATAGATCCTCATCCAAACATATTATATATTGCAACCACATGGTAACAAACTGGCACTACCTTGTCTATTGCTGGTGAGACATGGGTTTTATATCTATAAACCTGCCTATCAGGCCACACTTAGGGCACAGCCACACTGCATCGCAAGGAAGACATATACGCAAGTGCACCCAATTGCACGTGTGATACGGTGCGATTTGCATGCGATTTGTACGTTTGCACTTGCGATTTCTTCTTTGAGATGGGAAATGCATGTGATTGTGCATAAAAATGCAAAACGCATGCACACTTCCAACACACCCGAAATTGCATGCTTTCGCAAATGTAAGGAAAATCGCTAGACAGCCACAGAGCCACGTTTAACATGCGATCTGATCACACACCAGGGCACTCCCTGCGTTGTGCTGCACATGCAACCTGCATTTTTCCGCAATTGCGTTTAATTACAATTGCACAATGTTGTCAAATTGGAGGGCACGCCGAACACACCCATTAACGTGCCCACTTGTGCATGCACGTCCAATGCGCTAAGACACTGGAGTGTGGCCTTGGCCTTGGCTCTGGTCCCCCTCACAAACCGCAATCGGCTGTTTTTAACAGTTGCAAGTGCATTCGATCATCGTTTAACACAAATAGTCACCAGTGGGCAGTAACCTGCGGTGATAGTAATTCAGGACTGAGCATGTGCAAGAAACATAACAGTCAGTGACTAAACTGTGGGTCTAGAATGTCCCATGCTAATAAGGCACATTCCCACCAGCCACAGCAAAATGACATTGATAAAAAAGCCAAATCTGCGTCTCACTGTCTTCTGATTTGTGTAGTTCAGAGATTTAACTTGTCCTTTTTAATCATTTTAAATAAGCTATGGTGACATACACACAGCGATCGCAGGTATACATGATTGTCAGTCTGATTGGACAATTTTTTCCCCTATAGTTTTTGTTGGCCAATACGATCGTATGATCTCCGCACCTTACAACTGAGATTGGTACGTCTATGGCCACCTTAACGCGAGTGATCAGTATCAGCTCACAATTAATCTTCTCTATTATAATCACTGGAAGCTTTTGTTGGATGTACCATAAAGGAATCTCTACAGATACATTAGCTGCCAAACAGTGCCTGTCCCTGAATATGAGCGTGATACATTATCAGTCAACCATGTGCAGGCTAAACCTTTCATGGTATGTAGCCCTTTATATACAGTAAACAATATATCACTCTATACGTAATGCTGGGATTACCCGGATAACCCGCTGTCCAGACAGAGATACAGTATTGCTGCAATGTGTCTAATCAGAATATTTATTCCTGCAACTTGTTGAGCTGCAAACAAAGGCTGCCAGGGGTTGCTGGAGATGTAGTCCAAGAGCAATTGCAAAACTGCAGTCGATACAGGCCTGGAGGGGATGCTGGCCTTTTATCCCTTTTGTACTACTGGTATGCAAGAAGGGTTAAATTCCTCGACAAGGCAGTTCTACCTGATTGATGGACGTAATTCACACTGATGACAGTTACAGAGACAATGACACACACTGGGTGTCATTTTCTTTCATGAACATAAAAGCAGAAGTGGTTAAACATCTACAGATCCACCGCTATGGCTCAGGCTTTGTATTTATTACTTAAACATTAAAAAATATAATATTGTTTAGACTACAACTCCAGCATTCATGAGAACAGGCCTGCCCCATGCTATTCCTTCCCTAGTGCATTATACAGCACAGCAGGGGGTGAAGGAATTTAAACCCGGGTGGTTAATGATGATTGCAGCCTGCCAGCATCTTATACATCCTCCCTGGGGTGCCCTATAGACAATGTGCACTTACCTGGACGACTTGATGAAGTAAGATCAACGGCGAATAGCACGCAGAAGATTCCTTCTGTCCAGGCTGTTGGAGTCTTCATGGGAGTGAGGGTTATATCTGCAGCCTTTCATTTCATGTTCCCCCTGTGCCTGTTGAGTGGGACTGACCATCCTTATCCATGGAAGGCGAGAGTCTCCCAGCACTTTACATTTGAGCTCTCTCGCGGCTCAACCAGTTTTTCCATAGTCACTTCTTTAAAAGAAACAGGAACTCACTGAGTAATTGCAGTCAGAGATCTACAGCACATGCTCTGATATTGATTTATGGGGTTGACTGCTGGAGTACAGACAAATCTTACCAACATTTGAATTGATGCCAGTATAGTGGGGAATGACAGGGTAGGAGAGCGCCGAGAGCACCGAGAGTAGCCCAGCGATAGGAGGACAGGGATACCTGATGGACAGGCTGGGGTCTGGTATCAGGAGTCAGTCGTATTCATAATAACAGGAGACAAAATAAGGAAACAAAACAAAACATTGATAGCATTTTGGAACACACGTCTTACTATTACAGTGTACTACGCTACCCCTGCTGTAAGATCCTTTATTCAAAATCTACTTTATTGGAAATCGAATTAATGGCGCCACTTCCCTTCCTTTAGTGCAGGTCACAATTTAGGGGCTAATGCAATTAAAGGTGCAGAAATGTCCCGTGGGACCAATCAGATGTTAGGTTATTATAAAAGATCAAAAATCCGATTGGTGCTGCAGATTAATATCACGGGCAAACATTGCACCCTCAATTGCATCAGTTCCAATTCCCAGACACCAAACCGTTGCCCCCAACCGTTATAGTTAATGATTTAAATGAAACATTTTATTGTTGGGGTATACAAGGGCTATGTACCAAGAGCCGCTATCACTCTCTATTGCCCCCTTTAGGCAATGCATTAACCATAGTGGTTTTTGTGCATTGCGAATGGAGTTTGCCTTTTGTGAATCTTAACTCCAGCTATCTGCTAGCATTAGAGATTACGTCTAAGGCGTGTACACACCGAGGGACTATTTGTCCTGAGCGAGCGCTCGTCAGGGACAAATGCTGGTCGCAGCAAATTCTGCCATGGCCAAAATGCAAACGATCCCATGAGGAACCGACGATCGATCATAATTTGCGACACACCCGATCATTCGTCGTACGATCTGGTAGAACGAATGATCGAGGTCGGTCGCGGCCGCTCGCCCAATACCAGCCGCTGT
Source organism: Hymenochirus boettgeri (assembly GCA_019447015.1). Lineage (NCBI taxonomy): Eukaryota > Metazoa > Chordata > Amphibia > Anura > Pipidae > Hymenochirus > Hymenochirus boettgeri. The sequence goes on along the minus strand of CM033470.1, from coordinate 321,535,255 downwards.
TTTTGGCCAACCGACCGAAAGTGCCATGAACAGTCGGTCGGCTGAAATATCGGCTGGTGTGTACCCAACTAAAAGGTGTTAACTGCTCGGACAATTGGTTGCGGCAGTTGCGCAACACAGTTTTTGCATAATGTCGCAACTGCCGTTGTGTCTTAAAATCACGTTAACACTTGGTACATTGGTTAACGTGACTTTAAGACACAAAATCTGAAACGGCTCTCGGTACTGCAGGTTGGACACCTAGATCTATGGGTGGACCAAACCAACGCTTGATTTTTGTACTGAGAGTATTGGGGACGGTGCTTTCATGCCCAATACCACAGAGAAGTGCCATGCGGTGGTCAGGAACACTTTACCACTAATCTTCTGGCCAAAGCGGACGGACCAAGTGGAGATCCATAGGACCTCCTTTGCTGGGAGACTTCGGGGAGCTCCCACCAACAACATGTGGCAACATATGCTGCACCATTGTACAGGGAATGTCTGCCTCTTTTCCCTCTATGGGTGTGAGAGATTTAATCCTAGGGAAATGTATTGTATGCACGAGTCAGTAGATTACATCTGGAAAAACTGTGTATATTTTCCATTTTTCACAATTAGGCACAAACCCTAACGTACCATATAAATGATCCATTGCTAATAGAAATACTACGACCCCAAACATTTACATACAGGTGGAACATCCAGCACCTTAATATATGGGTGTGTTTGGATTTGAATTGTAAATGTGTCAGTGTAATGTCAGTCTGGTTATAGTCACCCAGTTAAAGGACAGATAAAGCCTAAAGTGATTCCGCACACTGATCAATGGCATTTCTTCTCTAAGATACTCCATTAGAGTAGGATCAAGTGTGACCTGGGGGGTAAATGGGAGTGAAAACACACAATTCAACATCTCAACATCTCAGATCAATCACTGAGGGACACTCCACTGAGGGTCACTGGCTAGTGTGACTTATCCTACCCAATAGGGACTTTGGACCTTTATACTGTTATATTGGATCAGTTTAGAGAAGGCTAAGTCAATGATCAGTGGCTTACATTCAGTTAAATGCAGAAAAAAATTCTTTAGTTTTCCTTTAAGATATCTGCTAGCTGCCATTCAGTTCTGATTTTGAGGCCACGGCTAGCAGTAAAAAGTCACCCCTTTAAATTCAATTTCAGGAGAAGTACAAAGTAAACTGTGCAGTGCGGGGTGTGCTAAAACTTACCAACCCTGGAACACAATTTAAAGGGAAAAATACTAAACTAGAAAGGGAAAGTTTAAGTATAAACTTTGAATTGGCTTGAAGGGCTGCATTTGGAAGGGAATATGTGTGTTTGGTGCAGATTTTAAAACTCAATAATGGGAATGATGAGTTTGTAGTGAACGCTTGTTTGGGACAAAAAAAAACTTTTGTGTGTACCCAGCCCAAAGTGGTGCTAATCAATCAGAAGCTAACATCTGATTGGTTAGGGCAAAATTAGTGGCATTTTCAATGATAATGATCAGTAGGTGTTGTGTACCTGTGTCAGGTTGGGGGTTAAAAAAATTTTTTGATAATTGGTCAAAAAACATTTTTGACTTTAGTTACCCTTTAAGTATGGCTGCAACAGTAATGGAGAGGTAGGCGTAGGTGTATGTACCTGTGCCACATGGGGGTTAAAAAAACTAACTTTTTTGATTATTGACCAAAATATTTTTTTACTTTAGTTACCCTTTAAGTATGGCTGCAACAGTAATGGAGAGGTAGGTCAGTAGGTATGTACCTGTGCACATGGGGGTAAAAAAACTAACTTTTTTGATTATTGACCAAAATTATTTTTTTTACTTTAGTACCCTTTAAGTATGGCTGCAACAGTAATGGAGAGGTAGTCAGTAGGTGTATGTACGTGCACGTGGGGGTTAAAAAAAAATAACTTTTTTGATTATGACCAAATTATTTTTTTTTACTTTAGTTACCCTAGTATGGCTGCAACAGTAATGGAGGTAGGTCAGTAGTGTAGAACTGTGCCAGTGGGGGTTAAAAAACTAACTTTTTTGATTATTGATCAAAATAATTTTTTACTTAGTTACCCTTTAAGTATGGCTGCCACAGAATGGACAAGTAATCAGTAGTGTGTGTGTACCTGTGTCAGGTTGGGGGTTAAAAAACAAACTTTGTTATGTATTCATTAGTATTTTGACTATAGTTACCCTTTAAATATGTTGCCATGCACATGGAAGGTTAGGTCAGTAGGCATGTGTACCTGGATCAGGTGGGGTGTTAACAAAAACAACTTTTTGATGATGGTAAAAAATTTTTTTGACTTTAGTTACCCTTTATATGGCTGCACACAGTAATGGAGAGTAGGTCAGTATGTATATGTACTGTGTGCATGTGGGGGTTAAAAAAAACAAACTTTTTTGTGATTGGTTCAAAAACATTTTTTTTACTTTATTACCCTTTAAGTATGGCTGCCACAGTAATGGAGGGTAGTCAGTAGGTGTATGGAACGTGACCACGTGGGGGTTTAAAATACAAACTTTTTGATGATTGGTCAAAATTTATTTTTGACTTTTAGTTACCCTTTAAGTATGGCTGTGACAGTATGGATAAGTGATCAGTAGGTGTATGTACCTGTGTCAGGTTGGGGGTTAAAAAACAAACTTTTTTGATGATTAGTCAAAATTGTTTTTTTGACTTTAGTTACCCTTTAGGTATGGCTGCAACAGTAATGGAGGGTAGGTCAGTAGTAGTATGTAACTGTGCACATGGGGGTTAAAAAAACAAAACCTTTTATTATTAATCAAAATAATTTTTTTGACTTTAGTTACCCTTTAAGTATGGCTGCCACAGTAAGGATAAATAACTCAGTAGGTGTGTGTTCTGGGTCTGGTTTGAGGGGTATGTCTTTTTGTGTTTACAACCATAAAACTATATTTTATTGAGGATAAACTAAATTAGTTTTTTGACTTTAGGTACCCTTTAAATATGTCTGCCACCGAAAGGATAAGTTGATCAGTAGGTGTGTGTACCTGGGTCTGGTTGAGCGGGTAGTCTTTTGTGTTTACAACCATAAAATATATATTTTATGAGGATAAATCTAAATTAGTTTTTTTTGACTTAGTTACCTTTAAATATGTTGCCACAGTAAGGATAGTAGATCAGTAGGTGTGTGTACCGGGTCTGGTTGAGGGGGTATGTCTTTTTTGTGTTACAACCATAAAACTATATTTTATTGAGGATAATCTAAATTAGTTTTTTTGACTTTAGTACCCTTAAGTATGGCCTGCCACAGTAATGGATAAGTAGATCAGTAGGTGTGTGTATGGGTTGGTTGAGGGGGTATGTCTTTTGTGTGTTACACAATAAACTATTTTTATTGAGGATAATCTAAATGAGTTTTTTTACTTTAGTTATCCTTTTAATATGGCTTCCACCATAATGGATAAGTAGATCAGTAGGTAGGTGTACCTGGATCTTGTGGGGGGTTGGGGGTATCACCATTTGTATTTAGACCTGAAAAAAAATGTTTTGAAATATCCACATTTGAGGATTATTACCATTATAGTCTATGGGAAAAAATGTCGGAAATTCACCGATAACGCCGTAACGCTTCCGCGGATTCTAGCTAGAAGACAGCACCACTTCTCCTATATGCCCCGCACGTTCTATACCGAATTTCAGTCTAGCTCAAAAACGTGGGAGGAGATACGGTCCAAAAAAGCGGAAGAAAAAACGGAAGAAGAAAAAGAAGAAGAAGAAATAGAAAGAACAGGAATTTGGCTTTTTCAAACCAAATTAATTACAGGGCTACAGTCATTTTAGCACGGAAATTTTTGGGGGATCTACTACCTGGACCACAAATAAGTGTGTTAGCCCTAAAAGATACAAGTTTCAAGGAAAAAAGTCACTTTGTTCAGCTTACCTAGTACAAAAAACAAAACAAGCAACATAACTATATTTATTAAATATTTACCAGACCACTATCGCCTCTATTGCCCCCTTTAAGGCAATGCTCTGATCCAATATCGGCTCTCTATACATCATGAAGAGGTTAACCCATTCCGAACCTTTAAATAGTGGTGGTAAAAGAATAGTTCACTCGAATAGTGAACCTATCCCTTTAACGTATGATAGAAGACCGGAATTTAAAGGGACACTAAACTCCCATAATTTGGAAAACCAACTATTTGCCATTCGTTTGTACATTCACAGGGAGGTGAGAAGGCTTATTCTCACTCCCTGTGAATAATAGTACAACATAGGACCTGGCGGCACACAGACTGATAAAATCAGTGGCACAGTCCCTGATAAATGGTTAGCACACAGACTGATAAAATCATTGGCACAGTCCCTTATAAATAGTTGTCACCCAGACTGATAAAATCATTGGCACAGTCCCTTATAAATGGTTGGCACAGCACAGTCCCTGATAAATGGTTGGCACACAGACTGATAAAATCATTGTCACAGTCCCTGATAAATGGTTGGCACACAGACTGATAAAATCATTGTCACAGTCCCTGATAAATGGTTGGCACACAGACTGATAAAATCATTGGCACCCAGATAAGTTTGGCACCCAACTCTGATAAAATTTTATCACAAAGAACTGATAAAAAACTTGCACAGACTCTGATAATTGTTTTGGCAAACAGACTGATAAATCATTGGCACAGACTCTGGTAATGGTTTGGCACACAGACTGATAAATAACTGGCACAAACTGATAAATCATTGGCAATAGTTAAATGTTTGGCACCCAGACTCTGGTAAATGTTGCGCACACAGACTGATAAAATCTTTGGCACAACTCTTGTAAAGGTTGTTGGCACACAGACTGATAAAATCATTGGCACAGTCCCTTATAAATAGTTGGCACACAGACTGATAAAATCATTGGCACAGTCCCTGATAAATGGTTGGCACACAGACTGATAAAATCCCCACACAGATCCAGGTACACACCCTATGATCTACTTATCCATATGGTGGAAGCCATATTTAAAGGATAACTAAAGTCCAAAAAAAAAAACTAATTTAGATTTATCCTCAATAAAAGAGAGTTTTATGGTTTAAACCAAAAAAAGACATTTTACCCCCTCAACCCAACATGTACACCACCTACTAATCTACTTAGAGTACTTGGCAGCCATATTTAAAGGTACTAAAGTCAAAAAAACTAATTTAGATTTATCCTCAATAAAAGATAGTTTTATGGTTTTGTAAAACACAAAAAAGACATACCCCTCAAACAGAACCAGGTACACACACCATACTATCTAAACTTATGCATTAATGTGGCAGCCATATTTAAAGGGTTAACTAAAGTCAAAACAAACTATTAATTTACCTCAAGAAAATATAGTTTTAGGTGTGTAAACACAAAAAAGACAATACCGCTCAACCAGACCAGGTACACACACATAATGATCTACTGTATCCATTACGGTGGCAGCATATTTAAAGGGTAACTACAGTCAAAAACTGAATTAGATTTACCTCAATAAAAATGTTTAGGTTGACACAAAAAAGAATACCCCCTCAACCAGACCAAGGAACACACACTACTGATTATTTATCCATTACTGGGCAGCCTACTAAAGGCTAACTAAAGTCAACAAAAATTAATTTGTTAATAATAAAAAGGTGTGTTTTTTAACCCCCATGTGGCACAGTTTAAATACTACTACTGACCCCCTCCCCTCCATTACTGTTGCAGCCATACTAAAGGGTTAACTAAGAGTCAAAAACAAAATTTTGACTATGACTAATAATCAAAAAAAGTTTGTTTTTTTTAACCCCCAACTGACAAGGTACATACACCTACTGATCTACTTATCCATACTTTCGCAGCCATACTTAAAGGGTAACTAAAGTAAAAAAAAATAATTTGATCAATAATCAAAAAAGTTAGTTTTTTTAACCCCCACATGGCACAGTACATATACTACGACCTACCTCTCCATTACTGATTGCAGACATAAGATGTAAAGGGGTAACTAAAGTAAAAAAAATAATTTGGTCAATAATCAAAAAAGTTAGTTTTTTTAACCCCCACGTGGACACAGGTACCCACACCTACTGACCCCCTACCTATCCCTTACTGTTGCAGCCAACTTAAAGGGTAAACTAAAGTCAAAAATGTTTTTTGACCAATTATCAAAAAAGTTTTTTTAACCCCCAACCTGCACACAGGTACACAAACCTACTGATCATTATACATTGAAAATGCCACTAATTTTGCCCCTAACCAATCAGATGTTAGCTTTCTGATGATTAAGCACACTTTGGGCTGGGGGTACACACAAAGTTTTTTTTTGTCCCAAACAACGTTCACTACAAACTCATTAATTCCCGTTTATTGAGTTTTAAAACTGCAACCAAACAACATATCCCTTCCATAATGCAGCCCTTCAAGCAACATTCAAAGTTTATACTTAAACTTCCCTTTCTAGTTTAGTATTTTTCCCTTTTTCAATTGTGTTCCAGGGTGGTTGGGTAAGTTTTAGCACACCCCGCACTGCAACAGTTACTTTGTATTCTCCTGAAATTGAATTTTAAAGGGGTGACCTTTTTACTGCTAGCCGTGGCCTCAAAATCAGAACTGATATGGCTAGCTAGCACGATATCTTAAGCGAAAATCAAGAATTTTTTTTCTGCATTTATTTAACTGAATGTAAGCACTGATCATGACTTAGCTTCTTAAACTGATCCAATATCAACAGTATATAAAGGTCCAAAGTCCCTATTGGGGATAGGATTGAAGTCAACTAGCAGTGACCCTCAGTGGAGGTCCCTCAGTGATTGATCTGAGATGTTGATGTTGAATTGTGTGTTTCACTCCCATTTTACCCCCCCAAGGTCACCACTTTGAATCCTACTCTAATGAGTATCTTAGAGAAGAAAAGTGCCTTGATCGTGTGCGGAATCACTTTAGGCTTTATCTGTCCTTTAAACTGGGTGACTATAACCAGACTGACCTTACACTGAACACATTTACAATTCAATCCAAACAACCCATCATTAAGGTGCGGATGTTTCCACCTGTCATGTAAATGTTTGGGGAATCGTAGGTATTCTATTAGAATGGATCATATATGGTACGTTAGGGTTTGTGCCAATTGTGCAAAAAATGGAAATATACACAGTTTTTCCAGATGTTAAATCTCACTGACTAGTTGCATTTACAATACTTCCCTAGGAATTAAATCTCTCACCCACCCAAGAGGGAAAAAGAGGCAGACATTCCCTGTACAATGGTGGCAGCATAGTTGCACATGTTGGTTGGGGGAGCTCCCCGAAGTCTCCCAGCAAAGGGAGGTCCTATGGATCTCCAATTGGTCCGTCCAGCTTTGGCCAGAAGATTAGTGTAAAGGATGTTCCTGACCACCGCAGGCATTCCTGTGTATGGCATGAAAGCCCGTCCCCAGACTCTCAGTACAAAATAAAGCGTTTGGTTGGGTCCACCCAAGATCTAGGAGTCAACTCAAGTACCGAGAGCCGTTTATCAGGATATTTGTGTCTTAAAGTACGTGACCATGTACCAAGTGTTAACGTGATTTTAAGACACAACGGCAGAGTTGCGACATTATGCAAAAAACTGTGTTTGCGCCAACCTGCCCGAAACCAATGTTACCGAGCAGTTAACACCTTTAGGTTGGGTACACACCAGCCGATATTTTCAGCCGGACCGACTGTTTCATGGCACTTTCGGTCGGTTGGGCCAAAAACAGGCGGCTGGTATTGGGCGAGCGGCCGCGACCGACATCGCTCATTCGTTCTACAGATCGTACGACACGATATGATCGGGTGCTGCTCGCAAAATATGATCGATCGTGCGGTTCCGCATGGGATCGTTGCATTTTTGGCCAGGCAGAATTTGCTGAGGACCACGTCCATTTGTCCCTGACGAGGCTCGCCTCAGGAACAAATAGTCCCTGGGGGTACAAGCCTAGACGTAATCCTAAGGCTACAGATAGATGGAGTTAAAGATTTCACAAAAGGCAAACTCCATTCCAATGCACAGAAAACACTATTGGTTTAATTGCATGGCCTAAGGGGGCAATAGAGAGTGATAGCGGCTCTGGGTTACATAGCCCTGTATAACCGCCCAACAATTAAAAAGGTTTCATTAAATCATTAACTATAACGGTTGGGGGCAAACGGTTTGGTGTCTGGAATTGGAACTGATGCAATTGAGGGCAAATGTGTGCCCGTGAATTAATCTGCAGCAGCAATCGATTTTTGAATTTTTATTAATAATCCTCAAACATCTGATTGGTCCCACAGGGACATTGACACCTTTAATGCATTAGCCCCTAAATTTGTGACCTGCACTAAGGAAGGGAAGTGGCGCCATTAAAAAAATTTTCGATTTCCAATAAAGTAGATTTTGAATAAAGGATCTTGACAGCAGGGGTAGCGTTAGTACACTGATAATAGTAAGACGTCGCTGGTTCCCAAAATGCTATCAATGTTTGGTTTTGTTTCCTTATGTGTCTCCAGTTATTATGAGAACGACTGTCTCCTGATACCCAGACCCCCAGCCTGTCCATTCAGGTATCCATGTCCGCCTATCGCTGGGCTACTCTCGGTGCTCTCGGCGGACTCCTACCCTGTCATTTCCCCACTATACTGGAATCAATTCAAATTGTTGTAAGAATGTGTCTGCTACTCCAGCCAGTCAACCCCATAAATAATATCAGAGCATGTTGCTGTAGATATCTTAGCTGCAAACTCGTGAGTTCCTGTTTCTTTTTAAAGGGAAAGTGGACTATGGAAAAAATGTTGAGCCCAGCGAGGAGAAGCTGCAAATGTAAAGTGCTGGAGACTCTCGCCTTCCATGGGATAAGGATGGTCTCAGTCCCACACTCAACCGGACAGGGAACATGAAATGAAAGGCTGCAAGATATAACCATCACTCCCATGAAAGAATACAAAAGCCTGGACAGCAGAAGATCTTCTGCGTTGATATTCGCCGTGTGATCTACTTCATCAAGTTGTCCAGGTAAGTGCACATTGTCTATAGGGCAGACCCAGGGAGGAGGTATTAAGATGCTGGCAGGCTGCAATCATCATTAACACCCGGGTTTTAACTTTCCTTCAGCGCCCGCTGTTGCTGTTGATAATGCATAGGGAAGGGAATATCATGGGGCAGGCCCTGTTCCTCAGTGAATGCTCGGAGTTGTAGTCTAAAAAAGTCCTAAACAATATTATATTTTTTAATGTTAACGTAATAAATACAAGCCTGAGGCCATAGCGGTGGATCTGTTAGATGTTTAACCACTTCTGCTTTTAGTTCATGAAAAGAAAAATGACAACCCAGTGTGTGTCATGGTCTCTGTAACTGTCATCAGGTGATTACGGTCCATCAATCAGGTAGAACTGCCTTGTCGAGCGAATTTAAACACCCTTTGCATACCAGGAGACAAAAGGGAATAAGGCCAGCATCCCCTCACGGCTGTATCGACTGCAGTTTTGCAATTGCTCTTGGACTAATCTCCCAGCCAACCCCTGCAGCCTTTGTTTTGCGCTCAACAAGTTGCAGGTAGGAGAAATTCGATTAGACACATTGCAGCAGCTACTGTATCTTGTCTGTGACAAGCGGGGTTAATCCCGGGTAATCCCAGCCATACGTTATAGAGTGATATATTTGTTACTATATATTAAAGGGGCTACCTACCATGCAAGGGTTAGCCTGCACATGGTTGACTGATAATGTTCACGATCATATTTCAGGGACAGGCGGACTGTTTTGCAGCCTCAATGTATCTGTAGAGATTCATTTATCGGTACATCCAACAAAGGCTTTCCGTGATATAAAGAGAAGATTAATGTGAGCTGATACTGATCACTCGCGTCTAAGGTGGCCATAGACGTACCAACATCTCAGTTGTAAGGTTGCGGAGATCATACGATCGTATTGGCCAACAAAAACTATAGGAGAAAAAAAATTGTCAATCAGACTGACAATCATAGTATACCTGCGATCGCTTGTGTGTATGGTCACCATAGCTTATTTTTAAATGATTAAAAAAGACAAGTTAAATCTCTGAACTACACAGAATCAGAGGACAGGTGAGACGAGATTGGCTTTTATATCAATGTCATTTTGCTGGCTGGTGGGAAATGTGCCTTATTAGGCATGGGACATATCTAGACCCACAAAGTTTAGTCACTGACTGTTATGTTCTTGCACAATGTCAGTCTGAATTACATCACCGCAGGTTTCATATCTGCCACTGGTGCTATTGTGTTAAACAGATGATCGAATGCACTTGCAACTGTTAAAAACAGACGATTGCGGGTTTTGAGGGGCGACCAGAAGCAAAGGCCAAGGCCACACTCCAGTGTCTTAGCGCATTGGACGTGCTGCACAAGTTGGCACGTTAATGGGCTGGTTGTTGGCGTTGTGACCCTCCAATTTGACAAACATGTGCAATTGTAATTAAACGGCCAATTGCGGAAAAAAATGCACGGTTGCATGTGCAGCACAACGCAGGGAGACCCCCTGGTGTGGGATCAGATCGCATGTTAAACGTGCTCTGTGGCCTAGCGATTTCTTACCATTTGCGCATGCCAGTTTTTTGGTTTAACATTAGAAATCATCGCCAATGCACGAAAGCATGCAATTCGGGTGTGTTGGAAGATAGAGTGCATCCATTTGCGGAATTTTATGCAAAATACATGCGATTTCCCATTCCAAACAGAAGAAATCGCAAGCGCAAACACAGGAAATCGCATGACAAATCTACGAATCACACGTGCAATGGTGCACTTGCGTTAAGTGTTCCGATGCGGATGGCAGTGTGGCTGTGCCCTAAGGTGGGGGGCCTATAGGCCGGTTTATGGATTAAAAACCCATGTCTGTGCACAGCAATAGACAAGGTAGTGCAGTTGTACTGTGTTGCAATATATAATAGTTTGGTGGGGATTCTATAAGCTCGACCTGTGTCCCAGGTTAACACCAGGCCCTTTCTAGGTGTTCTACTCATTAATGAGACAGGTCACTTCATCGCTCCCCAGCCTCCCTGATGGATACAAATAAGGTCATGAAGGGCATGCCCCACTACAGCGCACGCAATCACGAAGCGTTATCGAATGCAATGGCGTTGCAGCGATTATTGTTGCGTTTTTCCAGAAAAACGCATGCGATTTTTGCCGTTTTGCGTTATGGAAAACACAAACACAGCAATTACACATAATTATAAAATTACTAGAAACAGATCATTACACCCTTTCCCAAACAGCTGGTGTTGCCACTACCAGATTGCCTCCTTTCAGGTTGTTGTTGCTTTCAAATCAAATCTCATTATTTTATGTTGTTTAACTGTTACAATTACATTAGGAAATATCATACTTCTGTAAAAGATTTGTAAGCCTGCACCATGGTCAAGGTAGATTCTTTCAGCAGGGCCCTAACTAAACTAACCAAGCTAACAAACCCCAACTAAAGCTTAACCCAAACCAAACAAATTAAATTAACCAAACATTCATATATGTTACTAGGGGGGAAAATACTTTTTTTTCTTAACGGTCAACGGGTAAAAATTTACTGCCCATTTGCCGCTTTCTTCTTCCGTCAGGTGCCGCCTGAGGACAAAATGTTTATCTTCCTAATGGTAGATGTGCCCTGATCAGCCGTTGTTTTGAAAATCACACCAATTTGAAAAACAAGCACATTGACAGAAAAAAGGTTATAGTAAGTGTAAAATAGTGATCACTTGTGGTTTGGGTGTGCCAATTGACAAAGGGTAGTTAGATTTCCCAAAACAGCTGTACTAGTGCGAAACCGAATCCACCACCCCCTTCTCTTTCTCTTTTTCACTCAACTTCCTCCTCAGCAAGTGTCATCATCCACTCGAGCAGACAGAGGGAAGAGGGGTCATGATGCCCAGAATCGGGCTCATGCGCCGTGATCCACATGCTTAACTGCCGTAGTATATAGGATAAACCTTTCACGTAAACCTCGCCTCTCCTGACTATACGTTGAGTGTTTTGTATTGGAGGCCAAAAGGCAGAGAAGGCAGCATTAAACAGCGAAGGGAGGGGGAATACAAGTTTATTCAGAATGTATTTCCCTGATTTAAACTTAAAGGGGGGAACTGGTGGGCTCCAAGCCAGTCTAAGTTTAAATGAAAGGCAGTTCCTACCTTTAAAAAACGAGAGATCAACCACCTCTCTACGTTGCTCCCCAGCCCAAGATATACAGAAATGAACTGACCAGAAAGTAAGATGGGTTCTCTGCACAGTGCCGCTGGCAAGCACAGACTCGACACGCTCAGTGTGTGAGGTGAGACAGGGAAGCCCTCCTCTCGCGAGGCACCCGCGAGTGGGCGGGGTGGGCTACATGGGGGGTGTAACTAAAATGGGTCATGGCAACGGCGTGGGTCCGATGGGTCCATGAGTGGGAGGGACCAGGGGGTTGTCGGGGGAGACCGTATCACCGGTCATGACTCTTGACTGACCATTTTTCAAGCCTCGAAGTTGGGGACCTGTGATGCTTCTTGCCATATACACCACAAAAATGTAAATATCAACTTTCAAAAACGTATTCAATAACATGATATTTGCAAAATTTCTCAAGGGAGCATTCCTATCTTTACCTAAAGTCATTTTTGGACCACAGTTCCCGTTTTAATGACTTAAAGGGATAGTTTTATGGCCAAATAATAACTTATTTTTACTTAACACTTAACCAAACTACCTACAACTACTCACTCACTAGGACACTGGTCTGTATGTTTAATACAGTATAAAGGACCAAGAGACACCATTTACAGCAATTGAGTTTGTGCACTCTCACACCTCACTTACTGTTTTCCATTTCACCCTGCTAGCTTAGTCTAACTGCTATTACTGTGGTGTTATTAACTGCCTGGTCAGTCTTCATGTTGTGGGCCATTACTACTAACGCTGGATCGGTCTTACTTGGTGTGACCATTACCTGCTGGATCGATCTTATGCGTGTGCCATCTGCTGATTCGATCTTTACGTGTGTGCCATTACTGCTGAGTCGAGTTACTTACTGTGTGCCATTTGCTGGTCGTCTTGCTGGCGTGCTAGTGCTGATGGTCACTGTTGTGCCATTTACGTGCTGGATCGTCTTACTGCGTGTGCTACTGCTGGACGGCTCATCTTACTGTGTGTGCCTTATTTATGCTGCTGATCGGTCTTACTGGTGTTGCCCATTTACGCTGGTCGGGTCTTACTGTGTTGCCATTACTGCTGATCGGTCTTACTGGTGGTGCCTCATTACTGCTGGATCGGTCTTACTGGGGTGCCATTAACTGCTGGATCGTCTTACTGTGTGTGCCATTAATGCTGGACTGTACTTACTGGTGTGCTATTACTGCTGGATCGGTCTTAATGTTGCTAGTGTGCTATTACTGACTGGATCGGTCTTACTGTGTGTGCTATTACTGCTGGACGCTGTTGTCTATACTGTGTGGCCATTGACTGCTGGATCGGTCTTACTGTGTGTGCCCTTACTTATATGCTGTGATCTCGGTCTACTGTGTGTGCCATACTGCTGGATCGGTCTTACGCGTGTTGCATACTGGATGTTCCTTTAACTGCTGTGCATATCGATGTTTCTTACTCTGCGTGGCCATTCATGCTGCAATCAGTCTTACTACTGGTGTGCCATTCCCTTCCCGATCCCTGGATCGTCTTACGAGCTGGCCATTAACTGCTGGATCCAGTCTTACTGTGGTGTTGCCATTCACCGCTGGATCAGTCTTACTCTGTTTGTCCATTCCCGCTTGGAATCGTCTAACTGCGTGTGCCATTCCTGCTGGATCAGTTTTTACTGCGTGTGTCTTTATACTGCTGGATTCAGTTCTTACGGCTGCTGTGCCATACTGCTGGATCAGTCTTACGCGTGATGGGCCTTCCTGCTGGATCAGTCTTCTTATTGCGGTGTGCCATCCTGATGGATCAGTCAACTGCGTTGCCATTCCTGCTGGAGTCATCTTACTGCGTGCAATCGCTCTGTTCCATCTGCTGGATCATCTTTACCTAGTACAATGTGGCAATTACTGCTGGAGAATGTTTGCAGTCTTAATCTATGCGTGTGCACATTACTGTTGGATTCCATCTTTAACTGCGTGTGCCATTACTGTGGATAGTCTAACTGCGTGTTGCCATACTGTCTGGATCAGTCTAAGGCGTGTGCACATTCATGCTGGATCGTATTACTGCGTGTGCCTTCAGTGCTGGATCAGTCTTACTGTGTGTGCCATTCATCTGGTCTCTTTACTGCGTGTGCTATTAATGCTGCTTCAGTCTAACTGGCGTGTGTGTCATTCCGGCTTGGATCAGTCCTAACTGTGTGTGCCATTAGTCCTGGATCAGTCTTACTGCGTTTGCCATTTACTCTGGATCAGTCTATCTCTGCGGTGTTGTATTCCTGGCTGGATCGAGCCTAACGTGGCGTGTGCCATTCATGCTGGATCCGTCTTACTGCATTTGCCCATTATGCGGATCAGTCTAAGCCGTGCTGGTCATTACTGCTGGCTCAGCTCTAACTGCAGGTGCCTTATGCTGGATCGTTCTTACTGCGTTGTGCCATTGCTGCTGGCACGTCTACACTGCGTGTGTCATTACTGCTTGATCGGTGCTTCTGCGTGTGCATTACTGTGCTTTACGGTCTAACTGCCGTGTGCCATTACACTGCTGGAGCGATGGTCTTGCTGCATTGCCATTACTTCTGCTCAGTCTAACTGCGTGTTGGCCATTACTGCTGGACGGTCTCTGCGTTGTCATTACTGCTGCTTGGTCTAATGCGTGTGCCTACTAACTGCTGGATCAGGTCTTACAGGTTGTGCAGCCATTTAACTGCTGGATCGGTCTTACTTGCTGTGCCACATTACTGTTGGAATCGGTCTTTACTGCTGTGCCATTATGCTGATAGGTCTCACTCATGCCATTACTGCTGGCTCGGTATTCCAGCGTGTGCCATTACTGCTGGCTCTGTCTACAGCTTGTGTGAACCATTACTGAGCTGGGCTCGGTCTTATGCGTATGCTATAACTGCTGGATAGGTCTTATGTGTGTGTTCATACTGCTGGATCAGTCCCTTACGTGCGTGTGCGCATTACTGCTGGCATCGTCCGTTATCTGCGTGTGCTTATTCTTTGTGCCTCGGTGGATTACTGTGTCTCTTACTACGTCTATGCGTGTTGCCAGTACTGCTGGATCGGTCTTACATGCTGTGCCATTACTGCTGGCATTCGACGTCTTACTGACGTGTGCCATTACTGCTGGCGCATCTATTCTTACTGGTGTGCCATTTGCTGGTATCAGTCTTATGCGTGTGCCATTACTGCTGCTCAGTCCTAACTGCGGTGTGCCATTACTGCTGGATCAGTCTTATGCGTGTGCCATTATTCTCCGTCGGCCTTGTGGCATTCTGTCGTTCTGTAATGGTAGTGCGCATTACTGCTGTCGGTCTTACTGGTGTGGTGGCATTACTGCTGGATCGGTCTTACCTGTGTGTGCATTTACTGCTGGATCGGTTCTCTTACTGGTTTGTGCATTATGCTTGGATCGGTCTTATGTTGTGTCATTACTGCTGGGATCGGTCTACTGTGTGTGCATTACTGCTGGCATCGTCTTACTGTGTGTGCATTATGCTGGATCGGTCTTACTTGTGTGCATTACTGCTGGATCGGTCTTACTGTGTGTGCCATTATGGCTGGATCGTCTTATGTGTGTGCCATTACTGCTGGAGGTTTAAGTGGTGTCCATTACGTGCTGGATCGGTCTTACTGTGTGTGCCATTACTGCTGGATCGGTCTTACTGTGTGTGCCATTACTAGGGATCGGTCTTACTGAGGCATCTTTAATCGAGATCATTGTTTGAATGAAGGGAAAGTTTTGAGGCAAGAGGTAGATTAAAAAGAACAAAAACCTTATTTAATGATGTAATGACTAGTGTCATGCTGCACCATCTTCTACGGATAATTCGATGGTCTCGGCAACAGGACCCCCAGTTACAACCCGCTCCATGTGAACTGTAGGGATATCCAACTCCCTGACCTTTATATTCACAGCTGACTCACCAGGTGGAGATCTGGTGCTTGTTCTAGATAATCTAATCAGCTATAATGATTTCCCACCCATCC
Organism: Hymenochirus boettgeri; assembly: GCA_019447015.1. NCBI lineage: Eukaryota > Metazoa > Chordata > Amphibia > Anura > Pipidae > Hymenochirus > Hymenochirus boettgeri. Next base: position 321,519,159 of record CM033470.1, on the reverse strand, counting down.
TCAAATATATACATATCCAAATAAATGTGTCTAGGCTAGGCCCACGATAGCGCATTTCCCACGTGCTTACGATTGTGTTTTGCGATTCGTTTCAAGAACAACTGTCAGTGCATTGCAATAAGTGTGGCACATTGCATTCATTTTCGGAGGGCATGCGATCACTAATATTGCAAAGTTGTACGGTAGTGTGGTAAAGGCGCGCATTGCCGCCATCAGACTTTTCTGTGCCCCATACTGGGTAAATGGTAATTCGGGCCCCCCCCAAACACGTACCAACTCAAACCCATTACACACAGACTAGAACACACTATTAAACAGCACACTGTAGCCACACAATTACATTATATTCACTTAATTGTGGAACCCTAACTGGTAAATCATTGGCATAGACTCTAAATGGTTGGAACCCAGACACATGTAAAATCATTGGCCAGGACCTGATAAAAGGTTAGCAGCCATACTCTGATAAAATCATTGGCACACAGATAAATGTTTGGCACCCAGACTCTGATAAAAGGTTATCACAAAGACTGATAAATAAACTTGCACAGACTCTGATAATTGGTTTGGCAAACAGACTGATAAATCATTGGCACAGACTCTGGTAAATGGTTGGCACACAGACTGATAAATAACTGGCACAAACTGATAAATCATTGGCAATAGTTAAATGTTTGGCACCCAGACCTTGGTAAATGGTTGGCACACAGACTGATAAAATCTTTGGCACAGACTCTGGTAAATGGTTGGCACACAGACTGATAAAATCATTGGCACAGTCCCTATAAATGGTTGGCACACAGACTGATAAAATCATTGTCACAGTCCCTGATAATGGTTGGCACAGACTGATGATAAAATCAGTGGCACAGTCCCTGATAAATGGTTAGCACACAGACTAGATAAAATCATTGGCACAGTCACCTTATAATAGTGTCCACCCAGACTGTATAAATCATTGGCACAGTCCCTTATAAATGGTTGGCAACAGACTGATAAAAATCATTGTCACAGTCCCTGATAAATGGTTGGCACACAGACTGATAAAATCAGTGCACAGTCCCTTATAAATGGTTGGCACCCACACGACTGTATAAATATGCATTGGCACAGTCCCTTCCGTACTGCTGGCTCATTCTTACTGCGTGTGCCATTACTGCTTATCAATCTTACTGCGTGTGCCATTACTGCTGGCTCCGTCTTATACTGCTGTGCCATTACTGCTTGCTCAGTCTTTACTGCGTGTGCCATTTCTGCTGGATCGTCTTATTGCGTGTGCCATTACTGCTGGATCGGTCTTAACTACTCTCGTGTGCCATTACTGCTGGATCGGTCTTACTTGCGTGTGGCATTACTGCTGGTCGGTCTTACTGCTGTGTGCCATTACTGCTGGATCGGTCCTACTGTGTGTGCCATTAACTGCTGGATCGGTCTATACTGTGTGTGCCATTACTGCTGAATCGGTCTTACTGTGTGGTGGCCATTACTGCGGGATCGTCTTACTGTGTTGCCATTACTGCTGGATCGGTCTTACTGTGTGTGCCATTACTGCTGGATCGGTTACTGTGTGTGCCATTCTGCTGGATCGGTCTTCCTGTGTGTGCCATTACTGCTGGATCGTCTTACTGTGTGTGCCATTACTGCTGGATCGGTCTTACTGAGGCACTTTAATGAGCTCATTGTTTGAATGAAGGAAAGGTTTTGCAGCAACGAGGTAGATTAAAAAGAACAAAACCTTATTTAATGATGGTAATGACTAGTGTCATGCTGCACCCATCTTCTAGGATAATTCGATGGTCGTGCAACAGGACCCCAGTTACAACCCGCTCCATGTGAACTGTAGGGATATCCAACTCCCTGACCTTTATATCACAGTGACTCACCAGTGTGAGATCTGCTGCTTGTTTCTAGATAATCTAATCAGCTATAAGATTCCACACCCAATCCTCAAATATATATACATATCCAAGAATAAATGTGTCTAGGGCTAGGCCCAGATCGCGCATTTTCCCACGTGCTTACGATTGTGTTTTGCGATTCGTTCAAGAAACACTGTCGTGCATTGCAATAAGTGGCCACATTGCATTCATTTTTCGGAGGGCATGCGATCACTATATTGCAAAGTTCACGGTAACGTGGTGTAAAGCGCATTTGCCGCCATCAGACTTTTCTGGGCCCCATGCTTAATTACTGGGCCCCCGACCATAACAGATACCAACTCAAACACATTACACACAGACTAGACACATATTAAACAGACACACTGTAGCACACCAATTACACTTATATTACACTTAATTGTTGGAACTCCTACACTGGTAAAATCATTGGCATAGACTCTAAATGGTTGGAACCCAGACACAATGAAATCATTGGCACAGACTCTGATAAAAGGTTAGCACAAAGACTGATAAAATAACTTGCACAGACTCTGATATTGGTTGGCAAACAGACTGAATAAATCATTGGCACAGACTCTGGTAAATGTTGCACACAGACTGATAAAATAACTGGCACAACTGATAAATCATTGGCACATAGTTAAATGTTTGGCACCCAGACTCTGTAAATGGTTGGCACACAGACTGATAAAATCATTGCACCAGTCCCTTATAAATGGTTGGCACACAGACTGATAAAATCATTGTCACGTCCCTGATAAATGGTTGCACACAGACTGATAAATCATTGGCACAGTCCCTTAAAATGGTTGGCACACAGACTTATAAATCATTGTCACAGTCCCTGTAAATGGTTGGCACCAGACTGATAAAATCATTGCACAGTCCCTGATAAATGGTTGGCACACAGACTGATAATCAGTGGCACAGTCCCTGATAAATGGTTAGCACACAGACTGATAAAATCATTGGCACAGTCCCTTATAAATAGTTGGCACACAGACTGATAAAATCATTGGCACAGTCCCTTATAAATGGTTGGCACACGACTGATAAAATCATTGTCACAGTCCCTGATAATGGTTGGCACACAGACTGATAAAATCAGTGGCACGTCCCTTATAAATGGTTGGCACACAGACTGATAAAATCATTGGCACAGTCCCTTATAAATGGTTGGCAACAGACTGAATAAATCATTGTCCACAGTCCCTGATAAATGGTTGGCACACAGACTGATAAAATCAGTGGCCAAGTCCCTTATAAATGGTTGGCACACAGACTGATAAATCATTGGCACAGTCCTTATAAATGGTTGGCACACAAGATGATAAATCATTGTCACAGTCCCTGATAAATGGTTGGCACACGACTGATAAAATCAGTGGCACAGTCCCTTATAAATGGTTGGCACACAGACTGATAAATCATTGGCACAGTCCTATAAATGGTTGGCACACAGACTGATAAAACCATTGTCACAGTCCCTGATAAATGGTTGGCACACAGACTGATAAAATCATTGTCACAGTCCCTGATAATGGTTGGCACCAGACTGATAAAATCAGTGGCACAGTCCCTGATAAATGGTTAGCACACGACTGATAAAATCATTGCAAGTCCCTTAAAATAGTTGGCACACAGACTGATAAAATCAGTGGCAGTCCCTGATAAATGGTTGGCACACAGACTGATAAAATCATTGTGTCACAGTCCCTTATAATGGTGGCACACAGACTGATAAAATCATTGTCAGTCCCTTATAAATGGTTGGCACACACTGATAAAATCATTGGCACAGTCCCTATAAATGGTTGGCACACAGACTGATAAAATCCTTGTCACAGTCCCTTATAATGGTTGGCACACAAGACTGATAAAATCATTGTCACAGTCCCTGATAATGGTGTGGCACACAGACTGATAAAATCCTTGTCCACTGCCCTTATAATGGTTGGCACCATCAGATAAAATGATTGGCAAAGACTCTGAAAAGTGGTGGCACACACACTGATGAAATCATTGGCACAGACTCTGAAAAATGGTTGACACACAGACTGATAAATCATTGGCACAGTCCCCTTATAAATGGTTGGCACACAGACTGATAAAATCATGTCACAGTCCCTATAAATGGTTGCACACAGACTGATAAAATCAGTGCACAGTCCCTTATAAATGGTTGGCACACAGACTGATAAATGATGGCACAGTCCCTTATAATGGTTGGCACACAGACTGATAAAACCATTGTCACATCCCTGATAAAATGGTTGGCACCAGACTGATAAAATCATTGTCACGTCCCTGATAAATGGTTGGCACACAGACTGATAAAATCATTGGCACGTCCCTGTAAATGGTTGCACACAGACTGATAAAATCATGTCACAGTCCCTGATAAATGGTTGGCACACAGACTGATAAAATCAGTGGCACAGTCCCTGATAATGGTGGCACACAGACTGATAAAATCATTGGCACAGGTCTTATAAATAGTTGGCACACAGACTGATAAAATCATTGGCACAGTCCCTGATAAATGGTTGGCACACAGACTGATAAAATCCTTGTCAGTCCCTTATAAATGGTTGGCACCCAGTCAGATAAAATGATTGGCAAAGACTCTGAAAAGTGGTTGGCACACACACTGATAAAATCATTGGTAAAGACTCTGATAAATGGTTGGCACCCCCAACCCCAAGCAAAGTAGGCACAGCAAATTTTACTAAATTAAATTCATACATACAATTTGTGATTTGCACAGAATACCGTCTGTGGCTGGCTTTCTGGCTGATCATGGTAGGAAGGGGATACTTTCCATGATTCTATTCCTGGCAACTTCCCCTACGTGCGACTCTGCTGACTGCACCAATAGCTTGGGCTGGACGGATGACGCGCATGGAGCACTGACAACACTGGTAGAACTAGAGTAGTCAGTGACGCGCTCCGCAGGACGGCTTTAGTGGTTGACGTCATGAAGCTGCACGTCTTGTTTCTTGGGCCCGATGATTTACTTCCAAGTTCAGAAGTCTTTAAAGTTAAATTATATTGCGGGCCCAGTTTTTTTTTGATACTTGGGGTCTCTGGGCCCCAAAAGCCTCTCGGGCCCGGGACAATTACCTCATTACCACCTCCTTTACCCTCCACATGGGGCCCTGGTAAAGCGTGTTCAATTTCAGCCTTACTCTCGAATACGAATGAACGTCACATATAGAGCAATGTGTCTATCTATATAATGTTAGGAACCCAGTATAATATGTCGGGGGTCCATAGTGATTGTTGTGTATTTGTAATGTTCCTGGAGATACCAGATGAACTACCCTCTAACATCCCCATAATTGAGAAATACACTTCCCAAGTGCTAAGATCAGGTTAACTTCACGTCCTCCCCCTACAGCTCTTGTTATGTGTTGTTTTACAACCCTCCAACATTCCCCTTACCAGGATGAACTACCCTCCAACATCCCCCTATATCTAAGAGAAATACACTCCAAACTGTGCTAAGATCAGGTTCACTTCACTATCCTCTCCCTGCAGCTCTGTACCATGTTGTTTCAATAAGTGTGACCATTTAATTGTCGATGGTTGGAGGGTAATGATGACGGCAGGCGAAGGTCTTCACTATCTACATGCAGGTTATATGTTCAGAAAAAGAAGTATTCTACCTGTATGGAAATCCATGGTTATATCACATAAAGAATACAGCCTATAATTAATAAAGAGTTTTATGAGGTACAACATGAATCACAATTCTGTTTATTGAAAACTAATAGGAGGTTAAATATCCCACACACTGTCAATGTTTAGTTTACCTCCCTGTAAATACATTGAAATGCAGTCTCACCTGTCCCATTCATATTTATTCAGTTAGTGATAAATGTGGCATGTGTTGTAGAGCAGGATTTCTATGGAGTGGTTCATTTATTTGTATTTTGTGCAAGATCCAATGACCAAGATGAGTAAACTAGGGATGAAAAATGTTCTATCAGGTCAGAACGGGGAGAAAATCCATGGAATGCAGGACGATTGGCTTTTACACGGTCCAACAATCATATGATGTCAGAATATCCCGATATTGTATGTCTGGTATTGGTGTGTATAGGCCCCTTTAATAAAACAGAAACATGCAAAAAAAGGCAACCCCATTCCATGCATTCCAGTGGGCCCTCGTCTTTAAAAGAACACAGGGATAGAGTCCACCTTGATTTATTAAGGTTATAAAGGAAAGGTTTGGTGAACATTCCCTTTTGGACAGCTGTCTGGGATTCTGACAGAATTCACTTGTTTGGATTATACTGGCTAAATTGGATTCTCCAAATATCTGTCTTTGGACTATTTGACAGATGCTGATTCCATCTATACAGATTTCTACTGGATACTTCCGCAGCGACTAAAGGATATTATATACTTGGGATAGTTTTCCATGGATGCTTATACCGACTACAGAATGTTCAGATACTGTTTGCTCTTCATGGACCTTATCTATAGAATGATACTTTTTTTGTTATTACATGGATAATATTTGTTGCCCAATATGAAACTACTATTTATAGAACTCACCTGGATGTTTAACCTCTTATACTCGAGGCTGATGGATGCTCTTGGCACATTTATCTGGTTATATCCTAGGCATCGGTTATTTTATGCACCATTATATAAATTGTCATTTACTTTTTTATGGCCCTTCTTGCTTCTTTTTTTTTGGGGGTGTGACTAATGACTGACCTTTACTCTGCATTACTGCCGTGCCTTATTATGACCAGCTCCTTTGCCCGATCGCGCACGTTCCTTACGCTAATTGCCAGACTTGGTTACGTCACTGGCATCCGTCAACGCGATGACGTAATCGCGTTGACGCCGTTCGTATAAACGGTCAACACACATCCCCGCAGTTGCACACCTGTTGAGAAAGCCCTTGTTCAGGGCGAAACGCGTCCCGTCTCTTGGGTCATCACCCTGCTCCCTGACCGTGCCCTGCTGTTAATGCATTTTCCACATTGACTGACTACCATGACTTGAATGTTACATCGTTCAATAAGTGTATGGTGTTCCTATATGGAGTCTTACATGCTAAAATTTGTTTTGCTTTCAGTGATGGAGGGCTGCACTTGTACTAGGCACTTTTATTTATATCTATATTTTATGAGTGCTTTGGTTACTTATTTATCTGTATATAGTGTATTTTTTAATGTTTTTTAACTTGATTCGTTCATATTATACCCCAGTCTATCTCTATAATAAAGGATTGTATATAGTTTGCATATTTTGTGTGTGGTACCTTCTTTTGTCTCTTAGTATATAGTATGTATAGTATAGTATGTGTAGTTAGTATATTGAGTTGAATAAAGACATACGTCCATCCAGTCCAACCCATCTAGCAATGTCCTCATTTCCGTCTAACTGTTGATCCAGAGGAAGGCAAAAAACCCCCACCAATTTTATGAAGGGGGAAAAAATTCCTTCCTGACTCCAAGTGCAATCGGAAATTTCCCTGGATCAACTCTACTTTATGTATCAATACCAGTAACTTGTAACATTCCTTGTTTGCAGAAACTCATCCAGCTTTTTTTTAAACTGACCAATGAACCTGCCATAACAATGTCCACTGGAAGACAGTTCCATAGCTTTACTACTGTTCTCACAGTAAAACCCTTTCCGAGCTTGAAGCCTAAACCTTTTTTCTTCATGTCGCGTGTCCTTTGACATGTTCTATTGGTGAACAATGCCCCAATAGTTTATTGTATAGCCGTTAATGTATTTATACACAGTAATCATATCCCCACCAAGCGCCTTTTCTCCAGCGTCCATATTGTTGTAACTTTTCCAGTCTTTCTTCATATTCAAGCTCCCCAATCCCCTTATTAATTTAGTTGCCCTTCTCTGAACCCTTCCATTCTAAGATGTCCTTTTTGTCACAGGATTCCAAAATTGCACTGCATATTCCAAATGAGGCTTACCAATGCTTTGTAAAAGAGGGAGAATTACATTTTCCTCCTTGAATCCATACCTCTCTGATTTGATGTTATTGTTCGATTTTGTACCTGCACCTGATCTCATTTGAGCTTTTACTATACACCTATTGGTCCTTGTGCCTCAACACACTGTATAGTTAACATTCCCTTTAAGAACCAGCTTGGATAACAGCCATAATAATGCATAACAAGGGAAACAACACAAGCACAATATAGTAATATAACGTTGATTGGGCATATACAGTAGACTTGTACTTTATATGATAAAATCCCACAACTCCCAGTGCTTGCAATAAGGGGATATAGTAATAAAGAGATGTGTGATTTTACAGGGGGTTGTTTCTTTGTTTTGCAGACCAAGGAGCCATGTTGTACATCCAAGAACCAATTATAACAACCACAGTATCCAGGACATTGTTTTCGCTGTGGAATGTCTATGTATGTGGAACACCAGCCATCAAATGGGACAACGTGTCCAGTCGTGGGATCCAACACAATTATTGAATGGAAGATGGGATATTACCTCAATGTCTCCAAAAATTACAACTATAGAGTTTATAATTACCAGAACGGTTCGATAAAACTGCTAAATGTTGGCGTGAAAGACACTGGGTTTTATGTGGTTACCATCACTGAGATATTGGAAGTATCAAACATGGCACTATTGTCCTCAACGTACATGGTATGTGAAAGGGTCTGGAATGTACTGTATATTAGACTGTGAATAATGCACACTCATAGTGTAGAATGAAAGATTAGAGGTCCCCAGTGACTTCCATAACCATGTAAAGTGATGTCTCCACTTGTTATAGGTGGATTCTAATATTCTTATCATTCAAAGTAAAGAAAACATTATCTTCTATAATACATTCTATGCAATATCGCTCTCCTCCCGTCGCTTCCTTCTAATGTACGCACCCGTGAGTACACTGCAAAGGCATGTTGGGACCTGTCAGACGAACAGCGGGGAGCGCGATCCCAGGTAATTTCAGGTAACTTCGCTCCAATCTCCTGCAAGTTTTATTGAAGAACTGGGGGTAAGACATTGCTCCTTTACCTCCCATTCTTCAGTTAAACTGAAAAAGGGAAGTTACTTTTTTTTTGTGTTAAGAACCAATCAATTTTAGCAGTTAGAGATCATATGATTGGTTTCTGCAGATTAATGTGCACCTTTTGGTACATAAGGCCTATTATGTGCTAGAGCAGAGAAACAGTATATTTTAGGTTTTCAGTATAAGGCTTGCCACACACAGTACACATTTTTACTCACTAACACATGTAAAGCATTATCAGTTTTCTAAGGTCCCCTACAAAGAATGACTGCACAGGGAAATATTTCAGCTGATGTGTCACTACAGAAATGAGTGTGATGTACAGAAATGAGGAGGTAACAAGCAACAGAATGAACAATATATTTTGATAATCTCCACATAGCAAACATCTTTACCCTAAACCCTAACAACACTAATCCCAGAAGAGAGAAATGAAATTAGCCTTTGTGTGATCTAGTTCATGGGAAACGCGCAGGGAGCTGGTCTATAAATAGAGTTTCCCTGCCTGCATCCCCTGAACCGTATAGAGGTGGCAGTGGTCTCCTTGTAATCTGCTTTTCATCACACATTCTATAACCACACGGAAATGCTGGTCCATTTCTTAATTCCTTAAATCAGCCACCTACAGAATCAGAAAATAAGGCCAATTAGGTTTATGTCAAATTATTTTTTTGTCATTTTCTTTCTTTTAGAAATCCTCTATGAAGACTTCTATTTGTGGGGGTGTTTATTGCCTTTCTGGCTGCAGGTTCAGCTGTATTGGTCTGTTTCTTGTGGTTTTGTAACAAATGTGCAAATATTTACCAGAAGAAAGGCAACTGCAAAGAGGTAATAATATCTTACTCTGTACACATGCTTAATTCCAACCATCCCGCACATCAAAGAGCAGGGGATCAATCTCTTTTTTAGATGTAAATCCCACGTTTGTGGCCGTTTGGTTGGGCATCGTTTGTTAAAGGACAAGCAAAGATGCCCAACCAAATGGCCACGCGTATGCAATACGGTAATCGGACGAAATAGAATGTAATTGCCCATTAATTTGAGGCTGAAATTGAGCATATGTGCTGTGCTTTAGAATTTTGTGAAGTCTTAGCAACCTTTAACCAGGAGCTCAGTTTAGACTCACTGATACAATAATGCAGTTGCATAGATCTTTTAAACAAAGTCCCCCAGCAAACCCAACTAGGCAGACACTTAGAGATGCAGTCTGAGGCTCTACTTCTATTTGTCTTCCAAATAAAGATCATAGTGGCCTACTATGTTCTTATAAAAGCTCATTAAATCTTAACTAGCCTACTAATATTATAATATTGTGTATTTATATAGCACCAGCATCTTCCGTAGCGCTTTACAATTTCATGTTACATTGACATCAGGCCTGCCCTGAAGAGCTACAATCTAAGCACTTTATTTGACTCATACAACCTATCAGTATGCCTTTATGATTGTGAAGAAACCGGAGTGCCCGAGGTAACCCACGCAAGCACGGGGAGAACATACAAACTCCTTGCAGATGTGTCCAAGGTGGATTTGAACCCAGGACATTAGCGCTGCAAGGCATCAAGCTAACAGTGGCGTAACTACAGCCCCCCCGCAGGGCCCGGATGGCACAGGGCCTGCCACAAGCTCACAAACTCTTCCGCAATCAGCCGCTGTAAATTATCTGATCGCACGTATGTTTCATTCATACACGCGATCATCAGATGATTTACAGCGGCTGATTGCAGAAGAGTTTTGTGAGCTTGTGGCAGGCCCTGCTGCCGTATAAAAATGGTTGATCATGGAAAAGTTTGTGATCGTGGAGGAGGAAGGGGGGTGGTCAGGGGCCCGGATTCCAATCTCGCGGGGGCCAAGGCCCCTGCAGTTATGCCCTGAGTGCTAACCACTGACCACTGACTGCGTTAAGAGCCAAATAAATAGTATAGCATTCACTTAAGGGGTGCCGTGGAAATGTAAAAGTTACCCAAATGTGTCTCCATGTGTGTCAAATGAAATACTGTAATCTGAACACTGCGTTTACAATGACAGCTTTTATCCAAGTATTCTACTTGCTTATAAAATATTCATCACTCTGTAAATTGATAATCTGTAGATAATACAGTATTTGGTGTGTATAATAAAAGGTCATAGAGCTCGATCTGGTTGGACCACATAAAAGGAATTTTTGGTATGTAATGAATTCAATTGCACAAGTGTGTTGACTTTGTTATTTTATTGAATATATTGCTGTCCGTGTTGTTTATATTGTTCTGCAAAATGTAAATGCCCCAGTGTAATGCTTGGAATCCTGGTTTTATCTCTGTTCACACCCTGTTTTTGGTTACCTGGGTCGCAACACCTAGCAACCAGTTAGGCTGGTACCATGGATGATATTTCCATCCGCCTGACCTAGTGGTGTGTATTCGCCAGCCAGAAATATTTGATGGTGTGGGGCGGCTGGCCAGGACCGAACTCGGTTGCCTGTTTGTCCATATCGAACGATCAGGTGATCGCACTGTCTGTAAATCAGGGCTGACAGTCGCTAGTATCGAATGCTCGGTCAGGACAAAAGCTGGTGTGTACCCAGCCTAAGCCTTTTGAATTTCAGGTTGGATACAAGCGATACAAGACAATAAAAATATAAATATATCCCAAAAATGTGCACAATTTAAGTCCAAATCCGATCTTAAACAGGATGGCCTGCTAGATGGCATTGGACATTTAACGTGAACCCTAATGGCTCATTCACACTAGGAACGGGAAAAAACACAAGCTTAAAAACGCGTGTGTTTAGTGACGTTTTAACACATTTTGTATCTGTTGCTACCGTTTGCGTGTGCGTAATAATCCGTTTTTTCTGCATTTCTTTCCATTGCATTTTAAGGCGTTTTGACCACATTTCAAATTTAAGGGGGCAGGACCAAAGAACACATCACAAAAAAGTATCAGGAGCTTTTGGAGAGGGAGGTAGCAGAGGTAGCAGAGGGTAGCAGAGGTTTTTGTGGGAGAGCGATCTTGCCATTTCTTCGTGATTTTGCGATTCTTCAGCGCGTTTCCTATAGCCCGCGGACCTGAAATGACATCACAGGAACTCCCAGGCATGCTTTGCAAAAAATGGACGGAAACCACGTGTGTGTGCGTGGTTATCCGTTGTAATGCGTTTTCATGCATTTTAGATGGACAAACGCTTGCAGCAATGCGGTTTTTAAAACGACTAGAACGAACAAGTGTGAACGATAGTGTGAAATCCTATGGGTTTTACTGTCTGTCCATTTTTTAAAACGCACCTGTGTTTGAAAAACAGATACAAACTGAGTAGTGCGAACGAGCACTAAGAACACACTGTAATAGGTTATATTAAGCTAGCCATACAAGGGAAAAGATTTTAATAGGCCGATTGGTCTATGGAAAATACGGATAAATGTCTTCAATATTCCGATCAAATTTGCGGAATTGATCTGAAAATCGATGCCGTGTATGGGCCTTTAGTCTGTCCACCCCCCCTATGTGACCATAACTACCATAGCAATTAATACACTATCACACATATGGAGGAATTGTATACAATCCAGCGGTATATTGTGTAAATTGTCACAGAGTCACGCCCAGTGCCTTCAGCATTTTTTTGATTCAACAGGAGACAATTGAGTATAGAATATGTATGTGCTCCTAGTAACAGTGCATTTGAAGTTATAGCAGACACAACACTAGTGGGAGATTTACCCAGCGCGCTGGGCAGGCTAGCGGTTCGCTACCATTTAGCGGGACTCCACGTTAGAGGCGGATGCGCGGGGTTACATAGAAGACACCCGCAATCCAGCGCTCGCCATTCATATTCCATTTGGGCTAGTTTTAGCGCATGATTTTAACACCGGCAAAGAAAAAATTTTGGGAATTTACCCACGGGCGCAATTGAATCTGTTTGCAAGTTTACCCAAGCAATGTGGCTCTGGGTAAATCGCCCTGTAGAAATTCTACAGAAAGAAATCTTAAGAGGAATACGATTTCTGCACGGCCATGTGGGAGTTTATATGAATTTGTTCCATTTTTCAAATTTTGGTTTCAGTAGTTTAGATTTCCACTTAGAATAACCACTGTTGAAATGTTTTATTTATATTATAAACACCTAGTATTCTACATACGGGAGGACTGGGACTTTTTGGCCTGGGGGCAAATACAACCAAGTGGCCCTTTCATGGAAGATTGCAAAATGTTTGACCACGCCACTTTGCTATGGTCACACACACTTTGTTTAAGTTAAGCCCATTTTTAAGACACTATTCGCATTTTACATGGGTTGCCTGCATACATTTTCAAGTGTTGATGTGGTAAGATAACTAACAAAACTAAAAATCTGAAGGCTGATTTAACACTGCTAATGATCTGAAGGGCTGACTTAACACTGGCTAATGATCTGGAGGGCTGACTTAACACTGGCTAAATCTGGAGGGCTGGCAATACTGGGTAATGAACTGGAGGGCTGGCTAAAAAAAAATGTGATTATTACCTGAGACCCCCATATATTGCTCTGCTCTCAGCTTTCTGCCCAGCTGTCAGTAAGTAATCTGCTAACAACTGCTGTGCTGCTTCTATTAATCTGATAATCTGGACAGTCTGGGCAGGAGTTTGAAGGGAGCCAAGAGCAACATTATGTAGTCTCATAGACAATGTCTCCAAAACCTCATTAATGACCTCCCATCCTCCAAACCCCTTTAGTTTAGGTTGTGGTGCATGTCAGCTCCCATTGTCAGTAAATGAAAAAAGTTCAGCAGCAAGGAGGAGGAGTTTTCTGTTCCTTGCCATGTTAAGCTAGAGGCGCAAGCTGTGCCATTTAGTGCATAACTTTCTAATAGCTTCATCGGCAGCCCAATTTTTTCTTTGGAGAGCAGCCCAAGGGGCTCACTGGGCCAGTCCTCCACTGTCTACATCACGGTCTTTATTATTATTTTAAAAAAACTATTGATTACATACCCCTGCTATGTTTTTTTGTATTCAGTAGTGAGCTGCCATTTTATGTCCTGCATGGTCCTCCTTCCCAGGATGCACATTTCCTTAAGGGCATGTCCACCCCCAAAACTAAAATTTAACCCCTTACTGGCACATCAAGTATTTTAAACAATCCTTACCTTACATTCCTGCCAAAATAGTTCCCCTGCTGTGCCCCTCCAAAGTCCAGGAAACTGCCTGTGTGGAGCATTGTGTGACTCATGCTGCGCCTGAGACTTCCTCAACCTCATCAATGTGAGGCATGCTCAGTGCAGCCCTCCCTGCCTCTCACCAATCGCGGACGCGGCTGCCGGTCCCGCCCCCTGCTTCTCAATTCCATGCAAGCAGAGGGCTGAACACTGCAGCGGAGGAGAGAGGGGCAGGTAAGTAAGAATCGGGTGGACTTCTAACAATTATATTAATGCGGTTGGGGCTGGGGAGCATGCCCTACCACATATCAAATTTAAATTTCGGGGTGGACATGCCCTTTAAAAAGTTCCTTACAGTATTTGATTGGTTGTTGATGTATAGACTTGTTCAGATTGTTACTCGAGGCAGCTGAATAACCCAGGCAGGGACTGAAACCATTATGGACACTATGGGCCAAATTACTAAGGCGTGGTTTCGCTATTCATGATAACCGTATTTAATGGCGCTATTTGCGACCACGATCAACATATTGTATGATTGGTTATACAATAACATTGTGGTAGCCTATTACAGCTTGGTATTCCCACACCTAATATTAGTACAGTAAATGTAACGCTAACCTGTGGTATTGGGGTTACTAAATTAGTCCCTATTTGAAGCTCTGCCAAAATTCACTGGATAGGCAGATTAGTCATTAAAATGAAATGATACTATAATATTAATTTGCGTGGAACTTCCCATTTAACATACCTACATTTTGCACAGTTTTATATTCTAAACTTATGTTCTCTCTTCCAGCAGAGGAAATTGAGATGCGAATGATATCCGACTAATCAAGCGCTACTCTACAATTCTACCTCGAGACGTAGTGATTCTTTTTCAGACTGCAGGCGGCGAAACACTTTAACCTACTTAATGAATGGACTCCACGGAGAAAAAGTTATCACAGTTTTATATGCACTGAAAGCACCAGTAACATTTTATCGCTGGCAGTGGCTACATATTGTCCAACAATTTTATTAACTTATCCGTTAAGCTAACAATCATGCATCTGTAACCTGGTTGGATGATGGAACTTACTTTAACAAATTGTTGAGGACCACAAATAGCCCATCCATAGAATTCAGTATAAAGCTCATTACAGAATGGGGGGAACTTCTTGAATGCATTGTGTACTTGGAGAAACACTTGGCACTTAGTGAATGTTTGTACACGGTAATGTTGAGCAATACCTCACATGGATAAAACCAGTTTGATCAGATGCGCAGAATAAAGTTTAAAAAAAGACAAAATTAATTCTGCAACAAGTTGCAACCTGCTCCACGCCTACATCATACAGATAAATAGGATGGGAGATTATTATATTTAGTTTTGTGTCGCGGTTTACATTCACCATTTATATTCTTACTGTTTTAAAATTAAATAAATGAATCTGTGTCAGTGATTTTGCTCTACCCTTCTTTCTGGCTCCACATGCATTGATGAAGAACGGGAGGTAAGGCATAGCTCCCTTATCATCCGGCATGCGTCCACAGAAAGTTTACTGGGGGGGGGGCAGGGACAGAATTATAGTGCATGTACGCACTGCTAACTAGTGGGGTGTGGCATTTGTGTGGGGCGTGATTTGTTGTGAATGGGCAGTGCTTAACCTACATAGGGGGCGGTTGCTAGGTGGGGGGGAATTCTACTGGCCAGAGTGGGGTAGGGAAATTACAGTAGCTTACAGTCTAAGGGAGATGAAACATAAGATGCAGCAATCGTAGCTGTAACTAAGCAGCGTAAATTATAACTACGGGTCTGCAATGGTTTCAGTAAAAGGCGTAGAAGTGTCCAGGTTGTAACCTTGCGGAAGAGGTGAGTTTTGAGGTTGCTGTTTGAAGATACAAAGTGATGGCAGTGACGTATAAGCGTGGAGGGGTGGTATCTGTTTATCAGATCAGAGATGTATTGGAGAGAGACTTGTAGTAAGCTTAATTGGATCCTTTGGGTAATAGGAAGCCAATGAGAGATTGACAGAAAGGGGCAGCTTTGAGAAGCCTGGAGAGGTGAATAAGCCTGGAAGCAGAGTTAAGGGTTGATTTAAGGGGTGCCAGTCCGTTGCATGGTAAACCACACAGTAGGAGTGTTACAGTAGTCCCAGCCGAGAGATGATAAGGGCATGAACTCGAATGCACGAGATTATTTGAGCTGTAACCGACAGTTGAGATTAATGTGGTGTTTAAAGGAAAGTTCTGAGTAAAATGTTACTCTCCCAGGCATCACATGTAAGATGTTGGGAGATTGGTGTGTCACTGATGTTGATAGGTAGGGGGGTAGATTGAGAGGGTGGGAAAATGACAAGTTTTTGTCTTATTTATGTTGAGTTTGAGGAAGCAAGAGGACATTAGAGTAGAAATGACATTTAGGCGTCAGAGACCGGGATTCAGAGTAACAAAGTCAGGGATGGAGATGTAGAATACAGGTGTTATTGGAATCCAAAGATTAATGAGATGACCACGCCAAGGTGTAATTGAGAAAAGAAGAGGGCAGAGTACTGAACCTTGTGTAACCCACAGGAAGAGAGGAGATGGAGCCAGAGTGGGAAACACTGAACAGCCATGTGCACAAAAGTTAAGATAATGGATATACAATACCAGTATTACAAAGGGTAAAAGCAAAGTCCACCCTTATAACAATCTTTTAATCCCTACAGCCCGGACACCTTCATACACCTATTTCACAAAATTTACCTTTTCCTCGAAGCTCCTGCAACTCGATATTTAGCTCGAAGGTCACTGATCTTTTGTGGCTTTTCTAGCTCAATTAAAGAGATTTCTCGCAATGCTGATTAGTCAGGAATTAAAGAATCTATTGACATAATTTATTTTAATGTTTAGTTCCCCTTTAACTATACCTTCTTTGAAACTACACACAGAACAATTTACCTGGTTCCAAATGAAAATGATGTCCTATTATAACCACACACGTGATTCACTGCTTAGCCGCAGCCCCAAGGTTGGATTGAAAGATTTATATTTCGTGCTGCGATATGAACTGGTCACTTCAGCCCCCACAGATGTTTAAATATTTTCTTTAGAACATCCTGATTATTTGTTTGATGTATTTACGCACATAGTCTGGCCCAGAGGAAAGACAATGGATCCAGATTCCAAAAACACCAAGATATGGACACATCTCCAAGCCTGTGCAATAAATATGGACACATTTCTAGTCTGTGTGAATAAAATGAAAACTCCAAGCCTGAGCAATATAACAAGTCTCCAAGCCATGACCAATAAATATGGACACGTCTCCAAGCATGTGCAATAAATATGGACACATTTCTAGTCTGTGTGCATAAATCGAATAACTACCCAAGCCATGAGTTAGGAGTCTCCAGTCATGTGCAATAAATAGACCTCTCCGAGCCATGTACAATCTAGACAAGTCTCCAAGCCATGTGCAATAAACATGGACATGTTTCCAATCTGTGTGCCATCAATATGGACAAGTCTCCAAGCCATGTACAATATAGACAAATCTCCAAGCCATATACATAAATATGGACACGTCTCCGAGCCTGTGCAAATAATATGGACACCGTCCTGAGCCATGTGCATAAATATGGACATGTCTCACGCTATGTGCAAATATGACCTCTCCAAGCCATGTACAATAGACAAGTCCCCAAGCCATGACCCAATAAATAGGGATCGTCCTCCGAGCCATGTGCAATAAATATGGACATGTCCCGAGCCATGTTGCATAAATATGGGACACGTCTCCAAACCATTTGCAATAAATTGGACACTTCTCCAACCATTTGCAATAAATATGGACACGTCTACAAGCCATGTGCAATAAATATGGACACTTCTACAAGCCATTTGCAATAAATATGGACACGTCTCCAAGCCATGTGCAATAAATTGGACAACGTCTCCAAGCATGCAATAATATGAAGTCCAAGCCATTGCAATAAATATGAAAGTCCCACCATGACAATAATATGAACGTCTCTGAGCCAGGACCAATAAATATGGAGACGTCTCAGAGCCATGTGCAATAAATATGAACACGTCTCCGAGCCATGTGCAATAAATATGGACACATCTCCAAGCCATGTGCAATAAATATGGACACGTCCTCCACCAAGTGCAATAAATATGGACACTTCTCCAAGCCATGTGCAATAAATATGGACACGTCTCCGAGCCATGTGCAATAAATATGGACACGTCTCCGACCAGTGCAATAGACAAGTCCCCAAGCCATGCCAATAAATATGAGACGTCTCCGAGCCTGACCAATAAATATGAGACGTCTCAGACCATGTGCATAAATATGGACACGTCCTGAGCCATGTGCAATAAATATGGACAACGTCCCAGCCAGTGCAATAAATATGGACACGTCTCAAGCCATGTGCATACATATGGACACGTCTCCAAGCCATGTGCCAATAAATATGGACACGTCTCCAACATGTGCAATAATATGGACACGTCTCCAAGCCATGTCAATATGGACACGTCTCCAAGCCATGTGCCATAAATATGGACAACGTCTCCAACCATTTGCAATAAATATGGACACGTCTCCGAGCACATTTGCATAAATATGTACACGTCTCCCACCATTTGCAATAAATATGGACACGTCTCCACCATTTTGCAATAAATATGGACACTTCTCCAAGCCATGTGCAATAAATATGGACCTCCAACCTTGCAATAATGGACCGTCTCCAAGCCATTTGCAATAAATAGGACACATCTCCAAACCATTTGCATAAATAGACACGTCTCCAAGCCATGTGCAATAAATATGACACGTCTCCAAACATTGCAATAATATGAACATCTCTCCAGCCATGTGCAATAAATATGGACACGCTCCAAGCCATGTGCAGTAAATGGCTTTACACACCTGCACTTAATTCAACTTGCCCAGCGACAACGATGTGTTTAAACTATTACGGATGAAGGGAGACCTAATCTTGATCCCTAGCAAATTCTTTACCGATCTAATTGGTTTGCAACGGTTCTGGATCATGCAGCAGTGTACTATGAGAGGATTAAAATACCACCACGTGAGAAAAGAGAGCACAATAAAATAAAATCCCCAATCATGGAAAAACACAGCAGCATGGAATTTCCATTGAAAACCCTAATATCGTTCCCACTTATCCATGTGCAGTAGAGTGTGTTAAAAACATTCATATCCAGAAACCATTTTTTCTTTTTATAGATATTGAAAAAAACGCACGCAATTAGCATTTTTGGTGTGCATTGCTGCTTTGTACTAAGGGGCACATCCATAAAGGTGCGGTATTGCTGTTTAGCAATACGGTGCCTTAACGCTCAGTTTAGAGATCATTAAATCGATTATTAGTAGTCTGCATGGTTTTATGAGAAATAGATTGTGCCAACAATTTACCTGGCAGTGTAAGAATTTAGATTCTGGCACAGCAGTAGATGCGGTGTACTTGGAAATTGTATTGGATCGCGTACAGAGAGTGGTGGTCAATGGGGCTTCATCTTGTGGGCTAAGTACTAAGTGGAGTGCCTCAGGGTTCAGTACTGGGGCCACTTCTGTTTAATCTGTTTATAAATGACTTAGAAGGGGCATGAGAGCAAGGTCTCTGTGTTTGCTGATGACACTAACTATGCAGAGCTTTGGAAACTTCCAATATGTGCAAGTGCTGCAAGCAGACCTAGATAGATTATCAAATATGGCAGTAGAATGGCAGATGAGATTCAATGTTGATAAATGTAAGGTGATGCATTTGGGGTTTGGCAATCCTGGTGTCACCTACACCATAAATAACTCGTGGTTAAGTGAATCTGTAATGGAGAAAGGGGGATCTGATCGGTTTTCCATCAGGTTGAGAGGAAAGACTAGACCTGGCATAAAATTGTGAGCGAGAGATGAAAACAAACAGAAAGCTTTTCATTTTGTTGTTCTATAAAACAAACGGAGAAATATAGAAAAAGATTTATTACATCAGAAAAAATACATTGAAGTTGGCTGATGTCATTACTGATATCCTTGGTATAATCTTACAATGCCTGTTGATGTCACTGTTCACGGACTGTCTGCTCTACAGGCGTTCAGGGGGCCATTAATAACTCATTTTTATACAAAATTCTTGCCATCCATTTTGTTCCATTGGACTTCCTTGAAAGGTCCCCTAAGGTACTGCCATTTGTATCCTGCAGAACGTCACCCTTGGGGAGATCTTTGCACTGACTTCTGGGAAACTGCACCATCACCTTACTGCCACTTCCTGGACCGTTCCTAACTGCAAAATAAGGTCCAATGATCAAATATTAATTTAAGTAATTACTAGTATGCTGCAAAGGACAATAATCAGCTGTAAAAATGTACCAGAAATATACAATATATTATACCTTCAATTTAAGAGCATTCCCACCGCCGAAACAAAAACGTTTCTTACCTCCCCAAACGGTTATAGTTACTATCTTCCCCACAGTCCCTGAAGTCATAATCATTACCTTTCTTAACAGATGCTGGCTTATTTCCGATGGCAGCAGTCTGTCCTTGCCCATGAAAGTGATGGCCTAGAAAACAATGGGCTGCATTTTGGTGCACCTCCACTGTCCTGGGTTCACTCTCTGAGCTACAGAGGAGGTAAGGACCTTTATGTTACTTCCCCATGGTAAGAGATGCCTGTCGGTGAAAGAGGAAACTGTGGTCCAAAAATGACTTTAGTAATTCTAGGAATTTCAATTGCAATTTATTTCCATTGTTATTTTACATAGTTTGTGAGATATTTACATTTTTGTGTTGATAGGCAGCAGCATCACCAGGTCCCCTGCACTTCCTGCTTTGAAACCCATCAGTTCAATCTGCCCTGTGTCTCCCACTCCCCTGGTCCCTCCCACTCATGGACCCCATGGTCTCTCCAGTTGCAGGCCCACCTTACAGCCCCATGTGCCCCCGCCCACTTTGGTGTGCAGTGGCCCTGCCCACCCAGATCCCTAAGCCCCGCCCTTTGCATCCCCTGGTCCCGCCCCACTCACGGACCCCATGGTCCCTCCAGTTTGCAGGCCCCCCACGCCCATACCCTTACAGGCCCATGTGGCCCCGCCCCACTTGCGATGCAGTGACCCCACCCACCCAAAGCCCCGCCCACTCACGGGTGCCTTAGCCCACCCGCTCACAAGTATGTGGGCCACTCTGACAACCCCCCCAACGAAAACTCTGGAACAAGCCTTTTAGGCAGAGTGAGAACTCTGCCTGAAAGGCTGTTTTCACATAGTGAGAGAGAAGGGCTGTGAGATTCCCTTACCTTCTCTGCAGCGCAGGTCTATCACAGCAGAGAGGAGTGAGGGACTTCCTGTCTCCCTCACACACTGAGGAAGTCTGAGGCTGTGCTCGCCAGCGGCACTGTGCAGGAGAAGCCTTAGGAATGTCACATGTCAGCCTCCCACCCATTAACTTTCTGGTCAGTCATTTCTATATATATATCATATCATTCATATATCTTGGATGCGGAGCACGTAGAGAGGTGGTTGATGGCTCGTTTTAAAGGTAGGAAACTGGCCTTTCATTTAAACTCAACTTGTTTGGAGACCACAGTTCCCCTTTAAGGAGTATGAGCTTCAGGGACTGCGGGGAGGTAAATATACTGTAAATACCACGAACACGTATTACAGACTGATAAATAAAGTTCAGCGACCTGAAATTTCATAGTCACCATTCGGAGAGTGCCACAGTTATTGAAGATGCATTCCTATGCTCTCTACTGGTCCAAGGCCAACATGATTACTGAAGCTGAGAACGTGCCAACCCATCACTTTGGCCAATTGCTGGACACCAATACCTGATGCTGAGACATCTGGCAGAAAAAAAAGATGAGCAATGGTGATCAGGAGTATTCGATCTATAGTCCGCTGTATTATAAATCCCATAAAGAACTCGACATTCAAGACAAATGGAGATTATAAACTTATATGTTAACCACTGTAACAGCACCTAACACCAAACCCATTTCAATTACCAACGCCAATTATCCAAAAGCCCCAGTCCTGCCGAGATTAGTTTGGTATTTTTAAGTATATTAGAGTTATGTATGAGCCAGACGTATCATGTAATAGGTGGACCGTTGCAAAATTCAAGAATTAGGAAGAGCAGTGGCTAGAGGGGATTCCTTTGCACAGCTGCAATGCCAATTCCCACTATTGGACTTCACATTTGAACAGTAGCCAACGAAAACAATCACAATTTTATTTGCATAAATCAGGCCTAAAGCTAGTACGCACATACGATTTTGGCCACGACCAGCAAGCACAACGATACCCATGACGAACAGCGCTTCGGGCGTAATTGTGCGTGGTATGAATTCAGTTGGGGGTCATTCGCCATGGCGGTATAACAATGACCCTTGACCAAACATATATACAACAGGATTATTCGCCACGCGGTGTAAACACTTTCGGGGGTTGTGGCCAAAATCGTACATGTCTAAAACACTCTTTCCAGACATACAAACCCAGAAGATAAAGGACATGCCCACC
This sequence comes from Hymenochirus boettgeri, assembly GCA_019447015.1. Taxonomy (NCBI): domain Eukaryota; kingdom Metazoa; phylum Chordata; class Amphibia; order Anura; family Pipidae; genus Hymenochirus; species Hymenochirus boettgeri. The sequence goes on along the minus strand of CM033470.1, from coordinate 321,496,594 downwards.
ATTTGGTCCACCCATGGTTACCATTTTCCCCCCTTTCAGCAGAGGTTGTTGCCTCCTACCCTTGCTCAATGACCCCCCTCCCCTGCTCAATGACCTTTTATGAGCTTGAGCATGTGCAGAGAGGCAGAAGGGGAAAGTCTTTTATTGGCTGTGATGTCAGCATCACATCCTTGACTGACTGCATGGGGGGAGGAGACAGGTTCCTCTGCCAAAACGGGCGCAATATTGATCTTAAATATCCGATTAGTAATACATCTAATAATGTGCTGAATATATTGTTGGAATTGGGTCAGGTAACCAACAGTGACCATTTTTCGTTGTAATGGGTGGACATGCAGGGTTGATTACCCAGAGACTTTTGTATCTACCTGTGATTAAGAGGATGATTAGGCATTACAAGCTCCCTCAGTCTCGTTCCTTACTTGCACATACGGAAGGAGATTGCAAATCGGTATTCTCTCCCTATTTTATTTATTAGTGACGTCTGCCTATAGGCGCTCCACATTGCAAAAACAGAGGCCTGCACTACACTAACGATGCTCAATAAAGCGAAACCGTTCTCAAGCTGGTTCTTGGTTTTGCATTTAGTGAATGCTGTAAAAACCTTTTATTGGTATTGCATTTCTTAAAGGCTACCATGGAAACATGGAAAAATTACCCAAAAGTCTCCGCTTCATATTTAAAAGGAGGGGGAGTAAACTAAAATAAAAGTAATTAGTAATTCTAGCAGGGTGACATGGATCGGTCTTACTGTGTGTGCCATTACTGCTGGATCGGTCTTACTGAGGCAACTTTAATGAGCTCATTGTTTGAATGAAGGGAAAGGTTTTGCAGGCAAAGAGGTAGATTAAAAAGAACAAAAACCTTATTTAATGATGGTAATGACTAGTGTCATGCTGCACCCATCTTCTAGGATAATTCGATGGTCGTGCAACAGGACCCCAGTTACAACCCGCTCCATGTGAACTGTAGGGATATCCAACTCCCTGACCTTTATATTCACAGTGACTCACCAGGTGGAGATCTGCTGCTTGTTCTAGATAATCTAATCAGCTATAAGATTCCACACCCAATCCTCAAATATATACCATATCCAAGAATAAATGTGTCTAGGGCTAGGCCACGATAGCGCATTTCCCACGTGCTTACGATTGTGTTTTGCGATTCGTTCAAGAAACAACTGTCAGTGCATTGCAATAAGTGTGGCCACATTGCATTCATTTTCGGAGGGCATGCGATCACTAATATTGCAAAGTTCACGGTAACGTGTGTAAAGCGCATTGCCGCCATCAGACTTTTCTGGGCCCCATACTGGCTAAATTACTGGGCCCCCGACCATAACAGATACCAACTCAAACACATTACACACAGACTAGAACACATATTAAACAGACACACTGTAGCACACACAATTACACTTATATTACACTTAATTGTTGGAACTCCTACACTGGTAAAATCATTGGCATAGACTCTAAATGGTTGGAACCCAGACACATGTAAAATCATTGGCACAGACTCTGATAAAAGGTTAGCACAAAGACTGATAAAATAACTTGCACAGACTCTGATAATTGGTTGGCAAACAGACTGATAAAATCATTGGCACAGACTCTGGTAAATGGTTGGCACACAGACTGATAAAATAACTGGCACAAACTGATAAAATCATTGGCACATAGTTAAATGTTTGGCACCCAGACTCTGGTAAATGGTTGGCACACAGACTGATAAAATCATTGGCACAGTCCCTGATAATTGGTTGTGCACACCAGACTGATAAAATCAGTGGCACAGTCCCTGATAAATGGTTAGCACCAGACTGTAAAATCATTGGCACAGTCCACCTTAGAAATGTTGTCCACCCAGACTTATAAAATCATTGGCCACGTCCCTTATAAATGGTTGGCACACAGACTGATAAAATCATTGTCACAGTCCCTGATAAATGGTTGGCACACAGACTGATAAAATCAGTGGCACAGTCCCTTATAAATGGTTGGCACACGACTGATAAATATGCATTGGCACAGTCCCTTAAATGTTGGCACACAGACTGATAACATCTGGCACAGTCCTGAAAATGGTTGGCACACAGACTGATTAAATCATTGTCACAGTCCCTGATAAATTGTTTGGCACCCAGTCATATCAATCATTGGCACAACTCTGAAAAGTGGTTGGCACACACACTGATAAAATCATTGGTAAAGACTCTGATAAATGGTTGGCACCCCAACCCCAAGCAAAGTAGGCACAGCAAATTTTACTAAATTAAATTCATACATACAATTTGTGATTTGCACAGAATACCGTCTGTGGCTGGCTTCTGGCTGGATCATGGATGGAAGGGGATACTTTCCATGATTCTAGTCCTGGCAACTTCCCCTACGTGCGACTCTGCTGACTGCACCAATAGCTTGGGCTGGACTTGATGACGCGCATGGAGCACTGACAACACTGGTAGAACTAGAGTAGTCAGTGACGCGCTCCGCAGGGGACGGCTTTAGTGGTTGACGTCATGAAGCTGCGACGTCTTGTGTAACTTAGGGCCCGATGATTTACTTCCAAGTTCAGAAGTCTTTAAAGTTAAATTATATTGCGGGCCCAGTTTATTTTTTGATACTTGGGGTCTCTGGGCCCCAAAAGCCTCTCGGGCCCGGGACAATTACCTCATTACCTCCTTTACCCTCCACATGGCGGCCCTGGTAAAGCGTGTTCAATTTCAGCCTTACTCTGAATACAGAATGAACGTCACATATAGAGCAATGTGTCTATCTATATAATGTATAGGAACCCAGTATAATATGTCTGGGGGTCCATAGTGATTGTTGTGTATTTGTAATGTTCCTGGAGATACCAGGATGAACTACCCTCTAACATCCCCCTATATATGAGAAATACACTTCCCAAGTGCTAAGATCAGGTTAACTTCACTGTCCTCCCCCTACAGCTCTGTACTATGTTGTTTTACAAACCCTCCAACATTCCCCTTACCAGGATGAACTACCCTCCAACATCCCCCTATATCTAAGAGAAATACACTGCCCAAAGCTGTGCTAAGATCAGGTTCACTTCACTATCCTCTCCCTGCAGCTCTGTACCATGTTGTTTCAATAAGTGTGACCATTTAATTGTCGATGTTGGAGGGTAATGATGACGGCAGGCGAAGGTCTATCACTATCTACAATGCAGGTTATATGTTCAGAAAAAGAAGTATTCTACCTGTATGGAAATCCATGGTTATATCACATAAAGAATACAGCCTATAAATTAATAAAGAGTTTATCTGAGGTACAACATGAATCACAATTCTGTTTATTGAAAACTAATAGGAGGTTAAATATCCACAAACACTGTCAATGTTTAGTTTACCTCCCTGTAAATACATTGAAATGCAGTCTCACCTGTCCCATTCATATTTATTCAGTTAGTGATAAAATGTGGGCATGTGTTGTAGAGCAGGATTTCTATGGAGATGGTTCATTTATTTGTATTTTGTGCAAGATCCAATGACCAAGATGAGTAAACTAGGGATGAAAAATGTTCTATCAGGTCAGAACGGGGAAGAAATCCATGGAATGCAGGACGATTGGCTTTTACACTGTCCAACAATCATATGATGTCAGAATATCCCGATATTGTATGTCTGGTATTGGTGTGTATAGGCCCCTTTAATAAAACAGAAACATGGCAAAAAAAGGCAACCCCATTCCATGCATTCCAGTGGGCCCTCGTCTTTAATAAGAACACAGGGATAGAGTCCACCTTGATTTATTATAGGTTATAAAAGGAAAGGTTTGGTGAACATTCCCTTTTGTGACAGCTGTCTGGGATTCTGACAGAATTCACTTGTTTGGACTATACTGGCTAAATTGGATTCTCCAAATATCTGTCTTTGGACCTATTTGACAGATGCTGATTCCATCTATACAGATTTCTACTGGATACTTCCGCAGCGACATAAAGGATATTATATACTTGGGATAGTTTTCCATGGATGCTTATACCGACTACAGAATGTTCCAGATACTGTTTGCTCTTCATGGACCTTATCTTATAGAATGATACTGTTTTTGTTATTACATGGATAATATTTGTTGCCCAATATGAACAATACTATTTTATAGAACTCACCTGATGTTTAACCTCTTATACTCGAGGCTGATGATGCTCTTGGCACATTTATCTGGTTATATCCTATAGGCATCGGGTATTTTATGCACCATTATATATAATTGTCATTTACTTTGTTTATGGCCCCTTCTTGCCTTCTTTTTTTTTGGGGGTGTGACTAATGACTGACCTGTTACTCTGCATTACTGCCGTGCCTTATTATGACCAGCTCCTTTGCCCGATCGCGCACGTTCCTTACGCTAATTGCCAGGACATTGGTTACGTCACTGGCATCCGTCAACGCGATGACGTAATCGCGTTGACGCCGGTACGGTATAAACGGTCAACACACATCCCCGGCAGTTGCACACGCTGTTGAGAAAGCCCTTGTTCAGGGCGAAACGCGTCCGGCGTCTCTTGGGTCATCACCCTGCTCCCTGACCGTGCCCTGCTGTTAATGCATTTTCCACATTGACTGACTACCATGACTTGAATGTTACATCGTTCAGATAAGTGTATGGTGTTCCTAATATGGAGTCTTACATGCTAACATTTGTTTTGCTTTTCAGTGATGGAGGGCTGCACTTGTACTAGGCACTTTATATTTATATCTATATTTATGAGTGCTTTGGTTACTTATTTATCTGTATATAGTGTATTTTTTAAGTGTTTTTAACTTGATTCGTTCATATTATACCCCAGTCTATCTCTATAATAAAGGATTGTATATAGTTTGCATATTTTGTGTGTGGTACCTTCTTTTGTCTCTTAGTATAGTATAGTATAGTATAGTATAGTATAGATTAGTATAGTATAGTAGTATTTGAGGTTGAATAAAGACATACGTCCATCCAGTCCAACCCATCTAGCAATGTCCTCATTTCCTGTCTAACTGTTGATCCAGAGGAAGGCAAAAAACCCCCACCAAATTTATGAAGGGGGAAAAAATTCCTTCCTGACTCCAAGTGGCAATCGGAAATTTCCCTGGATCAACTCTACTTTATGTATCAATACCAGTAACTTGTAACATTCCTTGTTTGCAGAAACTCATCCAGCTTTTTTTTAAACTGACCAATGAACCTGCCATAACAATGTCCACTGGAAGACAGTTCCATAGCTTTACTGTTCTCACAGTGAAAAACCCTTTCCGAGCTTGAAGCCTAAACCTTTTTCTTCATGTCCTCGTGTCCTTTGACATGTTCTATTGGTGAACAATGCCCCAGATAGTTTATTGTATAGCCCGTTAATGTATTTATACACAGTAATCATATCCCCACGCAAGCGCCTTTTCTCCAGCGTCCATAGTTGTAACTTTTCCAGTCTTTCTTCATATTCAAGCTCCCCCAATCCCCTTATTAATTTAGTTGCCCTTCTCTGAACCCTTTCCATTTCAAAGATGTCCTTTTTGTACACAGGATTCCAAAATTGCACTGCATATTCCAAATGAGGCATTACCAATGCTTTGTAAAGAGGGAGAATTACATTTTCCTCCCTTGAATCCATACCTCTCTTGATTTGATGTTATTGTTCGATTTTGGTACCTGCACCTGATCTCATTTGAGCTTTTACTATACAAACTATTGGTCCTTGTGCCTCAACACACTGTATAGTTAACATTCCCTTTAAGAACCAGGCTTGGATAACAGCCATAATAATGCATAACAAGGGAAACAACACAAGCACAATATAGTAATATAACGTTGATTGGGCATATACAGTAGACTTGTACTTTATATGGATAAAATCACACAACTCCCAGTAGCTTGCAAATAAGGGGATATAGTAATAAAGAGATGTGTGATTTTACAGGGGGTTGTGTCTTTGTTTTGCAGACCAAGGAGCCATGTTGTACATCCAAGAACCAATTATAAACACCACAGTATCCCAGGACATTGTTTTCGCTGTGGAATGTCTATGTAATGGAACACCAGCCATCAAATGGGAACACGTGTCCAGTCGTGGGATCCAACACATTATTGAATGGAAGATGGGATATTACCTCAATGTCTCCAAAAATTACAACTATAGAGTTTATAATTACCAGAACGGTTCGATAAAACTGCTAAATGTTGGCGTGAAAGACACTGGGTTTTATGTGGTTACCATCACTGAAGATATTGGAAGTATCAAACATGGCACTATTGTCCTCAACGTACATGGTATGTGAAAGGGTCTGGAATGTACTGTATATTAGACTGTGAATAATGCACACTCATAGTGTAGAATAGAAGATTAGAGGTCCCCAGTGACTTCCATAACCATGTAAAGTGATGTCTCCACTTGTTATAGGTGGATTCTAATATTCTTATCATTCAAAGTAGAGAAAACATTATCTTCTATAATACATTCTATGCATATATCGCTCTCCTCCCGTCGCTTCCTTCTAATGTACGCACCCGTGAGTACACTGCAAAGGCATGTTGGGACCTGTCAGACGAACAGCGGAGGAGCGCGATCCCAGGTAATTTCAGGTAACTTCGCTCCAATCTCCTGCAAGTTTTATTGAAGAACTGGGGGTAAGACATTGCTCCTTTACCTCCCATTCTTCAGTTAAACTGAAAAAAGGGAAGTTACTTTTTTTGTGTTAAGAACCAATCAGATTTTAGCAGTTAGAGATCATATGATTGGTTTCTGCAGATTAATGTGCACCTTTTGGTACATAAGGCCTATTATGTGCTAGAGCAGAGGAACAGTATATTTTAGGTTTTCAGTATAAGGCTTGCCACACACAGTACAACATTTTTACTCACTAACACATGTAAAGCATTATCAGTTTATCTAAGGTCCCCTACAAAGAATGACTGCACAGGGAAATATTTCAGCTGATGTGTCACTACAGAAAATGAGTGTGATGTACAGAAATGAGGAGGTAACAAGCAACAGAATGAACAATATATTTTGATAATCATCCACATAGCAAACATCTTTACCCTAAACCCTAACAACACTAATCCCAAGAAGAGAGACAATGAAATTAGCCATTTGTGTGATCTAGTTCATGGGAAACGCGCAGGGAGCTGGTCTATAAATAGAGATTTCCCTGCCTGCATCCCCTGAACCGTATAGAGGTGGCAGTGGTCTCCTTGTAATCTGCTTTTTCATCACACATTCTATAACCACACGGAAATGCTGGTCCATTTCTTAATTCCTTAAATCAGCCACCTACAGAATCAGAAAATAAGGCCAATTAGGTTTATGTCAAATTATTTTTTTGTCATTTTCTTTCTTTTAGAAATCCTCTATGAAGACTTCTATTTTGTGGCGGTGTTTATTGCCTTTCTGGCTGCAGGTTCAGCTGTATTGGTCTGTTTCTTGTGGTTTTGTAACAAATGTGCAAATATTTACCAGAAGAAAAGGCAACTGCAAAGAGGTAATAATATTCCTTACTCTGTACACATGCTTAATTCCAACCATGCCGCACATCAAAAGAGCAGGGGATCAATCTCTTTTTTAGATGTAAATCCCACGTTTGTGGCCGTTTGGTTGGGCATCGTTTGTTAAAGGACAAGCAAAGATGCCCAACCAAATGGCCACGCGTATGCAATACGGTAATCGGACGAAATAGAATGTAATTGCCCATTAATTTGAGGCTGAAATTGAGCATATGTGCTGTGCTTTAGAATTTTGTGAAGTCTTAGCAACCTTTAACCAGGAGCTCAGTTTAGACCTCACTGATACAATAATGCAGTTGCATAGATCTTTTAAACAAAAGTACCCAGCAAACCCAACTAGGCAGACACTTAGAGATGCAGTCTGAGGCTCTACTTCTATTTGTCTTCCAAATAGAAGATCATAGTGGCCTACTATGTTCTTATAAAAGCTCATTAAATCTTAACTAGCCTACTTAATATTATAATATTGTGTATTTATATAGCACCAGCATCTTCCGTAGCGCTTTACAATTTCATGTATACATTGACATCAGGCCCTGCCCTGAAGAGCTTACAATCTAAGCACATTTATTTGACTCATACAACCTATCAGTATGCCTTTATGATTGTGAGAGAAACCGGAGTGCCCGGAGGTAACCCACGCAAGCACGGGGAGAACATACAAACTCCTTGCAGATGTGTCCAAGGGTGGATTTGAACCCAGGACATTAGCGCTGCAAGGCATCAGAGCTAACAGTGGCGTAACTACAGCCCCCCCGCAGGGGGCCCGGATGGCAGCAGGGCCTGCCACAAGCTCACAAACTCTTCCGCAATCAGCCGCTGTAAATTATCTGATCGCACGTATGTTTCATTCATACACGCGATCATCAGATGATTTACAGCGGCTGATTGCAGAAGAGTTTGTGAGCTTGTGGCAGGCCCTGCTGCCGTATAAAAATGGTTGATCATGGAAAAGTTTGTGATCGTGGAGGAGGAAGGGGGGTGGGTCAGGGGCCCGGATTCCAATCTCGCGGGGGGCCAAGGCCCCTGCAGTTATGCCCCTGAGTGCTAACCACTGAGCCACTGAGCTGCGTTAAGAGCCAAATAAAATAGTATAGCATTCACTTAAGGGGTGCCGTGGAAATGTAAAAGTTACCCAAATGTCTCCATGTGTGTCAAATGAAATACTGTAATCTGAACACTGCGTTTTACAATGACAGCTTTTATCCAAGTATTCTATCTGTCCTTATTAAAATATTCATCACTCTGTAAATTGATAATCTGTAGATAATTACAGTATTTGGTGTGTATAATAAAAGGGTCATAGAGCTCGATCTGGTTGGACCACATAAAAGGAATTTTTGGTATGTAATGAATTCAATTGCACAAGTAGTGTTGACTTTGTTATTTTAGTGAATATATTGCTGTCCGTGTTGTTTATATTGTTCTGCAAAATGTAAATGCCCCAGTGTAATGCTTGGAATCCTGGTTTTATCTCTGTTCACACCTGTTTTTGGTTACCTGGGTCAGCAACACCTAGCAACCAGTTAGGCTGGGTACACATGGTATGATATTTCCATCCGCCTGACCTAGTGGTGTGTATTCGCCAGCCAGAAATATTTGATGGTGTGGGGCGGCTGGCCAGGACCGAACTCGGTTGCCTGTTTGTCCATATCGAACGATCAGGTGATCGGCACTGTCTGTAAATCAGGGCTGACAGTCGCTAGTATCGAATGCTCGGTCAGGACAAAAGCTGGTGTGTACCCAGCCTAAGCCTTTTGAATTTCAGGTTGGATACAAGCGATACAAGCACAATAAAAATATAAATATATCCCAAAAAATGTGCACAATTTAAGTCCAAATCCGATCTTAAACAGGATGGCCTGCTAGATGGCATTGGACATTTAACGTGAACCCTAATGGCTCATTCACACTAGGAACGGGAAAAAACACAGCTTAAAAACGCAGTGTGTTTAGTGACGTTTTAACACATTTTTGTATCTGTTGCTAACAGTTTGCGTGTGCGTAATAATCCGTTTTTTCTGCATTTCTTTCCATTGCATTTTAAGGCGTTTTGACCACAATTTTCAAATTTAAGGGGGCAGGACCAAAGAACACATCACAAAAAAGTATCAGGAGCTTTTGGAGAGGGAGGTAGCAGAGGGTAGCAGAGGGTAGCAGAGGGTTTTGTGGAGAGCGATCTTGCCATTTCTTCGTGATTTTGCGATTCTTCAGCGCGTTTCCTATAGCCCGCGGACCTGAAATGACATCACAGGAACTCCCAGGCATGCTTTGCAAAAAATGGACGGAAACGCACGTGTGTGTGCGTGGTTATCCGTTGTAATGCGTTTTCATGCATTTTAGATGGACAAACGCTTGCAGCAATGCGGTTTTTAAACGAACTAGAACGAACAAGTGTGAACGATAGTGTGAAATCCTATGGGGTTTTACTGTCTGTCCATTTTTTAAAACGCACCTGTGTTTGAAAAACAGATACAAACTGATGTAGTGCGAACGAGCACTAAGAACACACTGTAATAGGTTATATTAAGCTAGCCATACAAGGGAAAAGATTTTTAATAGGCCGATTGGTCTATGGAAAATACGGATAAATGTCTTCAATATTCCGATCAAATTTGCGGAATTGATCTGAATATCGATGCCGTGTATGGGGGCCTTTAGTCTGTCCACCCCCCCATTGACCATAACTACCATAGCAATTAATACACTATACACATATGGAGGAATGTATACAATCCAGCGGTATATTGTGTAAATTGTCACAGGAGTCACGCCCAGTGCCTTCAGCATTTTTTGATTCAACAAGGAGACAATTGAGTATAGAATATGTATGTGCTCCTAGTAACAGTGCATTTGAAGTTATAGCAGACACAACACTAGTGGGGAGATTTACCCAGCGGCGCTGGGCAGGCTAAGCGGTTCGCTACCATTTAGCGGGACTCCACGTTAGAGGCGGATGCGCGGGTTACATAGAAGACACCCGCAAATCCAGCGCTCGCCATTCAATATCGCATTTGGGCTAGTTTTAGCGCATGATTTTAACACCGGCAAAGAAAAAATTTTGGGAATTTACCCACGGGCGCAATTGAATCGTGTTTGCAGATTTACCCAAAGCAATAGTGGCTCTGGGTAAATCGCCCTGTAGAAATTCTACAGAAGAGAAATCATTAAGAGGGAATACGATTTCTGCACGGCCATGTGGGAGTTTATATAGAATTTGTTCCATTTTTCAAATTTTTGGTTTCAGTAGTTTAGATTTCCACTTAGAATAACCACTGTTGAAATGTTTTATTTATATTATAAACACCTAGGTATTCTACATACAGGGGAGGACTGGGACTTTTTGGCCTGGGGGGCAAATACAACCAAGTGGCCCTTTCATGGTAGATTGCAAAATGTTTGACCACGCCCACTTTGCTATGGTCACACACACTTTGTTTAAGTTAAGCCCATTTTTAAGACTACTATTCGCATTTTACATGGTTGCCTGCATACATTTTCAAGTGTATGATGTGGTTAAGATAACTAACAGACTAAAAAATCTGAAGGGCTGATTTAACACTGGCTAATGATCTGAAGGGCTGACTTAACACTGGCTAATGATCTGGAGGGCTGACTTAACACTGGCTAATGATCTGGAGGGCTGGCAATACTGGGTAATGAACTGGAGGGCTGGCTAAAAAAAAATGTGATTATATACCTGAGACCCCCATATATTGCTCTGCTCTCAGCTTTCTGCCCAGACTGTCAGTAAGTAATCTGCTAAACACTGCTGTGCTGCTTCTATTAATCTGATAATCTGGACAGTCTGGGCAGGAGTTTGAAGGGAGCCAAGAGCAGAACATGTATGTAGTCTCATAGACAATGTCTCCAAAACCTCATTAATGACCTCCCATCCTCACAAACCCCTTTAGTTTAGGTTGTGGTGCATGTCAGCTCCCAGTGTCAGTAAATGAAAAAAGTTCAGCAGCAGAGGAGGAGGAGTTTTCTGTTCCTTGCCCATGTTAGAGCTAGAGGCGCAAGCTGTGCCATTTAAGTGCATAACTTTCTAATAGCTTCATCGGCAGCCCAATTTTTTCTTTGGAGAGCAGCCCAAGGGGCTCACTGGGCCAGTCCTCCACTGTCTACATACGGTCTTTATTTATTTTAAAAAAAACAATTGATTACATACCCCTGCTATGTTTTTTTGTATTCAGTAGTGAGCTGCCATTTTATGTCCTGCAATGGTCCTCCTTCCCAGGATGCAGCATTTCCTTAAAGGGCATGTCCACCCCCAAAACTAGAATTTAACCCCTTACTGGCCACATCAAGTAGTTTAAAACAATCCTTACCTTACATTCCTGCTCAAAATAGTTCCCCTGCTGTGCCCCTCCAAAGTCCAGGAAACTGCTGTGTAGGAGCAGTGTGTGACTCATGCTGCGCCTGAGACTTCCTCAACCTCATCAAGGTTGAGGCATGCTCAGTGCAGCCCTCCCTGCCTCTCAGCCAATCGCGGACGCGGCTGCCGGTCCCGCCCCCTGCTTTCAATTCCATGCAAGCAGAGGGCCTGAACACTGCAGCGGAGGAGAGAGGGCAGGTAAGTAAGAATCGGGGGACTTTCTAACAATTATATTAATGCGGTTGGGGCTGGGGGAGCATGCCCTACCACATATCAAAAGTTAAATTTCGGGGTGGACATGCCCTTTAAAAAGTTCCTTACAGTAATTTGATTGGTTGTTGGATGTATAGACATGTTCAGATTGTTACTGAGCAGCTGAATTAACCCAGGCAGGGACTGAAACCATTATGGACACTATGGGCCAAATTACTAAAGGCATGGTTTCGCTATTTCATGATAACCGTATTTAATGGGCGCTATTTGTGCGACCACGATCAAATCATAATTGTATGATTGGTTATACAATAACATTGTGGTAGCCTATTACAGCTTGGTATTCCACAACCTAATATTAGTACAGTAAATGTAACGCTAACCTGTGGTATTGGGGTTACTAAATTAGTCCCTATTTGAAGCACTGCAAAAATTCACTGGATAGGCAGATTACAGTCATTAAAATGAGAAAATGATACTATAATATTAATTTGCGTGGAACTTCCCATTTAACATACCTACATTTTGCAAAGTGTTATATTCTAATACTTATGTTCTCTCTTTCCAGCAGAGGAAATTGAGATGCGAATGATATCCGACTAATCAAGCAGCTACTCTACAATTCTACCTCGAGACGTAGTGGTGATTCTTTTTCAGACTGCAGGCGGCGAAACACGTTTACCTACTTAATTGAATGGACTCCACGGGAGAAAAAGATTATCACAGTTTTATATGCACTGAAAGCACCAGTACAGTTTAGTCGCTGGCAGTGGCTACATATTGTCCAACAGATTTTATTAACTTATCCGTTAAGCTAACACATCATGCATCTGGTAACTGGTTGGATGATGGAACTTACTTTAACAAATTGTTGAGGACCACAAATAGCCCATCCATAGAATTCAGTATTAAAGCCCTCATTACAGAATGGGGGGAACTTCTGTTAATGCATTTGTGTACTTGGAGAAACACTTGGCACTTAGTGAATGTTTGTACACAGGTAATGTTGAGCAATACCTCACATGGGATAAAACCAGTTTGATCAGATGCGCAGGAGAAAGTTTAAAAAAAGGACAAAATTAATTCTGCAACAAGTTGCAACCTGCTCCACGCCTACATCATACAGATAAATAGGATGGGAAGGATTATTTATTATTTATGTTGTGTCGCGGTTTACATTCACCATTTATATTCTTACTGTTTTAAATTAAATAAATGAATCTGTGTCAGTGATTTTTGCTCTACCTTCGTTTCTGGCTCCACATGCATTGAATGAAGAACGGGAGGTAAGGCATAGGTAAGGCATAGCTCCTTATCATCCCGGCATGGGCGTCCACAGAAAGTTTACTGGGGGGGGGGGAGGCAGGGACAGAATTATAGTGCATGTAGCGCACTGCTAGACATAGTGGGTGTGGCATATTGTGTGGGTGTGATTTGTTGTGAATGGGCAGTGCTTAACCTACATAGGGGTTGCTAGGTGGGGGGGGAATTCTACTGGCCAGAGTGGGGTAGGGAAATTACAGTAGCTTACAGTCTAGAGGAGATGAAACATAAGATGCAGCAGATCAGTAGCTGTAACTAAGCAGCTCGTAAATTATAACTAGCGGGTCTGCAATGGTTCAGTAAAAGGCGTAGAAGTGTCCAGGTTGTAACCTTGCCGGAAGAGGTGAGTTTTGAGGTTGCGTTTGAAGATACAAAGTGATGGCGAGTGACGTATAAGCGTGGAGGGGTGGTATCTGTTTATCAGATCAGAGATGTATTGGAGAGAGACTTGTAGGATAAGCTTAAATTGGATCCTTTGGGTAATAGGAAGCCAATGGAGAGATTGACAGAAAGGGGCAGCGTGTGAGAAGCCTGGAGAGGTGAATAAGCCTGGAAGCAGAGTTAAGGGTTGATTTAAGGGGTGCCAGTCCGTTGCATGGTAAACCACACAGTAGGATGTTACAGTAGTCCAGCCGAGAGATGATAAGGGCATGAACTCGAATGCACGAGATTATTTTGAGCTGTAACCGACAGGAGATTAATGTGGTGTTTAAAGGAAAGTTCTGAGTAAAATGTTACTCCCAGGCATCACATGTAAGATGTTGGGGAGATTGGTGTGTCACGGATGTTGATAGGTAGGGGGGTAGATTGAGAGGGTGGGAAAATGACAAGTTTTGTCTTATTTATGTTGAGTTTGAGGAAGCAAGAGGACATTAGAGTAGAAATGACATTTAGGCAGTCAGAGACCAGGGATGTCAGAGTAACAAAGTCAGGGATGGAGATGTAAGAATACAGGTGTTATTGGAATCCAAAAGAATTAATGAGATGACCAAGCCCAAAGGTGTAATTGGAGAAAAGAAGAGGGCAGAGTACTGAACCTTGTGGTACCCACAGGGAGAGAGGAGGAGATGGAGCCAGAGTGGGAAACACTGAACAGCCATGTGCACAAAGTTAAGATAATGGATATACAATACCAGTATTACAAAGGGTAAAAAGCAAAGTCCACCCTTATAACAATCTTTTAACCCTACAGCCCGGACACCTTCATACACCTATTTCACAATAATTACCTTTTCCCTCGAAGCTCCTGCAACTCGATATTTAGCTCGAAGGTCACTGATCTTTTGGTGCTTTTCTAGCTCAAATTAAGATGATTTCTCGCAATGCTGATTAGTCAGGAATTAAAGAATCTATTGACATAATTTATATTTAATGTTTAGTTCCCCTTTAACTATACCTTCTTTGAAACTACACACAGAACCAATTTACCTGGTTCCCAAATGAAAATGATGTCTCCTATTGATAACCACACACGTGATATCACTGCTTAGCCGCAGCCCCCAAGGTTGGATTGAAAAGATTTATATTTCGTGCTGCGATATGAACTGGTCAACTTCAGCCCCACACAGATGTTAAAATATTTTCTTTAGAACATCCTGATTATTTGTTTGATGTATTTACGCACATAGTCTGCGCCAGAGGAAAGACAATGGATCCAGATTCCAAAAACACCAAGATATGGACACATCTCCAAGCCATGTGCAATAAATATGGACACATTTCTAGTCCGTGTGCAATAAATATGAATAACTCCAAGCCGTGTGCAATAAATATGGACACATTTTTAGTCTGTGTGCAATAAATATGAATAACTCCAAGCCATGAGCAATATAGACAAGTCTCCAAGCCATGACCAATAAATATGGACACGTCTCCAAGCCATGTGCAATAAATATGGACACATTTCTAGTCTGTGTGCAATAAATATGAATAACTCCAAGCCATGAGTTATGAGTCTCCAAGTCATGTGCAATAAATAGACCTCTCCGAGCCATGTACAATATAGACAAGTCTCCAAGCCATGTGCAATAAACATGGACATGTTTCCAATCTGTGTGCCATAAATATGGACAAGTCTCCAAGCCATGTACAATATAGACAAATCTCCAAGCCATATACAATAAATATGGACACGTCTCCGAGCCATGTGCAATAAATATGGACACGTCTCCAAGCCATGTGCAATAAATATGGACATGTCTCCAAGCTATGTGCAATAAATATGGACACGTCTCCAAGCCATGTACAATAGACAAGTCCCCAAGCCATGACCAATAAATATGGATACGTCTCCGAGCCATGTGCAATAAATATGGACATGTCTCCGAGCCATGTGCAATAAATATGGACACGTCTCCAAACCATTTGCAATAAATATGGACACGTCTACAAGCCATGTGCAATAAATATGGACACGTCTACAAGCCATTTGCAATAAATATGGACACGTCTCCAAGCCATTTGCAATAAATATGGACACGTCTCCAAGCCATGTGCAATAAATATGGACACGTCTACAAGCCATTTGCAATAAATATGGACAAGTCCCCAAGCCATGACCAATAAATATGGAGACGTCTCTGAGCCATGACCAATAAATATGGAGACGTCTCAGAGCCATGTGCAATAAATATGAACACGTCTCCGAGCCATGTGCAATAAATATGGACACATCTCCAAGCCAAGTGCAATAAATATGGACACATCTCCAAGCCATGTGCAATAAATATGGACACGTCTCCGAGCCATGTGCAATAAATATGGACACATCTCCAAGCCAAGTGCAATAAATATGGACACGTCTCCGAGCCATGTGCAATAAATATGGACACGTCTCCGAGCCATGTGCAATAGGACAAGTCCCCAAGCCATGACAATAAATATGGAGACGTCTCCGAGCATGACCAATAAATAGGAGACGTCTCAGAGCCATGTGCAATAAATATGGACACGTCTCGACGCATGTGCATAAAATTGGACACGTCGCAAACCATTTGTAATAAATATGGACACGTCGCAAAGCATGTACAATAGAAAGTCTCCAAGCATGACCAATAAATATGGACATGTTCCAGCTAGTGCAATAAATATGGACACGTCTCAAGCCATGTAAAATAGACAAGTCCCCAAGCCATGACCATAAATATGGACACGTCTCCGAGCCATGTGCAATAAATATGGACACGTCTCCGAGCCATGTGCAATAGACAAGTCCCCAAGCCATGACCAATAAATATGGAGACGTCTCCGAGCCATGACCAATAAATATGGAGACGTCTCAGAGCCATGTGCAATAAATATGGACACGTCTCTGAGCCATGTGCAATAAATATGGACACGTCTCCAAGCCAAGTGCAATAAATATGGACACGTCTCCAAGCCATGTGCAATAAATATGGACACGTCTCCAAGCCATGTGCAGTAAATGGCTTTAACACACTGCACTTAATTCAACTTGCCCCAGCGACAACGATGTGTTTAAACTATTACGGATGAAGGAGACCTAATCTTGATCCCTAGCAAATTCTTTACCGATCTAATTGGTTTGCACAGGTTCTGGATCATGCAAGCAGTGTACTATGAGGAGGAGTAAAATACAGCAACAGTGAGAAAAGAGAGCACAATAAAATAAAATCCCCAATCATGGAAAAACACAGCAGCATGGAATTTCCATTGAAAACCCATAATATCGTTCCCACTTATCCATGGTGCAGTAGAGTGTGTTAAAAAACATTCATATCCAGAAACCATTTTTTCTTTTTATAGATATTGAAAAAAACGCACGCAATTAGCATTTTTGGTGTGCATTGCATGCTTTGGTACTAAGGGGCACATCCATAAAGGTGCGGTATTGCTGTTTAGCAATACTGTGCCTTTAACGCTCAGTTTAAGGATCATTAAATCGATTATTAGTAGT
Source organism: Hymenochirus boettgeri (assembly GCA_019447015.1). Lineage (NCBI taxonomy): Eukaryota > Metazoa > Chordata > Amphibia > Anura > Pipidae > Hymenochirus > Hymenochirus boettgeri. The sequence goes on along the minus strand of CM033470.1, from coordinate 321,479,256 downwards.
CTGCATGGATTTATGAGAAATAGATTGTGCCAGACAAATTTACCTGGCAGTGAGTAAGAATTTAGATTCTGGCACAGCAGTAGATGCGGTGTACTTGGAGAATTGGTTATTGGATCGCGTACAGAGAGTGGTGGTCAATGGGGCTTCATCTATGTGGGCTAAAGTACTAAGTGGAGTGCCTCAGGGTTCAGTACTGGGGCCACTTCTGTTTAATCTGTTTATAAATGACTTAGAAGGGGCATTGAGAGCAAGGTCTCTGTGTTTGCTGATGACACTAAACTATGCAGAGCTTTGGAAACTTCCAATGATGTGCAAGTGCTGCAAGCAGACCTAGATAGATTATCAAAATGGGCAGTAGAATGGCAGATGAGATTCAATGTTGATAAATGTAAGGTGATGCATTTGGGGTTTGGCAATCCTGGTGTCACCTACACCATAAATAACTCTGTGTTAAGTGCATCTGTAATGGAGAAAGGGGGATCTGATCGGTTTTCCATCAGGTTGAGAGGAAAGACTAGACCTGGCATAAAATTGTGAGCGAGAGATGAAAACAAACAGAAAAGCTTTTCATTTTGTTGTTCTATAAAACAAACGGAGAAATATAGAAAAAGATTTATTACATCAGAAAAAATACATTGAAGTTGGCTGATGTCATTACTGATAATCCTTGTATAATCTATTTACAATGCCTGTGATGTCACTGTTCACGGACTGTCTGCTCTAACAAGGCGTCAGGGCGGCCATTAATAACTCCATTTTATATACAAAATTCTTGCCATCCATTTTGTTCCATTGGACTTCCTTGAAAGGTCCCCTAAGGTACTGCCATTTGTTATCCTGCAGAACGTCACCCTTGGGGAGATCTTTGCACTGACTTCTGGGAAACTGCACCATCACCTTACTGCCACTTCCTGGACCGTTCCTAACTGCAAAATAATGTCCAATGATCAAATATTAATTTAAGTAATTACTAGTATGCTGCAAAGGACAATAATCAGCTGTAAAAATGTACCAGAAATATACAATATATTATACCTTCAATTTAAAGAGCATTCCCACCGCCGAAAACAAAAACGTTTTCTTACCTCCCCAAAACGGTTATAGTTACTATCTTCCCCACAGTCCCTGAAGTCATAATCATTACCTTTCTTAAACAGATGCTGGCTTATTTCCGGATGGCAGCAGTCTGTCCTTGCCCATGAAAGTGATGGCCTAGAAAACAATGGGCTGCATTTTGGTGCACCTCCACTGTCCTGGGTTCACTCTCTGAGCTTACAGAGGAGGTAAGGACCGTTATAGTTACTTCCCCATGGTAAGAGATGCATGTCGGTGAAAGAGGAACTGTGGTCCAAAAATGACTTTAGGTAAATTCATAGGAATTTCAATTGCAATTTATTTCCATTGTTTATTTTACATAGTTTTGAAGATATTTACATTTTTGTGTGTGATATGGCAGCAGCATCACCAGGTCCCCTGCACTTCCTGCTTTGAAACCCATCAGTCAATCTGCCCTGTGTCTCCCACTCCCCTGGTCCCTCCCACTCATGGACCCCATGGTCTCTCCAGTTGCAGGCCCACCTTACAGCCCCATGTGGCCCCGCCCACTTGTGGGTGCAGTGGCCCTGCCCACCCATGGATCCCTAAGCCCCGCCCTTTGCAGATCCCCTGGTCCCGCCCACTCACGGACCCCATGGTCCCTCCAGTTGCAGGCCCCCCACGGCCCATACCCTTACAGGCCCATGTGGCCCCGCCCACTTGCGGATGCAGTGACCCCACCCACCCAAAGCCCCGCCCACTCACGGGTGCCTTAGCCCCACCCGCTCACAAGTACTGTGGGCCACTCTGACAACCCCCCCAACGAAAACTCTGGAAACAGCCTTTTCAGGCAGAGTGAGAACTCTGCCTGAAAAGGCTGTTTTCACATAGTGAGAGAGAAGGGCTGTAGATTCCCTTACCTTCTCTGCAGCTGCAGGTCTATCACACAGCAGAGAGGAGGAGGGACTTCCTGTCTCCCTCACACACTGAGGAAGTCTGAGGCTGTGCTCGCCAGCGGCACTGTGCAGGAGAAGCCTTAGGAATGTCACATGTCAGCCTCCCACCCATTAACTTTCTGGTCAGTCATTTCTATATATATATCATATCATTCATATATCTTGGGATGCGGAGCACGTAGAGAGGTGGTTGATGGCTCGTTTTAAAGGTAGGAAACTGGCCTTTCATTTAAACTCAACTTGTTTGGAGACCACAGTTCCCCTTTAAGGAGTATGAGCTTCAGGGACTGCGGGGAGGTAAATATACTGTAAATACCACGAACACGTATTACAGACTGAATAAATAAAGTTCAGACTGACCTGAAATTTCATAGTCACCATTCGGAGATGCCACAGTTATTGAAGATGCATTTCCTATGCTCTCTACTGGTCCAAGGCCAACATGATTACTGAAGCTGAGAACGTGCCAACCCATCACTTTGGCCAATTGCTGGACAGCCAATACCTGATGCTGAGACATCTGGCAGAAAAACAAAGATGAGCAATGGTGATCAGGAGTATTCGATCTATACTCGCTGTATTATAATCCCATAAAAGAACTTCGACATTCAAGACAAATGGAGATTATAAACATTATTATGTTAACCACAGTAACAGCACCTAACACACAAAACAATTTCAATTACCAACACGCAAATTATCCAAAAGCCCCAGTCCTGCCGAGATTAGTTTGGTATTTTAAGTATATTATAGTTATGTATGAGCCAGACGTATCATGTAATAGGTGGACCGGTGCAAAAATTCAAGAATTAGGAAAGAGCAGTGGCTAGAGGGGATTCCTTTGCACAGCTGCAATGCCAATTCCCACTATTGGACTTCACATTTGAACAGTAGCCACAGAAAACATATCACAATTTTATTTGCATAAATCAGGCCTAAAGGCTAGTACGCACATACGATTTTGGCCACGACCAGCAAGCACAACGGATACCCATGACGAACAGGCGCTTCGGGCGATAATTGTGCGTGTATGAATTCAGTTGGGGGTCATTCGCCATGGCGGATTAACAATGACCCTTGACCAAACATATATACACGCAGGATTATTCGCCACGCGTGTAAACACGTTCGGGGGTTGTGGCCAAAATCGTACATGGCTTAAAACACATCTTTCCAGACATACAAACCCAGAAGATAAAGGACATGTCCACCATTTGGTCCACCCATGGTTACCATTTTCCCCCTTTCAGGCAGAGGTTGTTGCCTCCTACCCTTGCTCAATGACCCCTCCTCCCCTGCTCAATGACCTTTTATGAGCTTGAGCATGTGCAGAGGAGGCAGAAGGGGAAAGTCTTTTATTGGCTGTGATGTCAGCAGTCACATCCTTGACTGACTGCATGGGGGGAGGAGACAGGTTCCTCTGCCAAAACGGGCGCAATATTGATCCTTAAATATCCGATTAGTAATACATCTAATAATGTGCTGAATATATTGGTTGGAATTGGGTCAGGTAACCAACATGTGACCATTTTTCGTTGTATGGGTGGACATGCTCAGGGTGAATTACCCAGAGACTTTTGTATCTACCTGTGATTAAGAGGATGATTAGGCATTACAGCTCCCCTTCAGTCTCGTTCCTTACTTGCACATACTGAAGGGGAGATGCAAATCCTGTATTCTCTCCCTATTTTATTTATTAGTGACGTCTGCCTATAGGCGCTCCACATTGCAAAAACCAGAGGCCTGCACTACACTAACGATGGCTCAATAAAGCCGAAACCGGTCTCAAGCTGGTTCTCTGGTTTTGCATTTAGTGGAATGCTGTAAAAACCTTTTATTGGTATTGCATTTCTTAAAGGCTACCATGGAAACATGGAAAATACCCAAAAGTCTCCGCTTCATATTTAAAAGGAGGGGGAGTAAAACTAAAAAAATAAAAGTAATTCTGCAGTGAAATATTTTATGGATTCCATACAGGTATAACTTTGGTTAGGAATAACAAAGAAAGATACATTCTATGTTATTCCTGATTAGAAGTACATAGTCAATGTGTTTTAGGCTGAATAGCTTTTAAAGGGGAATTGTGGTTTAAAAAATAGCTTTTAAAAAAAGGCCTTTTCTTTCCTTTTAGGGCAATCCCTTAATGGTGTCTCTCAGAGAATATACCCACAAATAATGGATTAAAGGTAACACCTAGGAGATGGGGTAAAGACATTTTCCTGTCTGCACTGCATCCTCATGATTGGATATTCCCTGCTGGAGATGATGCACCTCCAGCCAATGATGCATGCTCTAACATATACATTGAAGCAGCAAATTATGGGCAGAGGCACCAGGCACTCTCACTTTACATGGCAGCTCCTCCTATAGGGAGAATAAAGGAGAAAACAGGGCTGAACGTGTTTTAACATCTTTCTCACAAAGAAGCCAGAATGGTCAGTACACCCTTAGGAAGCCTTTTTAAATTTTAACCACAGTTCCCCTTTAAGATGTAAGAACCATATTACCTGTGAGAGAAGGAAGTCCTGAAGCTCCTGTTCTTGATGAGATAACGTGATCACTCGCCCATCTCTGTGCACCACTCTTATCTGATCAACAGCGATGTTTAGCTGTAGCTGAATGGATCTTGAAGAAAATGCACAGCAAAGTGGAATTGGAAGCATTACAGGCAAGTTATACCTCAAGTTCACTCCTCTTAACCCATTAATAGTACCACTAAGTCCTTACCTTGGATACTTTACAGAACAGTGGTTATACTTACATGAAGGTTCCTCTGCCACTCTCGTCCCTGTCCAGTTTCTATCTGCAGTCATGATGTAGCGAATAGGAAGACAGACTCTGCAAAGAAGCATGTATTCCCATTGGCCACTGACTGTAATACAGGGGGGCAGAGGGGCAAGGGGAACTTCATATATGTATAACAGCTGATCTGTTAAGTACCCAGAGGTTTAGGTCCTCACTAGGGTTGGGTTTCAGGTTTCTATCGAAGTTTCAGTAGAAACTTTTTGGAATTCTGATTTTTCTTTTCCCGGATTCAATACTGATTATCGAATATTCTATACTGATTTTATACATTAATATTAAATATTCAATATCAAATATCCGGCTCCCATTGACTTCTATTGGGTTAGTTTTCAAATTTTCAAAAAATTTTTTCGAACATCAGATTTTATAACAAAACCGGTTTCAAATATTTCTAGCCCTCCCCCTGGGTATGATTTAGGTGTGGAGAGGAGCGAAGGTGAGCAAATGGTTTAAATTAACAATTTAAAAAAAGAAAAAAAAGATTTATATTCTATTAAAGTTCACATTCTGGGGAGTTAAGGCAAGACTATGTAATCATTTTATTTAACAACGAGTTCTGTGCATGTATACACAATATAAAAAGGTATACAATGTGCAAGCACAGAGAAAAATATCAACACAACTGCTTACTTAATTGCACAAATGCTCATAAAATGAAACAGGGAACAATTTTACTAGATCGGTGGTCAATAGGTTAGTGTTGATCTCATATTTAGGGCAAACCATTTCTGCTTTCAAATCAGTACAGAGATCTGCTCTGCACACTGACCGGTCGTGCGTGTACAATTAAATCAGTTAAGCTGGGAACGCACGTGAACGAGAAAGGGACGATTCCTTCGGAATTCTCAGCATTGTATGTATCGCATGAATGAGCGGTCATGGGAAACATGTCAGTCCCGAACTTTCTCCCTATACTGTGTATAGAAATAACGCTTGGGACTGTGTGTACATCTTCGAAAAAAAAAATCGTACAAATTCCGTTTTTCAGAGATTGGTACTGTGCGTACCCAGCTTTACTTTTACCTACAGCACTGGTGCTTGTTTCCATTAGAGAAACGCCTTATTCATTAATTGTACACTGGGCTAACTATATGCTAATGCTGCAAAAAATTAAGTAACACTCACTTGCAGATCTGTTCATAACCCTGAGATGTGATTAACACTTTCACACTGGACTCGTAAACATCATTGATACTTGACCAATGAGCTTGGATCTGTGGATCTTCAATTCGACTTGCGAGGCTGTCGATAGTTCGGGCTGTTCTAAAAGTAAAACATACCATGAGAAAGAACAGTTAGAGAGAAGCAAGAAGATACTGTCCATCACATAAGGAAATATCTTCTAATCCTATTTAAAATGGGAATAAGACAGGTTTCGCATGTAAAGATTAATTAGCAGCAGCAAGGTTACATTGTCCCTATAGACAGCACTTCTACACATACCATCTATTGCACAGCAGATCAAAACATTCAAGATGAAGCCTGCCCCCCCTCCCCCCCCAAGAAGAAGACAGCCAATTGTGTGGCAGCATAGAGATCCTGCTTCCCTGCACAATCACACATTCCATACAAAAAAAAGCAAAATTAAGTTTGGGGGATTGTAACCCATAACCTCACAAATTCTGGATTAATAAAAGTAGAGCATTAGTCCACTAACCCACCATAGCTATTACATATAGGACACGTACAGTTAGAAATGTTAGATTTTGCTAAGAACATAATGGAGCAGCTAACTACTTAGTATTGTCGTCGTAATTTGTCTTTTTTTGCCATTGATGCCAACTTTAAAAGTCTTATCAGGGGCTTACATATTGGTATGCAGACATCTGTAAAGAAAATACTCAGTGAAAAGAGACCGTGAATACTGTGGTTCGCCAATAGGTGGATATGCTCACAAGGTTGTTTGGAGACTACATGGGCTGTACTGGCAGCAACATGGAAGCATTCAACTTCTTACATGGAAGTAAATGCAAACTTCTAAATTATTTTCTTACCTTGCATGGGTGTACTTGGAATAAGGTTTAGTTCTCATTTAAACACACGCAAAAAGTTTGCGATTTCAAATTGCTCCAATGGAAGGCAAATATTACATTTCAGGCACGATAATGGATCTTGGCTAACTTTTAATTAAATGGATCTAAAATTTTTTTATGTTACATTACATACCTTCGCCTAAGGAAGACATGTTTAGCTTGTTTGATGATTTTTTCCAGTAGACCTTCATTTTGCTGCATGGAACTGATTTCACTTTTATCAAAGGCCTGTGGTCCTGCAAGTCGCATTCTTTTGTGGCCAAAAGGAGCGCTCGCTGGGTGCGGCATTACAATATTGCTTAAAGTCTGCTTGTGGAACTGAGACAACAAATGGTTATTAGACACAATGTTAGACAAATCCCACTGGTAACAATTATTAGTTCTAGAAAAAAACAGAGGGATAGTAGGACAGATAAGAAAGGATAGCAGAACCATCAAAATCCATTCTACAGGTGAGAGCATGAAATGGTTGTTCTGCTAATTTATAAACAATTGTTACAAGGTAAAGATAACACTCAATATTTTATATACAATATGCATTTATCAGGAGAAAATTTGCATAAGAACCATGAACTTGTACATCACATACACATAATAACTAAAATACATTGTAGAGAAAGGCTAAATGGTAATGGTAATGGAGCCTATGTACACATAGGTTAATATTCCCATCAGACTAACAATTAGTAGTTTGACAAGCCTTCCTGGGGCAATACAAAATAGTCAGCTCATTTTACTGACTTTTTTTTCTGTTCCTAGCAAAAGATTTTATTGAAATTCTAAATGTGCCTGCATTCCTTGCATATGCAGTGGTGGCTGGCCAGTCAAACTACAGGTTTTAGAAAAACACAGCCCATGAGGTCATCAGTTATTAACCCTAGAATTACTGTTTTTAAGCAAAAGTTTCTACATGAACTAAATGAAATATGGTAGCTCTTTTGAGATAGCGGTATAAAGCTTTGCTTTTACAAAGAAAAATACATGAAGGTTGCAAGTTCAATTTCCCATACTTACTATTTATACTTCTACTAGACATTAAGCCCGCTACAATAATGGGTGCTAGAAGCCCAGAGTGCCCCCTTAGTGTCCCAAGGCCATAGTCCTCCTCCATGTACCAAGGCCAGAGTACCATATTAGTGTTCCAAGGCCAGGGGCCCCCTCTGTCCCAAATCCAGCCCCCCCCTCTGTCCCAAATCCAGGGCTCCCCCTCTGTCCCAAATCCAGGGCTCCCCCTCTGTCCCAAATCCAGGGCTCCCCCTCTGTCCCAAATCCCAAGCAACCTTACCTGCGGTCTGTTTAATTGCTGTTCTCCCTCTGTGTGTTTCCTGTGTTTCTCCCTCTAGTGGTGAGTCAATAGGAACTGCAGACACTCTCCCTCTAGTGGTGAGTCAATAGGAACTGCAGAGACTCTCCCTCTAGTGGTGAGTCCACAGGAACTGCAGTGACACACACTTAGGGTTTTATTATATAGGATTTATTTTTACTAAAATATTTATATTCAGTTTCTTACACCCATGTTATCTAAGAAATACAGTGCAAAGATTGCTTTTCTGTGTGAAAAGCAAAGGAATATTTATCGCTAAACAGTAATTTGTATCTCTCTACCTCTCTTATCAGTTGGTGCAAGTTATGTTCAAGTACATAGAGATGATCTTCTGCTCCCATTTTTTCATTTGCAGATTTCTGAGACTTTTTGTCATTAGAGGAGTGGCAAAGAGAAATGGACAACTGTAAACCTAGGGGGAAAAGCATACATTTTAATCACCAAAAATATATTATCACATGACAATGTGATAATATATGACAAAGACACTGGTACAAGTTAATCTTTGGCCACAAGTCCGATAGGAATGCATACATTTTGGAAACCAGTTTTAGCCATACAGACCCCACCCAGTGTACTGATGGCATCTAAACAGTTAACTGGTTTTAAAATAATGCAATAAAATGAAAATAATTATCAAGGAGATTCAATGAAAGTTCTTATTGTTAAAAATGGTGCTAATTTTGCCCCAACCAATCAGATGTTGGCTTTCAAATGTTAAATAACATCTGATTGGTTGGGGCAAAATTATCACCATTTTTAACGATAAAAACTTTTATTGAATAACCCTGTAAGTCTATTATAGAGGGTGGCGTAGTGCTTACCATCTGTTTAAATGCTCTCCCTCTGTTTGTGCTAGTTTCCATCAGTTACCACATTTTCCTCTCACAATCATAAATTCATACAGGTATGTAAATATGGACTGGCTCCTTAACCACAATACAGCACCACTGGACATTATAGATATACATAAAAAAAGAATTAAAGGAACAGTTCACCGAAAAAGTGAACTATCCCTTTAATACATTGATTGAAGAACGGGAGGTAAAGGAGCTATGTATTAACTTCTGTCCTTCAATCAATTTATATACTTCTGCTACCGGAGCGACATGTAAGTATATAAATTGATTGAAGGACGGAAGGTATTAAGATTTTTTACTTAAAAATTTTAAGTAAAAGTACCTGCATTAGAAACCATTAATAAACAAGCCAAGCTGCAGATTTCCCACTACGCAATGAATGGATCTAAATTCCCTGCACAGATGGGGGTTTCAGTTCTAGTTTTTATATTCAGGACAATACATCACTATTTTTGTTCTCATCTTTAGCTTTATTAAAGGAGAACAATAGCGGACTTTCATCTACCAAAAAAAACCCCTTCCCTAATAGTACCCAGCGTGAGGACCTAGTGGTTTGCACTAAATCAGACTTGCCATGCTGTCAGCCTGGATTTCAATGGCAGTTTAACCCCACCCTTTCACAAGAGTCCCAGAGTTGGTCAGTGGACTCTAAAAGGAGGCTGGACTAGGCAAGCACTGTGATCTGAACTATGACAGCATTGTTGGATTTAGGGGAGGGAGGGTGGCTTGGGGCACTACAGTTGCCCTTAAACCCCCATGTTAAACAACATTTCACACAAAGGACAGGTTAGTATTGGCACCGATGTAAAACAACAAGATAAACAGATAAGCAGCCATTGCCAGCTCCAGATTACCTACAAGATAACCCAGGCTTCCAACCACTAACAAAAGAAGAAACCTTATTATAGTCCTTATATTTTTACTTAGGGATCCACCTGGGAAACAAAATATTTTCAATACAACAACCTCGCATTATAAATTAGTAACAATTGGCTTAGATCACAGCCCAGCCTAAGATGTCATATGTCACTGGCCATTGCCAATCTCTATAATAAGATTATACAATATCTGTAAATAGCTTTAAAGAGGAACTGTGGTCCAAAAATGACTTTAGGTAAATGAATAGGAATTGCTGCCCTGAGAATTTTTGCAATTTATTTCCATTGTTTATTTTGCATAGTTTTGAAGATATTTACATTTGTGTGTGTGATATGGCAGCAGCATCACCAGGTCCCCTGCACTTCCTGCTCTGAAATGGTCAGTAAATCTGCCCTGTGTCTCCTCCTCCCCTTTGCAGCCCCACTGGTCCCTCCCACTCATGGACCCCACGGTCCCTCCAGTTGCAGGCCCCCCATGGCCCATTATCTTACAGCCTCATGTGGCCCCGCCCACTCACAGGTGCCGTGGGTTACTCAGACCCCCCCCTACAGAAAACTCTGAGGAATCAGCCTTTTCAGGCAGAGTGATTCCCTTACCTTCTCTGTCAGGACTTCACACAGCAGAGAGGGACTTCCTGTCTCCCTCACACACTGAGGGAGTCTGAGGTTGTGCTCGCCAGTGGCACTGTGCAGGAAAAGCCTTAGGAATGTCACATGTCAGCCTCCCACCCATTATATACAGTCATTTCTGTATATCTTGGGCTGTGGAGCACGTAGAGAGGTGGTTGATGGCTCGTTTTAAAGGTAGGAAACTGGCCTTTTATTTAAATATTAAATTGTTTGGAGACCACAGTTCCCCTTTAAAGTAAAGGGAAAGAAAAAAAAAATTCTCAGCCCATATAGTGCAAGTCATTTTCAATAGCATTATTCTCTGAATAAATAAGTCAACGATGGCCAAGAACAGTTCCAACCCCCCCATAAATACATTATCCACTGAACGCAGACACTTTCCGCATACAAAATGAACTGCAGACAAAATAGCGGAAGTGTAGGCTGGAGAGCCAGGGAACATGCTGTGAGCACTGAAAGATGGATGTTTTAGTAAGCACCAATACAAAAAGATACCAGGGCAACAGTATAATGCCTCTCCCGTTAACTGGGCTTCTTATTATGCTGCTAGATAAAGGAACCATTCGGAACCTTTATCAGATGCAGAGCTATAAATAAAACTCGTTCGTTTCTGCCGTTTAGAAAAGGGGACATGATACTGGGAACTTAGGATTTTACAAGCCAAGTAAACAGAAGGGTTGAAAGTATAAAACCAACTATCAGCTGCATTATGTAGCTTTAAACCCTCTGAGTGGGTGCAGAGAATCCAATAAAAATCACGTCGCTCAAAGACAACACAAGTTCCAAAGGAATAATGGGAACGGAATCCCTACCGCAAACCACAAAGGGCTTTTAGCCATGGTGATGGTATTCACGGTTGCTCTGCTGTAGAAATCTCCACTTGCAAAGTGATGATGGAGCTTTTTCCAGTAAATTCATAAACCCATTTTATAAAAAGCTGAATAAACTGTTTGTTCCATTACTAATTCTTCTGTTTTATTCTTCAAATATTCTGGACCCACAATTTTAATTCGAAATTTGGTTTAGACGTGTGGGACATAGAGATTCATGCGATCGTCTTGGAGATTTCGAGTTGTTTTAACTTTCCCATTCATTTTGAAAAGACATTTTAACTACAGCCCACCTGACACTTTCTTGATTAAGTGCACCTGAGGTGTAATCAACGCTGATTACTAATTTCTTTATTAAAAGTTCCTGATTGGAGGGTAAATATACATGTACACACTCAAAATCAAGTTTGAAACAGACACACTCTTATCCATCACAAAAGAAATGATAAGAGTTTTAACATTCACAGTATAGACGGACAGACACACATTAATAAGGCTCTGAGCAACCATGGCACACTACCTTAATAAAGGTTAGATCAAAGTAATATATTCCCATATTAAGTAATACTCACCCCATAGCATTTACATACAGCACAGTCTTCAGCGACTATCTGCGCACAAAGCATCAGACAATAACTGGATAGTCACAAAATCTGTGCAGAATGGAGCCACATTCAAAGCAATTACCCACTTTCATTATTCATTCACTAAACCAGTGACACCCTGGGGATCACCTGCTGGCTGCAGACAGGACTGGGGGGAGCACTGGAATATCAGGCCCAAAAAAGTAAATTCACCCACAGAACGTTTCTAGGATTCAAGGCCGATAACCAGCAAATAGGTGCATGGGCAGGACATTTCCATGATCCATTACTACAGCTGAGAGACGTTGAATGATACATCAATCCTGTCCAATTCTCTTACCAGGGAAAGGCTGAGAGATAATTTGGTTCTTGACGACAATATGTGGAATTTGGGATTTGATTTGCACAGCTTCACGCGAGAGTTGTGCAAAAATTTCCTTACACAGGAGAACGTTTTGAGCAGCTTCCAGTCTTGTCTGCCAATGGGGTGTTCCTGGAAATGGAAAAAGTAAGGTTTAACTCCCAGACCAGACATAGATATACAGAAAGGAATGGGTTTAAACATAGCTGTGAGCATCTAAATAAACAACTTAGATGGTTTGGGTACACTGCCCTCTACTGACAGGAACAGAGAAGCTGGAAACACACTGAGAAGCACAATATTAGGGGTTTGCATTGTACATGTGCATTATCATTAAATATCCCAATGCTCCACAGCAGAAATTCAATAAACTGGTGGTGCAATCTCCTATATTCCCTCTACAGATGTTAAAACCCTTGTATAAATTACACCCTATTTCCATGCTAATGCAATGAAAACAAGCTGTTCAGTGTATTGCAGTAGCACAAATCCCAATGAGAACTTCCTTACCTGGCTTAGCTTTAGGCAATGGCCTTTTGAAAAGATTAACTGTGCCCAGGTCCCCAATGTCTGGGGCTTGCTTTTGAATGGAAACCTACAAATTTAGCAGAATCAATGTAAGTTATAATAAACAATAAAGAACAGGTTGGACTTGATGGACGAATGTCTTTATTCAACCTTAATTACTATGTTACTATGTTACTATGTAGATGAAATGATTGCATATAAAACGGAGACGGACCTTTAAATAGGCAGATCCTTCCAAATCACTGGGAATATGGACATCGAGTGGGCAGTAATCCTCGGATACCTTTTTATCCAGATCTATATCAGTGTTTTTTATGACTTCGAAGGTTCCATGGTGAGGGAAGAGCGACCCTATCAACAAGAGAAAATAAACTCATCATTGGAAGTTTACATAATGCTTAGATAACATGTTCTCAGTGTCATCCCATAGTAAATTATTATTTGGTGGTTCTGGCATGTTTAAAAATTGCCATCCATGCTAATGAGATGCTAGCAGTATTTTCAATGGTCTAACTCTGTCTGTTACAGCACAATGCATGTATAGATAAATGGATAGTTCACAGCAAGCCTCCTTCTGATGTCAGCACCGATACAGTAGGAAGCTTGCTCTGCCTATTAGTGTTACTTGGTTAGCTCGGCGCTGACTGTAACAAGCTACATATAATTGGTCCACACCAGCCATCCCATGGACCTTGTATAAAGAACTACTGTGCACTTTGATAGCACAACTCTGCATTTTCGATTTGCAATGCTGTTAATTGTGGTGATAATCCAGGGATGTCAACCACAAACATGTCTGCCATGCGCACGTTTCTTCAATGCAAGGGAGTATACAAAATATAAGGATATCCAGGATATCTCGCCACATTTAATACACAAGGGGAATAAATAAATGTGCAAAAAGTGTGGTTAACTCTATATCTAAGTCTAAGAGTGGGGTAAGCCACTATCTTTTAGGTACAGAGACCTGAACACTGACTGACAATGGTTATTAATGTTTGCTCTGCTGACTAAACAGACTGTAAGGCTGGGAACACACATTCCAGATTTTTGAAAGATGACAGACAGGCTCTGCAAGATTCTGTCTGTCATTTTTCAAAAATCACGATACACAATACAGTCCCGAGCATTCTCTCTAAACACAGAACACACACAGCATAGGGAGAAGGTTCGGGACGGTGTGTTTCCCTCGACCGCGGCCTACAGGGAGACTAACATAGCCAATGGAAATTTCCCCCCTTTCCCGAACGCCCGCTTGGCCGATCTGAATGTTCGGGAAAGCTAGGTACACACAGTACCGATAAAGCCCAGATACCGTTGGATCAAAAGGTATCAGGGCTTTATCGGTACCGTGTGTACCTAGATTAAGGACAATTGTGGTAGAACAACGGTTGTCTTATAGCCATATACCTACCTAACTTAACATAACAACATTGGGCCAGGTACAGATTTTTATCCTTGCTATGTTCCCAGTCGTAGACCAGATTTTCCATTCTTACCAGCACTACGGTAACTCAAGTCCCCCAGGATTTTGTCTCCCAATTTTCTCAGCTTCCAATGCTGACGTAACCTCAGCAATTCTGAATTAAAGTCTCTCTGTCGTTTGTTCTCTTGGTTTTCTGCTACAGACTTGGTCAGCCTTTCTGCTCCCTTTAAAAGAATCTGTGCAGCTCCTGCTAAGGACTTCTTCTTTGACACCAACAGCAACGCATGCTGATTCTGCACAAAATAATATGACAGTCTTTGAATTTTGTCAACTGATATATCAAATACTTTAGGTATAAATACTTTATACTAGATAAACAACAGAAATCAAATAGAAAGGGAAAGTTAAAGTATAAACTTTGAATTTGGCTTAAAAGGCCGAATTTGGAAAGGAATGTGTGTGTTTGTGCTGCAGATTTTAAAAGTCAATAATGGCAATGATGAGGACATTGTTGTTTTTTTACTTACACTTTAAATATAGCTGTCACATGAATGAAGGGGTATGTCAATTGGTGTGTGTACTCTTGTCAGGTTGGGGGATAAAAGACTAACTTTTTTGATGATTGGTCAAAATGTGTTTTTTGATTATACTTGCCCTTTAAATATGGTTGCCACATGAATGGATGGGAAGCTCAGTTGGTGTGTGTACCTGTGTCAGGTTGGAAGACCTGTGTCAAACTTTTTTGATTATTGATCAAAATTATTTTTTTTGACTTTAGGTACCCTTTAAAGGGCATCTATATTGGGAAAATGAACTTTTTTTTTTCTTTCTTTCCATGTGTTCTATAATTCCCCACAACCCCTACAGTGTCTTCACTTTTTTCAGATTCCCTCTGTCCTGAGATACACAAGTTAGAAAAATACATAATTGCATTCCTCTACTCCTATTTGGACTGTCAATCAAATCCCTGTGACGTGATCCCCCCTCCCTGCTCTGTAATAAACAGAGATAATAGCATTAGCAGGGGGAAAGAGGTAGCTTTGATGGTAGATATAAGGCTGCACTTGACCCCTTTCTTAATAGCTTTCACTGATTGATGATGGGTCACAAAGAGAGAGATCATAAACTGTACTGTTCTCCTTCTTCCATGTCTCCAGGACAGCTTTCTTTCTATTGGCCACTATGCATGGTTGTGTTTTTCAGGATGTTGAACTTTTAACTCCTTCGGAGTTGAGACATGGGGGAGGTAACAGAGGGGAGGGGGAAGGGGGGAGTGCTGCACAGAGATCTGACACCATGGTTAAACAGAGTCACAGACAGGGATAGGATTAAGGCAGCACAGAGTACATGAATTTAACTTTGTAAAGGGGCAATGTGTTTAGTCCAAAAATGTGTTTAGTCCGAAATTTGCAGATAAATCCGTAATGCTTCCGTGGACTCCTTAGCTAGGTACTAATCATTTATAAAATAAAGGAATATTCTACTAATCATTTATACATGAAAGGAATATTATACTAATCGTTTATAAAATAAAGAAATATTATACTAATTGTTGATAAGTTAAAGGGATATTATACTAATCGTTCATAAATGAAAGGAATATTATACCAACCGTTTATAAATTAAAGGCATATTATACTAATTGTTGATAAATTAAAGGGATATTTCCACCTAAAAATGTTTTTCTCCAGAAACCACAAAACATGTAAGTAATGGAACATATTTACTATTAATAAGTTATTTATTGTAAAATTACAAGTTCTACATGATTTGAAATTTTAACTGCAGAAAATGGACATATTCCAATTAGTCCCGTTGTAAGGTATAATGATAGCCATACACACGGCCAATAGACAATGAGCAGCCAATTTAATGACATTCACCAAAACTTCATAAAAACTTTCATTTGTGATCCATTTTAGTGCATAACGTCAATCACAAAATGGCCACAGTCGTACAATTACTATTGTGATTTACAATCGTGGTCAAAAAAATTTGTGCAATACCATGCGGTAGTAGACTACAGCAATGCTATTGTATAAACATAGATTTACGGGCAAGATTGTACTTTCTCCAAAACCTGGGTTATTAATATGGCCCATAAAAACCTTACATGCCGCTGATTGTGCAAAGTAATCACTGCATCCTGGGAGCATCTCTTATGATATTACACTGACTGGTTTGTTCGTTCTGGTCACCGATTGATTGTTTATATTGGGGATATCAAACCTACAGATGTTTGGAAACTAAAACTCCCAGCATTCCCTGGCTGCAATGATAAGGGTTATAGTTTGCAAACATATGGTGCGTAATTTCTGGAGGTTTCTGGCATTTCCGATTTCTGTAGCCCTCCTTCTTTGAAAAAGATCATGTCATTCTCATACATGGAAATGGTACTGGTTGTTGTTAAACTATAGTTCTCACCAGCTGGCTACCTTATTCTGGATAACCCTCTTTTACATTCATTTTTTTTTCTTTAGGGCTTTCTATTTTGCATGGGGGGCCCTTCCTTACATCCAACCCCAGTTATGGAATTACAGTTTCCCAGCATCCTCCCTTAAACTTTAACAATGAGCTCTTCTGGGAACTGTAGTTCTATTTTGGGTGGGAAATTATTCCTTGAATATTCCTGGTTTCATTTGTTTGTTATGGGTGATTTTTGTCTTTTTGTTAGAGAGCAGCACAGGCTTCAGCTTCTCATTTCTACTACAGTCAATGGCTACAGAGTTGTGCCAAGTACCCATGAGCCTCTGCCTGACTTCTGAAGATGCAGTGACAGTAGCCTGCCTGTGAGTGTGTGTGTGTGTGTGTGTGTGTGTGTGTGCGTGTGGAAGGTTTTACAGAATCTATATTTATACTGTAGGTAACGAGCGATGGGTTAGTTGCTGTATCACATTTATACTTACAGAATTTTCTTTTGTGGTTATGAGTAGACATTTTATTGTTTAATAAAATTAAATAAAGTTTTACTTCTTGTAATTTTTTTCTGGCTCAAATCAACCAATCAATCTAATGACAGCCATACACATAGCAATATTATTGTCTGATCATCCAATCAGTAATGACGATATTAATACAAAAATATTACCGACATGTCCAATAACGAAAATAGAATAACATGATTGGATACCATAGAAAATAACAGCTGATAATATTGCCATTTGTGCGGGCGTGTCTGATGGGATTATGGGTGATGCTATGACTTCTCCCAGCATCCTCTGCTTCTGGAAACACCCTCCTGACTAATCTTCACTTGGGACTTGGGCTTCAAGGCTCATTGTCTGAATAAAGTTTTACCAATACACAGCAATACATTAACATTATATATTCTGACCCTGAACACACAGTTACACTTTATATCTTCTCACCTTAAGAGCATTTATCTCAATCTGAAGCAAGCAAACAACAGTACAAGAAAATAAATAACAGTTTAAGGAGGCCAATGGCAATACACCCTACAATCCTGGGCCCGATATTGTACAGATTGGATCTTTGCATGTGTGGCCCTTTGTAAGTAGCAATGGGTTAACAGATTCCGAGTCTTTAACGCCAACTATCTGCCATTCTTATAATCTTCACGCAGCATGAAACCTTGTTACATCGCCATAAAGGGGTTAATGTGTCTTTAAGATTATAATAGCCAATAGCGTCTCTCAGGGAATGTCATCAGGCATGGGACACGGAAGGCCCAATATTTAAATTGATGTGGCGTTTAACGTGAAATCAACGTAATATTGGCCAGCAATAAATTGCAGTGAGCAGTGGAAGTGCAGTAGAATTACTTATTATTGTGGATTTATATATAGTGCCAACATCTTCTGTAGCACTATATCATGTATACATTCACATCAGGCCCTGCCCCGAAGAACTTACAATCCAAGCACATTTATTTGACACATTAAACTTATCAGTATGTCTTTATGATTGTGGGGGAAACCGGAGTGCCCCGGACAAAAAAACTCACGCAAGCACGGGAAGAACATACAAACTCCTTGCAGATGTGTCCAAGGGTGGATTCAATCTTAGGACTTCAGTGCTGCAAGGGATCAGTGCTAACCACTGAGCCACCGTGCTGCCCATATAGGAGCATATTTAAAAACCCGAGATATCGCAAATTGTCGTAAAAGTACGATCGTTAGCGTACACAGAGAAATATCGCATTGGTATGGTATGGGCAATCTAAATCTACGAACTCAATCTTTACACATGCGATTGTAAAATAGCTATACCGCGTCTTATAAATATGGCACATAATACCTAGGGTGAGGACCTAAACTGTGTGTTCCTGGGTCTGCCAATGATTTGACAATTCATACTACGAGAGGATTATTTAATGTAAGGAAATGTTAAGTTTAAATATAGAATATAGAATACAGTATCAGCACTGCCCCCTACTGGACAGATAACAGTTCTGTGCAAATGTTTTATTATATTATTATTATTAATAATAATAAATAATTGTATTCTCTCTGGTGAGTTCCTACTGTATCAAGACAGAGACCCCAGAACATTTCTAAACATAATTAAACAGATTCAGATTCCTAGTGTCATATTAAACATTTCCTGTTACATGACCATTTGCAGGCTTTAGATTATCCCGTCTCTAGGAAAGGAGAAGTAAATCTGAAATCTACTAAAAAGAAGTCATTTCTTTAGAATGGGAATGTTGGAAGGAACACTTGGGCCATATTTATAAAGGAGAAGTATAACTAACTAAATCGTTGGTATTTTATGGGCGTGTGACTGCACAATGACGCACAGTATTATAATGAAGGATTTTTACATTACTTGGGCCATATTTATAAAGGAGAAGTATAACTAAATCGTTGGTATTTTATGGGCGTGTGACCGCACAATGACGCATAGTATTATAATGAAGGATTTTTACATTACTTGGGCCATATTTATAAAGGGGAAGTATAACTAAATCGTTGGTATTTTATGGGCGTGTGACCGCACAATGACGCACAGTATTATAATGAAGGATTTTTACATTACTTGGGCCATATTTATAAAGGGGAAGTATAACTAAATCGTTGGTATTTTATGGGCGTGTGACCGCACAATGACGCACAGTATATAATGAAGGATTTTTACATTACTTGGGCCATATTATAAAGGGGAAGTATAACTAAATCGTTGGTACTTTATGGGCGTGTGACCGCACAATGACGCACAGTATTATAATGAAGGATTTTTACATTATTAGAGTTGCACTCGTTCGGTATATACAGTTTAGCGGTCTGGAATTAGATGCACCTCTGCCCACTTGTTGGTTTATCTAGTGACCCGATAAACAGGTTTTAGGCTGAGGCCACACCGTAACGCGCCAGAATCACGCACGTTACCGTGAGCGTTTCGTATGCGATTGGGTGCCCGATTCCTGTGCATTTTACGCATGCGATTTTGCCGTTTTCCGTTATGGAAACGCATGCGTTAACGCACCAAAAATGGTAACGCATTTTTGCACCCCCTGCGATTTCCATTATAACCAAAACGATGCCCTAAAGCATCCTAGGTGAAATGCTGGGGCATTTGAAGTGTGAGGGCACTTACAGAACTGGACCACCAGAGAGTAAATATACATAACTATTTGGGTTACGTGGTTCTATGGATTGGTTCTGATATAACGAAGTGAAATCTCTCCACCCCAATCCTGTCAGCGAATGATCATTATTCACATCTGCTACTTTTTGTCATTCTGACTTTTCTTAACTGTCATGTTTTTTTAACTGCCATTTCCCAAAGTCTGTGACACTGAAGGGCCTATGTACCGAGAGCCGCTAACGCTCTCTATTGTCCCCTTTAGGCAATGCAGTGAGCTGATAGTGGCTCTCAGTGCATTGTGACGGCTTATTACATTGGCTGCGTCAGTTACGTGACACAAATTTTGCGTAATGTCGCAAGTGCCGTTAGTTGTGTCTTAAACAAAGGAACGTTCAACCAATGCAGGTAGGGGAGGGGGGATAGACAGAAATAAACACAACCCCATTATTTCAGTATGATACTGCTACCCACGAACAGCAAGTTGGAAATACGGTGTACTTATCCTTTAAATGATGTCACAATGTAAGGATCATGTGAATATAGTATGATAATTAGATGTCTGAGTGTACGGATCATGTGACCATGATATGCTAATTAGATGATGTCACAGTGTAGTGATCATGTGACCAAGGTATGCAAATTAGATGATTACATCACATGATGAGTCACAGAATGTGGGTATATATAACAAGCTGCTTCACTGATTATTTTAACATCTTTGATCTTGCAGAAAAGTAAGTGCTCCTCAGCTCCTGTATTTATCACATTGGGAAAGAGGGTTAAAAGGGAAATTAGTTATTATTTGAAAATTTATTTCAGCAGGTGTGTGTGTCTGGGTCTGGTTGAGGGGGTGTGTCTTTTTTTCTGTTTACAACCATAAAACGAATTTTTATTTAGGATATATATAAAATTATTTTTTTAAAATAAAAAATCCATTAGAAGGCTTTTCATATAGAATGCCGGTCATATTGAAAATGACGGATCTGGCTGAACTTTTGGAAACTTTAACTTTATTTTAATGCTTTTTATTTAATCCTCATTTTTTTAATTAACTAGAATATATTTAACTTGTTTTATAAAAATAATAGTTTTTTTATTATGAGTGAATATGAATGTTATTGATTTGCTAGGGTCAGTAACCGATGCTGTATGCTGTTATGTCTAAATAATTCTAATATATGTTTATCATTTCTTCAAAAGGATCAGTAGAATGGGACTCAAAGGAAGCAAATGCTGTTTTGGATTCCTATTCAAAAGAAGGTGAGACTAGAACTAGAATCCGTACATTATAGAATAACCGATGAGGGAAGACAGATAATACTGAACATTGACTTTAACCCTCAAATTTCTAATCAAGTTTTTATCTTACATTCATTGTTTAGAGCTCCAGAGATCTTTTATTATTGAGCTCTGTGAACTTTAATATAAAAGATCTTTGCGAACCAGAGACAGTGCAATGTCTGCAGCCAATAAGAGGATATCTCATAAAGGAAATTCTTAAAGAGCAAAAACTTCTAGAAGTGCAGGGAAGCTTCTACTTGTTACCAAGCATAGAAGACCCTGTCCAGTATTAAAAAGCTCATTGAGACATCAGATAACAAGCTTGATGGACTCTGGGAGATATTGGCAGAGGTAGACCACTGCACTGCAACGTATAAACAATGACCCAGGTAAGTATTTTTAGCCTTTCCTTTTATTTTTACTTGCATTGATTTTTTTATCTTACCATTACAAACAGCATATAATATTTATAATTGTATATTATTTTTTGTAGGTGTTACTAACATACATACGAGCCTCGAGGCAACCCCCGTCCTGTCTATAATGTAAAGAGGATGAAGAGTCTGGCAGACGGTGGAGTCTAAAGAATCCCGTTATGATCAGGATCTTTTAGTTGTAAGTAATGACTTATATGCAAATTATTTTGCTCTCTTATTGCGTCTTATTGGTCTATGTGGTAAAAAGTCTGTACGTAATATATATACGGTATATATTTTATTGGCAGCTATGGTGGGAACAAAATAGGAAGCCACAAATTCGTTTTTTTAGCCAAGTGTGTGCTGAAGATGTCATTGCTTGGGTTTTAAGTAGTTTGGTAAATTATACTTTTTAATTTCAGCCTCAAGAGCCTACATCAGAGCCTGTGCCATTTACACTGCCTAATTCTCCAAGCAAAGAGAAGCAACCAGCCAAGAAGCTCATTGCTGCTTAGAGAATGTTGGTTACAAATAACCGAACTGTCAGAGCCGGAGACACTTTTATATCAATTTAGTGAAGAAGAAGATAAGTATAAATCCTTTTACAATTTTATAGAAGCAAGTAAACTAACTCCACCACTTAGTACTCACTCTATATGAAAAATAGTTGCAATATTGCTGAGCTAATTTCCCAAATGACCTTACAAGATGATGGCCTACATTCACATTACTTTAACACTTACGATCAAGAACACCAACACTTTCCAATGAGACACTTTCTACTAGTGAAGAAGATGAATTATGTGCTCCATTGGCTAAAATACCAGGAGTGGATAGTCATCCACCCTTACCAGTTTTTAATCCATTAGAAGATGAAGCCACTGCATTGCGTGAGCTATCAAAGTATTTTCCAAGCTTAATTTACAAATGATTTTAGGATGGTACCAATACCGACTTCATGGAGGTAGATGAAGAAGACGTGTCTCCAATGTCTTGTCTCCATTCGAATCCAGAACATGGAAACTGAAGGAAATTGACATTGGAGAACCAATGAATCTTGGAACAGCAGCTCTCCCGGAAAGAAGAGAGTCAGTTGAGGATATGGAAATTGACGTCGATGAAGAAGATCTGTCTCTAATGTCTTGGTCTCCAGTAGAATACAGAACATGGAAACTGAAAAAAAACGACATTGTAAAACTGACGGATCTTGGAGCAGCAGCTCTCCAGGAAAGAAGAGATTCGGTTGAGGATATGGAAATTGAAATTACCAAACCGACAGATCTTGGAGCAGCAGCTCTCCCGGAAAGAAGAGATTCAGTCAAGGATATGGAAATTGAAGTTACCGAACCGACAGACCCTGGAGCAGCAGCTCTCCCGGAAAGAAGTAACAGACCGTAAGATTCTAAAACTAATAATATATGGGTTGGATTTTTTTTAAACTTGGACTTAATGGATAATAACTCTTATTCATTCCTATGCAGAGTTCAGATGATGGCTTATTACCGATGGAATGTTTCAGATTACTCTCATTGCTGGACAGGGCGGATTTGGAAAGGTGAGTTTCCCCTTATTAATTAGGGTTCTAATATTGCTGATGTGTCAGGCCAATTAAATAAATGAATTCTTTCATTGCAGGTGTATATTAGCCGAGCACAAAGTTTACAATGAAGAGATATGCCGTGAAAGCCGTGAAAAAAGAATGCTCTTGCTAAAAAATGCACTAAACTGTAAGTTAAATAGAAACCATAGCAATTTCTCTTATTATCCATTTAATAAACCTTGAAATATGGTAATCTCGATAGTGTTGCTGGGTTGGCTAGTGTCATATCTACAGCAGTAATGATAATATTACTACATTTGCCCGTGCCATACTTATTTTGCTTGGTATGGTATTAAATTACCTGCGGGGAATGTGGAGATGTGATTATCTCTTAGATAGCAGTATACAATCTTTACTCTTACTCCAAATCCATTGTCCTTCTGGGATTGGTTTACCTTTCTACACTTGTGTTGAGTACACTTGTATGAATATACTGTGGTAATTATTGGCTTTAAGAATGAACTGCCAAAAAATGAATTGTCTTTGTTGACTTGATGTTATTATTTCCCAGGTTAATGAGAGAGAAGAAAATTCTGCAAATGGTCACAGGCCACCCCTTGTGGTCTCTCTTCACGCCGCATTCCAGACTGTAGACCATCTCATTTTATAATGGAATATGTGGATGGCGGTGACATTCCGTTCTGTTCTTAAGGAAAGCTACATGTTGTGTAAGAAAAGTGCCATGTAAGTGCAAATATCTAACTGGGGCTCACGTAATCATCATTATTATTGTAATATATAAGGGACATTAACATTACCAAACAATAAACAGGATAGGAGATAACAGGAATAGAATATAATGTAACTTGTTTATTATTTTGTTTGCAGATTTTAGCTGCTTGTATTTACTGGGATTAAGGCACTTACACGAGAGAAGATATTCAACGGTAAGTAAAACCATGTAAGATATTCTATACTTTAGTCATAGAAAGATTTGGTTATATTAACTGGGTAAAATCCTGGTTAATTGCAGGACAAGTTTAGATCCCTGGTTAAACTACTATTATTATTAAAGGACATTTACAATATTAACAATGGAATATTTCTATCATTTTAATACAGAGATTGATGAACCTGAGAATGTATTGGCGATGGCCGTGGATACCTGAAAGTTGCAGACTTTGGTTTTAGCAAGACAGTAAGTAATTGAAAGCATGACCTTAAAGTAAGATGAATTATATTAATCCTTTGTATTTAACCTCAGTGTTTGTAAATTGGTAACCTACCTAATTAGAATGTGTTTTCTCCATTCCATGTTATAAGCTATTCTTTGGTTTTAATTAATATGTTTCTTTCCAGATATGGACTTTTTCCATTTCAACGGCTCTGGATGTGGAACTACTGCTACATGGCACCAGAAATTCTACAATACTTGCCTTACAACAGATCAGTAGATTATTGGGCGTTTGGCGTGATGATCTATGAAATGCTGGCTGGCAAGGTAAGTGTAATATATCTATTAGCAGAGTGGAATAGACTTCTATCCATTGAGAAAGATCTTTACATAAAAAGTAAAAATAAATAAAAATTTAATCGTTCATAGCTTTTTATATTACCTGTTATGTTGCAATTCATATCTTCGTTTTAAACAATTCTCTCCTTTCTTTATAGCGGCCCTTTATTGCAGGGACAACACTTATTCTTAGAGAGATCATTGTTAAATATGAACCCAACTATCCATGCTACCTATCCCATGATGCCATACACCTAATTAAGCAGGTGAGATACGCTGGGAGGTTTATAGTGTAGACTGGCAGTGTGTAGATCGGTAGTTATTTTTAATGATCCTTCGGTTTTAAAGAGGAAATGTCTCTTTCGTGAGATATTTTATTTACTGTTTTTAACTTTTCTCTCAATGTTTTACTGATATGTTTATGAAACGCAGATTCTTTCTGTTAAGGGCGGTGAAATGATAGACAAATATAATGATTGTGTGACAATTGTTCCTTGTTTAGCTCCTGCAGAAGAATCATTGTTTCCGCCTTGGATTTAAGAACAGGAGAGACACGGTGATACTAGAACATCCTTTCTTCAGGGTATGTCCTTACCTTCAATAATTTACCCTACGTTCTCTTCAGCAAATCATATTGTAATTTAACAGAACCAGACATAGTTTCTTATTGGTTGTCTCTTGTTTTTTTCCCATTGTAAATATATTTTTTTAGACTATCAACTTTAAAGATTTAGTGGAACGAAGAGTCATCCCACCACCCAGGACGTTTGTCACAGCAAATCCTTGTACTGGGCACAGAATGGGAGACCTTCAGTTATCACCTATTCTGTGGCCCCTAAATCAAAATCAACAAAGAGCCTTTAAGGATTTTGATTATAAAGGAGATTTGTTCTAAATGTGAAAATGAAAGTTTGAGATATAAGGGAAGAGAAGCCAATGGATAAAGTCCAAGTAACACCAGGTACCATGCTGGACAGCCCGTTGGAAACTATACATATTTTGTGAAGTCCGATAAAGAAGGTGAGGAAACAGATCTTCTTATTCATTATTAACTGTGAGGTGTAACCAGTTCTCCTTTATAGGTCTCACTTTGGGGTTTCTGAAAGTGGGATCCTATTATATCCTGCTATTTATTCTTGTCTCCTGCTTCCTAGTCTTCAGCTGCCCCTTTCTTTTTGTCTTTAGCTGCTTTTTCCTTGGATCTCCAACCCTCCTGCAATACAGTGTCCAGTGCCCAATCTCTGGTCTACAGACCCTTCTCCTTTCCACTCTCTAGCCCCTCGTCTTCAGCCTTCCAGCTCTCCAGGATCTCGGACTGTCTCCCACTGCACTTTCTGGTTTGGATATTTGGAATTTTACTTGTTTATTACTTGTGTCCTGGTAACTCAGGTATGTTTATTATAATTATTATTATTGTGGATTTATACAGCACCAACATCATACACATCACTTTCCAATTACAAGTAGACATTCACATCTGACCCTGGCTCGAAGAGCTTACAATAGTTTTATAATTGAATGCAAACTGGAACAAAGGCCAAGTGGGAACACATGACATCTTTTATCTTGTTATATTATTCTGTTGGAAATTTTGTGCACGTGTGGAAGAGAAAGAAAGTGATGGGGATTTGTAGGCACAGTCAACAAACAATTAAGGTAAGTACAATTATATAGCAACTTATGTAGGCGATAGACTACCCATGTTGTTCTTATAAGCAAGATTGGTTCAGGCTAGGAAACATTGCAGGAACATCAGTAAGTTAAGTGGACTAGACATTACAATTCATTTATAATGTATGTATAATTTTATTTTTTTTTTTAAATAAGTACAGTTTATGGCCAGCATTAGAGAGAGAGTCTGTATGTCTGTCTAACTTTGTGTTTTCACTGAGGAGACCAACAGGATTATGAGGAGACACATAAGCAGTATTCATCCGCGTCACTCAAGTATTTACTGTATATATTGTGCTTTAATGTGTTATTATTCTCCAATTATATATTTTAACCCTGGTTTTCCACAAGTATTTCTTTCAGTCTGCTTTACTTGATTATATTTCATATACACATTTTTTTCTCCACCACCGAGAAGGATGTGTTCTAAATGTATTTCTACCGTATATGTATTTCTATATGTACTCTATATGTATTCTATATGTACACTATATGTATTCTATATGTATTTCTGTATGTATTCTATATGTATTTCTGTATGTATTCCTAAATGTTTCAATTGTCATTACAAATATTAATAAAAGAATTCTAACTTAAATCACATTGAATATTTTTTTCTTTCCAGTGTTGACTTATTATTTTTACTTGTATGTATAAATAGAGATTTACTGGCACTCTACTGGTTTTTAGCCAAATAGCTCATTTCATCCAATAAGTTAAGTGACCCATTTATTACAAACCACAATAGTTTTATCCCTTTAAATACATTTTTAACTTACAGACACCCAGTTTTACTCACATTTTATATCTGTCTTTGTTCTGTTACTGTGGTGTAGCGGTTTGTAGTAAACGTATTACAAAATGAATGAATCCACGGCAAATCAACTGAACTAAAAGGGGCCATACGCATCGCCAATAGTCAACAAATCCCAAATATCGGCAAGATGTAGGAGCAGAAAATGACCATCAATGATATAATCGGTAGATAGAGTCGATATGATTGAACCATGTATGTGCACATGGGCGACTGATCACTATACTTATGGGGGAACAGTCAGGGCCATGGATGCCATAACCACATGTTCCAATAGAATCTGTCATAAGATGATCGCTTATGCATGAACTCTTAACTATAGGTGATGTATCCGCAAGCTAGTGAAGATAATTGTAACCAGTTAAACAGGGAACATGAAGATGATTTCCAGCTACCATAGCTCAGAATTATTTAAACAAAGAAAAAGGGGATTTGTGCGTTTGTGCAGCAGATTTTAAAAGTCAATAATGGCAATCATGAGGACATTGTTTTTTTACTTACCCTTTAAATATAGCTGTCACATGAATAAATGGGTAGGTTAATTGGTGTGTGTACTCGTCAGGTTGGGGGATAAAAGACTTACTTTTTTGATGATTGCTAAAAATGGGTTTTTTGATGATACTTATCCATTAAATATGGTTGCCACATGAATGGATGGGTAGCTCAGTAGGTGTGTGTACCTGTGTCAGGTTGGAAGGTAAAAAAAAACTTTTTTGCTTATTGATCAACATTAGTTTTTTACTATAGTTACCCTTTAAATATGGCTGCCACAGAAATGGAAGGGTAGCTCAGTAGGTGTATGTATCTGTGGCAGGTTGGGGGTGAAAAAAGCAAACTTTTTTGAAGATTGGTCAAAATGAGTTTTTTTGACATTAGTTACCCTTTAAGTATAGCTGCAACAGTAATGGAGAGGTAGGTCAGTAGGTGTGTGTACCTGTGTCAGGTTGGGAGTTAAAAAAAAACAAACCTTTTTAATGATTAGTCAAATTTTGTTTTTTGACTATAGTTACCCTTTAAGTATGGCTGCCACAGAAATGGGAGGGTAGGTCAGTAGGTGTGAACCTGGGTCTGGTTGAAAGGGTATGTCTTTTTTGTGTGTTTAACCATAAAATTAACTTTTATTGAGGATATCAAAATCATTTTATTGACTTTTATTTACCCTTTAAGTATGGCTGCCAAATTAATAGAAGGGTAGGTAATTAGGGGTGTGTACCAGTGTGATTTTGGGGGTATATGTTTTTGCATT
Organism: Hymenochirus boettgeri; assembly: GCA_019447015.1. Classification (NCBI taxonomy): domain Eukaryota; kingdom Metazoa; phylum Chordata; class Amphibia; order Anura; family Pipidae; genus Hymenochirus; species Hymenochirus boettgeri. The sequence continues at coordinate 321,450,978 of CM033470.1, read as the reverse complement.
TATGACCATATAAAACTAACTTTTATTGATAATTGATGACAATAAGTTTTTTGACTATAGTTACTATAGTATGGCTTCCATGGGAATGGAAAGGTAGGTCAGTAGGTGGGTGTACCCGTGTCTATGTGGGGGTTTGGGGGTATCAGTGTTTGAGTTTATGACCATGAAACACACTGTTTTGATCTCATGACCCTTAAACCTTGAAATATCCACATTTAAGGATTGTTACCATTACAGTCCGTTGGAAAAAGTGTCCCGAAATTCGCAGATAATGCCGTAATGCCGTTGGGGGTATCAGCGTTTGTGTTTATGACCATGAAACAAACTGTTTTGATTTCATGACCCTTAAACCTCGAAATATCCACATTTAAGGATTGTTACCATTATAGTCCATTGGAAAAAGTGTCCCAAAATTCGCCGATAATGCCGTAATGCCGTTGGGGGTATCAGCATTTGTGTTTATGACCATGAAACAAACTGTTTTGATCTCATGACCCTTAAACCACGAAATATCCACATTTAAGGATTGTTTCCATTATTGTCCATTGGAAAAGTGTCCTGAAATTCGCCGATAATGCCGTAAGTTAATCTTGTTCCGCAGATTAGCTAGCACACTTCTCCTATATGCCTCTAGCTCAAAAATTGTGGGAGGAGATTCAGTCCAAAAAATCGGAATAATAAAATGGAAGAAGTAGAAAAAAACAGTAATTTAGCTCTTCAAGTTAAAAGAGATACTAAACAAAAGTTAAAGGGGTTAAAGAATGTTAGTAGAAGCACAGTACATTTCAGTGTTTCATTGAAGACTGCACAGCACGAATAAATGAATGGCCTGTTTAGTTGGAGGACATGCATACCTGTTTAAATTTAATGAGTCCTAGCAGTGCGTGCTTGTGTCCTTCCTCTAAACAGGCGGTTTCTTTGTGCAGTCTATGTCTTCACTACAACAGACTCTGCTTACAATCTAAACCAAACGGAATCTCTGCAGTTTTCCCAATAAACTCCTGGTCGGTAATCTGTACTCTCTTTTGGTTGGAATAGGAAGAGCAGCAATGGTAGCAGCAGCGGAATATTAGATTTTATTTTTAAAAAATGCCTCAGCTACGTAGCTGAGCTCTATATTACAATATAAATCTTATAGTCTCAGAATTGTGCACTGTCAACTAATGGACTGCTCCCAACATGACAAAGGATGATTGGAACTACCCAGCTATATTTCAATAAATAAAAACAAATACCCTTCAAATAAAAAATGACATAAGAAATTACCAGGTAAGGTATTTGATATTTAGACATTCCCACAATGCACACGCATACACATAAGTACTATTTCTCCTAGAGGGTTTATTTATGTAAAGCTGCTAGTTCTATAGAATATAGATCAAATACCGGTTTGGCAGGCAATGCTTCTTGTGAGACAGGATCCAGGTGCATGTATCTTTTCTCCTTCACAATGTTTAGCACATCATACAGCACACACATCTCAGTAAGGGAACCTCGGAGATTGTTCCTCACAGAATCCCAAGGCCACAGTGAGGGTTGGAACTTTACTAAACCTGCAAACCAAATGTATTTAATTAATAAAATGAGAACTTTAATGCTGACTTATAAGTAAACAGTATTAGGCATTAAATGGCATCCATAGTGCCTATGTTTCCCGGAGGGGGGGGGGGGTAGAGAATGGTACTCTTACTTCCATTTGTGGCCTGTGAGAAACAAAGAGAATCTCATGCAGAGGCTGACAGCTCACCCACTCATTCCCTGCAAACAGGGCCGTTTCTAGCCATTTTAGTGCCAGCACTTTCCCAGAGTATTGCTATTAATATTTTCAGTACAAAAAGAGTATTAACTTTAACCCTTTCAGCTGCCAGCATTGACATGATATACAGTATGTACCTGCTTTCCATGTCTCCATTGAATTGTTCACTCCTCACCTACTCTAAGTTGTAATTGGAGAGTTGGGTGGAAGGAAGAAAGAGGCAGGGATAGGGATCTCATGGCTGCCAGTCACAGGGGTCACTGTTATAAAGTCTGCAGCAGCTTTTACCTGGCATTTTAGATCTGTTCTCCTCAGTACTATTAGCTGAGCTCATCCTCCCCCCCTCCTTCCTTCACCTTCAGTTAATTTGTAATATTTGTTGCTAAATAGTGTGTGTGGAGTTCAGGATCTTTACTCACTACAATATTGCAGATTACAGCTGGACAAAGAGAGCAGTTCTGCAACTGAAACTAAAAGCTGACAAAATCAATGGGCCAGGCAAGGAACTTAGCAAGGTAAAACCAACAGACTGCAAACACTCTCTTAAGAAGTCTGACAGTTTTAGTGATTGAAAATCGTATCCATCAAACATTAAAAAGTAGCATGTGGCCAGTTTAATTTCCCAGCAAAAACAGTCTAAATACAGGAACAAAAAATAAACTGAACTTAAGGGTATGTCCACCCTTAATTCTATTTTTTAATATAGCCTTCCCCCTGGTCTCCCAGCCCCAACCGCATAATTTTTATTTTTAGAACGCTCCCAAACTCTTACTTACCTCCCCTCTTTCCTTCGCCGCGCTGCCGGCCCTCTGCTTGCGAGAATGCAAGCAGAGGGGCGGGACCGGCAGTTGCGTCTGTGATTGGCTGAGCGGCAGCCAATCATGGACGCGGCTGCCGGTCATTCAGTGCAGCGGAGGAAAGAGGAGAGGTAAGTAAGAGTTTGGGGAGCTTTCTAAAAATAAAAATTATGCGGTTGGGGCTGGCAGACCAGGGGGATTACTATATTAAAGGGGATTTACACTAGGGGGATGGAATCCGGAGAGGGAGGGAGAGGGAGGGGGAGAAGGGCTGCAGTACGCATGCCAAACTTCTCCCGGAGGCCAGGTAGGAGGCAGAGTCCTATATGGACTCTGCTATCCTCCTGGTGGGCAGTTTTTGGGACTTTGGGGGGGGACTACAGGAGAACCCTATGGAGCTGGGATGCGAGGTAAGGATTACACTACATGATGGGGCCAGTAGTTGGGGGGATTATAATTTTGGGGGTGGACATGCCCTTTAAAACATCAGGATACAGTATACAAACTTGTGGTAACAAGATGTGGTTGATACACACATATGCATGCTTATTATGATTAAACAGGAAAAGATCTAAAGCTAGCAGCCTATACAAGGGCAATTTTTTCAATAGTAAAATCATTGCTTCAAATTGAATCCTTTCAAGATCTGTAAAGAATCAGATATCAATTCCCTTGTGTAGCTCTATGTTCAATCAACATTTATTTAAAGGTCAAACATTTTCATTGAACTGAAAATTGATAGAACATTAGTAAACGGTATGGACCAATTAATCAGTGTTTGCCTACAATTTATAATCAGCAGGAAGATGAATACATACCCTACAACATCACCCCTTTAATATACTTATACGTACAGTGTAGGGTAGACCTGGGCAAAGTAAGCCCTGGCTGCCCCTGACTGGCCCAAAAATATTACAAACCTTAAAGGGCGTGTCCACCCCCAAAACTATAATCCCCCCAACTACTGGCCCCACCATGTAGTGTAGTTTAATCCTTACCTCACATCCCAGCTCCATAAGGTTCTCCTGTAGTCCCCCCCCAAATCCCAAAAACTGCCCACCAGGAGGATAGCAGAGTCCATATAGGACACTGCCTGCTTCCTGGCCTCCCGGAGATTTTGGCCATGCGTACTGCAGCTCTTCTCCCCCCTCCCTCTCCCTCCTGTTCTGCTATCCCTCCCCCTAGCTTCAAACCCCTTTATGGCAGCCTTCCCCCATGTCCCCCAGCCCCAACCGCATAAATTTTATTTTTAGAAAGCTCCCCAATCTTTTACTTACCTCTCCGCTTTCCTACGCGGATGTGAGCTGCCGGCAGCCGCGTCCATGATTGGCTGCCGCTCAGCCAATCACAGACGCGGCTGCCGGTCCCGCCCCTCTGCTTGCATTTCCTCGCAAGCAGAGGGCCGGGAGCGCGTCGGAGGAAAGAGGGGAGGTAAGTAGAGTTTGGGGGGCTTTTTAAAAAAATAAATAATGCGGTTGGGGCTGGGAGCCCATGGGGAATGCCATATAAAAAAATAAATATTAGGGTGGACATGCTCTTTAAATTAAAAATTGCAACTAATAATAAGAAAATATCTGTTGTATTCAGTTAGATCAACTGGACTTAAATTTTAGTTCTTGAAGACATTTTGCTAGTTATCGGACTGGCTTTCTCAATTCAATGACTTGTACAAGAATCTGTTGGCAATTAAGTACCCTGGAAAGTCCCAATCAGCATATAACAGCCAGGTGTTAGGGACCTTCTGAATGCAAGGTGTGGTTGCATTGTACCTAATAGGTGTTATTAAAACTGCCCAGGGTAAGGTGTCAAAACAGCATTGTACATGGCAAAAAGTTGCTGTTGAACCCCCTCACCTCTATTCAGGCTTGGCTTCTTTATTTTCACATACCGGTAAATGGCCCCCTTGACACCTCTCTTGAACCATTCCTGTTCCAATATGTTGACATTACAATCTTCAAAAGGTATGTTCCTTTTTCCTTAAGATGCAGGTACACGGCTGAGTCCTGACCCGAGGAATTGGCTCTTCTGTGCTGGCCCATACATTGGTACAGCTGCTGTTTGGTCTCCCCCACATACAAATCAGAGCACTCTTGCACTGCGTTATATTTATCGCTTATCTTATGTTTCGGTATTTTGTTCTCTTCTCGATGTATTAATTGCTGCCTCAATATATGTTGCTTGGTTTAAAACAGACAAGGATATGGTGTTTTTTTAACCGCACCCTTAGCAGCACAACAGATCTTAACCCAGAACAGGTGTGTTCCCTACTGGACTTATGCCTGAATACTACCTATTTCAAATATACAGTGGTGTGAAAAACTATTTGCCCCCTTCCTGATTTCTTATTCTTTTGCATGTTTGTCACACTTAAATGTTTCTGCTCATCAAAAACCGTGAACTATTAGTCAAAGATAACATAATTGAACACAAAATGCAGTTTTAAATTATGGTTTTTATTATTTAGTGAGAAATAAAACTCCAAATCTACATGGCCCTGTGTGAAAAAGTGATTGCCCCCCTTATAAAATAAGTTAAAAAAATAACTTAATTGAGATCTATCAGTCTGGTAAAGGTTATAAAGCCATTTCTAAAGCTTTGGGACTTCAGCGAACCACAGTGAGAGCCATTATCCACAAATGGCAAAAACATGGAACAGTGATGAACCTTCCCAGGAGTGGCCGGACGACCAAAATTACCCCAAGAGCGCAGAGAAAACTCATCCGAGAGACCACAAAAGACCCCAGGACAACATCTAAAGAACTGCAGGCCTCACTTGCCTCAATTAAGGTCAGTGTTCACGACTCCACCATAAGAAATAGACTGGGCAAAAACGGCCTGCATGGCAGATATCCAAGGCGCAAACCACTTTTAAGCAAAAAGAACATTAAGGCTCGTCTCAATTTTGCTAAAAAAACATCTCAACGATTGCCAAGACTTTTGGGGAAATACCTTGTGGACCGACGAGACAAAAGTTGAACTTTTTGGAAGGTGCGTGTCCCGTTACATCTGGCGTAGAAGTAACAGCATTTCAGCAAAAGAACATCATACCAACAGTAAAATATGGTGGTGGTAGTGTGATGGTCTGGGGTTGTTTTGCTGCTTCAGGACCTGGAAGGCTTGCTGTGATAGATGGAACCATGAATTCTACCGAAGGAGAATGTCCGGCCATCTGTTCGTCAACTCAAGCTGAAGCGATCTTGGGTGCTGCAGCAGGACAATGACCCAAAACACACCAGCAAATCCACCTCTGAATGGCTGAAGAAAAACAAAATGAAGACTGGAGGAGTGGCCTAGTCAAAGTCCTGACCTGAATCCTATTGAGATGTTGTGGCATGACCATAAAAAGGCGGTTCATGCTAGAAAACCCTCAAATAAAGCTGAATTACAACAATTCTACAAAGATGAGTGGGTCAAAATTCCTCCATAGCGCTGTAAAAGACTCGTTGCAAGTTATCGCAAACGCTTGATTGCAGTTATTGCTGCTATGGGTGGCCCAACCAGTTATTAGGTTCAGGGGGCAATTTCTTTTTCACACAGGGCCATGTAGGCCCACTAAATAATAAAAACCATCATTTAAAACTGCATTTTGTGTTCAATTATGTTATCTTTGACTAATAGTTAACGGTTTTTGATGAGCAGAAACATTTAAGTGTGACAAACATGCAAAAGAACAAGAAATCAGGAAGGGGGCAAATAGTTTTTCACACCACTGTATATACAAGTTCTACAAGCAAAAACATGGATGTGCTATAGGATCTCCAGTTTCACCCATTGTGGCAAATCTTTCCATGGAGGAATTTGAAACACAGGCTCTTAATACATTCAAGGGCACTGCACCCAGCCACTGGTTCAGATCCGTGGATGACACCTGGGTTAAAATTCAAGTACAAGCCTTCACAGAACACATCAATGCTACAGACCAAAACATCAAATTTACAAGGCAAGAAATACAAAACAACATGCTGGCCTTCTTGGACTGCTTGGTAGAAGTCAGGAAGAATGGTAAACTGGAAGTAGAGGTTTACAGAAAACCAACCCACACAGACCAGTATTTGATGTTTGACTCCCACCACCCTTTAGATCTCAAGCTGGGTGTCACCGGAACCCTGCAACCCAGCTTGTGATCTAAAGGATTCTCTACTTCCAGAGCAGAGAACATTCCCACTAGCACAGAGGTGAAGGCTAAAGAAATGAAACATCTCAAAGGAGCCCTTAAAATGTATGAATATCCGGACTGGGCATTTGTCTAAAGTGGCAGAAGGAAAAAAAAAAGAACACGAATACCAACAGTGAAGGGGGAAAGCAAGACAGGAGAAAGAACATGGTCATCCCATATGTAGCAGGGGTCTCCGAGAAATTAAGAAAAATTTTCAAAAAACACTGCATCCCTGTCTGCAAACCAAACAACACATTGAGGCTGCAATTGGTACATCCAGGAAATTACGAAACATAAGAAGCTACACTGATAGACTCATGCTACATTGATCCAGCTTACTATTTGCATATAAAGCAAATAGAACCACAGAAGATGCAGTCAATATGGTATTGCATACTTGTGTGTCACAATTAGACAGACCAGGGGCGAATACTGTTGTTCTTGGACTTTAGCTCTGCCTTTTGTGCGGTCCCGGTAGTGAAGTTAATATGTAAATTACAACAACTTGGGGTGGATCTGACTCTCTGTAGATGGCATGCTGACTTTTTAATAGACAAATCACAGTGGGTCAGATTACACAAAACAATCTTCACGACGCGCCATACTAATAATGGGGTTACCCAAGGTTGTGTCCTGAGTCCTCTGTGGTTTTCTTTATACCAACGATTACCTGGTAAAATATGACGATGACACAACTTTACTGGGCCTCATCATTGATGAAGATGAGGCCGAAGTTGTGTCGCTGGCTGCTTGGTGTACAGAAAATAATCTTCACATAAATACCAGTAAGACATAAGAACCAATTGTTGACTTTCGCAGGTCCAGGAAATCTGCAGTTCACCACTTTACTCAGATCGCAAATTTGGAGGTAGAGCAGGTTGAGAATTTTCCATTTTTAGGGGTTTGAGTACTGGCCTGTCCTGGGGGCAGCGCATAAAGGGGCTGACTGGGAAAGCCCAGCAGCGCTTGTAAGGTAATTGAGGCAGAAGCATGTCTCCAGATATTTTATTAAGTTTTTATAGAAGTATGATCAAAAGCATACTGAGCTACGGTGTGTTATCTTGGTTTGGCAACGGTGCCAGGCAAGAAAAGAAGTCTTTGCAGCATGTCATAAAGCATGCTCTGTATAACATTGGATCTGAACTAAATTCCATCAACAATATTTTTTATAAGCGTAGGGAGAAAGAGTTCAAGGAAATCATGGGGCATCTTTCCTATCCAAATAATTACTTTTTTTAAATTGCTCCCATCTGGTAGGCGGTTTAGGAATTTTTATTGAAAGATAGGCCGTAGTTTTTATCCTTCAGTTGTAACTTTTTAAAATTCTGATTTATCATCTTCTTGCGCAATGAGTTCTGTAACCTGTTTAAAAACGTAAAAAAATTAATGCGTAAAATGCTCATTATTGTGACAATAAACTGAATCTTGAATCATATATGCAGTGCAGGAAAGAGTGATCTAATTTGTATGTGGGGGAGACCAAACAGCAACTGCACCAACTTATGGCCCAGCACAGAAGAGCCAATTCCTCGGGTCAGGACTCAGCCGTGTACCTGCATCTTAAGGATAAAGGACATACCTTTGAAGATTGTAATGTCAACATCTTGGCAAAGGAACATGACTGGTTCAAGAGAGGTGTCAAGGAGGTCATTTATGTGAAAATAAAAAAACCAAGCCTAAATAGAGGTAGGGGGTTTCGACATCAACTGTCTGCCATGTACAATGATGTTTTAATGCCTCACCCTGGGCAGTTTCGATAACGCTTCTTAGCCTTGATGCAATCACACCTTGCATTCAGATGGTCCCTAACGCCTGGCTCCAGAAGAAAGGGAATGTTAGGCCAGGCTGTAGGCAGAGAGAACTCTGAATGTCTGAACTGTGTGTCTGAATGGAAAACTCTAGTACAAGGATAGACAACCAGTAGATGTTTGACTACAACTCTCAGCATCCCCCGCAAGCATTCTGCAGTCAGGCGTAAAGGGCTATTGGTTAATGTCATAGGATGAAGGTTTCTTACCCTCCTCCTCATCCTGGTCCACCCACTGGCTGTCCCGGGTCCCTTCACCCTCCTCCTCTTCCCCAGAGTCCTGGCTGAAGTCAATGCGCTGAGCTAGCCGAGCCAGGTTCTGGGACATAGACAGCGGCTGCAGGTAGGTCTCCGAGCCATCCAGACCCACCTCCTGGACCTGCTTCTCGCTGGAGGTCTCGATACTGATCCGCACAGGAGGTCCCCCCGACATGGTCCACTTCCAAAACACAAAAACCGGAACCAGAAGGAAGAGCGACGAACAGCTGACAGGGCGCATGCGCAGAACCCAAGGCTTCGCACCACGTACGGGACGTAGAAAGGACCAAACAGTGTATAATAGCGAACTCTACATCACCGCTAGGGAAGCTAGTGATGATCAGGCGTAGGTGACTCAGTGCTGCCACCCAGCGTTATAGAACTGCAAAGCAATTACTAGATTGCAACTGCAAACGGGCCACGTTTGTTTCCTTTCAGATCTAGCAGCTAAATCTTCCATATTAAATCTCTGTATTTAAAGGCAACACTAATAAATTAACAAATATTCCAATACAGTCCATTGTATGATGTATCAGAAATTCAACCCCCTACAACAGAAATGTCAAACCTGTTGCCCTGAATGCTGGGAGATGTAGTTTGTGAACAATAGGGTTGATGTTTGAAAACCACAAATCATGTTTTTTAAACATCTTGTTCACCCTGATCCAAAACTGTCCCAGAGTCCCACAGTCAGGGCAGAAATCCCATCCTAGGAATGTCCGTATCCCCAGAATTCCCCGATCTTGCCCAGGGGTGTCTCTAGGGTTTTTGCCACCTGAGCCAAACTTTTGAATGCTGCCCATATGTACCGCTAGCTGCCATGAAGTGCGCCACCGCAAACCAGGGTTAGGTGCGTGCGGCTTCCAGGAATGGGCCTGGTTAAACATTTGGTCTTTTTAAACTGCACATCACAGCGGTATTTATACAGTTCCTCAAAAAGACATTTATCCATACTATAATTCCTGCCGTTTTTCTTTTAAAAAAAAAGTTCTGCCTGCCGCCTCTCTGATGTTTATCAGGGGTGGTGCCCTGAGCATTTTGCTCATAGTGCCTCATTAGAGAGACACCACTGATTTCGCCCCTTGCCACTCCCACTCCGTATCCCCAGAATTCCCCGATCTCGCTTCTTGTCGCTCCCACTCCATATCCCCAGAATTCCCCAATCTCGCCTCTTGTCGCTCCCACTCTGTATCCCCAGAGCCACCATGCTACCCATTCATTAGTTACATCCAGGTAAGGTGGCTTACTGCTCGTTACATTCATTGTTTTAATATATGTTCATGAACATGATGGGTAAAGTGTCACTATACCTGAGGAAGGGGGAGGACCCGAAATGTAGTGCACACAGCATGTCGCGAATAAAATTGAGATAAAACTTGATAGAGTGCATTTTTTCTGCAAAACAAGTTTTGAATATGAGAAACAGCCGCCAGTCATTCAGTTATTGGTTGTGATGTCAGCAGTCACAACCTTGATTGGCTGCATGGAGGGAGGAGCCAGTTTGCTCAGAGGCATAATTATCCTTTAATATACATACAATAATGTGCCGAATATATTAGTTGGGGTCGTGGGCAGGTAAAAGACATGTGACCAGTTGTTTTAAGAGTGAATATGCCCTTAAAATGTCAGGAGGATATTTTACAATGTTTTTCTTTGAACTCAATATAAATAATAGCAGAATGAGAGGTAGAAATACGCAACTGTTAATTGACCTAGATTAAACTGTCGGCAGTAGGCGATGTCAGACATTGTGCTAGTGGCCAAGTTTGGACTTTAATAATGGAGGCAAGGAGCAGGGATTCATATTTTACATTTGGGTGAAACAGCCAGGAACGAACAGAGCTGTCAGAGGAGACCGCGGTGTATTGTGCTTACGTATATAGGTTACCTCCCATCGCTTCCAACTCCTGTTAGATGGCAAAGTTCAAATGCTCTCATACGTTCCTTAATCCCTCAACTGTTTTGCTTTAACCCTATATGGTAATCGTGAGATGTTAACCCTTCCCGTAAAAAAAAAACCCAACATGGCCATTTTTACCTTCATTGGTGGCTTATCGCAATAAGGGGACATCCTACAATGGAGGGCTATTCTGTTACCTTTCTTTCTGCTTCTTGGTTCGTCTTTTTAGCAGCTGTCAGTCATAGATGTGACAGATAACATCGCAGCCAATGACTACGCATGCTCCGAGAAGGCAACTAGGGAATAGCAAATTTGCAGAAACAAATATTTGGAACAGAGGCAGGAAACCTTTAAGTGGGTGAAAAAGATGTTATATTTCTACATGTGTCATCTTACTAACTAGTGTTTTTTTGGGGGGTGATTTACCTCTATACGAATTCCCATGAGCCTTTCCACACACAATTTTAGGGTAATGTATGAAAACCCGCGTGTCTAGGAGACTCCTTATCCACTGAATTTAACATGGCAGGCTTACAGCACACACTCAAAATCACCACTTCATTTTTCTAAATCCAAGTGTTTGTATTTTTCTAAATACAAATGTTTAGCAAGGGATTAAGTTTCTTTTTGTGAAGAACAGATGCTTTGATGTTAACATTACTGGGGAAGGATGTGTAAATGCCATATTGAGCCCATAAATAGATGGCGTGTATTTTTCAGAAAAACAAAATTTGTGGCATTGTCTCCCAGTTAAGGCAGATTTCTAGCCTGACAAATAATGGTCAGTGCATACCTTAAAAGGCATCTATAGTGGGAAAATGAACTTTTTATTCTTTCCATGTGTTCAGATTCCCTCTCTGTCCTGAGATACACCAGTTAGAATAATACGTGATTGCATTCCTTTACTCCTACTTGGACTGTCAATCAAATCCCTGTGACATGATCCCCCCCTCCCTGCTCTATAATAAACAGAGATAAGAGCATTAGCAGGGGGATAGAGGTAGCTTTGATAGTAGCTATAAGGCTGCACTTGAACCCCCTTCTTAATAGCTTTCTCTGATTGATGATGGGTCACACAGTGAGAGATCGTAAACTGTACTGTTCTTCTTCCGTGTCTCCAGGACAGCTTGTGTTCTATTGGCCACTGTGTGTGGATGTGTTTTTCAGGACTTTTAACTCCTACTGCACATAAGCTTGTCGGTTAGCCAGAGTTGAGACATGGAGGAGGTAACAGAGGGGAAGGGGGGAGTGCTGCACAGAGATCTAACACCATGGAAAAACAAAGTCACTGAGAGATAGGATTAAGGCAGCACAGAGTACATGAATTTAACTTTGCAAAGGGGCAATGTGTTTTTTTCACTATAGATGCCCTTTAAGCACAGCCTAAATTGTATACATTGGCCCCCTTTGGGGCACTTTGCTGGCTAGGTGTCTATGTGCAATCCCAGATGCTATTACACTGCCTTACACTAGTGTGCACTTTAAAGATTGTGGCTAGGCCACACTTCTGTGCTTTTTTTGCATTTGCGCTTGCGTTTTTCATAGCATTGAAAACACGCCAAAAACGTGCGTTTTCGGGTGCACTGCGATTGCGTTCCGCATTTTAAATCGCAATTGCAAGCGTTTTTCAATAGTTAATGAAAAAATGCATGCGCAAATGCAACGAAATCGCATGCGTTTGCGTTGCAGTGTGGCCGTGCACTAAAAAGCAGAATTCTAGGTGATAAATTAATGGCACCCTCTGTAAGTTTTAAAATATAGTTCTGACATTTCACCCCAAAAAAGTTTAAAAATTCTGTTTTCATGTTAACGTCTATTGTGTAACAAAAAAACAAAAACTATAAACTGACAAAAATGAAAGGCCCTTTTTCTGTACGATTTTATTGTGAAATATTGGGTTTTAGAAAAAAAAAAAATATACAAAATGCCAACAGTAAGATGTGCAAGTACAGTATTTCAATAGTCTATACAGGTGAAAAGGCTAAATAGCTCCTTAGTAGAAAGCCTATCTGGACAAATATACATTATTTAGTAGGCCCGGCGCATATTCACAAGCTTAAAAATGCACAATACATCTCTCAGTGAGCAATGCTACGCCACATTGAAACTACAATACATTATTACATCGTATTCAATCCACATACAAAAAGGAAAACCGTTCCAAACGCGTTTCACTACAGACCCAAGACCGTTTATAGAGTTCCATATAATTTTTTTTTTTCTTTTTAAAAACAAATTTAGGAAAAAAATATTCAAGTTAAAAAAAAAACATGAGGTTACAACAAAGAACAGTTATGATGGACCTAATACTGTGAAGCCCTTAAAAAAAAAAAAAAAAAAAAAAAAATACAAAAAACAGTACAGGCTGTCAATTTTTGTGTATTCAATGCATGAGGCCATTCAAAAGGTAAATATAAATAAAGAATGAATGGAAAGCCGGTAACCACTATTGAATGTGTGTGCAGGTTACTGGAGAGATTAGCATAGAGAAATAGTAAAGAGCATTTAATAACAGTAAATGCAGATGTACAAAAGGAAAAGATTGGTTTAAATTGGCAGCATAACATTGAATGTGGCAATTTTCTATTGCTGGCCAGAATAATTATATAAAACCAATGCCTTTCCTAAAAAAGATCTCCGTCTAATAGGCAGTCGCCAGAGAGTTAAGGCTTGTCTGTCCCATCGACATGTAAGGACCTTAAGATTAGCTGTCCAAATAATTATGTTAAAAGCTATAGCTGTATTGATAAAAGATTTACATCCCAACACCATGTATATAGTAATATAGCAAAAACTATTAGGGCTATGTACCGAGAGCAGTTATTGCTCTCTATTGCCTCCATCAGGCAATGCACTATGCCGTTAACGGCTCTCAGTGCATAGTGAATGGGGTTTACCTATTCCGAGATTTTAACACCAGCAGTGGTTGCACGACAACTTTTTCGTATCTTCGCAACCACCGTTGGTTATGTCTTAGTCACGTTAACCCATGTACCAAGGGTTAACGCGAGTTTAAGACCTAAAAAGCTTAATATTTAAGTTCCGTGCTATTCCTTGTTCTAGTTGTAATGATTGAAAGAGATGAAAATTAATCTGTAGCCACCAATGAGATGTCACCTTATAATGGTCTACTGCAGTTTGAAAACCAATGGCGATATCCAAATGGTGGCTGCAGATCAATAGCACAGTCACTCTTATTGATATACAGTAACTGGTAAAAGGTACTCAAAACATCCAGATTTTGATAGTGAATATTTTTGCCAGTCTAATTTTTATTATAATAGCATTGAATATAACCAGTGTAGGGTAACTGTTTTACAGAAGATTATATTAAAATTCTACGTACGTAAAATACAATTTATGGGAAATATAAAAGAATCTAGCATTAAGAACAGAAATTTGCATTTCCAACTTTTGCCACAGTCTGAAAGTTTGCCAACCACTGATCTAACCTTATAATGGCAGGGATACGAGGGGGTGGCTGTAAAACATTGACATCTGACTTAAATACATTTCTTTGTAACCACAGTGCATACAGTGGGCTTCCCATCACTGCCAATAATGCAATTTATAAATACTATACACTAAAATTAAATAATTAAAAAATCAGTTTAAATTCAGATTTTTCTTTTAACACCGCTTCAACACGCACACACGTGTCTATCAGGCAAAACAGCCGTTCGACGCTCGGGGGTTGTTCATCGGGCATCCAGTCAGACGTGTGTATGGACCTTAAGTGTAAAATAGGATTACTCCACTTCTCACTGAAATGCAGGATCCAAATTTTTTGCACCAGCCAGAATGTACAGATAATCTGTTCTGCCTGGTACCAAATGGTCCATGGGCCGGACATTGGGGATGACTGCCATAAAGGACAGGAAATGATGTCCATCTAAGTTATCGGAGAAGTCCACCCCCAGAATCAAATTACATACTTACCTTCCAGAAGTCCCTAACTTCAGAAAACCATTCCTCGCTGCAAGAAATACATCATCATTGCAAAATGCAAGCTTTCTACCAGAAAGTAGAAATTCTCAGCAATGATGTTGATATCACGAACTATGACTGACTGCATTTGGCCTCGTCTCCCCTTTAAAAGCTTATAGAGGTGGCAAGGATCAGGCAGAGAGGCTTCAGAGACTGCAGGGAAGTAAGTAACTATAAGGATCTAAGGTTTGGGGGAGAAGATAAATACAGATTTTGATTCTTTAACTTTCAGAATTCTTTACAAAAGATTACATTGGACACTTTCATTCTCATTTCAACCTTTAAATGTAAAATATACACTACTTATATAGTAATATGACCACCCAAATATATTAGCTAAAACAAAAAACCCTGCCAGCTAAAATATTCCTCTCCCCATATAAACCAATGAAATGTTTTCTGTTATCAGATGGGAATATACCAGAAGCAACTTAGAACACAAAAATTTACATTTTAATGCAACCCCCTGACTCTACAACCCCTTTACTACACATAGCTATCCAAGTATACTCTAGATTTTCCAAAGCAATGATGCTTATGGCCATCCTTTACTTAAATACAAGGACATGATCACATCCACATTTAGCCATAATCACCTACATTTTACACTAATGGTACAAATATACATGCACCCAGTTTATCTAGATTTTTTAAATATTGCCCTGAGCAAAGCCAGTTTACATCAATCCCTGCCCCTGAGCAAGCCAAATGGCACAACAAAGCCCAGAGAGAAAGACTTTCATTCAGCAGTTACATTACAAAAACCTAAGCAGAAACCCATGCATTAGATACGCCTATAAGTCTACACACCAGAACCATATAGCTCTCTCCTAGCATCCACAAGTTTCACACTCTTCCAATAGAGAAAAGGCCTGCATAATCAAGTTGTATTGCCATCTTGGTATTGCATTGGTAAACTATCAAGTAGCTTGAACTTTCAGCCTTCTATTTATGAATGAACAAATTAGTAGCATTTGATTAGGACATAAAAATACTTCTGTACAAACCCATCCCCTCCTTCAGTTTAATAAATACATTTAACAACAAAGGCACTTGCAAGTACAAATGCAAACCTTTAACTGGGCCTGCACCATACAAACATGAGTAAAATAAAGAAATAATAAAATATTGGAGTTAATGAATTCAGAGGTGCAAAAGATGTGCCTGTGCTATTAACCAATCAGATATTCACTTTGTACTGGGTTACTGCAGGTGGAGTACATGCAGTTGGTTGCAGCAGATTAATAACAGACAACCTTTCACCTTGTAACGAATAAACACTGATTTTCAAATTAAAAAGTAATTCAATTAATTGAATGCAGCAGGGGGGGGGGGGCAAAAATGAACCCAAAAAGGTTTAAATGGAATTATCTTTCCATGATTTAATCAAAATGACTAAGATCCAACCTTTGGCTCACCAGAGTTTTACAAACTAGAACTCCCAGCATTCCCTTTTTGCTGGGAGTTAGTTTGCAAACATCTGGAGGGCTTCAGCATAGATTTCCCTTCACTAAGGCCAGAAACAAATGACAAGTTATTTCACAAATCTACATAGCGGCTATTAAGATTAAGAACATGGGCAAAATGTATCTCCTTTTATTCAATAACCCCCTAAGAGTATATTCTGTATATTGTTGCCATTGATCACCCACACTTAAAGCCACAGTGAAAAACTCTTGTGTTCCTGCTCTGAAGGAAATTAAAGTGTTTGCAAAGCTGATAAAGATCTCAGTAGATGTGAACATCTTATTTAAGGCCACCAGCTTTGGGGGATTTATTTACTTTTGCCCGATTTATTTATTGCCTTTGAATTTCAGCAGAGGAACAGAACTGTAGAGATGTGCCCGCCCCCCTGCAAAACTGGAGCAAACTGCTTTAACCCAGCGGATTGTTTTGTAAAATGAATTAAATACCAACACTTTAAAACCCTAAATATTAAAAAGAAAATGTAAAAAAGTTTTCCTTTACATTTTTAAGGGCTTCACAGAATTATACTGTGTCCTCAAACTTTTGCTCAAGGAGATGTGAGTATACTTCCACTTTTGTCAAATTTTTTTCCCTTTGACAACGCAGCAACTTGTTTTAGTAATTCACGGTTCTTTCCCTGAAAATACATTAAAAAAAATATATATATCATATACAGTCAATCATAAAGGTAAACATCTTAATGAATTGCTACTTCTTTTGCTTTCCAGTACACCTTCAGCCCATCACATTCAGCGATATGCTCCCTTGTTAAGATTACAAACTCTTTTCAGGGTTGGACTATAACATGATTGGCTAGAGATTTCTAGTGGGTGGTGGTCTGCATTTAGATACAGCATGTATTAGAAATAATAGTCAGTGACTAAAACATAGTTTTTCCTGCGATAGAGCTCCGACTGATCAAGGGCTAGGCCACACTAGCACGTTTCCACGTGCTTCCAATGGCGATAAATGCACGCATGGCTAACACAATATGGATAGCTACACTGTAATCTGTTTTTGGAGCGCATGAGAGCCATTATTTTGCAAATCGCATGCGTTCTGAAAGCGGAATCGCAGCACAAACGCATTGCTTTTATTTAACGCATGTTATTGTGCACTGTAGTGTGGCTGCAGCCTAAAGCAGTAACCCTGGGTAATTAATCTCTGTAAAAAAAAAAGTGTTTGGTTTATTTGGCTTCAATAGGATTGTAATTTTCAGTTTAGATGGATAGCACCTACAGTACTTTACAATGGAGATTCAGTGAATAACTGCAAATAAAGAAGATTTTAAAAAGGTTTCTCTCTTCACTTTAATCCTTACCAGCAATTGCTCTACAGAATCTTTGTGGGCTTTTTCCATTCCATTCATCTTTGTCCTTAAATTTGACTCTTGATACTGGAAATCTGCTTTTAACTCTGTTAGCTAAGAAAAAGACATTTTTGATTGCAAATAAACAAATATTTTATTAAACAATTAAATGGTTCTATTGGTTAAAGTGTAAAGGGTGAGGGATCGAACCACTTGGGTTTGAAATGAGGGGTGGATTTATAAAGCTGGGTACACACATAAAAGATTTAGAAAGATTACGCTTCTCAGTCCCGATCGTTCTCCTTGGGTAAAGTGCACGTTTCCCTCAGCCCTATTTTTAGTAAAGGGAGACTACGGCTGGTGAGCGAAATTTGAGCATTTCTGAGCAAACGTGAGGCCAATGGTGAAAAACAAAACAAAAGATTAAAGGGGGAACTGTGGTCCAAAAATGACTTGAGGTAAATTGATAGGAATTGCTCCCGAGAATTTTTGCAATTTATTTCCATTGTTTATTTTGCATAGTTTTGAAGATATTTACATTTTTGTGTGTGATATGGCAGCAGCATCACCAGGTCCCCTACACTTCCTGCTCTGAAATGGTCAGTCAATCTGTCCTGTGTCTCCTCCTCCCCTTTGCAGCCCCTCTGGTCCCTCCCACTCATGGACCACATGGTTCCTCCAGTTGCAGGCCCCCCATGGCCCATTATCTTAGGCCCATTATCTTACAGCCCCATGTGGTCCCGCCCACTCGCGGTGTTACTCAGACCCCCCCTACAGAAAACTCTGTGGAATCAGCCTTTTCAGGCAGAGTGAAAACTGACTGAAAAAGTGGTTTTCACACAGTGAAAGAGAAGGGCTGTAGATTCCCTTAACTTCTCTGTCAGGACTTCACACAGCAGAGAGGAGAAGGGACTTCCTGTCTCCCTCACACACTGAGGGAGTCTGAAGCTGTGCTCGCCGGCGGCATGGTGCAGGAGAAGCCTCAGGAATGTCACAAGTCAGCCTCCCACCCATTAACTTTGCTCAGTCATTTCTGTATATTTTGGGCTGTGGAGCACGTAGAGAAGTGTTTGATGGCTCGTTGTAAAGGTAGGAAACTGGCCTTTCATTTAAACTTAACTTGTTTGGAGACCACAGTTCCCCTTTAAGGCCCAGAACCCATGGTACCTTTTTATCTTTCTCAAGAATGGTTTGATCTCTTTGCTGCAGGTGACGCTTCAGAGTTAACACTTCCTCTTTCAGCTGGCTGATGAGAACAAAGTTGTCTGTTCCCCCAGTGTCTGCTGACTGATTGATTGAGCTACAGGATAAAAAAAAAAAAACTTAGAAAGTTCAACCCTCAAAAAAAATATTACAATCACCCCTATAACTGCAATAAATAGAAGCCAAGAGATTTAAATCTAACATTAAATGATTAAATGATGTTGTTACTGCTTTCTGGTTCTTCCAGTTAAGGTGCCCATACACCTTGCCAATAACAGAGACAAATCCTGAGTGTCGGCGAGGGGGCCGACGCTGATAAATTGTCGCAGTCTGTGTACTATAAGTTCATCTTTCTGTATTGGCTCCTACTATAATAGAGGAAGCAGATATGATCCACTTTTGTTGGGTTTGTGGTAGCCACCACATTTGTACCGACATACGAATGGATCTGCTGGTACACAAATTATGTCATGGCTGTAACATTTGACTTCAGTCAATGCCTGAATGCCATTCTCCTAGCTGCACTCGGGATTAAATGCAAGTGAGAATTTATTGCAGCTTACACTACATGTTTCGGGTATACATACCCTTTGTGTACCCTGTATGTACTCTATGCGCTTCACTCTGATCGGGTCACTATATATAATTATTTTACTATGTATTTTAAAGGACAATTATACTCACCTTCCCTCCGCTCCACATCTTCGTGCAGTAACTTTTACCCAGGGTGAGGACCTGAACCGCTAGGTCCTCACCCCGGGATTCACGAAACCTACATCAGCTTGTTGCAGCAACGCTGCTTTCGGTAGGCTCCGCCCCGTCGGCGACGAGGCCAAAAGGAAGGCACTCTCTGAACAAGCGTGCCTTCCTATTGGCCTCGTCGCCGACGGGGAGGAGGGGCCGGAGCCTACCAGAGCAGCGTTGCTGCAACAAGCTGATGTAGGTTTCGTGAATCCCGGGGTGAGGACCTAGCGGTTCAGGTCCTCACCCTGGGTAAAAGTTACTGCACGAAGATGTGGAGCGGAGGGAAGGTGAGTATAATTGTCCTTTAAGTTAAGGTGATACTGTGAACGGTTATATTCCTTTGAGTTGTTCACCTCTGAAGTGCAACATTTTCTATCACAATTTCATTTTAACGCTCCGTGTTCTAGATTAAAACATGGCAGTCCCACTTTTTTACAGATGTAACCAGTCTGTAAAATACCATTAAAAGGGATGTCCACTCCCCTAAAAACTTTCCCCCAGCCCCCCCAAGCTATTAAACTTTCTCCCTGACGCTCCTGAAACCAGACATTTAACTTGAGTTCCGCTGGTCCCTCATCGCAGAGTCCATAACACTTTACAGCTGTACCAGCTCTCATAGCCCTAAAGCAGGAGGTTCACTTAGCCATTGGCCATGACTGACAGCTTGAACCTGGAAAAGCTGGGGAGAAAGGTATGTAGCTTATTAGGGGGCCCTGATAATGTGGTTAAACACACATACAATAAAATGTACCTATCTCCATTAGATGGCTTAAATTCCAGTTTAGGCTTTTTCTTTGGAGTCTCATTCTGCATCGTCGTACTAGATTTATGACTAAAACAAAAAGCATCTATTAATTATCAATTAAACTGTAAATCTTACATTTTAAGCTGATCAGTTAAGTACAGGGATAGACAACGTATGAAAATTCCTCCCACCTTTCCTGTTTAAAACATCTGGAGGGCTACGGGTTGCCTATCCCTGATCTAGCGTATCAAACAATTAACAGTTGTTTGGCTTTGGGCAGGGTTAACAGAAGGGTATGCCCAAGTGGCGAATTAAGCAGTGTAACAAATACCAATAAAAACTACCAGTCTGCAGAACTAGATTTAGTTGCCTTGTGTTGTGCTGCAAAAACAAAAAAGTGTAGATTCCATTCAGAATTGTGCCAAGCACCTAAAGTGCTTAATTAGCATCTCACGCGGCACATTAAGCACCACATGAAATTAGGATTTTGCCACAAAAGGAAGAGTGATCAACATTGAATCATATTCAGAAGTTGTTTAGCTAAGGAGGAATATTAAAGAAGCCAGTTGTGTTTTAAAGGTGTTTAAAAAGTAGTTCAGTGTTTTCAGTTTTATTGAAGAATGGGAGGTGAGGAGCTGTGTCTTACCTCCTGTTCTTCATTAAACCTGCAGAAGCCAGGAACAAAGGTCCCGGACATAGTTCATACTATATGTGCAGCGCAACTCAGTTCTCAATCTTCGTTCCTGGCTCCTGCAGGTTTATTGAAGAATGGGCTCAGATACAGCTCATCTACCTCCCATTCTTTAATAAAACTGAAAACCTCAAACCACCCCAGTGGAGATGCCCTTTAACGGTTACATTGCTCTTGGTTAGGCTTAAAAAAGGAAGCATTTTAATGTCTTGCTGAGCTACACAAAGAAAATCTCAGATCAATAAAATAAAAATGTACCTTTGTTTCCAAATTCCCTGATCTGTTTCTGGACTTAAACTACCAATTCTGTTCAGGAGAGAAAACAAAATTCATATAATGAACTACAATAGGTATGAGCAACTACACTTTATCAGTATATCAGAAAAACCTGTATACCAAATGCAGAGAAAGCTAAATATACACAACTTACTATGGCAGACCTGGGCAAAGTAAGGCCCGGGAGCCACATGCAGCCCTTTGGCTGTCCATGACTGGCCCCTCAATACAAGACCTTTCTCCCAAAAAAAATCTTAATGAATTGTCTGGCTGGATAATTGATTTAATTGTATTAAGTTAAAAAAAAAAAAAAAAAAAAAAAAAAAAAACACACGACCTGATAATTACTTTAATTTGATGGAATACATCTAAAAAACATTACACACCTTTTATAAAAAATTGCAACTAATAAAAAAAATCCAATGAACCAGGTATATTAATTAAATGTTTTTAAAAATCTAGTTTTGCAAGCTCTATAATGAGAATTGATTTGAGCCTATCGGACCGGCCCTTCACGACAATTCCAGTTTCTCATGCGGCCCCCAGGGAAATTTAATTGCCCACTCCTGTGATGAAGGAAGAACTATAAAAAAATAAGAATATAAGTACACCACAATTGATTAATTCTAATTCACAACAGATAACGGTCACATCTGAAATGTGAATATTTCAGCCGGTGCTGGAGATGCCACTTAAGCTATTGGAAGCGGGAAGTGTTAACCATTCAAGCACCATAACTTCTGACAGGCTGCAGTTTTCCGCGGCTCATTTTAAAGATAAGACTGAAGGCTTTAATTTAACTTGTTGGGAGATTAGTTACCCCTTTAAATCTAAAATCCCCAAATTTGCTTAGCCATAAAGAATTTTTAAAAAAAAAAAAACAAAATGAAAAACGACAGCAATAAACATCTCCCTCTAATATCATTGCTAGAACATTTATTATAATTCAGTTTAAAACTACTTACTTGTGGTGGCTGCTGCTATGTCTGTGGTGGTGGTGATGATGATGGTGGTGATGTTTTGAGTGATGTTGGTCTTTCTCAGTAAGAGAAGTGGAAGACGAATTTGAATGGGCCGATCCCAAACTTTTGCGTTGTTCTTTAGTCTTCTGAAGAACTCTCTTGTAGGAGAGGGTACACAGCCAGCATAACAATTTGCCATCGACCTGAACAGAATTGTAAGGCAAAAGTAAAAAAAAAAAAAAAAAAAAAAAAAAAAAAAAAAAAAAAAAATAAAAGGATAATCCAAGCAAAGCAAATGGTTCTAAATCAATAAATACCATCTCACGAATCCCAACACACATAATTTAATGTTTATATTCTTGGGGTAAATTACATGGTGTGCAGTTACACTATACCAGAGATGAGAGGAGCAGATGCATGCAATAAGAGGTGCAAAAGTCTGCCTGTGTGATCCATTTGTAGTAACTAATCAGATGTTTGCTTTTTACTGGGTTACTGCAGTAAGATAATATCTGATTGGTTGCTGTAGAATAAGTTGTTCAAAATGTATAATCCTTCAATATACAGTATGTACATAAAGGATTTCTACTGTGCACCAAACTTTTTATTTTAGAAACCTTTACACAAATTCATACCTTTCTTCTTCCTTCTTCCTTGCGATCAAAAGCACATTGCTGCTTGCACTGTTCGCACGTCTGAGGAGGTCCATATTTCTTTTCCGAGTTGGTACAGCGCTGACACTTTGTTCCGATGAACGCAGCAATGATATTACAATATTGGCAAGGCTTGGGCTAGAATGAATTCAGTTTAGTTTAAACAAGTAGTCTTGAAAGAAAAACAATTTAAGATTATTATAGCGTGTAAATAAAAATTTATAGGCTAAAATCCCTTCTAAAGATCGCTTGCGCACACTCCGATTTTTATACTTCTGACTGACAGATAGGCAATTCTTACATTAAAGAGGAATAAAACCCAATATAAAATACTGCAGGAGCATTTTAGCAAGGGATCTGCTTGTGTGCCCAACCTTGCATAGATTAACTTCCTGCGAAAACAACATTTTATTAAGTATATAAGGATATAATACACAAGTGGGATATTTTAAAATGGGGGCTGCAGTGGTATATATCCTTATAAAAATCACTCCGCTTTGTCACTAAGTGACTCATTTCTTATATCACACTGCTCCTCCCCATTCCAGTGTTTATGCCTGAACAATGACTCGTTTTTTGCAGTTCCCTTGCCCTGTATAATAGCCTTGTGCTTCTATATGGCCAGGGAGCTCCTTGTGTCATAATATCCTTATATTACACTGCAGGAGGCGCATTATTCCTTATATCTTCCTTTCCCAGATTTTATGGGGAAATATTTCTAGTTTATGCAGACTCATTTAATTAAAATTTTAACTTTTATGACAAAAAAAACAGGATTTATTAAAATGTATCAGGATAACTTAATAGACCATAAACCTAAAGGCTTAGAACGATTACTTACCGTGCCAAATTGCTTAACATTCTGTGCACATTTCTTGCATATTGTGTTGGTCTTACTGAGAAAAAGAAAAAACATGAAATTCTTCAATATCAAACAACACTAAACATTACATAAGTTTAAGATGAACTAATAAAATAAAAGTAACTAGATATCTAAATACCTACAACCAAGAATTACTATGGAGATGTTCCTTAAATAAGATAAAAAGGTGCGACATGGTAGTGCTGATGCCACACTGAAACATAAAAAAATGCATTGTACATCGCAAAAAGTGATGACAATGAATTTTATTTCTAGTCTATACCTACAAATTTAGTGTGTTTACAGAACAGCCAAGTTATTATTTTAAAAAATGTGTTATTTGGTGTCAACAGGAAGCATTTATATAAATTCACAGTGGAACAACGCAACAGTGGGTGTCTTCTCATTTTGTAGTTTACAACTCCGAAATATAATTATGTAGTGAAAACAAAGATCAAAAAATCATATCTGATCAATCATGATCCCAAACAGTAAAGCCAGTAATAAAAGCGTTTGCGGTACACCCTCCTAGTTAACAGCAGGAGTTGGTCAAGGATGGTTGAACATTGAATAGTTGGGAATAAAGTCAGTTAAATGGACTGTTCAGTGGAAATTATCAATATTTGTTAAATTGTTAGTTTGTGTAATGCCTTCTTATTTATTCTACATATTCTCTTCCGTTTTGAAAATCAGTTGATTTCATACCCTTTGCTGTTCCCTGCTGTTGACATTAGTGAGCTGACATTTCAGGTTCTAACGGTGCTTCTTCCCAGAATGCACCATATCCTTGGAATGTCCCTAACAGTTATTTCTACTGATTGGCTGTTGGATGGGTCAAAGATGCTCAGATCTATACAGAGCAACTGAATCAACCCAGGCGCTGGGTCAAGGACAAGACCATAACGGTCTCTATTAGGGGTCCTGCAAACAGGTATTTCGGTGGCATTTATTTATACAGACAACATGCTGAATTAGCAGATTACCGTAAGGTCATTAGGATGAAAAAAATACTGCTCTTTTTTTCTGAAAAGTACATGTATTTGCACTGAACTTCCCCTTTAAGGATCTCCAGTTGTCTCATTTTTACCTTTCTTGCTGAAACTCGGATCTACAGTAGGTGCACTTTACAATAGGGTGAGCAATTCGACACTCCTAAAATAGACAAAATACACAAGTGAATAGAAACATCAATAAAACATGGATATTCTATGCAAGATGTGTGGAATTGTCAACTAAAAAAAAAAAATTTTAAACTACAGCTGCAAAACGATATAACAGATACAAACATAATGCAGCAGTTGCATACTAAAGAAAACTGTACTATATAGATGCAAGATTCTCCAGTTTTCTAGCACATCTGCTCCTATATGTTTGCATTTTTTTTTAATAAGCCCAAACACTTTGCCCCCAAATAAATTGCTTCAAAATATATTTTCTTTGTATTTAACCAAAGGTGCAGGCACTTGGATAACCAGGTAAAAATTTCAAATAATCTCACATGTGGATAGCTACAATCTGTTACATTTTTGAATGGCAGCCAGTAGTTTCATTGGACTGCAAAACTATCTCAATTTGTATATAGTACAGCCAACTAAAGACCTAGTAAAATAATAGCAAATCCGGCACTTTTTCAAACAGTATGGTCAACATCAATCTGTTGGTCAGAAGTACAGAAATACTGTATACATATAAAAACGTGCACCTCCTTTTGATGGGAACTTAAAATTGTTTTTGCACAACTCAATTGGGATTTTCCAACTGGTCTGATCTTGAGGACACCAGACAACCCCCAGCATGCAATGGCAGCAGAAGGCAACCAGATTTTTTTTAGAAACTACATCTCCGAACATGCCGCAATTTGCAGAAGTCAAACGGTTTTTTGGAAACTACATCTCCCAACGTGCCATTATTTGCAAAAGTCAAACTTTTTTTGGAAACGACATCTCCAAACATGCCGTAAGTTGTAGACGTCAAACGTAATTTTTTTTTGGAAACTACATCTCCCAACATGCTGTAATTTGCAGAAGTCAAACGTATTCTT
This sequence comes from Hymenochirus boettgeri, assembly GCA_019447015.1. Classification (NCBI taxonomy): domain Eukaryota; kingdom Metazoa; phylum Chordata; class Amphibia; order Anura; family Pipidae; genus Hymenochirus; species Hymenochirus boettgeri. The sequence continues at coordinate 321,425,364 of CM033470.1, read as the reverse complement.
TTTGGAGACAACATCTCCTAACATGTTGTAATTTGCAGAAGTCAAACGTTTTTGTTTTTTTTTTGGAAACTACATCTTCCAGCATGTCTTAGTTGCTAAAGTCAACCAGGTGGGTTTTTTTGGCCAATACAGCTCCCAGCACGCCTTGGTTGCTAAATGCAACCCATTTGTCTTTTGGAATCTAGAGCTCCGAGCAGGACTTGGACTAACAAGGCATGCTGGGAGTTGTAGTTTCCAAACTCTGGGTTACACAGCCCCTCTCCGGCCATCTGAATCAATCAATAGCAAGCAGTAGGTCACCCACAATCACTGCTATACATAGAAATCCGTCGCTCAGAGACCGTGTGTACAGCTACACTTTCCCCCATTCTCCTGGGCCCAAAAGAGACCGAACCCCTCACACGGACCTTGCACAGTTGCTGTCCCTGGCTGAGCTCCTCGAACGGGTACCGCTGGTGACACTTGGTGCAGGCGTACAGCGCTGAAGCCATGGCTCGCTACACCACGGGCAGGATCAGGATGGAGAAGCCGCGTTACAGGTTCAGACTCCCGGCGGCCCCGGCTCGATCTCTATGTGACGCTGAAAGGAAAAAAAAAACGGATGCGTGAATATTGTGGGCGTCATCGAAATGGGGGGGAACCAATCAGCGGAGCCGATAAGAGGGCGGGAAACAAACGTTTGAATCCGTTCCACCAATAAGAAAAGACGGATTAAAGAGGGCGGACCTTTTGGGGACCAATTGGAAACGCCCTTGTTTTTCCGCGAGCGCGTCACACACCTGAGCTTTCCTATTGGTTGAAAGCAAATCCTGGGGGAACTGTCTGCTGCGCATGCGTCTCCGCAGATCAAACCAACAAATAAATATAACGCGACTGATCAAAGCGCAGCCCCGTCTGTGTTTGTTCCACAACCGCTACCCATCCGACGCCAGGGGGGTTTTCTCAGCGGCTGATGGAGCCTTGTTTTTTATGAGCGCGCTACAGACACCGCTTTGTTGTTGTGCGACTACGGAAGCTTCGCCTCTGCACTGCTCCTACTGGAGGAGAGCATGGCGACCCCCTAACATTTCATTGGTTCCCTTGCGTGTCAATCACTACGGAACCCACTAGCCACACCCACCCCTAGTGACCGGAAGCCTGTAAGGGATCAGTGCTGGGAGAGCGGAGAATGACATTCGCTTTGTTACCCAGGTGACCCCCAGCTGGTTCCTGTTATCCGTAACAAAGATGGCGGCTGCTGATCCTGTGTACCCAGTGAATACGGTGAGGGGACAGTGCTGTTTGATTGTGGGTTTAGGTCTAACCCTGATGTGTTTGTGGGGGAAGAAAAGTCAGGTCGGATGGGTGTGGGAGTGGTTTAAAGAGGGAAGGGGGGATATTGTTCCTGAGCAAACCATGTGCTGGATTTAAGTCTTTCAGCAACACACACACACCACAGAGTAATTGCTACTTACTACTATTTATTTATAGATTATAAGGAAAAAGGATTTGTCCACCATCCCAGACGCAACCTCTGCAAACGATACCCTCCTCTCATCCACCCTGCTCACCTCTTCCCATGCCTGTATTCAGGACTTTACTCCTGCTGCCCCTTTGCTCTGGAACTCCCTTCTTCTGTCTGTCAGTCACTCACCTTCCCTTAATACCTTCAAGTGTAACCTTTAAAACCCACCTCTTCAGGCAAGCATATAACCTGGTCTAGACATTACCCATCTGACTACCCAATATGATCCAACCCGCCTTTCACGCTCCACTGCCAATCTATTTACAACCTACCGATTCCTGCAAACTTATGTCTCACCCCCATTTCCTGTAGACTGTAAGGGGAATCTATACCGAAAAATAGGTTGTTTTAAATTGACCATAACTGGAAACAATAATTCTTCCCAACCACCACTGTATCATTTTTTTGTTGATCTGCCCCCTATTTCTTTAGATATCCAATCTAAAATTTCATATTGTCTTATATTTCATCTGTCAATCAAGTTCCTTGCTCTCAAAAACTATTCTTCTGTGTGTAGTTTTACTGTAACTGCAATGGTGACAGAGTTTTCAAAGTTGTAATGCTGTGTGCAGGCTTGACAGTTGGTTTGTGGGAAAAAAAGTCAGGTCGGATGGAAGTGGGAGTGGTTAAAAGAGGGAGGGGGATACTGCTCCTAAACAAAATGTGTGCTGGATTGAAGGCATGCCGCAAGACACACAAATCCGAGTAAGTGCTACTTACATGTATTCAATTATAGATTAAGATGAGGCAAAGTAATTTTTTCAGTATAGTATCCCTTTAAGAACGGAATGTAAGACATACAGTTGTTTTCAAAATTATTCAACCCCCAATGCTGTAAAGGGTTTTAGGGAATTCAGTGTACATTTGTAATTGTGTTCAGAATGAAATCTTACAAGGACTTTTTAAAGAACCAAATGCAACTAAAATGACATTAATTGTTTTTGTAATACAGTATTAAATGTTTTTTTTTGTGATTTCTTCATTGACACAATTATTCAACCCCTTAAAGACTACCACTCTTAAGAACAGAGGTTCATTCAAGTGTTTTCAATCAGGTATTGAAAACACTTGTGGATGTCAACGAGCAGCAATCAAGCATAATAAGCACCAATTAGGCAGATTTAAAATGACTGTGATAGTTAGCTCCTTCTAGACATTTACTGGTGTGTTTACAAACATGGTGAAGTCAAGAGAATGGTCCAGGAGGACAAGAGAAGTGGTGATTTCTCTTCACAGGAAGGGCAATGGCTATAAGAAGATTGCAAAGATGTTAAACATACCAAGAGACACCACAGGAAGCATCATTTGCAAATTCAAGGCAAAGGGCACTGTTGAAACGCTACCTGGTCATGGCAGAAAGAAGATGCTGACTTCGACTGCTGTGCGCTACTTGAAGCGCAAAGTGGAGAAAAGTTCCCGTATGACTGCTGAGGAACTGAAAAAAGATTTGTCAGATGCGGGTACTGAAGTTTCAGCTCAGACAATAAGGCGCACACTGCGTAATGAAGGCCTCCATGACAGAACTCCCAGGCACACCCCCTTGCTTTCTCCAAAGAATAAGAAGAGTCAACTGCAGTATGCCAAAAGTCATGTGGACAAACCACAAAAGTTTTGGGATAGTGTTCTGTGGACTGATGAAACAAAATTAGAACTGTTTGGGCCCATGGATCAATGCTATGTTTTGAGGAGGAAGAACAAGGCCTATGAAGAAAAGAACACATTGCCTACTGTGAAGCATGGCAGGGGGTCAATCATGCTTTGGGGCTGTTTTGCTGCAGGTACAGGGAAGCTTCAGCGTGTGCAAGGTACCATCAGGAGATATTGAAAAAAAAGTGATACAGTCATCACAAACCTGGGGCTTGGGAGACGTTGGACCTTTCAGCAGGACAATGATCCCAAGCATACCTCCATGTCCACTAGAGCATGGTTGCAGATTAAAGGCTGGAACATTTTGGAGTGGCCATCGCAGTCAACGGACTTAAATCTGATTGAGAACCGCTGGTGGGACTTAAAGAAAGCAGTTGCAGCGCGCAAGCCTAAGAATGTGACTGAACTGGAGGCTTTTGCCCATGAAGAATGGGCTAAGATACCCGTAGATCACTGCAAGACACTTGTGTCAAGCTAGGCTTCACGTTTAAAAGCTGTTATAACTGGAAAAGGATGTTGTACTAAGAATGAATGTCACTTGGGGGTTGAATAAAACTGATAATGATGTGAGCACAGAAAAGACATTTGTGGTTATTTCATTATAAATGTTATGTTATATTTGTCTGACTTACAAGTGTCTCTTTGATTTTATTGTAAACAAGATGACTGAAATCATCGAAATCATCGAAATCAATGTCAAACTGGCCAAAACACCCAATTTCAGTGGGGGTTGAATATTTTAGCTTCTTAAACTCCTACAGGGAGATTCAATAAAAGGTCTTATCATTTAAAATGGTGCTAATTTGGCCCCAACCAATCAGATCTTATTTAACATTTGAAAGCTAACATCTGATTGGTTGGGGCAAAATTAGCACCATTTTAAACAATAAGAACTTTTATTGAATAACCCTGCTAGTCTTCAATTGATGCGTTAAAGGAATAGGTCCCTTTTCCAGTGAACTATTGCTTTAAAATGTTTTCTACCTGTTTCATGATTGTAACTAGTTTGTTGTGTTGTTTTTTTAAACAGTCGTATAGTCATCTTTTTGGAAATTCTATAGAACAATCCCGAACTGATGAACAATCCGCAAGTTCCTACAAAGCCTACCCAAGAGGGAAACCTTTTATCAATGCAGAAATGCTCCATTCCCCAATCAAACCAACTGTTGCCTATCCTGAAAGCAATAGCAGAGGTACTGACTTTTGTATTTGTCTGTAGTCTAAAGGTAATCATGGTTGTACAAATATGTCCAGAATTGGACACCTGGGCCATAACATTTATAAATGAATTACATTTTCATTAGGAATAGGAAGGGACCTTCTAAGCATATCCAGAGTTATTCAATAAAAGTTTTTATCGTTTAAAATGTTGCTAATTTTGCACCAACCAATCAGATGTTAGCTTTCAAATGTTAAATAAGATCTGATTGGTTGGGGCTAAATTAGCACCATTTTAAACGATAAGAACTTTTATTGCATCTCCCTGATCATTTGTTAAAATTTTCACACAATAAAGGAGTAAGAAATCTATATGGTTTTCCGGGGGCCGTTTCTAGCCATCTTGCAGCCCTAGCGTGATCAGTTCGCACGCAGTGTGGCCTAGAACTCCCAGAGCCAGAGTATTGCCATTACCCTTCAGTGTCAGCAGACTTCCCCAGTGTATTACCATTACCACTTTCAGTGCCAGCAGACTTGTTATACAGTATGTACCTTGCAATTGGAGAGTTGGGTGGAAGGAAGGAAGAGGCAGGGATAGAGATCTCATGGCTGCTAGTCACTGGGGTCACTGTTATAAAGTATGCAGCAGCTTTTACCTGCCATTTTAGATCTGTTCTCCTCAGTACTATTAGCTGAGCTCATCCTCCCCCCTCCTTCCTTCACCTTCAGTTCATTTGTAACATTGTATCCAAGTAGAGGGAGCTGAGTTCAGGGTCTCCACTCACTATAATGTTACAAATTACAGCAGCAGAACAAGAAGAGCAGATCTAACACAGCAAGTAAAAGCTGACAGGGAGATGCTAGGGAGAACACAGGGCATTCTGGTTTAGACGCCCTAGATCTTTGCCTAGGTGGCCTATGTCTAAAAACAGCCCTGTTATTTTCTTTTATTCAGTGTCTTGAAACCCTCAGTTATTGATAGCACTAATTAATTATTCATTCTATTTACCTTTAGTGTTACAAGTAATGTATCAGCATCTTACATGACTAGTGTATTTAGTGTCACATAATATTTCCTGGTAGATTATCCGTCACCTGTTGCATTTACTATTTTGTTTGTTTCCCCAATAAATCTGAACATGGTAGTTTTAAACTGTGGAGATAATAAAGAAATTTATGGAGTAGATACAGTTCTTTAACACTCCTTGTGTAGCATGGTGAGAGAGGGTGTGGATGCTTGAAATGAATTAATAATTTGATGATTGAAATCACATTTGCAGTTTATTTCTACTTAGCTATGCCTCTTGGGTTATTTATTTAAAAACTGTACTATTAATCTTTTTTTGCATGGTTCACAGATTTCAAAGATGCCCCAGAACTTGCTTACTTGACCCGGTCCCTCGCCGGCGAGCAACGCCCCCTGTTTTTGTTTCGAGCTTGTTACAAGCAAAAACAGGGGCAGGGGACTTCTGCGCTGACAGCCGCTTCACTTCCTGGTCGCAGCTGCCAGGCGATTGGGCATGACATCACGTTGCACCTTAACTGACAGCCACAACCAGGAAGTGGAGAGGCTGTCGGCAGAGTAGAAGCCGCAAGGGACTAGGTCAGGTAAGCAAGTTCTGGGGCATCTTTGAAATCTGAACAATGCACAAGCAGGGTTTGGGGCGGGAAATAAACATTTTAAAGATGAGCTGTTTTTTGGCTGGACATTCCCCAATATATTGCTCATTAGATCTATCGTAAGAAAAAAGGCAAACATTTGCATCTCTTATTAAAGGATAACTGTAGTGTTAAGGCTCCACCCCTTTTTCTACTCTGTGTTTAACCAATGAGAAGACATGCCTGACCAGCACGATTATCAACCGAAACGGTGCTTATGCACATCGTGCGTCGCAGGCCACCCCCCGCTATTGCAAGTGTGTATGAAGTTTTAGGCTGTGCACACATTTCAGCCCCAAAAAATTACATAGCTTTTCGGCAGCCTGCAGTAGACATCCAACCGTGCGGACGAATGGCAATTTGGACACGCCGAAAAACCATGGTCGATTGTGCATTCCTCTAAGCGTCACCCACTACGTAGTGGCAAACATTTGGTTGCTGATACATTTGCCACGACTGCCAGTCCTTTGTCCTGGCTGACCAGTTACTAGTGACGAATATTTGTTTGGGATGAAGAATCCCATGGTGTACCCAGCTTTAGATACTAACGCATTTCACCACCAGCATAACTGATTTTTCCTTTTGCATTAGTTTGCTGCAGTGGTTGGCTACAGCTCTAGTAGGACACATGTAATCCTAATGGTAAATATGATATTAATATGAAAATATCTGAGAGCGCAAAAACTTGGTGAAAACCTCATCTATCCAATTAAGTTACCCCACATTGCGCTTTCTCAAGACTAGCAGAGAGGCCAAATATAGACTGGGGCCCTAAATCTTTTCATTGCTGCTATGAAATTCCGTTGAATGATTTAGATTTAATATAGGTTTTCTAATTTAATAAGCTTTTTTTTATTTGTTTGCATTTATATAAGTGTTATATTTAAAGGGGAACTAAAGTCAACAGACATTTTCCCAATAAACAGAGCACATTCACTGCTGATCAAAACAAGGAAGCTGAAGCCTTAAGGTGGCCATACATACGAACAATAATGGGTAAATCCTGTCGGGGAACGATGGGATTTACCTATTATTGCCCATGTGTAGGGGATGTTCCCGACCGATCGGAGTGCCGACAAACAACCGTAATCGGCACTCCAATCGATTGGGAATGAAGGAAAATTTCCGTTGGCAGGTATTGGCATTTAGGGGATCGTTCGGGTCCACGCATTATGTTCCCACAGCATGTGTGCCGACATACCAATATGACCTGTCGGCTCACATGCTGTGGAATCGCATGTGTATGGCCAGCTTTACCCCTAGAAGCTGACAGACAATCAATCATTGTACAGCATGGGCTCTGTGGCATAGATACGTTACAGCAGATCTTGTCTCTCAGTCACAGAAACGAGATTGAATGAGTCATTGTTAAAAGCAAAAAACTTTCTTCCACACACACATTAATTTTCACAAGGATCACAAGGATTTTGTCTTTCTAAGAACAAAGAAAACGGGTACGTTTAGAGACTTTTAGGTCTATGTAATACCAACACCATTCAGGTGTTGGCTACCATTTGAAAGCTAACATCTGATTGGTTGGGGCAAAATTTGCACCATTTTTAACGATAATAACTTTTATTACATAGACCTATTTATGCTTTGAACAGAATGGACACAAAATAAAAAACTGCAGGGTAACAAGCAGCACTGTCTTATCGGGGGCTTCCATACTGGTGTGGAGACATCTGCATAAAAATATATGCATAGACACAATGAAAGTAGAGTCGAGGGATAGCCTATTGTTGCACATGCTCACAAGGCTCTTTGAAGACTACATGGGCTGTAAGCTGTACTGGCAAAAACATAAAAGCCTACTTTTTACATGGATTTAAATGCAAATAATTAGAAAAATATCTTCTAGGTGTTCTGGGGAAAAGCTTAAATTGGGATTTAAAAAAAAGTTTAGTTCTCCTTTAAGAGATACATACAGACAAATGAATATTGATATACTATGTGAAAAATCACATTGCCATGAATGATCAGAGCTTATGGCTACTACTAAGTGCAGCATGTTTAGTGTGCTTCACCCAAAGATAGAGAGTTAAACTCCACTGTACTTTTTGCTTTAGTGAAAAAATACAATATATTTGCAGTGCTTAAATTTGTGTAGGAATCTCTCTGCTTTTGTCATTGGTCTCTGAGCTGTGGTCGAAGCCTGTTGATCTAGCTAAATGATACTGTGCTTGTGACATTAAACATATTGTAATTTTAATTTAAACTTTAATTACTACTCAGCTATATTCTCTGCTTTGAAAAATCTTCAAGAAAAGATCCGCAAATTAGAGCTGGAGCGAATGAATGCAGAGGATAACATGAAGCAGCTCTCAAAAGAAACCCACCACTACAAGGAACGTCTAGACAAGCAAATCGGCCCCAAAGATCAAGCTAAGGATGGTGTCTCCAAGCATAATAAAGGTGGGTTTTTAATAACAATTACAGAATTTACTTCTACTTTTTGAAATTGACAGAAAAAAGACAATCATGTTATCCGTAGTACTTTAGACAGGAGGCACAATGGGCAAAATTTTTTAAAAAGGCAATGCTGCCTTTCCCACATTGCACAAGCTTCTGCAGGTTCAATGGAAAATCATTATCTGGATTACACATACTTTAGGTATTCTACAAATTGAATTTCATTTTTAAAAAATCAATTCTTCCCAGAATGCACCCTACCTTGGAATATTCCTAACAGTAATTTCTATTGATTGGCTGTTGGATGGGTCAAACATGCTCAGATCTCTACTGAGCAACTGAATCAACCCAGGCACTGGGTCCAGGACAAGACCTTAACTAGGGGTCCTGCAAACAGGAAGTCAGTACTTCATTAGATTATGGTCATTGAAATAGAAGGCTCCTTTTTTTTCTTTTTAAAATGAGGTTTTGTGCTGAACTTCCCTTTAAATTACACTGCACTCAGTAAGGAATGCCATGATATTATGTGCACAGTAGTTTAGAGTCACAAAAATAAAATGAAGGCCACAAAACAACAACATGTGAATGAAAAGTACACAAGTAGCCCCTCAATAACCGTTACATGAAACTGGTCTTATCAGTGATTACAGTATAACAGTCCATTGTGTCCCAAAGCCTTTAATATCACTTTAAAACATGGATGGCAAAATCACACTCTTTATTCCACTTTTTCCCCCATTGTCAGAACTGTCCAGCCAGCTGACTGCTGCAGAATCTCGGTGTAATCTTTTGGAGAAGCAGTTAGTGTACATGAGGAAAATGGTACAAAATGCAGAAACTGAGAGGACATGTTTATTAGAGAAACAGGTATTGTATCTGTTTTATATGTTAATTGTGGGCAGTAAGTCCTGTATAGTATATTAAAGGGCAATTATACCCAACACCCCCTCCCCTTGGTAAAATCTTTATCAAATGTTATACCTTCTGCCAGTGGCAAAGCTAGGAATCACAGCAAAACTATGATGGGGCTATCCTTGCTTTATCTACTGTGGGTTTCTGGTATGAGGCTATATCTATCATAGTAAAAATAAGATTAACCCCCTGCTATTGGGGTTTGCTACCCTGGTAGTTACACCTCTGCCAATGCCCAATGGGAAGTCGCACTGCTTTGCCATTGACAGTTGGACGGATCGGCATGGCATATTTATGGAAAGTTAAACAGCTGATAGACACTGTACCCAGGGTACTTTTAAGGGTGTGGTGTGGATTGGATGGGTAGATATAATGGTCCTTTAATACGTTCTTTAAAGGGTATGTCCACCCCTAAAATAGTTTTTTTTACTATGTGTAGCTTTTAATAGTAGGGCACCAAGCATCCATAAGAAACCAGGAGGGAGGGTGGGGGGAAGTGCTCCCCTGCACATGCCAGAAACCTCTCTAAAGACATTGAAGCAGCAGGGACCGGATAACACACCTACAGCTCCTGTTATTCACTTTGAATAAGCACTGCAGGAGAACCATAAGGAGCAGAGATGTAAGGTAAGGATTTTTTTTACACTGTACAGTTGGGCCAGTAGTAGGTTAAATTTTAGTTTTGGGGGTGGACATGCCTTTTAAAGAAGAACTAAAATTAAAATGTTATTAAGATGAAACGACTTGCATACAGAAAGATCATTAGTAGATCAGCTAATAGTTAATTGAGTCCCAAAAATGCTTTATTACATCAACTTTCTTAGGGTCAGAGCGACCCCTAAATCAAGACTTTATTAAGTCTGTTTTGTCTGGATAAAGGGGTCGCTCTGATCCTGAAACATTGAGTTTTGTGACTTAAATCTGGTGTGCGGTGGACTTTGCAATTATACAGTTGATCATATTGCCTATTCAACGGCGATTACCTCTACGCACCCAGTGCTTTTATCTGATAAAGGTCCTACCTGCTGATAGTTAATTGAGATCTTGGGAAGAGGGCGAAGGGGATGGTGGGAACTAGAATTCATTTTTACACATAGTGCAGGATTTTTAAAATAATAACCAATCATTGGAATACAGATGTACAACTTCTCTCTTCTGCTATAGAATTACACTTCTCAGCATCCCCTGTGGGGATGTAAAAAGTGTATTTAGCAGTAGATGCGCCTGATCTTTTAGTTTTTTTACTTTTCCATTTTCAAGATTTCCATGGAAGGCAGCAGAGTGCTTGAAAAATTGAATATACAAGCAAAATTAGAAAAGTTGGATATGTTGGAGCAGGAATACTTGAAACTTACGACAATGCAAGTCCTCGCCGAGGTCAGTCCCCCATTTGTTCATTTCTACTGAAAACTAGTGAAAGGAAGAACTCATTGCTTGTTGTAGCATCAAGCAACAATTAAAGGGTAACTCCATCTCCCCAAAAAACTTGACATATCCTAAATGATCACCCCCCAAAACCTCTGCATTCTTACCTGGTACTCCCACACTAAGGAATTACAACTTACATAAACGCAATCTCACATTGGTCTCCACTCTGCTTCCTGGTAATGATGGTGAGTCGTGGCCACGACAGTGATGTCATAGCCAGTGGCTGGCAGCCATTACCCATCTCCCTCCACACTCAATATTATTTATTTATATTATTATTATTAAGTCAGCCTGGTAGTTTAAAAAAAAAAAAATTGCTCCTAGAATTCTAGGTTCAGATAACTGCTATAGTAATGCTGAAGCTTTAAATCTGTGTATATGTTTTTTCTTTTAAAAGTTTAGTGTGCGTGTAAGAATGTGTGCTTGGTGTGTTTTTTGTATCCTTCGCAGTCTTGAGTTGGAAAATACAGACACAAAAGAAAAACTAATATTTGTGCTATACCCCATCTCTGTTAGGAGTGTCTCACTTCTTATCTTCTGCTACAATGATGTGGCATATTCTGCTTATTCATGCTGTATGACCTGATAAACACATGATTGTTGATAAGGTTGCTGTTTCATAATGTCCACTATTGATCTATTCAATGCTGCACCTGTTCTATTGTGAAATGTTGCTGTTTTTTGGTCTTTAGAATAAAATTCGGGAAATTGAGCAAAAACTCAGAGAGGAGGAACATCAACGGAAACTGGTGCAGGAGAAAGCAGCCCAGGTAGTGTGCAGTGTGGGAAAGAAATGTGTCTTTATTAACGGAACAATGGGAGAAACTCAATACAATAAAATCTCTATATATACCTATAACTCTGTTCCTCAAACATGAAGCGTTATTCTGTTACATATGGTATTATTTAAAGGGTATCTCCACTCATATTTTCAAGGTTTGGTAATCCAGTTCTATTGAAGAATGGGAGGTAAAGGAGCTGTGCCTTACCTTCCGTTCTTCAATAGAACCAACAAGGGACTGGTGAGCAGTTAGGAAACTTACCCACTCGCTCACTCCCCCGGCTCTTATTCTGACAGGTCCCGACGGACCTTGTCTTCTATGCGCATGCGCGATCTATGCGTATAGAAGACAAGGTCCGTCGGACCTTCAGACTAAGCGCCGGGGAGGCGAGCGAGCGGGTAAGTTTCCTACTTCTCACCAGTCTCCTGTTTGTTCTATTGAAGACGGAAGGTAAGCACAGCTCCTTACCTCCCGTTCTTCAATCGAACTGGATTACCAAACCTTGAAAATATGAGTGGAGATACCCTTTTAATGAGGTGCAAAAAAATTGCCAGTGCAGTTAATTTGCAGCACTCAATCACTATAATCACTCGAACAACTTTACATTTTCTGAAACTACAATAGGAGAGAAGTAAAATGGTGGTACTCACATGTTTATCTGTGCTTGCTTTGTTATTGTTTATTAATTATTAATGTTTAGTGAGTGCTCCTAATTTCCCCCACCTCCCTTACCAAGTTACTTGTAGTATCTGCATCACTTAAAGGACAATTATACTTACCTCCTCCCTGCTCCTCTTCTTATATGCATGCTCTCTACCAATGGTAACAAGCTAAGTCCTCACCTCTGGGCTGTTTCCACTTGCGCTGTTATACTTACACGGCGTTGCTCCGTTAAGCTCTGCCCCCACATCTCCGTCGGCGATGCAGCCAATAAGAAGATTGCAGTGCCCATAGTGTACATGTTTGGAGAATGTTTTGTGTTAACTATGGTAATCTTGGATGTGGATTGTTCATCCTGTTACAGGAATTAAGCAATAAAATCTCTCTCTCTCTCTCTCTATCCATAGCTTCAAACAGGATTGGAAACTAACAGAATATTACTTCGTTCTTTAACACCACCAACAAAGCAATTAAAAACTAAGATGTCCGTGCAGCTAGAGAAGGTATTTTCCCCACCTATTATTGGACTATTGGTTGGCTTGCTGGGACTAAAAAATATTTGTTACTCTTCGTCTTTTTTTTTTTTTTTTAAATAGAAAAATAAATTCTAATGTTTCAATTTAATCTATTATAATATGGTAAAACTATAAACTGCTAACTATTGTTTGCTGTGGCTACAGATGGCCGAACTTCATAAAGTTCAGTCCGTTTTCAAACAGTTAAAGGACAATTATACTCACCTTTTCCCCGATCCACTGCGCAAGTACCAGGGTGAGGACCTAAAATCGCTAGTCTCACCTGGGTTCTCTTCTCCCATTCTCCCCTGCACTACTTACCGCAAATCTGCTTCGGCGATCAGACTGTTCCACCTCTCTCCTACTGTCAGTGACAGTCGCGAGGCAGCCAATTGGAAGACAGCCTCCTTGCAGAGCGTACTTCCTATTGGCTGCCTCGTGATCTGTCATTGAAGCAGGAAGAGCGGAGGAACGGAGCGATCGGCGAAGCAGATGGGGTAAGTAGTGCAGGAGTTAGAGAAAGAAACCAGGGTGAGGACTTAGCGATTTTAGGTCCTCACCCTGGGTACTATGCAGTATGGAGGAAGTAGGGAGCGAGGGTGAGGTGAGTATACTTGTCCTTTAACGTTTGAAAGTTCGAATTCGGACCCATTAAAGTCAATGGGGAGTGATAGTTCGAAAAGTCCGGGTGATTTACAGATAAACTAACAATGGTAACTTACTGTAAATGGCTGTGGCACCTGGGAAATGGTCTGGGGAACATGTCACTGTCACCAAAACTTGTTTAAACACTTTTAAAACACGAGAGGGCGATTGTCGGGTTTTGCGCAAGCTACATTCGAGGTACTTTGATACTTTGAGGGTTACTGAAAATAGAACCATAAATTCGAGGGTTACCAAAAACGAACGATACTTTCGAGGATTACAGAAAATTAACAATACTTTCGAGGGTTAGGGAGCGGCCCGTAAATTCGATAATTATCAAATACAGCCGTGAGTCTGGAAAGTCCAAGAAATCTGGGTCCAGGATAGTCCGATAGTCAGTCCGTTCGGACTTGTTAAAGGATAAGTACACTCTAATTATAAGTTCAGTGTACTTTGAAGCAGCAGCTTAAACTAATCACAGGTGTAAGGATAAGGAGGGAGGTAGAAAAAAAAAAAAAAAGGGGGGGGGGGGGGAATGATTAGTTTAAGCTGCTGCTTCAAAGTACACTGAACTTATAATTAGAGTGTACTTATCCTTAACAAGTCCGAACGGACTGACTATCGGACTATCCTGGACCCAGATTTCTTGGACTTTCCAGACTCACGGCTGTATTGATAATTATCGAATTTACGGGCGCTCCCTAACCCTCGAAAGTATTGTTAATTTTCTGTAATCCCGAAAGTATCGTTCGTTTTGGTAACCCTCGAATTTATGGTTCTATTTTCAGTAACCTCAAAGTATCAAAGTACCTCGAATTAGCTTGCGCAAAACCCGACAATCGCCCTCTCGTGTTTTAAAAGTGTTTAAACAAGTTTTGGTGACAGTGACTGTTCCCCAGACCATTTCCCAGGTGCACAGCCATTTACAGTAAGTTACCATTGTTAGTTTATCTGTAAATCACGGACTTTTCGAACTATCACTCCCCATTGACTTTAATGGGTCCGAATTCGAACTTTCAAACGTTAAAGGACAAGTATACTCACCTCACCCTCGCTCCTCTTCCTCCATAGCTGCATAGTACCAGGGTGAGGACCTAAAATCGCTAAGTCCTCACTGGGTTCTTTCTCTAACTCCTGCACTACTTACCCCAAATCTGCTTCGCCGATCGCTCCGTTCCTCCGCTCTTCCTGCTTCAATGACAGATCACGAGGCAGCCAATAGGAAGATACGCTCTGCAAGGAGGATGTCTTCCAATTGGCTGCCTCGGACTGTCACTGACAGTAGGAGAGAGGTGGGAACAGTCTGGATCGCCGAGAGCAGATTTGCGGTAAGTAGTGCAGGAGTTAGAGAAAGAACCCAGGGTGAGGACTTAGCGATTTTAGGTCTCACCCTGGGTACTATGCTGCAGTGGATCGGGGAAAAGGTGAGTATAATTGTCCTTTAACTGTTTGAAAACGGACTGAACTTTATGAAGTTCGGCATCTGTAGCCACAGCAAACAATAGTTAGCAGTTTATAGTTTTACCTATTATAATAGATTAAATTGAAACATTAGAATTATTTTTCTATTTAAAAAAAAAAAAAAAAGAAGAAGAGTAACAAATATTTTTTAGTCCCAGCAAGCCAACCAATAGTCCAATAATAGGTGGGGAAAATACCTTCTCTAGCTGCACGGACATCTTAGTTTTAATTGCTTGTTGTGGTGTTAAAGAACGAAGTAATATTCTGTTAGTTTCCAATCCTGTTTGAAGAGCTATGGATAGAGAGAGGAGAGAGAGATTTTATTGCTTAATTCCTGTAACAGGATGAACAATCCACATCCAAGATTACCATAGTTAACACAAAACATTCTCCAAACATGTACACTATGGGCACTGCAATCTTCTTATTGGCTGCATCGCCGACGGAGATGTGGGGGCAGAGCTTAACGGAGCAACGCCGTGTAAGTATAACAGCGCAAGTGGAAACAGCCCAGAGGTGAGGACTTAGCTTGTTACCATTGGTAGAGAGCATGCATATAAGAAGAGGAGCAGGGAGGAGGTAAGATAATTGTCCTTTAAGTGATGCAGATACTACAAGTAACTTGGTAAGGGAGGTGGGGGAAATTAGGAGCACTCACTAAACATTAATAATTAATAAACAATAACAAAGCAAGCACAGATAAACATGTGAGTCCACCATTTTACTTCTCTCCTATTGTAGTTTCAGAAATGTAAAGTGTTCGAGTGATTATAGTGATTGAGTGCTGCAAATTAACTGCACTGGCAATTTTTTTGCACCTCATATTAAGGGTATCTCCACTCATATTTTCAAGGTTGGTAATCCAGTTCGATTGAGAAAGGGAGGTAAAGGAGCTGTGCCTTACCTCCGTTCTTCAATAGAACAAACAGGAGACTGGTGAGAAGTTAGGAAACTTACCCGCTCGCTCGCTCCCCGGCGCTTAGTCGACAGGTCCCGACGGACCTTGTCTTCTATACGCATAGATCGGCATGCGCATAGAAGACAAGGTCCGTCGGGACCTGTAGAATAAGAGCCGGGGGAGTGAGCGAGTGGGGAAGTTTCCTAACTGCTCACCAGTCCCTTGTTTGTTCTATTGAAGAAGGAAGGTAAGGCACAGCTCCTTTACCTCCCATTCTTCATAGAAACTGGATTACCAAACCTTGAAAATATGAGTGGAGATACCCTTTAAATAATACCATATGTAACAGAATAACGCTTCATGTGAGGAACAGAGTTATAGGTATATATAGAGATTTTATTGTATTGAGTTTCTCCCATTGTTCCGTTAATAAAGACACATTTCTTTCCCACACTGACCACTACCTGGGCTGCTTTCTCCTGCACCAGTTTCCGTTGATGTTCCTCCTCTCTGAGTTTTTGCTCAATTCCCGAATTTTATTCTAAAGACCAAAAACAGCAACATTTCACAATAGAACAGGTGCAGCATTGAATAGATCAATAGTGGACATTATGAAACAGCAACCTTTCAACAATCATGTGTTTATCAGGCATACAGCATGAATAAGCAGAATATGCCACATCATTGTAGCAGAAGATAAGAAGTGAGACACTCCTAACAGAGATGGGGTATAGCACAAATATTAGTTTTTCTTTTGTGTCTGTATTTTCCAACTCAAGACTGCGAAGGATACAAAAAACACACCAAGCACACATTCTTAACGCACACTAAACTTTTAAAAGAAAAAACATATACACAGATTTAAAGCTTCAGCATTACTATAGCAGTTATCTGAACCTGAATTGAGGCAATTTTTTTTTTTTTAAACTACCAGGCTGACTTAATAATAATAATATAAATAAATAATATTGAGTGTGGGGGAGATGGGTAATGGCTGCAGCCACTGGCTATGACATCACTGTCGTGGCACGACTCACCATCATTACCAGGAAGCAGAGTGGAGACCAATGTGAGATTGCGTTTATGTAAGTTGTAATTCCTTAGGTGGGAGTACCAGGTAAGAATGCAATATGAGGTTTGGGGGGTGGATCATTTAGGATATGTCAAGTTTTTTGGGGAGATGGAGTTACCCTTAATTGTTGCTTGATGCTACACAAGCAATGAGTTCTTCCTTTCACTAGTTTCAGTAGAAATGAACAAATGGGGACTGACCTGCGAGGATGCATTGTCGTAAGTTTCAAGTATTCCGCTCCAACATATCCAACTTTTTAATTTGTTGTATATTCAATTTTTCAAGCACTCTGCTGCCTTCCATGGAAATCTTGAAAATGGAAAAGTAAAAAAACTAAAAGATCAGGCGCATCTACTGCTAAATACACTTTTTACATCCCCACAGGGGATGCTGAGAAGTGTAATTCTATAGCAGAAGAGAGAAGTTGTACATCTGTATTCCAATGATTGGTTATTATTTTAAAAATCTGCACTATGTGTAAAAATGAATTCTAGTCCCACCATCCCTTCGCCTCTTCCCAAGATCTCAATTAACTATCAGCAGGTAGGACCTTACAGATAAAAGCACTGGGGCGTAGAGGTAATCGCCGTTGAATAGGCAATATGATCAACTGTATAATTGCAAAGTCCACGCCACACAGATTAAGTCACAAAACTCAGTTTCAGGATCAGAGCGACCCTTTATCCAGACAAAACAGACTTAAAAGTTTGATTTAGGGGCGCTCTGACCCTAAGAAAGTTGAGTAATAAAGCATTTTTGGGACTCAATTAACTATTAGCTGATCTACTAATGATCTTTCTGATGCAAGTCGTTTCATCTAATAACATTTTAATTTTAGTTCTTCTTTAAAAGGCATGTCCACCCCAAAACTAAATTTAACCACTACTGGCCCAACTGTACAGTGTAAAAAAAAATACCTTACATATCTCTGCTCTTAGGTCTCCTGCAGTGCTTATTCAAAGTGAATAACAGGAGCTGTAGGTGTGTTATCGGTCCTGCTGCTTCAATGCTTTAGAGAGGTTTTCTGGCAGTGCAGGGGAGCACTTCCCACCTCCCTCCTGGTTTCTTATGGATGCTTGGTGCCCTACTATTAAAAGCTACACATAGTAAAAAAAACTATTTTAGGGGTGGACTACCTTTAAGAACGTATTAAAGGACCATTATATACCCATCCAATCCACACCACACCCTTAAAAGTACCCTGGGTACAGTGTCATAAGCTGTTAACTTTCCTAAAATATGCCATGCCGATCCGTCCAACTGTCAATGGCACAAAGCTGTTTGCGATTTTTTTCTCCTGGAGTCCATTGGGTTCCCTCCATTGGCGCAGGTCCCTTTTGCCCCCCGGACCCCACTTGTGCCTTCGCTCTCTCGTCTGTTTGTGAGACTAACAACCAATCACTCCCCGGCCGCTAGGTGGGTTAATTCTTATTGTGTCTTCACTTGCTCGAGACCAGGCGCCCCCATCGCTTACCACCGTCTGATAAATTTTGAGATAGTTATGATTAAAGCAAGTGGATATGGCCCATATGTTTTGATGTGAGTCTCGCGTTTGCCCACTGTTGAGTCAGAAGGTATAAATTTGATAATAGACGCTTTACCAGAGTTTGGAGCGGTTGGTGCGGGTGTTTATGCTATTGCCTATATATTTCCTTGTCCTTTCCTTCCCTGCCTCAATTTCCTTAGTCCCTTCGGGCTGAAGGAAAGTTCCTGACATCTTGGATCATCTTTCAATTCTTCTTAACTCCGCCCTCCATGATTTGCAGGTTCTCCTTCTTTGCTGGTCAGGAAAAGCACCTTCTGTATGGTCCGGGTGTGCACGTGTGACATCACGGCGCACAGATGCGTGCGCGCGTGACGTATGTATGGTGCTGATGTCTCGTGTGCACGCGTCCGTGCATGCACTGACGCCATGTCTCATGCGTACGCCGTGACGTCACACGCCCGCTGGGAGCATACAGAAGGTGCTTTTCCTGACCAGCAAAAGAAGGAGAACCTGCAAATCACAGAGGGCGGAGCTAAGAAGACTTTAGGTTCGACTCAAACTCGAGTTCGAGTTCTAGTCCATCTCTAGCTGTGGTATATCCTCTAAGAAATTCCATTGCCACGCTTGTAGCCAAAGCAGTCAGATATCCCTGAACACCACTGTTAAAGGAGAACTAAACTTAATTCTTTAAAATCCTAATGTGAAAGCTTTTCTCCCAAAGATACCTATACATTGAAAGATTCTTTAGCTATTTCCATTCAGTAGATATATGTAATATATTCGGTAACAAAGGAGGCTTCCATGTTGTTGCCAGTACAACTTATAGCCCATGTTGGCTTCAAAGAGCCACGCCCCCTGACCCCAGGATTCACTGTCTCTATGCACAAAATATATAGCTTCTCTTTCTATCGAAAGATAAAGTTTCTAAGTATACCTGGGATCACAGTTGTGTTGCTGGTGGCGCACCAAGTAAATGTGCTTTTTAGGAAAAGACTGAGAAGTCACAAGTTCTAATCCCCTAGTTTACTTATGAAACAATATAACATAGTCTACTGCCTGAGTTTATTGCTTTTTTTTGTTTATATTTTTCTAGAAACATGGAAACAAACAAAGTTTCTACATATGTACAAACTTTATATATAGCAGCTCTGTTATTTATTTACCAACTAGTGTGAATTGCTGACAGTCTTCCAGTAGCAATACAAAATAGTGTACTGATTTTACTGAAATGTACTTCTATCTAGTGCAAGTTCTTGGTGGCATGTTCTGCTAAAGTGCTGGGTTAGGAATAAAGACTCGCTGGGCAAATATATGGAGTTAAAGTTGCGCTAACCAGTTCGCTACTGGTTAGCGTGACTCCATATTGTCACCCGGGCATCCGACGCTTGCTATTTAATACCGTGTTTGCGCTATTGTTAGTGCAAAGATTGCTTTCCTTTTTTGCATGAAAAGCAAAGGAATTTATCATTGTTAGGGATAGGATCATTTTGTAATGTGTTTACACAAAAACTGCACTTAAATCTGTGTTCTGTGTCAGAGGGAGGGATCCCTGAGCTGTAACATGATTGGCTGTCAGCATCCAGGAAGCAAGACTGCAGTTTCCTGTGAAGTGTACTGCGTACACTTAGCTGGGTGTTCCCAGATAAGGTGAATTATGGGAGCTGACCCCTAGTACTCACAGGTTATTTTCAAAAATCACCCGGCATCCACAGCAAATGGAGAGATGACACAGCTTGTAGTGTTTTTTGAATGTGCTCTGTCTATTGGGACAGTGTTGTCTAGGGACTTTAGTTCACCTTTAAAAGAATCTCAGCAATTCATTTAATAAATAAAACGGTACTAGTAATTGAAATGTCTGTTAATTTAATTTAGATTCTTTTATTATCTCTCGCTAAAGGAAATGGGCAGAATTCACTTGTATCTATTAAGTATTTTGCAGCTATCTTACTGTTAAAATTCTACAAAGCTTTACTATAAATAAGTATATATCTGTGGTATTCAGTTAGATCATCTGTACTTGCAGACTTCCGACTGGAATGTCTTAATTTCTTAAAGTATTTTTTTCTTTTATTTCAGAAAACTGGTCATATATGTTCTTCACATGTACAACCTCATTACAGACTAAGCCTTGGAGACGTGCCATTTGTTGCTGGTAAGGTAGGTTTCTTTCAGGAAAGAAAAGGTAACTTAAAACATATATTTGATTTTGGAGTTCTGTGCTGAAGAAAACCCCCTTTTTCCTTAGCATACGTTGCATATGTAAAAACATAACTTAAAACCAGAAGTGGGTTTGCTGCAAGGAAATTATTGTTTAATTGAAAGTTAACTGAAATCCCAGCATAAATATTATAATGTACCCGCTGATAATTCATTTTCATTTCTTGTATAAACTATTTAGAATGTGTGTATCTTATTTGATTAGCGCCGGTGTCTTGTTCTTTCAGTCTACAGGTCCTAGTTACTCGGTCAGAGCCAATGTCCAGCATGTCTTGCATCTGATGAAACAACATAACAAAGCCTTGTGCAATGACAAAGTCCTGAGTGATCCTTGTGTTCAAAAGGGAGAGAACTTTGGCAAGATCATAGATCCAGTTTTATCTTCTGCCTCTTACCAAGACCTTTCTGAGGTTCTTCTCACACTTGAGGATGAGTTTGGACAGATGAGTTTGTACGTTTCTGGGAAATGTTATTGTGCTGATATTTAAACATTTGTGAAAAAAAACAGAATGTATAGGATGTCATCACGCTTAACTTTATAACACTTTTAGGGCAGTGTACCAAGAGCCGCTATTGCTTTCTATTTCCCACTTTAGGCAATGCCTATAGCGGCTCTCTGTCAGAAAAGCAGCGGAGGAGCGCAAGACCAGGTAAGTTCCTTTCCTTTGTGCCCGGCTCTTGCAGGTTTTATTGAAAAACGGGAGTACCTCCTATTCTAAACTAAACAGCACAGTGGAGATACCCTTAAACCTGTTTCACTAGCCCATTAACACTGGGAGGGTATCAGAACATATTTATTATGCAGGCCTCCTCTACCTTGTTCAGTAAGAGCACTACTTTGCTTTGCTGCACTGAACTAACTACTTTGTAGAAGAGGTGGTTTCTGCTGCCACATGAATTGGCTGTAGAAGCATCATTCTCTAAACACCAATATAAAGATTGAATTCCAATAGCAGCTAAAAGTCTGATACAAATGACATAGCTTTTAGATCATACTTTACCTTTAACTTGTGCTTTAAACTTTGCAGATTTTATATAGTAGAAAACTGTTTGCTTTATCATCCAGTGACCACCAAGAACTTGTAAAACAAATCCAAGAGGCACACTCTGATCGGCTAATAGAAGATCTGGAAAGAGAGCTAGAGGCTGTTGTAAGAAAAATGGAAGCTAAAGCAGACCAGATTACTAAAGTACGCAAACATCAAGTAATGGTAAGACCTTAAGATGTTTTTTTTTTTATAGGTGGGGCCATCACATTTGTGTCTGATATTTCCATGCAAGAATCTTGTTTTCATAACATACCTTTTAACCCTTTCGCTGCCAGCAGAATTCATCACTTTGCGTGCGTTAAATGCCAGAAGAATTTTCAGGATTTTAGACACATTTGGTTCAGTCAAAGTTTACAGTAGGACAAACCCCCCCCCCTCCCCGGTAAATCAGGAATATTATACATTGTTTTTCGCAGCACAAAGTGTACTTTAACATGGTAACAAAATTTTGTAACTTTTCTGGAAATTTTACTGGAATTATGGGTAAAATATGTCAAAATTTAAAATTTGCAAATTTTCATGGATTTTTCCTATTTTTTATAGTTATCTTAAGGTTACACACAAACATCTTACTGTTTCTAAAAGCTGTGATACTCCCGAGTACAACAATACCAGATATATGTGGGTACCCCACTTTTCCTGTACAGGAGACCCCCCCCAAATAAAACTGCACCTTCAAGAATATTACACCAAATTAAAATGTATAACCACTACTGACAGTTAACATAGAATATCTACCAAATTAACTAAAATAGAAACAACACACCCGCAGGATATTACGAGTGTGGAAAGTTTTGATCACAATGCAGATACCCGGGTGCAGCTCTTCGTCCTATTGTAAGTTATTTTCTCAATTTTCCTTTTTTTACCTCAACTGTAAAATCAGAGACAAAATCAAATGCGAATTGCAGCTAAAAACTGCAGAGGAAAGTTCAAACGCATCTCAAATATGAAAGCCTACCCCCTCCCGCATAAAACGGTATGCCACATTCATGTGTGTACCCAGAGACATGGGTACCAACTAACCCAGAGCAGGACCAATGCCAAATGTCAGTAACCGCAAAAATAAATTAGCCAGCTTTGCATTTGAACAGTCGGCAGTTTTTCCCAAAAAACACCCCCCAACTCAGAAATACCCCCCACAAACTATATATTCCTGAAATCTACATACCTTCAGCTATATAACGCTATAGTTCTTTAATTCATACCACCAATAGTGTGGCCGCAGTTTGTCGTAGAAGTTCGCACTTTTCGCAGATTTTCTAAAAAAAATTAACATCAAAACATTTAAAAGGTAGAAATCATGTCAAAAAAAAAGTTACTAAATATCAATCTCCCAAATGTCCTGAATCAAACGGTATGCCATATGCGTGTTTACACACGTAGACGTGGAAGCGAAAAGCCACGAGGTGATACAATGCACAATGGCTCAAAAACTGCAAAAATATTTAGCTAACTCTGAATTTGAACAGTCTGCAGTTGTTCCCACAAAACACCCCCATAACTCAGAAATACCCCTCACAAACGATATATTCCCAAAATCTACACACCTTCAGCTATGTAACGCTGTAGTTTTTTCATTCATACCATCAATGGTGTGGGCGCAGTTCGTCGTAGAAGTTCGCACTTTTCTGAAAAAAATTGAACAAAAAACAACTTCAAAAGGTAAAAATCATGCCAAACCTCATGGAATGTAAAAAAAAGTTACTAAATATCAATCTCCCAAATGTCCTGAATCAAAAGGTATGCCATATGTGTGGTTACACAGGCGGCCGTGGAAGCGACTAGCCACGAAGTGAGACCATGCATGAGGGCTCAAAAACAGCAAAAATATTCAGCCAACTCTGAATTTGAACAGTCTGCCATTTTTCCCCACAAACTATATATTTCTCGAATCTACACACTTTCAACTACTTTTCTGAAAAAAATTTACAAAAATCCACTTTCGAAGATAGAAATCATGCCAAAATCCCATGAAATGTAACAAAAAGTTACCAAATATCAATTTTCCAAATGTCCCGAATCAAACAGTATGCCACATGCATGGTTACACATGTGTACGTGGAATCGACTAGCCACAAAGTTAGCCAAATCACAGTGGCCCAATTACTGCAACTTTTCAGATTTGTCAGACTAAAAGCCCCTCTATATTATATTCTTGGAATCTACATGCTTTCAGCTACGCAACAGTGTCAATATTTTATGCAGTGCACACAGAGACGTGGCCACCAACTAGCTCAAATGGGATACATGCCCAAGTGCAATTACAAGAAAAAATCAAATTGCTCTGTAATTTGAACAGCCCATGCTTTTTCAAAGAAAACAGTCCCGAAACTTGGAAATGCCCCCCACAAATATATATTTTTGGAATCTACACTCCATTCAGAGTTCCAAATACAGTAATCCAAAGAACTCTGTGTTTTTAGGAGATTTTGTGAAAAATAAAAATATATGATTCAATGGGGGTGCGCATTTTCCCTTTTTTTTGGGATCATTCCCAAAGATGATCATCAAATCATCTTAGGGAATGATAACGAACTTGGAATACGGGCGTAAATGCCCATTTTCCAATTCGAAATCCGATCGGAAAAATCACTTCCCGGAAATCATTTTCCAGGAAGTGATTTTTCATTCATTGGCAAAGATCAATAATTTGGTGAGCAGAAGTGATCACCAAATTTTGATCTGTGTCCCCATTATTTTCTAAGTCTTTGCTAAGTAGCCTATTTGTGAATAGAACTTTGAGCTAAATTCACAAAGTATGGTAAAGCTGTCACACTGACAGCTTTACTATACCAGGTACTGCACTGTGATCTGAATGGAGATTGCAGTGCAGTACCTCCACTACACCACCAGGGGTGTATTGTACCTGTATTATGGAAGACCCCGGTGATGCAGGAAATCCTGTGATGTCACCGGGGTCTCCCTTTCCACATGGACCAGCTCCTTCCTCCTGCTCACGGCTGCTGCTCCTGAGCAGTCTCCCAATCCCCCCCTCGGATTTGGACAAAACCGAGGGGGGATCGAGGGGGCTAGGGGGGAAGTTGAATGCTGCCCCCCAATCGCCCGTAGCACCCGCATTTTTTTTAAGGGGACATGCACAGTTCGTATATATACGATCTGTGGCACTTAAAGGGTTAAATACGGTACATCAAGAAAGACCTTTTATCATACTAGTTCAACATAAATTTATTCCCTGTTGGGATACATATTTACAACCTAAAACATTCCAAATGTGATTCATGTTCTCCTTTTGGAGCATGAAGGTTTCCTTGGGATCAGAACTCGTACAGGTAAACAGGGCATTGCACAAGAATATCCTTCCAACTGAAGGGTTTGTACAAACGGTCCAAAAATTTACACTATTGCAACCGATCTGTGCAGGTACATCCTTCCTTTCCCAGCAAACAAAGGACAACAATGTCAAAAAAAATAACATCACCCCAATTACATGTGCACACTTCTAGCAGCTGAAATCGCTTTCTCACATTTACAACTGTGCTGCCCTCCCTTAGTTATCACACAGCAAAGATGAGTGCTAAAAGCCCACCTCCTAAATGGCCCAGGGCCATAATTAATGTATCACTTGTCATTGGCTGGTGGGAACGTCTGTTACAACCTCTCTCCTCCTCCTCTGCCAGTCAGACAAACTTGAAATGTTCTGTTGCTAGGATACAGCCTACATAATCAAGCTGATCTAGGGTGGGTAAAGGAGTGTTTTCTCACATGCTAGGTTTGAGTGACAGAGGCAGACAGAATTGTTATACCCCCTTCACAGCATGGCTAATTGAAGGCAGAGAGAGACTCAAACTATTTGGGGAGGGCTGCATACCTTTACTCCTTTTTAAAGCAATAAAAAAAAATGCATTGAGGCAATACAGTTATCCTTTAAATAGAAAAATGCTTAGAGGTGGGGCCTATTAATGCAGGCAGACTGGTCACATGGCTATGTGCTGCTGAAAGCAGAAGGTTAATTAACTACTCCTGTCCAGAAATCTGTTAAAAGAGGTTGTTCTTATATATTACCATTCTAATTCCTTATATTTGCATGCTTTCTCACTTAACAGATTGGCAAATTATTGAGGCAATCAAAGGCTAAAAAGAAAGCAGCTCCCGAGGCTGCATCAAAAGACAGAAACCACTTTAAAGATTACAAAAAGGCAAGTCGGAGCAAAGACAAACCCGGAGAGAGATGCAGGAAAAGTCTTCAGCTATTACGGGATATGCAAACACTGCAGAGTTCCCTACAGAAGGAGGACCTAAGCTGGGACTGTTGATCAGCTGTTTACTGTGAGAAACATGTAATTGGACTTGATCCGCTCTGCTTTCCAGACTCACCGCTCTCTCCATTACTTAGCGGTGTTTTAATTACAAGGCTTACCCTCTGTCCTCTAAGCACAGCTAAAAAGAGTGCCAGGGAAATGGCTGTAATTGGCAACTACCATCTGAAAGCTTCTGCATTCTTATCCTTGACAAATCAACCTGCGTTGTAATTCCAATGATTGTTATTAGTTTGACCTTCTCTTTTGCTTGTGTTCTCCACAAGATAGCAAACTCAGGGTAAGATAAATATATTTCTCAGTATCTTGTTTTCCCACTGAACATGTTTTTTTCTGACCTCACTATTGTGCCTTATTCAATTTTTTTTTCTCCAATTTCGCTCCCAAACAGGTGTTTTTTTTATAACAAAATCGTACTTTAATAGTGACCCAGCGATATATTTTAAGCTAATTAAAAGGAGACCATAAGCACTTACCAGAAATATCTTCCACTTAAACAGAATAAATGTTTAATCGTAAATGAAGTTCAGGTTATTCACTGAAATGGGGGCTCCAACTGCTGTATTTTTAACCTTAGAAAGGTTATCGGGCCCTTAACAATGAATATGTTCGAGTGCTGCCCCTCTACTTTCCCCCCCCCCCCCAAGCTTCTCTGGTTCTGGTAGCACTTCCCTTTAAGTGACAGAAGAGAGAGAAAAGGGAGAGCATTAATGTTCGGGATTTGGTGTTATTCAGAATGACAAAATGCAAGTTATATCCCTCGTTACACGGGAATTCACCTACTTCATTAAATATGAGGCATCTGTTCTTGTTTCAAAATGAGGTTAAAAATCCCTTATTGATTGTGGGCACATAAAATTCCTTGGTGACTTTACCTGCTCAACAAATGTGGGGGAGACTGTTGGGAAAGAAAATTACTGGGGGAATGTGATAAATATTTTGCCCCAATCTATTTACACACCGGTATTTCCCATCACCAAACCCAATATATTGGGTTCCCTTACTATGCTATGCCATAGATTTAGAAACATACTGCAGAATGTAACTGTTCCTGCTTCTGTTGCCTTGGTTTAGCAGACTAACTAACTTTTCCACCACTGCTGTCTGTCCACAATGCTCTTCTATTGGTTGCTTCATGGAGGAGGGAAAGTGAGGCCAACATTCAGTAAGCCGGAAGAGGTATGTCTGCTAATCCTAGACAATGGGAGCAGGTAAACGGTAAAATCTTAAGCTCACTTTTAAAGGGCATGTACACCCCCAAAGCTAAGATTTAACTCCATACTGGCTCCACTCTGTAATTTAAAATAAACCTTACATCTCTGCTTCTTATGGTCCTCCTGCTATGCCTTTTTAAAGTCCAGAGTAGAAGCTGTCTGACTCATCTGGTGCCTTTTTTCCTCCTATGCGAGGCAGTGACATGCGCAGGGGAGTGCGTGGTTATGCATCCCCCCCATCCGGATCTATGCTCTGCAGCCATGGCACCTAGCGTGAATCCCTTTTGGCATAAGGAAAGTGACCCCCTGCCCACCCCAACCGCCGTAACATTTCTTTAAAAAAAATCCTTAGATCATTACTTACGGAGCCTTCTCTCCCATGTATACTATAAATGAAGTTAGGGTCAATTGGAAGCATCAGCTTTAAAAAAAATTTTTGCAGTTAGGTCCGTCTCGTGCACAGAGCGATTGTGCATTACCTAATGAGGCTAGCCAATCGGCATCTACATGAATTCCTCTGAGGGGCAGATCTAAGTAATCACCTACCGACAAAGAAGATGCCAGCACCTTTAACTCTGCAAAGATGGGCTCTGGAGGGGCTTAGGAGGGGGGGAAATATTGCGATTTATTTTAAGCTGATTCCTCCAATTGACCCTAACTTCATTTTATAGTATACGTATCCTTTAAAGAAATATTACGGCGGTTGGGGTGGGCAGCTGGCACCTACCTTAGGACAAAAGATGGATTTCAGGGTGGACATGCCCTTTAATCATTTTAGCAGCACAAAATGTTGATATTAATCAGTCTTCAGAATAGTGAAAAAATTAAATGAAATAAAGCCCTTTCATTCATTTGATGCCATAGTAAACATTTAGGAACAGATTATTATTGTGTAAATATCTGGATAGTTTGACATTTTTCCATTTATAATTGTGAAGTAAATTGTGGTTTGGAGTAAGTATGCGAATTATTTATTACTGTGCATTTTGTCCTCTTGTATTGTACCTTTGGTACTTGGTGTCCACGAACACAGGGATCCAGGGGCCATATTTATAGGCGTTACTGCTTTTACCAGCCGGAATTTTTACGACCTCAGTCGTTAAGGGCTAGGCCACACTGCAGTGTTTTTTAAGCGATTGCGCTTGCATTTATTCATATCATTGGAAAAGCGGCAATGCACCGAAAACGCACATTTTCGCGAGCATTGTGATTGTGCGTGCGATTTGCGTTCCGCATTTTTAATCCCAATCGCACGCGTTTTCTGATACCTAATGAAGATACCATATGCGCAAACACAACAAAATCGCACAAGACTCCATGTGCAATTGCGGCGCAGTGTGGCCGTGCCCTCAATTACAATTGCTTATACAATACCATTGCAATACTTGTATTGGTATTTTCGATACCAGAGGTTACTGAATATGGCCCCGGGATGGGCCGGTAGTTTCCTAAAACTGCAGAAAGTCATGGTAATGTCTTTGATGTGATTATTGCACTTTTAGTTGTGTCATTTTGCTGTAAAAATAAAAATA
Source organism: Hymenochirus boettgeri (assembly GCA_019447015.1). NCBI lineage: Eukaryota > Metazoa > Chordata > Amphibia > Anura > Pipidae > Hymenochirus > Hymenochirus boettgeri. Next base: position 321,396,833 of record CM033470.1, on the reverse strand, counting down.
TTTAATATGATGTGTAATTTGTTTACTATAAAACTATTAAATTCAACAATTTGCAAATCCATCTAGGGCTTTGATAGTTTATGTGCTAAAAACACCCCAAAGGGTAAGTGGTTAAAGGGCATGTCCACCCCAAAAATTTGCACATGCTCAGTGCAGCCCTCCCGTTTCTCCCTCCCCTTGTGTTAAACCCCTATTCTAGTGTAGGGCTAACAAACGCTATAGTAATTTCTCTAATAAACCCCGGTCTATACTTACTTTGCCTCTCTCCTCCGACGTTCTGTGCAGCTGGAAGCCGCGTCCGTGATCGGCTGCCTCTCAGCCAATCACAGACGCGGCTGCCGATCTGCTTGCAAGCAGAGGGCCGTGACAGAACGTCGGAGGAGAGAAGCAATGTAAGTATAGATCGGAGTAGTTTAGAGAAATTACTATGGGGGGGTGGGGAAATAGAAAAAAAAATTCTGAAATAGAGATGGACATGCCCTTTAACAAAAGGTGTATATCACACTGCTTTAATTCTGATGAGATTTCAAATCGATCTTAGAAGCTCATGGTTTCTTGATTTACAGGTTTTACATGATATCTCTCTAAATCAAGTATCTCGGACATTTCTGAAGTTTTCAGTGGCTTTTACTTGTTGCCAAGTTGCTTCTGTCAGATGGATCAATTGGCTAGTTAGAGGTAGATTGTTAAACCGGTTAATTGCTTGTCAGCAATAAGATCCTGTATATCAAAAGATGTAACAACCATGGGGCCCCAACTTCCTGTTTTCCCTACCACCGGTAATTAACTTATCCTTGTTGGAATCCATCAAATTATTTTACAATAAAGTTGGTTAGGAAAACCCAGAATGGCTTGTTCACTTTACTGCAGTCTCAGCTTCATTAAAGAGTATGTCCACCCCCCCCCCCCCCCCCAAAAAACCTCAGCGTTTTATAAATTCCAAAGATGCTTCTAACAGTACTTACCCAGCCTTCTTTCCCCCGGTGTGCTTCTGTTTGCTTCCGTGCCTTTTCATGCACGGAAATAAGAGGCCAGACCAGCAGCGCATCTTGTGATTGGCTGAGGCTTTAGTTGGCAAATTGAGACCCGGAAAACACACAGATCTGCTCTCTGGCAGTAGTCTCCATTATTAAAATAACCTTTAATAAGGCCAGTGGACAGAGTATTGGCAGCCATGAAATAGTACTCTAAAGTCTCTTCTTGTTGGTGAACATTATTATGAAAACACGTGCTGTAAGCTATGCCATTAGGACTTTAAATTAGACAAACACCAGAGCGATGCATTAAAGAAAGAATGACATCAACAGGAAAACTAGTGTACAAGGTCCTGCATGAAGACATGGAAGACATTGTGTGTAGTACTGCTAACAAGAAAATAAATTGTAATAGACAAAAGAGCACATTATTCTGCCAGCAATACACATTCTGTCCTGAGTATTATATGTATATTTCACAGACAAGGTTAGACTAAACAGGAGAAAGTGGCAGTTATAAATATACTTCAGATATCACACAGAAAAACACACGCACGTTTGGAACTAAGATTTTCAAATAATATTTCATAGGTTCAGCCCTGCTAACCAACTCTCTAAAAGGTTTCCTCCACTCATTACATGATCTGGTCAGGCCTAAACATTCTATATTAAACAGACATACAGCAGACTGTGCATTTGAGCTGATGCCCATGTCTGTACTCAGTGAATGTTAAAGGGTATGTCCATCCTTAAATTAAAGATTTGCTGTAGTGCAGCATCCCCCTCCAAACCCTAACCACATTGTGTATTTGTAAAAAAATAAAAAGTCCCCAGAAACTTACTTACCAGACCGGGTTCCCTCGGCGTCGGCCTCCAATGCAACTTCCGGGAATAGAGATGCATTGGGGGGCTTGGCCGTCAGCCACGACCACACTCAAAACTACAGCAAAAGGATTAAATGTAAATCTAAAAGTGCAGTGCAATGGATCTGGATGGAGGGGGGAAATCGACTCCACAGTGCTAGACTGGCACTGCCGGAGAACCATTTGGAGCAAAGGAGAAAGGTAAGGATTGTTTTACACTACACAGTTGGGCCAGCATGGGGTTAAATTTTAGTTTTGGGGGTGGACATGTCTTTTTTTTTAGTTTTGGGGGTGGACATGTCTTTTTTTTTTAAAGACATAGGGGCTACCATCACCCTCTGCAACTTACAACATGGCTGCACAGAAATCATTGGAGCCTTTAGTAAATGTATTTCTCTCATAAACCATAAACACAGATTGGTCGTTTGCATCACTACACCACAACAATTCAAGGGTAGATTTTATGGGTTTCTACTGATTTTACTAGCTAACTACATCATTCATACAGAATATACATTGTTACCAATACCGTAATCTGCTTTCTTCTGGAATCGGTTTGTTTTGTAATCTTTCTCTTTTTTTGTCTGTGGATCTGCTCTGAATTTTGTCCAGGCAATAAATATTAAGTATTGATTCTGTACCATTTAAAAGTTTTCCTCACAATCTGATGGTGCACTCTGGTTGTTGCTGTTCCCTGCTGTTGACATTGGTGAGCTGACATTTCAGGTTCTGTAACGTCCTTCTTCTTCCCAGGATGCACCACATCCTTGGAATGTTCCTAAAAGTAATTTCTACTGATTGGCTGTTGGATGGGTGAAACATGCTCAGATCTCTACTGAGCAGCTGAATCAACCCAGGCGCTGGGTCAAGGGCAAGACCATAACGGTCTCTACTAGGGGTCCTGCAAACAGGAAGTCAGTATTTCGGTTGCATTTATTTATACACAGAAAAAATGCTGAATTGGCAGGTTAAGGTCATTGGGATGGAAAAATACTGCTCTTCAGTGTTCTCCCTAGGGTCTTTTAGCCGGGCGGCCCACCCGGCTACTTTTTCATGCCACCGGGCTGGAAAAAAATTCTTGAGAGAACACTTGTGATATAAAAGAATTTAGAAGTAGGTTTAATAGGTGTGCCAATAGGTCAGTAAAAACTCCCGCCAGAACTGCTCAGTCCAGATCCCTTTTTTACACCTGCAAAAATATTTTAGCACGTTAACTAGCTTTTCCAAGATCTCCAAGGCCACAAAAGGGTGTCACATGTGCTTGTGCTGCTATGTTACATGGGTTACCTGCAGATGTTGACAAACTACAACTCCCTGCATTCTACAACCATAGAATGCTGGGAGTTATAGTTTTCAAACATCTAGTGGGACAAAAGTTAGACATCCCTGACCTATATAATGAGCATGATGCAGTGAACATTTTTTCCCTTACCACCAAATTTCCCCGTCCTACCCCACCTGGCAACTTTTTCATGCCACCCGGCTACAAATGTATTTGCACTGAACTTCCCCTTTAAAAATGAAAGTTTCATTAGAAGGTACTTGCCTGGAAATGCATTATGTTCATATTTCCCCTTCCCTTTAATTTTACATATACATTTTAGAGATTACATTTTAAGAAAACAGTAGTTCTTGAACATTTGAGTTTATTAAGAGGAAATTAAAGGGGCAGTAAACAAACAGCATAACATAATCACTTTAGATTTATGATGATCTGGTCAGCACCAGACCTGGCAAATGTGATATGTATGTGGCACTTTTTTGACACTGTCACTTTTCTTGTCTAGTGAGAATTTCTGTTAACATTTGGCAGATTGTAACTGGCAACAATAGATTATAATTTAATTTATTACTAAAGAGATAATTAATTTATTAAAATAGAAGAAACAAAGCAGTTCATAAGTCCTGGATATTCCCACTGCCAGATATACCAATTGTTTTTTCTCAATAGCAGTCTGTTAGTTGGGAATTTCCACATCATATTTAGTCCCAAACAATAGTGTGGTCCATTAAAAACTGCAGGATGGTCAATGATTTCCTAACATGTCTGATCACTCATAGCGACTAATTTTGCTTAAAGGGCATGTTCACCCCCAAAATGACATTTGATATTCTGATAGAGAAGCCCCACCCAAAACCTTAGATCATTATACTCACACTTCCAAAAACTGCACACAAAGCTAATTATTGAGCCCAATCCCTGCATCAGATACTAGCAAACTCCTTTCACTTCCTGGTTGAACAGCCGTAATGAATGATGTCACTGCCAATGACTAATGAGTTACCAGGAGGCTTGACCATTGAGAGCAGAGGAAAGCTCATCTGAGCATGTGTGAAAGCTCTGAGCTTTCCCTGCTCTCAGTGATATAAATAATTAGCTTTGTGTGCAGTGTGAGTATAACAACCCTAATGTTTTGGGGTCTTCTTTAAACCAAAATGTCATTTTGGGAGTGGACGTGCCCTTTAAGCAAAATTAGTCGCAGGTAAGTTTTTGCTTGACTCGAGTATAAGCAGAGTCAAGGTTTTTAGGTTGATTTTTAAACCTAAAAACCTCGGCTTATACTCGAGTATATACGGTATGTAACATTTTAAATCTAACATCTGATTGGTTGGGGCAAAATTAGCACCATTTTAAAAGATAAGAACTTTTATTGAATAACCCCCTTGAACTCATGGACACCACCAGGGTTTCCTCCTTTTTAATGCAAGCAGCAGCTTTAAGTTGCGGCTTGTGGACCTTTCTGTTCAACAAGTTAGTTAAAAACATGCTCAATTGGGTTCATGAAAAGCTGCCCAATCAATTTGACTTTGTATACCAGCCACTATAGGGCGACCTTTTGGAGTACGGTCTGCCTTATGTATTTTAGGTGCAAGATGAAACACCTGGGATATGTTGGTATAAAAAATTCATAGGATTTACGGTCAATGATTTCTAGGTGTATTACTTCCTGAACTAACTCTAAAATGTAATGCTTTAATGTTGTATTAATGCTATTGGCCTTATGAAATGTCCATAAGGCCTATATGCCTTATGGACATTTCCTAAGTATAAAGAAAAATTGTTCCACTAAAGATCTCTTTATGAAAGCATCTGAAAACATGACTAAACACTTTTAAGAAAGGGGCTATAATAAGAACAGCCTTAAGAAAGTGCTGATGAAAACCAGCACCCTGAATAGGAAGGATTTAATCCAAGGTAAAAATAATTGTAGAAATAAACAAAAGAGTTTTACCACTAAATATAGCCCCTAATTTAGAACTATTATAAATAATAAAAAAGCATATCCCCATACTAGAACAAGATCAAATGTTAAAATACATTCTAATGGAAGGGTGCAAGTTTGTAACAAAAAAGCGCAATCATTGGGGGGATACTCTTTCACCCAGCTTATTTAAGAGTAATCCCCAAATTACTAATACATGGCTAAAATATACAGGCCCATACCCTTGTGGTGCCACAAAATGTAAAACGCGTGCGCACATCAGACTTAGTGATGTGTGTGAGCTTTGTAACTGGAAAATCTTTCCCCCTTAAACAATATATAAATTGCCTTAGAGATCACACAGTCTATCTTCATGGGCTGTGAGATTCAATATATAGGATGCACAACCCGCACTTTATGAGACATTTAAAATAGAAATGATACATTTTCGCTTTCGTGGAAAAGTAACGATGCAGCGATGTGTGACGGTTATATCGCCTTATTCATTGCATTAAGTCTAGTATCGCGGCGAAAAGAGAAATACCACACCAGAAGGTGAAATATCAGAGCTATTTTTGAAATTTTTTTTTTTATTTAAAGCCATTTATAAATATGTGAAAATTTGCCTTTTTGCCCCTTTTCTCCCTTTTGTTGCATTTTTTGCAGTTACCAGAATTTTTGCCAAACATCATTACTTACTGGAATGTTCCATTAACATGACTATTTCTTACACAGCACTATGGTATGTTCCCATATTAATGTAACGGGTTTGATAATTGGTTGCAGTTTGATAAAAAAATAAGCAATAGTAAAAAATTACTCCTATTAATAAAAAGAGAGAATTAGTCTGTGAGTTTTACACTATTTATCATATTCATTCTATTAAATAAAAAAGAGGAAATTTGCCTGGGTGAGTTATACTTTAATATAAAGTAATATTTATCATGGGGTTTTTTTTTGCTGAAAAAAAACACCAAATGTGTTCAGTGTGTATTAACCAATTTGATCCTACTTTGGAAATCCACCATCATTTGTGCTGAATTTAACTTTTTGCCATATTTTCAGCATTATTAGTAGTTCTTTTTGCTACAAAATTTTCACCTTTGATGAAAATTTGCCTTTTTAATAACTTAATAAGAAAAGTTGAAAGTTTAAAAAATTGTGTTTAGGTCTGGTGGCAAATAAAGCAAAAATAATGCCACTTTATAAATATGTCCCTTAGACCCCCATTTGACTATCAGTACATAAAGAAAATTGGAACCAAAAAAAAAAAAAAAAAGCAATCTTAAAAAAGTGAAAAAATCGAAATCTCATATTGTATTACAGTAAATGCTAGAAAATAGTCTACCACCCCCCTGGGTACTTATTAGTATTAAGAAACACTCCACAATGTACTGAGACCTTCCATGGACCCATTGGCAGGCTAAATAAATGGGCACGTATGCATTTTCGGCACCTCAGACTTGGCGAATTTGAATGGCTGAACTTCACACAATAAAACACTTTTCACCATTTTATAAATTTGATCGAGCGGTAACCGCAGCGTTGAACGGCGAAAAGTGAATAACGAAACATGACTTTTCGCCACTGGATATCGCTGCTTTATAAAATAGTGAAAAGTCCAAAATTTACAAAAGGCGGCTTATCTTAATCTATAAATCAATACATGTAAATAGCACATACATATGTGTGTGTATGCCACCGATATAGTACTTGTTTTGCTCAAGCTAAAGGTGGACATAGATGTTCTCCCCCTGCTTGCATGGGTTTCCTACGGGCACTCCGCTACCCCCCACAATCGTAAACTATGTGTCAAATAAATGTGCTTAGATTGTAAGCTCTTTGAGGCAGGGTGTGGTGTAAATTTGTACATGTAATTGTAAAGTGCTATGGAAGATGTTGGCGGTATAAATCCATAATAATAATAATAATAAGACACAACTGCTCAGTAATCACTACAAGCTGCCAGCACTGTAAGTGGGGATATCCCACAATGCATTTCACGTATACCAACTGTGACCACTAATTGCACACAACAGAAGAGTTTATGATAATAAATCACTTGATAGACAGAATGGCTATGTAAGATGCTTCAGTTTCTAGTATCTAAAGAAACAGGGGTCAGGTCAACAAAAAATTGGTACAGTAAAGGTTGTGAAAAAAACTAGTTCCTAGTAATGGGCATTTTCATTTTTTTTTAAGTTTAGATAGCAGAAACCAAACATGTGGGTACCATTAATCTTTTGTCTTTTTATTATTTAAATGTTAGGGTGGACAGAAAAGGGCATTTCATTAAGGGCTCGGCCCCACTACAATGCACTAAATCGTGCACACAATCGTGAGCGTTATCGCAATTCTTGTGCTTTTTCGCTTGCGCGTGCGTTTTGCACATGCGATTTTGCAGTTTTCCGTTATGGAAATGCATGTATTAACACACCAAAAATGGTGAACTCATGCGTTGCTAAAATGCGAATGGACGCGCACGGTCCCACGATTTCCATTATAACCAAATCGAATGTGCAATCGCAAAAAACACGTAAGTGGGGGCCTAGCCCACTAAGTTACAATAAATGTACTTGCCAAGAGCTTCAATTATTGAAATGTGAATCAAGCTGGATTATCGGGTTACGGACCCTGGCACCCTTGGGATTAAATAAAACGTTGAATATGAATTGCTTCCTATGATGGCTATTGAATCATCTACTCAGTATCTTTAAAAATGTTTACCTTTGGGTTTAGATGATGTAGTTACTTTTTTGATATATTATTATGACACTTTGATCTAGGATGGGTGGCTAGAGGGATGTCCTTTGTATTTTAGAGATTTAATAATGTTAAATTATGTTTTTAATGTTGTTTTTATGTCACTTAATACATAGGCTGGATGTAGCTGTCAGTATTTGTCCGATCTCACTCTAAATGGGTCCTGTTGCCACGCCAGGGTTCGTGAGCAAGGGAATGTGTTCAAATATTGAGCAGCAGGACGCATTGCCGTGGTGTTAAGTGACGAACTGTGTGTAGTGGTGGACGTTTGTTCTACTGGGAGGTACTATGGAGTAGAAGGATGCGTCACCATAGAGACCAACACGGCTGATGTTATTCCGGATGGAGGAAGAGACGCGTCACCATGGATACCAGTGCAGCTGATTCTGTTCGGGGTGAGAAGTGGATAACGGGAGAGCATGACCGGAAATACGTATGCTCACTATGGAACCCTGTTTGGCGTATCTGGCAATGCGGTATCCCATAGCCGGTACAGGTTAATGGTTGTGGGAGCACATGAGGAGCCTAGTTCTGACTTTTAAGGGGATTAATAACGGTTCTCTGTAGTCTCTTTGTGAATCTGACATATGTACTGATGGCTGGATTGGCTTATGGCGGTGTGTGGTTTTTATTCATTCATGTTGGGGGTTGGTTGAGTTGCACATGGTGGGAGGGGTGTTGAAGGGGTATTTAAGGAAATTGTATTAGGTGTGTTTTTTACCCTGATGACAGCCTCTATGTAGGCGGAAACGCGTTGGTGCTTAATAAAATTCATTTGGATTATGAAGTTAAGTCTCCTGAGTGCACTTCCTTTGAAGATAGATAGATTAGATTAGATAGATAGAGATAGATAAAGAGATAGACTAGCCAAAGTGTGTCCGTTGGTGCACAGTGGAAATTATGGGTATATGTTTTGCTAGGCAATTATTTTTATTGAAAGCTCGGGGTCATGCTTTCAGTGATACCAACACAAAGTGCAGAAACATGCAAGTGATTCGGGATCTGTCTGCCTCTCCTTTATGCATATAGCTGTTAAGGTGTGGGACAAGAGAGACTTACATCTCTTTAAGCTAGTAGGTATCAGGATTCATTATGAACTTGCTCTCCCTTTCCACTCTCAGCAAGTGTCCAGGGGGAGGCTCAAATGGGATAAGTCTGAAAGGACCCCCAGAATCCCACCGCATAATATGATCAAATACACACATACCCTCCCATTTTTATTTGACCTGCCAGCAAGTCCCCGGCAATTCTGCCGCAATATGCAATTCTAACTAAACAGCCTAACCAAGGGTTTGAATATGCACATGTTTGAAAACTACAACTCCCAGCATTCTCTGTTAGCAGTAAGCTTCTTCTTTACGTCCATTTGCTAATGTATTAAAATGCAGTGTAATGATATAGAGCATGGGTGTTGAACTTTTCACATGACAACTCCCAGCATTCCCAGGCTGCAAAGAATGCTGGAAAAATTTATTTTTCATATATCCTGAAATAAAGCCCTTTTAATAACTTACAGACATTAAAAGCCCATGATTTAGCGGTTCCTAAAAGGGTTTGAATATGCACATGTTTAAAAAAAACTACAACTCCCAGCATTCTCTATTAGCAGTAAGCTTCTTTATATCCATTGGCTAATGAATGTATTAAAATGCAATACAGTGTAATGATAATGTGTTGAACTTTCACATGTTTAAAAACTACAACCCCCAGCATTCCCTGGCTACACAGAATGCTGGAAAATTTATTTTTCATACATCCTGGAATAAAGCCCTTTTACTGAATTACAGACATTAAAAGCCCATGCTTTAGTGATTCCTATCCAAATGTTTAAACATGCAAGTGATTCATCTGCCCTTCCCTTACTTCCATAGATATTACACTATTGGTTTAGAGAAGGATTAATCAGGTCCCTTCAGGCAGTAGGAGTCACACATCCAACCCCCTATTGGACAGCTGTAATCCATAGAATGTCAATGTGGTCCAAAAATGACTTTAGATAAATTGATAGGAATTGCTCTCCTGAGAGTTTTTGCAATTTATTTCCATTGTTTATTTTGCATAGTTTTGAAGATATTTACATTTTTGTGTGTGATATGGCAGCAGCAGCATCACCAGGTCCCCTGCACTTCCTGATCTGAAACCTGTCAGTCAATCTGCCCTGTGTCATCTTCCCTTTGCAGCCCCCCTGGTCCCTCCCACTCATGGAGCCAATGGTCCCTCCAGTTGCAGGCCCCCCTTGGCCCATTCCCTTAACAAAACGGACTCTAGGTTCTCTAGGTTTTCCTGCCTAACACATACATTTTTTTCTAAAAGGGTGGACATTCCCTTTAACAATAAAAAAAAGCATTTTTTTCTAAAAGGGTGGACATTCCCTTTAACAATAAAAAAAAGCATGGTGGGGGTGTCGCTGCTGCCTTGCCCAGGCACCATCCTTTGGTAAGTATAATGTATGGGCATCTTTAGTCTACACTGCCCTGCAGTTTATTGTTCTGAATACATCTGTTTGCAATCTGTGAGAGGCTTAACGCATGCAAATGTGATAAATGTTTTTCTCTGTGCAGAACAATGTGACCCAGCCCTAAAGGTTCGCACACGATGTGCGCCTAAACCCCGACCCGCAGCGAATGGCCGTTTTGGACGAGAATCATCCGTGTGTATGCTTTCGGTCGGGGCTCGTTCGTTGTTCCGCCCGTTCGGCGCCCGCACGGTGTAGTGGCGCACATTGTGCATGTGGAAGAGCCTTTATCGTCACCTCTGAAATCAGGATCATTAAGGAAAAATCCTCTGGAGCTTCCTTCCTAGAGTTACGATTGGCTTTCTCACTGCTCAGTCTTGTAGTGGTTATAGGGAGGTTATGGGCAGAAATCTGCAGAACAGGTGGAGAGGGAGGAAGTAGAGAACATGGCTGAGGCCACACTGTGACAGGTGGCGATCCATGCAATAGTCTGTTATCGGAGCCCATGACATCTGCATACAATGGTGGTTGCATGCACTCTGGATCGCAGTGCAATGTGGACACCCATATTGATTGGCACTGCTCTGCGATTGTCACACACTAATGGATCACAAGCAGCAGTGCGGGCTAGCCCTTTAACACAATATCAGAGGTGAGCTAGAACTGGTAGAATCAATTCTGGACCAATTCTATTTATAAATATTAAACTTTAGTTCCCCTTGTTCTGGTTCATTTGTGGTTCCTGATCCTCTGTAAAGTGGAAATTCTGTTTCATTAGAAAATTAGTATTTTTTCTTAATACCGATACAGTAAGTACAGGAAACTTTTGTATGGATTATTTACCAACAGGGGGAGTTCTAGATATCCAATTCTATCTCCCAGGTTATCTTCAAAGGGCCTGAACACGGAACAGAGTAACGTTAGCGAATTGGTTACACAACAGTCTGCACTGGAACAGGCTGAGGAGTGCTTCCTCGATCGGAGGATAATGTGGATCTGTTGCTAATCTCAAGCTGTAGTTCCTCCAATTTCCTCTGGAGCTCTGCGCGCTTAATGAGTAGGTCTCGGCAACGGTTATTAGCAGCCTCCTGGTAGGGACACAAAACATGAACAACGGTGTAACTCAAAATATCTGGAAGAACCGTTCAAATAAATGGTCAAGTAAGGACATGTGAATTCAATGAACAGTGTTGTTACTGCTGTAATAGGAATGCGTGATAAACTATGAGCTGGCACACAGACTAAAGGCTCGTACACACGTCCGATGTGTGCACCGAGCCACGACCCCCGATGCCGATACATTTGCGCAACGAACGGCCATTTCGGCCGTGAACCGTGAGTGTGTATTATTTCAGTGGGGGGTTGTTCGGCGATCCGCCAGACGGATCATCGCAGGACCCCCGACCGAACAAATACACACACGCGATTCTGGGCCACAGCGACCGTTCTGCGCGTGATTGTATCAGCGTCCAGGGTCGTGGATCGGTGCCAAATTGCCCATGTGTACAAACCTTAAGGACCGATATTCCCAATGACAGACGTATTGATAAATACGCCAATCTGTAATATCGGTTAAATGGCAATGATTTACCAAACATGTCCAGTCCATATGGAAAGTACTAGGTATAATAGTGCTGTTACCTTGCCCCTTGTACCCTACGGACCCAATCCAGTACAACTACTGCAGTGCCAGTAAAAGCCTAATTCATTGTTCGTACAATTCACAGCACATTCTAAACAATATGAACCCCGTTCCAATACATACCAGACCTTAGTCTGACTTTCTATACTTTCTATAAACTCCCCATACAGTAACCTACAGATTTTTTTTCACTTATTTGTTACTCAACATATTTCCTGATGACAGGATGTAGGAATAGGAGTATAGATACCGGAGGCCTTGTTCTTGGATTCCATCTGATATAATATCTAGCCCAGAGTTCCAGGTGGCGGGTACTGGTGACAGGGTACAAGACGTGATTGGAGTAATCGACATACAGCGGATTTGTAAAATCATCAAGCTGGTTGTTTATGAAGGACCACAATGAAACGGTTTCTTGGATGACATCCTAAATGTAAACAGAAAACTGATTAGAATAACAGCACAGTAACATTAAAGTAACATTTCACTTACATGACAGTATCAGTACAGTAACATGTCACTAACATTACAGTATCAGTACAGTAACATTTCCCTAACATTACAGTATCAGTACAGTAAAATTTTCCTAACATTACAGTATTAGTACAATAACATTAGAATAGCAGTACAGTTACATTACAGTAACATTTCATTAACATTACAGTATCAGTATAGTAACATTAGAATAAAAAAGTGCAGTAACATTACATTAACATTTATATAACAGTACCGTAACATTACAGTAACATTAGAATAACAGTACAGTAACACAACAGTAACACTAGAATAACAGTGCCATAACATTACAGTAAAATTAGTACAACAGTACAGTAACAGTACAGTAATGTTAGAATAACAGTACCATAACAGTACCGTAACATTAGAATAACAGTACCGTAACATTACAGCACTAGTAAAGTAACATTACAATCACATTAGATCAGTACAGTAACATCACAGCACTAGTAAAGTAACATTACAATCACATTAGAACAGTACAGTAACATTACAGCACTAGTAAAGTAACATTACAATCACATTAGAACAGTACAGTAACATTACATAGCCCAGTAAGTAACATTACAATCACATTAGAACAGTACAGTAACATACAAAGCACAAGTAAAGTAACATTACAATCACATTATAGAAAGTAAAGTAACATTACAGCACCAGTTAAAGTAACATTACAATCACATTAGACAGATACAGTAACATTACAGCACGCTAGTAAGTAACATTACAATCCACTTAGAAAAGTAAAGTAACATTACAAGCACCAGTAAAGTACATTACAATCACATTAGACAGTACAGTAACATTACAGCACCAGTAAAGTAACATTACAATCACATTAGAACAGTACAGTAACATTACAGCACCAGTAAAGTAACATTACAATCACATTAGAACAGTACAGTAACATTACAGCACCAGTAAAGTAACATTACAATCACATTAGATCAGTACAGTAACATTACAGCACCAGTAAAGTAACATTACAATCACATTAGAACAAAGTAACAGTAACATATCCGGCACTCAGTAAAGTAACATTACAATCACATTAGATCAGTACAGTAACATTACAGCACCAGTAAAGTAACATTACAATCACAATTAGATAACAGTACAGTAACATTCAGCACAGCACAGTAAAGTACATTACATCACATTAAACAGTACAGTAACATTACAGCCCAGTAAAGTAACATTACAATCACATTAGATCAGTACAGCGTAACATTACAGCACCAGTAAGTAACATTACAATCACATTAGAACAGTACAGTAACATTACAGCACCAGTAAAGTAACATTACAATCACATTAGATCAGTACAGTAACATTACAGCACCAGTAAAGTAACATTACAATCACATTAGAACAGTACAGTAACATTACAGCACCAGTAAAGTAACATTACAATCACATTAGATCAGTAGAGTAACATTACAGCACCAGTAAAGTAACATTACAATCACATTAGAACAGCACAGTACAGTGTCCCATGGTCCATGAAATAAAACACAACTGGCTCTTAATACAATGACATTTGTTTTCCATGAGAATATTTATTATTCATTGAGAATATTTACCTCTTTAAGTCTCTGCAGCTCACTGTTACAAAGGAAGGTCCCAAATAAACAGCTATAGAGATGATCTAGGATGGTCACCAGAAAGTGCTCATTGAATTCAAAGGCATTTGGGAACTGAGAAAAAGATTAGATTTATAAGAACATGAATTATACGGACAATACACAAATAAAGCAATATCCTATAAATTCTCTTAAATTTCGCAGGTTTGAGGGGCAATGTTTTAACAAAATGAAACATATTCCATCTGCCATACAGGTAATTATTATTCAATACATTTCCCTTTATGTGTTACCGGTTATCTTACACCAAGGATGTTAAACTTGCAGCCCTCCAGATGTTTAAAAAACTACAACTCCCAGCATACTGCAGACAAGCAATGCTGGGAGTTGTACTTTTCAAAACCCCTAGAGAACCACCCATATATGGGATCAACGTTTCCGATCAAATTTATCAAATTACTCAAAAAGTCGAAAACCGCTTTTTGCTTTTCCAACTGACCGCTGGACAATGTTGAGCAGTTTATCGGAAAAACAAAGATCGGAAAATTTTCTGCCAACTCCATAGCAAATGAATACTGGTGGCATTGAGTGTATGACTATATATGGGGTTAATCTTTTGAAATGTTCCCGTGATCATTTCCGCAGCCCTATAAACTGCATTGCATTATGTACATAGAAGTGGAACTTTGCTAATCCAGTCCCCGTTCCGGTCCACATTTTACTTTAACTGTAATATACAGTTAGCAGGGCAATCCCGACTATCTGGCAGAATGGGATTCACCTCCAGCAAGCCTCACAGGAGTAGTGGATTGAGTGATATTGCAGGTGAGCAGGAAGAGCCAGTAAGTAAAGTGGAAAAGGTAAGCTTTGCCATTGGCTTAGAAAAAGTAACAGTGTGTAATTTAAAGGTACAGGTTTTCAATGGACTGAACATTGATTTACACTGTACATTCCCTTAAAACACGATACAATAAGGCCAAAAGTGAAGAGCGTTTCCCAAACTGCATCAAACTAATTACAAAACACCTTTACTTTCATCACTTAGTGCCATTCACTATAGTTACAATGAACGGCCTATCTAGTTGGAATTACTATCTGCATTTTAGGAACTTTCAGGGTTATTGAATAAATGTTCTTATCGTTTAAAATGGTGCTAATTTTGCCCCAACCAATCAGATATCATTTAACATTTGAAAGCTAACATCTGATTGGTTGGGGCAAAATTAGCACCATTTTAAACGATAAGAACTTTTATTGAATCTCCCTGTTTGTTTCCTCTTGTGTCCCCTTTAATACACAGAAATAAAATATTTACTTACTTGCCTGGTCATTTGCCAGACACAGTCAATAAACTGCAGGAACATAGGAGACCTGTCCGCATCCGGGTGATTTTTATCTCCGTGACCAATTCTCTTGAAGAAAGAAAAAGGTCATGTGACTGTCAGTAATTACAGATGGAAATCAAGCTGTACAATGACAATTTTACTAGATCAGACATAACCTATTGAATACAGCTAGCCATACCCATGTTACTGCTGCAGCACATGGAGGTAGGGATTCCATTCCATATGCAAAGACAGTTGCACACACTCACAGACCTCCCGCGTTCTTTATGTAAAGGCAGTGGGTGCAGTCTTATGGAAGTTTTCTGCCTGGAATGATCCTTAACGATATAGGGCAAATTCTGTCAGATCGATACTGGGGTATGGCCAGTTTAAGACTTTCTGTAACATATCAATGCTTATAATACTCCTGTGATAATAATGTAATAGTAAACCAGAGCTCGCCAGTCCAATCCTGTCCTGTCTCTATCCCTGAGCCAGCAAGCCAGGGGATGTGCTGCCTTTACTTAATATACCGATGATCTAGCATTGTCCTAGTTACCACACGGGGCTGGGGGCGAGTCTGAGACTTTAGTTTTTCTTTAACTGTTAAAGGCGATGACTTACCTGATAGAATCTGTGTCCAAAACTGACCCATTCCTTCTCTACAAGCACCTCAAAGCCTCGGATAGTCCTGTAGTATCCATCAAGCATTAGCATGGCCAATGAAGTCAGCTGTGGCGTACGGTCCCAGCCGTCACTGCAATGAACCACCACGGACGTTTTTCCAGATTCCACTTTGTCCGCAATCCTTAAAGCACCTGCAAGAATTAACTGAATAGCAAAAATGAAGAAAGCTTGCCAGTTTCCAGGGACATTTTGTTTTCTTTCAACCATTAAAGGGCTTAAAGGTAGAAAACCAATTCTCTTTCTAAGTTCCAATAACAAGTCACATCTAATTTGATCCACTTAGGTTTGCAAAGTTAATTCAGTGTCACACTGATAGTGATGGGGGAAAGTAGGTGATAGGAGGACATCACTGCTGATGTCGTAGGTAGGTCACCATAACAGAATGCATTACATGAACTATTTGTTACTTAAACATAATGAATACAGGACAGTCAGATGACCGGTTAAATGAAGGGCAGACATACATAGAGGATACTGGAGAGAAGCAGGGAAGGGGCAGAACAGTAGCATGGTGGCACTGCATTGTGGGATTAGGGTAATAACCATGATTTTATAGGGCATGGGAAAAACAAACCGTATTAGACTGGAAATATAAAGAGATCAAGGATGGAGTAAGTAAGAAATTCGGTAGTTGGTATCTAAAGCTTCTTATTAATAAAAAAACCATTCTTCTGACCTTAATATGTTCTAGCCAGTGGGTAGACTCCAAATTAGAAAGCCAATGTGATTCCTGGATGATTGGATAGGAGATCTCTTTGAGTTTCCTCTGTGACTCTCTCATTACATGTATATTATGGATGTCCAGGAAAACAAGTTCAGCGTTTTGATAAGCATCTTCACTCTCGTAGCCCCCACCTTTAGCCTTTAGGAAACATAATAATTCTAGCAATTCAGGTCTTTGTAATAGATGAATAGCAAATTCAGTATGTCGTAATGAATGGAGCATTCCAGTTTTCATATGCATTGCTTTACAACTCATTTTACAGAATTACAACCCAGAAACTTCCTACAAGCAGATACATCTATGTCACTATAGCCAGTCTTGCAGTTACTCTCTGTTCATTCCCTTCACTCCCCTAAAAGGGCGTGTCCACCCTAAAAATCCTATTTTAATATAGGATACCCCTGCCCACCCCCAACTGCTATGTTATTTTTTAAAATAGTTCTTAATAGAACTGTACTTACAGTCCCTTCACTCCTGCGGCGCACTGATCCGGCTCCCTGCTTGCCGGAACTTGCAAGCAGGGGTCTGACCGGCAGCTGCGTCAGTGATTGGCTGAGACACAGCCAATCACAAACAAGGCTGACCTCAGTGGAGAGCGCTGCAGGAACAAAATGCTGTAAGTAAGGTTCTGATTATGTTTTTAAGAAATAACTCAGCGGTAAGGTCTGGGCAGGGGGGCTTCTATCATTTATTTAAAGGATTTTATGCTAGGTGGGTGGATCCGGATGGTGGGAGGACATCACCCTGTTTGGATGCTGTAAGAGAGGATGAAGGCTAAGTAACGGACATGAGACAACGTAAGAGAGCTTGGATTTACACCGAGATGCTCCTGGTCTGCAAAAAGAAGGTAGTAAAAACGTATGTATCTTAAAATTGGCTGAACAGATTTTAATGCAGTTTGGCTTGTTTTAAAGGGCTTCGTTCCACAACAGGATTTACCTAGTTTTTAGTTCTGTATATTATCAATAAAACTAAATCTTTACGTTTACATTAAATAGGCTCCACAGCAGTTAATTACAAGGTGGGTTTAACTGGTAATGAAAAATCCTTACCTACAAGAATATTCCCAATCCATTTTACCCAGAGGGATAAAACACCATAAAACAGAATGTGTGTTCTTAAATTCAATATGGCTGCATTTGGATTATGAAAAAGTAATGTGTGAACCTTGATTGTGTGTTGATAAAGACACATTAATAATTGTCCTGCTTTCAGATCATCTACCATTAATATCCGGTAAGCATACAGCTATATAAGTAGGCAGGGCTAGAAAAATACTTACCGGCTATTTGTGTCAAAGTCACGTTAACCAATGTACCAAGCGTTAACATGACTTTAAGACACAAGTAACGGCAGTTGCAACGTTACGCAAAATTTGTGTGACGTGCTGCAACCAATGTACTGAGCTGTTAACGTCTCTTTAAGATGTAATCTCTAACGCCAGCCGATAGCTGGTGTTAAAGATTGGCAAAAGGCGAACTCCATTCGCAATGCACGGAGAGCCACTATCAGCTCAGCGCATTGCCTAAAGGGGGCAATTGAGAGCGATAGCGGCTCTCAGTACATAGCCCTGTTAAGGTGGGTACACATTAAAGATCTAAAGACAACTGAACCTTTAAGATTCTGTTATGGCAGATCACCCTACACACATCCCCAAGTGTTCTCCCTTTTTACGACCGACCCTCTATATTTCAGTACAGTCGACTACAACCAAGGGAATTTTGGGGCAGTTCCAAGCAATCCCAAGGTGACAGTTAATATTTGTTGCCTCGGGAACGCTCACAACTGCGGAACACACATTAACGATAAATTTCCTCGGATCCTCCCAAGTTAAAGTGTGTACCCAGCTATAGCCAGGAAAAAACACAAACTATTCCTAATCCAGGTATCAGGAAAGTCAGCACAGTGCATAAGCCTTCACAAATCCAGCCTTTAATACCTTGTTTGCCACAGCATTTACACTAGGTCTAGCATCGAAAATAAAGATTTTGTGAGACTGAGCATTGGCATCCATGATAGATTGCAGGAACTTTTCGTCATCTTTATTTCTCTTGCCGTTGACTCCAGGCATGGGCTGGCTACATCGTGTTATAGCAGCCTGAGATTCAGGATGAATCCATGATAGTGCCTAAAGACAAAATAAATGTATTTCATTCCACTGCGCAGATTTCCATCCCCAAGAAATGTAAACAAGATGTGTAATTAAGGGATATTCCTATTGCAGGGACTCTACTTGTAAACAAACCCTAAACCTGCAATAATAGGTTTAGGGTTTACAAACTCATATATGCTCAGAGACAGCTAAGGAAATAGTATTTGGTCATTGGCTGTGATGTCATCTTTCACATACATGACTGACAGCTGCTAACTAGAAGAACCAGTAAGCAGAAAAGTAACAGAACATCAGGCAGCATTGCAGGTTAGTCTTACATCTCTCAGTTTATTGCAGTTTCTTCAGACAATATTCATAATTTTCTTGCCCCCAAATCCATCCTGCCATTCTTGGGCAGACATGATAATCCTTTCAGGATAAACCTATTTTTAGGTGTGGTTTAGTGGCAAAGAATAACACCAACGTGGGCAGCAATGAAGAGATACAAGATACCCAAATGAATGTGAAATGTGGTGGTAGATTTTGGTTGAATGGTTACTTGACTTGGTAAGTTATAAGAAGTAGGAAATAGGCACTTTTTATACATTTTTAGCATGTTTGATTGTGAACACCCACACCCTTTCTACAAACTGGAAATAATTTGACACAATTATTCCTCTGATCTGATTCCCTAGGAACCAAATATCACACAATTCAAACTCTGCCTCTATTTCTACAGGCAAGTCACGTGCACTTACTGGTATGCGATCCCTTGTCCGGAAAGCTGCCATTTTTCTCAGATCATCATCAGAAATATTTGCTGGCACAACCAAGCATGCTGGATACGTGTCACACAGTTCATACCGCTCATTAACTCTTGTGATTCTCCAACTTTCATTGGGGATACCCTGTAACAAACATAAACACTCTGCGCTATATACAGTAAACTGTACGAAGAGCCACTATCGCTCCCTACTGGCCCTGCAGTCCTGGCTTTTCGAATAGCAGTTCCTGGTACATTCCAATCCCTTAATAACCGTGTGGCTTTAGGCTGGGTACACACGAGGCGATTTTTTGGCCAAACCGACCTATATTTTCATATATCAGTCGGTCGGGGCAAAAGATCGCCGGCGTGTGTGCCATTGCCCGGCCTGTCGGGGCAAATGGGCGAGGCGGTAATTCATGGACGATCATACTGACAGTGATTCATCCCATCTGACCACTCTCTTGTGGTGAACGGTCGCTCGGGGCAAAAAATTTGCCTGTGTGTACCCAGCCTAAACAACGACTGTTTGCTTGGATTCAGCGTATTCAGTACTAGTGTCAACAAGCTCATATGGGACAATTTGTGCAGATTCTCCAAGCTAATTTATTTCCCCTTAACAGAACAATCATGTCAATGGAGATCTCAATGACTCAGAGCTGTGTATAATCACTACCATAGTAATTATCGCTAGGGCCAGTACTCAATGGCAAGTTTATCTGCCTGATAAATTTCCTATCCATCTCTACAAACCCATACAAATGTCAGCAGACGCCCAATCGGTCCCAAATGATTTTTGATCAATCTTCCTTCCTTGTAAATCATGGCTAATCACTAGAGATGTTCCAAACCTCAGAGTTTTGTTCTGTAAACGTTTTTGAAAATTCAAAAATGAATCCAATAGAAGTTAATGGTAGTTCCGACCATTTTCTGCATTTGGTATTAAATATTTAAAGTTCGCTATCGAATATTCATTGTTTAATATAGAAAGTTCCATATTCTGCAGAACTTCAAAACAAACCAGTAGATCAGTTTCTAATCAGACCGGGTGTTGAAACAAACCCGAAACCCATCCCTACTAATCACATGGTGGTTTTTTATAATATAAATACAACGGTGGTAGCACTTTAACTCCCCACCAACATAATACCAATCAGTAGATCGGTCCCTTAAGACTTGAAGAAAAGAAGTTTAGGCTTCAAGTTGGGAAAGGGTTTTTCACTGTGAGAACGGTAAAGCTATGGAACTGTCTTCCAGTGGACGTTGTTATGGCAGGTTCAAACAAGCTGGATGAGTTTCTGCAAACAAGGAATGTTGCAAGTTACTGGTATTGATACATAAAGTAGAGTTGATCCAGGAAAATTTCCGATTGCCACTTGGAGTCAGGAAGGATTATTTCCCCCTTCATAAATTTGGTGGGTTTTTTTTGCCTTCCTCTGGATCAACAGTTAGGCAGGAAATGAGGATACTGCTAGATGGGTTGGACTGGATGGACGTATGTCTTTATTCAACCTCAAATACTATACTATACTAAGATGATCAGGGGAAATATTAGGTAAGAATTTATTGAAAGAGCTCATCAGAGACAAGCAATAAGACAACTCCAAGTAAAATATTCAGAGAAGGCATTTATACTGTGTTATGTGTATTCAAAGAGCAAATAAAGCCTCACAACAACACTGAATCAGAAGACAGGACACGGACATAAAAACAGTAATCTGCTCATTTTGATGTGAGTGCTGGGAAACTTACCTTAAAAGCATAGGGTTTGTGTTTTATTTCCCAGCATTCCACTATCACTGACCATTATGTTCTTAGCTCATGCCCATGTCACACTAGTGACACTAGCAGTCTCTAGACAATCCTGTTACAGACCAGTTCAGGAAAAGGAGCATGTAATAAAGGCCAAGAGGTGAAGCAAAACAGCTCCCTTACATACAGTTACCATATCAAGTTACATTTACATTAATGCTGCCTTGGTATTTTACCGCTTATGGTGTTCTTGGAGGGGATGTTTTCAGAATATGGAATATTAAAAAATCTTTTAAAATGTATAGGGCTATGGCTCTAGATCATATTTTCCCCACACAGGTGCATGCTGCCTTTTTACTGGGCGTTTCAAACACAAACAAGCTCTTACCTGTCTCCTATATTCCTGGATGGGGTCATAAAACTTCCAACCATTTTCAGGGAAAACTTCTTTGTACTCAAATGCAAAAAGAGGCTGTGGGTAAAGTCAGATACAGTAAGAATGGCAGATTAATTATATAACAAAATAAATATCTAAAACCAATGTCAGTAATAGTAAATATGTTTGTTAGTAATTATAGACTTTATTAAGCTTTATCTAGGCTGGCTACACACCATGCAATTTTTGTCCCTGTTGGTCTGGTAAAAAGTAGTTTGTGTGCCGCGAACGATTGTGTGGTCCATAGGGGGCAACATGATCTGCCATGATTTACCATGGCGTTGGAGAGGCCTCAAGTGAAACATCTCATATGGGGACTGCGTCGATGACTGACACAGTCTTCCCTACCAGCCTCATTGCTTGGCGAACCGATATTAGAGGGGCTAAAATTGCTTGGAGGGCTTGGGGGGGGGGGTGGTGCTAGGGTTTGAGAACATGTGTTACGGCCAGAAGGATAGAGGTTGCCTTGATTAATAGATCGTCCAGATATGGGAGGTGGAAAATTCCTTGGAGGCAAATAAAAAGCTGCTTGGCACTCCATCACTTTGTTTAAGACAAAGGGAGCTAAGGCAAGACCGAACGGAAGATCTCGTGAACTGATAATGGGGGGTTCCTACTGCAAACCTGAGGAAGCGGTGAAGGCCCTGCCAGATAGGGACATGAAGATAGGTGTCCTGTATGTCGCTAGAAAGTCCCCTGGTTCTATGGCTAAAATGACGGACCGTAGGGATTCCATTTTGAAGTGGGATTTCTTGACATACTGATTCAGTTCCTTCAGATCTAAAACCAGGCGGAAGGAAGCATCCGTTTTGGGACTAGGAAAAGGTCCTTTGCTTATAAAGTATGCCAGTGTGCAGATAACACAATATTGTATGGGGCCTAGGAATGTGCATTGATTATATTTTCTATGTTTGTATAAATGTTTGACCAGATCAGTAGCACTAAATGTAGTTGTAAATTAGCCTAATTGGAGTGCTTCCACAATGCTTATATTGTATCTAATATGAGTTGTGCATAGACTCGCAGCCTCATCTTATTTTAAGGAAATAACATATTTTGGACTGTCTGCACAGGACCCCGTGTTTCCATCTTTAGAGGGGATCTTACCTTTCCTACACCTATTATGCATATAATATATATTTCTTGTATGGTATATGAATATGTATAGGGGTTTAATTAGTAGGGGCTTTTAAGAATTTTCTTTTATATTTGTATTTGCATCTGTGTGGTTGCTAAATAAATTAAAGGGGTGAGAATTTGTTTTAACATTTTTTCTCTTTGGCTGTATTCATTGTAAGCCTTAATAGGGACTATTTCCTTGCTTTAGGGGAATTAACAAGGTTATTCAATAAAAGGTCTTATTGTTTAAAATGGCCCCAACCAATCAGATGTTAGCTTTCAAATGTTAAATAATATCTGATTGGTTGGGGCAAAATTAGCACCATTTTAAACAATAAGAACTTTTATTGAATCTCCATGTAAGTGTCTAATTGTGAAGTATTTTCCCTGGAGGCACCCCCCTTGACTGTTTAGGGGTTTACATTCAGCCAGTGTTCAAGAAAGGAAGTTTTATATTGGCCACATACATAACATAATCACCTCTCACTACTAGTAAAGGGAGCCAATCATAAGAAGGTTTTTCTGTATTGAACAATATGTCCCATTGCAGGTGGCAGTGGAAATTCATCAGCATCAGTCGTTTCTATACACATGGACAATAATTAGTCTGCCATAGCCAATGGGATTTATGTTTATTGTCATGTGTATGCAGACATATTGGTGCAATAATAACAACTGTGTAATTACTCAATGCAATTTATTTGTGATAACAGTTCATACCAAGCCATAAGTTAAAGGGAAGGCAAACTTTATAAGATTCTCAAATACAGATTTCCGTGTCCGTCCATCTTGTTTGTAGGCAAATCTTATGTTTCTCATATCCTGGCAAAAAAATAAAGTAAAGTAATTGTTTAATATGTTTAAGACAAACCTCTTTTTTAAAACCACTTTTTTAAAAATCATCATCGTTTACCACGAGGAAAAGAGTGCTTAGGGTGCCCATACACCTTTCATAAGCTAGGTACACAGTGACAATAAGGCCCCGATACCATTGGATCCGACGGTATTGGCGCTTTATCGTCACTGTGTGTAGCGCATTTTCTGAACAATCACGAGGCTGGTGAGCGTTCTTGTTGGCCTCGTGTTCGTCCGGAAAAGACCAAAAATTTCCCTCGGTCGTGGGCATCTATCTGTACTAAAGTATAGGGGAGTCGGCCACGGTGGTGGGAAACATGCAGTCTCGAACGTTCTCCCTATGCTGTGTATATGCTGTGTATAGGGAGAATGCTTGGGACTGTGTGTACACTGATCTTTAAAAAATGGTTGACAGGATCTTTCAAACATCTTTGCTGTGTGTACCCAGCTTAAGCAACGCCTAGCCTGTACTTTTTTGCAATCAACTTGAGATCACAAATTGGATTATCTTAAAATAAGAACCACTGCTATTAGCGAGCGCTCGGCAAGAACAAATGACTGTGGCTTTACTCCCCAGAACATCAATTCATCGTAAGATGCATTAACATACACGTAAAGTTCATTAACATACACGTAAGATGTATATTCTGTAACTAAGGGTGCCCATTCACACTGCCGATATTCAGTAAATCAGCCGGATCCGATGGGATATACTGAATATCGCAAATGTCTATCGATAGATCATGATGATGACGAGCTACCCCTCGGGCGGCGATAAGGTTTGTGCACTTCTAAGGCCCATTCCTTTGTATGGCCGCAAGAAGGCTTCCATGTTGTTGTCAGTACTCACAGCCCATGTAATCTTCAAAGAACATAAGCACATGCATCTATTGCCATGCCCCCTGACCACACTATGCACACCGTATTTTCTATACAGATGTCTCCACACCAATATGGAAGTCCCTGATAAGACTTGTTAACATTCAGTTTATTTTCCACCCAGCATGCACCGCTGACTGCCTACCAACAACAATACAAAATAGTTTGCCGATTTGACTGCCGGTTTTTATTTTTTATATTTTATTCTATTCCTAGTTAAGATACATTTTTTTAATGCACCTGTGTTTTTTGATTATATTTAGTTGCTCAGCACACAAATACATTTGTAAAAACACTCAGCCCATGAGGATAAAGGTTCAAATCCCCAGACTTAATTATGAAACAATACCAAATAGTCAGCTGATTTTACAGCCTTCTTTTGTTTGCATTGTGTTCCTGAGGGAGTCTGAGGCTGTGCTCGCTGGCGGCACTGTGCAGGAGAAACCTTAGGAATGTCACATGTCAGCCTCCCATGGAGGCTGACAATAGAAAGTTTGGCCCAAATCAGTAACTTACAGCAATCTGCATTTGTAATTTGTACTAGCACTGTTGGCGCAATTAATGCAACTGATTGGTTCCCAATTAGCATCCCACTAAACCAAGATCATGTATCCAGATATCATTCCTTATAGTTCTGATTGTAAGTATAATGTACATGTTATCATTAAATACCTTGCAGACAACTTCTATGCCATTAGGATTCTCTCCACGGCTAGAGGCTCCCCCTATTCTTTCTATTCTGCTGATAATTCCGAGGGGGGCATCCAGTATTAAATGGCGATCCTGCAGGAAAAAAAAATCTCGGTTATAAATTAAAGACTTCTCAGTAGAGATGAATAGAGAGATTCAATTAAATTTTTAGAATTTTCGATTTTCTAGTATCTCAATTCCATTAAATCTGAATACGGTAGAAACCAGGTTCTAAAAACTGTGACTCATCACTACTATTAAGGCTGAGGACACACTGTGCCGGACAGCAACGCATGTGAAAGGCACGCGTTTCACATTTGCTTGCACTGCAATCCACGGTATGTTGCCCAAATACAGCACATGCAATTCCCAAAAATGGTGATAAAATGCACTCCGAAAATGGATGACCGCACAGGAAATGTGGCTACCTACATTGACTGACACTGCTCTCAATTGCGATCATTGGCGTGTGAGAAAACATGTGTGTGAGCAGTGTGGCCTAGTCCTAAGGCCTCATACACATTTAGATAAACTTGTTTGGAGTGATCTTTAGACAACCCCTCTAAATGGGATTTATCTGAAGGATTCTCAAAGGGTGTGGCGGGGCACACTGGTGTGACTTTAAAGAGCCAGAGGTGTGGTAGTAGAAATATTTTCACCAGTATAGGGGGTGAACATGCACTTTAAGTAGTTCATTATAGAACAAGTATCACAAGATTTATATTAAAAATCGGATCGCTGGAGAAGTCCAAAATCTTCAGTCAGCATCTTTCCACAGATTTCAAGTGTAAAGAGGAAAGATTACAGCCTCAATATGGGAGGCCTTGAGCGGTTCTTCCGATTGGATTTCTGATCAGTAAACTCTATCTGGTAGGAAGAACGTCTGCACATTTATTGGTGGCTTTACAGACGTTACTAAGTGATATCTTGCTGAAGAAAGAACAAATTTAATTTTTATGTCTTTCTTAAATCTTTATTTGGGGAAAAAATCCCTTTGGGTTATCAGATACTAAGTTCTAAATTTCTAAAATGCATTCCAAATTATTTGAGGATTACTTACCCTTTCCAAACTTTTGAAATAAAGTCTGTAATTGGTCACAGTGAAACTCCCCCGATATGCTCCGGTAAATGGGCAAATATAAGAAACATCTTTTGCTGAAAAGTGAAAGACACAGGTTTTTGGGTTTTTTTGCTACCTGTTCCCTGTGAAACCTACCTTATTTATTACAGAACTTTAGCTTAATCAAGAACTTCTACATGCTTTAGCTGCCTTTTAACAAAGGTTTCCAAGGTAGCATTACTTTATCATATATTTATTGATATAATAATATTCTTCATTGAAAATCCCTTTTCCTTTAAATCTGCCAAGCCATTTCCAACTGCCATGTTCATTCCCTTGCTCTGTGTTATCTTAACAATCGCTTCATAGTAGTTTTATTATACAGGAAGTCCACCCATATCTTCCTACACCCTCGTTCCACTCACTGGTACTGACACATTCACAAATTATTCATCTAACAGTGCCAGTCACTGCCATCCATGTATTTAAAGAGAACTAAAGTCCAGTGTTCTCCTAGGAATTTTTTCCAGCTGGGGAGGACGGACAGAGAAATGCAGTGGTGGGAAAAATTAAATGTGCACAAACTTGTGCCAGAATATTTATTGTATTTCAGCATTCAG
This sequence comes from Hymenochirus boettgeri, assembly GCA_019447015.1. NCBI lineage: Eukaryota > Metazoa > Chordata > Amphibia > Anura > Pipidae > Hymenochirus > Hymenochirus boettgeri. Next base: position 321,369,832 of record CM033470.1, on the reverse strand, counting down.
ACATTGTTATTTTAATGAATGTACATTTGTACTGCATTACATCTTTTGTCTGAGCCCTGAAATAAAATAAATATTCTGGTGTCAAACCTACATACACCTACTGTATATAACAGTTGTGTGTGCCTGGCTGTAATCTCACAAGTGGGGAAGCATTAGTCAGTGGACCCTCCGCTGCCCACGGGAGATCAGCTGACATGTTCCGTGAAGAAAGGGCACGCAGGGAAACAAATAATGTGTTGTGCATTGCTATTATACATCTAACTGTTACATTACACTAACTATACATATACAGTTCTTACTGTTAGAGCAATGCCTGACATGATACTGGTTTTCCCTGTTAACCTTTGTTCACGGCACACGTCTGCTCATGCCCATTGAGAGTTGCGACTAATGCTTCCCCACTTGTAAGATGACAGCTGGGCACACGCCTTAATTAGCTAATTGGAACACCAAGCTAAAAGGTGCTAGGGAGAACACAAAGTCACTATCGAAATATAGTGTCCACTGCTAAACAAAATACATTTGAAAATAATCCTAAAAATAAAATACCTACAAAAGTGTCCACTGGCAGGCCTGGTGGAATGCCACGGGCCACTCAAAAGAGGAATCTGGAAGAAGGCCCTATGGCCCATCCTCTCAATGTTCTGATAATTAGATGCTGCAGCATGTAAATCAACCTAGAAAGACTTCCTCTTTGTATGCAATTCACAGGCTTACATCACAAAGAGGGACATGCAGAGAAAAGCAGGACGTTTTTTCAGCTCCATAGCTTCTTACAGGGTACATCAAGGGCTTGTTTGTAAAGTAAGACAGCAGATTCTTACTTAACCCAAATTTGTTTATAGACTACAGTTAATCTTAAATATATATGGGGTAACACTCAAAACTATGGATTAACAAAATGTTACCTCCAGCTTTTTAATACCGTATTCTTAAGGCTAATCTAGGATCGCAACATTTCACATATGATAGTTCTGCTTTTCGGGATGTTCTGTGTGTTTTATATTTTACTATCATAATTTGTATTATGTTTTTACAACAGTACGGTGATTGTTAATAAAGGACATATATACTGGACATAACCACACCCTTAGTGCAGTGTTGGACCTGGTACATATGCTGATATTCCGCCTGACAAGCCTACTACTAATATAACGTTTGGCAAGTCTGTGGTTGGTCACATATAAAATAGACACAATCTCTCCAAACTTTAGGGCAGGATATTTTCTTGTAGAAGCAGTTCTGACGTATAACGGTTTCCACATTTTGGGGGGTGTTCTGCTTAAATATGAAATTGGATATTGAAGTTGGTCATGCTGTTTAAGGCACACTAATGTTTCCAGTCATACATAGTTTGAGAACCGCTGCCATGAATTATGTCATCAGGTCAGGTGATTAGTTAACATACCTCCCAAGAGGGAAGAGAAAGAGGGATAGATAAGCACACGCACATTATTTATTTATTTATGGGGGCACGCCCCCTTTTTATGCCCCACCCAGTTTTTAGGTTACGCCCAATTTAAAGACTTTTTCCCATTTTACTCAAGTATACATATCTCCCAGGTTTCGCCGGGATTGTCCCGTTTTCCCCTGCTGTACCAGCCGGCTAGTTTAGTTCTGAGTAAAGTTTTTCAAAACGGAAGTTCCTCTTTAAGAGAAACTTTACAGAGACCGGACACTGCCCAGCCGGTAGAAGTCAATGTGCATAAATAACTGGATGCAGGATGGGGCACTGGTCAGGGCAACCTCCCACACCTGCTAAGGGGGTTAGCTGCTAATCTGTTCTTGAAGTGTAAGTCCACCCCAGCAATGAAGATGACACCCCAAACCACTATACTTACACTATTAAGACAGGAGAGGTTAGCTGCTAATCTGTTCTTAAAGGGCAAGTATAGTGGTTCTGGGGTTTGGGTTGTGCTGCATGTAACATAGCATGTTCATTTCTGGGGTGGACTTGCCCTTTAAGAACAGAATAGCAGCTAATTTCTACTGTCTTAAAAGTTTCACTATGTGCTGCCTTGGCTGACAGTCTGGTAAATGTGCATGGTGGGTATGTTAAATGCCTATTTATCAGACAGACTGTCAGCCAAGGCAGCACATAGTGAAACTTTTAAGACAGGAGAAATTAGCTTAAAAGAAAGGGTCTCCCACACTCCAGATAAAAGGTTACTGACCTCCGGCATAAATCTCTCAGACTCTACTTCCAGTCCCTGTACTTGAACCGGAGCCTCGGCAGGGCAGGCAATGATCACCATTCAGCAGCAGGTGTGGGAGGTTGCTCCTGCCCCATGTGCCCCACATCCTGCTACCAGTTATTTACGTACATTGACTTCTACCAGCCGGGCAGTCACATGTCTGGTTATTCTCTTACAGAGGAACTTCCAGTTTTGAAAGACTTTACTCAGAACTAAACTGCCCGGCCGGTACTATGCGGGAAAATGTGCTGGGACGCCGGGAAAGGCAGGGGAAAACGGGACAATCCCGGCGAAACCAGGACGGTTGGGAGATATGTGTAATGCGATCATACTTCATGGTTCCAAGGTGAATGAGGAAGCCAACAGTGGGCCCAGAGACAATATTTCCTTACTGTTTAGTTCTATGGTATACAGTCACCCCCTTGTTTAAACATTAAAGATAACCATTCTTTCACATTTCGGTTACAGTTTCTACCAAAGCGAAGGTAAAATGTAAAAGAGAATATCCTAGTAAACAACTTAAATAAATGAATCCTACCCATGTCTTTAACAGATTCTCCTGGGAGCAACAGAAGATCCTCCATGTCTGGTTCTTATTTTATTCCTGTCCAGTTCTAGGGAAATCAAAGCATGAAAATAAAAAGGTGAAAACCAGATAAAATTTCCTGCAAGTAAACAAATGTCAAAATAAAAAAATAATCCGGTCCTTGAACTTTAAACTTCAACCATCAACATCCAATGAAACAGAACATTAAACGTTAACCCAGCTTTACAATACACAGATCAATATTAAAAGGATTAGATCACTATTATCAATTCTTGTCCACATTTCGAACCAGAGAATACAAGTCAATTCAAACACTTTACAGATTGAAAGGGGATCAGGGATGGGAATATTACATCCACTTTATCCATCCATCCAGCTGAAATCTATTCAATATCTGCCACTAGCTACTATCTGATTTTCAATCAGCAATTACGACTCGCAAGGTACTGTAGTATTTATTTACTTATTGCACCTGAGTGTTCATTGCTAATTCGTAAATCAGCTCTTTAGGAATACCATCTTGGATTGAGTCTGGTTGGTAATGTTTTTATATTCTGGTCATTTTCTTTAAATGGCAAAATGGTCCTAAACAATCTAATCCTTTAATGCGGTACTTGGGGAAACATCTGTTGTATTCAGTTAGATCAACCGGACTTGAAGTTTAGTTCTTGAAGACGTTTCGCTAGTCATCCGACTGGATCTCTCAATTCAGAATGACTTGTACAGGAATCTGTGGCAATTATGTACCCTGGAAAATCCTAATTGACATATCACAGCCAGGTGTTAGGGACCTTCTGAATGCAAGGCGTGGATGTATCATTGCTACGAGGTGTTATAGGTACTGCCCAGGGTAAGGTGTCAAAACAGCATTGTACATGGCAGACAGGTGGTCATATTCTGGAGAAACACTTTGCAGAGTTAATTAATATTAAATATGCCACATGTCACCTAAAAACTGTAATCCGGTTCCTTTCTACATAATGAAATGTACTCCTTCTTTAAGGTTAATAAGATCCCTAAATACCTGGTGGTGGGAGAATTGCTAAAAATACAAAAAGACTTGGCTGTCCGTAACGACATAACAGAAAGCAGAGTCCTGCTAGCACTCCAGAGTCAACGCTAACACAAGATAATCACTTATTTACAGAGAAAATCATGTAGGCACGCTTGGGAATGGTAGCAATGCATTTTCTATTTATGATTGCATTATGATGATTGCATTATGGTTTAACACAGTGATGGCAATCTTTTTAAAGACTGATAGGGAGATTCAATAAAAGTTCTTATTGTTTAAAATGGTGCTAATTTTGCCCCAGCCAATCAGATGTTATGTAACATTTAAAAGCTAACATGATTGGTTGGGGCAAAATTAGCACCATTTTTAACGATAAGAACTCTTATTGAATTTCCCTTTGAGTGCCCAAACTGCATAGTGCCAACACGACAATTTAACCTAAATACTGGGGGTTTTACTTTAGAAAAAACAACTCAAGCAGATAGACAGATAGACACAGACCGATACAGTAGAATCAATTATACACAGGAGTTTGAGATCCAAAACAGTGACCATTTAACCCTTATATTATCAGACCATAGGAAACTTAGTGGATAGCAACAGTAATTTATTCAGGCAATAAGAACACACTCAGTCCCCTTCAAACAATGCAGAGCAGATAGAGACAGCAGTACATACATTAAACTGAGTGCTTTGATATTTCACACCTCCTTAGCATGCTGTGGCAGCCACGGAACACAGAAGGGTAGAGAGCTCATGTGCAGCAGCGTCTCACTTACTGAACACTACCCTCTCCCCTTCTTTGGGTGCTGGAATGTACAGAAGCTGAGAGAGAGGGAGGGAGACAGATTAATGTTCATATGACCTCTGTCTGCTACAGACAACTGCTACACTTTCTCAAGTTCTGTATTGTAGAAAGGGGAACAGAACACTGGCATGCTATTCTGATGCGTTAAAGGATAACAAAACGTGGCCAGATGCATGTGAGGATGGTGCCAGTGTAGCCTATCCCTTACTGTTTACTTGCAAGAATGCGCCAGTGAATGTGGTAAATATGGATGTGGATACTGTGTAAATTCTGATTAGTTCACTTTGCACAAGTTAGCAGATCCTCAAATGGTGCATTACATATTTCAATTACAATAATATTCTACACTGTGGACCACAACATACCTGTAACTGTACGGTGTAGCCATGAACGCTGGGAAAAACATATATGCTCAATATAGACATCCACAGTCATATGTACGAGTATGTATGTGTGTTTGTGTGTATGTATGTATGAACATAGTAAAGTGGCCTCAATGCTTAAGGATGTCAATCCAATATCCAGTATAGTAAATTCCCAAGGTACCTGGACAATAACCAGAACTGGCTTCAAAGATGGAATTGAAATGATCCTGGACCACACCATTAGCTCCCAAATTCTCTCCAAACAAAAACAAATGTATCCTTTACCCCTGTAAGAACCGCACAAGAATTAGTGCGTTACCATATCCTATTTAGGTGATACAGACCACATAAACATTTTTAGTATTATGACAAACATATATGCCCACAATTATCATATTAATAATAGCAATGTTTTGTCTTTTCCTTATCCATCTAAAATAAGATGCAATCTCAAATTGCCTTAAGTTACCTTAAATGAAAACTAATTAGGATACCTTTCCTGAACCTCTCTTCCCCATAATGCGGCCTATGGGAAGACAGGCTTGTTGCATACTGCATCTTCCCATTGGTCCTGTCACTGACAGTCTGGTAGGCGGAGCTACACGGGGGGAACAAAGGAAACTTTGGCTAAGTATTAATTGACTTAGAAAGTGTACCCAGTGGTGAGGCAAGGGTGCCCCTACCATGAAGCAAACTGAACCATTTGCTCAGGGCGCGCCTCTGCAGAACACGTAAAAGGCGGCAGTTAAAAAAAGTCCTCCTTCCTGCAATACCGCATTTTAGCACCAGTCCACCAATCAGTGTTAAGTCAGCCCACCATTCTCACTTCCACAAGCCACGTCCATGTTCCATGATGAATCCACCCCCGGTTCACGTGCCACCCCCCCATCTGCCGATAGGCAGCATTTAAAGGGCATGTTCACCCCCCAAAACTATAATTTAACCCACTACTGGCCCCACTCTGTAGTGTAATAAAATCCTTACCTTACATCACTGCTCCAAATGGTTGCCCTGCTATGCTCCTCCAAAGTCCGAAACAATGGCCACCAGGAGCCTGGCAGAGTCCATATAGAGTCCCAGGAGAATTTTGCCATGCGCACTGCAGTCCTCCCCCCCTCTCCCCCTCCCTCATGTTTTGCTCTCCCTCACCCTAGCATAAATCCCCTTTGATATACTGTAGGTCTTCCTCCCCCAGCCCCAAACACTATATTCCTTTTTACAGAAACCCCCCGAACTCTACTTACCTTACCTCTCTCCTCCGGCGTTCTCCACTGCCGCGTCCGTGATTGGCTGCCTCTCAGCCACTCACGGAGGCGGCTGCCAGTCCGGCCCCCTGCTTGCATGAAACTGGGGTTGGGACAGTACACCAGAGGAAAGAGGTAAGGTAAGTAATGATCGGGTATGTTTCTGTAAAAAGGAATATAGCGGTTTGGGCTGGGGGAGGAAGACCTACAGTATATCAAAATATATCAAAAGGGGTAGATATGCCCTTTAAGATTAAAAATATTGAGTTTCTGCTACCAAGAAGAATGGGTAAAAGGGGAAGGGCATATTTAAAGGGTCACTATACTCACTCAAACAACTAAGATCTGAAACTACAATTTGAGAGAAGTAAAATGGTGGTACACACTTATTTATCTGTGCTTGTTTTGTCATTAAATATTTAATGCGTGCTCCTAATTCCCCCCACCTCCTTTACTCACTGCCTTTTTGTAGTGTCTGCGACACTTTTAAGTTCTGCACAGCCTCACCATGGACACTGCTCTGCTTACACATCTCCCCCTCCCTCCTTTTCTCTGCTGATTCTCTTAATTTTTGACAAAAGTCTGCTGGCAGGCAGGCAAAGATCATAGTAAGAGGTCAGATATAGGGGCATATTTATAAAGGTTCGTTAACTTTTCTCGGCCGTTTATCCCGCCATTTTCGCAAAAAATTGCGGTTTTCGCAATTTATAAATGGGCGGGAAACGGGCGCGAAAAGTAAACAAATCGTTAACTTTTCACGGCTATCTGAACTGTTACCGCCGCTTCTATTTATAAAGCGGCAGTAACTGTTACGCATCGCTAATATCGGCCGTATTACTTAAAACGGGCAAGATTCCCCCCTGGATCGCGGCGGGTGGTCGCACCTGCCCTGGTAGGCACGCCTACCTCGCCACGGGTGATCGCCGCAGCCCTATCAGGGCCTTTGCGGCACTTACAAGTGCCCTTGCCGCGCTAACAAGAGCTCTTTGGGGCTTAGGGGTCCCGCAGCTCAAACCGGGACCCCCTTCCCCGGCCCTATCAGCACTTACAAGTGCCCTTGCGGCCCTAAGAAGGGCCTTTGTGGCTTAAGGGGTCCCGCAGCTCGAACCGGGACCCCCAGTGAGCGGCTCTTAAAAGAGCCCTTGGGTGGCGTCTTCTTTCTTCCAGCCCCGGTGACACCAGCTCCGCTGAGGCCGCCAACCCCCGCGAGGTACCCCTGCGGCTGCCAGGGGTACTCCCAGCACGCGCCGGCGACCTCAATGAGGCCGATGTTGCCAGCGTCTTGATCTGCCGCGACATTTTCGGGCTGGCGACACCAACCCCAACCCCGATGCCAGGCAGGCTCACCGCGGCCGCCAGTGAGCCCGCTGGCACCGCCGGCCTCAGCGGAGCCGATGTTGCCAGCCGCTTCTTTCTTCAGCCATCTACTGCGATGGCATCTGAGGTCCGCGGCGGAGTGCACCACTTTATATAGGTTAGCAGAAAACCCTAATCCATTTCTGATTGGTCAATTTTTTAATGCTTGGTTTATATGCTTTACATTAACCAATCCTGTTCCATATGTTCACCGCAAGCAGGGTTGGGGGTTAGGAGGGGCTGCTGGAAAGCGGCGGCGGCTGTTGGTCGTCGCCGCCACGGGGGTCTAGGGCGGGGTGGGCGTATGCCCCGCCCCTGTAGCGGAGGTGCCAGGAAGGGATTTTAAGTCATTGCGCTAAGTGCAATATTGCCAGGAAGGGACTTAAAATTACCGCCGGACATCACGGACGATGACGCTCGCCGTTATAAATACGGCAATAGCGCTATTTTGGCGGCCGCGATGTGCGGCTGTAATTTTTGGGCGCTATTTACGGCCCTTTATAAATATGCCCCATAGTGCACTTGTTATAATTTCTGCTTCTGGAATGACAGGTCTTTCCCTGTAAATGCTGTGATTTCAAATGATGATTTCTCAGAATGTACAGCTCAGATTTAAAATCCTAAAGTAGTGGGATCTTGCTGTAGCTAAAGGTAATGTTTTAGAGTATACTCCTTAATAACATGATCATGCCAAACATCTTTAAAAGAGGTTTAGCTTCCAAATAGATGCTTTCTGCTGAACATGACATCACAACACTAATAAGAAAACTGTCTCCTTAACAAACTTAACATACACCAAATACAACTGTTTTCTATGATGATAGAAAAATTGCAATTAAATTCCCAATTCATATTCATCAAAAGATCTAAGCTAAGCATCTGAAATTCTCAGCACTGGTTAAAGTATTCCACACAGAGTATGGGTTAAAACAGGAAAGGTTAACAAAGCCAAAATCCCATAAAAATCGCTGATGGCATTGAAAATGTTACAAACGACTTCTGCTTTCCACCATCCACCCACAGTAAATCACAACATCCCCAAATTTATATGTTGCAACAGCTGTTAGTGGTAGAGAAGCTTATTTTACTACCGTACAATAAAACGTTTCTATTATTTTAGCTATGTGCAATTAAACTTTTCTATGGGAATCATATTATTGCAAGCACCAGTGTAAAAAATTTGCACAGATAAGCGCACAACTCAGTGAGAACACAAGGAGCAAAAGGGAGATAGTTGTGATCTTTAAAGCGCATGTCCACCCTTAAAATTGAAAACATTTATTTGCCCCTAACTACTAATTTTAGTACTTTTTTACATGCATTTCTAACCAGACATTTAATGGTAAGTATTGCCCCCGTTGTCTCCCTTTCTGGAAGAATTTAAGAATTTCCCACCTTTTCCCCTACTCGATGAGATTGAGCTATGCAGAGAAGGCAGCAGGAGAAAGAGCAGTTTACAAACAAAAGTGTTGAATATATCAGTTGGGTTTGAGACCAAGTAACTGACAAGTGAGCAGATTTATAGACATTGCCAGGCATGGGGGCAAAAGAAAACATCTGTATAATGTCAGAAAGTTTTTGTTCTAGTATGTATAGTGTGCTTCACAAGAGTCAGTATTGTTTCTACCTGAGGAAGAAGCCTATGTGCTTCGAAAAATTGCATTTTCAATCATTTTAGTCAATAAAAAGGTATTATTATTTTATATCCAAGATGTGTTCACTGTTTTAAGGGTGGTGACACCATTCAATATTTCGGGCCGACTGACTGACATTTCAGTGTGTTGATCGATCGCCCCGAAATATTGGCTGTTTTGTTCGAGGCCAACGCCCGACTGTTTGTTCCAAATGGACCTTTATGGACCACACGCCGATCCCTAGGGGTGACCAGCTGGTGGAATTTAACACGTCCCATGCCTTAAACTGCAACCAGTAGCAGGTTGCAGGGATGTAGAGAACACATCTAACCTCAAATAAACTGAAAATCCAGTTTTCTGGGACAATTGACCAGGCAGACCCATTGTCTATTTCCAATGCACAATCTTACCGGAGGTGCAATTTAGGGAAAGAACCACAAACAGTAAGTGTGGAGTCCACCACATCCCCCCCACAATATAACTGTACTCGTACTAAAATAACATAACGCAGAGGACCACCAGCAAGTACATTTACTGCGGTCCTCCAGATTTTTGAGTACTACAACTCCCAGCATTCTCTGGCAGCACGATACTGGGAGTTGTAGTTTTAAAACATCTGAAGGGCAGCAAGTTTGACAGTCAATGGGCTCTCACTGATCCCAAGAACACAGGGAAGGTTAAAGGACATGAGGGGTCTCTAATCTCCAGCAACCAATCAGATGCTATCTAACTGCAAAAGACCAGCAAACATCTGATTGGCTGCTGCAAACTTTTCTGCCCCACACAGCCCAACCCCTTCCCAAAGGTCCCATTAATTTATTAAGGACATTTGGCCCTTGTGGCTCCCCTTCCACTGTACAAATAAACTCCCATAGTTCCCCAGCAGGTTGGTTTGGGTAGATGTTACCCAACATCTCCGAAGTCCCCCCCATTCCCAATCCCCGCTCCTTACTATGGCTGATTAGGAGGAAGGAACCCCCCTTACTTCACCGGCTCTTCTTCTGGGCTCTCCGGTCTATGTGCGCGCTCCTTGAGCGCGCGACCCCGGGAAGGGCGGGGCTTAGGCGGTGACAGGCAGAAGAGAGCATCTGATGATTGGTTACTGGTCAGATCAATGTATTGACCACGTGATTGGATTGACAGTGAGTGTGTGAGACAGTCCTGGGGTGACTGTTCATATGGAATGAAGGGAAAAGGTTGTTTATTAGGTTACATAGGGATAGGCACCCAGTAGATATCCAGATGTTCGAAAACTACAACTCCCAGCATTCCTTATCATCAGAATCCTTATAATGCTGGGAGTTGTAGTTCTTAAACATCTGGAGATCTACTGGTTGCCTGTCCATGCGTGATTACAGGGTAGAACACTGATCAGCTGGTTAATAGACATGTCTATGGGAGTAAGTTTAGGAGGTTAACCCCCAATGCCTTTAAATCATTGCACCATGCCCTTTTAAGAAACAAAGTGCTAGTAATAAATCAGGCACCACTTCCCCTTTACCACCACCTTGGCACTCCAGATGTATATAAACTACAATTCCCAGCATGCCTTGTTTCGGGTTGCTTGTTTGGAGTTGTAGTTTTCAAACTTGTAGAGGTTCCTTCAACATCATCAGAATTACATTTATAAACCCACCATATGGTAATGACCATTATCGGTAGATTACAGCCAGAAACCAGCAACGACCACCTACGAACTGCCCCGTGGTATCGCCCAGTATCATCTATAGATGCCCATGCTGGTTTCTGCCAACTTCATAGGCCACATGTAGATTTCATATGTGCTCAGTTTTAAATGGAAGAGGTGGCAGACTAACCTACAGATTTCTCAATTTCCTGTCGATTGTACTAAATTCCTTGTTCTCTAATTTTCCCTCACCTATTATACTTCTCATTTCTTCTCAGTTTCTCTCATTTCTCCCTTTTACCGTCTTATTTCCCCCCTATATTCACACTTCCATTCCTTTCCCTCTGTCCCCACCTATCTTTTCTTTGTTCTTTTGTTTTATTCCACCTGCCCACCCCTAGGTCGGTTCTGGCCATGTTGGTGCCCTAAGCAAGTCCCCCCTTCGGAACTCTAACGTCCCCTTTCCTATTAATCTTTCCATAAATTAGAATAACTGAAGTAATTAACAGAGACAGGGAATCATCTTGTATTCCGATAGGTTTGGATAACTTTTTTTAGACACATTGAGGAAGATTCACAAAGTGCCACAGGCGCTCGGAATAATTCCTGAGCAGGTCTCCCTAATGGGATTGGCTAATGTCCGTGCGGCGCTGGGTGAATTTCACTCTAGATAAGTATTTATCTGCAGTTATAAGCTGGCATTAAATACTTACTTTGAAACATCTCGCATCACTGGATATAGTATCTACCCAATGTAGACACTTAGGGCTAATCCCCACTAGGCAGTGTGCACGAATCACGCAGTGAAATCGCACGATTAATGTGCACTACCCTGAGCATTCACTGCGATTCCTTTGATGTAACCCTATCGCAGTGTATGCATTGCGCACCAAAAATAGTGACCGCGTGTTCTGCGAAAAGGGTCGGCAGTGCAGGGCATCGGAGATGGTAAGGCCATCCCCATCCTCTTCTATTGGTGTGCGCACCAAAATAGCCTAGTTGGGCCTAGCCCTTTAGGGGCGCATCTTTCCTGCCCAAGATCCTGCAATGCAGCAAACCCTTTGTGAAGTTTACTGCATTGTGGGATTGCGGGTCAGGTAATATGCGTCGCTTTGCACCTCCATTCCATAATTCAGTGTTAAACCCAATTATACATTGGGTAGTGTGAGTTTAACACTGATTTGGCTTTTTTGCAGCCAATAATAGATCGCCCTAATAGACCTAAAGGCTGCCCTGTAGATACCAATATAGTCATCCAACAGTTGCCTGATACTTTTGTATAAATATTCTTTCATTGGTGGTAAGGAATGACCAGTTTCAGATCAAATAAGGCAAAGAAAACACCGGTAATGTGTTTGATCTAACTGTGCACTGTGAGGTCCAGAGATATGTACATTTTGGTAGTCAATATATTTTTTGCCAACCACATTTGGTGTCTTATCATATTCTAAAGGCGCAGATATTCTGATCAATTTGATAAATTCAATCAAATTGATCAGAATATGCATCTATTTTTCCATGTTTTCAATAGACGAGAAAGCAATATCGACCTATACTGTAATCAGGCAAGTTGGAAATTCTTATATTTGGCCACTGTGTATTGGCACTTGTATTTGGCCAGTCTGTGTGGGAACTTACACATATATTTGGCCAGTCTCTGTAAACAGTTAAGTTTGGCCAGTCTATGTGGGCACCTACGCTTATATTTGTCCAGTCTGTGTGGGTTCTACACATATATTTTTTCCAGTGTGGGCAAAATCTACAAATCTAGCATAGAGGCTAGAGAGAACCCACTAAACTCCCACAAGGGAGGCACTCAGAATAGTATAAATAAATGGGGAAATGAGTAGTATATATACATATATATTATATATACTGAAATAGAATGTTGGAAAATTCCACCTTAAAAATCTTTCTTTATTAGTCAATTAAATAAACCCCCCTCAAAAAACAATTAATGTGTTTTTTGATGTATTTGTACTATTACTATTGTGTGTTTTTTGAGGGGGTGTATTTAACTGACTAATAAAGAATGATTTTTATGGTGCAGTTTTATCTTGTTCCTTCTGATTCACCCTTTAAACGGTTTCTTTGTTTCTTCAAAACCTGGAGTTAGTTGCCAATGTCCTTCATTGCCACATAAATTACTGCCAGATAGATTGTGTTCCAGGGAACTTACCATCATGTACACAGAAGGGAAAAATAATTCAAAGCTTAACGAGGGCCAGTATTATTTTATTTTAACGTTGCATATGGGTTATTTTATTTATTTGTTTAAACTATACATGGCAAACTAATACATTAGTCTACACCATGCAATTATATCACCCAGGCTTTAATATTTAAATGTAGATGAGGGATGGCCTATCAGTTAAACAGCATTGTTTAAACTGATGAGTTTTGCTTATTAACTTGAAGTCTAAGAATTCATGACAAATGTGTCCTACCACTGATTAGCTGTGCTCGCTGCTGATAACTATCAGCTGCTTTCCTGTGTTGACGCTTTGTGTGTTGTAGACACAGCAACCTTTGGACGACGCGTTTCACCCTCTCAAAGACAATGGCAATGAAAATGCTTTTAATGTTCTTTACAGAGTATTTGCCAAATATTTATTCTCCAGCGTTCCCTAGGTCACTGTATTCCCAGTCAACCTTTGGCAGGTGTCATTTAAATTAGTTTGTATTGACACTCCCTTAAAATCAGTTATGCTGGCCACACACTATAAACTTACATTCCGACATTCATGCAACATCAGAAGAACTGCCTTGTTCTCTATCTTTTTAGTGATCGAATTTCTATCATATAATGTATGTATGTATGTTATTTCTTATATAGCGCTACATTTTCCGCAGCGCTTTACAATTATTTATTCAATTCACATCAGACCCTGCCCCGAAGAGCTTACAATCTAACAAACAAACAAACTCCTTGCAGATGTGTCCAATGGTGGAATCGAACACAGGACCTCAGCACTGCAAGGCATCAGTGCTAACCACTGAGCCACCGTGCTGCCCTATAAATGAATGGGACAGGATGGGGAAAAAGTTTAAACTGATTTTGATAAAATTTACCTTTAGACTTTTGATAGAATTAATCATGCCAATAGGCTAAGTAGAATTTATATTAAATGGAAAAGTTAAATGGAAAAGTTAAAAAAAAGGAAAGTTAATAGTAAACCTCATAACATCTTCCACCCTCAACCCTATGGCGCATATTCAAATCCCCCCCCACCTTCCTCACAGACCTCTTCCCCGCACTCTGATCTGATGTGGTGCGGACACAGTGCAGTACCCAAGCATTGCTCCTATAGGGAGAATGCTCGGGACTGTGTGTATGCAGATCTTTGAAAAATGACAGACAGGATCATCTTTCAAAATTTTTTTTACTGTGTGTACCCAGCTTTGGTATGGAACACTGACACACTACTGTTGACATTGGTAATTTTAATTATAGGGTAAACATTTTAATTCATCTCCTTATCATTAAAATCTACCAGATCTCTCACTAAAGGCCATACACTAGTTACAGCCGATTCTATGTTCCAGCAAACGTCAAATTGGCTAAAACAATTCTTACATGCCGACACTCCCATGATGTGTCCTGGGCCGATAATGTTTAATATAATCTAAACTGAATATAAACTATGTCACCCACACAAAACGTATAAAAATGATCTTGTAGATTATGATAGAATGATTTTCTATTTATTTGACATGTAGACTTAAAACAACTTTTGTAACTCTAGAATTATTGTTCTCCCCTTCAAAGGACCCAGGACATGACAGTATTTGAAGGAGGAGAGACTGTCCAAACATTTAAAGAATAAAAGAAAGGAGAAGAAAAAGAAAGAACAGCAATTTGACTTTTCCAAGCCAAGTGAATAACCATGAAATGTATATTTGTGTTATTTTATCGATGAATCAAACTAATTTGCCCATAAAATTAACTAGATTTAAAGCTCTACGGGGCAGAGACCTCTTTCTTTATGTCGCAAGGTTCAAGCACTTGTATATGAATTCATGTAAATAATTACATATCTATTTATATTTATAGACCTCCTTGTATGACCTTTTGTATTATAATATACAAACATAAGCACGGTGGCTCAGTGCTGACTGGAGGTTTGTTCCCTCTGTGTTTACGTGGGTTTTCATCTGGGCACTCCGGTTCCCCCACAGTCATGAAGATATACTGGTATACACAAAATAAAGTAATTAGATTGTAAGCTCTTCGGGACAGGGCATAAGATGTTGGTGCTATATAAATCAATAATAATAATTATGAAAATGATCTGCAAGGAGTTTGTATGTTGGTTTTCATCTGGGCACTCCTGTTTCCCCCACAGTCATGAAGATATACTGGTATACACAAAATAAAGTGATTAGATTGTAAGCTCTTATAACTATAAATGTATTCACAAAAAAAATTAAAATAATTTCTATTGAACTGCAATTTCTAGAATCATTTTTCTTATTATTTATAATAGTTTATAATAGTTTATGTTAATTTGCCATTATTTGAAATCCAATAGAATCTTCTCTCTCGCAATTGGTAGATCAATGTACAGTGTTGGTTTTCAAAAAGCACAACAGTGTAAAAGTTAGCTCTCTGGCCCCATCTTGTGGAAGATCCTGTTGTGGTTACTTTTTAATCCCCCTTTCAAATGTAACATATCAAAAACAGCATTTATGTAAAAGTAAATGCCCTGCAGTCAGATATTACTTACCATATTCTAATGTGTGACCCCAATCTATTAAAAATATTAATGTGATGCTGCAGAAAGCAGATGAGAAGTGCTTTTGTGATTTAAAGGGGTAAAAAGCAATTTGGATATGTACACAGAGAAATTATTTTTTTTATATTGCCCATTACTGGAAACTATGATTCTTCCCAATTATCATGGATCCGACGGTATCGGGGCTTTATCGGTACTGTGTGTACCCAGCTTAAGTAAGCAAGACCTGAGACTTCCCTTTAAGTCAGCAAAATCTGAGCACACAGGCTAAAATAGCAAGCACACATAAAGCTGCCAGAACATAAACCCACAAATAATAACTTTATTATATAACTATTATAGCTATTCATTTACAG
Organism: Hymenochirus boettgeri; assembly: GCA_019447015.1. Taxonomy (NCBI): domain Eukaryota; kingdom Metazoa; phylum Chordata; class Amphibia; order Anura; family Pipidae; genus Hymenochirus; species Hymenochirus boettgeri. Next base: position 321,353,949 of record CM033470.1, on the reverse strand, counting down.
CAACCAATCAGATCATTTTTACTGATTGTTTAGTACAGATTAATAGAACAGGCAAACATTTGCTCTATTTATTGCATAAGACCCTTAAATTATTAACACCCTAAGAAAGATTATATACAATTGCTTTAACAAGCTCCAGCTTTATAATAATACATATTAGGTCTACCATTAGGATATGTATAGTTTAGTATAGTATAGTATTGTATGGTATATAGTATAGTATAGTATATAGTATAGTATAGTATTGTACAGTATAGTATAGTATAGTATAGTATTGTATAGTATATAGTATAGTATAGTATAGTATTGTATATTATAGTATTCTATTGTATAGTATATAGTATAGTACTATTGTATAGTATAGTATAGTATTTGAGGTTGAATAAAGACATACGTCCATCCAGTCCAACCTACTCAATACCCACATTTCCTGCCAAACTGTTGATCCAGAGGAAGACAAAAAAAAACAAAAAACCCCACCAGAATTATGAAGGGGATAAAATGTCCTTCCTAACTCCAAGTGGCAATCAGAAATATCCCTGGATCAACTCTACTTTATATATTTTAGTTATCTATTTGCCATTAGGACCCTACACAGATGGAGACTTTCAGGGAGATTCAATAAAAGTTCTTATTGTTAAAAATGGTGCTAATTTTGCCCCAACCAATCAGATGTTATTTAACTGTTAAAAAAAAACATATGATTGGTTGGCGCAAAATTAGCACCATTTTAACGATAAAAGAGATAAAATGACTGCTAGATGGATTTGGAATCACAGAGGTCGCGACACAAAGACACACAAAAAATGGCAGAAAAAAAAGCCAACTCTAATAATTATGGAAATGTGTTAACTACCGATAATAAAATCACCACGAGAATGATCGTTTCATAGTGAAATCCTGTTGCTGTTATGTGAATGAATAATAGTGAAATATGTACAATATGATTCCATTTATATGAAGGTTCCATTCATCTCTATGAAAATGGTTTTCTAGCTGTGTAGGAAGACATCTAAGCATCCTTGGAATGCGTTCAGCCAATACATAATTTTAGGCCAGTTTTTTCCACCATCTATTAACACAAATCCCCTATTCCTCCTATCAGTTTAGTTGTCCATCTCTGTACTTTTCTAATTTGTAGATGTCCTTTCTGCGGACTGGTGTCAAAAACTGCACAGCATACTCAAGATGGGGTCTTATAATGGCTCTATACAGTATTTTGTAATACTATAAATACTCTATAAAGTGTTTTATTTAGCAGATACTGACTGACACTAAACAGAGTTGCTAAGATCACAATATCTCCCATGTCCTTTTTTTGCCCAAATGCATTTGTCAACATTAAACCCCATTTTGCCATTTTGTAGCCAAATCTCCAAGTCTATTTAAATATATTGCACTGACCCTATAGCCCATCAAAATTTACTATTATCAGCAAATACAGAGGCCGTACACTCAACACCTAATACTGCGCCATTTTTGAACTGATACATATATGTGAATAGATTGGGTATTGACATGTAAACTGTAAAGCCACATGAGTAGTTCAGTTACTTTTACATAAAAAAGACCTAAACAAATTCTGTTTGTTTGGGCAGCAATTCAGCACCTTGGATAGTTGCCTTTTCTTTCTCTATGTTGCATTGGAGAAATTGAGCTCTGTAAAGCAGGGCTAGATATTTAATATCACCATGTCTAAATGCGGTGCTGTGTTCCATCCCTATTAATTGGACTTTGGTTGAGCAGATCTCTAAATGCCTAATAGGGCACGTTCAACCCCACACGAAAATAACTTCAAAACCCCTTCAAAGGCCACAATACCTTCCTGTCCCTCAGACATCCTTGAAGAGGTGAAATCTTCTAGAATCTCACTGGCAGCTCCTGTCTTCTTCTCGGTTTTTAAAGGCAACAGACGTCAGTCATTGCTGTGACAGTGATGTCACAAACAATCGTGAACAGCTTGCACGACTTTACAGGTGGCATGAACATTCCGAATGGTGGTTGGCAAAAGAAGAATTCCTCTCTTTAGGGGCATTGGCGGGGACAGGTTAGTTTCATGGTTTTTAGGTTTTGGGAGGTGCTGAAAGTAAGATTTTTGTGTGGGGATGGCATTGCTTTTGGGGCAGCAACTCTCCAGTCCAATCAGCAAATTTAATGTTAACCCCGGCCGGCTGTATACATTTATTTACTATTGGCCAGTAAAGGCCACACATGCCTAAAGAGGTAAACACGCAGGTGTCTCCAGGCTAAAAGACCAGGTAGCAGAAGTGAAGACCTCGTCTTTAACCATCCCTGGAACATTAATAACCTTGACCAGATTTATCCCAACCAAACCCAAAGCACGTTCATTTTTGCATGGTCCAAGGGAAAAATATCATCAGCTTATTATCAGTATAGCTATAAGGAGGCTAAAAGTATGTAAATAACAATCTGATTTTACTATCTTTATACAACCGTGCTGAAATATTTACCACAGTGTTTTTTGGTTTGATTTGGGTCCACAACCACCGTTCCCTCCTGCTATGCAGTGAGCTTGCCTTCCCATTGGTCAGACCCAACTGAAAAAGCAAACCGTGAAGTGGTGGATGGGCTTAAAATAATTTGGCCAAGTTATTGAACTAATTGCTTTTAATTTATCCAGAGAGAAGGGCAGGCTTTTTAAAGCAGCATCATAGAGGGAATAAACATGTAAGCAAATTGAATGGGGTGTGCACTAGGCTTCTATTTTGTATGAATACCGGTAAGGGGCATCAGAGCAAACGCCGGAGAGGTTTAGGTCCTCACCCTGCACCCTGGGTATTTTTAGGAAGAGCGTGGAATGGTTTCTAAAAGTTAAATTGCCTTTAAAACTATATGATAAAATGATTATACAGTAGCAGTGAAGGTTAAATAAAGACATATGTTTACTTACTTAAAAGGTTTCACCCTACCCATGATGCCTACCTATCAGTTAATCCAGAGAAAGGAAAATATGTTTAGATGAAATAAAGCCCAGAGATGGAACATTCCATAGACATGGCTTATGCCTCCCAACTTTGGGAATAGAGTAGAGCAGGACATGGACGACAAAGTGGTTTGCTGTTCACATAATGTACAAAAGCAGTTACTTAGTGTTGTTACCCAGCATCCTCCTGGGGAATACCAGAGTACTAATACATAATACATGATTGGCTAGGACTAGGTACAGAATAGCAGACTGGAAATTCTAAAGGTGCCTATACACTACATCAGTGATGTCAAATGTTGGCTCTACAGATATCAAGAAACTACAACTCTCAGCATGCGTTGCACACTGCAACTATTCACAGGTGCCGCCTCCCCAACTTAAACTTCCCCAACCACATTTTGCATTGGTCCTTTGCATAGATTAGAAAACCTGAAGTCATTTACAGATACAGGAAGTCCTCCGGTATTCCGATGATCCATTGACTCTTTCCGACACATTTTAGGGAGATTCACCCAGAGCCGCAGATGCTCCTAGAAAAGATGCACCACAGGCTGTGCGTCTCTCAGTAAATTTCAATCCGTGTAAGTATTTAACGCCAGTAATCAGCAAGTAGGTTAATATGGGCCAATAGTCCGATAGGTAGGCTATATGTGGGCTGCTTTTAATTTGACAGGAAATCGTAATGCGTTCTGGATAAGGAGTTATATGCAGTGGCACAACTGCAGGGGCCCGTTCCCCCCGCAAGGTTGGAAGCCGGGCCCCTGACCCCCCTCCCAGAAGATCTGCGATCAGCATATTTTACATACACACATTGATCAGGGATCATTTGGGAAGGGGAGTGCGGGCAGGGGTGTTCCAATGGTTTTTGACACCTAAAACAACTTTTAAATGCCGCCTATCGGCAGGTGAGGGCGGCACGTAAAGGGGCGTGGCTTCATAAGTGAACATAGGCGACGCTTGTGAGGGTGGGCATGGTGGGCTGACTAACACTGACTGGTGAACTGGAGGGCTGACTTAACACTGATTGGTAGACTGGTGCTGAAATGCAGTATTGCTGAAAGGAGATTTTTTTTTTTTTTTTAAAAACTGCCGCCTTTTAAGTGTTCTGCAGGGGTGCGCCCTGAGCAAAGGTTTCAACTTGCTTCATGGTTGGGGCACCCCTGAGTGCGGGCCCTCTTACCTCCCAGACCCCCCCACCCTGCAGTTGCAGGCCCTGATGTTCTACGACTGGTTATATCTTGATGAGTGACATGTACATTTTCTTGCTTTGGGGTACCTACCTCTCTCGCCAGGCATCTACCCAATGCCCAAGTGAGTGTGAGAGATGCTAGGGTAGATATGGCTGGCTTAATGTTACTGGGCTGAGAGTTCTGTAGCAGTTTACACATTAATGTCTGTGTTTTGAGTTATTTTGAGGGGACAGCAAATTTATACTGATATACAAGCTGTACACTGACTACTTTATATTGTATCAAAGTAAAGAATATCTTCAAGTATCGTCACAGAGCGTAACGTTAAGGGCCCGGGCCCTCCCGCAGGCTTGGAGGCTGGGCCCCTGAAACACCCCCTTTCCATGCCCAATCAGCTGTTTTTAAACAGCGGATTGCACGTCCACAGTAAAGGTAAGTATGATCAGACCGGTACCAGTCTTTTAAACACCTGATCGCACGTCCACAGTAAAGGTAAGTATGATCAGACCGGTACTGGTCTTTTAAACAGCTGATCGCACGTCCACAGTAAAGGTAAGTACGATCAGAACAATACCGGTCTTTTAAACAGCTGATCGCACGTCCACAGTAAAGGTAAGTACGATCAGAACAATACCGGTCTTTTAAACAGCTAATCGCACATCCACAGTAAAGATAAGCATGATCAGACCGGTACCGGTCTTTTAAAAAGCTGATCACACGTATCTTTCCTGAGGACGTGTGATCAGCTGTTTAACATCTGATTGCGAGCGCCATAGGTCGCTGTAGCATTGTTATGCTACTGGTATTGTCCTATTAAAGATATAATAAAATATTTACAATAATGTGCGGGTGTGCTGACTATTGGGACATACTGTATGCTTACTTAGAAGAAGAAAAAAAGACACTTAGACCAGAATTTACAGTTCATTGGCAAAGCCCATTTGGACACTACTACAAAGAAACGACACATCACAACAAAGTACATTAATCAGCGCTAATGATTTCATCCCTTTCCCATTTTCCTATCTGTTAAAGTGTCTAATTATTAATGACCTGGTTTACATTGTGTGTCTGGATGCCCTTGGACACAGTTGTTTTTTCTGCTGGAAGGAAATTTAGTTTACTGCTTTAATCAAACGGTTGTTACATGTGGTTTTTCTTTAATGTTTTGCTAGCTGCCCCGTGTTATTTTCCTAAAGTATTTAATTTGGCTTGAAAAAGCCAAATTCCTGTTCTTTCTAATTCTTCTTTTTCTTCTTCTTCCGTTTTATTCTTCCGCTTTTTTGGACTGTATCTCCTCCCACAGTTTTTGACCTAGAGACATAAAAATTCGGTACAGACGTGCGGGGCATATAGGAGAAGTGTGCTATCTTCTAGCTAAGGAATCCGCAGAAGCGTTACGGCGTAATTGGCGAATTTCTGTACATTTTTTCCCATAGACTATAATGGTTCCAATCCTCAAATGTGGATATTTCAAAACAGTTTGTTTCATGGTCATAAATACAAATAGTGATACCCCCAACCCCCCACACAGACACAGGTACATCCACCTACTGACCTACCTTTCCATTCCCATGTAAGCCATACTTAAAGGGGTAACTATAGTCAAAAGACTAATTTTGATCAATCATCAATGAAAGTTATATAGTCATACATAAAAAAACACATACACCCAAACTCATATTGGGACACACACCTACTGACCTACCTTTCAATTCCCATGGAAGCCATATTTAAAGGGTAACTAAAGTCAAAAAAACTCATTTAGATTTATCCTGAATAAAGGATAGTTTTATGGTTGTAAACAAAAAAAAGACATACCCCCTCAACCAGACCCAGGTACACACACCTACTGATCTACTTATCCATTATAGTGGCAGCCATACTTAAAGGGTAACTAAAGTCAAAAAAACTAATTTAGATTTATCCTGAATAAAGGATAGTTTTATGGTTGTAAACACAAAAAAGACATACCCACTTAACCAGACACAGTTACACACACCTACTGATCTACTTATCCATTACTGTGGCAGCCATACATAAAGGGTAACTAAAGTCAAAAAAGCAAATTTTGATCAATAATAAAAAAAGGTTTCTTTTTTTAACCCCCAATGTGATACAGGTATACACACCTACTGACCTACCCCTCCATTACTGTTGCAGCCATACTTAAAGGGTAATTAAAGTAAAAAAAAACTAATTTTGACCAATCATCAAAAAAGTTTGTTTTTTTAACCCCCAACCCAACACAGGTACACACACACCTACTGACCCACCCTTCCATTTCCATGGCAGCCATATTTAAAGGGTAAGTATAGTAAAAAAATCACATTTTGACCAATCATCAAAAGAGTTAGTATTTTATCCCCCAACCTGATATGAATTGCACACACACCAACTGACCAACCTTTAATGCATGTGACATATTTAAAGGGTAAGTAAAAAAACAACAATGTCCTCTTCATTGGCATTATTGAGTTTTAAAATCTGCAGCACAAACACACAAATTCCCTTCCAAAATGCAGTATTTCAAGCCAAATTCAAAGTTTATACTTAAACTTTCCCTTTCTAATTTTATCTGATTTTTTTAAAAAAAGAAGGAAATTAAAGGGCATGTTCACCCCAAAATCTTCTATAAATATGTTAATCACCCCCAAATCCGACGCTCCTGAAAGAACTTATGGGCCTTAATCTTCCTCTGCAGCTGAAACCTTGGTTACGAGCATGCACAGCAGCAGAGGAAGTGGCTTGGGCAGCAACTCTCTAACATTGGGCTTGACATCTCTGTCACTGCTTTGGCTGGTGGTATAAAACTATATTGCCTAAACCCCATTATCATACCTATGGCTACATTTGCCAAGTGACAATACTTCTACCTTTCGTTGTGTTGTCTAATGCTGGCCATTCACCTAGATTTTAGATAGATTCAAGGTTCCATTGTCAAATCTATCTATCTATCTAAAAACACCATCAGTTTAAAGGGCAAGTCCAGCCCAAAAATGAAAACTTACATACAGGTAAATCATCCTCCAAAACCCTAAACGGTAATAGTTTGAAAAGTGAAATATATAAGTCTAACATGAAATCCTGCACAATGTCCTGTTTCCCCTGTTTCTGCTTCCTGGTTCTTCCAGTTATCAACTGTCAGTTATGGATTTGACAGTTGACATCACAGCCAATGACTGAATGTTAATCCCCTGTCTGCCTCTTCTGAGCATGCCCAGGCTCAGTACAGACTCAGTACAGGTTTCTAAATTGCTCAGTTTCCATGAGGCCTCCAGAAGTATAGCAGGCATACAGTGATGAATTAATAGGACAAACTATAATATATCAACATATTTTAAAGAGACCATTCTTTCTAAAAGATGTTCTTATGGGGGTGGAGTTGTCCTTTAACCTCCCAACATTCCCTCATCATTTCCATATTGGACCATTTGATTTGCATAATATCGATGCAGGCAGTCGTCCTAACATTAACAATAGCAATCAGGTATCTTATCTCCCCTGGTCTACCAACAGACCGAGCAGCACGGGGAGACCATAAGTCTCGGGAGGACCGGCACCTCCACACAACAGAAACAGTCAGACGTCTCAGCTAAACAGTAAAAATGGAAGGGACGAGTCTTCAACCCGGTGCAAAATAGAATCCTTTATTGTGTCACATGGCCAACAAATGTGAGGAAAAAACCACTACAGGAACCTATCCCTGACGCGTTTCGTGACAATGGTCACTTTATCAGAGTCGTCCTAACATTGCAGGAACCTTGGGAGGTAGGTTTTTTCCTAATCAATGGCCCAGCTGTCTAAAATCTGCTTATTCACAGGGAGATTCATAAAGAGCTGCACATGCTCTGGACAAATCTCCCGCAGCACTTTTACCAGAGGCTGTATGTCTCCTCCAGTATTTGCACAGCCGCTGCAAACCAAGGGATAAATCGTAAATTGGTTAGCCTGACTTTAAAAGAGAGCTGTGCCCACCCTCCGCCTCCTAGAAAATTACCCTGCCAATGTCTGACAACTTTTCCCCCTTGCTGCTGCTTTGACTCTCCTTTTCTGCTGTGTTTTTTCCAGCCCAATGCAAGGGTTAGGGCTCATTCACAACAAAATAAGAGGAAGGAGTATTATCTATGTCAAAATAAGAGGAAGGAGTACTGTCTATGGCAAAATAAAAGGAAGGAGTACTGTGCACTTACAGTTGATAAAAAGTAGAACATTGGACAGCCCCTCACACTGAGCATGTCTGAGCCAGTGACTAAAAGATGACAGAGAGGTTAGGAAAAAAACAAACAAATACAATAGAAATCAGGTAGACACATGCAAACCTTACTCTACTTGGTGCATCAAAGTTACATTACATAAATGACATAAATGTCCGGATATAACAAGATTAAAAAAAATTAGAACGTGAGTATGTGTCGGATTTTTTTAATGATAATATATTCTGGTGACTAGGGTTTATGATATATGTTACATTGTACAGTATATTGGTGTTTTTTATACATAGATGTGCACAGTGCAATTAAAGGAAGATTTTTTTGCATAGTAGAACACTTTATTTTAGTTCTGATGTTTGTTTTTATTGTAATATAAAGGTTATGTGAGTGCTAATATGGAGAACTCTAATATGGGATCATAGTGTTGTAATGTGCAGGTTTGTTTTTCTCCAGTGCCACCTTATTCTAAAGGTTCATACAGACACAAGGATCCCTTTATGATTCCCTACCGCCAGACGAACGTCCATTTTTGGCAAGAATCTGGACGCCCAGCCTACTTACCATACACAAGCTGATTCTCAGCCGTGACGGATGCTCGTGGGAAGTCAGGCATCCTTGTGTCTGTGTACTTAGCTTTGGAGGTTTACAGCACCTTATCTTGTCCTTGTTCACATTGATATATGCTCCTGTATGATGTCTAGTGCTTTCTGCTCCCAATAGGGTGGCAGGAATGGGCAGGGTTCATCATCACCAGGACTGGTTGTGGCATGGTTGGTGGTGGAGAAGGACTCTGCTACAAAGTCTCCTGCAAGTATCTCTACTCTTTCATTGTATTCTGTGCAACTACAAAGGTCGCATGTACCTTAAAGCCAGACCTGGTGTAAAAATACGATGTTTAAGAAAGGATGATCATTAATTGAAACCCTACCTACAGCAACCAATCAAAAATTGGCTTAAATTTAGTCCTCCTGCAACTGACCACTCAAACCTAATTGCTGGTTGGCTGCCACAAGAGATGTAATAAAATTGCACACACTTTGTGAATTGCTTTCTCTGTCTGTATAAGGGACAAGAGGGCATGCATGCTTATTATGAAACTGTAGTAAAGTCTGGTTTGACCAACAAATTAGAACAGACATTCTGTTCATTTAGTGGATTGCTGGGGGGTTGTGTTTGACAACATCTGGAAGGCAGCAGGTTGCCCATGCATGAGTTAAAGGAATTAGCAGTTTATTGTGTTTGCAGTTATCCCTTGTTCCTTCTGATTCACCCTTTTAACTGTTTCTTTTTTCTTCAAAGAGCTGGAGTTAGTTGCCAATGTCCTTCATTGCCACAGAACTTTCTGCCAGATTGAAAGATCGTGTTCCAGGGAACTTACCACCATGTACACAGATTAACCCTTGACTACCTTTGTTTGATTTGTCAGTTTAGGATAAGGTTGTTGCCTTATGCCTTTTATTGCAAGTTACGGGACCTACCTTGTTGGTAGAAGGGTGTCTGGTGTCACTACAGCTGTCGTTTGTGTAGATGAGGGATGGCCTATCCTTTAAACAGCATTGTTTAAACAGAAGAGTTTTGCTTTTAAGCTTGAAGCCTGAGAATTCCAGGCAAATGTGTCCTACCACTGATTAGCTGTGCGCACTGCTGATAACTCTCAGCTGCTTTCCTATGTTGACGCTTTGTGTGTTGTAGACACAGCAACCTTAAGACGAGAGTCCAAAAGACGCGTTTCACCTTCTCAAAAACAATGGCCATGAAAATGCTTTTAATGTTCTTTACAGAGTATTTGCCAAATAATTATTCTCCAGCGTTCCCTAGGTCACTGTATTCCCAGTCAACCTTTGGAAGGCGTCATTTAAATTAGTTTGTGTTGTGACACCACTTTCCCTTAAATTCAGTTATGCTGGCCACACACTATAAACTTACATTCCAATATTCATGCAACATCAAAAGAACTGCCTTGTTCCATCTTTTTTAAGGTGGACTTGTACTCACAAATGAATGTGGCAAGATAGAAAAAAGTAAAACCACTTGCTGTTAAATTTTTCTTTAGACATTTAAGAGAAATAAACATTGAACCATCAACCATGCTAATAGGCTAATAAACTAGCAGTAAGCCATGTTGCTAAGTTTTTTTAAACCCTTGTCGGGCTCATTCGTTTCTCAGTGGGGGCAATCCCTTGATTCACCAACAGATGGCAGCACAAAGGTTAGATCTCATCCCCAATTAACTTGGGCAATCGCTCAATTCACCAACAGTAACAAGTAACTTGTAAACGAAACTGGTGGTTTTGAAAATCCGTGGATCTGACAAATTTTTAAAATTTCGAAAATAAGGAAATAGAAAATTTATAAATTGCATTGAAATTTTTTCAGAAAATTAATTTGGGAAAACCTGTGATTGAAAATGGAAGTTTCAAGATGTAATCGAAATTTCAAAAAAATTACGATTCAATTGGGTTAGAATCGGATATTTGGAACTTCAATACATTCTGCAGGGATGCTGTTAGAACAGACGGCAGCACATAGGTTAGACCTGATCCCCAATTTCTTTAAAGGGGACTGAAAAATGGGATAAGGGGTGGTTTGTAAAAGTTCAAATAAAACTTTAGGTAAATTGACAGGAATTGCTTTCCTGAGTATTTTTGCAATTTACTTTCATTGTTTTTTTGTTTTTTTTATATAGTTGTAAAAAAATAGTTGGGGCCAGTAGTGGGTTAAATGTTAGTTTTGGGGTGGACATGCCCTTTAAATAATATGCTTGTGAAGGTTCTCATTCATCCAGGTCATGGTATATCTGTTGTATTCAATTAGATCAACTGGACTTGAAATGCAGTTCTTGAAGACGTCTTCAAGAACTACATTTCAAGTCCAGTTGATCTAATTGAATACAACAGATATACCTTTAAATAATACCTTTAGGTTTAGTCCAGATCTGATGTTATACTAACCTAAGGGACAAGTTCACCCTCATAAAATTGATATATATAACAAAATATGAAATATAACAAATTATTATCTATATATATAGTCAATGTATGTATGTATGTATGTATGTATGTACAGTATGTATGTGTGTTTGTATGTTCCTGAAAAACTTCCAAACGGCTGGGACAATTTTCATAAGACTTGGTACATATATGTATAAGGAGCTGGAAAAGAGCATAGGCTACGTACCCCCTTTTTTCTGCCATCTGGTGGTGAATCGAGTAAATTAAGTTAATCGTACCCCTTCCTAATATCACAGATTGTTCAGGGCAGTTGTTTCATTTTGTTCTGTTGTTGCTGTGATAGGAGGATAGAGCTGTCAATCATGAGGAGCAGCAGACCATGTGATGTAGAAATGTCATGTGACCACACACTGTCACCTCCTCTCACTTGTGGCTCACCAGAGTCATGATTAAGAGTTCAGAGAAGGCAGCTATGGAAATGTGTAGTGTTACTTAAGGAAACACAATGACAGCTGTGAATGGGATGGAGCTGCCACACTGCAATAAAACTGCATTGTAAGGGGTTCATTTCACTTCACACCTGGGGTCTCTTTTCCCACAAACTACTTAAACCCCAGTATTAAAGGCCACGTACACACTGTTATCACTCACCTTTCCTTTCCATGGGTCATTTTTGCAAGCAAATTGTGTTTTCTGGGGGACATTGTGTGTCAATAATGATCGATAGCGGTAAGAAATAAATTAATGTGAGATGTCTTAACCCATTGTTAAAGGGGAAGTTGATGCGATATGCGCTAAAGGGGAAGTTGATGCGATATGCGCTAAAGGGGAAGTTGATGCGATATGCGCTAAAGGGGAAGTTGATGCGATATGCGCTAAAGGGGAAGGTTGATGCGATATGCGCTAAAGGGGAAGTTGATGCGATATGCGCTAAAGGGGAAGTTGATGCGATATGTGCTAAAGGGGAAGTTGATGTGATACGCACTTAAGGGGAAGTTGATGCGATACGTGCTAAAGGGGAAGATGATGCGATACACGCTAAAAGGGAAGTTGATGCGATACGCGATACGCACTAAAGGGGAAGATGATGCGATACATGCTAAAGGGGAAGATGATGCGATACGCACTAAAGGGGAAGTTGATGCAATACGCGCTAAAGGGGAAGATGATGCGATACATGCTAAAGGGGAAGATGATGCGATACGCGCTAAAGGGGGAGTTGATGTGATAGGCGTTAAAGGGGAGTTGATGTAATATGCGCTAAAGGGGAGTTGATGCGACACACGCTAAAGGGTAAGTTGATGTGATATGCTTTAAAAGGGAGATGAAACGATATGCGCTAAAGGGGAGTTGATGCGATACATGCTAAAGGGGAAGTTGATGCGATACGTGGTAAAGGGGAAGTTGATGCGATACGTGGTAAAGGGGAAGTTAATGCGATACGCGCTAAAGTGGTAGTTGAAGCGATAGGTGCTAAAGGTGAAGTTGATGCGATACGTGCTAAAGGGGAAGTTGATGCGATACATGGTAAAGGGGAAGTTAATGCGATACGCGCTAAAGTGGTAGTTGATGCGATAGGTGCTAAAGGGAAAGTTGATGCGATACGCGCTAAAGGGGAAGTTGATGCGATACGTGGTAAAGGGGAAGTTGATGCTAAACGTGGTAAAGGGGGAGTTAATGCGATATGCGCTAAAGTGGTAGTTGATGCGATAGCTGCTAAAGGGAAAGTTGATGCGATACGCGCTAAAGGGGAAGTTAATGTGATACGCACTAAAGGGGAAGTTGATGCGATACGCGCTAAAGGGGGAGTTGATGCGATACGCGCTAAAGGGGAGTGGATGTAATATGCGCTAAAGGGGAAATTGACGCTATACTCGCTAAAAGGGAAGTTGATGGGATGATACACACTAAAGGGGAAATGAATGCAATACTCACTATGCTAAAGGAGAAGTTGATGCGATGCACGCTAAAGAGGAAGTTGGTGAGATATGCCTTAAAGAGGAAGTTGGTGTGATATGTGTTTAAGGGAAAGTTGATGTGATGCATGTTAAAGGGGTAGTTGATGCAATATGCATTAAAGGGGAAGTTGGTATGATACGCTTTAAAGGGAAACTTGGTGTGATACGCCTTAAAGGTGAAAGTGGTGTGATAAGCCTTAAAGGGGTAGTTGATGTGATACTCCTTAAAGGGGAAGTTGGTGTGATACATGTTAAAGGGAAAGTTGGTGTGATACGTGTATCAACTTCCCCTTTAACTTCAAAGCTTATCATATCAACTTCCCCTTTACCAATGGGATACAACACCTCCCATTAATTTATTTTTTGGCGAAAATACCAACAATTTTTTGCCCCCCAAATTTGGACATTTTGCAATATCCCCTTATTGCACAACAATAACCCCCAAATGTCGTGAAGTAAGTTAATTGGGGATGAGGTAAACTTTGAATGGGTCAGGTTAGAAAGCTGCAGGTCCAGGTTTGTTTAATTTTGGATGCAGGTTTGGTCTGGATCTTTAGAAAAACAGGGCAGGATGTCACATCCTGAGGACGGCTAAGGCATTAGTCAAAATACATTGATGTTGCACAAATAAAAAAAAGTTTGAAGCAAAGACCGATGAGTGTATATATATATATATATATATACACAAATACAAGGATATGCAGCTCAAACCTTTATTGTAAATTACCTTCAGGTGCGGTGCAAAGGAGAACCGGCAATTTATACATTACACAAAAGTCTCCAGCACTCAACTACACATATAAGCACAAATGAATTAGATATAATAAACATATATGCAAGCAACGAAGGGTAATTACCTGCACTAAAGTTAAAATGGATACATTCAGTTACATTGTTTGTACAAACTTGCGTGAGCTGATGCCCCACTCCAAGGCAGTATCCCAGCATCAGTCCTAACCTAATGAGTAAAGTTCAATCCCAGGGGGAACAAGACCATACCTGCTTCTCTCTTTATCTAGTATGACCTATACCAGGGAATCATGGGAGCTTACAGAGCATATATATATGTCTCGCACTCTCACTTGTACTTCCAATGCCCCGGTGCCTCCAGAATATAGATACCAAAATGAACAAATAGCGGAGCACTCGTGGGACTTTTTAACAGGCAAAAACATTTATTTCACGATCTACGCATTTCGGCTGACTGCAGCAGCCACCCTCAGGATGTGACATCACTGCAAACAAGTGATATTTAACAATTCAGGTAAGACCCCTCCCTAGTGTTGTATTGTATATATACAATATAAGGATTGTGGAAGCACTCCAATTAGGCTAATTTACAACTACATTTAGCGTTAGTGCTACTGATCTGGTCAAACATTTATACAAACATAGAAAAGATAATCAATGCACATTCCTAGGCCCCATACAATATCATATTATCTGCACACTGGCATACTTTATAAACAAAAGGGTTTTAGTATACATTACTGTGATCACATGAATGAAAAGCCTTCCAACCACGTCAAGGTAACCCCAGTCTGGAAGGTCCTAACTTCTAACCTTTTTAAATGTCTTTTACTTCAATTACCATTAGCAAAGCTTTGCATTTCTCATAGTTGCACACTGGATCCATATAACAGGCTTTCACTTCTCTCACTGTAAGAATGAGAAATGCAAATGTTTTCTAAAAGTATATTTTTACAGGACAGTTGTCCTTTAATACAGTCGGACTTAACCCAGACGTAGGAATCCAGCAGTTTAGGTCCTCACCCAGGAACCAGGAAAAGGGGGTGAGTACAGTTGCCCTTTAAAAAGATTGGTTCATCCCAGACATTATCAAGGCCTGACCGGGTGTGACCATCTGCTTTACACATGCACTTTAAGCCATTTCAACAAGTAACTATTACAGTTAATGAAAGTGGATTCTGGAACAGTTTTTAATCCTCCTGTATTATGTAAAGGAACCGCTACACGGACGCCTGCCAGCCCAGAAGTGGACAGACTGGAACTTTAATGGTAACAGCAGTAGGCAAGATGTGGTACAGTGACCCAGGAGAATTACATGAAAGGGGAAATATAACCACAAGTGGAAAGAGCCTGCAGCGTGCAGTGTTCCCATTACTTTGAACAAAGTTCACTTTGTATTACTTAACGATTTCTAATAGATGAAAAATAACATAGAAAAATGGCTGTAAAATAGATTTTCACCTGTAAACACCGGTACTTTCAGGGCTATGATCCAAAGGCGATAATTACTGTAAAGTGCCCTCTTTAGGACGTGTCCACTCTACACAACGCAAACACATTGCAAATACCATAAAATGCATGCTGTTTTGCCGTGTGCTTTTGCTTTCTATGCATTTTTAAATGAACAATCATGCAAAAAGAATCTGCAACCAAAGAATACTGGGAGTTGTAGTTTCCAAACATCTAGTGGGACGAAAGTTACACACCCCTGACGTATATAATGAGCATGATGCAAGGCTGGTCAGTATTCCCATTAGAATATGAAGAAGGCTGTATTGGTTTTAATGTAGTTATACTGCATGAGTTTAAAGGGCATGTCAAACCTTAAAAGGAATATAATTAGTAGTTATAAACTAATAAAAATAGTGCACATATCATCTTCCCCACTACCAAATTTCCCCGTCCTGCCCCCGGGTAATTTATCATACCGAAATAATTCTGGGGTAAACACTGTGTATATGTGCCAGATACAAATCTAACATGATGCAGATACAATCTGATACACAGAGACAAACCCATTCTTCTTGTTTTCCTGTCAGATCTTTTACTGCAGCGGTCTCCCTGGCACCTTTTGAGATACAAAATTGCATGCGATTGGGGATAAAAATGGTAATTGCATGCGACTGCGTATCGCAAACGGATGTGCAATCGCATCGCATCCGAAAACGCGCATTTTTCTTGCATTGCCGCCATTCTTATGGTAGAAAAAAATGCATGCGAAATCGCACAAAAATCACGCAAGTGTGGCCTAGCCCCAAAGAGGGGAAAGAAGCGGACGCAATTACTATGACATGCATTTCTTTATGTAAATGCAAGCGCATGTAAAAACGTACACAAGCGGATGGCAAAAGTGTGCCAGGAATGCCAGGATGTAAGGCAGGGAGATGTGCTTTGCTTATCGTTGGCTGCAGGTCTAGCTATAGGATATACAGTATGCACCTGCAGAGAAATGGCAAGGGAATCCATCAGAAACTATAATTTCACCTGGAATGTTGGCGAACGAATTCATCTGGCTTCAAACGGCCAAATTGCTTTTTTTTCTATTTCTTCCCCCCCCCCCAGTTATTTGGACTGTATGACAACCCACGGTTTTTGAGCTAGAGACACGAAGCAGATTTGCATTACACATAAGAGAAGTGTACTGACAGACACACATTTTCAAAAAATGTCCAACTAAATGCACAATAATACAAATATAACCTACCTCCTTAATGGATCCCTATGGGACCCAAGTAGCCAATAATATCCTTATAATCGGAGCGCTACTACGGAGTAGTAAATGTGAATACGCAATTTCAGCTTTACCATTTGGCCAATTTCCCCATAATCTACATTGACACATGGTCTGGTGAAAATATGTTGCAGTCCCTTATTTCTCTGCTTCCACCTCTGATTCCAAATGAAATTCAGACCCTTTGAACTTTGAGTTATTTCTGCTACTTTATCACTGCCTTTAGGGGTTTAAAACTTTCCTTCTTAATGTAACACACAGTTAAAAATAGAACCTATAGCTGAAAAACTGTGATATAATATGGTGCTGCTGGTTAATGTGTGTATTGTATTGTATAATATGACCAAATGTGAAAAGATAACGTTAAAAATCAATGAATGTGTGTGTGTGTGTGTGCCAGATTTTGCCTTGGGTCCCATTTAGCTTTAATCAGACTGTGCAAAAGACATTACCCTCGCCCGGATTGCATCTTGGGACAAGGCAATCAGATCCTGAACAGTGGTACAGAGTTTCACAAACTGTTCAAATCAAGACAGCTGGGAGGTATGGATGGAGAGCAAACTAACATCATCACCCCTGTCATCAGCGGCCCTGAAGGTTGGTGCAGACTTGTTTCCCCTTGTCACATGCTGGGCCAATAAGAAAGAGTTTGGCAATATTCCCACCTTTCGATCAAGAGATGGAAAAATATTAAATGGGGCCCCACACAGGGCAGGAATGTGTGTTGTGTGAACTATAAAACAGTTTTTGCCTCTGAAGCTACGTCCAAGACAGGAGCCCAGGTTGCCTTGTGAATAATCTTGCTCTGTGTCAATCACAAATACTGAACCCCCAATCTTTCCAGATATTAAAATAACCACACAAGATCACACGGCAATAACGGGGGCTGGGTGGCCTCATCTTTTTCTGCAAAGTTTTCTATTTTGTTTTTATTAAAAACAATCCCATCATAAATGTGGTCTATCGTTCTGTTTCCCATAGTGCTTTGCAGTTTGTGATGTGCCATTTTACCCTGTTGGGCTAGTGCCAAATGAAGATTTGACAAGCCAGAAGGTGTTAAAAGCAGAAGTGAATCTTGGGAAGAAGCAGAAAAAACAAAAAAGATGTTTAGGTAGCGACTATAAGTAAACTATATTGTTCTAATATAACTAGACAGTTATGCCCGTAATATAAACGGGCAGTGTCAGTTCCCGTTTAGGTCCGAGCATGCGCTTCATCAATGTGCCATTTCCCCACATGTGCAGAAGCCAAAAGACACACACACACACGGACTCAGGGACGCACGTTTAGGGTAAAATGGTGGTTATATGCTACCACATGCCAACAAAACGCAACCGCAGATGCACAAAATCGTATTGAAAAATGCTTTAAGTCATGATGCAATTTGTTGCATTATTTTGCATGTGTTTTGTGTGGTGTAGTGTGAACATAGCCATAGCCAAACATGGTCAGAAGTGCACAGTGTGCTTTTCTGTCTAGTTTTTTGCAATGTGTGTTCCAGTATATATGGAAAACAGATACGTTAAAGGGCAGAAATGCACGCAGCAGTGCGTATTTTCAACACAATGGACTGGAATGAAAACAACACAATCAGAGTGCAATCGTGTCAACACTATTGAATTCTATCAGCCTGATGCACCAAGAGCCACTATCGGCAACCAGATGCAAACAGCCAGAGATGTTATATGCTGAAAACGGCTCTTGGTGCATCGCTAACCGCCGTTTTAGCTGGCGTGATGCAATAGAATGCCGCTTATGCCATATAACTCTACTTGCAGCCGCTGCGCAGTTAGTTTTCGCATTAGACATGCAGCAGCCGCAATGAAGGAGTTTAAGTCATGCTAACCGATATAACATTGGTTGGCATGACTTAAACTCCAGAACAGGAGCGGTGCGCCCGTTGGTCAAAGTTATGATAATAAACAAATTACTGTAGTTATAATGATAAACACATTACTGTAGTTATGGTAATAAACACATTACTGCAGTTATAATGATAAAAACATTACTGTAGTTATGGTAATAAACACATTACTGTAGTTATAATGATAAACACATTACTGTAGTTATGATAATAAACACATTACCGTAGTTATGATAAACACATTACCGTAGTTATGGTAATAAACACATTACTGTAGTTATGGTAATAAACACATTACTGTTGTTATGATAATAAACACATTACTGTAGTTATGATAATAAACACATTACCCTAGTTATGATAATAAACACATTACCGTAGTTATGATAATAAACACATTACTGTAGATATAATAATAAACACATTACTGTAGTTATGTTAATAAACACATTACTGTAATTATGATAATAAACACATTACTGTAGTTCTGGTTATAAACACATTACTGTAGTTATGATAATAAACACATTACTGTAGTTCTGGTTATAAACACATTACTCTAGTTATAATAATAAACACATTACTGTAGTTATGATAATAAACACATTACTGTAGTTCTGGTTATAAACATATTACTATATTAATGGTATATCTCTTAGTTAGTTATAATAATAAACACATTACTGTAATTATGATTATAAACAATTACTCTAGTTGTGATAAACACATTACTGTAATTATGATAATAAACACATTACTGTAATTATGATAATAAACACATTACTGTAATTATGATAATAAACACATTACTGTAATTATGATAATAAACACATTACTCTAGTTATGATAATAAACACTTTACTGTAGTTATGTTAATACTAACTGTATATAACATTACTGTAGTTATGGTAATAAACACATTACTGTAGTTATGATAAAACACATTACTATAGTTATGATAAATACATTACTGTAGTTATGTTAATAAACACATTACTGTGGTTATCTTAATAAACACATTACTGTAGTTATGATAATAAACACATTGTAGTTATGATAAACACATTACTGTAGTTATGATAATAAACATTACTGTAGTTATGTTAATAAACACATTACTGTAGTTATGATAATAAACATATTGTAGTTATGATAAACACATTACTGTAGTTATGATAATAAACATTACTGTAGTTATGTTAATAAACACATTACAGTAGATATGATAATACACACATTACTGTAGTTATGATAATAAACACATTACTGTAGTTATGATAATAAACACATTACTGTAGTTATGATAATAAACACATTACCGTAGTTATGGTAATAAACACATTACTGTTACTTATGATAATAAACACATTACTATAGTTATGATAATAAACACATTACTGTAGTTATGATAATAAACACATTACTGTAGTTATGATAATAAACACAATACTGTAGTTATGGTAATAAACACAGTACTGTAGTTATGTTAATAAACACATTACTGTAGTTACGATAATTAACACATTACTGTAGTTACGATAATAAACACATTACTGTAGTTATGGTAATAAACACATTACTGTAGTTATGATAATAAACACATTACAGTTGTTATGGTAATATACACATTACTGTAGTTATGGTAATAAACACATCACTGTAGTTATGATAATATACACATCACTGTAGTTATGATAAGAAACACATTACTGTAGTTATGGTAATAAACACATTACTGTAGTTATGGTAATAAACACATTACTGTAGTTATGATAATAAACACATTACTGTAGATATGATAATAAACACATTACTGTAGATATGATAATAAACACATTACTGTAGTTATGATAATAAACACATTACTGTAGTTATGGTAATAAACACATTACTGTAGTTATAATAATAAACACATTACTGTAGTTATGATAATAAACACATTACTGTAGTTATGATAAACCCATTACCGTAGTTATGGTAATAAACACATTATTGTAGTTATGATAATAAACACATTACTGTAGTTATGATAATAAACACATTACTGTAGTTATGATAATAAACATTACTGTAGTTATGATAATAAACACATTCCTGTAGCTTATGGATTAATAAAAACATTATTGTAGTTATGATAATAAAACACTTACTGTAGATGTATGATATAATAAACACATTACTGTAGTATTGATAATAAACAACAATTACTGTAGTTATGATAATAAAACATTACTGTAGTTAGTAATAAACACATTACTGTAGTTTGATAAATAAACAATACTGTAGTTATGATAATAAAACACATTACTGTAGTATGATAATAAACACATTACTGTAGTTATAGTATAAACACATTACTGTAGTTATGATACTAAAACATTAACGTCAGTTATGTAATAACACATTACTGTTTGTTTTATGATAATAAACACATTACTGTAGTATGATAAATAAACACCTTCTGTAGATATGATAATAAACCACATTACTATAGTTATAGAATAAAAACAACATTACTGTAGTTATGAAATAAACACATTACCGTAGTTATGGTAATAAACACATTACTGATAAATATGATAATAATTTGCTTTGTAATGTATTTTAACCTTTTAAATGTGGGAGTATTTGTAAAGGATCGAAAGTGGTAATTACCGATTTCGAATCTTTATCGAAAATGTGGGCCTGGTCAAAGAATACCATTAGACAAGTATTTCAATAACACCCGGTATGGTCCATTAATAGCCAAGGTTTGTTTTGTGGCATGGTAGTAAAATAAGACGCAGACGCGTCATATGCAGATGATTGGTTTTATATGGACGTGGTGTTACTTTCTGACTGGTGTAGGATAACATACACACCTGGTAAACAAGCGATATGGATCATTTATATAAAACTCCAACCTTTGTCCTTTTATACGTGAATGTGTGTGAAAAAAATATAAATTGAAAATTCAACTGGAACGATAAAACATAACAATTATTAAATGCTGATTAAGTATTTATGTTAATATAAACAGGTCATATATTTCATTACTTTATGAGAAACTTATTTACAGCAAAATATATATTGCATATTATGAATAAAATCTGTATAAAGATACAAATGATGAAACTTGGCCATTGCTAAATTTAAAAACAAAAAATGTTAAAAATAGATATTAGAGGCCAAGTGTAAAAAATGTACAAAATAAAAGCTTATGAATGGGACCTTGATGTTGACACCCTGCGAATAAGTAGAAAGGTCCTAGATGTAAACCTCGTAGACATACATATCTAGATAACAAAAATACTTGGCTGAGTCTTTGTGAAAAGAGAAGATGGCAAATTAATATTAGGTTTGCAAACCTTGCGAACTCCCTTAAAGAGGTTTTAAATTAAAACACTTGTTATTCAGGTTATTCAATAAAAGCTCTTTAGGGCGATATTTACCCAGCAGCGCTGGTCAGGTATTTTGAGTTAAAGGTTTGCTAAGTGGTTTGCTACTAAGTGCAACTTAACTCCATATTATACAAGAATTACATAAAAGACACCCGCGTATCCGGCACTCACGATCAATATCGCATTTGCGCCGTTTTAGAGCATGACTTTAATGCCGCTAATAGCCGCGCTTTAAAATCACACTGTGGGTATATTGCTTTAGGATTTACCCACGTGTGCATATGTCTGTTATCGTTTAAAATGGTGCTAATTTTGCCCAACCAATCAGACAATAGCTTTCAAATGTTAAAAAAAGATCTGATTGGTTAGGGCACAATTAGCACATAAACAATAAGTAATTTATGAATCTCCCTGTTAGCATTCTCCCTGTTAGCCGAGGGATTGGTCTTTTATGAGGAAAAAGTAGATCACAATATCACAAAGCAAAATTAAAACCTTCTAAATGTTATAAAGACAGGGCTTGGAACCACTTTTTATTTGGCTTCAGAGGAGTGGAGGTAGACGGGCGAGGCTGATTCACCATTAAGGATAGTAATTAGCTTAGTTAATTTTGTTTAGTGTTCAGTCATCTTAAAAGGATATCTGTTGTATTCAATTAGATCAACTGGAATTGAAGTTTAGTTCTTGAAGACGTTTCGCTAGTCATCCGACTGGCGACACAACTTCTGCATGTACAATGCTGTTTTGACACCTATTCTGGGTGTTCCTATAACACCTCTTAGCCACTATCCAATCACGCCCTTAACACCTGGCTGTGATATGCTAATTGGGATTTCCAGGGTACATAATTGCCACAGATTCTGTACAAGTCACTTCTGAATTGAGAAAGCAGTCGGATATGACGCGAAACGTCTTCAAGAACTAAACTTCAAGTCCAGCTGATCTAATTGAATATAACAGATATACCATGACCCCCCATCATGCATCATAATATCAATATATTTTGCAAAAACTATGGGTTTTTGTACAGGACAAAATGCTATATCCTAGACAGCACTGCTAGTGGTGGCTGCGTTGAAGCTATGAATGCGCTGATGGCCACTACTGCAGCCGCCCTCACTGCAGCACAATCCTAACCCGCTTGAATGGCTAATGGCCAACTGAGCCGCTCACTACAGCAAACTCCTAACTGGTTGCAATAGTGCAAAGAAGGACAAATCTGCAGGTATCATGAAACTTTGGTTTGGGGGGTTCTAGTTATGAATATAAATTTTTATTTGAGGGTGGAATGGGCCTTTAATTTTTTTTTTTTTTGGCCCATCCAAGCGAGGGGTTAAAAAGGGGGTAAAATTGCCTATTCCAAACTGTTTAGCCCGGTTTAACCCCTTATGCAGGGTTTGCATGGATATTGCATAAGACAGCACACAGCCACTGCAAGCTATTCAATATCCCTTTGCAGCTCTGCTGTGGGACTTAAGACCATTTTGTAGCTAATGTTAAAAGGGGAAGAGTTCAGGAGCACCAACTGTCTGCACATCTTCTGAGGCACCACATGGGAAAGCCGCCAGGCTCATAATAAAACACGAGACTCAGAACAGGTTTCAAATTGCTCAGTTTCCATGAGGCCGCCAGAAGTATAGCAGCATACAGTAATGAATTCATAGGACAAAGTAGGATATATCAACATATTTTAATAGTCCATTCGTTTCTCAAAGATTGTTCTTATCGAGTGGTGGAGTTGTCCTTTAACCTCCCAACATTCCTCATATTTTCCAATTTGGACCACTTGATTCATATATCGATCAGGCAGTGTCCTAAAACATTACACTAGAAACATCAGGTATCTTATCTCCCTGGTCACCACAGACGAGCAGCACGGGGGTACCATAAGTCTCGGAGGACCGGCACTCCACACAACAGAAACAGTCAGACGTCTCAGCTAAACAGTTAAAAAGAAAGGAGAGTCTTCAACCCGTGCCAAAATAGAATCCTTTATTGTGTCACATGGCCAACAAATTGAGGAAAAAACCATACAGGACCTATCCTGAACCGGTTTCTTGACAATGGTCCACTTTATCGACGATCGTCCTACAACATGGCGGACTTTGGGAGTGTAGGTTTTTTTCCTAATCAGGCCCAGCTGTCTAAAAATGGCTGTTTCACAGTGGAGATTCATAAAGTAGTCTCACATGCTCTGGACAAATCTCCGCAGGCACTTTTTACAGAGGCTGTAATGGTCTCCCCCAGTATTTGCACAGCCGCTGCAAACCAAGGTTGATAATCGTAAATGTGTTGCCTGATTAACAAAGAGCTGTGTCCCACCTCCGACCTCCTAAAAATTACCCCTGCCCAATGTCTATGACAACTTTTCCCCTTGCTGTGCTTGGACTCTCCTTTCTGCTGTGTTTTTCCAGCCGCAATGCAACGGCTTTAGGGCTCATTCACCAAAATATAGAGGAGAAGGAGTTATTATCCTGTCCACACATAAGATGGAAGGAGTTACTGTTACTGGCAAAATAAAAGGAAGGAGTAACTGTGCACTACAGTTGAAAAGAGTAGAACATTGGACGCCCCTCACACTGAGGCATGTGCTGGAGCACATGACTAAAAGATGACAGAGAGGTTAGGAAAAAACAAACAATATACAATAAGAAATCAGGTAGACTCATGCAAACCTTACTCTACTTGGTGCATCAAAGTTACATTACATAAATGACATCAAATGTCCTGATATAACAAGATTAATAAAAACAGTTAGAACGTGATATTAAAGTTGTGTCGGATTTTTTTTTAATGATAATAATTGTGGGACTAGGGTTTATGATATATGTTACATTGTACATTATATTTTTTGGTGTTTTTTATACATAGATGTGTGCACAGCAATAAGAAGATTTTTTTGCATAGTAGAACATTTATTTTTAGTTCTGATGTTTGTTTTTATTGTAAATAAAGGCTTATAGTCGAGTGCTAAGATGGAGAACTCTAATATCGGTGATCATAGTGTTGTGTAAATGTGCAGGTTGTTTTTCCCAGGCCACCTATTCTAAGGTTCATACAGATCACAAGGCTCCCTTTAGTATCCTACAGCCGCGACGAACGTCCATTTTGTGGCAAAGAATCTGACGCCCAGCCTACTTACCATACACAAGTTGATTCTCAGCCGTGACGGATGTCGTGGGAAGTCAGGCATCCTGTGTCTGTGTTAACTACTTTGGAGGTTACAGCACATATCTGTCCTTGTTCACATGATTAGCTCGTATGATGTCTAGTGCTTTCCGCTCCCAATAGGGTGCAGAATGGGCAGGGTTCATCATCACCACAGGACTGGTCTGGGGCATGGTGGTGGTGGAGAAGGACTTGCTACAAAGTCTCCTGCAAGATCTCTACTCTTTCATTGTATTCTGTGCAACTACAAAGGTCGTCATGTACCTTTAAAGCCAGACTGGTGTAAAAAAATACGATGTTTAAGAAAGGATGATCATTAATTGAAACCCTACCTACAGCAAACAATGCAAAATTGCTTAAATTTAGTCCCTCCTGCAAACTGACACTCAAACCTAATTGCTGGTTTGGCTGCCACCACAGAGATGTAATAAAAATTGGGCATACACTTTGTGAATTGCTTTCTCTGTCTGTATAAAGGGACAAGAGGGCATGCATGCTTATTATGAAACTGTAGTAAGTCTGATTTGACCAACAAATAGAACAGACATTCTGTTCATTTAGTGGAATTGCTGGGGGGGTTGTGTTTTGACAACATGCTGAAGGCAGCAGGTTGCCCATGCATGAGTTAAAGGAATTAGCATTGATTGTGTTTGCGTTAATCCTTGTTACCCTTCTGATTCACCCGTTTTAACTGTTTCTTTTTTTTCAAAGAGCTGGAGTATAGTTTGCCAATGTCCTCATTGCACAGAACTTTCTGCCAGATTGGAAAGATCGTGTTCCAGGGAACTACCACCCATGTACACAGATTAACCCTTGATCCTTTGTTTGATTGGTCAGTGTTAGTATAAGGTTGTTTGCCTATGCCTTTTATTGCCAGTTACGGGACCGACCTTGTTGTTAGAAGGGTGTCTGGTGTCACTGACAGCTGTCGTTGTGTGATGAGGGATGCCTATCCGTTAAACCGCATTGTTTAAACGAAAGGAGTTTTGTCTTTGTAAGCTTGAAGCTGAGAATTCCAGCAAATGTGTCCCTACCACTGATTAGCTGTGCGCACATGTGATACTTCAGCTGCTTTCCTTGTTACGCTTTGTGTGTTGTAGACAAACCGCAACCTTACGACGAGAGTCAAAAGACGCGTTTCACCTTCTCAAAAACATGGCCAGACACTGCCTTTTATAGTTCTTTACAAGAGGTATTTGCCAATAATTATTTCCAGCGTTCCCTAGGTCCATGTATTCCCAGTCAACCTTTGGAAGGCGTCATTTTTTAAATTAAGTTTGTGTTTGTTGTGACACCATCTTCCCTTAAATCAGTTATGCTGGCCACACACAATAACTTACAATCCAAATTCATGCAACATCAAAAGAAATAGCCTTGTTCCATCTTATGTAGGTGGACTGTACTTCACAAAATGAATGTGGCAAATAGAAAAAAGTAAAACCACTTGCTGTTAAATTTTTCTTTAGACATTAAGAATAATAAACATTGAACCACTCACCCATGCATAGGCTAAAAACTAGCAGTAAGCCATGTGGCTAAGTTTTTTTAAAACCACTGTTCCGGGGCTCATCGTTCTCAGTGGGGGCATTCCCTTGATTCACAACAGATGGCAGCACAAAGGTTAGATCTACCCCCAATAACTTGGGCAATCGCTCAATTCACCAACAGTACAAGTAACTTGTAAACGAAACTGGTGGTTTTGAAAACTCGTGGATTGACAAATTTTAAAATTTCGAAAATAAGGAAATAGAAAATTTTATCAGAATTGCATGAAATTTTTTTCAGAGAAATTTATTGGGAAAACCTGGCATTGATCAAAATGGAAAGTTTCAAGATGTAATCGAAATAAATCAAAAATTACGATCTCAATTGGGTTGTAGAATGCGATAATGGAACTTCATACATTCTGCCCATGGATTGCTGTTAGAACCAGACGGGCAGACACATAGGTAGCCGATCCCCATTTTTTAAAGGGGACTGAAAATTGGATAGCTGTGGTTTTGTTAAAATTTCAAATAACACTTTAGGTAATATTGACAGAATTGCTTTCCTGATATTTTGCAATTCTTCTTGTTTTTTGGTTTTTTTATATAGTTTTGTTAAAAAAAATATTGGGGGCCGAGTAGGGTTAAATGTTAGTTTTGGGGTGGGACATTGCCCTTTAAAAAATAGCTTGTGAAGGTTTTTCATTCATCCAGGTCATGGGTAAATCTTGTGTATTCAATTAGATCAATGACTGAAATTGCAGTTCTTGAGAACGTCTTCAAGAACTACATTTCAAGTCCAGTTTGATCTAATTGAATACAACAGATATACCTTTAATAATAATCCCTTTAGGTTATGGATCCAGATCTGAATGTTATACTAACCTAAGGGACAAGTCCACCTCATAAAATTGATATATATAAAAAAATATGAAATATAACAAATTAGTATCTCATATATAGGTCAATGTATGTATGTATGTGATGTGTATGTTGTACAGTAGTATGGTGTGTTTGTTTGTTCCTGAAAAAACTTCCAAAACACTGGAGCAATTTTCAGTAAGGAATTGGTTACATATATGTATAAGGAGCTGGAAAAGATATAGGCTACGTACCCCCTTTTTTTCTGCATCTGGTGGGTGAATCGAGGTAATTAAGTAAAATCGTACCCCTTCCTAATACACAGATTGGTCAGGGCGTTGTTTTCATGTGTTCTGTTTTGCTGTGATAGGAGGATTAGAGCGCTTGTCAATCATGAGGAGCACAGCAGCAGACCTGTGATGTAGAAAGTGTCCATGTGACCCCACACACTGTCACGTCTCTCACTGTGGCTCACCAGAGTCAATGATTAAGAGCTTCAGAGAAGGCAGCTTATGGAAATGTGTAGTGTTCTTAAAGAACACACTGACAGCTGTGTAATGGGATGGAGCTGCCACCTGCAATAAAAACTGCATTGTACGAGGGGTTCCTTTCCTTCACACCTGGGTCTCTTTTCCCCCACAAACTCTTAAAACCCCAGTATCTAAGGCCAACGACACACGTTATCACTCACCTTTCCTTTCCTGGGTCATTTTTGACAGCAAATTGTGTTTTTGGGGACATTGTGTGTCATAATGATCGATAGACGGTAAAGAAATAAATGTAATGTGAATTCTTAACCCTGTTACAGGGATTGTGTATTATCAAAGGGAGTTGATGCGATATGCGCTAATGGGAAGTTGATGCGAGTATTCGCTAAAGGGAAGTTGATTGCGATATGCGCTAAAGGGGAAGTTGATGCGATATGACGCTCAAGGGGAATTGTGCGATATGCGCTAAAGTGGAAAGTGATGCGATGCGTAACAAGGGAAGTTGATGCGAATATGCGCTAAAGGGGAATTATGTGCAGATAGCCGTCTAAAGGGGAAGTTGAATGGGTATATGCCGCTAAAGGGGAAGTTGATGCTGATAGACGCAAGCGATGTGTTAATGAAGGGGAAGTTGAATGCGATACGTGCTAAAGGGGAAGATGATCGATAAACCGCTAAAAGGGAAGTTGATGCGATGAAGAACGCACTAAAGGGGAAGATGATGCGATACATGCTAAAGGGGAAGAGATGCATACGCACTAAAGGGAAGTTGATGCAATACGCGCTAAAGGGAAAGATTGATGTCGATACACGTAACGGGGAAGTATGATGCGATACCGCGCTAAAGGGGAGTTGATGTGGATAGGCCCGTTAAAGGGGAGTTGATTGTAATATGCTACAGGGGAGTTGATGACGACACACGACAAGGTTAGTTGATGTGATCTGCTTTAAAAGGAGATTGACAACGAAGTGCGCCTAAAGGGGAGGTTGATGCGATACCATGCGTAAAGGGGAATTGAGGCGATACGTGCTAAAGGGAAGTTGATGCGATACGTGGTAACAGGGGGAAGTTGATGCGTATGTGGTAAAGGGGAAGTTAATGCGATACGCGCTACAAGTGGTAGTTGAAGCGAAGTGCTAAAGGTGACGTTTGATGCGATAGTGCTAATGGGGAAGTTGATGCGAATACATGTAAAGGGAAGTTTAAGTCGAACGCGCTTAAAGTGGTAGTGGATGCGATAGTTGTAAAGGGAAGTTGATGCGAACGCGTAAGGGGAAGTTGGAATGCGATGCCGTGGTCAAAGGGGAAGTTGATGCTAAACGTGGTAAAGTGGGGAGTTAATACGCATGCGCTAAAGTGGGGTATTGATGTGATAGCTGCTCAAAGGGAAAGTTGATGCGATAACGCTACTACATAAAGGAAGTTAATGTGATTACCACTAAAGGGGAATTATGCCGATACGCGCTTAAACGGGGGAGTTATGCGATAAACGCGCTTTTAAAGGGGAGTGGATGTTAATATGCGCTAAAGTGAATTGACGCTATACTCGCTAAAAGGGAAGTGATGCGATGATACACACTAAGGGGAACTGAATGCAATACTCACTATGCTAAAGGAGAAGTTGATGCGATGCACGCTAAAGAGGAAGTTGGTGAGTATATGCCTTAAAAGAGGAAGTTGGTGTGATATTGTTTAAGGAAGTGATGTGATGCTGTTGGCAGGGGTAGTTTGATGCAATAGGCATTAAAGGGGAAGTTGGTATGATACGCTTTAAAGGAAACTCGTTGGTGATACGCCTTAAAGGTGAAAGTGTGGTGTTGATAATGCCTTAAAGGGGTAGTTGATGTGATTACTCCTTTAAAGGGGAAGTTGGTGTGATACATGTTAAAGGAAAGTTGGTTGTGATACGTGTATCACTTCCCCTTTAACTTCAAAGCTATCATATCAACTTCCCCTTTACCAATGGGATACAACCCCTCCCATTAATTTATTTTTTGGCGAAAATACCAACAATTTTTTGGCCCCACAAATTTGGACATTTTGCAATATCCCTTATTGCACAACATAACCCCCAAATGTCGTGAAGTAAGTTAATGGGATTAGGTAAACTTTGAATGGTTCAGGTTGAAAGCTGCAGGTCCAGGTTTGTTTAATTTTGGATCGTTGGTCTGGATCTTTACAAAAAACAGGGCAGGATGTCACATCTGAGGACGGCTAAGGCATTAGTCAAAATATCCATTGTTGCACAAATAAAAAAAAGTTTGAAGCAAAGACCGTGAGTGTATATATATATATATATATATATATTATATATAAACACAAATACAAGGATATGCAGCTCAAACCTTTATTGTAAATTACTTCAGGTGCGGTTGCAAAGGAGAACCGGCAATTTAACATTACACAAAGGTCTCCAGCACTCAACTACACATATAAGCACAAATGAATTAGATATAATAAACATATATGCAAGAAACAACGAAGGGTATTACCTGCACTAAAGTTAAAATGGATACATTAGTTACATAGTTTGTACAAACTGCGTGAGCTGATGCCCCACTCCAAGGCAGTATCCCGCATCAGTCCTAACCTAATGAGTAAAGTTCAATCCCAGGGGGAACAAGACCATACCTGCTTCTCTCTTTATCTAGTATGTACCTATACCAGGAATCATGGGAGCTACAGAGCATATATATGTCTCGCACTCTCACTTGTACTTCCAATGCCCCGGTGCCTCCAGAATATAGATACCAAAATGAACAAATGCGGAGCACTCGGGACTTTTTACAGGCAAAAAATTTATTTCACGATCTAAATCTTCATTTCGGCGACTGCAGCCACCCCAGAGGGTACATCACTGCACAGTGATATTTAAACAATTCAGGTAGACCCCTCCCTAGTGTTGTATTGTATATATACAATATAAGGATTGTGGAAGCACCTCCAATTAGGCTAATTTACAACTACATTTAGCGTTAGTGCTACTGATCTGGTCAAACATTTATACAAACATAGAAAAGATAATCAATGCACATTCCTAGGCCCATACATATCATATCATATTTCTGCACACTGGCATACTTTATAAACAAAGGGTTTTAGTATACTTAACTGTGATAACATGAAATGAAAAGCCTTCCAACCACGTCAGTGTAACCCCATCTGGAAGGGTCCTAACTCTAACCTTTTAAATGTCTTTTAACTTCAATTACCATTAGCAAACCTTTGCATTCTCATAGTTGCACACTGGATCCATATAACAGGCTTTCACACTCTCTCACTGTAAGATGAGAAATGCAAATGTTTTCTAAAAGTATATTTTTACAGGACAGTTGTCTTAATACATGGACTAACCAGACGTAGGAATCCAGCAGTTTAGGTCCTCACCCAGGAACCAGGAAAAGTGGGTGAGTACAGTTGCCCTTAAAAAGATTGGTTCAACCCAGACATTATCAAGGCCGTGACCGGGTGTGGACCTCTGCTTTAACACATGCACTTTAGCCATTTCACAAGTAACTATTACAGTTATGAATGGATTCTGGAACAGTTTTTAATCCTCCTGTATTTGTAAAGGAACCCTACACTCACGGACTCTGCCAGCCCAGAAGTGGACAGACTGGAACTTTAATGGTCACGCAGTAGGCAAGATGTGGTTACAGTGACCCAGGAAGAATTAATGAAAGGGGAATATAACCACAAGTGGAAAGAGCCTGCAGCGTGCAGTGTTTCCTATTACTTTGAACAAAGTTCACTTTTATTACTTAACGATTTCTAATTAGATGAAAAATAAACATAGAAAATGGCTGTAAAATAGATTTTCACTGTCAAACACCGGTACATTCAGGGCTATGATCCAAAGGCGATAATTACTGTAAAGCCCTCTCTTTAGACGTGTCCACTCTACACAAACGCAAACACATTGCAAATAACCATAAAATGCATGCTGTTTTGCCGTGTGCTTTGCTTTCTATGCATTTTTAAATGAACAATCATGCAAAAAAGTATCTGCAACCAAAGAATGCTGGGGTTGTATTTCCAAACATCTAGTGGGGACGAAAGTTACCACCCCCCGACCTATATAATGAGCATGATGCAAGCGGTCAGTATTCCCATTAGAATATGAAGAAGGCTGTATTGGTTTTTTATGTATTTTTACTGCATTGAGTTTTAAGAGGCATGTCAAACCTTAAGGAATATAATTAGTAGTTTATAAACTAAAAAACTAGTGCACATATCATCTTCCCCACTAAACCAATTTCCTCCCCGTCCGCCCCCGGGTAAATTTATCATACCGAAATATTCTGGGGTAAACACTGGTATATGTGCCAGATACAATCTAACAATGATGCATGATACAATCTATACACAGAGACAAACCCATTCTTCTTGTTTTCCTGTCAGATCTTTACTGCAGCGGTCTCCCTGGCACCTTTTGAGATACAAAATTGCATGCGATTGGGGATAAAATGGTAATTGCATGCGACTGCGTATCGCAAACGGATGCAATCGCATCGCATCCCGAAAACGCGCATTTTTGTTGCATTGCCGCCATTCCTATGATGAAAAAAATGCATGCAAATCGCACAACAAAATCCACGCAAGTGTGGCTAGCCCCGAGGGGGGGAAAGAAGCGGACGCAATTACTATGACATGCATTTCTTATGTAAATGCAAGCGCATGTAAAAACGTACACAGCGGATGGCAAAGTGTGCCAGGAATGCCAGGATGTAAGGCAGGGAGATGTGCTTTTGCTTATCGTTGGCTGCAGGTCTACTTATAGGATATACGTATGCACTGCAGAGAAATGGCTTCAAACGGCCAAATTGCTTTTTTTCTATTTCCTTCCCCCCCCCCAGTTATTTGGTCTGTATGACAACCCACGGTTTTGAGCTAGAGACACGAAGCAGATTTGCATTACACATAAGAGAAGTTGTACGACAGACACACATTTTCAACAAAATGTCCAACTAATGCACAATAATACAAATATAACCTCCCTCTAATGGATCCCTATGGACCCAAGTAGCCAATATATCCTTATACGGAGCGCTACTACGGAGTAGTAAATGTGAATACGCAATTTCAGCTTTACCATTTGGCCATTTCCCCATAATCTACATTGACACATGGTCTGGTGAAAATAGTGTTGCAGTCCCTTATTTCTCTGCTTCCACCTCTGATTCCAAATGAAATTCAGACCTTTTGAACTTTGAGTTATTTCTGCTACTTTATCACTGCCTTTAAGGGTTTAAAACTTTCCTTCTTAAGGTAACACACACACAGTTAAAATAGAACCTATAGCTGAAAAACTGTGATTAATATGGTGCTGGCTTGGTTAATGTGTGTATTGTATTGATAATATGACCAAATGTGAAAAAGATAAACGTTAAAAAATCAATGAATTTGTGTGTGTGTGTGTGCAGATTTTCCATTGGGTCCCATTTAGCTTTAATCAGACTGGGCAAAAGACATTACCCTCCCCGGATTGCTCTTGGGACAAGGCAATCAGATCCTGAACAGTGGTACAGAGTTTCACAAACTGTTCAAATCAAGACAGCTGGGAGGTATGGATGGAGAGCAAACTAACATCATCACCCCTGTCATCAGCGGCCCTGAAGGTTGGTGCAGACTGTGTTTCCCCTTGTCAGCTGCTGGGCCATAAGAAAGAGTTTGGCACTATTCCCACCTTTCGATCAAGAGATGGAAAATATTAAATGGGGCCTCACACAGGACGGAATGTGTGTTGTGTGAACTATAAAACAGTTTTTGCCTCTGAATCTACGTCCAAGTAACGGAGCCCAGGTTTGCTTGTGAATAATCTTGCTCTGTGTCAATCACAATACTGAACCCCCCATCTTTCCAGATATTAAAATAACCACACACAGATCACACGGCAATAACGGGGGCTGGGTGGCCTCATCTTTTTCCTGCAAAGTTTTCTATTTGTTTTTATAAAAACAATCCATCATAAATGTGGTCTATCGTTCTGTTTCCCATAGTGCTTTGCAGTTTGTGAGTGCCATTTTAACCCTGTTGGGCTAGTGCCAAATGAAGATTTGACAAGCCAGAAGGTTGTTAAAAGCAGAAGTGAATCTTGGGAAGAAGCAGAAAAAACAAAAAAGAGTTTAGGTAGCGACTAATAGTAAACTATATTGTTCTAATATAACTAGAAGTTATGCCCGTAATATAAACGGGCAGTGTCAGTCCCGTTTAGGTCCGAGCATGCGCTTCATCATGAGGCCATTTCCCCACAATGTGCAGAGCCAAAAAGACACACACACCAACTACTCAGGGACGCACGTTTAGGGTTTTATTATATAGGATGAGGGTAAATGGTGGTTATATGCTACCACATGCCAACAAAACGCACACCGCAGATGCACAAAATCGTATTGAAAAATGCTTAAGTCATTGATGCAATTTGTTCATTATTTTGCATGTGTTTTGTGTGGTGTATGTGAACATAGCCATAGCCAACATGGTCAGAATTGCACGTGTGCTTTTCTGCTAGTTTTTGCAATGTGTGTTCAGTATATATGGAAAACATACTTAAAGGGCAAAATGCACGCAGCAGTGTGTATTTCAACACAATGGACTGGAATGAAAACACACAATCAGAGTGCAATCGTGTCAACACTATTGAATTTCTATCAAGCCTGATGCACCAAGAGCCACTATCGGCAACCAGATGCAAACCCCCAGAATGTTTATATGCTGAAAAGGCTCTTGGTGCATCGCTACCGCCGTTTTAGCTGCGTGGATGCAATAGAATGCCGCTTATGCCATATAACTCTACTGCAGCCGCTGCGCAGTTAGTTTTCGCATAGACCTGCAGCAGCCGCAATGAAGGAGTTTAAGTCCATGCTAACGATAAACATTGGTTGGCAATGACTTAAACTCCAGAACAGGACGGTTGCGCCCTTGGTCAAAGTTATGATAATAAACAAATTACTGTAGTTTAATGATGAAACACATTACTGTGTTATGGTAATAAAACACAATAACACATTACTGCAGTTATATAACTTTGAGTAGTAAAACACATACTGTGTTATAATATAACACATTACCTGAGTTATATAATAAAACACATTACCGTAGTTATGAAAACACATTACCGAAGTTAGGTAATAAACACATTCCTGTAGTTATGGTAATAAACACTCCGTTGTTATGATAAAAACACTTACTGTTGTTATGATAAAAAACACATTACTGTAGTTATGCTAAGAAAACACATTACTGTAGTTAGATATAACACATTACGTAGTTATGATAATAAACACATTACCGTAGTTTATGATAATAAACACATTACTGTAGTTGGTATAAACACATTACTGTAGTATGTGTAATGAACACATACTTAGTATGGTAAAACACATTATGTATTATGGTAATAAACACATTACCTTTATGATATAAACACATTACCGTAGTTATGATAATAAACCACATTACTGTAGATATGATAATAACACATTACTGTAGTTATGTTAATAAACACATTACTGTAATTATGATAATTAAACACATTACTGTAGTTCGGTTATAAACACATTACTGTAGTTATGATAAAACACATTACTGTAGTTCTGGTTATAAACACATTACTCTAGTTATAATAAACACATTACTGTAGTTATGATATAAACACATTACTGTAGTTCTCTGGTTATAAACATATTACTATATTAATGGTTATCTCTTAGTTAGTTATATAAATAAACACATTACTGTAATTATGATTTATAAACAATTACTCTAGTTGTGATAAACACATTACTGTAATTATGAATAATAAAACACATTACTGTAATTATGATAATAAACACATTACTGTAATTATGATAATAAACACATTACTGTAATTATGATAATAAACACATTACTCTAGTTAGATAATAACACTTTACTGTAGTTATGTTAATACTAACTGTATATAACATTACTGTAGTTATGGTAATAACACATTACTGTAGTTATGATAAACACATTACGTATAGTTTAGATAAAACATACTGTAGTTAGTTAATAAACACATTACTGGGTTATTACGTAGAACTACTGTAGAATATACACTGTAGTTGATGATAAACACATACTGTAGTTATGATAACATCACTGTAGTGTATGTTATAAACACATACTGTAGTTATGATAATAACATATTGTTAGTTTATGATAAACACATTACTGTATTTGATGATAATAAACATTACTGTAGTTATGTTATAAACACATTAACAGTAGATATGATATACACCATTACTGTAGTTATGAAATAACCACTTACGTAGTTAGAATAAACACATTACTTAGTTATGATAATAAACACATTACCGTATTTGGTAATAAACATTACTGTTACTTGATAAAACAATTACTATAGTTATGATATAAACACATTACTGTAGTTATGATAATAAACACATTACTGTAGTTAATGATAATAAACACAATACTTTTTGGTAATAACACAGTACTTAGTTATGTTAATAAACATACTGTAGTTATGATTAATTAACACATTACTGTAGTTACGATAATAACACATTACTGTAGTTATGGTAATAAACACATTACTGTAGTTATGATAATAAACACATTACAGTTGTTTATGGTAATATCACATTACTGTAGTTATGGTAATAAACACATCACTGTAGTTATGATAATATACACATACTGTAGTTATGATAAGAAACACATTACTGTATTATGGTAATAAACACATTACTGTAGTTATGGTAATAAACATTACTGTAGTTATGATAATAAACACATTACTGTAGATATGAATATAAACACATTACTGTATGATATTAATAAAAACCACATTACTGTAGTTATGATGATAATAACACATTACTGTAGTTATGGTAATAAACACATTACTGTAGTTATAATGATAAACCAATTACTGTAGTTATGATAAACCCATTACCGTATTATTGTAATAAACACATTATTGTAGTTATGATAATAAACACATTACTGTAGTTATGATAATAAACACATTACTGTAGTTATGATAATAAAACATTACTGTAGTTATATAATAAACACATACTGTAGTTATGATAATAAACACATTACTGTAGTTATGATAATAACACATTGTAGTTATAAAACACACATTACTGTAGATAGATGATAATAAACACATTCTGTAGTTATGATAATAAACACATTACTGTAGTTTAAGAATAACACACATTATGTAGTTATGATAATAAACACATTACTGTAGTTACTCTGTAGTTATGATATAAACCATTACTGTAGATATGATAATAAACACATTACTGTAGTTA
This sequence comes from Hymenochirus boettgeri, assembly GCA_019447015.1. Classification (NCBI taxonomy): domain Eukaryota; kingdom Metazoa; phylum Chordata; class Amphibia; order Anura; family Pipidae; genus Hymenochirus; species Hymenochirus boettgeri. Next base: position 321,316,645 of record CM033470.1, on the reverse strand, counting down.
TAGTAATAACACACTTACTGTAGTTATGATTAAAAACATTACCGTAGTTATGGTAATAAAACATTACTGTAGTTATGATAATAAACACATTACTGTAGTTATATAATAAACACATTACTGTAGATATGATAATAAACACATTACTAAGTTATGATAAAACACATTACTGTAGTTATGATAATAAACACATTACTGTAGTTATGATAATAAACACATTACTGTAAATATGATAATAATTCTGCTGTAATGTCTATTTACCCTTTTAGAAATGTGGGCAGTATTTGTAAAGGATCGAAAGTGGTAATTACCGATTTCGAATCTTTATCAAAAATGTGGGCCCTGGTCAAAGAATACCATTACTGACAAGTATTTCAATAACACCCGGTATGGTCCATTAATAGCCAAGGTTTTGTTTTGTGGCTGTAGTAAAATAAGACTGCAGCCGTCATATGCAGATGATTGGTATTTATATGGACGTGGTGTTACTTTCTGACTGGTGTAGGATAACATCACGCCTAGTAAACGAGCGATATGGATCATTTATATAAAACTCCAACCTTTGTCCCTTTTATACGTGAATTTGTGTGAAATTAATTGAAAGAATTCAACTTGGAACGATTAGAAACATAACAATTTATTAAATGCTGATTAAGATATTTATGTTAATATAAAACAGGTCATATATTTCATTACTTTATTGAGAAAACATTATTTACAGCAAAAATATACTTGCATATTATGAATACAATCCTGTATAAAGATACAAATGATGAAAACTTGTCCATTGCTAAATTTAAAAACAAAAAATGTTAAAAATAGATATTAGAAGGCCAAGTGTAAAAATGTACAAAATAAAAGCTTATGAATGGGACCTTGATGTTTGACACCTGCGAATAGTAGAAAGGTCCTAGGATATGTAAACCTCGTAGAACATAATATCTAGATAACAAAAATACTTGGCTGAGTCATTTGTGAAAAGAGAAGATGGCAAATTAATATTAGGTTTGCAAACCTTGCGACTCCCTTAAAGAGGTTTTAAATTAAAACACTTTTTATTCAGGTTATTCAATAAAAGCTCTTAGGGCGATTTACCCAGCAGCGGCTGGTCAGGTATTTTGAGTTAAAGTTTGCTAAGTGGTTTGCTACTAAGTGCAACTTACTCCATATTATACAAAATTACTAAAAGACACCCCGCGTATCCGGCACTCACGATTCAATATCGCATTTGCGCCGTTTGTAGAGCATGACTTTAATGCCGACTAATAGCCGGCTTTAAAATCACACTGTGGGTATATTGCTTTTAGGATTTACCCACGTGTGCATATGTCCTGCTACGTTTAAATGGTGCTAATTTTGCCCCACCAATCAGACAATAGCTTTCAAATGTTAAAAAAAGATCTGATTGGTTAGGGCCAATTAGCACCATTTTAAACAATAAGTAATTTTATTGAATCTCCCTGTTAGCATTCTCCCTGTTAGCCGAGGGATTTTGTCTTGTTGCTATTGTGATATTGTGATCTACTTTTTCCTCTATAAAGACAAATACCTCGGCTAACAGGGAGAATGCTAACAGGGAGATTCAATAAAATTACGTTAATCTACATATGGTCTTCCCTTTTGAAAAAATAGTTTGTTTCATACCCGTTATGTTAACATTAATGAGCTGCCATTTCAGGTTCTAACATTTTTTTCTTCTTTCCAGGCACAAGGCAAGACCATAACGGTCCTCTACTAGGGTCCTGCAAACAGGAATTCAGTATTTGGGTTGCATTTATTTATACACAGACAAAATGCTGAATGGGCAGATTAAGTTCATTGGGATGAAAAAAAAATACTGATCTTTATTCTTAAAAAGTACATGTATTTGCACTGAACTTCCCCTTTTAACATTAGCTAGCAAATGGCATTAAGTCCCACAGCAAGAGCTGCAAGGGGATATTGAATAGCTTGCAGTGGCTGTGTGCTGTCTTATGCAATATCCATGCAAACCCTGCAATAAGGGGTTAAAGCCGGGCTAAACAGTTTGGAATAGGCAACTTAACCCCCTTTTTAACCCCTCGCTTGGAATGGGCCAAAAAAAAAAAAAATTAAAGGCCCATTCCACCCTCAAAATAAAAATTTATATTCATAACTAGAACCCCCCAAACCAAATGTTTCATGATACCGCAGATTTTCCTTCTTTGCAGCTATTGCAAGCCAGTTAGGAGTTTGCTGTAGTGAGGGCGGCTTCAGTAGTGCCATTACCATTCAAGCGGGTTAGGTATGTGCTGCAGTGAGGGCGGCTGCAGTAGTGGCCATCAGGCATTCATAACTTCAACGCAGCCACCACTAGCAGTGCTGTCTGGGATATAGCATTTTGTCCTGTACAAAAACCCATATTTTTTTGCAAAATTAATTGATATTAATGATGCATGATGGGGGGTCATGGTATATCTGTTATATTCAATTAGATCACTGGACTTGAAGTTTAGTTCTTGAAGACGTTTCGCTAGTCATACCGACTGCTTTCTCAATTCAGAATGACTTGTACAAGAATCTGTGGCAATTATGTACCCTGGAAATCCCAATTAGCATATCACAGCCAGTGTTAAGGGCGTGATTGGATAGTGGCTAAGAGGTGTTATAGGAACACCCAGAATAGGTGTCAAACAGACATTGTATACATGGCGATGGACTAGCGAACGTCTTCAAGAACTAAACTCAAGTCCAGTTGATCTAATTGAATACAACAGATATACCTTTAAAGAGACTGAACACTAAACAAAATTAACTAAGCTAATTACTATCCTTAATGGTGAATCACGCCTCGCCTCGTCTACCTGCACCTCCTCTGAGCCAAATAAAAAGTGGTTCCAAGCCCTGTCTTATAACATTTTAGGAAAGGTTTTAATTTTGCATTGTGATCTTGTGATCTACTTTTTGGCCCATACCAGACAAATAACCCCCCTTCACCAATCCCTCGGCTAACAGGAGAATGCTAACAGGTAGATTCAATAAAATTACTTATTGTTTAAAATGGTGCTAATTGGCCCTAACCAATCAGATCTTTTTTAACATTTGAAACTTTGTCTGATTGGTTTGGGCAAATTAGCACCATTTTAAACGATAAGCAGGGACATATGCACACGTGGGTAAATCCTAAAAAGCAATATACCCAGTGTGGATTTTAAAGCCGGCGATTAGTCGGCATTAATTCATGCTCTACAAACGGCGCAATGCGATATTGAATCTTGATGTGCCGGATACGCGGTGTCTTTTATGTTTCTTGTATAATATTGGAGTGAAGTTGCACTTAGTAAGCAAACCACTTAGTCAACTTTAACTCAAAATACCTGACCACGCTGCTGGGTAAATCGCCCTAAGAGCTTTTATTGAATAACCTGAATAACAAGTGTTTTAATTTAAAACCTCTTTAAGGAGTCGCAAGGTTTGCAAACCTAATATTAATTTGCCATCTCTCTTTTCACAAATGACTCAGCCAAGTATTTTTGTTATCTAGATATTATGTCTACGAGGTTTACATATCCTAGGACCTTTCTACTTATTCGCAGGTGTCAAACATCAAGGTCCCATTCATAGCTTTTATTTTGTACATTTTTTTACACTTGGCCTTCTAATATCTATTTTTAACATTTTTTGTTTTTAAATTTAGCAATGGACAAGTTTTCATCATTTGTACTCTTATACAAGGATTGTATTCATATATGCAATATATTTTTGCTGTAAATAATGTTTTTCTCATAAAGTAATGAAATATATGGCCTGTTTTATATTAACATAAATATCTTAATCAGCATTTAATAAATTGTTATGTTTCTAATCGTTCCAAGTTGAATTCTTTCAATTAATTTCACACAAATTCACGTATAAAAGGGACAAAGGTTGGAGTTTTATATAAATGATCCATATCGCTTTTTACCAGTGTGATTTATCCTACCCAGTCAGAAGTAACACCACGTCCATATACATACCAATCATCTGCATATGAACGGCTGCAGTCTTATTTTACTACCAGCCACAAAACAAAACCTTGGCTATTAATGGACCATACCGGGTGTTTTGAAATACTTGTCAGTAATGGTATTCTTTGACCAGGGCCCACATTTTCGATAAAGATTCGAAATCGGTATCTACCACTTTCGATCCTTTACAAATACTGCCCCACATTTCTAAAAGGGTAAAATAGACATTACAGCAGAATTATTATCATATTTACAGTAAGTGTTTTATCCATACGACGGTACTTTTATTATCATAACTACAGTAATGTGTTTATTATCATAACTATAGTAATGTGGTTTATTATCATATCTTCTACAGTAATGTGTTTATTATCATAACTACAGTAATGTGTTTATTTCATAACTACAGTATGTGTTTATTACCATACTACGGTAATGTGTTTATTATCATAACTACAGTAATGTGTTTATTACTAATACAGTAATCTTTATCTATGTACAGTAATGTGTTTTATTATCATAACTACAGTAATGTGTTATACATAACTACAGAATGTGTTTTATTATATAATACAGTAATGTGTTTATTATCATAACTCAGTATGGGGTTTTATATCATACTACAGTAATGTTTTTATTATCATAACTAACGTAATTTGTTTATGATCATACTACAGTAATGGTGTTTTTATCATAACTACGTAATGTGTTTATTATCATAACTACAGTAATGTGTATTATCATAACTACAGTCAATGTTTTTTTTATTATCATAACTACATAAATGTGTTTATATCATAACTACAAGTAATGTGTTTATTACCATAACTAAGTAATGGTTTTATCATCCTACAGTATGTGTTTATCATTATAACTACAGTAATGTGTTTATTACCATAACTACAAGTAATGTGTTTATTATCATAACTACAGTAATGTGTTTATTATCAATATCTCAGTATGTGGTTTATTATCATATCTACAGTATGTTGTTATTATCATAACTACAGTAATGTGTGTGATTACCATAACTACAGTAATGTGTTTATTACCATCATACACAATGTGTTTCTTATCATAACTACAGTATGTGTATATTATCATAACTACAGTGATTGTGTTTATTACCATAACTACAGTAATGTGTATATTAACATAACACGTAATGTGTTTATTATCATAACTACAGTAATGTGTTTTATTACCATAACTACAGAATGTGTTTATTATCGTAAACTACAGTAATGTGTTCTATTATCATACACAGTAATGTGTTTATTAACATAACTACAGTTACTGTGTTTATTACCATAACTACAGTATTGTGTTTATTATCATAACTACAGTAATGTGGTTATTATCATAACTACATAACTGTGTTATTATCATAACTAATAGTAATGTGTTTTATTACATAAGTAACGTAATGTGTTTTATTACCATAACTACGGTAATGTGTTTTTTATTATCATAACTACAGTAATGTGTATTTCATAACTACGTAATGTGTTTATTATCATAACTACAGTACTGGTGTATTATCATATCTACTGTAATGTGTTTATTAACATAACTACAGTAATGTTTATTTATCAAACTACAGTAATGTGTTTATCATAACTACAATATGTTTATTATCATAACTACACGTATGTGTTATTAACAAACTACGTAATGTTATCATAACTACAGTAATGTGTTTATCATAACTACATGTGTTATATATAACTACGTAATGTGTTTTATAGATAACTACAGTAATGTGTTTATTAACATAACTACAGTAATGTATTTATCATAACTATAGTAATGTGTTTTATCATAACTACAGTAATGTGTTTATTACCATAACTACAGTAATGTTATATACAGTTAGTATTAACATCCTACAGTAAAGTGTTGATTATCATACTAGAGTAATGTGTTTATTATCATAATTACAGTAATGTGTTTTTATTACATAATTACAGTAATGTTTGTTTATTATCATAATTACAGTAATGTGTTTATTATCATAATTACAGTAATGTGTTTTATCAAACTAGAGTAATTGTTTATAATCATAATTACAGTAATGTGTTTATTATATATACTAACTAAGAGATATACCATTAATATAGTAATATGTTTATAACCAAACTACAGTAATGTGTTTATTATCATAACTACAGTAATGTGTTTATTATAACTAGAGTAATGTGTTTTATACCAGAACTACAGTAATGTGTTTATTATCATACACAGTATGTGTTTATAACCAGAACTACATAAGTTGTTTATTATCATAATACAGTAATGTGTTTATTAACATAACTACAGTAATGTTTTATTATCATATCTACAGTAATGTGTTTATTATCATAACTACGGTAATGTGTTTATTATCATACTAGGGTAATGTGTTTATTCCCATAACTACAGTAATGTGTTTATTACCATAACTACCGTAATGTGTTTCATTACCATAACTACAGTAATGTGTTTTATTACCATACTACAGTATGTGTTTATTATCATAACTACGAGTATGTGTTTATTATCATAACTACGGTAATGTGTTTATTATCATAACTACAGTAATGTGTTTTTAGCATAACTACAGTATGTGTTTATTTATCATAACAACAGTTAGATGTGTTTATTATCATAACAACAGTAATGTGTTTATTACCATAACTACAGTAATGTGTTTTATTACCATAACTACGGTAATGTGTTTATCATAACTAACGGTAATGTGTTTTATTATCATAACTACAGTATGTGTTTTATCATTATAACTACAGTAATGTTTTATTACCATAACTACAGTAATGTTTTTATCATTATAACTGCAGTAATGTGTTTATTACCATAACTACAGTAAGTGTTTTATCATTATAACTACAGTAATTTGTTTATTATCATAACTTTGACCAACGGCGCACCGCTCCTGTTCTTGAGTTTAAGTCATGCCACCAATGTTATATCGGTTAGCATGTACTTAACTCCTTCATGTGCGCTGCTGCATGGCTAATGCGAAACTAACTGCGCAGTCGGCTGCAAGTAGAGTTATATGGCATAACTGCATTCTATTGCCATCACGCCAGCTAAAACGTTCGGTTGCGATGCACCAAGAGCCGTTTCAGCTAAACATCTCGGCGTTTGCATCTGTTGCCGATAGTGGCTCTTGGTGCATCAGGCTGATAGAATTCAATAGTGTGACACGTATTGCATCTCTGATTGTGTTGTTTTTCACAATTCCAGTCATTGTGTTGAAATACACAACTGCTGCTGGCAATTTTGTTCTCCTTTAACGTATCTGTTTCCATTTGTGGAACAAACAGTTTGAAAAAACTAGCCAGATAAAGCACACTGTGCACTTCTGACCATGTTTGGCTATGGCTATGTTCACACTACACCACACAAAACACATGCAAAATAATGCACAATTGCAATCAAATGACTTAAAAAAGCATGTTTCAATACTATTTTGTGCATCTGCGGTGCGTTTTGTTCGTGCATGTGGTAGCATATAACCACCATTTGTCCTCATGCTAGCAAACAACGGGTCAGCGCTGAATAGAGTTGGGAATAAGCGCATCTATGTCACGAGTAACTGCGGTAGCGATGCAACAGTCGTGTTTTTGGCAGTCTACTCATTCGGGGACTGTTGCATTGAATGACCGCATAGGGCTCGGCTGCTAATCGTGCGATAGACATCTAGCCGTTTAACGAGGCACATGTCTCTGATTGTAGCTATAGTTATTATATCAGTCCCTTTTGTTTTTTTCGCAATACTTGTCCCAGATCGTCATTTCCTGCTTTAACAACTTCTGCTTTTCAATCATATGGCATACCCAATCGCAAAAACTGCACATCAAACACTGGCACAGCCATGTGCTATGGCTGTCACATACAAACAGACAGAACCACATATGACAATGGGATTGCAATTTACATCATAAACAAAATTAAACGATTTGTATACTCTGGTGCGTTTGGCAGGCAAATAACCATATGCCCAACCCAGGCGCCCTAGGCCGTTGTGTTTCTTTTGCTCTGCACTTGGGGATGCAATTGATGTCGTCAATTCCTTTAACTGGACTGACACTAGCCGTTATTAGGGGTCATACTGTCTGATTTACGAAACAGATATAGTTTTACAAGCGTACCAACCTGCTTGTTTCTTCTCTTCTTGACGATTCACTTAATGCAATTTAAACCTCTGGTGTATTTCATTGCACAGCCACAGGGACACATCACCTCACAGCACTGGAAAGAATGCCGCATTATATGGATTGTTTTAAAAAAATGAAATTGCAGAAAGGCCCCCCACCCCCGTTATCCTGTATCTTGTGGTTTTTTCTCTGAATTTGGTTTCGTTTTAGCAGTTGATTCAACCAGGCAATGGCTGGAATCTTAGGAAATGTTTATGTCGAACCCATCTCCGTTGCCCCATTTATAGTTTTCTCGATGAGGTGAATGCCCTCTTACCCTTATTGGCCCACAGCTTGGACAAGGGTAACAGTCTGCAACCACCTTCACGGAGCCGCTGATGACAGGGTTATGGATGTTAGTTTTCTCTCCATCCATACCTCCCAACTGTCCTTGATTTGAACACGTTTGGTGAACCTTGTCCACTGTTCGGATCTGATTGCCTTTTCCCCAAGATGCAATCCGGCGCGAGGGTATGGTCTTTTGCACAGTCTGATTAAAGCTAAATGGGAACCCAAGGCAAAATCTGCACACACCACACCACATTTTCATTGATTTTTTAAACGTTATCTTTTTCAAACATTGGTCATTATACACTACAACACACCTATAACCGCAGGCACAGCCCACCATATTAGTATCACAGTTTTTTCATCTATAGGTTCTATTTTTAACTGTGTGTGTTACATTAAGAGAGGAAGTTTTTAAACCCTCTAAAGGCAGTGGAATAAGTAGCATGAAATACTCAAAGTTCAAAGGTCCTGATTTCTTTGGAATCAGAGGTGGAAAGCAGAGAAATAGGGACTGCAACATATTTTCTACCAGACCATGTGTTCAATGAGTTTGGGGAAATTGGCCAAATGGTAAAGCTGAAATTGCGTATTCACTTTACTACTCCGGTAGTAGCCGCTCGCGATTTAGATATTATTGGCTACTTGTGTCCATAGGGTCCGATTATAAGGAGGTAGGTTTATTTGGTATTATTTTGCATTTAGTTGGACCTTTTTTGAAAATGTTGTGTCTGTCGTACCATTCTCTTATGTGTATGCAATCTGCTTCGTGTCCCTCTAGCTCAAAACCGTGGGTTGTCATACAGCCAAATAACTGGGGGGGTGGGAAGAATAGAAAAAAAGCAATTTGGTTCCCGTTTGAAGCCGTGAATTCTTGCACTCAGGTGTATGTTCGATGACCTGATTTCTCCTGCATGATACTTACCTATAGTATGACCCTGCAAGCCACGCTAAGCAAGCACATCTCCCTGCCTTACACTCCTGGCTTCCTGGCACACTTTTCCATCCGCTTTGTGTAACGTTTTTACATGCGCTTGCATTTACATAAAGAATGCATGTCATAGTAATTGCGTCCCGCTTCTTTCCTTCCCCTCTTGGGCTAGGCCACACTTGCGTATTTGTTTTGGTGCGATTTTTCGCTGCATTTTTTTTCTACATAAGAATGGCGGCAATGCACAGAAAATGCGCCGTTTTCGATGCGATGCGATTGCAACTCCGTTTGCGCTACCAGTCCATGCAATTACCATTTTTAACTCCCCAATCGCATGCAATTTTGTATTCTCAAAAGGTGCCAGGGAGACAGCTGCAGTACAAATCTGACAGGAAAACAAGAAGAATGAGGTTTGTCTCTGTGTAATCAGTGTACTGCATCATTTTGATTTGTTATCTTGTCACATATACACAGTGTTACCCCCGAATTAGTTCGGTAGATAGATTTACCCGGGGAGCAGGGACGGGGAAATTTGTAGTGGGGAAGATGATATGTGCACTATTTTTATTGTTTATAAAACTACTAATTATATTCGTTTAAGGTTTGACATGCCTTTAAACTCAATGTCAGTATAACTACATTAAAACCAATTACAGCCTCTTCATATTCTAATTGGTATACTGACCAGTCCTTGCAATCATGCTCCTTATAGCTCAGGGTGTGTAACTTTCGTCCCACTATATTTTGTGGAAATACAACTCCCAGTATTCTTTGGTTGCAGATATTTTTGCATGATTGTTCTTACAAAATGTCAAGACAGCAAAAGCACAAGGCAAACACAAAATGCATTTTAATGGTATTTGCATGTGTTTTTGGTTGTGTAAGAGTGGACAAGTCCTAAAGAGGCCTTAACAGTAATATCACGCCTTTGGATCATAGCCCTAGCCCCCAATGTACCCACGTGTTTACAGGGTGAAAATCTTTTTTACAGCCATTTTTCTATGTTTATTTTTCATACTATTACGAAATCGTAAGTATACAAGTGACTTGTTGTTCAAAGTAAATGGAACACACTGCACGCTGGCAGGCCCTCTTTCACTTGTGGTTATATTTACCCCTTTCATTAATTCTCCTGGGTACTGTACCACTCTTGTCCTACTGCTGTTAACCATTAAAGTTCCAGTCTGCCCACTTCTGGGGCTGGCAGGCTGCCGTGTACGCTTTTCCTTTACCATAATCGGAGGATTAAAAACTGTTCCAGAATCCATTTTCACTAACATGCTATGAATGTTTCTTGTTGTAAATGGCTTAAGTGCATGTGTAAAGCAGATGGTCACAACGACACCCCCCGGTCAGTCCGCCTTGATAATTCTGGGTACCAATCTTTTTAAGAGGCAACCTGTACTCACACCCCCTTCGCCTGGATTCCTGGGTGAGGACCCTAAAACTGTCTGGATTCCTACTCTGGGTTAAGTCCCCGACTGTAATTAAAGAGACAACTGTCCTGTAAAAATTACGTTTATGAAAACTTTGCATTTCTCATGTTCTTACAGTGAAGAAGTGAAAGCTGTTATATGGATCCATGTGGCAACTATGAGAATGCAAGTCTTTGCTAATGGTAATTGAAGTAAAGACATTAAAAAGGTTTATAAGTTTCGAGGACTCGTCCAGACTGGGGTACCTGACGTGGTTTGAAGGCTTTTCATTCATGTTATCAAGTAATTATACTAAAACCCTTTTGTTATAATGATATGCAGTGTGCAGATTAATATGTATATTGTATGGGCTAGAATGTGCATTGATTATCTTTCATGTTTGTATAAATGTTTGACGCATCAGCTAGCACTAACGCTAAAATGTAGTTGTAAATTAGCCTAATTGGATTGCTTCCACAAGTCCGTATATTGTATATTACAATACAAAACACTAGGGAGGGTCTTACCTGAATTGGTTTAAATATCACTTGTTTGCAGGATGTTCACCTCCTGAGGGTGGCGTGCTGTCAGTCCAGCCGAAATGCGTAATCGTGAAATAAATTTTTTTGCCTGTTAAAAGTCCACGAGTGCTCCGCTATTTGTTCATTGTGTCTATCTATTTCTGAGGCACACGGGGCATTGGAAGTACAAGTGAGAGTGCGAGACATAGGTCTAGTATGCTCTGTAGCTCCCATGATTCCCTGGTATAGTCATACTATGATAAAGAGAAGAACAGGTATGGTCTTGTTCCCCCCAGGGATTGAACTTTACTCATTAGAGTAGGTAGACTGATTCTGGGATACGGCCGTTGGAGGGGGGCAATCATCTCACCGCAGTTTGTACAATATGTAACTAATGTATCCATTTTAACTTTTTGCAGGTAATTCCCCTCGTTCTTGCATCTATGTTTTTATTATATCTAATTTCAGTTTGTGCTTATATGTGTAGTTGAGTGCTGTAAAGGACTTTGTGTAATGTCAACTTGCCGGTTTCTCCCTTTGCAACCGCACCTGAAGGTATTTACAATAAAGGTTTGAGCTGCATATCCTTTTCTTTGTGTGTATATATAATATATAATTATATATATATTATAACACTCACGGATCTTGCTTCAAACTTTTTTTTTGATTTGTGCAACTCATGTATTTTGACGCATGCCTTAGCCTCCTCATTATGTGACATCCTGCCCTGTTTTTTGTAAAGATCCAGACCAACCTTCATCCAAAATTACAAACCTGGACCTGCAGCTTTCTAACCTGACCCTTAAAGTTACACTAATCCCCATTAAAACTTACTTCACGACATTTGGGGGTTATTGTTGTGTCAATAAGGGGATATTGCAAAATGTCCAAATTTGGGGCAAAAAATTGTTGGTATTTTTCGCCAAAAAATCAATTACTGGAGGTGTGTAGGCCTTGGTAAAGGGGAAGTTGATATGAAATCTTGGAATTAAAGGAAGTGAATACACGTATCACACCAAACTTTCCCCTTTAACATGTATCAGCACCACTTCCCCTTTAAGAGTGAGTAATCACATCACTCCCCTTTAAAGGCTTATCACACCCACTTTCACCTTTAAGTCGTATCACAACCGAGTTTCCCTTTAACGCGTAAATCACACAACTTCCCCTTTAATGCATATTTGCAATCAACTACCCCTCCACATGCATCACATCAACCTTCCCTTAACACATATCACAACCAACTTCCTCTTTTTAAGTCATACTTCCCCAACTTTCCTCTTTAGCGTGCAGCGCATCAACTTCTCCTATTATTAGCTAGTGAGTTTGCATTCAGTGTCCCCTTAGTGGTGTATCATCGCTCACTTCCCTTTTAGCGTTATAGCGTCAATTCCCCTTTATGCCGCATATTACATCCACTCCCCTTTAAAAAAGCGCGTATCGCATCAACTCCCCCTTTAAGCGCGTATCGGCATAACTTCCCCTTTAGTGCGTATCACATTAACTTCTTTATGTAGTAGCGCTTATCGGCATCAACTTTCCCTTTAGAGCAGCTATCACATCAAATACCCCACTGTTAGCGCATGCGGTCATTAACTCCCCCTTTACCACGTTTAGCATCACTTCCCCTTGACCACGTCATCGCATTCCAACTTCCCCTTCTCGCGTTCGCATCAACTTTCCCTTTACACTATCGCATCACTACCACTTTAAGCGCGTATCGACTTAAACGTTCCCTTTACAATGTCGCATCACTTCCCCTTTAGCACGTATCGCATCATTCACCTTTAGCACTCTCGCTGCAACTACCACTTGTAGCGCGTATCGCATTAACTTCCCCTTTACCACGTATACGCATCAACTTCCCCCGTTACCACGTATCGCACAACTTCCCCTTTAGCACGTATCGCATCAACTTCCCCTTTAGCATGGATCGCATCAACCTCCCCTTTAGGCGCCTTCGTTGTCAAATCTCCTTTTAAAAGCAGATCCACAATCAACTACCCTTTCGTGTGTCTCATCAACTCCCCGTACGCATATTACAATCACCTCCCCTTTAACGCCTATCACATCAACTCCCCTTTAGCGCGTATCCGCATCATCTTCCCTTTCATGTATCGCATCAAATCTTTCCCTTTAGCGCGTATTGCATCAACTTCCCCTTTAGGTGCGTATCGCAATCACTTCCCCTTTAGCATGTATCGCATCATCTTCCCCTTTTAGTGCGTTCCATCGCATCAACTTCCCTTTTAGCGTTTTATCGCATCATCTTCCCCTTTAGCACGTAATCGCATCAACTTCCCCTTAAGTGTAGCACATCACTTTCCGCCTTTAGCGCCTATCGCATCAACTTCCCCTTTAGCGTGCATATCGCATCAACTTCCCCTTTAGCGGCCTATCTGCACATCAACTTCCCCTTTAGCGCATATCGCATCAACTTCCGCCTTTGTTACGCTATCGCATCACTTCCCTTTAGCGCATATCCATCAACTTCCCCTTTAGCGTCATATCTCATCAACTTCCCCTTTAGCGCATATCGCATCACTTCCCTTTAGCGCATACTCGCATCAACTTCCCTTAGCGCATCATCGCATCAACTTCCCTTTAACAATGGGTTAAGACATCTCACTTCATTTATTTCTTTTCTTAACCTCTATCGATCATTATGACACACAATTCCCCTAAAACACAATTTGCTTGTCAAAATGACCCCATGGAAAGGAAAGGTGAGTGATAACAGTGTGTCTTGGCCTTGATACTGGGTTTTAAGAGTTTGTGGGAAAAGAGACCCCAGGTGTGAAGTGAAATGAACCCCTTACAATGCAGTTTCTTATTGCAGTGTGGCAGCTCCATCCCATTCACAGCAGCTGTCAGTGTGGTTCTTAAGTACACTACACATTTCCATAGCTGCCTCTCTGAAGCTCTTAATCATGACTCTGGTGAGCCACAGTGAGAGATGTGACAGTGTGTGGGGTCACATGACCTTTCTACATCACATGGTCCTGCTGCTTGCTGCTCTCCTCATGATTGACCGCTCTAATCCTCCTATCACAGCAAAAACAGAACACATGAAAACAACGCCCTGACCAATCTGTGTATTAGGAAGGGGTACGATTACTTAATTTACCTCGATTCACCCCACCAGATGCAGAAAAAAAGGGGGTACGTAGCCTATCCCTTTTCCAGCTCCTTATACATATATGTACCAATTCCTTCTGCAAATTTCCAGCTGTTTTGGAATTTTTTCAGGAACAATACAAACACACATACATACTGTACACATACTACATACATACATACTACATTGACCTATATATAGAGATAATAATTTGTTATATTTCATATTTTTGTTATATATATCAATTTTATGAGGGGACTTGTCCCTTAGGTTAGTATAACATCAGATCTGGACTAACCTAAGGTATTATTATTGTAAAGGTATATCTGTTGTATTCACTTAGTCAACTGGACTGAATGGTAGTTCTTGAAGACGTCGTCAAGAACTGCAATTTCCAGTCCATTGATCTAATTGAATACAAAAGATTTACCATGCCCTGGATGAATGAATAAACCTTCACAAGCCTTTCTTTGTAAAGGGCAATGTCCACCCCAAAACTAACATATTAAACCACTACTCGGCCCACTATTTTTTTTAACAACTATATAAAAAAACAAAAAACAATGAAGTAATTGCAAAATACTCAGGAAAGCAATTCCTGATCAATTACCTTACCTAAAAGTGTTGATTTGAACTTTTACAAAAACCACACCCTTATCCCATTTTTTCAGTCCCCTTTAAAAATTGGGGATCCGGCTAACCTAGTGCTGCCCGTCTGTTCTAACAGCAATCCCTGGGCAGAATGTATTGAAGTTCCATATCCATTCTAACAAACCCAATTGGATCGTAGTTTTTTTTGAATTTCGATTACCTCTTGAACTTTCCATTTTGATCACATGGCCAGGTTTTCCAATAAATTTTCCTCTGAAAAAGAATTTCAATGCAATTTGATAATTTTCTATTTCCTTATTTTCGAAATTTTAAATTTGTCAATCCCGTATTTTTCAAAACCACCAGTTTCGTTTACAAGTTACTTGTACTGTTTGGTGATTGAGCGATTGCCCAAGTTCATTGGGGGTGAGATCTAACCTTTGTCTGCCCATCTGTTGTGAATCAAGGGAATTGCCCCCCACTGAGAACGATGAGCCCCGACCAGGGTTTAAAAAAACTTGCAACTGGCTTACTGCTAGTTTTTAGCCTATTGCATGGGTGGATGGTTCAATGTTTATTTCTCTTAAATGTCTAAAGAAAAATTTAACAGCAAGTGGTTTTACTTTTTCTATCTTGCCACATTCCTTTTGGTGAAGTACAGCCACCTTACAAAGTGGAACAAGGCATTTCTTTTGATGTTGCATGAATTTGGAATTGTAAGTTTATAGTGTGTGGGCCAGCATAACTGATTTAAGGGAAATTGGGTCCACACACAAACTAATTTAAAAAATGACGCCTTCCAAAGGTTGATGGGAATACAGTGGACTAGGGAACGCTGGAAATAATTATTTGGCAATCCTCTGCTGTAAAGAACATAAAAGGCATGTCTGGCCATTGTTTTTGAGAAGGTGAAACTCGTCTTTTGACTCTCGTCTAAGGTTGTTTGGTCTACAACACACAAGCGTCAACAAGGAAAGCAGCTGAAGTTATCACAGTGCGCCAGCTAATCATGGTAGGACACATTTGCCTGGAATTCCTCATGCTTCAAGCTTAAAGCAAACCCTTTCTGTTTAAACAATGCGGTTTAAGGATAGGCATCCTCATCTACACAACGACAGCTGTAGTGACACCAGACACCCTTCTAACAACAAGGTCGGTCCCGTAACTTGCAATAAAGGCATACGGCAAACAACCTTATCCTAAACTGACCAATCAAACAAAGGTATTCAAGGGTAATCTGTGTACATGGGTGGTAGTTCCCTGGAACACGATCTTTCAATCGGGCAGAAAGTTCTGTGCAATGAGGACATTGGCAACTAACTCCAGCTCTTTGAATAAAAAAGAACAGTTAAACGGGTGAATCAGAAGTAACGGGATAACGCAAACCCAATCAACTGCTAATTCTTTAACTCATGCATGGGCAACCTGCCTCTTCACATATGTTGTCAAAAACACAACCCCCCCCCAGCAATTCCACTAAATGAACAGAATGTCTGTCTATTTGTTGGTCAAATCAGACTTACTACGTTTCATAATAAGCATGCATGCCCTCTTGTCCTTTATATACAGACAGAGAAAGCAATTCACAAAGTGTTATGCCCAATTTTTATTACATCTCTTGTGGTGGCAGCCAACCAAGCAATTAGGTTTGAGTGGTCAGTTTTGCAGAGGACTAAATTTAAGCAATTTTGATTGTTTGCTGTAGGTAGGGTTTCAATTAATGATCTCCTTTCTTAAACATCGTATTTTTTTTAACACCAGGTCTTGGCTTTAAAGGTACAGCGACCTTTGTAGTTGCACAGAATACAATGAATAGTAGAGATCTTGCAGGAGACTTTGTAGCAAGTCCTTCTCCACCACCACCATGCCACCGACCATCCTGTGGTGATGATGAACCCTGCCCATTCTTCACCCTATTGGGAGCGAACGCACTAGAACATCATACGAGCTAATTCATGTGAACAAGGACAGATAATGTGCTGTAACCTCCAAAGCTAGTACACACAGACACAAGGATGCCTGACTTCCCACGATCATCCGTCACGGCTGAGAATCACTTGTGTATGGTAAGTAAGGCTGGCGCGAGTCTTTGCAAAAATGGGACGTTCGTCCTGGCTGTAGTACTCATAAGGGATCTTGTGATCTGTATGACCTTAGAATCAGGGTGGCCTGGAGATAAAACAACCTGCACATAACAACACTATGATCCCGATATTAGAGTTCTCCATATTAGCACTCACATAACCTTTATTTACACTAAAAACAAACTCAGAACTAAAAATTGTTCTACTATGTCAAAAAAATCTTCCTTATTGCCTGTGCACATCTATGTATCAAAAACACACAAAAAAATATAACTGTCAATGTACCATATAATATAAACCCTATCCACGAATTATTATCATTAAAAAAATCCGACACAATCCTTATATCACGTGTCTACTTTTTTTTAATCTTGTTATATCCGGACATTTATGTCATATTATGTAATGTAACTTTGAATGCACCAGTGAGTAAGGTTTGGCATAGTCTACCTGATTTCTTATTGTAATTGTTTGTTTTTTTCCTAACCTCTCTGTCATCTTTAGTCACTTGCTCCAGACATGCTCAGTGTGAGGGGCGGTCCATGTTCTACTCTTTGTCACTGTAAGTGCACATTACTCCTTCCTTTTATTTTGCCATAACAGTAACTCCTTCCTCTTAGTGTGGACGGATATAACTCCTTTCCTCTATACTTTTGTTGTGAATGAGCCCTAAGCCTTGCATTGGGCTGGAAAACAACGCAGAAAGGAGAGTCCAAGCACAGCAAGGGGAAAAGTTGTCATAACATTGGGTGCAGGGGTTAATTTTCTAGGAGTCGGAGGTGGGCACACAGCTCTCCTCTTGTTAAATCAGGCTAACCATTTTACGATTTATAAATCCTTGGTTTGCAGCGGCTGTGCAAATACTGGGGGAGCCATACAGCCCTCTGGTAAAGTGCTGCGGTAGATTTGTCCAGAGCATGTGAGCTCTTTATGAATCTCCACTGTGAAAAGCCGATTTTTAGACAGCTGTCCTGATTAGGAAAAACTACCTCCCAAAGTCCTGCATTTGTAGGGACGATCTCTGATAAAGTGGACCATTGTCACGAAACCGCGTTCATGGATAGGTGCCTGTATGGTTTTTTTTCCTCACATTTGTTGGCCATGTGACACAATAAAGGATTCTATTTTGGCACCGGGTTTGAAGACTCCCTTTCCTTTTTAACTGTTATCTGAGACGTCTGACTGTTTCTGTTGTAGTGGAGGTGCCGGTCCTCCCGAGACTTATGGTCTCCTCCCCGTGCTGCTCGTCTGTTGGATAGACCATGAGATAAGATACCTGATGCTATTGTTAATTTTTAGAACACTGCCTGCATCGATATTATGAATCAATGGTCCAATATGGAAAATATGAGGGAATGTTGGGAGGTTAAAGGACACTCCACCCCCACTCGATAATTCAACAATCTTTTAGAACACGAATGGACTATTTAAAATATGTTGATATATCCTACTTTGTCCTACTGAATTCATTACTGTATGCCTGCTATACTTCTGGCGGCCTCATGGAAACTGAGCAATTTTAGAAACCTGTTCTGAGTCCTGTACTGATCCTGCATGCTCAGAAGAGGCAACAGGGGATTAACATTCAGTCATTGGCTGTGATGTCAACTGTCAAATCAAACTGACAGTTTTAAACTGGACTAACCAGGAAGCAGAAACAGGGGAACAGCATTGTGCAGAGTTCATGTTAGACTTATATATTTCAGATGTCAAACTATTATCACCGTTTTAGGGTTCTGGGGGGTGATTTACCTTAGTAGTTTTTCATTTTGGCTGGGACTTGCCCTTTAAACTGAGTGTTTTTAGATAGATAGTAGATTTGACAATTGTAACCTGTGAAGCTATCTAAAATCTAGGTGAATGGCCAGCATTAGACCACACAACCGAAGGTAGAAGTACTAGTCACTGGGCAAATGTAGCCATAGGTATGATAATGGTTTAGGCAATATAGTTTTATACCACCGCCAGCATTGACAGAGATGTCAAGCCCAATGTAGAGAGTTGCTGCCTCAAGCCACTCCTCTGCTGCTGTCATGCCTCGTAACCAAGTTCAGCTGAAGAGGAAAGATTAAGGCCCATAATTCTTACAGGATCGTCGGATTTGGGGGGGGGGGGATTAACATATTTATAGAAATTTGGGGTGAACAATGCCTCTTTAATTTCCGTCTTTTTAAAAAATCAGATAAAATTAGAAGGGAAAGTTTAGTATAAACTTTGAATTGGTCTTGAAATACTGCATTTTGGAAGGGAATTTTGTGTGTTTTGTTCTGCAATTTTAAAACTCAATACTGCCAATTAGAGGATTGTTTGTTTTTTTTTACTGCCCTTTAAATATGTCACATGCATTAAAGGGTTGGTCAGTTGGTTTGTGTGCAATTCATATCAAGGTTGGGGATAACATACTAACCTTTTGATGATTGTCAATGTGATTTTTTTACTATAGTTACCCTTTAAATATGGCTGCCTGGAAAATGGAAGTGGTGGTCAGTAGGTTGTGTGTACTGGTTGGGTTGGGGGTTAAAAAAACAAACTTTTTTGATGATTGGTCAAAATTATTTTTTTTTACTTTTAATTACCTTTAAGTTATGGCTGCAACAGTAATTGGAGGGGTAGGTCATAGGTTGTGTATACCTGTATCACATTGGGGGTAAAAAAAAACTTTTTATTTTGATCAATGTCTTTTTTGACTTATTACCCTTTATTATGGCTGCCACAGTAATGGAATAAGTAGATCATAGGTGTTTGTACCTGGGTCTGGTTGAGCGGGGTATGGTTCTTTTTTGTGTGTTACAAACCATAAACTGCCTTTTATTCGGATAAATCTAAATAGTTTTTTTTTGACTTTAGTTACCCTTTAAGTTATGGCTCCACTAATAATGGATAAGTAGATCAGTAGGTGTGTGTACCTGGGTCTGGTTGAGGGGTATGCTTTTTTTTGTTTTTACAACCATAACACTATCCTTTATTCAGATAAATCTATATGAGTTTTTTTTTGACTTTGTTACCCTTTAAATATGGCTCCAGGGGAATTGCAAGGTGGTCAGTGTGGTGTCCCCAATATGAGTTTGTGTGTATGTGTGTTTTTATGTATGACTATATAACTTTCATGATGCTTGATCAAAAATTTTAGTCTTTTAACTATAGTTACCCCTTTAAGTAGGGGCTTACATTGATGGAACTGTAGGGTCGTAAGGTGGATGTACCTGACTGTGTCTGTGTGGGGGGTTGGGTATCCCTATTTGTATTTATGACATTACAAACTGTTTTGAAATATCACATTTGAGGATTGGACATTTAGTCTATGGGAAAAAATGTACAGAAATCGCCAATTACGCCTAACGCTTCTGCGGATTCCTTAGCTAGAATCTAGCACCTTCTCCTATATGCCCCCGCACGTCTGTGACCGATTTTTTGTCTCTAGTCAAAACTGTGGGAGGATATACAGTCCAAAAACGCGAAGAAAAAACGGAAGAAGAAGAAAAAGAAGAATTAGAAAGGAACAGGAATTTGGCTTTTTCAAGCAATTAATACTTTAGGAAAATAACACGGGGGCAGCTAGCAAACATTAAGAAAAACCACATGTTACACCGTTTTGATTAAAGCAGTAAACTTAAATTTCCGCTTCCATTGCATAAAAACAACTGTGTCAAGGGCATCACAGACACACAAGGTAAACAAGGTCATTACAATTAGACACTTTTTTTTTTAACAGATGGAAATTGAAAGGGATGAAATCCTTAGCGCTGATATGTACTTTGTTTGTGATGTGTCGTTTCTTTGTAGTAGTGTCCAAATGGGCTTTTGCCAATGAACTGGTAATTCTGGTCCTGAAGTGTCTTTTTTTCTTCTTCTAATAAGCATACAGTATGTCCCAATAGTCATCACACCCACCCGCACATTATTGTAATATTTTATTATAATCTTTAATAGGACATACATAGCACTAACAATGCTCAAAGCGACCTTGGCCTCGCACTCAGTGTTAAACAGCTGATCCGACGTCCTCAGGAAAGATACTTGTGATCAGCTTTTAAAAGACCGTTACGCGGTCCTGATCATGCTTATCTTTAACTGTGGATGTTCTATTAGCTGTTTTAAAGACCCGTCATTGTTTGAAAAAATGATCGTACTTACCTTTACTGTGGACGTGCGATCAGCTGTTTAAAAGACCGTTTTGTTCTGTCGTCTTACCTTTACTGTGGACGTGCGATCAGCTGTTTAAGACCCGTACCGGTCTGATCATACTTACCTTTACTGTTGGACGTGCGATCAGTGTTTTAAAAGACTGGTACCGGTCCCTGATCGTACTTTACCTTTACTGTGGACGTGCAATCCGCTGTTTACAACAGCTGAATTGGCATGGAAAGGGGGGTTTCAGGGGCCCACCTCCAAGCCTGCGGGGGGCCCCGGGCCCTTAACGTTACGCTCCGTGACGATACTTGAAGATATTCCTTTACTTTGATACAATATACCGTAGTCAGTGTAACAGCTTGTATCGTCAGTATAATTTGCGGTCGCCCTCCTCAAATAACTCAAAACCAGACATTAATGTTAAACTGCTACAAGAACTCTCAGCCCAGTAAAACATTAAGCCAGCCATATCTACCCTAGCCTCTCTCAACACTCACTTGGGGCATTGGTAGAATTCCTGTCGAGAGAGTATGTACCCCAAAGTCAAAAAATTTACATGTCCACTCATCAAGATATAACCCGTCGTAGACCATCAAGGATGCCTGCAACTGCAGGTGGGGGGTCTGGTAGGTAAGAGGGCCCGCATCAGGGGTGCCCGCCAACCATTAAGCAAGTTTGAAACTTTGCTCAGGGCGCACCCCTGCAGAACACTTAAAAGGCGGCAGTTTTGAAAAAAAAAATCCTTTCAGCCATACTGCATTTTCAGCACCAGTCTACCAATCAGTTGTTAAGTCAGCCCTCCATTTCACAGTTCATGTTAGTCATCCCCCCATGCCACCCTCACAAGCGTCGCCTATGTTCACTTATGAAGCCACACACCCCTTTACGTGCCGCCCTCACCTGCGATAGGCGGGCATTAAAAGTTTTTTTAGGTGTCAAAAACATTGGAAGATACACCCCTGCCCGCACGTCCCCCTTCCCAATGATGATCCCTGATCAATGTGTGTCTGTAAAATATGCTGATCGCAGATCTTTCTGGGAGGGGGTCAGGGGCCCGGCTTCAACCTTGCGGGGGGACGGGCCCTGCAGTTGTGCCCCTGCATATACTCCTTATCCAGACGCATTACCGATTTTTCTGTCAAATTAAAGCGCCCACATATACCTACCTTATCGACTATTTGGCCTCATATTAACCTACTGCTGATTACTGGCGTTAAATACTTACACGATTGAAATTTCCTGAGAGACGCACAGCCTGTGTTGCATCTTTCTAGGAGTCATCCTGCGCTCTGGTGAATCTCCCTAAAATGTTCGGAAAGAGTCCAATGGATCATCGAATACCGGGGCCTGCTCTGTAAATGACTTCAGGTTTTCTAATCTATGCAAAGGACCAATGCAAAATGGTTGTTGGGGAAGTTTAAGTTGGGGAGGCGGCACCTGTGATGTTGCAGTGGTGCAACGAATGCTGAGAGTTGTAGTTTTTTGATATCTGTAGAGCCCAACATTTTAATCACTTGATGTAGTGTATAGGCACACCTTTAGATTTCATTCTGCTATTCTGTACCCTAGTACTAGCCAATCATTTATTATGTTTATTACTCTGGATTCCCCAGGAGGATGCTGGGTAACAACACTAAGTAACTGTTTTGGTACTTATTGCACCGCAAACCACTTGTCGTCCATTCCTGCTCTACTCTATTCCCCAGTTGGGAGGCTAAGCCATGTCTATAGAATGTTCCACTCGGGGCTTTATTTCATCTAAACATATTTTCCTTTCTCTGGATTACCTGATAAGGTAGGCATCATGGGTAGGGTAAACCTTTTAAGTAAGAACATCTGTCTTTATTTAACCTTTCACTGCTACTGTATAATCATTTTATCATATAGTTTTAAAGGCAATTTAACTTTTAGAAACCATTCCCACGCTCTTCCTACAATACCGCAGGGGTGCGGATGAGGACCCTAAACTCTCCGGCGTTGCCTGATGCCCTTACCGGTATTCCTACAAATAGAACCTAGTGCCACCCGCCATTTTCAATTTGCTTACATTTTATGATCCCCTATGATGCTGTCTTTAAAAAACCTGCCCTTCTCTCTTGGATAAATTAAAAGCAAAGTTTCAATAACTTGGCCAAAATTATTTTAAAGAGCCAATCCCCACTTCACTGTTTTTTGCTTTTCAGTTGGGTTCTGACCAATGGGAGGCAGCTCACTGCATAGCAGGAGTGAACGTGGTTGTGGACGCACAAATCAAACCAAAAAACACTGTGGTAAATATTTCCGCACGTTGTTAGAAAGATAGTAAAATCAGATTGTTATTACATACTTTTAGCCTCCTTCTAACTATACTGATAATAAGCTGATGATATTTTTCCTTGGACCATGGCAAAATGAACGTGCTTTGGGTTGGTGGTAAATCTGGTCCACGGGTTTATTAAGGTTCCAGGTATGGTAAAGACGAGGTCTTCACTTCTGCTACCTGGTCTTTTACCTGGAGACACCTGTGTGTTTACCTCTTAGGCATGTGTGGCCGTTACTGTCCAATATTAAATCAATGTATACAGCCGGCCGGGGTTAACATTAAATTTGCGTTTGGACTGGAGAGATTGTCGTGCCCCAAAGCAATCCATCCCCACACAAAATCTTCTTTTCAGCACCCTCCCAAACCTAAACCATGAAACTAACCTGTCTCCACGCCAATGCCCCTAGAGAGAATTCTTTTCTTCTTTTGCAACCACCATTCGGATGTTCATGCCACTGTTAAAGTCGGCAAGCTGTTCACGATGTTTGTGACATCACTGTCCAGCAATGACTGACGTCAGTTGCCTTTAAAACCTAGAAGATAGACAGGAGCTGCCTTGAGATTCTAGAAGATTTACTTCACCTCTTCCCAAGGAGTCTGAGGGACAGAAGGTATTGGGCCTTTGGTTTTTGACGGGTTCCTGACGGTCACTTATTTTCGTGTGGGGTTGAACGTGCCCTATTAGGCATTTAGAGTCTGGCTCACCCACAATTCCCATGTAATGGGATGGAACACAGCAAGCACCTGCATTTAGCTGGTGATATTAAATTCTATTACAGAGCTCAATTTTCTCCAATGCAACATATAAAAGGAAAAGGCACTATCCAGGTGCTGAATTGCTGCCTAACAACAGAATTGTTTAGTCTTTTTTATGTAAAAGTAACTGAACTCATCATGTGGCTTTTACAGTTTCCTGTGCAATACCCATGCCATATCACATATAGTATCGTTCCAATGGCGCAGTATTAGGTGGAGTGTACGGCCTCTGTATTTCTGATAATAGTAAATTTTGAATGGGCTTATAGGGTCAGTGCAAATATTTAGACATAGACTTGGAGTTTGGCTACAAAATGGCAAACTGGGGTTTTAATGTTGACAATGCATTGGGCCCAAAAAGAAAAAACATGGGAGATATGGTGATCTAGCACTCTGTTTAGTGGTCAGTCAGTATCTGCTAATAAACAATTTATAGAGTATTTATAGTATTACAAAATACTGTATAGAGCCATTATAAGACCCCATCTTGAGTATGCTGTGCCGTTTTTGACACCAGTCCTCAGAAAGACAAATTAGAAAATTACAAGAGATGGACAACTAACTGATAGGAGGATAGGGGATTTTGTGTTAATAATTGTGGAAAAAACGGGCCTAAAATTATGTATTGGCTGACGCATTCTTTCCCAAGAAGCTTAGATTTCTTCCTAACAGCTAGAAAACCATTTTCATAGAGATGAAATGGCACCTTCATATAATGTATCATATTGTACATATTTCCTATTAGTCATTCACATAAACGGCACAGGATTTACTATGAAACGATATTCTCGTGGTGATTTGATTATCAGAGTTACACATTTCCGTAATTATTATGAGTTGCTTTTTTTCCTTTTTTGCTGCCATTTTTTTGTGTGTCTTTGTGTCGCGACCTCTGTGAATTGCCAATTCCATCTAGCAGTCATTTTATCTCTTTTAAATCTTTTAAATGGTGCTAATTTTTTGCGCCAACATCAGATGGTTTTTTTTTAACAGTTAAATAACATCTGATTGGTTGGGGCAAAATTAGCACATTGTTTTACGATAAGAACTTTTATTGAATCCCCTGAAAGTCGCCATCTGTGTAGGGTCCTAATGGCAATAGATAACTAAAATATATAAAGTAGAGTTGAATCCAGGGATCTTTCCGATAGCCACTTGGAGTTCGGAGGACATTTTAATCCCTTCATATTCTGTGGGGTTTTTTGGTTTTTTGTATTTGTCTTCCTCTGATCACAGTTTTGGCCGGAAATTTGGGTATTGAGTAGTTGGGCGGGCTCGGATGGGAACCGTACATTTGTTTTCTGTGTATATTCAACCTCCCTCCAATACTATGGCTATACATCGGATACAATAGAAGATATGCTGCAGAAAGAGTAACAATACTATGATGGCAGCTCACGTCTATCTCGCCTTCTCTGTCGCTGTGGGTACCCGTTCTTATACTCTCTCATACTGTCCGAGCGAGCCAGCAACAGAAACTATACTATCAATCGCTAGGACTATGCTGGTGTAGCGATCTGATACGGGAATTCATTCCAAATCAGACTAGACATCCTAAAACTGGCATATGTCCGGTCTTCCTATGGGTAGACCTAGCACCCCCTTTATCTGGGTCAATTATGTAGGAGTCCGTATGTCCTTGTGTTACAGGCGGCTTGTCTTGAATGACTCAAGCGCTTGCGGGAGGGGGAGAAGGAGGGGCCAAGTTAGTATAGCAATAAACTCAAAGGCAAGAAGCAAGGGTGGGGCCTGTGCGAGTATGGAGTTGGCTTGGACTGGGTTGAGATCGAGGTGCGTTCGTTGAGAGACGAGAATGGAAGAAGAAAGGGGATGGGTGGGTGGGATGTGTCGGGTGGCAGCGGAGGGGGGGGGTGGAATGGTCACTGATGCTTTTTTTGTCATCGCAGGAGATATACCCGGTTCAGACAAAGGTGGGGGGCGGAACGGAAGGGGAAAGCTCAGGCTGCGTGAGCTTTGACTGGCGTGGGGGGTTTGACACCACAGTACCGAAAAAAGCCCCAGAATGGTCCGGGGGTTGGGGCGGGCGCGGAGATTGGTGTGTTGTAAAATAGAAGTGTTCCATGGGGCAGAGAAAAAAATAGGGCGCGGAGTGGCGACAAGAGAGCTCAAGTGCTGTGGGGACCCCGTTGAGCAAGCGCCAAAAGCAGCTTGTCGTCACGCGGGTGCGTCTGGGCAGTGGCTGCACAGGAGTGTGGGTTCCCGAGGATTGGTGGCGGTGCGGCTACGAGAAATGACAAAGAGGGGAGAAGACGGACGCAGCAGGGACCGGGACAGAAGCGGGGGGGAGAGGCAGGGGAAGAGAAAAACCACAACAACGGGCCAAAGAGGGGCCCAACGAACGGGGACACGGGCGGGGAACCAACGGGACAGGAGCGACGGCAAGAGAAATGCAGGGAGGGCAAAGAACGGCAACGTTTCATGCAGAACGGGTAGGGAGTGCGACCTCGAGAAATAAGAAATGAGGGCTGGAAAGGCCGAGGGGCAAGAGAATGATGGGATATGGGTGGTGGTGGGTTGGATAGAGGCCGGTTGAAAGAGTGGTATATAACAGTGGACAGCGGAGTGCCGCGACCGCCCGAGAATCGGTGCAGAGAATCAGAAGTTGGGCCCATCTTGGTTTGGAGTGTGTGGGGGGTCGAGTTCCAAATCAAGACCAAAAATCTAACAATGTAACAGTTGCGGGTCGTTCCGAGGGTACACTCGAATTTGGTTGCCTGGGAGAAAAGGCGGATCGCGGGGGCCATAATCTGGGCCGGTGAGAGTGTGTGTTTGTGTAGAAAGGGAGAGGGTGAGGGGAGAGCACCAAGCAACAGCGGAGCCCGGCCCAAGCGTACAATCTAATTACGTTAGTTTGCACATACCGTTATCTTCAGACTGTGGGAACCGGAGTGCCAAGGAAAACCCACGTAAACAGGGGACAAACTTCCCTCAGCACTGACCACACCGTTCTTATGTTTGATTTATATACACAAGTCATACAAGAGGGCGATAAAGGAATAGATATGTAATTTATTTACATAGTTCATCATATACACGTGGCTTGAACCTTGCGACACTAAGAAAGAGGTCTCTGCCCCGTAGACTTAAAATCTAGTTAATTTTATGGGCAAAGTAGTTCGATTCATCGATAAATAACACAAATACATTTCATGTTATGCCTTGGCCTTGGAAAAGTCAATTGCTGTTCTTTCTTTTTCTTCTTCTTCCTTTCTTATTCTTTAATGTTTGACAGTCTCTCCTCCTTTCAAATACGTCATGTCCGTGGTCCTTTGAGGGAGAACCTTAATTCTAGAGTTAACAACAGTTGTTTTAAGTCACATGTCAAATACCAGTATCTACTTTCGCTATTGAAACCTTGATCCCTAAGTTTAAGCCGAGGTTATCTGTCATTTCAGCTAAAATCCTAATAAATGTGATTGAGCTCCGAGTAAACCCGAGGGAAAACGGTGGCACTCAGAGTTGTGTTGTTTGTGGTTGCTTGTGTTGCATGTATTCTCCCAGGCTGATATTTGTCTTAGATGCATGTGGGGCTGAGTTGTGTTTATTGTGTTTTGGTGTCTCACATCTTGGGTGAAATGTCACACAAGTGAGGGGGGGCATTCAATGTTTGGGAAACTACAACTCCCAGCATGCTTATTACTGGAGTTGTAGTGCCCCAAACATCTGAATGCCACCCTCACGTGGCATCAAGAATGTTTGGAAACTACATCTCCCAGCTAAGAAAGCATGCTGGGAGTTGTCGTTTCCCAAACATCTTGCATGCCCCCCTCCCCTCGGTCAAGTTTGTACCTTGGGCTTTCTCCCGTGGACTCTTCTCCCTGTGGACTCCTGTGACTCTTCTCTTTCTCCCTGTGGACTCTTCTCCCTGGGGGACTCTTCTCCTGACTCTTCTCCCTTGGAGCGGCGACTGGACGCTCTCCTGTGGGATTCGATCTCTGCGTTCTGCGTGCGTCCTCCAGGATTGCTGCCTCCATCCTCCCGGCAGGTACGTATCACAGGTTCCTCCGGCAGCCGCTGTCTGCGCCCTGTCCTTGGCGCCGGGGGCAGTTGGGTGTTGTTTTGATGCTTTGGTCCAGTGGGGGTCTCGTGGTCGCGGCTGCTGTTGTGCAGAAAAGGAGCGCCGCGCTGCCGGAAGGCCCGTGGTGTGACGTCGAGTATAAACCGAGCTCCGGTTTTCAGGCTGAGTTTTTCAGCCTGAAACTCGGTTTATACCTCGAGTATATGGGGTGGTTGTGGGTTGGGTATGTTCGTTCATTTGCGTGTGGGGAATAGAAAATTCTTCTATCAGAATCGACAAGATCATTTTATAACGTGTTGGGTGTGGGTGACATAGTTTAGAATTCAGTTTAGATTATGATGAACCATTATCGGCCCAGGACACCGTGGAAAGGAAAAATGAGAATAAGGTGGGGGGTGAGGTGGGGTAATCCCATGGAGATGTCGGCATGTAGAATTGTTTTAGCCAATTTGACGTTTGGCTGGAACTAGATCGCTGACTAGTGTATGCCTTTAGTGAGAATTCGTGGTTCGATTTTAATGAGTAAGTCCCCAGTTGATCGTCCTTATCCGTCTCAGTCCGCGGCCCCCGGGTGGAGGAAGGAACATGGGTTACCGACCCTAAGGAAAGGGACCAATGGCACAGGAGGGGGCAGTGGGTTGTTGTTTCTTCTGATTTACGTGTGGGCGGGGGTGCTGCGGGTGGGCGACAGGAAACATACTTCTGGGAAAGGATGGCGTCCGGTCGGGGGGTGTGTGGTCCTCAGGTGTTTGGTGCGAAGAAAGCGGCAAGACACACGTCCCGAGCATTCTCCCGAGAGGAAAAGGCGTGGGACGGCACCGGGTCCGCACCACATCAGAGCAACAGGATGCGGGGAAGCGGAGGTGTGCGGTGGAGGTGAGGGGGGGGGTTTGAATAGCGCATAGGGAGGGTGGAAGATGTTATGAGGGTTTGACATTAACTTTCCTTTTGAAGCTTGCCACTTTACTTTTCCATTATATAATTTCTACTTAGCCTATGAGCAGGGGGGATTCTATCAAGTCTAAGGGAAATTTGATCAAAATCAAGTTAACACACATCCTGGCCCATTCTGGAGAAGGCAGCGGGTGGCGCAGTGGGGTGCGCACTGAGGGCTGGCCAGTTGCTGAGGTCCTGTGGTCGTGGCCCCAGCGGGATTTGCAATAACAACCGGTTCTTGTGGTTGGTTGGTATGGTCCATTAATAGCCAAGGTTTTGTTTTGTGGCATGTGTAGTAAAAATAAGACTGCAGCGCTCATATGCAGATGATTGGTATTATATGGACGTGGTGTTACTTTCTGACTGGGTAGGATAACATCACACTGGTAAACAAGCGATATGGATCATTTATAAAAAACTCCAACCTTGTCCTTTTATACGTGAATTTGTGTGAAATAATTGAGAAATGAAATTCAACTTGGACACGATTAGAAACATAAACATTATTAAATGCTGTATTAAGATATTTATGTTAATATAAAACAGGTCAATATTTCATTACTTTATGAGAAACATATTTACAGCAAAAATATACTTGCATATTATGAATACAATCCTGATAAAGATACAAATGATGAAACTTGCATTGCTAAATTTAAAAAACAAAAATGTTAAAAATAGATATTGAAGGCCAAGTGTAAAAAATGTACAAAATAAAAGCTTATGAATGGGACCTTGATGTTTGACACCTGCGAATAAGTAGAAAGGTCCTAGGATATGTAAACCTCGTAGACATAATATCTAGATAACAAAAATACTTGGCTGAGTCATTTGTGAAAAGAGAAGATGGCAAATTAATATTAGGTTTGCAAACCTTGCGACTCCCTTAAAGAGGTTTTAAATTAAAACACTTGTTATTCAGGTTATTCAATAAAAGCTCTTTAGGGCGATTTACCCAGCAGCGCTGGTCAGGTATTTTGAGTTAAAGTTTTGCTAAGTGGTTTGCTACTAAGTGCAACTTTAACTCCATATTATACAAGAATTACATAAAAGACACCCGCGTATCCGGCACTCACGATTCAATATCGCATTTGCGCCGTTTGTAGAGCATGACTTTAATGCCGACTAATAGCCGGCTTTAAAATCACACTGTGGGTATATTGCTTTTAGGATTTACCCACGTGTGCATATGTCCTGCTTATCGTTTAAAATGGTGCTA